>CM051461.1:25521993-26844602 GCA_028095005.1 Rhynchospora pubera
AGAAATAATTCACTGGACTAACCTAGAATTCTCAGAAGGTCGTACGGTTAGGTTAGATATGTTGTTCTAATGTTGATCGGTAAAATAAGTGATAATTTATCAAAATGATTGAGAGACAGTAACAATAAAAATAGCTACACAGATTTTTCCGAATGAACAATTAATTATATTCTTTTGCAGGCAAAACATTTGAAAGATGATGAATTGTATTCCTTTAATTTTATGTAAATTTTAAAATATTTAAAGTAGGATTTGTACCCTTTCCACTTCCACAAAAACATAATCTTCACATGTTTTTTTTTTTTTTGCTTTAAAAAAAAAACTCTAAAGTCCAAACCAGATAATAAACCTAGGGCGCATTCTTGAAATCTGAATAATGAAAAAACCACTCCCTTCAACTACATTATTTTCTATATAAAATGTCCAAACCAACAAAAGAAAAATATTAAGACCTTGGTAGCTAGCTATATATATATTACCCTACTTTTCTTCCTCTTCCCCGCTTTACCCCAAACCAATCCACCGGACCACCGGATCACCAAGAACGCATATACACCCCCAAATGAGGATGAGCTGCAACGGGTGCCGGGTGCTTCGGAAGGCGTGCCATGATGATTGTGTCATCCGACCGTGCCTAGGGTGGATTCATACCCCCGAAGCACAAGGCAATGCTACTCTTTTCCTAGCCAAATTCTACGGCCGTGCTGGCCTCACTAATCTGCTCTCTGCCAGACCCCAACAACAACGTGCCGGTTTGTTCCTCGGAAGCCCCTAATATATATGAGCGATAATCTTTTTGTTTCATGGAAATAGATTTCGACCTATATCTTCAAGTTTTGTCTTTTTTATATATGCAGCAATTTTCAAATCCCTTTTATACGAGGCGTGTGGCAGGATCGTGAATCCCGTTTATGGATCTGTAGGGCTGCTTTGGTCAGGCCAGTGGCAGCTTTGTCAAGCAGCTGTTGAATCCGTTCTAAAAGGCGCACCAATCACCCAATTAGCAACTGCGACGACCTCAACCATGACTTCCGTCGCTCCTATAAAGGCATCAGACATTCGCCACTTGGCAAACCGTAAAAACCATGGTGTGATCGACCTTCACAAGGTCAATGCTAGGTCAAGAGCCCAGTTCAAGCAACCAGGATTTTGGTCAATTCGTGCCGAGACAGGTGAGCCCGGAGCACTTGAGGGAGAAAATCAGCTACAGAGATCTTTGGAGACTGTAAGTAGGTCCCGCATTAGCCAGGTTGAGCATGTGCTGATTAAACGAGAAGAGGCTGCGAGTGGAGACTTGGGTCTTGATCTTACTCTTGGTCCCAATTGCAAAAGTAGTGACGAGTCATTTAGTTCTGATGAATCTGACCAAGAAGCATGTCGTGTGGAGCTCCGTCTTACTGTTCAGGCATGAGAATATTGTCCGATTTTTGTATTTTTTTCATATTTATTTACTTTTTGTTTAATTTAGCTTTATTTGTTAATTTAGTGTGTGTACAATTGTTTCAAAGAAAAAGATACGTATGTACTATTACTAATTAATTATTGGGATCCGTAATTAATAAAGTAGCTTATTTTGAATATATATATATATATATTTATATATATAAGTAAACAGTTGAGTGTTTCATCTATTAATATATAGCACCCAAGAAGAGAACATGAAGATAACAGACTTTTAATTGTATTCTCCTTTGTTCATTACATATACAGTTATACCAATTTGCATGTTCCTGCTGTTTGATTGGTTCAATAAGGCTTTATGAACAAATTATGTTATTTTGTGGCACCACTGTGTTTGATTATCGGTTCATTTCACAGCTTCTGAAAATTTCAAAAAGTTTATCCTATAAAAACACAAACTTTGCTGAGTATATCAGAACTGAACTTGAATATCCAATTAGTTTCAGCGCTCCATTAGTCCCCCTGGAGTCTTACGCCAGCTGCTCATAATGTCCTAATTAGATGTACGTAGGCTAAGTTATATTGGCACAATTTTGGTTAAAAACTACCCTATGTACTATGGAGTATGGAATATAAACTTCTTTTAAATCATGGCATGTATGGGTTTGGTACTTGGGCGTTCGCCATATCAACGTCTGGCGCCAGCTGAAGCATGTTCCTCTTGAAGCATGTTTCTCTCAATCACGGTACTCATGTTTGCCACTATGTCAACTAAAACAATGAGCTTGTAACTTACTGTTACTACGTACCTTGAATTTTCTGTACTTACTGGATTTATTTATTTATTCCCCCCCCCCCCCCCCTTCTTAGCGCATTGGATGAGCCTGTACAATACTCCAATGCCGATAACAATGTGCTCTACTTTATCTTCTGGATCTTTCGAGTGTGCCTCAGAAACAATGTTTTTGAGAATGTTCCTAGTACAACTGTACAGGAAAGATCACATGTAATGTTTAACTTGGGTAAGATTAAAATGTTTAATTGTTAACAAAATTATGCCTTATTAATTTTTTATATATTTAGAAAAACTATCATAAAAAATTGGGTTAGATTACATGTACTGTTCAAGCATATGTGTTTAACTGTTATAATAAAGTTATTCCTTATCACATGTAATGTTTTACTTGGAGGGATCATAACTAGATCAAGAATTTTCTAAAAATCTGAAAAATAGTTATAATATCTAAAAATAATAAAATTTAGGTGGCAATAATTTTGGTATGAAGAGTAATTGGAATGGCTCAAATTAATTATTTGAGACTCAAATTTTGAAATAAACTGAGTTTTTTTTTTTACTTTGCAAAGCACCATAGGTTTTCTTATACTTCAAAATACAAAAGAAAATTTGTAAAAAATAGTAAAAGGAGTAAATGGTAGGTTGTTGAAAAAGGAAAAGCTGTGTGCAGGTAATGGAATAGAAAAATAAATAAATAAATTAGATTTATTCCACTCTAAAGTTTCGAAATTAGAAAAATTCCACTCTAAAATTATGCTTTTGAAAAATGCCACTTTAAATCCAGATAATTTAGAAATTTTCCACATTTATTGATTATTGTATAAATCAGTCCTATTGATACTTAAGTTCATATTGACGAAAATATCCTTATCCTTTCGGGTGCGTTTGGATTGTTGGAAGAAAGAAGAAGAAGAAAAAAAATTATAAACAATTCAAACTCTTCACAAAATTACACACTTCCCAATACTTCTTCCCACTTCTTCCCTTCTTCCCTTTTTCCCACACCTATCCAAACACACCCTTCAATATCCCAGTTAAACACTATTTGGAAACAGATATAGGTTATTCTCAACCAAAATGAAAAAGATGCGGCAAAAGAGAAAAGAAAATTTTTTAAACAAAAGCATTATAGATTTGCAACAGATGCGTTATAAGACCAATCTTAGTAGAGAAGTATATATACATATACATTGATATTTACACAAATTCGGTACCAACAATGCAAGACTAATCGGTACACAAATTTAGTAGAAGTATCCTTATCCTTTCAACAGTGCCAAATCATACCGGTACCAACTGAGACAAACAACCCAGCCACAAATTTGTACCGGTACCAATTGAGACTCCTACCTACTTCCAAATCTGGTATGCATGTATACCCTTTTCACGACCATGCAGACTAACACTGCATATCAATATCTTCGTCTCGACTGCACTTGCCTTCACCTCACGCCTGTCTACAGCGAGAAGACAGTGCCATATATATATGGCTCCGTTTGGATAGATGTGGGAAGAAGGGAAGAAGTGAGAAGAAGTATTGGGAAGTGTGTAACTTTGTGAAGAGTTTGGATTGTTTATAATAAATTTGGACTTTCTTTCTTCTTCCTTCTTCCTTCTTCCTTCTTCCAACCCCATCCAAACAAGGCCTTATATGACCAACTTTCGCGATAGCTGCCAGCTAAATCTCACCTCCGCTACGTGAACGGCCGTTCAAATTCGAGGGTTCTATAGCGAAGAAACTCTCAACGAGCGCGAAAAATCTGCCGCCAGTCGTCGACAGTGGCCAATGAAACTAAAAGAACCAACAAAAAGAACAACAAAAGGGAAGAAAGAAGGGAAGTACGAGGGAAAAGAGGGGTGACAGGAGGAGGCAGGCTATGGCCTCCCCCACCTAGTTTTCAGATTGGAGGATGAGAGTTGAAAATCGTTTTGTTTTTTTTGTTGAGGCTTGAGGCGGCTAGGGTTTTTTCCAAACTACGGTTATTTTTTACAATCTTTTAAGACACTGCACTAGCAAATTTTGTAATTAGTTAGAGCTGTCAAACGCGTCAGAAATGCACGGAATCATTTTCCGTTCCGTCAAGGAATGCGGTACATGATTTCATTTCGTTAACCGTTCTGTTTTTGAAACGGTACAAAATTCTGTTTCGTTAAATGTTCCACTTCATAAATAAGTCAATAACACATAAAACGATTTGAAATAAGGCTGAAACAGTTGAAATGGTACAATATGATATTTCATTTATCGTTTTGTTATTAGAATGGAATAAGAATTGGTATTGTTATTCGTTTCGTTTCGCTTAAACTAAACGGAACAGCTCTATAATTAGTCAGCTTTTGAGCCGGGGAAATTGATTGGGATTGCTCTCGTGGAAGCCACGCGCTTAGTTATATCCAATAAAGTTAATATTAGTGAAGAGCCTCCAACTGCAAGTTAACTTCTGGCCAATATTTTAAGGACCTTCGCGAATCTTCTAGAAGTTCTTGGCTGTACCTTTCGTACTATTATAGAAAAATAAATCTCCAAATCTACTGTGGGTTGAACAACAGTGATGTTGATTTACAGTGTTGAGTTGAGTTCACTCTTCGTTTATGTTGTAATATTCGCTCTCTATGAATAAGCAAAACTATATATATTGTTGGAATTCAATTTCAGTTTAAAATCGAGAAACTAAATTTGCTTCATTTATAGGTGTAATTTATTTGGGAATTTCGTAAAACTCTGATTTGAATTGTAGAATTTAATCCCGACAATTCAGAACACACTCTGTCCATGAACAATGAAATATAAAATGCAAATAACAGTGCTTTGAAATTTCTTAAATTATTTAGCTTTCATAATTAGATTGTATGTATATATGCTTTTAATTTGACTTTGGTGAGTTCGGTTTTCGTGTATTTGATAACCAGTTGGCTAGTCAGAAAATGAGTCAAAATGGGCCAGATTGACCCCCACCCCCCACCCTCCAACCAAAAACACACACAGACGCCTCTCCTCAAATTTAAAAAGTTTATGAAATATCAAAAATATTCATGATAAATTATAATAAATTCAACTTGTTATATTATATTTAATTTATTACATTGTCTTTCCTCCAAAAGACTAGAAGTTTCTAAATTAGAATTTTGTGCCCCCCCCCCCCTCCTCTTTCCTAGAATTAAGATTCTTAACGTCCTATGCATAGCTTATTTAGGGGTGCGTTTGGATGAGAGAAGAAGAAGAGGAAGAAGGAAGATGGGAAGAAAAAAAATTATAAATAATCCAAACTTTTCACAAAGTTACACACTTCCCAATACTTCTTCCCACTTCTTCCCTTCTTCCCTTCTTCCCACACCTATCCAAACGCACCCTAGATAAGGCTTTCTGAAACTTGATTTTTTTTTTTTTAAGACCAGATGACAATAGCTACGTACGCCAGTAATTTCATTGAAAAAAGTAAAATGTAATTAAAAGAAAAAGAGAGAAAAGAAAGCGGTAAAAAAATAAAGTAAAAATAAAACAGAGAAAGAAAGGCAGTCAACCGAAAAACTTTGAAGACCAAAACTAATTTATAGAGTAAAATAAAGCAAAACTATGTCATTTTCATTGATCCAGTTGTCCACCTCGGTGTATATATCCATCTTAAGTCTTTTTGTATGAGTGCAAGAATTGGAAAAAATATAATTATCCCGCTCCTAAATTTTCCAAATCGCTGCCGCCCAAAAATATACATACAGTTATTGCGATCCTAAATTTGTTCAATCAAAAGCTCTCTGGGTTCGGAGTGAAAAGGAGAAAAGGGAGAGGTTGTAGTGTAGTTGAAAATTAAAATTCTTATACAACAATAAAAAGAGGGAAGAAGAAAGAGAGGTTGTAGACTTGTAGCGTAGTTAAAATAAAATTCTTATACAATAATAAAAGTGATATTTTATTGTTGAAACTCAGAAACCGAAGGAAAGAACAACGAAAGTAAGGGGTGAATGGTTGTTAGATATGTTGACCTGAGAGAGAGAACTCGTTCATCGTCGTACAGCGAAGTACAATGAATGTAGACCTGCTACTCAAAATTTAAATATTTAATCGAGTATGATTAGTCTCCCAGGTATTATTATTATTATTGTTATTATAAAAAAGTTTCTTTTAGGAGCATCTACTAATTGTTGGATAGTTCCTAGCAGAGATGATAAGTTGTAATTAGTTCAATCTAGTTTAACTAGTAATCGCACCCATCAAATGTGGGATGAATTTTTATTGAAGAATATATCAATATTATTTTTTTTCTCAACCGATGACTAATGAGAAATGATAATAATATTAAAAAACTTATTAAATAAAATATACCTTTGGTTTCAAATGGAAAAAAAATATATTGATTAGCATATTAATATATATTTTTTGTCACCAGACTTGTCTTTTATCTCCTCTGAATTCCGGCATTCCGGCAGTAAGTTTATTTTCATTTAAAATGATGAGTTTATAAACTTATATACAATTCACATCTAGCCATTAATCAAATCAATTTAAAGGATCAATAGTCTAGAATATATATATATATATATGATAAACTAATTGTTTACACTCTTGAATTGGTATTTTTTTCTTCTTAACTAATTAATATAAAAGTCGTTTTTTGAAGGAGCAAAAGTTGTGTTTTATTTAATGATGATTAGTAAGTAGTAGTACAATTGTAACAAGTTAGGAAAGTACAATTGTACGACTTTTGTCAAGGTAAAAAGGACAAAGCTACTTATTTCGGATGTGTTTGGATACATGAGATTAGCCGTTTAGGGGTGCGTTTGGTATGGTAAGGTTAGTGCTTACTTTAGGTTAGTGCGCTGACCTACATCACTTGAGTTTGCCAAATGAATCAAAGTTAGACAGTTTAGTCGCTACCCATACGCTAATCTACTAACTGAGCGAAGACATGAGTTAGCATTTCACCCCTTCTGCGTGAAGAGAGAGAAATATTAAACAAACCATCAACTCTTTTTTTTATTATTTCTCTCCCTTCGTCTCTTCCAAATTGGTGCTTCTTCAGAAAACAAAACAAGTACTTTTGTTATTTTGTGTAACTCAGATCTCCATCGTTGAGTAATGAAATCACCTTAAATAAGCATTGTTTTTGTGCTCTTGGAATTATAAGGAGCTGATAGACATCCGGCTTTCCTCTATCCACAGAGGATTGCGAGCTCTATTTCATTCCTTGGTTTTATCTCCTCTAGCGTAGCACCATGGATTTCGGCCAAGTGGCCCGAGCTCGACCTCAACCTTCTTTACAACACGAGGGACGTGCTTTCATCCCTTTTTCTTGTAATTGAGCAGCTCGACCTTGATTTCCACATTTCTTGGCTTTATATCCTTTTGGAATTGACTTCGACCTCAGACTTCATCCTTTTGGAATTGACCTCGACCTCAGACCTTGATTTCCATATTTCTTGGCTTTATGTGGTTAGAAGGAGGAACCCGTAGAGGGTTTTGATCGGCCGAATGAATATTTGAGGAGTTTTCCTCATTTTTCAGTTAATTTTTGGGATTTCTTTTTGATCCGTTTAGGAAGCAATTACTGGTCTAGATAGTGTTTTGTTTAATATTTCTATTGTAATCTGTAGGCACGAGCTAGTTTGTAGAAGGAAGAAAAAAAAATAGAAATAAAAATGATAAATCAGATAGCCTATGTTGTATCAGACTATTAGGAATGTACGGCATAATAAGCACCAGCTTTGCATAAACAAAAAAATAGAAATATTAAACAAAACAAAGGCAAGAGGCAATACACGTTATCCTTACATTGGTGTGCATTTTTAGTACATCTATAAAAATAAAAAATAATCAATAATTTATTTATTTTCCTCCATCACTAACCTCAACATACCACACCAAACAATATTCGCTAACCTTATACTACCACTAACTCCTTCAAATCACTACCCCTACCATTTTATCTCTCTAACTCCAAAAAATACTAATCTTATACTACTAACTCTACAAAACTTTGAGTTGCCAAACGCACCCTAGGTTAGTAATTGAGAGTAGTGATAAAATAATTGGTTAAAGAAAATAGTTGTTATTTGGGTGTGTTTGGTATGAGGTTTGAATAAGTCTTATTTCGAATAAGTTTATTCGGGGTGAAACTAAACGTGTTTTGAATAAGTCTTATTCCGAATAAAGACTTATTCAACTCCTTATTCTAATTCCACCATATAGATGGTGTTGTCCCTAAAGGAGGCTGCTTAACAAAGGTTTAGCGGAAGCAATTAAGGTTTTAGACCGGTTTGGTATGAACTACCCTAACACAATTCAATTTGTACACAATACAATCAATCACACAACCAATTCAAATATAGCGAGAAAGTAAAGAGAGAGAAATTGAACACGCGATATGATTACAGAGTTCCGACCCGCTAGGAAAGACTAGCCTTTGTCGTACGTCTCCGGGAGTTTCGCTACCTCGAAAGGGCGCGCTCCGTTCAATTTCAATAAGAACGGGTCTACAACTTCGAACCGAATCACCTCGTACACCAAGTAACCGAGGTGGATTGGCCTAACTCAAATGGCACAACGACCTCAAAGGAGAAGAGCTCTCAAACCTATTCTAACCTACACCTAGCGACAATGTCGGGACGGTGGTTTTTGAGGCTACTAAATCTCTCAAAATGGTCTAGCTATGAAAAGCTCAAGTAGGAGAGTATCCATGTGCTCAAAAGCTCTATTATGGTCAAATTTTGCAAGGCAAAACTCTCTAAAGAGAGAGAACAATGGTGGATATAAATAGAACTCGTCAAAAGCTGCAAGACAACTCAACTTTCAGTTGTGCGTTACACAACACAATATTGCGTTACACAATGCACAGATAACCGTTATAAAAAAAAAAAAACAAACAAACTATCCGTTTCTAGTGCGTTACACGACCCAATATTACGTTGTACGACACACTAGACGGCCGTTATAATAAAACAAAACGGATTAACTATCCGTTTTAGTTATCAGGGCGTTATACGACCCAAACCACCCGTTGTGCAACGCAACATTAAATGTCATTAAATAATCAGAATTTTGCTTCAAAAACGAGTGAAAAAGGCCAGAGAAAAACCAAAGGAAGGTTGTACAACGTTTCAGTGCGTTATACAATGTTCTGGCTTAACTTGAGAAAATTGTGTTGCACGACGGGTAAATTGCGTTGTATGATGCAGCTAGTGCGTTACACGACCTTCTGTTGCGTTGTGTGACGCTTAAAAAAAATGTTGCGTTGTTGGGGTTGGGGACGTAAAAGAAAGTAAAAGAATTTGGATGATATCTTTAGCATGTTAATTTAAAGGGAAGGAATAAAAGTAATAGTTTTTAATTTTCTGCCAAAAAAAAAAAGTAATAGTTTTCTTTAATTTTCTTCTACTTTAACTCTTAACTTCATTTGATGCTTTAATATTAATATTTTTAAATTGAGATATTCGTTATTAATTCTTCCATTTATCATAAATTTCCAATTGATGAATTTAAATAAAATTTTATCGCAAATTTTGAAATTTTAGAATATATGGACAACGTTGTAAGTATATTGACAAAAATACGACGAAATCTGTTGAGATTGATCCAAAGCAAGTATAAAATTTAAAAAATTCACAATATCCAAATAGTAGCTAGAGAAACTGTAACCCATTCAATCACACTCATTATATTAATTCTTGTAACTAATTAAACCGCACATAAATATACTTAATCTTCAATGTTTATGTTTGCTGGGGGTGGGGACGTAATTAAAAGAAAAACCAGATAAATAAATTTAAGGACACATTCTTCACTTGATCTAAATAAAAAATATATATTCAATCATATTTTTTTTTCTCATTTATTAGTATTCCTTTTTGTTTCTAGTATGACACGTCCTTGATATTTATGCGAAAAACTTTATACGTACTAGGTGGGGAAGCGCGGCTTCGCCGCGCCATGGTGAATTTTTTATAATTAATGAATGTGATTTTTTTATAATTTTTTATAATTAGTAAACTCTAACGTGCTTACTATCATAATTTAGTGATTTTATTTCTGTAATTGTATTTCTGCATTTTTATTTATGTTTATATTGAAACATGCTTACTATCATAATTTAGCACTGACATTTTGAGATTTATTAAAGGCAACATGAAGTATATATAATAAGTATATCTTAGATTACTTATTATTATTAATATAAAAAAAACATGCAACATTATGTCTGTATCATATATAGTAAGTTAGAATTGCAATTTAGATTTCTCATAAAAGGAAGACCTTAATTTGTTAAAAAATGTGTGTATAGAATTAGCTTTATACGTATTAATTTATTTACAAATCGTATTAATTTATATACAAATTTAAATTAATGCTTATTCTGCACATAATGAACGTGCGGCGTGTTTTCAAAGAAAGGACGGGCTTACCTAGTTACCTTGGTAAAAAGTTAGGGGGTCTTCTCTTTTATTATAAAAAAAAACTCGAAATCAACATTGAAAAGAAATTAGTATCCATTATAATATAGTCGGTAGTTCTCCTTCCTCGTCCCTATTCATTTTTTCTTGCCTTCCTTCCTTCTGTTTCCCTCTCTCTCTCTCTAATGAGAATGAGTTGTAACGGGTGCCGAGTGCTTCGAAAGGCCTGCCCCGATGACTGTGTCATCCGACCATGCCTAGGGTGGATTCGTACTGCGGAAGCGCAAGGGAACGCCACTCTTTTTCTGGCCAAATTCTATGGTCGTGCCGGCCTCACCAATCTCCTTGCTGCTAGACCACAAAATCAACGAGCCGGTTCGCTTTTCTAACAGACCAACTATCTCCAATTTGTTTTTCATTAAGTCTGCTCTTGAGTCTTGACCTAACAGTTCTTCCTTTTTGAATTCATACCATACAGCCATTTTCAGATCCCTATTGTACGAGGCTTGTGGCAGGATTGTCAACCCAATCTATGGATCTGTTGGACTGCTTTGGTCAGAACAGTGGCACCTATGCCAGGCAGCTGTTGAATCGGTTCTTAAAGGCACACCAATCTCCCAAATAGCAACCGCCACGGCCTCGACCACAACCGCAGTTACACCAATAAAGGCATCAGACATCCGCCACATTGCAAACCGAAAGAGCCAATGCACCATTGACCTTCACAAAGTCAACGCTAGTTCAAGGGTTCAATTCAAACATACTGGATTCTGGTCAATTTGTCCCGAGACAGACATGCCGGGTTCAGTTGAGGAAGAAAATCAAAGAGCTCAGGAGTCTCAGGAGACTGCGAATGGGTCTCATGTTAGCCTTAATGAGCATGTGTGCCGAAAGCAAGAGCTTGACTCTACAGAGGAAGATTCAGGTCTAGATCTGACTCTCGGTAACAAAAGCAAAAGCCGTGATGAGCTCTGTAGTTATAACAAATCAGATGATCATGAAATGTTTCGATCAGTAGAGCTTCAGCTTACTATCAGGCATGAATATAGTGCCTGAGTTTGGCATGCACAATTCTTCGCTTTTCATTGTGGTTAATTTCCTTTTTCCTTTTGTTATCATCTTTTATTACATGAGTGTGCAATGAGTTTGAAAGCAGAAAGAAATTATTAAAAGATATTTTTTTCTAAATCGATTTAGTACTTGGGACCTTGATAGCTAATTAATTAGCACCTTAACCTTCGCAAAATTAAACTAGCATGCATTTGAGGTTCCAGACGACAACACGCAAATTGTAGTGTGATATTCAATTGTGCACTATGCATCATTAATTTCGAGTTATTGAGATTCTCAATTGTTAGTTATATTTTTAATTTCGATGGTTAATTCAGAAGCACCGCACAGAACAAAGTCAAGATGTTTTCCATATTCCGTTTTTTGGTGGTACACTCGAAGGAAGGTCAAGATGCATGCTTAACTCAAGCTATAGTTGGTAAGTATATGATAGCCATTCTTCCTCCAATAATAAAAAGAAAACCAAAAGTACCTTAAACTACGCTAACATATAGTTCTGTGAATGGTACACCGTTTAATTCTTTACCATATTCAATAAGATAGGTATAAATAAGGTTTTATTTTAATTAAGTTATCTGATATAGGTATGGGTAAAAAACATCGTTAATTTATTGAATAAGACTATTTCGTATTTGTTATTTACCCATATAGCTTATATATATAGTTTATAATCTTTACATGATCGAAAATATATGATTGTAGGACTCGATTGAAATGTTAATAGCTAATTAAATTGGAATGATTGAAAATATATGACTGTAAGACTCGATTGAAATGTTAATAGCTAATTAAATTGGAAAGATATGATTGTAAGATTCAATTGACACAATAATAATTAATTAAATTGCAAAGATACAATTATAAGATTCAATTAGCACATTAATAAATAATTAAATCAGAAAGACATGATTTTAAGGTTCAATTGATATGTTAATAACTAATTAAATCAGAAAGATACAATCGTAAGATTCAATTGATACGTTAATAACTAATTAGACAATTAAATTGGATAATAGTACACTGAAATATTATTAATTTCTTTGTATTTTCATTTATGCGCTACATTAAAAAGAAAGACTATTTCGGAAGATTCCTTCTTCTACATCGTTATTTGGTTATTCATATTGTAAAAAAAAAAAGTCCATTGAGTTATTTACATTGTTATTCATTTTTTTACCGTTACACTATCCTACCGTTATTTTTTAACGGATGAGAATAAGGTATGGATAATTCATTTTTTTATCGGGTAGAATATGAAGAAGGTATGGATAAAAAAAATCTAATGGATATAGATGATGAAAGTGTCTCATACGCGGTACTCTATCTGTTGACAGTCCTGCTACCATATGCAAAGAAACAACAGTGATGAGTAAATCAGATTAAGAAAGGTAGAAAGGATCTTTCACTTTTGTCCGTCACATGACGTTTCTAAGTAAAATATGCACAATAAATAAATATATAATAGTATATATATATATAGAGGTTGTGTTTTCCAAGTATAGTTTTGAAGCTCTGATCCCATCTTTTTTTCTTTTTTTTTTTTACAGAATTCCTCATTAAGGTATCGCTGCATGATATTTAAGCCAGGCCATGGCTATTTGATTCAAGTGACGATTCCTAATTATGGTCTAAAAAATAAGCATCCTTTAATGATGTGCTGTCTATAATATACAGCAGCGGATGCAAATCTTTGCGTGAAGTTTGTGAAATTAGTCACATGGCTAATTAGATAGCCTGTAGAGGCTTTTCTTAATTTAATTAGTTGGCGATCTACTAAGCGAATTCATGAAAAAGAATGATAAAGTACACTGTTAAGTGTTAAGCTTTATCCATTTGCAAATTTAAAAAAGAGAGAAATATGTACAAATTGATAAAGTACACTGTTAAGTGTTAAGCTTTATCCATTTGCAAATTTAAAAAAGAGAGAAATATGTACAAATTGATAGAAAAACAAGTAACATCAAAAAGTTGACCTTATAAATGAGCTCACTAGCTATATATCCTAAACAAGTACTCCAACTTGTCTATCCAAAGCTTGCATCCCAATGAATAACCTCAATTGAGGTGGCACTCCTTGTACTCTGTTGATCAATCAAACGTCCTTCTCATCGACTCCTCCATAAGTTTGACATAAATGATGCTTCTTGGCGTTTGAAGCACGGCGATTGGTGAGACATCTGTGATGTCATGTGGTTAATTCGGTATGGCTATAAGGATCTTCTAAAGGTTTTACAAGAACTGAAAGTTGGATGGAAAGGTGGTTGGAGTCTCTAAAAAATATCTGTGCAACGCAGAGTACGTAAACAGATGCGGCCGATATAGGGGTTATTAGTTTGTGCAGAAGAAGATTATGATACCTGACCGAGGAGGGAAGAAGATGTGGTAAATGTACTGGACAGTTCCGATTGCGATGGGGTCGAAAGTCGAAACCACTAACTATGCTATATGATATATGGATCTTAAAAACAAATTATCCAACTATGCTAATGTGAGAAATAAGGCTAAATTGATTCACTGCATTTTATAGAGTTTTCCTATAAAGGAATAAAAAAATATATGGATCTTAAAAACAAAAAAAAATTCTTCCTCTACCATAACATGTGATATCGGTTACTAACTGAGAATTAAAGTATCATACCTCCCACAAGAATATCAGGGTATACAGTTTATGATCAAGTTGGTTTAATTTTGCTTCGAAGCTAATCAAATATAAAAGAAAATTAATAACAGTTTTAATATATCAGATAATTTTCCTCTGGTTTGCGTACTGAAATGACATGCTGTAATCCATTTGCTATATAGTGCGTTTCAGACTTGATGCACGTACAATTTAACAATGAAAATTTGAATAATGCACATCTGAAACGGCAAAGCCGGATTGGCTTTCGCATTGTTTCCAGGACCAGGGTTGGAGGCATGGGGGGGGGGGGGGGGGACGCCTATGCCAACAAAAGAATTTAATATGAAATATCAAAAATATAGTGCTAATTCAGTTAGGTGTGTTTGGACGAGGTTTGGATAAGGATTAAGAATAAGAAATTTCAGTATGCGTGTTTGTTTAAATTCCTTATTCTTATATCATGATTTTGTTAGTATAAAAATAAAGTTCCAAAATTCTTTATTCTTATGTTGTTTGGGTTGCACAAAAATAAAGAATTTGATTTTTATTCTTATCCAAATTTTATTCTCCTTCATCCAATGTGTTGGCTACTTTAAAATGTTCAAAAACTCATGTTAGCAAAGTCTAATTGAAGTCACAGTCCGGCCAACCCTATCATTCAATTCTAGTTTCCTCCTGATTGTGTGCCCTGATTGTTTCATGTGTTTCATTTCGAATATATATGCCCCAATCAACAAAAAAATATAATAATAATAATAATAATAATAATAATAATAATAATAATAATAATAATAATAATAATAATAATAATAATAATAATAATAATAATAATAATAGAAAACTAGTTCTTGGTCTAGTGACAAATAGTAATGCACTTTGAGTGAAAGGTCGTAGATTCGAAACCTGACGGACGGGGAGGTATTCATAGACATTTAATTTTAAAAATAAGTTGGTGGCTTAAACCCTCAATTTATCTTAAAAAAAATAATAACAATAAAATAAAAAAGTTATATCTGCCGCAAGTCCATCTGGTATAGAATAGAACAATTTTTTCTTCCCAGGATTCCAACTAGAATCGAATAACTAATTTTGACAGCCACATGATACTAAGAAATCCATAATTGATAAGAACCTTAAATAAACTGATGATGGCGTCTATTAAATAACCGTTGTTATCCACTAATAAATTTTCAATAGAGAAATTCAAATGAAACTTGAATTTTCAACAAGGATCAGATTCGCCTACCTTTACCAGCTCTTTTAGACGTGCAATATTAATTTCTTAAGCTTGCCCAACAAATCTAGTTCACAAACATTTATATATTTGGGGCCTTGGGGCACTATTGTCTATTGGGCGAATCTTCATATCATTCTTCCGAAACCAACTATTAGGAAAGATTCGGGAAGGACTGAAATCTTCTGCCTCCATTATCCTCACAAATTTTATTTATATTTAAAAATTTTTAAATTCAAACCGTTAATCTTCTTTAATTTTAAGCACGATGCATTTTCATATAAATTTATAAAAATTAGAGTCGATTTCATACTCGATTAAGTGATCAAATTATGAACGTATTAGAATTAAATCAGTGACATTTAACCAAATTCGTTCATTTGTTGACCACTTAATTTAGTAGCGAATCAATTCCAAAATTTATAAAACTTATATAAAAATACATTGTTCGTAAAATTGAACAAGATTAACAGTTTCAATTCAAAATTTGAATTTAAAATTTTTTATCCATTAATAAAATCTTTGAGGACTGTAGGGCTCTACCGTTGGATTTCAGTTCGGAAACTTATCACTCCTTCAGGCTGCAGCCCTGCTGTTGTAATTTCAACAATTGTGATGCGAACCAGAATGAATTTGAATAACTGGGCCCATTTTGTAATGTCCATAATATAAAAAATATGAGATGGGTGGCCCAAATTTATCTTAGGCCTTCAGATCCAATTTACAATATAAAGGCCTCACCTTAATTTATTTAACGCAGGCAGCTCATGCCAATGCGTTCAAACATTAATCTCAGAAGTCAGAACTGAGAATATGATTAAAACTTGGTTTAATGCAACCAAGGAATGAATGATACCGTATTTTTCCCAGCTAGAAAGCTAAAATTTAAGTTTAATGCTCAACCAAGGAACTCTAACAAACAATGAGAATGCTACCATATTGCCCAGCTAGAAAGGTAAAATATAAGTTTAATGTGCAACCAAGGAACTCTAACAAACATAGAAAACTTTTCTGAATTGTATTCCATTTTCCCATTCCCGCTAATCAAAAGACACATATGAACAAAGATGAAGAAACAACTAAAGTAGCGAACAAGAACCCTTAAGAACAGTACAACACGACATGCAAATACTCATAATTCAAACCAATCTGAACAAAATCCACTACAATATTACAATATCTCATTGCAATACCGCGTATATATATGAATATCAATCCACTTTGTCAAGCATAGCCAGCCATCCCTACATTACCTCCGGCTTTTGTGGCAACCTTTCGAGCGGCCTGTGACGTGGCCTTGGTAAAGTACATGTAGTAGTACACATTAAGAATCATGGTGAAAACCACGAAAAATGCACCAGCTATGAAAACCCCCTTACGAAGAGACTCGCAGGTCCAATTGTGCGCATAGACAGCATCACGGTACTTGGTGTGATATGCATTTTTAGCAGCACCAGCTATGACACATGACTCAGCAATTAAGAATGTCAACCTAAAGATTATGAAGGTGGTTAGCAAAAACATTATAAATGTTCAAGTTTAAATTTGCTCCTTATTGATTGGAAGTTTCGAACTGCTACAACTGTGTTGGCAGCATTACTAATGCGACAAAGAGGTGGATGGTAGGTAGGGGTTTCACCCCTATTGTCATTCAAAGAAAAAATAAAAACAAAGAGGTGGATAGTCATAATACAATCTTGCAAGAATAATACCCACAGATGGCTATTTGGGTCGTATTTTCTCAAATCCAGCTTATTGTTTTAATTTATACTCAATCTCATTTGTGGGTATACTAATTTGTCATACATGCTCAGTTAGAAATCAGAGGAAACAGGACCAGTGATTCAATATGCAGCCACATAAATAGAAATAGTACAAGGTAAATTACTGTTATCCCGCATGATGCAAACTTTCAATTATAATGCTTCAACTAAATATAGAGAACAGGTCTAAAATTCTTACATACCATGAGCCAGAAAAGTATATAATAGACCAGGCACGACTTCCACCAGGGGCCAATGGTTTGCCAAAACACATGCACTTTGTGACAGCCATCAATACAGATTGAGCTGATAGCAGAAACAGAAAAGAGCCGACTCCATATCCTGTGGCAATATCAGAGTCGTATACACAGTATGTGGTATTCGCATTGATGTGATCAGTCACTATTGTTCCCTGCAATAAAATTGGCTTCTGATGGTTAACTTTTCAATAACAAGTACAACCCAATTAATTGTTAAAACATTTTATCTATGAGTATGCCTTCTTAACCTGTTTCACTGAGTTGAATGATTTTTTTTTTATTATGATTGATACGACTGGACATGGACTTGATAGAAAGTAATGTTCTTCTTTAGAGAATGCAGCAAGGTAGCATTTCCAAAAAATTAGAAAATGCCAATAAGATAAGTGATCTTAATTGTTTTATTATGGCATATTGAAAGTCGTATATCCATAAGGTGACAAATTACGTGCACATGGTAAATACCTCCATTTGCGTGAGTTGTTTCCCATCAATAAGATCAAGTAATTTTTTTTTTTCAGAAAATTAACAAGCCATGACCAAAACTTCATAAAATTAACAAAGGGAGCACAGACTAATTTGTATATTTTCTCCACGTTTCTCCATTAACCTATTGAATTATTGTCACAAGAGTTCTATGACATGACCAATCAACAGATTGATTAACCAATTGCAAAACCCTAAACCCAAATGAACAAAACCCAGAAAGAATAGATCTTTCAGGAACCACAACTAATTTCACAAATAGCAAGGGGGCGAACTGAAAAGGTGCAAACTTACAGTGCTCCTCCGGCGCTCAGCAGCAATGGCAAAGCCAAAGGCGGTTAGACTAAGTGCAATAACAACTATGTGAACCAGTGTGGAACCCTTCCCTTCCATTTTTCTCTTCTCTGTTGAGGTTAGGTACTGCGTCTTTCTTCGTCTTTTGTGGAGGTATGGAGGTCTGAACAATGGAGTGTCTGGGAGCTGGAGAGAGAGAGTGAGAGAGCAGACCAATGTGAACTACTGGAACTGGAAATGAGAACTGGTTGTCGCAAGGACTTGGTCCATGCATTACTAAAACATCGCAAAAATTTGTTTAAGTATAATTCACTGTCTTTTTTCCCGAAATTATTTAATATAAAAATTCAGACACCAAAAAATTTAATAGAAAAAATTATTTATTTTTTTTTAATAAGAAGAAAGTTCCAACGCGTTTATAAACCGCGCCTCTCTCTCTCCTCTCGAACGTGTTTTATAAACGCGTTACAAGCCTTAAAACGCGTTTATAAAACGCGCAAAAGTCTGCAGTGATTGCGGCGAAAGTTTCTGACTTTGCGCGTTATTTTCTGATTTTACGCGTTTATAAAACGCGTAAGAAGCCTTCTTACCCTTTTATATAACGCGTTCGAGAGATCTAATTTCCATATAAATACCCAACCTTCTGTCGTCCAAAATCAAAAAAAAAAGGAAAGAGGTCTGAAAAAAAGGAAAAAATGAGAGGAAAACAAGTGTTAGATGGTGAAATGCAAAATAATATTAGTTGGTGCGAAACTAATAGCCATAAGGGTTGTATGCGGCACACTTATTCACTGATACAGAGTCGCACACAATCCTTATGGCTATTAATATTCCACCAACTTTAAAATAAAAACTTTCCCGTGGAATCTGTTATTACGTGTAGAGGACGGTTTGTTGGGCTGGGTCTACGAGCCATAACACCGCAGCCGACATCCTTGGATGAGAATCTGCATACATGCAGTCATCTTCATCCAAGTCTCAGAAAAAGAGAGGGTCAATATGACAATCAGTCGCCCGACTCTTCTCTATTAGTTGCGGTGATGTTTTCTCTTCCCACCCTTAGCAATGGATCTTCTACAATTTTTTTTTATGTGGTTCAAAATTTTAATATCATGTATTTTGTAATTTTTTTTGTTGTGTATTGTGTGGTTCAAAATTTTAATAAATTGTAATGTCTAATATAATTTAAATAAATATTAAGTCTCTTAATATTAATATTTCGAATTTCACAAAAAAAATGAAAATGGATAAAATAAAAACTAAAATAAATTAGATAATAAAACTTACAACACATATACTACACGAATTAATACATATACTAAAACACGAATTAATACATATACTAAAACATAAAAGAAAACAGATAATAATAGAACACACAATAATAAAAACATCTAATTATAGAAAACCTAATAATCAGTCCAAATGATATATGTCATTTCCATTTAACGGGTGATTTTCAAATCCAGGAGGACATGCATGTTGCAAACGCAACCAAACGATTCCATCTCCACGTCGGACATGATATCCTCCATCCCTCTTAACTACATCCGTCCAATATTTCGGCCCTCTCACTTCAAAAACGTCGCGTTGAAAAACCTTCATGTAAAATTTGTCGGAAGGATAGTGCAAGTAGACGTGCCGAAGAATATCTCGTTTACTTATTCCTCCATCTCCTTGTAGAAGCACACCGGTACAAACATGACGTGGTTTAGTTGACATTATGTTTTCTCGGTTTCTTTTCTCTGCGTAACTTCTCTAAAGTTTTGGTTTTTGATTTCTGAATTTTCGACGTGAATTTGCGGAGAAGGAGGACTATTTATAGACTCAACCCTTATTACCCGTTTATAAAACGCGTAATAAGGTTTGAGCGCGTTTTATAAACGCGTACGAAGGGCTAAGTTAATGGAATTCAATACTTTCGCAGGCTGTCAGTCTGTTTTACTGTTTTACCTGGACTCCACCTTCGTACGCGTTTATAAAACGCGTTCGAAGGCTTCCAACGCGTTTTATAAACGCGTACGAAGGTGGTGTCCACTTTTTGAGCAGCGTGATACTGTGTTTTACTGTGTTTGAGCAGCTTTTTATAGCGCGTTTTTTGAACAGACCCCTATTCTAGCGCGTTTTATAAACGGCTAAATAATTGCCTATATATATCTCAATTCGTTCTCCTATTTCGTATCACAAAATCACAAACAAAAGACGCGTAAAATCAGAAATTTGAGAAATGGAGAAGGCTCAAAACAATAATAAGATGGGGGAGGAAACATCCAAGGTGGGGGAGGGAACACCTAATGTGGGAGCAAAAAGGATCCCATTATACGGCCCTCCGAAGAGAAGGACCGTCTCGGCTGTACGTCGTTTCCCTCCAAGATGTGGCAGGAGCCCTGATTTTAGTATGGGGGTTAAAATAGATGAGAGTTCTAGTGAGAATAAGGAGGAGGAGAAGAATAAAGAGGTTAAGGAAGTGGAGAAAAATTAGAGTTTAATTGTGCTAGAATAATGGAATTTATCTATTTTATTTTCTATGAAATTTAATTTGTAATATGAACTTCATATCTAGAATTTATGTTATTGTATGAATTTATATTTTATCTATGTTTTAATTAATTATCTAAATTATTGTGTATGAATTTATGTTTTATCTATGTTTTAATATTTATAACTAATTAATATAAAAATTAAAAAAAAATTTCATTACAATATTCAGAACCCATTAATATAAAAATTAATAATCATTTCCATTACAATAACTCTCATTAATATGAAAACAACGATTTAAATTAATAACACTAAAAGGGTAAAGTCTTTTAGCGCGTTTTAGAAAAGGGTAGAAAGCCTTTGAACGCGTTTTATAATAGGGTAATGCCTTTTAACGCGTTTTATAAAAGGGTAGAAAGTCTTTTAGCGCGTTTTATAAAAGGGTACAAAGCCTTTTAGCGCTACGAGCTAATTAACTGCTTCTCAACGCTAAATAGTTAATTGAATGCTGAGGGTCCCATTATATGAGTTAATTAACTGCTTCTCAACACTAAATAGTTCAAGTGCCTCAGTCTTTGCATGAAGGTCGGATGAACTATAGAGTACAAAGCCTTTTAGGATTAGGGCTTTTTGTAGATAACAAGAATGCATGTCTGTCAATGCTCTTCTTGACGGATCGAAGGATTTTCTTCGGCACAATAAAATTCCTCAAACTAACACTAAACATTTCAACATTATATTATACGAGTTAATTGTAAAATTCTCTTACAATACATTCCATTACAATATATAAAATTACGACAACACTTAATCTTCAATTTTTTCATTTTTTCTTCCTACCGAAAGACAGTACATTGCGAAATTTCCCCCCAAACAATCCTTTTCGTCCTCTCTCCCTTGATGTATTGCCTTGATCTGTTGGAAATTTAGCCGACTCACTTCTCATATTGGTCCTCCCTGGATCAATGCTTATAGAATTTCTCTGTGGTTGTACAGATTCTTGGTCCTCCCTATTATTGTTGCTTCGTGGATCAACATGCAATGACATTCGTCCTGGTTGAATGGGTGTTTGACGAGTCCGAACCGTACGTTCAGTACTCGCTGCCCTTCTTGGACTGTTGACCCTTGTTGGTGGTCTACTGGTGTATCGACCGGATTGCAATGCGTCGCGGTTGACTGGTTGAAGCTTCTCCTTGATTTTTCTTTTTGGTTTTTCTTGTGGAACCTCCACCCTTCCTTCCTTCCTTCCATCCTATTCATCCACATCTCTGCACGAATGATTTTGCGCCTTCCTCGATTGACCAAACTCTTGTCGGGGACAATTATCGGACCTGTATAAACTGGCCACTCTTCCTCATCTTTGTAACAATGAAACCGACCTGCTGACCAAATCATGTGCTGGTTTTGCATGCTATAGTGACCATCCACAAATTGATCTACATTGTAATTTGTCTCCCTGCAAACAGCAATGACATGTGCGCAAGGGATACCTGTCAATTGTGGTTTTTGGCACTCACATGTGGTTCGAGTGAAGGGCAATTGCACATCGGTTTGCTCCATGTCGGGTGGAATTTGAACAGTGTAATGGGAATAATCGTAGCCTACACCATCACGGTACTCCTCGCGAACTTTCACGTGAAATTCTCCAAGGTCCAATCTTAACACGAATGTGCTCATAAACTCCTCTGAGATTGCAACAAAAAGATGAAGTTAGTTCAAAATGGATTAAAATGAATGAATGAATTGAATTCTTTTTCTTTAAGTACTTACGTGATTTTCCATCATGCTTGTTCAATTTATTCTTTACTCCTTCCGGCCATCTTTCTCCTAAACTCAACATTTGAAGTGCTTCTTGTGTTCGCTTGTTCATCCAGTTGGCACATTTATACCACGTGCCTTCTATAAGTGCTGTCACTGGTAATCTTCTCTCTATTCTAAACACATTATTCAGACTCTCCGATCCATTACTCGTCATTATACCCCACCGATGCCCCTTGTCAAAACTCTGAGCCCATTTATATAGTTTTGGCCGCTCGTTGTTGTCATTTTCATTAATTTTACCACAATTTCTTAGGTACTGATAAGCCCTCAGGTTGTTTTCCTTCAGTACTCCCCAATTCTCTCTAAAACGTCTAGGGTTTTTCTTGTTAGCAAGTCTACATTTGAAAAAGTTTTTCAAATCAGCATCTTGTGACCCGCCGGCCTCCTTCCATAAGTTTTCCGCAACATGCTGCATGCAGAACCGATGAATCGCTACTGCATGCGCACCTTGTGCCTTCCAACCGTAATCTACGGATGCAAATACCGCTTTTATTGCCTTATGACGGTCAGATATGACACAGTATCTAGTGTTCCGCCCTAAAACTTCCCATCTAACCCAAGACATAAACCATCCCCAAGTATCCTTATCTTCTTTTTCGCCCAATCCGAATGCAACCGGAATTAATCGATTTTCTGGATCATAACCACACACTGAGAACAATCTACCTTTGTATCGGCCCGATAAAAAACTAGCATCAATTGAGATAACAGGTCTGGCATATTTCATCGCTTCTATGCACGGACCAAAAGCCCAGGCTGCCATCTTGAAGACGCCAACGTTAGGATCGTCTGTAGGCCAAGAAACTATTGTGTATTTCGTTCCTGGGGTCGTCACCTTCATTGCCTCCAGAAGGCGTGGAAGTTTATTGTAGGCCCCTTCCCAAGACCCAAACAATTGCTCCAACGCTCGCTCCATCCCACGCCATAGTTTATTATAAGTCGGTTCAATACGTGGATATCTAGCCCTTATGAGGCTTCCTATGTCCTGGACACTTTTTCCCAAATTTTTTTTCAATTCATCCCTAACGTGTTCGGCAATGAGACTAGCTGTAAGGTTTGCGTGACCTTTTTGGCCCGGGGGTCTCGAACAAATATGCTCATTTGGATTGGTAGAGATCTTCC
This sequence comes from Rhynchospora pubera, assembly GCA_028095005.1. Lineage (NCBI taxonomy): Eukaryota > Viridiplantae > Streptophyta > Magnoliopsida > Poales > Cyperaceae > Rhynchospora > Rhynchospora pubera. The sequence goes on from CM051461.1 coordinate 25,545,725, forward strand.
AATTTGTATTATAACTCTCACGTCTACCATGCAATCGCCACTTACAATTCGGTTTTTGCATGCAAACCATTACAATTTTTTGTTTATTGCTAGTTTCCGTTCGAACTTCTCGATTTGTTTTGCATGAAACATCACAGACAACTAGAATTAGTTGTTTTTTGGAACCGAATCGTTTACCAACAGCAAGTTCGCCTTGTGGCCCTAAACTACGCTCCGGCATACCAGCATACTCAAACATGGAAATATCACACAATTCACTTACAGGATGGTGCAAGTTTGTCCTTCCTGAAACGTATGGCTGGTCGCAGTTTGCATAAAAAGGCACTTCTCTCTCGGAGAAGTCCTCCACATCGGTATATTCTTCTCCGGTAGGAAGGTCGGAGTAAGTCGCCGGACCTTCATCTTCATCACCATCGGCAACCTCGACTTCATCTCCTGATGTGTTATTGTCTTGCGTAGGAACGGACTGTTCGCCAGTGTATTGGTAAGGGGTGGATTGCTGGCCACACATAAGGTTTAAGGAAGTGTTTGGCTCACTGCTACCGGGCTCGTCAAGGGGTGTTAGGTTCAGATCTGGTCCCGTGCCATATACGGGGATGAAATCAACATGCAACTCAATAATCGGTAACCCTCTCGTCTCGAATGTCTCGTGGTAAAAAAGGCGCCATTGATCTTCAGAATTTACAGGAAGAAATAGCGATTCATATCTCCCATTTATAATTTTGTTGTAACGACCATGGATATTCAAAGTATACTGGGTTTCTAAAATATGTAGCCTGCTGTATAATTCATTTCGAATTTCAGCAAATGTGGTATGCATACTACAACCGACGTGAAAGTAAGAAGCACCAAAAGTTGGACATTGGTTGACATATATTGTAATTGTAGACATTTTTTAATTTGATTGATAGGTTTTTAAATTGTAAGAGATAATCTGTTGTGGACGATTTCAATTTTGCGAGAATGTATAGTCTTATATAACTTCAAATAACGCGGTTATAAATTCACAAACTTATAGACAGAAATGACTAAAGTTCGATCGAAATGACTAAAGTTTGATCGAAGTGATAGAAGTTCGAATGTTGCCCTCCCAGCGCGTTTTATAAACGGGTAAGAAGCCTTCTAGCGCGTTTTATAAACGCGTTAATTGCGTTTTAACTATTCCGAAAGTTCAGCCTTCTAGCGCGTTTTATAAACGCGTTTTAAGGCTTGTAACGCGTTTATAAAACGCGTTCGAGAGGAGAGAGAGAGGCACGGTTTATAAACGAGTTGGAACTTTCTTCTTATTAAAAAAAAATAAATAATTCTTTCTATTAAATTTTTTGGTGTCTGAATTTTTATATTAAATAATTTCGGTCTTTTTTCTGTTAGTAATTATTATCAAATTTGATTTTATTTAAAAAAATCTTTTAATCAATGATTAATAGCAGATAAAAATAAATTATTAATTCTTTAAATCATTTCATAGATAGCTAATTAATTTCACATTGTGCAAAGTTTTATATATTGCGCATCTAAATGTGTAAAGTTTTGGATATCAGCAAATATGATATAAAATCTGCACTTGGTCACTATAATTATCAAATTTATGGCCAAACAGTAAACATTTTTAATCCAAAATACTTATTTTATTCATCTAACATCACTCATATTTACTTGTATTTTGAATCAAAAAATGAATGAATGATTAAATTAAGATAAGTATTGAAGTTCAGCAACTAAAGAGAAAGTTATTTATCCAAAATCAATTTCATATCAAATTCATTGACATCCAACAAAATTATGCCTTGATCAAGATCCCATTTTTTTAACATGTGATTTCATTTCATTTTGTTTCATTGTAAAATTTGCAAAAACTGAACATATTTGGTGTCATTTGGTTAGAATTCTCATGTAATTAGATCCAACGAAATCCTATGAAATCAATTGAAATAAAATTTCGTGTAAAAAAGATTTTGATCAGGGCCTTAATCACATTTAAACTATAGCAAATATATAGTTTAATCTCTGTCTTTAAATTCATTTTTAAAGTATTAAAATTTTTAGCAAAATTCATTATTGATATATTCTATTTCCCTAGTCTATATTATAATTATTTAACATACGATTGTCAAGCGTGTCTACAAATTTCCAGCCGTTCATGGATTAATGATGGATTATGTCCATAAAGACACAGGAGCAGACATTACTAGTGTCCTGGGAATAAAAACATGGAACCAAGCGGCTCCTGCCTTTTGAACCTTGTGCCACCTTTCTTGTCCCCACAGTTTACCGAATTTACGTAGACTGCCATTTGTGGTCCCTTGCTGTTTCAGGGCATTGGATCTGCTATATGATTATCAACAAGTTTGCATTGGAGTAATTTACGAGATATAAAGTTCACAGAGAATGTCAATGATTTATTTTTATTTTATGGAAACACTATGTTACCATAAACAATTGTAATTTTTTCATATTAGAGGATAAATTGAACAGTATTTGTAAAATTTGTTAACTTCAGAAATAAAGTGAGGTATTAAGAAGACTAATGTAAATATTAGTGAATCATCTTATGTGTTAGTCTCCTTTATTAAAATATAAAGTTTTTGCAAATTTGATTACTATATAGTATGAGCTTGCCATTGTGTTTTATTATGAATATTACATTTACAACATTAGAAAATAGAAAAATACCTCACTATCTCGGTAAGATTTCCAAAGTTCACAATTTGAATGGCAGAGAGAGTCCCAAAAAATTAATAATGACGTTACTGTTCATATTAATTTTGATAATAACAAAAAAAAATCGAAATTTTAATACTAACGTTGCTGGATCGTCATCCCAGTTGACGAAAGCCCAATACCTTTGGATCGTCATCCCAGTTGACGATCCAAGCCTGGATCGTCATCCGAAATGACGATCCAACGATCCAACAAAAAACAAATATTAAAAAAAAGGTTGTGAAATTATTTTGTTTGGATCGTCATCCCAAATGACGATCCAAACAAAAAAATTTCAGAATCTTTTTTTTTAATGCGAATTTTGCATTTTAGCCCCCAAAGTTTTTATTATTACAAAATATATAATTTATAATTAAAAATTAAACATAATTAAAACATCTATTATAAAAATATAAGTATATAATTAAATTATTGCATGTTAAATACATAATATTTTATATTTTTTAAATATTTATTCATACATATATATATAATGTATCATATATTTTATATATTAAATACATATTATTGTATATAATTAAAATATATGATACATATTATTATGTACATATATTTCTATGTATATTTATTTATACATTAAAAAAATTATATATTAATATCTACATTTAATGTATAACAAATTTTTTTATTGGACTACTATGTAAAAATAATAATTTTAGTGTCATCGGCGAATAAATTTTAATTATATATAATAATATGTGCGTGTTGGCACGACACGATGTGCGTGTTGACACGACACGACGCGACGCGACACGAATATAAAATTGGCACGACACGACATGTCATGTCATAATTGTGTCGTGTTGGAACATTAGAAAGTTTGACACGATTCAACACGACACGATTCGACACGCAACACGACACGAACACGAATTAACACGACACCTCAACACAAATCTAATTATTAATGTTGATTATTTAAGCAAAATTAATAATTTATTTTCAATTTATAATACCACATCATATTATTTACCATCATTTAAATCATAATATTGTTCTAATTTAATTATTATTTTTTATAAAAAATATTAATAAAAACTTTAAACTTAATTACATAATAAATTATAACGTTTAGTAATTTTTTTCTTAATTTTTATTTTTAATTTAAAAAATAATAAAATAATTTAAAAAATAATAAAATAATCTGACACGATTTGACACGACTAACACAACGTTTCAACACGACACAACACGATCGTGTCAGTCGTGTCGTGTCAGAATGCGTGTCATGTTGACTCTTCTCACCACTAAGCACGACACGACACGGTTAAAAAAGTAGTTCGTGTCAACACGACACGAGACTCTAACACGATCGTGTTTGACACGACATGACACGGCACGCACGATGTGTAAATAAAATATAATAGATGTTTTAATTATGTTTAATTTTTAATTATAAATTATATATTTTGTAATAATAAAAACTTTGGGGACTAAAATGTAAAATTTGCATTAAAAAAAAGAATCTGAAATTTTTTTTAATATGTGTTTTTTTCTTGGATCGTTGGATCGTCATTTCGGATGACGATCCAAGGGTATTGGGCTTTCGTCAACTGGGATGACGATCCAGCAACGTTAGTATTAAAATTTTGATTTTTTTTTTCTGTTATTATCAAAATTAATATGAACAGTAACGTTAGTATTAATTTTTTCGGAAAAAAAATGAAAGTATGCAACAGTACAAAACTACAAATTGATCCACAAAATAAGTGAGAGTTAGGTAAGAGCATAGAAAATTAAATTAAGATTCGCATTTAAAGCCCGGACTGAAAGAACATTCGTCACCTCCATGTAGGGCTGAAAACGGTAGCCGTTTCAACCGTTCTTTCGTTTTGTTTCGTCCGGAACTGAACGATAACGGATAAGGATTTCAATTTCGTTTAAGGAACGGAACGACCAATGCAAATAGAAATATTGTTTCGTCTCAGAACGGAACGATTAGTGAAACTGGTATGTTTCGTGGTCGTTTATTTCGCGCATTTCGTTTAAAATTTTTTTTATGGTTTTATTATTAGATTGCAGAGGACCTCAGCAGAGAGATCGAGGGAGAAATGAGTAAAATTAGATTTCTGCAGCGTCGCTCCGTCATTTCTCCGCCGAACACAGTCACATCTATCTCTCTCGCCTCTGCACCACCGAGTACAATCGCCGTCGAGAGCAAGAGGTGATTATAGTGCCTCCTCCCCCTTTTCCGCGTGACCTAACCTGTCATTTCTCTATCTCTGTTTCATACAAAATGCAGAATAATTTATTTTCTTACATCTTAATAAAATGCAAAACAGTTAGGTAGTCAAAGACGGTTATAACCGTTTTGATCGTTCCCATCAACAGAACAATCAACGCAACATGTGTTAAACGGATGCAACAATCAACGCAATAAGTATAAAAATTTCGTGCATCAATACAACGGTTAACAAAAATGATCACTTTCGTGGTAGTTTTCCACGTTATGCACCTCTACCTCCATGTGCTTGCCAATATCCCAAACAGGCCATTGGATACTGGATAGTTTGATTGGGCTTCAAAGGCTAAGAAAACACAATTTGTTAGAACTGAACAAATCTGAACACGATCAAGGACCGACAGGAGTCAAAACGAGTCAGCAGACGTCAGTACGGACATTTCTTGACTTCTAATATATTTACAAAACAATATTGACCTAATCGTTTCCAAATTAGTTTTTTAATCATACACTTAAAATAGAAAAAAAAGTTAGACCTAAGTTAATCCATTAGTTTTCATTGATAATTGCATAAGAAAACTTAAATACAGCATTTTTAATCTATGCATTTGACAAATTTTCTGAATGCACGCCTCCGATCCTGAGAGTAAGTGAGGGTAGAGGAAACAAAAGAAAAATATATATATGTTAATCCTTCTTTCAAGTTCCAATTTTATAATATAATGTAAATAAATTGTTAAAAGAAGAAAAATGAGTAGTCCCATATAGGGTTTACCACTGGACCGGCCGGTCTGACCCGACCCGTACCCGAACCGGACTTTTTCCCGACCAGATCCGGACCGTAGAAGAACCGTGATGGACCGAGGGGGGTGGTCCTGGTCGGGTTTATCACGGGTTTGGGTCGCCAATTTAGCATAAACCCGATCTAAACCCGTCCCGTCTTAACCCGTGGACCGGCCCGGACCGGACCATAAACCCGTGTAAACCCGTGCAAACACGTGTGAACCGTGACATTTTCAAAAAAAAAACCAAACCAAACCCATTTGAATTTGTTCAATTATTAAAAAATTACAAATCAAATTTTTAGAATAAAATAAATTTTAAATAAACTACAAATTATTTTATTATTAATTTTATTAGACTTAATATATTTTAACTAATTTTTATAACTTATATTTTATAATCTTTTGTCATGAAATTTTGAAAACCATCTACAATGAAAAAAATATTAAAAATTACAAATTAAATTTTGAAAAAAACTAAAATGGACTACAAAATTATACTTAATTATTTGAACTATAAATATAATATATTTTAACGAATTTTTATTAATTTATTTTACAAATTTTTGATATTGAAACAATGAAAGAAGGAAAAATAAAAATCTGGAAAAAACCCACTTGGACCGGACCGGACCGGACCCGGCCCGATCCTTCTTTACCCGTCCGGTTCACATAGGTCCGGGTCTACCAAGAATTTGGGTCGACGTTTGAAAGGTGGCCCGTGCTAACCCGTCCCGTTTGGACCCGTGAACCCATGAACCCATGGCCCGTGATAACCCGTGGACCGTGGGGATTTGGACCGGACCGGACCGGACTGGACCGTTTGCTAAACCCTAGTCCCATATGTTTCTTCATGTTTTATTCACCCTCGACCCTCATATTTGAAGGGTAACCAATTTGACTACATTGGCATTTGTTTTATTCCCTCCTTTTTCCCTCTAAACCAATGTTGTAAAAATATGACCCTATAAATAATCGATTAGTGAAACCATCATGTTTGATGTATTTGATGGACATTTTGCAGTATTGTGGAAGCCAAAAACTGATCAATCAATCTACAAATCCGATTAGTGCACCACAAACATAAATCATTATTCATTGCTTGCGTTTGGATGAGAGAAGAAGAAGGAGGAAGAAGGAAGAGAGAAGAAAAAAATATTATAAACAATTCAAACTCTTCACAAAGTTACACAATTCTCAATATTTCTTCCCACTTCTTTCCTTCTTCCCTTCTTCCCACATCTATCCAAACGGAGCCATTAATCATAAATGATCTTCACAACTATTTATAACTAAAGAATCATTTCTTAGTCTAGTGGCAAAAATGAATGCAATTCAAGTGAGAGGTCGCAGGTTTGAAACCCGACTGAAGTGTTTTTATAGATATTTAATTTAAAAATAAGTTGGGAGGCTTGATCCGATTTATCATAAAAAAAAACTATTCATAACTATTATTAGCAATAGAGGCAACCGTCAAAATATGACCTTATTAATTAGACTATGCGATACCTTGACATATGTCGAAATTATTTACTCTAATCATGCTGTATCATTCCGGCAGGATCTGGCAATTGTAGCTGATTTGTACTTGAGGAAACATTCATAGTAGCTGTGGAGCTTATTTATGCATCAGTCTCATCAGTGCCTAAAACAATTGATATGCATCATTAGTAACTTCAAAATTCGTATTCTATTAGATATATAGTCGCTATCTATGTTAATTTAAAAAAAAACCCTTCCAAATTCGTATTTATACAGAAACCTTTACCAATAGAAACTAGACAGAATCATTCCATAATAGATACATGCACCAGCACAACATTAATCGATACTGATCTGCATAAAAATATCTATTACCTAAGAACAATTTGGCCAGTTCTGCTCATCTGTATTCTGAGAGGCCAACATCTCACTATGGCACATATCATAAGTTTAGATAAAGTACAATAAGAAAGAGCAGTAGTAGATTATTGACATCTCAGATAGTTTTAGATTTCCAGTAAAGTGGAGGTTTCTTCAAAATGTTGAAAAAGCATCGCTTTCTGATAAAATTATATTTCCTATTATAAAAATTGTCCTGTATCTAATTTAGTTTAACCACTAAAAAAAACACCAGAAATTTTGCTCTGTTTCAGGATTTGTTGTTACCTGAAACATTTGTAAAACTGACAATGCACCCAGTAATATGTCGGTAGTGTACTCAGGAGCTCGATACTGTTAGACTGGCTAGCTCGCCTGTACTCTGTCTGACTGGCTAGCCTTAAAAGCCTCGAGTACTAATGGATATATATTGATGACGTCTACAAAATAAGATCTGTTACAGTTCTGCTACAGGCTTCAGCTGAAACAGTACTAAAAAAATAAGATCTGTTATTACTATGATTGTGGCCAACTTCAAAACAAATATCAGAACAGTTATTTGAATTATCCAAACGAGTGCAAAACAAGCCTTTCAACAAAAATATAAAGAAGTGGAGCCTACCAATTAGTATCAAAATGCAAGTTGATTCAGATTTGCCTTGCAGTGATCCTCCTTTATTCCCATCATTGATCAACGTATGCAATTGACACAAGACAAGCACTAAAAGGAAAGAGAAACCATAATTTATATTTTTAATTAGTCAAACAATAACTTTTTTTAAAAAAATTTGAAGATGTCTATTTTGTATTGTATCTATTATAACTGGGTACTGACCCATCAGGATCAGCTACGCCAAAAAGTTCTTACTCCAAAGTTAGCATAGTGACAACTGACAAGTACAGAGATGCTGGTAATTGGGCCCTACTGATTTTGCTAGTAGGGCTTTCAAGTCTTGGGCCTAGGAAATAAAATTACGCTCGCCTGTGTATCAACGCAGCACAATTTGATTGGAGGTCCAAGGACTAAACAAATATATTAACCAAATAGTTTAAAACTGGTCAATATGTGCAAATGTAACTGAACATAACTAAATAATATACTTTAAAAAATGTGAAAACAACTTAAAAGTAAATGACTATAAACTGGTTAATTATGAATTAGTATGTACGATGTTATGGGATTCAAATAGCTTAAAACTGAAAATAAGTTTCAAATTAGATTAAAATTGAGTCAAATTTGTAAACGAAATGTATTAAAAATCGAGAGAGAATACTATTTCAATATGTTCACATCATGGTTCACACTTACCACAAACCACCAACCAATATTTTCAAGGTTGTGATTGAAGACTCATTTGTATTATGTACCAAACATATTCAGGACCAGTAAGACTAGATAAACATTGAAGCCAACTTGTACTAATTAATTTAAAAACTAAATATCCATTTTACATATATTCCTAAATCAAAACCAAATTAAGAAACACTTCCTACATGTTTTAGAGAAGTTAGTTTCGTAATATAAATAATCTTACATATAATAAATAAAGATGCGTGGATGGCTCCAAAGAGTACAAACGAAAAGGTGTCTATCAAGAAAATGTCTTAAAGGGTGGGATTTAAAAGGTGTCTCGCCAGAGGATGCAATTAAGTGTATGTATCCTCCACCAAAGTGTGTTAATATTTTATATATAAATAGTGCTCCATTTTTTAAGTTTTCATTAACCTTATATATATATAATAAAGATGTATGGATGGCACCAAAAGGTGCGAATGAAAAGATGCCTATTAAGGGATGCAATTGAGCGGATGTTTTCTCTACCAAAGGGTGCTAATATTTTATCTATAAGTAGTAATCTATTTTTAAAATTTTTATTAACCTTACAAATAATAAAAATGCGTGGATGGACCCCAAAAGGTGCGAATGAAAAGGCATCTATCAAGGAAATGTCTTAGAGGGTGCGATTAAAAAGGTGCATCGCAAAAAGGATGCAATTGAGTGGATGCGTTCTTCATCAAAGGGTGCTAATATTTTGTCTATAAATAATATTCCATTTTTCAATGTGTCATCAAAGAGATGTCTGGCCAAATGGTGCAATCAAATATATGCCTCCACCAAAAGGTATCAAAATAGTGTTCTCTTTCTTTTATAACAAAAAAAAATAGTTTGCAATTTTTTAAAATTTTCTCAAAATTTTTAATCAATCTTATTTATAAACTACGGATGTTTAAGCCCTTTCAATGCAACTACTCATGGCACTCTTTCATGGCATTTTTCTTTGACATCTTTTCATCACATCCTCACATGGCACTTTTTCATTGCATCCTCTCAATGCTGCTCTTCACAATCATACATATATCAAGCTAATTTCAATAATTCTCTACTTATTTATAGACTACATGTTTCCATCAAGTCCTTTCAATGCATATGCTCATGGCATCCGGTCATTGTATCCTTTCATGATATTTGCACATTACATCCACCCATAACACGTTTTCATCGCATCTGCTCTGTTGATCACATCTTCTCAATGCACCTCTTCACATATTTATAAAGCTATTTCCAATTATCCCAATTAGATCATATTTTATGCGTAGTACCAACGTAACCAATGCTTTATGGAAAAAATCAATCTATAGAAATGCCAGATAATGACAGTGGTGGAGAAAATTATCTAATAGAACCAATACAACCACACTATATTGAAATTAAAGAAGAAAATCAATATATGCAAATATCAGACAGTGAAAGTGAAGGAGAAAATTGCATAATGGAACCAATGGCTCTTAATCATGAAGATATATTAGATGAAGAATTTGAAGTTAAACCGATTACTTAGTAAAAATATAACAGTTAATGTACATCTATGTATGATTTTAATACCTCCCTTATATTGTTTCATAATAAACAATATCATGTGTAAAATATGTAATGGAACTAATATTCAATATATTATTGTTTCTATCTTTTAATTCACTTTTTTACTTCAATTCAATTAGAATTTACAATTTAATAATGATTGTTATTTTTCTTTTCTGATCAAATATAAATTTATCAAATTGTCTTATATAGTAAATATACTTTTATAATAGAATTCTTTCTAATAAAATTTTTATTAAAAACTTTTCATTTCAAAATCATCTATCGACTTAAAAAATTAAGTCATAATTTTTTCATATATTATTTATAATAAAATCTAATATCGCCGAGCGAAGCTCGACTTACAGATCTAGTTTCATTAAAAAAAGAGATACTTATATGATTGTAAGCATCATCAGGACTACCTGGGAGGTTTTCTGAAATTTACCGATGGCATTATGAATATCTAAATATCAATTATAAACTTAAATCTGCGGCAACTTTAGATCATTTGACATTTGCAATTGGGAATATATGATTGGCTTGTAGTTCTTTCGACTTTAGGTTGAAAAACGAAAGGTAGCGCAGAACCTTGTACGTACCTTATTTCTTATTTTATCTTAATTCATATTTTATCAAGTTAAGAGGGTAGTTTGAGGTGAATCAGCTTTTGGTGTATTGATAAAAAAAAAAACAATGCATTTTTAGTAAACGATTGTAGGTTAGAAATCGGGTTGGATGGTATTTTCTGGACATTTAATTTAAAAATAAATTGGTAGGTTTCATCTTTAATTTTACTTAAAAAATAAGAGGATGGCTTGAAAGATTGAATGGTTTAAAAAATAAATTGGTAGGTTTCATCTTTAATTTTACTTCAAAAATATTGCGTTAATTGACATGGTGGATTTTATTTAGTGAGCCTTTCGCACCAAATTTATCTTTTCTTCATCCTGGAAAGATTGAATGGAAAACACTGGCATGTCTCTCTTATTGTCCGATGTCTACAATTGTTTCATCCTCCTCTCTCAGCGTCTCTTCGTCCCTTGCGCAGAGATAGGCTATTAGGCTACCATGCATGCATGGTTAATTAAATGGAAAACACTGACATTATATCGCATCCCTTTGATCATGTAAATTGTTCAGATAATCAGCTTCATAAATGATATAATTACATCTAAATAATTAAATGAATTTTAATCTGTTTCACAAAGAATATAATTGTGGAACATTCTCGGACTGACAAGTTTCCAAAGATACGTACGTTCCGATTTTCCAAATTAAATATATAGCAAGCAAATAATGATTAATGGAGTAATTTCTCGCATTAATTTATCAAAACCTATAACGGAAACAAATATCCAGCAGCAACCAGCATGGGTATGTTAGGCAGCCATGTTGGTGCCCATATCTAATTTGCTAAGTTTGGACCACGAGACATATGAGAAAATGTCAGGAACAAAAATCACTGAAAGAAAGACAATCGCATGGCAGTATACAGGAGAGCCCACTTCGTCCATTTGTAGGCGCGTCTATCTCTAGATCTCATATCTGCTCCAATAATTGGAAGGATCTATATTTGTACTCTCTGCAGAAAATATCTCCTTCAAAAAATATATAGTGCTAGCTAAACAAACAAAAATCACAGATTTAAATCTACTGCAATTTGCTTAATTTCAATGCGTTATATATATGTGCAGTCAGCTTGTAGATAAGAATGATATGCATAGTACGGTCGCTGATAAATTCAAACATAACATTTCTTCTTTCCGAAATAATATTATTTTCACTCTTTCCGAAATAACACTACTCTTTCTATTTTTAATTCATCTCTTTCATTTTTTTTTTCTCTACTAACCATCCAAATAGTCTCTGCTGGCTAGTCCGGTTGGTAGAGATGTATGTCTTTCTATGTAAAGACCTGGGTTCGATTCTCGCTGGGGCGAGATTAATTGGGGTGGGGTACCTACAGGCTTTGATCAAAAAAAAAAAATCATCTAAATAATATTTCTTATTTTCGAAATAACACTCTTTCCACTCTTCTTTCCAAAATAACACTTTCATTTTTCTTCCGAAAAAATTCTTTTTTCCTTATTCCTAAATCCTAACCATCAAAACAAGGCCTATATATCGGTCAAAACTTCTGAGATAGATATATACGTGTATGATACCAAACTAATATATAACCAAGGCCAATAACTATGAGGCCATGTGCTATATGTAGTTTGGGAAGGGACATATTGATAATTATTTTATATGACGTTAATGGACAACATAATTATTTAAATTAAAAGAAAAGGTATTAAAACGTTTCTCTAAATTAGATCGACGTGTATTAATTTGTTCCAAAAAAATTAGCATGTATCAACTTTAAAATTATTTGAAAAATCGTTTAGTCAATAATAAAAAAGGCAACAAAATTAAGCCAACCTATATAGATAAATATACAAGTTTCAAAAATTATATCAAATTTTGATACGCAACATATGTAATTTATATAGAGCACATCTATATATTTTTTTTTAATAATAACTTAAATATCAGTTATCACGATAAGATTGTTGTCAATATAACATATCTCATATAGTTAATATTATATCGAGAAAAAAGTAATTAGTTTTCGGTTATAAGAAATAGAAACTGTATCTATGGTTGTACAACGTACTGTTTAGTTTAATGGATTATGATCCATAATCAAAAAATACTCCATTTCTAAGGGTGTTTTCTACAGTGCTCTTGATGACGTCAGGGGTTCTTCTTTGTTTTGTCCGTCTGTTTTGATGCTTTTGATCTGTGCCGTACATCTGTTGCGATAGTTCTAATCTGTGTCGTACATTTCAATATAAGGGCTGTGTCTTCGCAGTGTCCGTCCTTTTTGATGGATTTAATTTGTGCTTTGCTTCTTGATGAGATCGCTGGGTTAGGGGTTTTCTTTTCTTTTGTTGGCGATAGGAGGTTTTCTTCTGTGTTTCGCTTCTGCTGCGCCGTGCATTCTTCTTCAATTGTACGGAAATATAGGTATGCTCTTGCTTTTCGTTCAGCCGAGTAATTTTTTGTTGCTTTTCATGTGATTTTTCCCTTCTCTTCTCTTTTTCCTCGCACAGCTGCTCCCTTCCTCCGATCTTAACCGCCTCCAGTCTTGGCTCACAACCTAGGTTCTACCCATGGCCAGATCGTCTTTCTCTCACTGGTAAGTTCATGGTCTAATTGTGCCAATTTTAAGCAGCTTTGTTATTGACAGTATAACTTAGGATAGAGAAAAAGCAAGAGAAACCATGAATTAATCTGAAACTGAAGCCAATTTTAAACTGTTTTTTCTCTACCCAGTGTTCCAGCCTCTCGAGAGTGATGGAGAAGAGAGATAGCATCGCAAGGAATATGAGGTAATCTCTTAATCAAACTTTTAGTGAGGGAAGTTGTCAATCTTAGTGGATTCACTGTACAAAATTGCCAAACTATGAAATTGACTCTTCGAATCTTCGTTGTTCATTCATGCCTTCTCCTCTTCTTTGGTTCCTTAATTTCGATTTTCTCTTTTTTTATTTTTTCTCCGCAGAAATTGGCTTTGGACATATTAATTCATCCAGGAATCAAGATTTTTTTTACTGTTTTGTTCGTGGATTGGTCTCCATTTGGTCTCTGTGAGCTGTGTATTTGGTTATTTGAGTGTGTCGATGAGCATTAAACCAATCTTCATTGCCTCCTAATTGACATAGAAATTGATGCTCACAATCCAGGCAAGATGCAAAATACCAAGTTTTGTGTAAGCTCTCTACATGAAATTGTTGTTATTTTCCTTTGTCGTTTTTCTTTTATATTTTTTGCTTATTTTAAAGATTTGTAAAAATTTCTGGATGAATTCCAAATAACCATAATTTATGCCTCATTATATATTTTTTCAAATTATGTAAATTAAGCATCTTTTTTTCACAATGATACTCTATAGTATCATCAATTATCTCAACGCCTGTGTGGAAAATTTCAATAAGAACCTACATTAATCTTTTTAGCAAATTGATTTTGCCTTTAAAATCTCAGTCTATTATAATCAGATAGTATATCATACTTATACATATTAACCCTCCAAAAATTTATGCTTTGTAGTTGATTTAATCTTATTAAATTTTTGGTTCTTTTCCTTAGAGTGATGAGCCTTCGTACCATTAATTTGTACTAATTGTTATGCATATCTTAAAGGGGCTCTCTTGATGTTCTGAAACAAGCAACCTTACTTTTGGTATGTTCAGCCCCTGACTCTTTGAGGTAAATAATTACGAAAATAGTTAATTATCAAAAAATATTCATAAATATAATTAATTTGGTGAACAATCAAGTTAATTACCGATCTAAGCATTTGGGCTTAATCCTCCATTCATTGATTTTTCATCACTATTCTGCTATTAAGATATATCTATTGAGATATGCTTTGGAATTTCACTTAATTAATTAACTGTTAGCACGAATTGATATGTTACAAATTATGGTCTTATATTGCTGGTCAAGTCAGCACTATGTGTGACAATATATTAGTCAGTTTATGAGGGAGGGTATATTTGTAAACTGTTAAAACAATAAGATAGGCATGCAATAGGTTTACAATGTTTTTCTTATTGAATCTCAATATTTCCTGGAGCTATTAAGATTTTAAAAAATTGAATTTTAGATGTGTTTTAGGTAACGAAGCTGATGATTGTTTGTGCATTGAGTTGTCAGAAATCCACTGCCTTCGTACCTACACCTCTGCCGATAGCTACACCTGCCAACTACAAAGGTGAGTAGTGGGTAGTCATGCTGTATTTTCAATTAGACTCTACGTTAATCTATTTAGGCAATAGATATTGAGACTAACTCAAACCATAATTTATATACTTGATCGACATCATTTTCTGTAGTAATTTTGTACATCTCACCATTTTTTTAATTGTGAGGCAATAAATATGGATGATCACATTAGAGTATCCAAAGCTTTCAATATATATAAAAAATCTGATTTGTTAGGAACTATTATTGTTTCTACAGAAGTATGGAATTACCTGCTTGCCCCCATATAAGGTGACAGCTCATGTCTGGTGACAACTGAGCACACATTAAACAAGCATCCAGAACAGTAGCCCTTCACAGGGAAACAATACAAAGAGAGTTAATATAATTACTAAAAAATTCCCTGTCTATAAACTCTCCATGCACTTTCTTTTGAAAGACATATTTCCATTAAGAGAGATTAATTAAATATCTAATTTCAAAGATTATAGAGGTATATATATATAATTTTTTTTCTTGCTAATTGCTACCTTTATCAGTTTTTTTCCTTATTCTGCAGTTTGTTAAGTTCTTCAGACTCCATTGGATTGTTTTCGCCCAGTCACTGCTCCTTCTTGCTCCACCACTGCAAAAGGTAGTGTTCCATCATTTTGCATTTTTTTACCTGTCATGCATGCTGATATGTTATTACAGAATGTATGTACAGATCCTAAACAACCTTGGATGCATTGCCTTGATATGTCATTGGTAAACATAGATTTTGGTCCTGTTAAATGTTCATATATTTTGTTTAGTTGGCAAATATTTCTTACTACTCATGCAATGAACTAGGGATGATTCTGGGTGTGAATTTGGTTTTTGTCCAGTACCCACTTTGGTTTGTGTCCGGTATTCGTTTTAAGTGAAATTTATTACCTCCATGATAAAAGAGCTTTTATAACATCTCCCATAACTTTTGGCAATACATCCACGAGAAACAAATCGCGCAAAAAATAATAATAATAATAATAATGATAATGATAATGATAATGATAGTGATGATGATGATGATGCTCTTCCCGTGACCTATTTTGTTTGACAGGAGAACAAACAGTTGTTTCCCCACAAGTCTACAGATCATCACAAAAGTTCAAGCGAAAGCCTGGAAAGAGCCACAATGGATGTATTTGCGCAGACACCCTACAAACACTTAAGCCTTATCCAACTATCACAAGATGATAAGAGCTGATCAGCTGAATACACTTATCTTAACCATGCCCTCCATTGTTCCTATTTGAAGATATTTATAAAATAGACAACTTCTTCTTTACTATTATTTATTGCATTGTTAGAGGGGAAAAAATTAACGTTGTATTGATCGCGCAACGCGCGAAAATAGCACTAGTTTAATTTAATCCCAACCCCATCATATTGTGTTGAAACTTTTTCAAGTCGATCGTCCACCACCGAACCCCTCAAATTTCACATGTACACATTGCGTGTTTACCGGTGTATCATGTAAGAGGTTATAATTTTGATTTAATTTCAAAAATATACTCTTTTTAAAAATATATAAGATAGGTCAACCGTACCAATTTATTTAGAAATTAAATATCTACGAGAGATCTTCCAATTATATTAGAAATCTTCAACTCCCACTCAAGGTGTTATTTCTTGTCACTAAATTAAGGTCTAGTTCTTGACAGGTGCGGAACAAAGATTATAAGATAAGGTAGGCCGAATTGTCGACGTCCAACTTCAATTGCTCTCTTTTACACTGATATTTTTTTTCTCGACGTAGGCCAGGCCTATGTCCGCCACCCTAGATCCGCCCCTAGTTCTCAGTCTAAGATTAGTTTGATATGTAGCATATTAACAAAAATATTATACAACTTCAAAGCAGATATATATGAGATGAAGATAATTAAAAATTTTAATAAATAGTATCCAAAGCAAATAATCATCACACCAATGACTATTTAAAAATAAATAATCAGATTTCAGGCAACTAAATAGCAAACTTAATTACTAAAAGTTGTGATATTATATATAAGATATAAAAAGTTTAAAGATATAGAGAGAAATCAGTATAATATTTTATCATTGATTGATGAGATGGGCTAAAATCAGCCACGACTGACGGATGCAACCGTTAGCTACGATCAAATTTCAATTTTCGAGATTCTAACAGTCGATCCGAACCGTTCAATGTGTTCTCCACATTGAAATCTCATTGGAGACCAAATTTTATATTTTTTCTGAAATTTTTAGTATTTGTTTAATATTTTACAAAATTCTTAATCTAAACAATGCTGGACCCTTCAATAACTATGATTTTTAAAAATCTCAAAAAAATAGTAAATAAAATCAGAAAAATGTAAAATTTGGTCTCCAATGAGATTTCAATATGGAGAACACAATGAACGGTTCGGATCGAATGTTAAAATCTTGAAAATTGAAATTTGATCGTAGCTAACGATTGCATCCGTCGGTCGTGGCTGATTTTAGCCCATCTCTTGATTGATTAGGTGACATGAGTAATTAATTTCTTACATTTTATTGACTATAATAGAGACACAAATATTTAAGAAACATTCTGTCTAGCATTAAATCAGACGGGTTTTTCATAGTAAATTTACAAAATCAACACCAAACAAACAGATTATGCAAAATTTAAGTCATACCCAACCAGATCACATGAAAATCCGATAAAGACCGACTTGGTTGGAATGGTTGACGATTTAGCCGGGCTAAATTTTTCCTTTTTTTTTTACAGCTTTTAACTGCATCTATTTTGTGCGATAAATTTTAGATAATTGAAAGGTCAAAGGCGTTATTTTTACTGCACTACATTAGCAAACTTCATACCAAATATTCCATACACTGCATTATCATCATTTAATAATCATAAGTTTAAATTAATATTAATAATAAAATAACCTTGATCCACAAGATGTCCCAAAATAATGCAAGCCAAATATTTTAATTTCACCTTGATATTTGGTGGATAAGAACAAGAAACCTTTCCTGTGGCATAGAAGACATAAAAGTGCAATGTCTTAGGGGACCAACAAATAGAGACAAAATAAAGCCATGGTGGTGATTTTTTTCTGGTACGACATGGGACTCCAAAATGTTTTGCCAATAATGAGAAAAATCTGCACCACTGCTTCGAATTTGCATAGGATTCGGTGTGACACATTTACACGTTGATGTAAAAAGCAATGTAAATTTTTCTGAAATTGATTTTTGGGGTAGAACATGCAGCAGTAGCAAGAAAGCTAACACAACACCTCTCTTGTACTCAAATATATACAAACTAAAATATTTGTAATGTGTTGCGTAACTTAATACACTATAGATTTAGTTTATTAAGAACATTAGAACAGAAACTCGCAACATGATGGACCATAAAAAATAAACACAAAATTGTAGTAGCTGATGTTGAAATGCTAAAAAACGAGGATCTCATGACTACATGTCTACATCTTTACAACTACCATTTCCCTTTCATTCTTATTCAAGCACTTCTACTCGCAAGAATAATACATGGTTTGCTTATTTGGACCGATTACAAATTAGAACAGTTTTGGGAAGCGAACATTAAGGGAAACTTTATGACTTTAATGATGTTTAGCGATCATGGGAGCTGATTAACACCAACTAAGAGGTGCATGATATATAAGGCGTCAATCTCCAATCCGAAATGGATTAGCTCCACTACCAGAAAACAGGTCTTTTGCAACGGAGGTTTAGAGACGGGTTTTTCAAAAACCGTTTGAAAATCTATGATAAGGGAGAGAAAAAAATCAGACCAACAAATACAAACGGTTTTTACATAAAAACCGTCTCCCCTTTCCCGACTTAGAAGGCGTAAAAGCTGTCAGGTCCATACAGAGACGGTTTTTTCTATTAACCGTTGTTATTTATATTTTCAGTTAACAACGGTTTTTATAAAAGAACCGTCTTTATCTCCTCAGCAACGGTTTTTTTTTTTAACCGTGGCAATTTGTGCGAATTAGGTCTGGCGCAATCTCTCCCCCTCTCCTCATTCGACAAGTGCCAAATATCCAGCCGCCTCAACCAATTCTCTTCTTCATTAAATTCCTCATTAATATTCCATAGCCACTTCTTGAAAAAAATATCAAAAAATATCCAAAAATTCTGAAAAAATAAGAAATAGAAAGAGAAAAATATGGAGAGCTGATGTAAGGTAAAAAAAATAAATTTAAGTAAATATTTGATATTTTTATAATTTTTCTTTTTTTATTTCGGTTTTTCTTAATTTTTGATTAAATTAGTGACTTTTTGGTAATTTTTGTCATAATTTCAGACCTAATTGAAAGAGACAAGACCTACAAATTATAGATTGAAGGTATATTTCTACAATTTTATCTACATATTTTTATTTCTCACACCCAATTAATTATGCATTAATTGCATTTGCATGTTAATTACATGTATTGTCATATAGGACCAAATACCGGAATAATACCGAATTTAGGTCATTGCCCGTCCGAGATTAATCCATTAGGGATTAATCTCGGATAGTACTCCCGGTCGGGAGTACTGCTCTTTGGATACGATCTGTCTCATTTAGGATAGCGAGTTGTACGTTAGATGCAATGTGTTGTGTGAGAAAAATTCGACGGCATTTTCCCTTATGTTCCCACGGATACGTACGCACGAGCAATCGTGTGTTGGCGTATTCAGGGAACATAAGGGGAAATGCTGCCGAATTTTTCTCACACAACACATTGCATCTAACGTACGCTCGCTAATGAGACAGAGTATCCAAAGAGCGGGCTAGGATGGTAACCGGCCTGAAAGCTTGATGTGATAAATAGCCTAATAACCCTAAATCTTGATCATTTCCATATATTTTATTGTTCAGATGGATTGGACGAGGATGTACACAAATAATCGGCTCTCGGTTAAATTTCTTAATGGGCTTGAAGAATTTATGGTTTTTGCTAAAGAGAATTTGAAATTGACGGGCTATCATAAACTGCGTTGTCCTTGTAGTGATTGTCAGAATTTGAGATGCTGGGCTAATTTTGAAGAAGTGAGAGGTCATTTGCTTATGTATGGGTTTCAGCCTGGATATACCCGTTGGACACGTCATGGAGAGACTAAGGATGAATCTTTACATGCTGGGACTAGTACAAATGTGTTGAACTTACAGTGTGATGAAGAAAATGTATTATCGGACGATGATAATTTATTGGATGGTGAAAATGTAGAAAATTTGAATACTAATGTATTTGAAAATGTAGACAATACACAATGTAATAATGATTTGAATGAAATAGTGAATAATGTGGATGAAGATTTTGTTGATAATGTTGAAATTTTTGGTATGTTGCGAGAAGCGGATAAGATAAAGTTATATCCCGGTTGTGAATTGTCAAAACTTAATGCCGTGTTTAGATTGTTTAATCTGAAAGCCAAAAATGGATGGAGCGATGCCAGTTTCACAGCTTTGCTCAAACTTTTGCGTGAACTTTTGCTTCCTAAAAATAATGAGTTGCCGGATTCAATTTATACGGCGAAAAAATTATTATGCCCTTTGAAAATAGAAGTAGAAAGAATTCATGCATGTCCAAATGACTGTGTATTATTCCGTAATGAGTACGGAAATCTGGATAAATTTCCAAAGTGTAACGCATCACGATATAAACCGAGAGACGATCAGATTGATAATGGAAAAAAGGGTCCAGCTGCGAAAGTGGTATTTTATCTACCGATAATACCAAGATTTCAGCGGCTTTTTTCTAATGCAAAGGATGCCAAACTGTTAAGATGGCATGCAGACTGTAGGAAAAGAGGCGATGGAATGCTTCGACATCCCGCAGACTCACCAGATTGGAGGAACATAGACAGAGAATTTGAAGATTTTGGTAGTGAACCTCGAAATTTGAGATTGGGATTATGCACGGATGGGATGAATCCTTATGGCAACATGAGTAGTCGTACGACTACGTGGCCAGTCTTATTGTGTATTTACAACCTTCCTCCCTGGTTATGTATGAAAAGGAGATACATGATGATGCCCTTTTTGATTTCTGGTCCCAAACAACCAGGTAATGATATAGATGTGTACTTGGCTCCATTAATAGATGACCTTGATAAATTGTGGCGTGAGGGAGTGAAAATATTTGATGCACACTCTAGAACTGAGTTCAAACTCCATGCCATGATATTTTGCACAATTAATGATTTTCCTGCGTATGGTAACTTATCGGGGTATAGGAATAAAGGAGCAAAAGCGTGTCCTATTTGCGGGGAGAATACACATTCAATTTACCTGAAAAAATGCAGAAAAAATATTTATTTGGGACACCGTAGGTTTCTTAAGAACCGCAATCACCCTTATCGACGAGACAAGGAAAGATTTGATGGTACAGTGGAGACAGGTAAGGCCCCAATTCCGTTATCTGGGAAAGGAGTATATGAACAAGTAAAGGACATAAATGTTAAATTTGGTAAGAAATTTGTAAAGGAGATTCCGAAGGGGATATGGAAGAAAAAGTCTATATTTTGGAAGCTTGAATATTGGCATATTTTGGAGGTTAGGCATTGTCTAGATGTGATGCACATAATCAAGAATATATGTGAAGCTTTAATTGGTTGCTTGTTAGAAATTCAAGGAAAAACCAAAGATAGCGTGAATGCGAGGGATGACATGGTTGCTATGGGAATTCGAAAAGAGTTAGCAGTAAATAAAGAGACTAGAACCCGAATTTCGCTACCTGCAGCACAATTTAATTTATCAAAGGAAGAGAAAAAAAGTTTGTTGGAATGTCTAAAGTCGATAAGGGTTCCTTCAGGTTATTCCTCTAATATATCAACAAAGGTGTCAATTAAGGAGAACAAATTAATTGGAATGAAGTCACATGATTATCATATCTTGCTGACTCAGTTACTCCCGGTCGCAATTCGAGGAGTTCTCCGGGAAGAAGTTAGGAAAACTATCACTAAGTTGTGCTATTTTTTCAATGAAATTTGCTTTAAAGTGATCGATCCAAAAAAATTGAACAAGTTACAGGACGATGTTATATTGACCCTTTGTGAGCTCGAGATGTACTTTCCGCCGTCATTTTTTGACTCCATGGTGCATTTAACTGTACATTTGGTTAGGGAGATCAAAATGTGTGGTCCAGTATTTCTACGGTACATGTATCCTTTTGAAAGAGCAATGGGTCAATTGAAGGGGCTCGTCCGTAGTCGATCTAAACCGGAAGGAAGCATAGTGGAAGGATATGTGGCCGAGGAAGTTATTGAGTACTACACCGATTATTTGGAAGATGTTCAACCTATCGGCCTTCCAAAGTCTCGGCACGAAGGTAGACTTGAAGGAAAAGGTACAATTAGAGCCAGTAGTTTTAGACCGGGAATTGAATTGAGAACAAAAGCGCATTTTAAAATCCTCCAACACCTTGCCATTGTGGCGCCTTACATAAGTGAGCATATAGCTGAATTGCATGAACAACATCCGTCTTTGGACGAAAATGTGATTAATAGAATGCACAACTTGAATTTTGTGCAATGGTTTGGAGAAAAAATAGAGTCCCAGTTGTTAAACAAGCAAGAGGTCGACGAAACTGTGAAATGGTTATCGAAAGGTCCTTCGGCGGTCGTCGAAACCTACCAAGGATATGACTTGAATGGATTTACCTTTTACACAAAAAAACAAGATGGTAAAAGCACCGTGCAAAATAGTGGAGTCACAGTTGTTGCTATTAGTGAAAATAACGGAAGTGCTAATACTTATTACGGGTGGATTGAGGAGATATGGGAACTAAATTACATGAAGTTCAAGATACCATTATTCAAGTGTGCATGGATCAACAACGGGCACGGTGGAGTCAAAAAAGACAAAAATGGATTCACAACCGTTGACTTCAAACAAAGAGCCTATCAAGAAGACCCTTTTATACTTGCAAATAAGCAAGTACTGCAAGTTTTCTACATTCAAGATCCGGCCGATAAGAAAAGACATGTCGTCCTTTCCGGTAAAAGACGCATTGTAGGTGTTGGAGATGTCGTGGACGAAGAAGCATATGATCACTTCGAGGAAATTCCTCCATTTTCTACTGGTATTGATGATACATCAACGCCGGTTTGCATAAGTCATCGTCGTCTAGAAACCGAAGATGTGTTAGTCGAAACGCGACGAAAAAAAAAGAAAGCTGCATAATTAATGTGTGAGTTACCATTTATATTAATTTTTTACTTATATTTATTATTAAATAACATTTTTTTAAAATTTACATTTTTTATTAAATTTTTAAACATTTTTTTAAATTTTTTAACATTTATAACATTTTTAACATTTTTATAACATTTTTTAAAAATTTTTACATTTTTTAAAGAAAGTTACATATTACTTACATATTATTCGGTGGTAATTGATATTAATTTTAAATGCTGCAGATATTACTCACATTTAAATGCTCTATTCACTTACATATTACTCGCATTTTAAATGCTGTAGATATTAATTTTTTTACTTACATTTTATTATTAAATAACTTTGCGCTAAAAATTTTGACAGGCGCTAAAAATTCGATCAATCCGCCAAAATCCAATTCCAAACCCTCGCTCTATCCGCCAAATTCCAATTCCAAGCCAATTCTCCACCGCTCTCTCTCTCTCAAACCCTCGCTTCACAATCCCTCTCGGTCTCAAACCTTATTCTCCGCCGCTCTCTCTCTCTCAAACCCTCGCTTCACAATCCCTCTCTGTCTCAAACCTTTTGATTCTCCGCCGCTCTCTCTCTCTCTCTCTCAAACCCTCGTCGCCGCTCAAACCCTCACCGCACAATCCCTCTCTCTCAGCCGCTCAAACCCCTCTCAACAGCACTTGACTCAGCTTCCATGGACTGTGGTAATGTTATTCCTCATTCTCAGCTTGTTGTTTAGATATACTTTTCTATTTTGTGTGATGTATGGTTTTTTTTTTTTTGTTCTTTTTTTTCGGGACTTTGTTATTGTGTGCTGAGTTTGGGACTTAAGATTTTGTCAATGTTGCTTGATTGGGGGGTGGGGGGAGGTTCAATTCAGGAGAAACTTTTTTTCTTTTTGAACAATTGGGGGAGCTCAGAGGGGCCGGGGTTGAAAAAAAGCACACAGTTGAATAAAATTGCTAGAATTATATACTTCTATTTCGTTGAATAAAATTGCTAGAATTATATACTTCTATTTCGTTGAATAAAATTTTGCTGTGCATCTCACTATTTCTATCCTTCTTCTCCTAGTTTTTGCATCCAATAAACCAGACAAAATGTGGAATTGGTTTTCTGCACTGTACTACAAAAAACTGCACTACAAACCTTAGTTGACTAAAATGTGGAATTGGTTTTCTGTTATTATGCATTAGCAGTACCTGTTATTAGCAAAAAAAACTGAAAACAACTACTGTTTTCCTCATTTAATCAATCAGTCAGCTACTAACTACACTGTTATCATTTCACAGGCATGTCTGGAGAACAAATACCTCAAGTAGAAGAAAGAGACCAAGAAGAGACCGAAGGGAAGAAAAGATCTCGGACCTCATTGGAGAAGTTAAGGAAGGAAAAAAGACAAGGACACAGTTACAAGATTACCTTTGACAAAAAAAGGCCTTCCAACCGGTAAGGATGCCAACGATTTCGCGACATATTGCGGGTTTCTCGTGAGGGATCGAGTGCCAATTACCATCAAGAACTGGAAGGAAGTTCCAAAAGAATTGAAGACTGACCTGTGGATGGATGTCAAGGTAAAGTGCTATCCAAAATTCTAAATTAAAGGGAAAATCAGTTATATATCTTTACATGAGAACGATTCTGAAGATTTTTTTTGCATTTTAGCATTCTATTTAAAGAGCAAACTACAGCATAGATACTTTTAGCATTCTTTGGATCAATTAATGGCGATTATATCCCCTGTGCCATTAGCATTAATCATCTGTTTCAAGTTCAACATCATTCTTTATGAAGATTTAATATACATTTTGTCCTTGGAAAGAATCGATAATGTAATGAAAATGAGAGAGGTGATTCTGGTAATCTTTACTAGTAAAGAGAGGAGTAATTTGTGAATTGATTTTGTAAGAATGTTTTTCTATATATATCGTTTCTATGGTATGCTTTACATATTTATAGCTATCCTGAGAGAACTACTCTCTAGAGATTTTAACTAACCATGTATTATGAATATAAAAGTGCCATGAGTAAGTTAGCTTTTCCGGTGATTGTAAGGAGAAATAAAGATTTTCTGTAACGATGAAGTATAAAAGAAAATGTTTGAAAAGGGTTTGGGAACACTGCATATTGTATATTTTATTTCCAATATTACTGAGCGAGAAGATCAATCGTCAGTGGTTAAGGACACTTTTTTCCGATATTTTCAAATTTGATATTTCAGAATTAAATAATGATTAGAAGTAATCAAAGGGGTAAATATTTCAATTAAAGCCACTGTTTCATAGCAACAAAAGGGTTCATCATGAACACCATTATGCACTTTTTGATATTCACATGCAAATTGTTCCTTGAATTCTTGGTCCTAACTTGTGAATATTTTTCTGGTTTACAAAATGAAATATTGCTAGGAGCTAAACTGCATTTTTCGATTAAATTGCTTTTCCTTGTCAATTAAAGCCACTGTTTCATAGCAACAAAAGGGTTCATCATGAACACCATTATGCACTTTTTGATATTCACATGCAAATTGTTCCTTGAATTCCTGGAAATCCTAACTTGTGAATATTTTTTAAATTTATTTCAGGAAATGTTCAACATCGACAACGATGATGGCAAAAAGAAAACTCTCAAAAATATGGGGGATCGGCATAGACAATTTAGGCATATGCTCTATGAGGATTTTATCCTTAATGCTGATCCAAATAATCCTCAAAACCCATGCGACTTATACCCTATCACACCCAAGCAGTGGGATGAATTCTGCTCTACGAGGCAAACCGAAGAATTTCAACAAAAGAGTAAGGCAGGGAAGGAGTTGAGAGAGAAGTTCCGCATGCCTCATAGGATGGGATCCCATGGCTACAGGGGAGCACAAGAGACTTGGAAGCCTACTGACATAATTATTGCAGAAGGTGATTCTGATGATGAGGATGTCTCTTTAACGGGCATCACCTTGGGTTCCTTCGAGCCGAGAGCCGAGAGATATTTTAGAGCAAGGGCTGTGGCTACTGATAAAGAAGGTACTTACAAAATCAGAAAAGAGGATAAGGAGACTCACGAAGCATTCAAACGGGCACGATCTATGTCTCAAGAGGTCTGTTCCGGTGCAATCCCGCCTAAAGAAGTCTTAACTCGGGCGATCGGGAGGCCGGAACACCCAGGGAGAATGAGAGGAACTTCCATGTGGAGCAAATTGACAGATGAGTATGATAGAGAGCCCAGAAAAAAAATGAAAGAGAATGGCATGAGCCAGGAACAATATGATAAGGTGGTCAAGGAGACCACAGAGGCATGTTTCAAGAAGATGCAAGATTGGTTTTCCTCAATGGGAATGCAAATTCCAATCCCGACAGCATTGCAATTTCAGACCCCGCCGTCCCAACCTTTTTCGGTGGAGGTGGACTCTGCAATGCCCAATGGAGTATTCCAAACAGATATGGGAGAAAACTTTATACCTCCGTATCCTATTGGTGATTATCAGGTTATCTTTCTTGTCCCTATCAAGTGATGAGTTTGGATAACTTTGAAAATAAATTATGATATAAATCTATTTGTAATTTTCAGGAACTCCCCCCGTGCAACCTCTTCCTCCGCAATAGCATAGGCGAGCGGGTTAAGGTGGCCGAGGGATTAATCCTTCCATCATATCCAGGTCAGATTGTACATTGCCAACCGCTATCTCCAAACTGGGTTGTGGTACAAATTGATCGGGTAGGTGAAATTTACCGCACGTGGGATATCCCAGGATTAAGTGAAGAACAAATAGCTGATAATATGGGGGCTCCAATTCCATGGCCGAAAGAAGATGTCGAGCTACATGGACAGGTATTCTTTGATTTAGATAACTAGCTATTGGTGAGACATGTTCTTAATTCTAATATAAATTGCTCTGTGTCGTTTCTCAAAAAAGTAAAAAAGTTAGCCATCTGTGGCAGATATATATATATATATATATATGTCAGTTTTAGTTTCCTTCGTTTATACTCTTCTGGTTTCTTCTATCATAAAAGCTAATTTTTTAGTGATGTTTTATGGCCCACAAAAAATTTTATTGTATAATAAAAGCTAATTTTGTATGTTTAAATAGCCTAATACGCAAACAATAAAAAGGAAATGAGGCCAGGCGGCAACCATACTTCAAATAATTATCTGCTTTCTGGACTTATGTATCCTCCTCTTTTTAAAATCAGTGATTTACCCCTCTAATAAAGATTTTTTTTCTTCTCCAAATCTTAGTATTTAATAAACTGAGAAGAGTCCTTTTCAGAATGACAAAATTACTGGTTTGTATTTCTTGTTATTCACCTCTGTTAGTAGAAACTTGACAGACCATGAACTTTAGCATGCTTGTTTTATTCATTTTTAGTCCCTGGGGATTTTTATCCAAGTTATACTATGCATGATTTTGACATGACATATTTGTATCCCCTATATGAAGTTGTTGAACTCATGACATGACTTATACTTTTATTTCAAGACCCTTATTTTGATTTGAAGATCCAGGGACACTACTTATGCAGTTGGATCCCTAAGAACACATTTTGGCTACCTGACTTATGCATACACTGATTTTCACTATCTTTTTTATTTGCATTGGTTAAAGATTAAAGATTTGGGGACAAGATTCTCACATTCCTGACTTATACATACCTGACTTATGCATACACTGATTCTCACATTCCAAACATTAAATTTTCAAAATAAATGGAACATTTAAATTAATAAAAGGGGTAAATGGCAATACTAATGAAGATTAGGGGTAAAGGGGTAAAAGGGGTATATGGCCTATTGGAAAAGTTTAGAAGGGTGTATAGCTGATTTTGCCTTAAAAAATATCGTACAATAATAGGGGCTATACCAATTAAGATGCTGATATTTTTAAGAAATAAAAAAAGGAATTCTTGGTCTCTCATTTTGGTACAAATTCCTTTCATTGGTTCTTTTCAGATCTGGTGCAAAGATAATTCCTTAGCAATTCACATATAAATAAGAAGTGAAAAGGAATATACTTAGATAAACTAATATTATTTTTCTTGGACAGTTGAATGTGTAACTTTACCTCATAATTAGTTTTATTTTTTTTCTTTAAAATCAGCAACTATCATCCATACTTTGTACCCCCAAAAAATTCTGGATACAGAAGTTTGGCATAAACACCCATACTTTCTCTTGACTAATTAATGTCCTTAGATGCAGAGTGACAAACAACCGATGACACAAGTGGTTAAGGGTAACGAGAAGGTGGCAAGCGAGGCGTCAGGAATTGGTCGTGAGCCGCTGCTTGAGCCAGAGAGTGTTGCTAAACTTCACACATCTGAACGCTCCTTGTACAACATGCTGATGCTCCAACCAGCAGAAGATGCCTTTTTTAAACCAGAGGACTGTAATCCTTGGGGTACACATAATGATGTGGTCACGTTCGTGGTGGAATTGGGGGATATTGTTGAATGTTTGAAAAGACGATCTCTAAACATATCAATAATCAAGATGTACAGCTGGTATGCATTCACTTTATTATTATATTCACTTAATTCTGTACAGCTCAAAAACTAAAGTATACAAGACAGCATGTATGTATACAAGACAGTAAGTATACAAGACAGATGGTATGCATTCACTTTTCTATATCCTAGTTAATGTCCCTATAAAAATTATACAAGACAGTAGGTATTGGATACAGAAACTTAATGCTTCCTTTACTATTCCATTCACTTTGAACATCTTCACATGGTATCCATGAGTGCAGGTATTGGTTAGAGAAACTCAAGGAAGAATTTGGATGTACAACCATCACCATACTCGATCCGAAGATGGTGGCTGAAGATACTTACCAACATGAAGAAGCCGCAACAGTGGGTTACCTGAAGAGGTCGTACCAGGCTTATCCGTCCACTAATATGATCATTCCATACAATCAAGGGTACAAATAATTAAACTGATAAATACTAATTAAAGTACTGTTAAATTTCTTTGCATCACGATACTAATTAATATTTATTATAGGTTTCATTGGGTAATCCTTGTAATTAATATCGAGAAGTTAACAATTCACTATGTGGATTCTGTGCAACGCAAAAAGGTCCCGGATTTGCTAGATATTAAGGGATTTATAAATACGTAAGTTTCAATTTCTACTTTAACATGATAATGATCAAATTGAAAGACATTCCATCTAATTTAATTTGATTGCAGGGCTTATAAACATTATCATATGGAAATGAATCAAAGCCGTGCAAACATGTCATTTAGATGGATCGAAATACCGGTATGCAAATTAGAAACTATGGTCTAGAGTTTAGATTTAGTAAAATTATTAAAATCTTTATTATATTCCAGCAAAAATGTGATATAGCTGAAAATTTTACCCTTGGTTCTTAAATTTTATCTTGTTATCATTGTCACTGACTGGTGCAACCATGATTTAATTTATTCAAATCTTTATTAAGTTTTTGAATTTGAATTTTTAGAGTCCGAAACAAAAGGACGGAACCGAATGCGGATATTTCTCAATTCTTGCCATGAAGCGCATAATAATCTCAATGATCGAAGATCTACAATTGCCCAAGGTATTGCTTTAAGATTTAGGGTTTATATACCAATATTTTAGGGTTCATGGATTTGGAGTTTAATCAATGTTTTGGTTTGCTTAATCAAATGCAGATACTAGAACCAGTTGGAACAACATATAGTAATGAAGAGATTGGAGTAGTGGTGAAAGAGCTAATGGACTTCATGAAAAATAAATTATTCTGATTTCGAAGGTATCCATGACTTGCAACATTTTCTAGAATGTTTAGTGATATTTAGTAAACTGATAGTGGTGAAAGAGCTCATTAAGTGCATGTTGGTGGTTTTTTTGTTTTACTGCATTGATACTTGGTATTTTGTATGAGTCACTCTTGTGACTCAAAACTCTCTTTTAGTTTAAACTCAAAACACTCTTGTATGAATTACCATTTTGTTTTGCTGCATTCATACTTGGTACCCCTGCTAAAGGCGCTTTCTTTCAAAAAAAATTGTCATTTTGCATATCTGTGTGTATATATGTTCCATCAGAAAATGGTGATGAAGTAGGAAACCCTCTATCAAAGATATGAAAGAAAATAGACCCTATCTGTCATGATCAGATGATCAGATTTTGGATATTTTAAATCATCAGTAGTGTACGCAATGTGTATAATGTGTAATGTTTTATAAAAATTTGTGATATGTGTGAAAGAGAGTCTTCTCTCTTTAAAATTGTGTAATGTTTGAAATTGATAATTAATCGGTACATTGGTACCATTTGTTAATGTCTGAATGTGTGAATGTCTGGATTTCTTGATTATT
Source organism: Rhynchospora pubera (assembly GCA_028095005.1). Taxonomy (NCBI): domain Eukaryota; kingdom Viridiplantae; phylum Streptophyta; class Magnoliopsida; order Poales; family Cyperaceae; genus Rhynchospora; species Rhynchospora pubera. Next base: position 25,576,381 of record CM051461.1, read on the forward strand.
AATGGGTACATTGGTACTAGTTTTGAATATGGGTTATTTGGTACGCTGGTACCATTTGGTATAAGGCTAGCAACATTGGGCTAGCCACAGAAAACTGGATAATCAAAAAAAAAAACATTAATAGCCACGGTTTTAATATAATACATGTCACTAATTTAACAAGTATTTATATTTTTTTGGCACAGTTGTACTCAAACATACACGGTTTTGAATTTAATAACCGTCGTTACTTTTGGGCCTACGACGGGCCTTATACAAAACACGTCTTTATCTGCATAGATTTACAGACGGTTTTTACTTTAAAAACCGTCTTAAAATTAACGACGGTTTTTAACTGATTTGCTACAGGAGCTTCTACAACGGATGGAACCCGTCTTTATTTTCTGTTATTAACCGTTGCACAAACTTAAAATTCGAGCTCGACCAACTTGGTCTGCACTTACGAAATTATATTAAATTAATCAGGTATACGGATCTAAATTTTTTTACCCGATAAATGTTTATATGAAATTAAGTAAGAGTTAAGATATAATATTTAAAAAATCCAATTCTGGGCCTTCAAAAAAAATTCAAATTCTGAATCAAAAACCCAGTTTCGAATTGTATCCAAGGGAAAAAAAAATCTTATTTCATTAATTATCCAATATGAACTGTGGTGAGGACGTTGCCCAATTTTCATAAAAAAATTGGGAAGAAACAGAGCCTACGTACTTTTAAAATCTTCCTAAAGTTTTGTTTAATTTGACTTCAAACTCCAGCTTGGCTCCTAGAGAGTATTAACTGGTCTTCCTTTTCTCTCTTTTCAATTATTTCGTAAGCGTCCTTTTCCTTTACCGCTTCCAACTAAGCATCCTAGTTGGAAGGAGAAATGGTAGCTACCATAACACACATCCAAGGTCCATCACTCATTCAAGCGCATCAGATAAGGTCACCACAAACCATGCCACGTGTCACTCCAGGAAGGATGCCATATGATAAGGATATGATCCATATTCCTACCTTGCATATGTGGTAACCAATGGTGAAATGCCACTCCTGCTTGATCCAACAGCCTAGAGAAGCCATACCTGCCTTATCCCCATGTTTTCACCACTGGATCAAAATCCACTAGACATTTATCGAACTGTAGATTATATATAGGATCAGTATCTTTGTGCCAAGAGCCTCAAGCACTCTTGCAAATTTTTCCTGTAATTGCAAGGTGATCTAAGGAAGAAAAAAGCAAAAATGGCAACCACGATCTCATCTGCTGTCACCATGGCACGTGCCGCACCGGCCAAAACCGGTAACAGCATTGCCCCATTCTTCGGCAGGAAGGCTGAACGTGCTAAGCTCCCAAGCAACAGAATGAAAGTAACCTGCATGCAGGTTAGGACTTGACCTTTTTTAAGCGCTTCATTAGTTTCAATTTACTAAATTGAACCAAGAACCATTACCATCTTTCACCTTGTGCATACCATTGAAAATGCAACTAGCAGAATAGTGTGTAACAATTATGTGAAGTATATAAATAGGTGCCATGAATATATGTTAGAACAAGGCCCCAGAACGCCATACACAAATCCCCCCTTAATTATTGTTTTCTTTTCCCCTGTAACTTTAAATGATTCCAACAATGAATGTTTAGCAATGACCAGTTAGTTAATGCTGACTAGAGTGAAATTAGATTGCCTGACAACTAGCTTTGAAGCATGGCAACAAATGCATGTGTTGGCATTTATAAGTTATAACAAAAAAAATGTATGACTCGAACATAACTCCTGAATTAGTGTATCTGGTAATTAATCTGTACTTGTACACACATACCAAATCTAGAGCTTATAATTGTTGAAATCCCAAGGAAAAACATCGTCGTTTTTATTTGTCCAAAAAGACCGTATTTATGCAAAGTTGATTGGCCTTGGAACTGTTCCACCACGGGAAACTAATATAGCCAATGGAAATATATCTTCCTCTGCCATAGGTGTGGCCTATTGAAGGCAAGAAGAAGTTCGAGACCCTTTCTTACCTTCCTGACTTGTCACAAGAGGAGTTGCTCAAGCAGATCGAGTACCTCATTCGCTCCAACTGGATTCCCTGCTTGGAATTCAGCAAGGTATATACTTGTCTTCCTTTCGATTCATTAGGAGTTACTAATTCACTGTGGATGATAAATTTGAGCAACAATTGACAATTTCTGGAATGCAGGTCGGATTCGTCTACCGTGAGAACAACCGCTCTCCCGGATACTACGATGGTCGCTACTGGACCATGTGGAAGCTGCCCATGTTCGGATGCACTGATGCCACCCAGGTAGCCAAGGAGGTGGAGGAGGCCAAGAAGGAATACCCTGACGCCTTCATCAGAATCCTTGGATTCGACGCAGTCCGCCAAGTGCAATGCATCATGTTCATCGCCTACAAGCCCCCGGGTACCTACTAAGGAATCTGCTGAATCATCATCGACCATCAGTCCATGCGCATTAGAGTCGAGTTACTAAATTAACCTTGTATGGATGTGATCGATGTCTTTTGATTTTGGAATTTATTTGCTTTGGGAAACCGTTAATTTTTTTTTAACTTTATTTTTTCTTGTTTCTATAAATATATGATGTCTCTCCAACGGATGAGAATATTGTTACATAATACTATGGTTGGTGAGGAACAACAAAGCTTCGGCTAATGATATAAATGCCATTTGTACTCCATCAATGGTACTTTTTGTAAGATATATACATGTATAAAACATCTTATGTTGCATGATAATGATTCATGGTTCCATGAAAGTTGATTAATTAATAGTTAAGTGTTGCTTATATCGGTAAAAAATAGCTCGTGCAAATTTGTGATTGTGCCTCTAAGATAGGCTCAATTCTTCGTATTCTACGAGGAAATTGCATGGGCAGTTCTCAATTGCATCAGTTGCACACACTACGCCAAAAAAAATTATTAATACCGATTAATTAAATAAAGATTATTAGTATTGGATTTCAAGCGGTACTAATAATAAGGGGGTTAAAAATAATTAAAAACCGGTACTAAAAAGCCGGTGTTAAAAACACGCTAAAAATCGTGGGAAAAAATACGGAAATCTTTTGCACCGGTTTTTTTTTCTAATAATCGGTACTAAAGATATTTCTTTTCCTCTGCCCATGGATTCAGCAGCAGTATGAAAGGTTGACCTATTTGAAAATCCCCGAATCTATCCTTGCAAACAACTCCCCGAAACATTTCGTCGTTGATTATAAAGACCAGTTAGCTAAGCATCCCCGAAGAAACTACCAAAAGTGAATACCAAGTCCGAAGTTTCTCTAAATTCTTGTCCGATGGCTCTGTAACCCTAAGAATCTTCCTTATATTAATTACACTCCCGTCAAATCATGTGGCATTTTCCACGAAAAAAAATACCGAGTTATAAGACTGGCCTACGCCCTTCTTCATCTCTGGATGCCTAGGTATCCAACGTATGTCTTTCCTCCTTTGAACCTCGCCATTAAATCATCTTTAGTACCGATTATTAGTAAAAGCCCGATACTAAAAATCTCCATGTTTTTTATTTAATATTTACTATCTTTATCACCGATTTTTAAGTCAATAACCAGTACTAAAGATCATTTTTAAAAAAAACAATAATAATTATCATCTTTAGCACCAGTTATTTATTAAAAACCGGTGCTAAAAAATTTTTTTTAAAAAAATTTACTAATTTCGTTGCTGGCCCTCTCTCCTAGCAACCCAAATTACATCAAGATACTGGCCACATGCATAGAAAAGAACAATGATAACAATTTCTTTACAGGAACAACTATAATATTATCTCACTTGAATTTACTCTTGTATATATTCATGACATCAAAATACTAGCCACATGCATAAAAACGAATAGTGATAACAATTTTCTTAAAATAATTAAAAACACTTCTTGATACATTTGATCTACTTATGAAATATATATCGCAACAAAGAATTAAAAGAATCCATGATGAACTCACAGGTGGTAACCACACAAGGACAAGATAATATAGAACAACTTCATCCCAGTCAATATAAACAAATTTACCGTTTAACAACCAAAAAAGGTTAGCTACTGGTACTAATCATTTAATCTAGAATTGGTTGTTCACGAGCCAAGCTACGAGCGAGTTAGTCCTATCTTGAACTCGTCTCGGCAAGATAGCAAGCGAGCTGGCTCTGTTATTTTCAAGCTAGTAGTGTCGGAAGTCTGGCATACCTTATTTGATGCGATGGGATACCGACACAAAAGGATGTAGTTTTTGGCAATATCAGTTTTTTAGTAAGATATTTGTTTCCTTGTTTTTTCAGAGATTCAGAAATCTGTAGCAGCGTTTTTCTTTTCTGTTTTTTGGCAATTGTTATTTTAGTTAAGAATGTATTAGAATCCTTATTACCATGTATTAAGAATAGTATAAGTAATGAGAAAATCAGAAAATGGTGCAACAGTTTTTCGCACCACAAATTTGTCTATGTGTTGTTTTGTCTTTGTGTTTTTCTTTATCTCTATTCCAACAATTGGTATCAGAGCACTAAAGTTATGGGAACCAGCAACGATGAGACAACGAAGACTCCTCCACCGAAGGTACTGGTGAGAGGTGGTATGCCTATTCAATACCCTATGTTGAACAAAGAGAATTATGGCTTGTGGGCCATAAAAAAAGAAGATTATCATGCGTTCCCTGTGTGTATGGGAAGCAGTAGATGGTGACGCATTGGACGATGTAGAGAAGGATCATGGTGCCATGGCCGTGATTTCCCAAGCCGTGCCAGATGAAGTAATGATGGCAATTGCAGAGAAGGACTCAGCAAAAGCGGCGTGGGAAGCAATTAAGGAGATGAGCGTAGGCGAGGATAGTGTCAAGAAGGTAAGGGCACAAGTTCTGAAGCGACAATTCGATCGTTTGGTCATGGATGATTCTGAAAATATCCTTGATTTTTCACAGAAACTCACCAGCATAGTAAGTGAAATTCGCTCATTTGGAGTAGAATTGAAGGACAGTTCTGTTGTGGAGAAACTCTTTGGTGTTGTCCCTGATAGATTCTTTCCTATCATTGGTACAATAGAACAATGGAGAGACATGTCGACCATGTCTGTTACCGAGGCAATAGGGTGTTTAAGAGTATTTGAGGAGAGTCTTAAAGGACGGCGACAATCTAAAGAGGAAGCAGAACAAGTATTGCTCACACGTGTGCAATGAGAAGCACTTTCTTTAAAAGATAAGAAGGGTGGTGAAGGTTCTGGTAATGGGCGAAGTTATAGTCAAGGAGGTGGTTGTGGAAATGATAAAGGAAGAAAACCACATAGGAAATTTGACAAGTCAAAAATTAAGTGCTTTAATTGTTCAGAATTTGGTCATTTTGCATCTGAGTGCGACCAACCTAAAAAAGAGAAAGCATATATGGCTGAAAAGGAGGATGATGAGCCGGCTCTTTTGAAGATTGAAGCATGCGACATGATTGTAAGGAAAGTAAAACCAGATGTTGTTGTGACATGTTTGATGGAGAACACTCAGCTACATCTAGGAATAAATGAAAAGGATGATGGAAAGGTTTGGTATCTTGACACGGGTGCCAGTAATCATATGACAGGCTGTAGAAAGCATTTTTCTAAACTCAACACATCTATCGGAGGCACGGTGAAATTTGGTGATGGTTCGGCTGTGTCTATTGGAGGTCGTGGAACTGTACTAATCAAGAGTCGTACTGGAGAGCACAAAGTATTAATTGATGTATATTATATTCCTAGATTAACCAGCAATATCATCAGTTTTGGTCAACTTGAGGAGTAAGGATGTAAAGTCATGCTGGAAGGTGGTTATTTACGTGTGTATGATCAAAAAGGAGAATTGTTAATACGGGTTGAAAGAGTAAAAAATAGGCTAGTCTTAACAATGATGCTTGGAGATGGCATGCGCGTTATGGGCATCTCAATTTTCAAGCATTACGCAAGCTGAGCCAAGAGCATTTGGTAGAAGGTCTTTCAGTGATTAATCATGTAGATCAGTTGTGCGATGGCTGCATAATTAGTAAACAACGTCGCACATCATTTCCACAAACAGCAAATTTCAGAGCAAGTGAAGTATTAGAGTTAGTACATGGAGATCTTTGTGGACCCATCACACCTTCAACTCCAGCTGAATACATGTATTTTTTGTTAATGGTTGATGAATTTAGCATATATATGTGGATTGTGTTGCTGAAATCGAAGGACAAAGTTTTTCAAGCTTTCAAGGAAATAAAGGCAGCAGCTGAATTGAAAATAGGTAAAAAGCTGAAAGTTTTTCGTACTAATCGAGGAAGTGAATTCAAGTCAGAGGAGTTCATTGATTTCTACAGATAGACGAGTATCAAAAGACACTTGAATGCACCTTATTCTCCTCAACAAAATGGGGTGGTTGAGCGTAGAAATCAGACAATAGTTGCTATAGCGCAGAGCATGATGAAAAGCAAGAACATGCTAGGGTATTTATGGGGAGAAGCCGTGACAACCGCAGTCTACATTTTGAATCGAGCACCAACCAAAAGTTTGATTAAGATGACACCCTATGAAGCTTGGTACAAGAGAAAGCCAGTAGTACATCACATGCGCACATTTGGATGTGTGGCTCTCGTGAAGGAAGTGAAAGGTCACATCAGGAAACTTGATGCACGCAGCTGTCCAATGGTGTTTTAGGATACGAGAATGGCTCGAAGGCATACTGTGCATACAATCCATCAACCAAGAAGGTAATTATTACTCGTGATGTTGTGTTTCAGGAAGAAAAGGCATGGGACTGGACTGATATGCAGGGTGCGCAAGCAACAAATAGAGATGTGTTTTATGTACCCTATGAACAGATTTCTTAAGATGAACATGATGGAAGAATTGATGAAGGTGAGCCACAGATGGTGCAAACTGATCTAACCCGAGGTAAAATGCAAAGAGAGAAGTTTGAAACGGAGGAAGAAGCAACACATACACCATTGAAAATGCGCAGCTTGCAGGAACTATATGAGGAAACTGAACCAGTGGATCTGAATTTCAGCGAATTGTGTTTGATGGGCACTGAGGAGTCAAATACTTTTCAAGATGCTGAAAAGAAAGAAAGATGGAGACATGCCATGCAAGAAGAAATCGAATCCATTCAAGCAAATGAGATATGGAGCTTGCAAGATCCTTCAGTTGGCCAGCAAATCATTGGTCTAAAATGGGTTTACAAAGTAAAGAAAGATTCAGATGGGAAGGTGGTGAAACATAAGGCACGTCTAGTGGCAAAAGGCTATGTGCAGAAACAAGGGGTTGATTTTGAGGAAGTATTCGCACCAGTTGCCAGAATGAAAACTGTAAGATTGCTTATTGCTCTTGCAGCTCAAGAAGGATGGAGACTACACCACATGGATGTCAAGTCAGCTTTCTTAAATGGAGAGTTAGAAGAAGAGGTATATGTAAGGTAGCCGCATGGATTCGAGGACAAGGAAAATGAACACAAGGTATTGAGACTACATAAAGCCCTGTATGGCTTGAGGCAAGCCCCAAGAGTTTGGAATTCAAAACTGGACAAAGCATTGATCTCTCTTGGTTTTAAGAGAAGCTTAGCTGAGTATGCTCTATATAAGAAAAATGAAGGGCAGAATTCACTTCTTGTTAGAATTTATGTGGATGACTTGATAATAATAGGAAAGTGTGAGGAGGAAATTGCAAAATTTAAACAACAAATGAAGAAGTTTTTCAAGATGAGTGATCTGGGCTTGTTGAGCTACTATCTTGGAATAGAAGTACATCAACTGCAAAATGGTATCTCACTATGTCAGGAGGCATTTGCAAGGAGAATTCTTGAAGAATGTGGTATGGCTGAGTGTAATCCAACTCAAACACCAATGGAAGCAAGGCTAAAACTGAGTAAAAAAAATTTCTTCATCAGTTGTGAATCCAACCAAGTACAGGAGCATCGTAGGGAGTTTGAGATATCTTACTAATACAAGGCCAGATCTGACTTACTCAGTTGGTATTGTAAGTAGATATATGGAGTCTCCTTGAACTTATCACATGGCTGTTGTAAAGCATATTTTGAGATATATCAAAGGAACACTTGGTCTGGCCTATCATTATGAAAGAAAGAAAGCAAGTGCAAAGTGGTGCTTGGTGGGATATAGTGATAGTGACGTGGCTGGAGATATAGATGATCGCAAAAGTACAACTGGTGTTGCATTCTTCTTAGGTCCAAATATCATTAGCTGGTTTTCAAGAAAACAGAAGGTGGTGGCACTGTCATCATGTGAAGCTGAGTACATTGCAGTGGCATCTGCTGTTTGCCAGGGAGTTTGGTTGAGGTTACTTCTAGCTGAACATACTGGACCAAAAGTCAGCCAAGGTGCTACTCAACATCGACAATAAATCTGCCATATCCTTGTGTAAAAATCCGGTGCAACATGATAGAAGTAAGCACATTGACACATTATTTCATTACATAAGGGAATGTGTAGAAAAAGAAAAAATTATGGCTGAACACATTGGAACAAAAGATCAGCAGACATTCTAACCAAGCCATTACGAAGATTGAAGTTTCTGGAAATGAGAGAGAGGATTGGACTACGCATGGTGAAAGGCGACACAACTAGTTTAGGGAAGTGAATGTTATTTTTAAGCTAGTAGTGTCAGAAGTCTGACATACCTTATTTGATGCGATGGGATACCGACACAAAAGGATTTAGTTTTTGGCAATATCAGTTTTTTAGTAAGATATTTGTTTCCTTGTTTTTTCAGAGATTCAGAAATCTGTAGCAGCATTTTTCTTTTCTGTTTTTTGGCAATTGTTATTTTAGTTAAGAATGTATTAGGATCCTTATTACCATGTATTAAGAATAGTATAAGTATGAGAAAATCAGAAAATGGTGCAGCAGTTTTTCGCACCACAAAATTTGTCTCTGTTCTGTTTTGTCTTTGTGTTTTTCTTTATCTCTATTCCAACAGGCTCGTCTTGATAGTGGGTCACAAGCTATTCCTTTTGAATCAATCTTGTCTCGTCTCCTTATGAGTGGTCACGAGCTGGCTCGTGAACAGAGGATTTGGTCGATCTGAAGCTTGATGGTGGCCGCGAAAGGAGGTTGGACTTGGCGGAGGCAGTGACGACGGTGGTAGTGGTGGAGGCAACAACGACTGAGGGATTCCAAAATAAAGCTTTGCATGAAATTTGGATTTGTTGAGAGAGAGAAGTTTAATTTGGGGCCGTTGAATGTGTTTCCAAATTCAAGTTTATGCGTCATCTCTATTGAATGTGTTTCCAATTTCTCAATGGAAGGTACGTTGAAGAGGGGTAAATTTTCTAATGGAGCGACTCTGTGAATAGGAGGCAGGGAGAGTAGGAGAGAGAAAAGAGTGTGAATATCAATGGGATAAAGTATTAGATTGGGTACGAGATAGATGGCTATGATTTATTTTGTTTTGATCGTATGGTTTATAACTTTATATAACTTGTTAAGGTACCGAGTTGTTAACGAGCGAGCTATGCCCAGCTCTAACTCTTTAATTTTAACTCACGAGCTAACTAGCTTGTCTCGTTAATGGCTCGAGCTATAAACGAACGAGCTGATAACGAATTTTTTTTAGTCGAACACGAGCAAGCTACGTGCTACGGGCTTTTCTTGCAACCCTGCTCAAGATGCATTATTCCTTGTCATTAATTAAGGTCTAGTTCTCGATCTAAGATTAGTTTGATATGTAGCATATTAACAAAATTATTATACAACTTCAAAGCAGATATATATATTATATGAGATGAAGATAATTAAAAATTTTAATAAATGGTATCCAAAGCAAATAATTATCACATCAATGACTATTTAAAAATAAATAATCAGATTTCAGGCAACTAAATAGCAAACTTAATTACTAAAAAGTTGTGATATTATATATAAGATATAAAAAGTTTAAAGATATAGAGAGAAATCAGTATAATATTTTGTCATTGATTGATTAGGTGACATGAGTAATTAATTTCTTACAATTTATTGACTATAATAGAGGCACAAATATTTAAGAAACATTCTGTCAATCATTAAATCAGACGGGTTTTTCGTAGTAAATTTACAAAATCAACACCAAACAAACAGATTATGCAAAATTTAAGTCATACCCAACCAGATCACACGAAAATTGGAATGGTTGACGATTTAGATGGGCTAAATTTTTCCCTTTTTTTTTTACAGCTTTTAACTGCATCCATTTTGTGCGATAAATTTTAGATAATTGAAAGGCGTTGTTTTTACTGCACTACATTACCAAACTTTTTACCAAAATAATGCAAGCCAAATATTTTAATTTCACCTCGATATTTGGTGGATAAGAACAAGAAACCTTTGCTGTGGCATAGAAGACATAAAAGTGCAATGTCTTAGGGGACCAACAAATAGAGGCAAAATAAAGCCATGGTGGTGAATTTTTTCTGGTACGACATGGGGCTACAAAATTTTTTTACCAATAATGAGAAAAATCTGCACCACTGCTTCGAATTTGCATAGGATTCGGTGTGACATTTACATGTTGATGCATATGAAAAGCAATGTAAATTTTCTGAAATTGATATGTAGCAGTAGCAAGAAAGCTAATACAACACCTCTCTTGTACTCAAATATACAAACTAAAATATTTGCAATTTGTTACTTAACTTATAATACAATAGATTTAATTTATTAAGAACATTAGAACAGAAACTCGCAACATGAAAGACCATAAAAAAGAGACACAAAATTGTAGTAGCTGATGTTGAAATGCCAAAAAACCAGGATCGCATGACTACATCTTTACGAATTACGACTACCATTTCCCTTTCATTCTTATTCGAGCACTTCTACTTGCAAGAATAATACATGGTTTGCTTATTTGGACCGATTACAAATTAGAACAGTTTTGGGAAGCGAACATTAAGGGCAACTTTATGACTTTAATGATGTTTAGCAATCATGGGACCTGATTAACACCAACCAAGAGGTGCATGATATATAGATTAGCTCGACCAACTTGGTCTGAACTTACGAAATTATATTAAATGAATCAGGTATACGGATCTAAATTTTTTTTACTCGATAAATGTTTATATGAAATTAAGTAAGAGTTAAGATATAATATTTAAATATATATATATATATAATTAATAATAATTAAACAACTTAGCTGGTCTGATCAAATCAAAGGATTCTAACACGATTTTGGTCAACAAAAGTCAGACCCTGATAAACAACAAAATCAAGCCAACACAACTCTATATATCGATCCACTGATACTATAATAGTATATATATAGAAGAGATCCACATCTAATCACAAGTATCGGGGTATGCTTGAATAGAACCAAGGAGTTATCTTACTGAATTCCGGACTCTTACATTACATTAATTAAGGGGAGTAATTACTACTAGTTTATCATGCATATAAAAAAATATGTCTAGTGATACATCACAAAGAACTTCTCAAATGTATTCCATGGATATAAAAATTTTGAAGTGGGCTTTAATCACAATAGTTCATAAAGTATAATGAATTATTTTTTTTTTACATGAACGATTGTGAACTTCTCAAATGTATTCCATGGATATACAAATTTTGAAGTGGGCTTTAATCACAGTAGTTCATAAATTATAATGAATTAATTTCTTTTTTTACATGAACAATTGTGATTAAAAAATCCAATTCTGGGCCCTCAAAAAAATTTCAAATTCTGAATCAGAAACCCAGTTTCGAATTGTATCCAAGGGAAAAAAAAAATCTTATTTCATTAATTATCCAATATTAACTGTGGTGAGGACGTTGCCCAATTTTCATAAAATAATTGGGAAGAAACAGAGCCTACGTACTTTTAAAATCTTCCTAAAGTTTTGTTTAATTTGACTTCAAACTCCAACTTGGCTCCTAGAGATTAGAGAGTATTAACTGGTCTTCCCTTTCCCTCTTTTCAATTATTTCGTAAGCGTCCTTTTCCTTTACCGCTTCCAACTAAGCATCCTAGTTGGAAGGAGAAATGGTAGCTACCATAACACACATCCAAGGTCCATCACTCATTCAAGCGCATCAGATAAGGTCACCACAAACCATGCCACGTGTCACTCCAGGAAGGATGCCATATGATAAGGATATGATCCATATTCCTACCTTGCATATGTGGTAACCAATGGTGAAATGTCACTCCTGCTTGATCCAACAGCCTAGAGAAGCCATACCTGCCTTATCCCCATGTTTTCACCATTGGATCAAAATCCACTAGACATTTATCAAACTGTAGATTATATATAGGATCAGTATCCTTGTGCCAAGAGCCTCAAGCACTCTTGCAAATTTTTCCTGTAATTGCAAGGTGAACTAAGGGAGAAATAAGCAAAAATGGCAACCATGATCTCATCTGCTGTCACCATGGCACGTGCCGCACCGGCCAAAACCGGTAACAGCATTGCCCCATTCTTCGGCAGGAAGGCTGAAGGTGCTAAGCTCCCAAGCAACAGAATGAAAGTTACCTGCATGCAGGTTAGGACTTGACCTTTTTCTAAGTGATTCATTAGTTTCAATTTACTAAATTGAACCAAGAACCTTTACCATCTTTCACTTTGTGCATACCATTGAAAATGCAACTAGCGGAATAGTGTGTAACAATTATGTGAAGTATATAAATAGGTGCCATGAACATATGTTAGAACAAGGCCCGGAACGCCATACACAAATCCCCCCTTAATTATTGTTTTTTTTCCCCCTGTAACTTTAAATGATTCCAACAATGAATGTTTAGCAATGACTAGTTAGTTAATGCTGACTAGAGTGAAATTAGATTACCTGACAACTAGCTTTGAAGCATGGCAACAAATGCATGTGTTGGCATTTATAACCAAAAACAATGTATAACTTGAACATAACTGCCTGAATTAGCTAGTGTATCTGGTAATTAATCTGTACTTCTACACACATACCAAATCTAGAGCTTATAATTATTGAACTCCCAATCTGTCCAAAAAGACCGTATTTATGCAAAGTTGATTGGCCTTGGAACTGTTCCACCATGGGAAACTAATATAGCCAATGGAAATATATCTTCCTCTGCCATAGGTGTGGCCTATTGAAGGCAAGAAGAAGTTCGAGACCCTTTCTTACCTTCCTGACTTGTCACAAGAGGAGTTGCTCAAGCAGATCGAGTACCTCATTCGCTCCAACTGGATTCCCTGCTTGGAATTCAGCAAGGTATATACTTGTCTTCCTTTTGACTTCATTAGGAGTTAAGTTACTAATTCACTTTTGAACGATAAATTTGAGCAATAATTGACAATTTCTGGAATGCAGGTCGGATTCGTCTACCGTGAGAACCACCGCTCTCCCGGATACTACGATGGTCGCTACTGGACCATGTGGAAGCTTCCCATGTTCGGCTGCACTGATGCCACCCAGGTAGCCAAGGAGGTCGAGGAGGCCAAGAAGGAATACCCCGACGCCTTCATCAGAATCCTTGGATTCGACGCAGTCCGCCAAGTGCAATGCATCATGTTCATCGCCTACAAGCCCCCGGGTACCTACTAAGGAATCTGCGGCAACATCGACCATCAGTCCATGCGCATTCGAGTCGAGTTACTAAATTAACCTTGTATGGATGTGATCGATGGCTGTTTTGATTTTGGAATTTATTTGCTTTGGGACGTCGTTAATTTTTTTTTACTTTATTTTTTTTCTTGTTTTTATAAATATATGATGTCTCTCCAACGGATGAGAATATTGTTACATAATACTACGGTTGGTGAGGAACAACAAAGCTTCGGCTAATGATATAAATGCCATTTATACACCATCAATGGTACTTTTTGTAAGATATATATACATATGTATAAAACATCTTATGTTGCATGATAACAATGGTTTATGGTTCCATGAAAGTTGATTAATTAATAGTTGATTATTGCTTGTATTGGTAAAAAAATAGCTCGTGCTAATTTGTGACTGTGCCTCAAGATAGGCTTAATTCCTCTTAATTATTCTCTTTCTTTCGAACGACCAATTAATGCAGTAAAAATCAGCATCTTGTTAGGGGGAAAAAAAAGAATTATGTTAAAATATCTGCACAAGTAACAACTAGCTAGATGTACATGCAGCGGTGTAAAGTAATGTCAAAGATTGGATTCCGTGATTGATGAATCCATAGAAAAAGGACATGCTTGACTGCATTAATTAACAAATCTGAATTTCTTTTATTTTTTACTTTTTGAGTACGTACGTATAGGTCAAGGAGCACATCCGATCCGATAATGATACATAGGTAAAACAGTGTCACACAAATGGCTCGAATTATCTAGTCCACTCACAGCAAAATACCTCTTATCATGATGAGATAAGCTTGAAAATCACAACGAAATGAGGATTTTACCACAAATGCATCATCAATATATGATGATTTATATTTTATAGCCTTCTTATTTCTGTCCAGCCAACTCCAATTGTAGTAATCATCATATATAAGACGTCATTAGACAAGAGTGAAAGGGAGAACTAGTTTTGAATTAATAATTAGCAGAAAAGAGAGCACTAGAATCGTGCGTAGAGTATTCCAGATGCACTGATTACACAGCTCTTATTTATGTACTTCTTAACTTCTCTAGACGTTTTTACTGGGCCTACACTGCAGTGTTTAGATGTTTATACAAAGTACTGTCAGCCGAAACACAGTAAACTTGCTGATAAAATACCATTACAGAAACTTACAAATGCTAAACTTAACATTGCAGTTTTTATATATCACGACTAGAAAGTGGAGAAAATACGTAAAAAACTACCGCCATTTAAAAGTTAACTACTTATCAACGACCAAATTACATAAGTGGATCTCATACGTACTTTCAACAGATCAGAGTTAATTTCAATCTCTCTTATCGATTTTCCAATTTTGTGTGTTTTGTGTTAACTTTTAAGGAAATTGCTTTACTCAGAATAACCAGCTTAAACACATAACTTTATTTAGAATGATATGTCAACGCGCCCAAGGTACATCACAACCTAGGTTTTTACTTTTCTTTAGTAACTCTAGGTAGCAAATTATCACTTTGCATCCTATAAGCGATCCAAGAGTTGCAGGACGAATAATACTTTTGTGGTTTCTAAGAAGTGAGGAGAGTATGATCGGTTACATGAGAATATCTTCTGGAAAATTTTATTTGCTCTTGCTTTTATGAAATCAAGAAAAGCAAAGCGATCAGTTTTTCATGAGATCAAAAACATGTGATTTGAGTTAAAAGGGAGGATAAACAGGGATATTATTTAGTCTGGTATGTGGTGGCCCAGGCAGAAATAACTTTGCCTTGTATGCAACAGCTAAATGTAGCCATTCCTTCCACATCTCTTGATTATTGAACCAAAACGGCTTCTATTATAGAACACACATTACCTTATATATAGGATAACCCTCCTGGAGCAAAACCTCATAAGCACTAGTGTTCTAAAAAAAAAGCACGACGTATCCAAACACTGCACGGAGGTGGTACGACACGGCAAGATACGGACACGACACGAGAATTTCGCGTGTCGTGTCCTAAGCGTATCGTGTCCAACTTTGTTGAAATAGACACGACACGGCACGGCACGAGACATGACACGGCACATATTACAAACACGCCATACACGAAAAGGAGACGCACATTAAGCGTCATAGAAATACAATGGGTTTTTCAATTATGTACATTACTATTATATGTTTTCATAAATCTTACCAAAGATACATTTAATAATAAATCAATGATTATTATAGACTTTCATGGAACCATTAATTAATCAATATAAGCATTGTTGGAAGCAAACCACTATTTACAATATTCTAAAAATGGCAGGTTTTAAAAAATACGAAAAAAAATAGTATTAAAAATTCCAAAAATTATAAAATTTGGTATGTTAGGAGATTTCAATATGTAGATTAGATTGATTAAATTAGATTTGACAAATTGCAAAAATTCTGATGAAAAAGACCTCAATGCATAGAATGGCCTACGCACCATAGTGCATTTTAAATTTTCACTGATATTATTATTTTTTTTATGGATCATATTAATGTTTTATTTTAATACTAGTTTCTATGCTTTTTTTTTTACAAAGATATCAAATCGAACATATAACGCATAAATCATCCCCTTGTGCTAACAAAATGAACTTCAAATTGATGTGGTATCTCCAAATTTGTCGGCTTAATGCTCGAAAACGGGATATAAAAACATCAATATGTCACTTTAGAAATATATCAAACTGAAGGATATAAAATCATTAATATGTCGCTTTATAAATATATCAAACTGAACACTTAACACAAATCAACCTATTTCTTATTGTATTTAGTTCAAAAACTGTGGAACATTTAACTCATCCCTTAAGGCATCAAACAGAATATGAAATGTTGACATCAGCACGTGACAGATGAGTGCTGAGCACACCGATGATGTCATCGTGCAAAAAAATTGGGTTTGGGTGTCCAAAAAGCCCCTTTTTTGGTCGCTAGTGATGGTGGATGGTTGGATGATAACTTGTTGGATGATTTATATTATTTCCGCATTTTTAGAGAGAATTATTGACTTTCAGAAATCAGAAACTCCTATAGACCTTGTCGGCCCAACTTACGTTGTGTGGCCTAAAATGAGAAAATCAAGTTCTACTCCAAAGTATCATTGAGAAATATAGCCTTGTGTGACATGTAATGGAAGTATCAACGAGAATATATTATTTTTAGCTTTTTGGGCCGATATTCTTCAAAATTCTGAGAGACATCGGTCTTGATCCAATTAGGAAGCCCATATTTAACCGGGAAGATATTTCTTAAGGCCCAAACAAAGAATCATACAACACTTTTAAGAAGGAAAAAAAAAAAAGAGGTTACTATTTAATCTTCCGAATCGTAATCGCACGCGAGTACACTTTGTTTTGAAGTTACCAAAAAAATAATAGAGGAAGCAGATCCGCACGATCTCAAAGATAGGTCATAACCATGTGCTTATCTAAAATATATTCAAACAATATGCTAATCATCGGCTTTAATTTCTCGGTCAAAGGCCAGCTGGGATCAATTTGCAACCCCAACCAGTCCTTTTCATTTTTATATAAAACAAAAGTATCAAGCGTTTTTTTTTTTTTTGGGTTTTCTTATTTAAATTCTCTAACCATTGTTTATTTAACGGGTTACTTAAGTGAGAATTCGGATATTATTTATGGATTGTTCGTGCATAGAAAGAGCGATGATTAGAAGTTTATTCCACTCCGTATCATTTGGGATTTATCAAGAGTTACTCTGAGTCCTATCTATATGATGTGTGATTTCAGGAGCTTTATAATATTTATACTCAAATACACTCAATTCTGGCAGCAAATATACGACTTTTGCTGAGTATTCAAGGTTAATTCACGGAAAAGAACTATTCAATTTATCTAATTTAAATCTAATTTTTTAATTAAGCTAGGATACAATAGGCAAGAATACTCAAATTGGGATGAATTTCTAAAACTAAATAAAATTAGATTAACAATCTAAATTAACAGTTCTTAATATGGAGACTTAGATCATGTTTGGTAGACGATTAAAGGTAGAGTAACTCATTTAATTTACTTTTACTCTTCTAAACATGATTTAAATTAGGTAGAGTAGTGTGGAGTAAGGAGGAGTAAATTACTCTACCATTTTAGGTGGAGTAAAATTACTCTACAGAATTAAGAGATGGTTCTTATTATTTATTTACTTTTACTTCATATTTACTCCATCTTTTCATACCAAAAATGAAAGAGTAAAGTGGATTAACTATTTACTCCCCTTAGGGCTTGCTCCAGAAAGGAGTACTCAAGGAGAATGAGGGAGAAGGTTAACTGACCAAACCTGCCCAAGCTAGTTAACCTGCTCCAGAACTTAAAAATTTGAGGGTGAACTAAGGAGAATGAGGAGGAATGGAGATGAATTCTTTACAAAACTACGAAGAAAAGTGTAATGAGGTTTACACCCAAATTTGAGGTGTATTGCTGTTCTCTTCCCATTCCTTTCTTTTCCTTTCACCAATGATTTCTGGAGCAAAGCCTTAAGCTACTCCTTGTTTACTCCTCTACCAAACATGGCTTAACAGATATGGCTTAGGGGTTTAAATTGTTACTTTATTCACTTATAGTTTTGGTCATAAGTTACGTTCTCACTTTCATAAGCAGTCCACTTGTGAACCTTGGTCGACAATACTACATGCATCCTGCTTGTTTCTAAGTTGGCACAGATAACCCGCTTATAATCCAAGCAGCCCGCCTAGTCTAACGATGATTGCACATAATGCACTAGTTTCCATTTGTTATTTGTGCAAATCAATGAATTAATTGTCTTTTCTTAAATACTACTTTCATACAGGTAAATTGATATCAATTAATTTAATTAATCTCTTATGATTGCACACAACGTTCGTTCCTTGTGAATAGATTTCGTCATTTTCTGGCTCTTGATCTAGGTCTCGTCTTTTGAAGGTTGACCGCTATTTGTTTGGTATAATTAAAGTAATCTAGATTTGGTTGGACTTAACTTCAAATCAATCAAGTTTGGCATGAACTTGACGAAAAAATATCGAATCTGCCTAGCGCAATTCAAAGATATCAATTAACAAATTCAAATTCAAAAAATAAAACACAACAAACAAATATAACTAATTATCCATGCATAATCAACTAATTAAGGTTCACTACTATTAGCCCCAAATTAAAAGTTTACTCTATCAAATTCATGTTTAAACGAGCACAGTATCAATCATCATACAAATAAGTTTAAATCCCTTGACTTCTCTGCTCTGGCATGCGAAGAGCAGGTCGACTAAAACCTAAGCGGATCGATTGAAGAACTGGGCTGCGAGATTCCTTCTCTGATAATGCACCAAACTGTCTCTAAAAATCGGAACCTTTAGCCCTTCGTCTTTAGTAGGGCTATACAAGAAAAATAAAAATCCGTCCGACCCGTTTAATCCGGCCAACCCGATCCGTATTTTAACGTGTTCAAACATTAATCGGTTTGGGTCGGGTTTCAATTTTAATAATCCGGTTGTATTGGGTTGGGTCATAAGTTTTCTCTTGATAACCCGTACCCGACCCGTTTTGTTAAATCATATAAACTTGATAGAATCTGGTGAATGAACTAGCCTTAGATTGTTTGAATTTATTGTTATGTCTTTTAGAATTTTAATTATTATTTGAATTTAATATGATTTGGTGAATAAACAACATTAGTCTTACATTATTTAGTCATAATAGCTCACTTGTTTTTTGAAAATTTGTTAAGTCATGAACTACAGCGACCATAAATTTCTAAATACAAATAGGATAAAAGTATATACAACAACCTAGGCATTTGATGATAGTAAAGAAATTGACCATGGTTCATTTCTTTTATGTATAATCTAGGCATATAAATATTTTCTCAAATTAATATTGTCAATTTTATTTATGTACCGCATAAAATCATAACCCGTTCAACCCGAAAAATCGTAAAAACCCGTAAGAATTCGTAAATAAAAATTTGTATGGGTTGGGTTGGGTTACGGATGGGTCAACTAAAATTTTTTTTTAATCCGGTATAGTTGGGTTGGGTTGAAATATTGATAAAAAAGTATAAACCTGCCCGTTGTACAGCCCTAGTCTTTAGTCCCTTATGTAGACCTGGAATATAACCTCTGAGGATCAAGAAAGTGTTTCTAAGTCGGTCAGATCGTGGCAGGGATAGTGTGGGAGAAGTTTCCGAAATAGCCGTCTAAATCTAAAAACTATCGAATGCTCTTCAAGTGGCCTGCTCACTGGTGTGATTTGCCTGTTCAAACTGCTTTTAGTCGTCTCCCAGCCTTCTCCTCTGATATGGTTGCTTGTCTGCTTGATATGATCGCTTGTACACTTGCTTAGGTCGCTCATCACTACTGCCATGTACAAATTGAAGCCATTTCTGATGATTGCCCAGTCAAAATAGCAAAGGGCCATAACAATACCTAAAATATAACTTATAAATGATGAAATTAAGTTAAAATCACATAATCACAAGCATAATTTCGGTTCTAATTGGATCAAAACCATAGTATGAAAATATCCTATCACTATACTTTTAAAAAAAATAAATAAATGATTTGACTGGACGTAATAAGTTTTAAGGTAAATTGACAAAAAAAAATAACACTACCATTTGAAAGTTCGTTTTCGATTTAGTGGCGGGAATCTCTACTTCTTATAAACGCACGGATTCAAGAGCTGTCACACTCTAGATCTAGTGTGTAAACACGTGTTTGTACTGTTCGATCGATTTGATATGTCATTGGATATCAATCGCCAAACGAATAAACAATATATTTTGATTTTCCATCTAATAAATAAACAAATTGAACAACATGTCAACATATATACATGTATCTCTAGTAGATTGAGCAACATATTTTTATTACCTAACATTATTTTGTTTCTTTATTTGTTCACATCTGAGGGCATCTTATATGCTAGTAATAAAAAAAACAAGTTAAATAGAGGATACAAGTTCAAAATCCGACTAGAAATTTTTTTTCTAATGAATATGAAAACTCAAATAAAAAAAATTCAAAGTTTAACGACAATCATTCATTAAAAAATATATCGCGTTTTTAATTTGTTCGACAAGATTTATTTGAGTTTTTAATACCCATATATTACAGTAAATTTTTTTTAACAAACACATCTGAAAAGTTTAATTTAATACTGAACACATGAAAAAATAATTTGAACACTAAACATGGTAGAGCGCCAGTGGCAGCGACGCTGCCGCAATGGCGCCAATGGAAGTGGTGCCGATATCGACCTCGCCGGTGGCAGTGGCGCGCGGATACAGGCAGACCCTCGCCGGACAAACCATGATGGACAAAAGCTGATCACGAGGAGTCTCTACAGACTCGCCATCGCAAAGAGAGCAAAGATTCGTGGTCGAAAAACGTGGTAGAGGAGCGGATGACCGAAAAATCGACGTTCATTGTCTTTTTCTCTTTCCCCTCCCAAAGCTTTCTTTTATTTTCCAAATGCTCATCAAAAGAAAGAGACGATAGAAAAAGGTGTTTTGTGGAAATGCATTTTTAAATAACTAAACCTAGTCCACACATCTCCATGTGTTAGAGATATATCTAAGAAGTCAATCATATATGATTACTTATGTTGTTTATGTTATTGATGATATTTGATTATTTGTTCTTTGATTTATTTATTGACAAATCATTCAGGTTAAGGATCTAAATTATAGATCTCTGTAGTGTTAGAGTTATGTCCTAGAAGTCAATAATTTAATGACTTAATTATTAGTTTATGTTATGGATGATATATTATCATCTGTTCCTAGGTTTATTATTGACAGATTATTCAGGTTGAGGATCTGAATTGTAGATCTCTGTGGATCATTCTTTAGAATGACAATAATAAATCTAAACGGTCCATAATCTTGATAATTAACAAAGGAACATTAATTATCATATAAGATTAGTATGCAAGTTAAGTGATGATTAAGTTCTACTAATCATAGGTAAAGAGTTACCAACTTAATTGCATATGTATATGTTATGGAACATAGTACAGGACTTGACCCAATGAAATAAACATATGGATTGTGTTAAGTGTCATTGTTTATTTCGTTATGATTTTGGTTCTAAGTTTGAGATGTTTATCTTTTCCACATGAGGATAGGTTCAATAAATATTGTCTACCGCTGATTCCCGATAAGGGCTGCTATACGGACTTTATTTATGTTCTCTTGAATTGTGCGGGGAAAAGCTAATCATCAAGAAAACCGTATGTCCCTCATTAATTCACTTAGTGAGTGACGATATCTGTTTGGGCCCCTTGATGGAGTTGGATCGTATGCGCGCAACTAAGCGATCAACTCTAGATCAAGAAACGTATAATCTGCAAGAATGACACATTCATATCTTGGATTATACAATGATATCGTGTGACATAAGAATCAAAATAGAGAAACATATTTATTCTCTTATGCAGGATTGAAATATTGTAGCAGTACACTATTTATGCGAATTGGGAGTCATAACGTGTTGCTAGATACCGCTTATGATTATTGGAATTAAATAACGATTTAATTCCATGGCCAACATAGCATAAATCCTCAAAGGGTCACACAAATAGAACATTAATCACACAATGCATTATTTATTTATTCACAGCAGTAGGTTCTGTGGAAATATGATAAGATTGATTAATTAATTATATACCGTTGCGAACCGTTATAATTAATTAAGTCAATGGATCATATAAAAATAAATTAATGCATTAACTAATCCTAAAATAATTATTAATGAGTTAATAATTAATTTAGTTCAACACTTATCAATATAAATGGTTATATTGATTAATTGGGCCGTTATTTAAATAGCAAATATATAGCCCAATTAAAGAGCAAAGTTGAGGGACCTTAATTATATGAATTAATGGTCCAAATGAAGGGGTTAAATGGCCTATAAAGGCCCATTTCGTGGCTGCCCATTATGGTGGTAGGTGGGATGGCATAGTTGTAATTATGCAAGAGGTCAATTAGGTTTTGTGCTCTATATAAGGACCACTTATGAGAGCCTCCACCTAGCTTTTTCTCTCTCCTCTCATTCCTCCCATAGAGGCCGCCACTTTCACCCTCTCCTTCTCTCTTTTGCTCATGTGTTGAGCTATTTTCTCTCCACTAAATCAAGGTTGTTGATTGATGCAAGAGAGAAAACCATAGGGATTAGACTTGTTCTTTGGGTATGCTAGCACGTACCTTGTAGAACGTGATTAATCCTCCTTGGTGGACTCGAGGGCGGTTACGAGA
The DNA here is from genome assembly GCA_028095005.1 of Rhynchospora pubera. Taxonomy (NCBI): domain Eukaryota; kingdom Viridiplantae; phylum Streptophyta; class Magnoliopsida; order Poales; family Cyperaceae; genus Rhynchospora; species Rhynchospora pubera. The sequence continues at coordinate 25,599,172 of CM051461.1, forward strand.
CGTGGTGGAGACGGTGGAGAAGGCACGCCATCGATTCCCATGTCTTGGTCGAGCCCCGCGAATACAATTTCGCGGGAGGTACAATATTCCACCCCTTTCTCTTTGTGTCGAAATAGCTATGTACTAGATCCTCTTGCTCTTTGTGCTTTAATTGGATTAATTAGTTAGTAATTAGTCACAAAATTAAAATTGAGCGATTTTCTAACAGTGGTATCAGAGCCAGGTTGTACTTAAGCTATTTTGACACTTAATTAAGAGAAATTGACTAATTAACGGATTAGTAGAGATGATGCGTTTGTTTGCTGTCTGGAAATGGTATTTTCTGTGTTGTTTCGCGTTTTTCGATGTGATATATTCTCTGGAAGATCTTTCCATCTACATGAAAGTTGTAGATCTTTGGATTGTGATTCTTTTGGCGTTGGATTCACAATTTTCTGAATTAGTATAGATTTATTGTGAATAAAATGGCGACAGTGCGCAGAACCAGTTTCTGCTCGTACTGTCCTGTTTGAATGGCTTGAAAGATTTATATTTTGAATATAAGTACCAGTGTTCTATGGCTAGAAATAAAGAGGACTTGAAGCTCTTTCTGAGCATGTATAAATTGTTGCATGACTCGGATTAATTTGTGGGTTTTCAAGTATGAAAAGGAAGATCTTGTCAGATCCAGTTTGTTGAGCAAATCGATTGTTCTAATAAACTGTACCAACTGAGAACTCCTTTAAAAATTCTGTTTAAATGGAGTTGTTCTATTTTGAGTTAGGATTCCAGGAAAATTAATTTCATAATTTTTCGAGGAAGTTTGGACCTTCAACTAGGTTAAAACATTTCGATCGACAGTCTGTTCCAGTACAGAATTTGTTGATTGTTTAGCATGTAACTTAATATTATTGAACTGAACTTGGTTGTTTTATTTTCATGAATGGATAGCCTGTAGTCTAAACAAGTTTTTCTATGTATATTGTATATATAAAAACTGGATAGAAGGTGGTCTAACAGACCAAATGGTTGAGAGGATAAGCTGAAAATTTCATAACGGTGTTTCGTGCACTTGTAAGAGATTTGTCTTTTTTGATTCTCCCAGATGGTTTAAGATATCTTCTTGAAATTTTTACTGGTAGTCACAACTATGATAAGGAGCTTAAGTAATTTATTTGAGAATTTTTGGAGACCGAAAACTGTTGTTTTTGTTGGATTCCATTAGTTACGTTTTTTGGTAAATTACTGTTTTTCTAAGTATTCAAACTAGTTGAAATTAATTAGAAAACTCCTTGTTTGATCTCCTTTCAGTTATGGGATGTTGAAAGAATTTTCTAAATGAATTTAAACAAGTTTGGTTGTTTAAAATTGAGAATTTGTACACGGAATTTACTTATAACAAACCATACGCAAAGATGCTTGAAAATCGTTAATTGGAAACAAAGTGCTTGTATGTGCTAACTTTGTTTTGCAGGTGGATAGTGGATTTAGTATGGCTCAAGACTCAATGCCTTGTGGTTGTAAATTGAATGCATGTGTGAATGTTTGTAATGCGGCCTTTGGTGCCATTAATTAATTAATTTGTTGATTAATTTTTTATGTAACTTGTGAGGCTTGCATGCCCCTAAGGCTAGGATGGGAATAAGATATTTTCACATGTATTTTTGTTCCTTTATTTTATAGGATTTAGATCCTTATAGAATTTAGTGGGAGGGACAAGGATTAGATTAGTTTTGCTTCATGGACGATGTGGCGAAACTAATGCAAGCGGGAGCCATACAAACCCACAACTATGAGATGCTTATATGTGATTGCTTGTGATTGCTATGAATTGTCATAGGCTAGGTATGGGTGTATGCTTACATGACCACCAAACAAGTGTCACTTAATTGATTGTCCCAAACAAAACATGATTAAGTTAAATCGCCCTCCTTCTCTCTATCCCCTTCTAACGTGTATGATCGTTCATTGATGCATTCTCGCCGACGCGGGACATCGTGTTCCATCATCCGTGTCGGGGTGTAAATCGGATTTACTAGGAGCAAATAGAGAAAGGTTACTTAACGATGTTTTCTAATCGGATTGGACATCGGGGCAAAGTTTGTGGATGTACATGTGATATTTCACAAACCAAGAATCATATGGAATGATTGGTTGGAGAACCTACTCTATCTAGTTGTTTTTTGGTGTCACGCCGACGCTAGCACCATCTCAACGAAAATAGGGATCTTGGAAAACCTACTACATTAGGGACATTAAATAATTGTAGTGGGAGTTTTATTTGTTATAAATAAAACAATTGCATAAACTAAATGACCGTAAATTGATTTTGTTATAGATGTTTAAATTGTAAATTTTGTTGCGATCAATCTTTGAAAATAAACAAACTCGTTTCTAAAAGGTAGTTACTTGAAAGAGTAATACCGATTCCTAAGACACGATCTTAGTGAAGAGAAACTTGAGTATATCAATTCCGAAAACTTTCCTCAAACTACCCGAACGTAGCATCGCGATGATTGATTGACTTTTGGCGAAAAGTTATTCAATAAAGCGTATGGCTAGTATCCTCATTCAAAATTTCTAGACCTTTGAATTAGAGAATTCATATGGACTAGATTTAACTCGTACGCTCTCATTCGCTTACTCAAGAAAGTGTTCTTGGAGAAAGTAGATATTAACTCCATCATTTATGATTGAGTATAAAGAATATGAGTTGACCAAGAGATTATTCTTTTAAAAGAAGTTATATGAATGTTTCATTAGCTTACAAATCGAAAGATTGAAGTAGCTAATTGATGACTAGAGATATTAATCTCCGATATCAAGGATTCTTGATATTGTCATTCGATCTCTTTGGAATTATGAAGGATATAATATTACCTTTATGCACGCTTGTTGATGCAAAAAGGTGATTGGTTAAGTATTCAAGAAATACTTCACCAAGGTATGAGTTGAAATTTCGAGACTCTCATTGATGACCATGTGTCACATGAGATGTTTCATTTGCCGTTTTATGGGAGGCATTTGAAAGGTTGTCCGAAATACCATGATTGTGACGATTAGAAATATTCTAATCCTAAAGTGTATTTGTCGTTCAAATTATCTCACTATCTCTAATTTACACTAGTAACTTGATACTAGTTCATATGCTCACATTTAACGAAATGTATTAGCAATGAAGAATAAGAGAAAGTTCGAGAGATGTAAAGTAAACTCCGTATAGGAAATGACTTGTTCATCTAAGTCATTACCATTGAATACGTAGAGTTATCTTTATTAAGAGTTTGTTTAGGAATTGAAGGTTGCATACCTTAATTCTAAAAACCTCTCAAAAATATCTCCATTTCATATTCCATGATGGATGATTATGTTTTGTAAAAGACAAGATCTTTTATTATGGATTTGTTTATATGATTTCATGCATCTTGACTGAATTTGCTTGAAATAGATAAACAATTTTTGAATGACAAATAGAATGTGTAAGACTTGACATGAAGTATTTGACTTTCATGTTATATATACCGCTTAGTCACATAAGTAAACGAGAATCGCATTACGAGAGTCTACGTATCGTAGAGCTCGTAATTCAATTCGATTCCAATCGATTGATATGCGAATCATGTTTGTTAAATGACAAAAGCACCTTGAACCTATGAAGGTTTAAGGACAAATGAATTAATTAGGACTTATACATATCGATGTATAAAGACCTATAAGTACTTGTGCAATGAAAGGTTGTTGATACTTTACTACTTAACCAACGATCATTGTAGATATTAACATATCTATTTGATAAGGTATAAGTATGAACCTTTTGACTAGTTCAAAGGAGTTCAAGTGTGAAGTTAAAAAGACCGTTCAAGGAAAAAGAAAAGTCTTACAATTAATCATGGTAAGTAGTTAAGTCATATGATTTGAAATATTATCTAAAGAGTATGAAAGTAGTTTCATAACTCGCTCCATGAGGAATAATATGTCCAAGAATGGAGGTATCGAACAATATTTTGTATAGTTCGATCGGTAATAAATCAAATGGACTTATTCGACTCATATTAGGGAATTATGTTTGAGGACAATATTGTTTACACTGAATGATGTTTCATCGAAGTCTATTGAAGAAGATATCTTATGAGATTTTGATCTCTAAGTATAATGCTTCTTAAGATTTGGTGTTGATAAGTTTATTTCAAGATTGTTGATAAGCTTGTACCCAAATAAGACACTTAATATTTGTAGGATGCTTTATATTAAAAGGCACTACTTCCACGAATATGATAAGAACAAAGTAGTTGTTGCTAATCATAATGTAGTCTTGATGAATTGAAACTCTCAAGAAGAAGTAGTGGGAGTAAAGTGAGCATTAAAGGAGTTTATGCGTCACTACAAGAAGTACTCTTATGGGAAACTTGTCACTCCATACATGGTGCTTAGTGGGAGTTGAGCGGAACTTCATTCACAAGTTGTTTTGAAAAGAAGTTTAATAGTACGCTCCTTCTAATGAGGACTCAACCATCTCACGAGTTGATGATGTTTGAGAAACTCATGGAATATATGAGGAGTAAAGAACTCGTTCAACAAATCGTTGTGGAAGTAGTTCTTGAACCTCAAGTACCAATCCTACAAAAGATCAACGAGAGTTGATTGCCTAAGCCATTTGATGCATTGGCTTCACGACATTCTCAAACTTAGCATATGAGAATCCGTTGATAAACAAGGAAACGATGGAACGATCCGATTCCACATATATGATTTGAATTCATATGATCTTTAAATAAAATCCATGTATAACAACAAGGTATAGACCTTGGTTGGTGTTCATGAAGGAGCAATCCATCAAGAACGTTTAGATCTTCAAAAGGAAAGATCGACATGGATAACAAATCGACTATGTACAAAGCGCGGCTTCTCGCTTGTAGCTATGTCTAAGTCGATGACTAGTTGACTACGTACAAAGCACAACCTCTTGTTTGTGGCTATGTAAAAGTCAATGAAGATCATTCTGGCAATAGTTGTATTTCATATATGTTGATATATGGAAAAACACATAAAACCGCCTTCTTCGTATGAATGAAGGATGATGTTGTGCATTTGACACAAATCGAGGTTTTATGTATTGCTAAAAACATACGCATGCTTCAAGGATCCATAAATGGATTAAAGCAAGTGTTGTGGAGAATGGAATAAAAGTTTTGACAAGGAAGTCAAGGAGTTGAACTTCGTCAAAAGTATCTTGTATATACAAGATATTCAGTGGAAGCATAATTGTATTACTTGTATTTTTCAAGATAACAATTCATTAATTGGGAATAACATTAAGAAAATGAATATTGTCGAGATCTCTTTGGAGAATGCTTTCTCAAATGAGAACTTGGGCGAAGTCACCTAATCCTAGGAAACAAAATCTATAAAGATAGATTATGATGGATGTTAGGTTTGAGCAAATATGCATATATTGACGAAGTGTTCTAGAAACACGAAAGTTACACTCCAAGAAAGGATGTCTAACTATACGTCACATGGCATGACTTGAGTGTTTTAACTCGGTCTATTGCAACTCGATTCGAGAAAGTGCATGAAATAGTTCAAGCATTCCTTCATTATGAGTTTCATTGTGTACGCCATATTTATGCATATGTCCCAATGTGTAGTATCCAAAAGATATGACAAACAGTTGTCAAATGGATACAAGAGAGACACATTAGGACGATAGTCAAGGATATCCTCGAGTACCTTATGAGTAAGAGTGATATAATGTTTCATCTCTTAAAAAGAGCTCGTGTAAGTTAATTGCACTAATGCTAGTTTTTCGAAAGATTGATATAATCACAGTTGAACTACATATTTTGCTAAAAGGTGGTGTTGTAAGTTTAGAAGGTGTTCTAAATGGAATATTACAACCGTTTCCGTCACCAAAGCAAAATACATAGCAACTTGTGAAGCAATAAAAGAAGTTTATTTCGGATCGATTTCTTAGTTGAGTTATTATGGTTCTAAGCATCTCGAACTATAACTTACTCCTAAAGAACCCAATGTTACATTGGAGATTCAAATATGATCTATAACGATATCACTTGATATCATATGATGGTGATCAAGAATATATATAGGAGAATATATATATATATGGTCAAACAATTTTTGGATAGGTTCGCGAACACAGCGAACACTCTAGCACGACCTCTACCTTGAGCAGTATACGAGATGCAGTTATGCATCCATACGTGGTGGACGTATGAGTAACTAGCTATAAGCGTATTATTTATTTTGAGGTCCGAGACATGTATATATGTGGATATATGACATTGTTCTCAATTCTTCGTTAGCTAGAAGTCACTACTGATTGACTCTAGGCCAAGTGGGAGATTGTTAGAGTTATGTCCTAGAAGTCAATAATTTAATGACTTAATTATTAGTTTATGTTATGGATGATATATTATCATCTGTTCCTAGGTTTATTATTGACAGATTATTCAGGTTGAGGATCTGAATTGTAGATCTCTGTGGATCATTCTTTAGAATGACAATAATAAATCTAAACGGTCCATAATCTTGATAATTAACAAAGGAACATTAATTATCATATAAGATTAGTATGCAAGTTAAGTGATGATTAAGTTCTACTAATCATAGGTAAAGAGTTACCAACTTAATTGCATATGTATATGTTATGGAACATAGTACAGGACTTGACCCAATGAAATAAACATATGGATTGTGTTAAGTGTCATTGTTTATTTCGTTATGATTTTGGTTCTAAGTTTGAGATGTTTATCTTTTCCACATGAGGATAGGTTCAATAAATATTGTCTACCGCTGATTCCCGATAAGGGCTGCTATACGGACTTTATTTATGTTCTCTTGAATTGTGCGGGGAAAAGCTAATCATCAAGAAAACCGTATGTCCCTCATTAATTCACTTAGTGAGTGACGATATCTGTTTGGGCCCCTTGATGGAGTTGGATCGTATGCGCGCAACTAAGCGATCAACTCTAGATCAAGAAACGTATAATCTGCAAGAATGACACATTCCTATCTTGGATTATACGATGATATCGTGTGACATAAGAATCAAAATAGAGAAACATATTTATTCTCTTATGCAGGATTGAAATATTGTAGCAGTACACTATTTATGCGAATTGGGAGTCATAACGTGTTGCTAGATACCGCTTATGATTATTGGAATTAAATAACGATTTAATTCCATGGCCAACATAGCATAAATCCTCAAAGAGTCACACAAATAGGACATTAATCACACAGTGCATTATTTATTTATTCACAGCAGTAGGTTCTGTGGAAATATGATAAGATTGATTAATTAATTATATACCGTTGCGAACCGTTATAATTAATTAAGTCAATGGATCATATAGAAATAAATTAATGCATTAAATAATCCTAAAATAATTATTAATGAGTTAATAATTAATTTAGTTCAACACTTATCAATATAAATGGTTATATTGATTAATTGGGCCGTTATTTAAATAGCAAATATGTAGCCCAATTAAAGAGCAAAGTTGAGGGACCTTAATTATATGAATTAATGGTCCAAATGAAGGGGTTAAATGGCCCATAAAGGCCCATTTCGTGGCTGCCCATTATGGTGGTAGGTGGGATGGCATAGTTGTAATTATGCAAGAGGTCAATTAGGTTTTGTGCTCTATATAAGGACCACTTATGAGAGGCTCCACCTAGCTTTTTCTCTCTCCTCTCATTCCTCCCATGGAGGCCGCCACTTTCACCCTCTCCTTCTCTCTTTTGCTCATGTGTTGAGCTATTTTCTCTCCACTAAATCAAGGTTGTTGATTGATGCAAGAGAGAAAACCATAGGGATTAGACTTGTTCTTTGGGTATGCTAGCACGTACCTTGTAGAACGTGATTAATCCTCCTTGGTGGACTCGAGGGCGGTTACGAGACGTGGTGGAGACGGTGGAGAAGGCACGCCATCGATTCCCATGCCTTGGTCGAGTCCCGCGAATACGATTTCGCGGGAGGTACAATATTCCACCCCTTTCTCTTTGTGTCGAAATAGCTATGTACTAGATCCTCTTGCTCTTTGTGTTTTAATTGGATTAATTAGTTAGTAATTAGTCACAAAATTAAAATTGAGCGATTTTCTAACATGTAGTTCATTTATAATTAAATGACAATAATAAATCTAAGTGGTCCATAATCTTGATAATTAACAAGGAACATTAATTATCAATAAGATTTGTATGCAAGTTAAGTGATGATTAAGTTCTACAAATCATAGGTAACGAGTTACCAACTTAATTGCATATGTGTATGTTATAGAACATAGTACAGGACTTGACTCATCGAAATAAATATATGATTGTGTTATGTGTCATTATTTATTTCGTTATGATTTTGGTTCTAAGTTTGAGATGTTTATTTTTTCCACATGAGGATAGGTTCTATAAATATCGTCTACCGTTGATTCTCGATATTTTGATTCCCGATAGGGACTTTATTTATGTTCTCTTGAATTGTGTGGGGAAAAGTTAATCATCAAAAAAATCGTATGTCCCTCATTAATTAATTTAGTAAGTGACGATATCTGTTTGGGTCCCTTGATAGAGATAGATTATTTGCTAGCAACTTGATACAATTATCTCTAGATCAAGAAACGTATAATCTGCAAGAATGACACATTCCTATCTTGGATTATACGATGATATCGTGTGACATAAGAATCAAAATAGGGAAATACTTTTATTCTATTATGCAGTATTGAAATACTGTAGCAGTACAATATTTACATGAATTGGGAATCATAACGTGTTGTTAGATACCGCTTATGATTATTGGAATTAAATAGCGATTTAATTCCATGGCCAAAATATCATAAATTCTCAAAGGGTCACACAAATAGGACCTGACCATATAATGCATTATTTATTTATTCGTAGCAGTGAGTATTGCGAAAATATGATAAGTTGATTAATTAATTACATATCGTTACCAACCGTTATAATTAATTATATCAAAGAGATCATATAAAAATAAATTAATGCATTTGCTAATCCCAAAATAATTATCAAATAGTTGATAATTAATTTCGTTCAACATAATTTAATTAATGGAATTAAATTGAGCTAACGGGGTTTTATTTAATTAGTGAACTAAAGGTCCAACAAAAGAGCAATTATAAGGATCATTAATTAATGAATTAATGGACCATTTAATACATGATAAAATGGGATATTGAGCCCATTAAAATTTTAGCTAGGACAAGTGGCAAGATTGTAAATAGTTGCAACTTGTCATAAAGTGTGGTTGGCTATAAAAAGGGACCATTTGGAGAGAGAAACTCTAACCACCATAGTCTTCTCTTCCTCTTCCTCCTGAAACGAAAATTGGAGAGAAAATTTCATAATTTTTATCTCTTTCTCTTGCTCTTTTCCACCTCATTTAGCTCATGTGTTGAGCAACTAACCCCTTCCATTAAATAGTAGATTAAAGGACTCGAGGCCAACCAAATGAGGGGATTGAAGGAAGAAGGTGTCACGCCACCAACTTCAAGTGCCATTGGAATCGCCTCCTTGATATGATTCAAAGAGAGGTATAATCTCCTACCTTTGTCTCGGCGTGAAATGGCTTTTAAGCACTAGATCTTGTTTGCTTGATTGTTAATATGGATTAATTAAGTGTAATTAGTCTAAAAATTAAAAATGAGCATTTCCTAACACCATGGACCATCAAATAAAACCCACAAATTAGCTCCCGCAAAACTACCTACGCCAGAACGTCGCCAGGACTCAGAGCAACCATGCCACTGTCACCTGCGTCCTCACCTCCCGCACCAGTGCCAGTGACGCCGCTGCCGGCGCGCCATTGCCATGGCGTTCTGCCATGTTCATTGTTAAAATTTTAAGTTTTCAATGTTTATTGTTAAACTTCCATCTTAAGAAATGGCTGTTAAAAAATTTTTACGGCATATATTATAGCCTGTTTAGAAATTTTTCATGAAGAATAACTAATTAAAAAAGCTAACATTATCAGCCAAAAATTTTTTATGTGAAACAAGCATGACAAAATATTTTGATACGAAATCTCATATCAACTACGTTTAGAAATTATTTAAATTTTAAAGTGATAAATAATAGATCGATACAAAAATTAATATTTAAAATTAGTGATGTAAAAAATAAAAATAACGGGGAACGCTGTCTCTAGAAAAATTATAATATAACTCAACAAATTAATACCAAGTTGCTTAAGAGTCTGCTCCTCAAGGGTTAAGGGGGTGAATGGGAGAAGAAGGGAGCTGACCTTCCACTGTTCGACTAATTAACCTGCTCCAGAACACAAATAATCCAATGAAAACCAGTGGAAAGGAGGGAGTGAGGAGATTTATCCTATAGAAGTTTCATCAATTGTGTCACCCAAAATTGAGGATTAAGTTTTAGTTCATCTCTTTATTACCACCCCTTCCATTCCATCCCATCTACCCCAAAGAGAAACAGAGAAAAAACTTAAGATCGATATTGGAGTGTGCAATTGTAAAGAAGAACCAATTTTGTGAATTTTTACTTTTGAAAGAAATTCATGGAAGCAAAAATAGTTACTTCTAACCTTATTTTTTACTTCGAAAGAATTTTTACTTTGTATCACCTAATATCGCCTTTCTTCTAAACTTATTTTTTAAAAGTTCTCTCTTTCGATTTCGCTATGACCAAACTTATGTTATCCTTTTCAGCAATCCTCAAAAGCATCAGGTAGTCATTAATTATTTTTTTCATGTTTTCTTTGTTATTATAACTTCTAATCACTATACTATTTTCTAAATTTCCAAACAAATTTCTACCGGAATTTAAACTAAGGTCTCTGTCATAAAAGACAATGCTGTTATATATCATTAATATGTAAATTTAGTGACCACATTTCGTTGGATTCAATAAAATCAATTTAGTATAGGTGCGGACCACACTTTTGTATGGTACTTCTGATTGACACGCAATCAACGATTTATGAAAATCATACTTGATTTTTTTTTTTTCCCCTTATGTTTGTTTTTTAAGTGGACCAAGCCCGAGCTAAACAAACACTCAAATTAGTTCATAACATAACTTTAAGGTCAAACATTAACAAACTAATTTGCACTTGTACGCTCGGAACTTGGTGTGTTTTGTTTTATCCTTCTAAAATATTCACTAATTATACAAACGAGAGATTAATTGGTTTTCTTTATTTTTTTTGTAAAAATTTTTTATATAAATCAAAGGAAAAATTAAAAGTAAGACAGTGACATATATGGTTAGAATCGTTTATTCAAACTTCTAAATAAAAACTCAGCAAAAAATTGGTGAAATATATAATAAAAAAAACGTGGGCACTTATGTTTAATAAAACTCATGAAATACAATTTAAATTATAAATACTGAAATTTACAAGGACATAATGCAAAATATGCCTCCGAGTACCTTTAACCAAACCTGACACGTCTTAAGATCCAAAGAAACGAATTTGAATAATTAAAAGCCCAATAATCTAGTGGGCCCATTAGCCTGGTAGCGACCCGACAAGGACACGGCAACTCCACGCACAAATCGCCTCTCCAGCTCAGATCCAACGCTCCTCTCATTATCTTATTTTCACCCTAATCCCACCAAACATTTCTACGACTACCTACATTCTAAGTCCATAACCGATGAATCCTCACCTTAATCTCTTCCGAGTGTTTTAGTAGAATTTGAAACTTGGAAAACGATCTGGGTTTATTTTAATTCTCCCACATGCGGACATTATGCTGTGCCTAGCTTGGGGATTAAAGAAGAGAAAGTGGATACCGGCATATCACATGGTTTATTCCATCACAAAATAGTCTTTACTATTCTTCTCTCAATATCATTGTACGACTATTAAATTAAATTAAAAATCTAAACGGGTTTGGGTCGGTTTCTGTGAACAAAAAAAACATCCATTTTATATTTTTAGAGTTAACGATGTTGTATTTTTTTTTTTTTTACATTAGCGAGTATTCATACACCCAATAAAATGCTAATAATTAATCAGAAATATATATTAAATGATATTCAAATTTTTATATATTTTAAAGTCAACAATATTGTAAATTTTATAACACTAGCAAGTACCCAGACGCCCAATAAAATTTTAATAATTAATTAGTTATATCAAATGATATTCTTATTATATTTTAGAGCTAACAGAGAATTGTCTATTTATAACACTTGCGAGTATCACCCAATAAAAAATTAATAATTGATTAGCAATTGATATCACACGGATATTCATATTATATTTTTATGATTTAACAATGCTGTAATTCTTGTGAACACTAGCAAGTAGCAAGTGTTGCTTGAGTCAATTACAAAATAAATTTAAATTTTAAAATGGGATCTAGGATGCACCAACACAGAGCTGTATCCTGGACCACCCAGTTATTTACAGCTTGATTAGCTTATTTGACTATGTATTTATGGAATGGTCAAGTTAAGATCAAGAGAATAAAATAATTTGTCTTCACTACCGTATTAACTACCAACCACAAATCACACCCTTCCTGTCCAATTATTCTTTTTGGGCTGGTTGGTGGTGCTTTGAACCATTTCCCATCTGAGCTCTAACGGGAGGTAATGCGTTGAAAGCAGGATCGGATCTACCGAATTTTATTGAATATTGATTTATTGTGACTCGAAAACTGAGCACTGCTTGTGTGTCAACAGTTATTATTCCTATGACACAGTCACACGCATTTAAACTTTTCCGTGGTTGTAAAAAATCAACGAAAATTGAAATGCGCATGGGGTGGCCTTTCATGTTTTCAAGCAGTCATGTGCATCGGGAGCCGTACTACGCTACCTTTTCCATCAAAAAGCAAAAGATTGAATTTAATGTGTATATTTCTCAATGTAACCTCAGAAGAAAGAAATTTAAATTAAATACACCGACGTTGAGATAATTTGTAATTTTTCTAAGGAAGAAATTGTGACAATTGAGGAAAAATATTATTACATTTTTTTTTAACAGAAGTTTCATTTTTTTTTCCTTTTCTCTTCAAATTACAAATTTTTATACGTAATGTGATATTTTAAATAATATTTTGACTTAGAAACACTCTAACAATATCGAACTTGACGAGTATTTATTTTATTGTTGTGTTGACTAGTATCTAATTGTATAATAAGAATTAAATAAATTTGTACCGTTGATTATTATAATTATTATTTAAAATAATAATAAAACGTTACAGATGTTAAAAAGATCAAAAGATATACAAAATATCAACAACTAGATTTCTTTCTTGATTTGAATAATGCTTTATATGTGGGTGTGTTTGGATGCAACGGAATAAATCGTGAATAGGAAATAGGAATAAGAAATTTCGGTTTGTGTGCTTATTTATATTGCTTATTCTTATATCATGATTTTGTTAGTATAGGAATAAGGATCCAATTTTTTTTTTGTTGTTTGGGTTACACAAAAATAAAAATAAACACGTAAATCGAAATTTTTTATTTCTATTCTCTATTCTCGATTCATCCAAACACACCCGTAGATTATTTGAAACACTGTCATCAAGTGGAACTGTGGAACGTGCGTACTTAATCTTCAGATTTGATTTCTTCAGTCCTAGAGTACCAAATGGTAACTAATTTACCAATTCAAAGTTTGTGAGGGTTTAATATAAAAAGTATGCTTAGAATTAAAATAAAATGCCAGAGAGTTTTAAAATTAAAAAAAATAGGCAGTGGATGGTCATGCAAACGGCAGAATTAATATCTCTATTCTCTCCGGTTTCATCTGAAATGGAATTATCCAAAATTCTTGTACCCCATGAGGTTCGCTCACTCTGTCTGCTTTGCCCGAATCTTGAGAAAAAGGAGATCTAGAGCATTTTAGAAACGGAGATGAATGAAAGGCACAGAAAAAGAGAAGAGTAAGAAGTTTCAGAGTAGACGACTCTGCCAAGTTGCCGTTAGATACTTATCCCGTGTAGTATTTTACTTCGCGTTTGTGAATTGTAATTGCATTTGACGTTCGCGTACCCAGAACCTTCCCATATGTCATTAAGTATTTTGATCGAACTGAAAAAGAATATAAAAATATATTAAACACAGTGTAGGAATATAAGTAGAATAAATATTTTATTATGATAAACTACCATGATTTTAAAAAAAGGTATCATATCAACTCGACCAATTATTTGCTAAAAAAAAAATGGTGAACTTGTGAAAGAACATGTAAATATTCAAAATTTTGCATTAGACGTCTAGTTATCTCAAAATCACGTTATCTATTATTAGAATCTAGTAGTCGATTTTATAATTTTCACAACAATCTAATAGATACTTATTCTTCGTTGTCTTTTTTATTTCGCACTAGACTACTAGCAAACAAGTCCATCTGACTATGTGGTAATAATAAAGGAAATTTGAGGTGATTTTGGTATGGTGAGAAAAGATTCATTTTTTTTCTCTTTATTTTATTGTGCACACAAATTAAGAAAGAATAAGATAGAAAACAACCATTCGCGGAAATATTAACATCTGCTAACACGATTTAAACAGAAGGTTTAAATCTTTTATCTCATTATTAAATCATCACCACTGATCTTATCACAGTCATAAAAATGAACCGTCCATATTGCATTAGGTAAATATTTGTTTGCTCCAACACTTTCACGTGAAAGAATTAATTCGATTTATTTATTTTATGAATTCTAGAATTTTTGCAAGTGAAACGCGATAATTATAAAATTTCACGTTGATGCAGATCTCAAAAATAAAATTTATTATTTGGATTCGACATTAAAAATTAAAATACAAAAAAATAGAAATGTTGCATATTTAGCAGTACCAAATACTTGTTCGAGCCCTTGTTGCATAATAAGGGAGACATGAACAATTGTACATATATTATTTTATTTGAATCGTTCGCTTATCGAAAAGAGAGAATCCACTTCTTAATGATTTTTCCACCATTTTGACAAATTATTTAGGAATAAATTTAAATACGATTGATAATGAAAAGAAGTTATACATATATTAGTAGACTACACGATTACATTTTATCCGAAATATTCATTTTTTATATTGAAAATACCAATTCCTTTGTTCGTTTTTAATTTATGTCTAAATTATTTATATCTATTAATATACATGTATCTTGTTACGTATGATTGTAATGTTGGGGTTCAAATTATTATAATTCTTTATTGATTATCAAGTAAAAAAAATAATTGTTAAGCGAGTTGTTTAATTTTGGGACATATTTATGCGCTTTGGGACATATCTATTCTAAAATTATATTGAAGGTTCAGTTATGCTAATATATCTCACTTTATATCCAACAGCATGAATTATTTAAATTTAAATGTTTCACTCATAACGATTCAAAATTAGAGTGTAACTTTTCTTAGAACGACCTCAACTCACTATATCAAAGCATACAATTTGCGCAACCTAAGTGTATAGAAATAAGTAATAATACTTCCATAATTCGTACGGATAATCAAATCGTAGTTCCTTTATGATACATAATTATTTATCATCTTTCGAATATCACTACGACATATCATCTTTCGAGTTTCATTTGGACAAATTTCTTAAATTCATCCACACAAAACATTTTTTATCATAGAATATATTACAAAACAACGCTCTTCTAGCTTTGTGATGAATTAGTAGTGTATTGCAAACGTGTCGTGTCGTGTCAAACACGTACGTATCAGAGCTCGTGTCGTGTCGTGTTGACACGATTTAATATTTTTAACGTGTCGTGTCGTGTCAAATGGAGGAATTGATTAACACGACACGCTGACACTCATGTGTCGTGCTAATTCCATAGACTTGTCGTGTCGTGTCATTTTGGAAAACAATATGGGTGTGTTTGGAAAGGCCGGGAATAGAGAATAGGAATAAAGAATTTCGATTTGCGTGCTTATTTTTATTCTTGTGCAACCCAAACAACACAAGAATAAGAAATAAGGGCCCTTATTCCTATACTAACAAAATCATGGTATAAGAATAAGGAATAAGAATAAGCACGTAAACCGAAATTTCTTATTCCTATTCCCTATTCCCGGCTCATGCAAACACACCCTATGAATTAGTAGAATAATTCTATTTTGATCACTCTTTTGCTCCTCTCTATCAAATTCAAACATTGAGTAGCTATTAATATGATTTAGCAAATGGGTCATTCAAACACATTTTATGATATGCCATACCATTTAGTAATCACGTCATGCCGTTACTAAATATAGTAGAACTACTACTTCGATACTAATAAACAAAACATAATAATAGAAAATAAATAAATATATAGACATATTGTTGTCATTGTAGATTGGCATCAAATTATATCAACTTTTAAATATGTTTAGAAACTATGAACTAAATTAAGTCATTAAAATGAGGCACCTAGATAATATTGGGGTTGTTTGGATTCCACCGGAATTTGGAGAATTTCATATTCCTAGGCATTAATTTATTATAAACAATCCAAACTCTTCACAAATTTACACACTTTCAAATAAATTTATGCCTAAGCATAAGAAATTCTCCAAATTCCTAAACGATGCAAATAGCCCCACTATGTTTAGTAACTTAAGATTAAAGCAACGATGAAACGTGACGATAATTTAGGTTTCATGTTTCAGCAGTGCATATCATATTTTCAAAATGTAAATAAGGAACAAAAATAAAAATATTAAAAATAAAACGTTTCTATTGCTTTTAATAAGGAACAAGCATCCGTGACATTACGGGGACAAAACCAGAAGGACCGAAGCATTTCTATCTTCCTAGATACCTTCCCATCTCCAAATTAAATTTTCCATATTTAAAAAAAAAAAATCTTCCGTCCTTGGGCTTAATTTATTTCCAATTGTTTTATCTTTTTTCTGAAAATATATTCAAACCAAAGCTGTCTCCTTTCAGTCTCAACCTCTCCCCTCTCTCTCTCTATAAAGCAACTCTCGTCTCCTCCACTCGCCTCCTTCCTCTCCATCTCGTACCTCACCTTGCTAAAGCTCTTTTCTTTTGCCTCCTCACTCTCTCTGGCGCAGAGAGACGCTTCTTTTGTGAGGATTAACCTAAGGTACTAATACTCTCCTTCCTCTATACGAGAGGTTTCACTAGATCTGATACTATTTGAGCTTTTCCCCTTGCCATCTCATCTAGAAATTTTCGCGAAGGAATATTGTTGGGTGTGTACAGAGTTGTTGTTGGGATTTATGACGTGTTCTTAATTTCTGTTGTATTACGATTTAATCAGAAATATCTAAAACAAGTTAATCTAAGCTCCCCCTTTCATGGGTAAACACTTTTCAATTGAGAGCTTCAGGATTTTTTTTTCAATATCTTATTATTCTTTATTGGTCTTGCTTTGTACAGTAGATCTAACTTAACTAAAAGGAAATCATGAATCACTATGCGATGAAGAGTCCCTTGGCTGGTTGTGAGGAGGTGAGAAGCCCTTTTGCGGTCTCGGATCGGCGCAACCCTGTTTTCTGCCCGAAACCGCGACGCATCGGACCCGTACCACCCATCGACCCTGTCAGACCGCTCCGGTGGCAAGCATGGTAATTTCAATTAATTAGCTTTGTCTGGTTTTTTTGTGTCAAATTCTTTTGATATTATTACTAATATATCTTTAATTTTTCAACAGCTGTCAGGTTGATCTGTGTGATTTAAGAGCCGGACCGGAGCTACTGGATTTGTTCCTGCCAAAGGTGGGATTATTTTGAAATTTTATTGTCTATTTTAATTTATTTGTTGTATTTAAATTTTATTTATTTAGATCTTATCTTTAATTACCTTTCATCTTTCTATTTCAGGCTGAGGAACAAAGCCCTGTGGCTTCATCCCCACCGTTCTTTTGTGGGTCCCCACCGAGCCGGGTTGCAAACCCGGTGGTTCATGACATCCGGTTTGGTGAGGACCGACCACTAACCCCGACACCTTTCACAATTAACAACGGCCCCCACCCAGTGGCCATGTACCAATCAGCTGTTCCTGTTCCCATGTCGCCGCGCAAGGGCTGCGTGAGAGCTGCCACAAAGTTTGGCTTCCAGCCGGCAACTGTCCGGATCGAGGGTTTTGATTGCCTCGAGAGCCGTGACCGCCGCCGCCATGGCATCACCGCTGTGGCCTAACAAAAAAATTGCACATAATAATATAACCTAAAGTATTAAAAAGTTTAAATCAATCCCTTTGGGTGTTGATTAATCATCTTTTTTTTCTTTAAGAGCACTTGAAGGGCAGAGAGCGAGAGATCAGAATTTAATTTAACGTAATATTATTAGTTTTTTTTAAGGGAGAAATTGAGGTCATTTTGAGAAGAGGAGAAGAGAGGGATTTGTACATTTTGTTTTAAATTTCCAAATCATTTTCCTAATATATGTAAATATAGAAGAGTATTTCATGTAAGATATATCATTATCAATCATTATTATGAGGTTAGTAGAGGTGGGTAGAGAGAGAAGAGGGGTGCAAGCCAATCTTTGTAGTGATGGTTATTTTGTTATTTTGGGATTTATTAGTGGTTAACTAGTCATTTGTTAGGTGAGGGTTTGGTTTTCTCTTTTATGATGAAAAAATCGAGGCCTGAAATTTGTATAAAAGAAAATATTAAACAAGTGGTCCCAGTTTTGGAATCCTGAGATGTATATATATTTCCGTTATGTCAAAGCATTTGTGCCTTTTTTAAAAAATCAAGAAGTTTTATTTTTGCCTCTTTATTATCAAGTGATAATGATATGACTGATGCCACTTCTTTGTCAAATTGATTATTTCATTTCACAACCAACGTGGGATTAAATAATTGGATGCTTCTTGGTGCGTACTTAAATTACTTCTTAACTTCTCTCAAAAAAAAAAAAATTGAGAAGATAGCGTTCTGGAGTAATTAATTTGTAATTATGTTCTGTTGAAGTTGGTAGGAAACGACGTGCATAAACAAGCCTTTACGTTTTTTCCTAAATTTTAAATTTAATATATTTACTTGGAGACTATTTACTTGTGTATTGTCTTCAACGTGTTTGCAACTATTTAGCGGAAAGTGATAAGAAATATGTGTATTATATTTTTACAGGCACAAGGGCCCTTATATTTATTTAATTTATATCTTTTTATTTTTTAATGAGTAACTTAACTTTTCAACCACAATTTCGTATTGAGATTTGCCTCTTAATTGCAACCCATTTACTTTACTCACATGACAAAATGGAAAAGTCTGCCACGACATTTAAAGTTTTCAACTCTTTCCAATGTGATTGAGATACCACTTATCAGTTATCATATATTTTAAATCAGAAATATTTGAGATATGTGTGAAGTCGTTTTCAAGCGATTGGAAATTGGAATTATGTGGTTTGGTTGATTGGTAGATCATGTGCCTTGGCACAAGCCCAAACGATTTTTTTTTCTTATAAATATCATATTTTGTATAAAAAAAATCAACAAAATATGCAAGTTCAATATTATTATGTTCAAGAACATATAGTAAAAATCATTTTTTGCTTTTAAATACTAGTAAAAATCATATTTTATCTCTCTCGTGCTCCTACTTTGTCTTTTCATATGTGTAGATACGACTCAAAGATGGGTTGCAAGTCCACATCACTGTTACTACTGATGAAATTTCAACTTTCTTTGTTGTATTATATGATTCGTTTGGATGGATAATAAAGGCGTAAATTATTATTATATATTTTTCAAATTTTTAAATTTCACCGAAATAACACCGTTATGACTTAAATAACGAAATTTTGGAGTAAAACACATCAACGTTACAACAACCAAGAACGAAATAACAGTTGCGTTATATTTCCGAAAAATCGACGAAATAACTTAAAATTTTTTCATTGGCGACGTAGTAACAGATCAGTCATTGAAATTCCAATTTTTCTTTTGTTGAATACAAATTCATACCAAACCCTAATTTGTTTAGTGTTTAAAACTTTGATTTTGTCTATTTTGCTTTTTGACTTGTTAATTTTTTTATATTTTAAATTTTCAAGAAACTGATAAAGATAGGCTAGTAATACAATTATATTTTTATATAGACTGTTTTTTCTCCGTTATAACACTGATATGACACCAAATCGCTACATCAATTATGTACCGTTATACAGTGGCAAAGCTAGGATTTCATGTCAGCAAGGTCCATAAACTTTTTTTTTCTGACATATGTATGATGTAACTTTTAATATAAACATAGTATAATAATAATTTTTAAATAAAGAACTCTAAATAATGTGACATAAAAAAAATTCACAAGAAATCAAGTATATATTATAATAACAATAGGAAATCTAAAATAATATATTTATTATATAAAATAATAATTCAAAAATCAAGACAATAACAAAAATACAACACTTTCCTATGAATTTTTATTTTTCTCATAATTTTACATAATAGGTTCATTAGAAATCTTATTAAACACTTTTTTTTCTATATTATTGATATATAAAGATAGGAGGCATACAAAGAAATTTGGTCACTATTCAAACCACAATATTTCTTATCTTTTGTGGCGCTCGGAATTTTTATGACATGAATAGTATTTACAATTTTTAGTGGTAGTTTTTATATAATATCCGAATTGTATTTTTTATCTTATGTGGTAGCTTTTGTTTATAATGTCCTAAAGTTCATAAAAATTATATAGAGTTATAGACGAATCATGCAATGCATGAGATTCGCGCTAGTATATATACGCTACAAATAATTATCCATGCAAATATTTCATATTATTCTAAATTTTGTCTTAATAAAATTCATTGGGGAGGAAGGGAAAAGGCGATTAGTCAGGGACAAATGCTACCTGAGTCCCTATGCGATTTTTCAGGTGTCGTTATGCAATTCAAATCAACACACATCATATCCAGCTGGGTCCTTCAAATTTTTGAGATGGGTCCCTAACTTCTTGTGACTTTTTTTAAAATTACAAACAAATGCAATATTAAGAATTTTTTTTTTGAGGTGGGTCCATGGACTCACCATACTCCATGTAGCTTCGCCCTGTCATTATACCGCAAAAATCGCATTTTAAAATTTTGATATTTTTTTAAGATAAGAGGTGTCAAACTCTCCAATTTATTTCGAAATTAAATGTCACAAAGGACCTCCAATTGCATTTCGAACCCACAACCTTTGCTGAAGCCTGAAAAAACATTGCTCTTTGTCACTAGACCAAGAATTAATTCTCAAGTTAATTTTTTTTAGATGGATTAAAAGAAAATCAACGGTATTTCGACTACTATTTTATATCTGACTATCAAAATATGAGCTGAAAATAATAGCCAGCTCACCTGAATTAATTTACTAATATGAGATGTAGGAAGATTTGAAAACCTTAATCTTGATAAATTTGCTGGAGATGATGCCAATTCAAAGCGCTATATGCAAATTCAATTTCATATATTCCTGCGTATTTTTTGTGACCTGGCATATTTAATTTTTTTAAAAGAAGTTGAAATACGGGCTGCAATTTTGTAACCGATGTTGAATGCCATGATTATTTTGTAGGTTTGAATTGTATCAAATACCTTTTTTATCTTTTGCTTTGCTGATGTGACTCGGATGAACGAGTTAGTGTTTTCCCGGTCAAAATATAAAATGATAAAAAAAAATTTATATAAAATGACACAAGTGGAAAAGTATAAAAAGTTTTCTGTGTGGTGCCTTGTTGGAGTTCCCCACTCCTGACCCCTTCCAGACCTCCAGGCTCCAGGAAATGAGATCTGCTGCCGCGCGACACAGCGTGTCGCGCGGTATGCTGGCTGTCTGATTAAGATCCAATGAACAAGGGAGTCCCGTGCATGTAACCTAGATTGATAGACCCGTAAAAAGTGAACCGTCCGATCAAGATCAGACGGCTCGTAGTGCGCTACACGCTGTGTCGCGCAACAGCAGAGTCGGATTGCAGGCTCCAGCCATACAATTTTCACTGGATAACTGCAAAAGCATCAGAAACTATTATCTCTCTTTTTATTACACGGTCCATTTTTAACTTGACCAAATACTCCACTATATATTTAAATTTTTTTTTTGTCTGTTTCATACCAAATCATATACGAGTTGGATGAACGGTTCAAATTTGTATTGAATTTCAACAGAAACTGGAGTGGGTCATGCGGATTTAATTAGTGGGCCTGGTACTATTTCATACTATAACAACAACAACTGTTAGAAATTAAACACACACTTTATTGTAGTTTCATTTTCAACAAATTTATATGTATAAATGAAGAAACATAACTGTGCTTATTATTGAAGGGTCGCCCTGAAATATAATGCTTAAAAGAGTAGAAAAATTTTCCTCTCCTGGCGTCTTTTCTAACTTTTTCTGTAGCAATTTTATTGGACGTATTGTCATTGTCTTTTTGGAGAATAAAGAAGTTTTTTCATTTTACTTTTAGATTTTCTAGGTCTTCATTTTTATAAGTGACATTAAAAGATGGCATCTAGGCATACGAATATCGTTTCGTTTGTTTGTATCAATAATTTCTATATGTTTCTTGCACATCAAAAAAATTTCTAGTATGTTAATGGCGTAGTAGCTTCAACTATTTTACTAAACTATTTTTTTTATTACTAAAGAAAATTGAGAAGATTGCTCATCAAACTCTTATAATACTAACAGAAAAAATAATTCTACAAACAATAATTCCTTTATTAGTGTAATGGGGTTTTAAAATTTTGTACGTGTGGTTACACATGCATATGTGGGTCAGTCGCCCGCAGTCAAGGTATTATGCATTGAGAATAAGGTAGGAAGAAGGAAGAAGGGGAGAAATTTATTGGGAAGGGGTAAATTTATTGGGAAGTGTGTAACTTTTGTGAAGAGTTTGGATGGTTAGAAATAAGGGTGTGTTTGGTATCATTATTGAATAAGCCTTATTCCGAATAAGGCTTATTCGGGATGAAACCAAACACGTCCGGAATAAGCCTTATTCCGAATAAGGGCTTATTCAAGGTCTTATTCTAATTCCATCTATATGGTGGAATTAGAATAAGGTCTTGAATAAAGTGATTATTCCTTATTCCTTATTCCGGAAAGAAGTCATCCAAACGGAGCCAATATATACGCATACGTCCCATACAACATCGCATTTTTTTTTTATACATGTTGTGTATATATCTCTAAGAAAAATTTGTTTTATGTCAATTCAAAACACTCCACTTTAGATATTTCATGACAAAATGACAAATTAGATATCAACGTAAAACTACTCAAATTAATTTTATGCCCCTTTTCTTATCTAAAAATATATCAAATTTGATAAATGCCACTCTTATTTCTGTCATGTTTTTTGAATTACCTAGAATAGCCATAATCAATGTAGGGTAGTTTAAAAATATAAAAATAGATATACTATTCCAAAATTCATAAATGTGAATGGTTGTCTTTTGAGAAATAAAAATTTCAAGATTTTTGAGACTTCAAAGTCAAAATTATTGGAAATATAAAATTTCTAATGTTTAATAGTGGTATATTAAAAAAAGTGCGATCATTTTAATTGACCGACAGCATAAAATTGATTTTTATTTTTTGTAGTTGAATAAAATTAATTAGTCGTTTTGTGATGACATATCTCGATTTTTGAACTATTGCAGTGGCACGTACTAAAATGCCCCTGTATCTTTTTATTGTGTAGATATATTCTAGTTATATTTAGAAACTATCTTTGATTTTTAGTTTGTCAATTTAGCTTTTGGTTTGAAATTTTCATAGCAAAGAACTTCTGATTTTTAGCTATAAATATGATTTTATATTAATTCATCCTTACCCACTTATACAGAATGCATAAACAGATTACGTTAAACTTTAAAATTCGTATCTTCATACATATGCTATATGCTGTATCATTTTGAATGCATATTTAAAAACACTGGTTCCACTGAATAATAATGTGATTAATTTTATGAAATAATGATAAAATATGATTAAATCCATATATTCTTCTCCGGACTAAAAAATAATTGTATAACGGGCTAAAGTTTTTTTTTATTACTATTGAATAAATTATATAATAAGCTGCAGCTAATTTAAAAACAGCGACATTGATTAAGAGATTAATTGTTGTACAAATCTAAATTTTAATTTCAATCGACATACTAAATTGTAAAACTATCGTTCATAAATTATAGTTTACATTTTTACCTGTAACAAAATATTAAGTTATTGCATGGGTGGGAATTTGGGTCTCGCAAGAGCGATCTGTCAAAAGTATTGCACGCCGAAAGGGCATTGATTTGAACTGTCGAAAGTTGGCATTCTTCAAAATTTCTTTTAAAAAAATTTGTATCTGACAATTAATTATTTTAAAGTCAATTTCTTCTTTCTATTTTTAAAATAAACAAAATTTGATTTTCTAAAAGATTTGATATTCACGTCTATTCTGGAGGATTAAATGGGCCATTTAAATACAAGAAATTCAGATTTGAAATTATGCTGTATGTCGATTTATGCTATATAAGCACCATGATGTTCTTACTCATATGTGATTATACATATTTAAATAGGACAATGTTGATATTATTATTTCTCGATTTTTCCTCCTAAAGTGACTTGACTCGAATAGGAATAGTATACATCCAATTCCATTTTTTTTTAAAAAAAAAAAAAAACTATTCAGAAGTCTATCTGTTCTGTCGAGTTTGAAGCATGTAAAGTAGGTATCAAGGGAACAAAATATTACGATTAATTCTTTACTATAATAAAAATCCTATATTTGTAGTTTCTAATTTCCTTTTTCAGAAATTCGACAAGGACAAATGCTGAATATAAATCATTATGCGTGAAAAACGATAAAATTTGCTCTTTTGCTCCACTGCCATTGTCATTTTTTTTTTTTGCGGCGTAAAGTATTCCACTTGACTTTTGTTAGACCCCAAACAATATTCTTTTTTTCCTAAAGATTCCTCACTTGGTTCAATTTGCCATGAGTGAGGCGATTAATAGCAATCTAGGCGTTACTTTAGCACTGCATCCTCACTTGTCTGAATTATGCTGCCATCAGGGTGCCGCATTACACAACAAAAGTGACATTTCATAGCCTCATCAGTACGAATTAACAATTTTTAATTAGGAGTGGAGTAAAGAAGAAGTTGATCTTAACAAGAGCAAATATGTTGTCATTATCACAGGAGCTAGAACCAATAATATTTGAAAAAGGAGACTTTTGTCAACTCCAAGAAAAAATTTGAATGAGATCCATTAGCAATTCATAATTTTAAAACCGTAACAAATAATTTGTAATTTGCTAAAATTGTAACAAATAATTTGTAATTTTAAATCCAACACTTAAAATAGAATCTAACATAGAAACAATAAATTATAGGTTGCATTTCTACTTTATATATACACATCATACATGTAAAACAAAAGATGAAATTCGACTATTTAACGATCATTCATAGAATACAAAAATATTTTTTAAATTATTTAAAAGCTGAACAAAGGCGATAAATAGAGCTAATGATTATGTTCAAATTTTTTTTTTTAAAAAAAGTTTAACTTCATTTGAAAGACGTTCTCAAAGTCCCCAAAGTAAGACATTGTCAAAGAATTCTAATGCAAAATATTGAAGGTTTTTTAAGCTAAAATAAAAAAAATCCAAGTCTACAAACCTCAAAAGGTTTGTAAAGGATAGACATTTAATTCCAACCGTCCGATCAATGATAAGTGCCCGTGATTAATGTCGAAATTTGTGCAGCCCGTAAAATTTTATCGAGATTAGATCGAATGATTAAGATCGAAGGTCTGCCATATGCACAGAGGATACTTGTCTGACCAAGTCCTACAGTAATAGTTGAAGAACATAATGCAAAATTTCATCACAAACCCAAGAAAATAAAATAATTATAAGTAAGAGACATAGGCGCACACCGCACAATTAATCAATTGTGGTGGTTACGCAGACTGGCAATTACGGCCCGGCCTGTCTGGTGCAGCGGTGCTTCCCTTGAACAACTATTGGGTGCGTTTGGATGAGAGAAGAAGAAGAGGAAGAAGGAAGATGGGAAGAAAAAAAATTATAAACAATCCAAACTCTTCACAAAGTTACACACTTCCCAATACTTCTTCCCACTTCTTCCCTTCTTCCCTTCTTCCCACACCTATCCAAACGCACCCATTGTGTGCAGCCTTTGTTGCATCCCTTCAATTAGGGAATCACATCCTCTACCGATCTTTTAAGGTCGGTAGAGTGACAACTTTCGATCTAAATCGTTAGATCTAATCTCAACGGTTAAGGGAGCCCCGTGCATGTAACTGAGATTGATAGGCCCGAAAAATGTTAACCGTCGAGATTAGATCGAACGGCTCGGATCAAGAGTTGGCCCTCTACCGACCTCAAAAGGTTGGCAGAGGATACCCTCCCTTCAATTAGGCCGTATCTTCACTTTATTCGCCTCTTGTCTTTTCTGCCATGCATCATGTATTCATGTCCCTCTCCTTTTCACCAATGACTACATACATTTCATTTTCTAACGGGAAAAATGGCAGCATACATACATCATCTTTGGAGCCATAATTGAAGTTCAATCATTCGTTTTGCTCAAACAAATTTAGTCTTTCAAAATAAGTTCTTGCAATAAATCTAGTTAGAAATCACTGGATTTAACACTTAATTATAGATTGTTGAAATTTGTTTAAATTTATGTATTACTTTTTTAATCATCAAATTGTGATTTTTTTTAGTTTAGTCACATCGTTTATTATTTCATTTAATTTTGTCCGATTTCGTTGATGTTACGGATGACAAAGTTGACTAAATTAACTAAATTTCTTATTTAAATAATATATTAGTTCAGTAACTATATATTATATTCAGTATCAAGTTCCATCGAGTAAATAAATTATTCTTTCATTTCTCATGGTCAACAGGTCATGTAAGGATGTAACTATGTAATACCCTTTGTATACGCAATGTTACACAAATATTTGCATATTTTTTATACTCATTCTTGATTATATTTTGTCGGTTTAGATCTCTGACAATCAAACCCTTTTCTTAGACTTAGACTCCCTTTCCGGCGAGTCCATGACAATCAAACCCTTGATGAAATCACTTCTAATGAATCCAAAAAGATTCAAATGCTCACATAATGCTTAGCATTGTATTATTTGTACTTTATAAGCGTAATTACCATTTATAATAAAATCTTTTTGAATAAATAACATGTGAATCATATTCTATTTAGTACAAAGTATTTAAATATAAATTATCGTGATGAGACTTAGAATGAATCCAATAATGATTGGAATGCTCAAATGGTGTTCAAAATTACATTATTTTAATTTTATATGCATAATTACCATGTATAATCCAACCTTTTTGAATAAATGACATATGAATCGTATTCTATTACGTATAAAGAGTTTAAATCTACCTTATTGTGATTAAATGACTTAGAACAAATAAAGAAACGATTGAAATGCTCAAACAATGTTTAGAATTGCATTTCTTGCACTTTGTATGCGTAATTACCATGTATATTCCAATCTTTTGGAATAACCAACATATGAATCAAATTCTATTCTGTATAAATAGTTTAAATATAAATTATTATGATGAAATGATTTAGAATCAATCCAGAAATGATTGAAATGCTCAATTGACGCTCAGAATTGCATTATTAGCAATTTATATGCGTTATTACCATGTATAATCAAATTTTATTGAATAAATAACTTATGGATCGTATTACAGACAGTATAAAGAATTTAAATATAGATTATTGTGATGAAATGACTTAGAATGAATCCAGAAACAATTGAAATGCTCAAATAATGCTGAGAATTTCATTATTTGCACTTTATATGAGTAATTACCATGTAAAATCCAATCGTTTTGAATAAATTACATATGAATCGTATTTTATTCAGTATAAATTACATATGAATTGTATTTTACAATCAAACCCTTTTCTTAAAAGTGTTAGAAGATATCTCCAGTTCCTAAAACACTGGAGATATCCTTATAGCATTTTTAGTATTTTTTTGCAAATTGCAACTAACTTGACAGTTCGCTCCATCCAAGGCTCAAACTGTTCCAAGTTAATGATGCATGCATGAGGTTGAATAGCATCATAACGATGAGCAATTATTATTTGGGGTCCTTTTGTTTTTTTGTATGTCATACCAGCTACTTGTACAGGCAATTGGATGGCTTCTGACCTGTTTCGTTTTCATGTATGCAATTAATATATCAATTATTTATATTTTGGCGTTTTTTTTATATAGTGTGATCAGTGATAAATCCAAAAAATTTACTTTTGACTAATATATCGCCTAATTTTTCTCTTTAAAATGGAATTTACGTGCGTAGCATTTTGAAACTTATCACACTTGTATTCGTATTCATACTTGGATAGTATATTGTAGGAATGATTTGTTTTTTGTAATCAGATGTATGAACTTATTATTTATTGGAAATTGATTATTGCAATCTACAATTTTTTAATGCATTGTCATCACTAAACAGAAAGTTAACACATAAAACAGACAAGATAAACAAATATAGTGATCAAAGTGAACACATACAACATATAAGTTCAATAAAAATAAGCTGAATGTGTATATAAAATTCTCAACAAAAGATGACAACACTTATTTGTTTGTAAGTGCTCATTTTGATCATCGATATGTTTATCTTGTATGTTTTATATGTTTACTTTATTTTTAGCGATGATAAGAGATGACAAAACTACATACGATAGTTATCATTTCTGTTATTTATATTTTACTAATAAAGCTTTAAACTTTGTATCTCTCGGCCTCTCGGTAACAATTGTTAACACGCCGATTTAAAAATGCACTAAAAAAACCCCAACATGGCCCAATCAATCTGGCCTAAATAACAATTTTTACTGTGATAGCCCGGTAAGGTAAATAGTAAAACTTTCATGATCTGGTAAGGTGTAGTCATGGGCTACAAAAGGAGAAGTCATTGTAGGTGGGGATGATAACAAATCTCCATCCAATTGAGGAAGAAGACACGGTACCGGATGAGACCTCCACGTTTGATTCGGTACCCTTTGGATAGTTACATGTCTTCTTTCCTCTAAGTTTTCAATGTATACTTTCACAAACAACCATCAAGTATTACTTTTTTTAGTTATAACCCTCATATATTTTAACATGTTCTCAGAATAGGGATTTCACAATTCAAGAGACGTTTAAATGGCAAAATAATTTTTTTGAAGGATGTTGTTGTAAATATTTTTTTTTGGGAAAGCGTATATTGCTTGGCATGCGGTTGGAATGTGTCCACATAAAGTAGTTGTTTCCATCAGCTCTAAGCACAACTTGTTCGTAGCTATTCATTTTGCTGACATGTCACTTGTGTGTGTGTATATTTCTTTTTGTTGGGAGACAACAGGTTTTGAGAAAGAAAATAAAATTAGAAGGGTGATGGAAGTAGACATTAACCTGGACAAAAGAAAACTAGTAGGGAAAGCACCATTAGAGTATTTGGTAGTTGATTGATACAACTACAAGATGAATACTGAAATTTATTCCCAAAAAAAAAAAAAGGATGAATACTGACATAGCTGATACAGACTTGGTTAAAAGTTAAAACCATATAATCATAGGTGCACATTGTTAAAGCAAATAGTCAATTAATTCGAAAAAATATAGACAATGAAATAATTCAAAAAAATATTTTTCTGTTAAGCCTAACTGCCTAAGAGATTTTAAAGCTTAAAACATTATGATCGTAGACAAATTTCAAAACAAATAGTCAATCAATCAAACTTAAGGCAACACACTTTTTTGAAGATACATACCATAACCAACAAGTAGAATTAGGCTAAAGAAAAACAAAAACACAAAATGAATCAGAATTTCTCTTTTTCTAACTTGCATGATCAGTGTTTGTTTCAGCAATAAACATGTTTTCTTGTATCATTCTTTTATTATTATTTAATCATTATTGGTAACTTAGAAACAGGTAGAAGGTCTATCTAATAGTTTGCTATGCATGTTGTCATAAAAGAAATACGAGGTCTCGTGGTATTTTTTTTTTTTTTGCAACTTTCATGATCTTAATGGCACTAGCACAGTTTTTGTCAGTAAAAGAAAAATGAAGTTCTCAGGAGATTTTTGGTAGATTTTTTACTCTACAATGGTACCATTTACATGGTTCTATGAGATAGTGCTGAGAAAATGGGCGTGAGAGGGAAAAATTGCATGGTTGTTTGAGATGGAATGAGTGGGCGAAAAATTGCGAAGACAGATGGTTCGCCTTCAAGAGAAGAAAAAGGTAGGAATCGGAGAATTTTGAGCTCTCTCAAATTTTACTGCAGATTTCGAGAATGGAGAAAAGTGAAGTTTTAAAAACTTAGTTCGGATTAATTCGAACCTAAGGATTAATTTTGGCATATTTATATTTACATTGGGGGAAAATTATGAGAGTACCTACCATTTAGAAGGATAGATGTGATGATATGAACTTTGTTGGAAATAAAAATATATGGTTTTGGAATTTAATTTAGAATGAAAAAGTGCATTTATCAATTTTTGTTTTTCGTTCGCCTTATCGCCTATTGGTTGGATTGCGCACGAATCCAGGTAGACATAATTCTCGGGAGAAGCTGATATATTTCTTGTTTGGAAAATGTATCGGTTTGGAGTTTTGGATAAACTTTCAATCCATAGCCCAGCCCACTAAAACCACAGAGTTATCATATAAAGGCCACATTCAGAGGCTTCTTTTATCATGAGAGAGGAGCGGTTAGGGCTATGGCTGCATAACTACTAAAACGACCAAAAAAACGGTCGATTTCGTTAACCGTTTCGTTTTAAAACGAAATTGATCACCCATTTACGTTAACCGTTTCGTTCAAAACGAAACGGTCGAAATCACGAAAATACCACGAAAATACACATGGACGAAACTGTTCTAAGCTTTCGTTTATAAAACGCAACAAAAAATATTAACCGTTTCGTTTCGTTTTGGACGAAACGAAACGAAAGGACGGTCGAAACGGTGACCGTTTTCACCCCTAGTTAGGGCAGAAAATTTTAAAAAGTTATATTATTAAAATATTCGGATTTTTAAAACAGTTATTATATATGCAGTACTTTCAAAGAACGAAAATAGCTAACGTCGGACTTTGAAATCCGATATTAAGCAAAACAGTTCAGAGTTTATTATCCAAATAAGTTATGTTATGCTAGATATGAAACCCAGAAATTAGTTATTTTTTGTATATATAGTTAAATTTTTACATTGACTCATCAAGTTTATCGTAAGCATGTGGACTAGAATTCTGGACCTCTTCGAAGCTAGTCCGGTACTCTTACTACTTGAACTACTACATCATATATGCTAGTCTAAAATTCCCCAACAAGTTGGAGTAGGCTAGAAATAACATTCCAATCCTATACATTTTTTTTATATATGACTTACATAGTTTTACGCTGGCTCATCAAGCTTATCACAAACATACGGATTTGAACCGTTGACTTTTTCATAGTCAGTCTAGTGTTCTTGCCACTTAAGTTACTAGACCACACGCAAAGTTCAAGTTCAAAGCAAATTTATTCCAAAAAATGTTGGGATAGGATAAAAATGACATCTCAACCCTGGTAATTTCTTCTGTATATTGCTAGATTTTTACGCTAGCTCGTCAAATCTATCGCAATAAGGGGGCTTGGACCCTTGACTTCTTAGAAGTCAGCTCAGCATTCTTACCACTTGAGCTACTAGACCACATGCACATGCCGAGATTAGAAATCCCTATTTTTTTTATATAAGGTAAATATATTAAAATATATTATACACATTGAAATTTTTAAACATATTAAAATGTGTATGTTATACGCGTGTGTGTATAGAGAGTTTTGTTATGGTGAGTCGCAACTCGCCAAAGGTTTTTGAGTCGCGCTTAAAACTTTTAGATCTGGTTCAAAATGATCGATCTAAACTGTCTAATATGATCTCTCTATCGAAATTTCTATGCAGACCAAATTTATATTTTTTTTCACAATCATTAAGTATTATTTTAAAATTTTAGAAAATCGTTAATCTAATTAGTTCTGAACCGTTAAAAAACAACAATTTTTAAAAATCTAAAAAAAATACTTAAATATTTGAAAAAAAAAATATATATTAAACAGTTTTCAAACAACAGTTTTGTGTCATTTTTAGATTCGAAAACTTTCAAAGTGAATTTCGAAGGGTCGGATAGTGTTTTTAGTCCCGAAAATAATACCTAAGAGATAAACCTTGATAAATGTGTAGGTCTCGTTGTGAGCTTTTCAGATTGTGATTATATGTCACAAACAAACATTCCTATAAAATATTATACCTATATTTGAAGTTCTATCATTCAAAAATATATTTTGTTTGATTTTTTTATTTTATTTGATTTTTTTTCAATGATATATACGTAATATTTTATTGCAAATTATACATAGTAAAACGGACTAGCCACATAATGAAACAATTTTTTTTTCAAAAAATAGACCTTTAAAAATAATACGCATATATATGACAATAAAATTCCTACAACAAAATAAAACTAAAAAAATTAACCATCTAAAATGAAATAAAAATAAACAAATGTAATTAATAAAAAATAAATAAATATTTCTTTAACAAAAAAAACATAGTGGTGAATTAATAAATGAATAATTATGAATTAAAAAACAACATAATAAACAAATAATTTTTTTAAAAAAAACCCTGCAATTCTATTTCAAAAATACATACATAATTTTTTAATAAAAAATCAAATCCATGCGGAATTGGTTGGAATGGCTAATATCAAACTTCTAAAGTCCGATTCATTTAATGTAGTTTTGGACTTTGATAGTCCGATATTACAATAACAATTTAAAAATCTTAATATTTAATAATGGAAATTGCTTTCTACCATTCTCAATATTCTATCATTCCCTCATTCCCTATAGGATTCCATCACGTGACGTGAATCTATAGTATGACCCTTATCCCACATCATCCCCTTCGTCCCACGAATTAGTACGTTGCAACAAACTCCTCCCCCTCCCGCGTATGTTGTCCCCCCCTCCCTCCTCCCACGTACGCTGTCCCCCCTCCCCCTTTTACACATTTCATAACTGTTGAAGTTAATATATTTAAATGTTGAAAGTAATATCGTAACTGTTGAAGTTAATATATAACTGTAACAGTTATCTATTTAATTTTAACAATTACGATATTAACTTCAACAATTATCTATTTAATTTCAACAATTACGATATTAACTTCAAGTCTTTAACATTTATGTATAGTAATTTCAACGGTTATGAAGTGTGAGGGAGGGGGAGGAGGAGGGGGGAGGGGGGAGGGGTGGGGGGACATCGTACGCGGGAGGGAGGGAGAGGGGGGGTGGGGAATAGCGTACACAAAAAGAAGGGATGAGTGTTGGATTTCCAAAAAAAAAACACGTCAGAGGGATGATTTTCAAAAATAGAAAGAGGTTACTAGAGATGATAGGGATGATCCTTATCATTCCCGTTTAATAATATAATTAAAATTCTTTATTATTTTAATAATATTTTTTTAATTTTACGGGGGTTAGGAACAATTTACCCTTTAAATTTACACCATATCCTACTTAGTATTCCTTTATAAATAATAGCCACTCAGTACTAAACTAAAAAGATGCCTAGCTGCAAGGTTCAATGGTGTAAGCAAAAAGGAAAGTTACTTTTATGGAAAAGAGGATATGTATTCTCTACATTATCCAATAATCACCATCCACTTTTGACTCATCAAAGAAATAATCTACCAAAGCACTTGTGCTATACACCACAGGAACAGTAAAAGTATTGATTCTGCACTTCCGGGGTGCATTCAAAATCCCTTACCGGAGGACCCGTATGGACCACAAAATGTAGCTATTTTTGGTTGATTTGTTTAGAGGAAGGAAAGGAAGTTCATAGTTGCTATAAAAAAAAAGTTTTTCGTTTTCTTTCATTGTCATTTTGGTTCCGTTTGAATCGTATGGGAATAGGAGAAATAATATTTTTCTAAACGTAAATTTATTATAAACAATCCAAACTTTTCAGAAAGTTACACACTTCCTAATACTTTCCGCCTAATAATGAACTATTCCTCTTATTCCCGAACAATCCAGGATCAATTTATCGATTCCACCATGTATTCATATGGGCCGAATAGGAACGAACATTCTGATGTAACAGCAAAATGGGCTTCGCAAGTTTATCATACGTGGGCTTGATGACTTTTTTTTTTAAAAAAAAAAACTCACGAAGAAAAAAAAAACGGTAGAAAAAAGTTCAAGAACGAAAAAACAAAAAACAATATGTAAATGTATAAGTAAATTTTGTTTAGAAATGAATACATAAAATTGAATACATACAAAGTGAACACATAAAATAAACAAGGTAATATATAGACGATCAAAGTGAACACTTTACAAACAAATAAGTATTATCATCTCTTATTCAGATTTTTATATACAAATTTAATTTATTTTTATTGAATTTATTTATTATTTTATTGGTTCACTTTATGTTTACTAATGACAAGCGATAATAAAACTGCAAATGACAGTAATAAATTAACAATTTTATTATTGCCGACTTATGATATACTTGAATTTTCTGTGTTAATAATTTGCAATTATTTTGCTTCCTTAGATCGAAATTGAGACATTGTGTTTGGAAAAGTGCGGCAGTTGATATATTAAAAAAATGCATTAATTATTGCACGCGTTATGCAAAGCTAATACGGGGCATTCCGATATTTTCGATCCCGCCATCATGTTGGGTTTGACGACACGACCGATTTTGGACTCCACACCCTCCATGTTACTCTGAATTCAAATCTGGTGCCGCGCGGCACACCGTGTAGCGTGCATCGTAGCCGTCTGATCAAGATCCAATGGACAAAGGAGCTCCGTGTATGTAACCTAGATTGATAGGCCCGTAAAAAATAAACCGTCCGATCAAGATCAGATGGCTCGTACGCGCGCTACACGGTGTCCCGTGCTACATCGGATTCGGGTCCATGTTACTCTCCTCTTCATCTTCCGCTCTCCTTTTCCTTTTCGCTGTTCTTCTTTTTCGACAGTGGCGGATTTAAACTTTTTAAGCCTAGGCACAATTAATAATATATTAATTTTAATTTAAAAAATTAATAACAAATAATATTTTTAATATAAAATATTAAATTTTAACCTAATCACTAATACTGTTTTGTCGATTTACTAAATAAAAGACATAAAATTATCGAGTAAATTTTCTGGGAGGTCACTCAATTTTATAGGTAGCCCTTCAAGTTTAATTTTGTCCGAATTTGGTCATTCTGTCAAGATATCAATATTTTCCGTTTAATTCATAACGTTAGGTGCAGAAAAGGGAGATGTGAATCAAAAACCATTTATCGTTTCTCTCTTTTAGTCCAGTTCACCCAAATCGAAGTTTAGTGACAAAGTGGACAACCTATAAACATTCCAAAAAATTTACTCTAAAATTATCCCAGATAAGTTATATCAATTTACTTGGATTATACATATGACTTCAAGTAATAATATAATGCAGGAAATTAGTAAAACATTTTTTTTGAACAATTTCATTATTTTACTACAACATCCACAAATACTTTAATGTGATATATCGCTAATTTACTTTAACAATTTATAAATAAATATTGAATTACTCCTGTTATTGAAATCATCTTAAATTCATATAAAAATTTTAAAAATTTGGCATTCTAACTTTACACTATATCAATAGATTTTGAAGAGCTACTAGAATTGATGGTGCTAATTTTAAACAACATTATTCAATAATTATTGCTAAATCAAAATTAACACTAGTTGATCTAAAACATGACCACACAAAACGAAATGCTTCTGGACAAGGAAAAATAAAGGGACACATGCCTTCCTGGTATGGAAAAGAGTATAATAGCAACAAACCAACAATCAACAATGCCAGGGAAATAAAAAAAACACACGAAACCTTAAAAGGAAGGAAATTTATGAAATAAAATTTTGAAAATTTTGGACGAATTTGCCAAGTGGTGGCATTTGGAATGCGAGTAAATGACATAATAAAAGAACTTAGGGGCCGTTTGGATCGTTTAGGAATAAGAAGAATAGTCTCTTTCTAGGCGGAAATTTATACCTAACCATCCAAACTCTTCACAAAATTACACACTTCCCAACGTTTTCCGCCTAAGAATAGACTATTCTTCTTATTCCTAAGCTATTCAAATGGCCCCTTAGAATTAATTAAAGCTGTCGAGAACTCCATATTGGATACAGAGAGAATACGGATTCGCTTTTCGAAGAGAATACGGAGCGCTGAACAAGACGTGAGTGTGTGAGAATAATAATTTCTAGACCAAGCCTAGGCACAAACAGATTCACATAAATCAAGCCTAGGCACTGTTAATATTTAACCCCAGGCACACTCTTATATTTCTTTAACTAGATATCAACTTTTGAAAATTAAGCCCATGCACTGCTTGAACTTGCCCCACTGTAGATCCGCTCCTGCTTTTCGATCTCCCTTTCATTCTCCTTTCTTTCGGTCCTCATTCATCCCTTATCATCTATAATTTTTTCTTTCTCTCCCTCACTGCCATCCCTTCTTCCATTTCTTCTTCTTATTATTCTTTTATTTTCTATACAATTGCACATAATAATTTAATATATCGTTTGATGTATAATAAATACTCATTTAAGTCAAATATATACTCCCTTTAGTTGAAAAATTTTCTCTTATGTTATAATATAATAAGTATTGTCCTTTAAAGACGACTTAATCAAGATTTAACAGAAGCAATTAAGATTTTAAATCCGTATGGTATGAACTACTCTAACACAATTCAATAAGTATCCAACAATTAACTAGCAAGCACACAAGCAATTCAAATATAAAATAAAGAGAGAAAGAGAGGAAGAAATTGAATACGAGATATTATTACGGAGTTTCGACCTGCTAGGAAAATGCTAGCCTTAGTCGTACTTCTCTGGAAGTTTCGCTACGACGAAAGGATTCACTCTATTCAATTCCACCAAGTACGGGACTACAATTTCGAACCGAATCGCCTCGTCACAAGAACACTCGAGGTGGATCGGCCTAACTCGAATAACAAATGGCACCACAGTCTCAAGTGAGAAGAGCTCTCGACCTATTCAAATCTATACCTAATGACAATGTCGGGATAGTGGTATTTGAGACTACTTTATCTCTCAAATTAATCTACCTATGAAAAACTCAAGTGGGGAGTAACCCTAGCGCTCAAAGGCTCAAAACTGGTCAAATTTTGCAAAGCAATGCTCTCTAAAGAGAGAATAAGAGTTGGATATATATAGAACTCGAAGGGAGTAGTTTACCAGCAAAAATTGGACAGAGCGTTGCCTGACGCCAAAGGGCGTGGTAGAACGCTTGATATAACCATTGTAAATTCAAACGACTTTTTAGTATAGCCGTTGGATTGTCAGAGCGTTGTGCAACCATGATGGGCGTTCCTTAACGGTCGAATAGAGACAAAGGGAACAACTCTAACAAGTTCAATAGAGCGTTAACCGACACCAAATACCGTTATAGAACACTGACGTTACAGAACGCCTTTTAGCTTTGTAACACGCCGTCTACAATTTTGCATGTAAAAATTCAAGAATAGCATGACAAACCGTGCTGCTCAGAACCAAGGCATTGTTAGAGATATGTCCTAGAAGCCAATCATATTTGGCTACTTCTATGGTTTTATGTTATGGATGATTTTATATCATTTGTTCCTTGATTTATGTGTTGACAGTTCATTCAGGTTGAGGATCTGAATTATATATCACTGTGTTTCATTTAGTAGTAAATGACAACAATAAATCTAAAGCGTCCATAATCTTGATAATTAACAAGGAACATTAATTATCAATAAGATTAGTATGCAAGTTAAGTGATGATTAAGTTCTATAAATCACAGGTTAAGAGTAACCAACTTAATTGCATATGTTTATGTTAATTGAACATAGTACAGGACATGACCCAACGAAATAAATATATGGATTGTGTTATGTGTCATTATTTATTTCGTTATGATTTTGATTCTAAGTTTGAGATGTTTATCTTTTCCACATGAGGATAGGTTCAATAAATATCGTCTACCGCTGATTCCCGATAAGGGCTGCTATACGGACGTTATTTATGTTCTCTTGAATTGTGCGGGGAAAAGCTAAATTATCAAGAAAACCGTATGCCCCTCATTAATTCATTTAGTGAGTGACGATATATGTTTGGGCCCCTTGATGGAGATAGATTGTTTGCTAGCAACTGATACAATTATCTCTAGATCAAGAAACGTATAATCTGCAAGAATGACACATTCCTATCTTGGATTATACGATGATATCGTGTGACATAAGAATCAAAATAGAGATATACCTTTATTCTCTTATGCAGGATTGAAATATTGTAGCTGTACACTATTTATGCGAATTGGGAATCATAACGTGTTGCTAGATACCGCTTATGATTATTGGAATTAAATAGCGATTTAACTCCATGTCCAACATAGCATAAATCCTCAAAGGGTCACACAAAATTGGTGTTTTAACCATGCGTGCATTATTTATTTATTTGCAATAATTGGTATTGCAAAATATGATAAGTTGATTAATTAATTAAATACCGTTATAGACGGTTATAATTAATTAAATCAAAGGGATCATATAGAAATAAATT
Organism: Rhynchospora pubera; assembly: GCA_028095005.1. Classification (NCBI taxonomy): domain Eukaryota; kingdom Viridiplantae; phylum Streptophyta; class Magnoliopsida; order Poales; family Cyperaceae; genus Rhynchospora; species Rhynchospora pubera. The sequence goes on from CM051461.1 coordinate 25,637,834, forward strand.
AATACATTTTCTAATCCCTAAATAATTATTATTAAGTTAATAATTATTTATTTCAACACATATGCATATTAAAAGGCTTTAATTAAATAGTTAATTAAAAGCCCAATAGGGAACCAAATTGAGAGCAACAAAAAGGGCCATTTAATGATTGATTGAGTGGACCCATGAGGCAAAGCACATAGCCCATAAAGGGCCCTTATTGTGGCCGGCCATGCTAGTGGTAGGTGGGGTGGCAATCTTGTAAATAGTTGGTGTGAGGTAGGTAGGATTTGCACACTATATAAAGGGTTGTATGGTTGCAAATTCCCCTCTCTCTCTCTCTCCCACTAAACCTAGCCGCCCCCCTAGTGGTAGGCGCCTCCTCCCTCTCTTCTCTCCCTATTGCTCATGTGTTGAGCCTCATTCTTCCACAAATTGATTAGTTGATTTGCTAGAAGAACGGGAAAGCTAGGGATTAGTCATATCCTCCAAGTTACTAGCATAGCTTGTTGAGGATTTGGTTAATACCAAGTGGACTCGAGGAGCTTTCGACAAGGAGGCCGCAAGAGCAAGCACCACCTTCATCCTAGCCGCGGTTCAAATCCCCTTGATTTCGATATCAAGGGAGGTACATCTTTGAACCCTTTCTCTTGTGTGAATGGCTTAGTACTAGTTCCTATGTGTGTGCATGCTTAATTGTGAGTAATTAATAGTAATTATCTTTGAAAAATTAAAATTGTGCACTAAACTGACAGGCATGTGCCAAGATAGCGGAAAGACATTGGGATTTTTGTAGCGTTGTGCAACGGTATATGCCGTTACACAACAGTGTTGTGGGACGTTATGCAACTGTAAAGGACATTGTCTAATGCTCTACCTAAGTAGATATGAATTTTTCCAAGTCTTTAAGGAGGGCATTGTACAGCGCCACTAAATGTTGTACAACGTTGTGATTCAACGTTACCTAACGCCATTTAATGTTGTGTGACGTACGTGTTTCACAATTTTTCAGAATTCAGCTATTTGAATAATGAAATCTCAGCATTGTGTGACACTTAATGACGTTGTGTGGCGCTAGATCACTGAAATCTGAATTTTTCTAGTTTAATGAGTTTTTATGCTATCCGAACCATTTTAAGACAAGTAAGGACTTAATAATACCTTCTACCCTATGAATATTTTAAGAAATCAGTACGACCTACGAAATATGACTGGCGGGTAGTTACGTCCTAAATAATTTTAAGAGTTAAAAATTCAATTAAAATAACTAAAAGGGTAAATATCCATGGTAACTATGATTATAGGGGTACATAACCAATTATAAAAATTAGAGGGGTAAATATTCAATTAGATAAGATTTGAGGAGTATTCCCTACTATATACAACTAACAATATCACTAAAATTAGTGATCACAATTAAGTAATTAACAGCCGGCTTACTGGACTTACTGGACTTGTTGGACATAACAATAACTAGGCTTGTTTAACGTGTTGATCACGTGGTAAAAGTATCGTGCTGTTTGTTGTGCCACGAAATAAACGGTATGATTTCAGCGTTCCGTTATTCGTTTTGTTTACCGTTTAGCGAAACGGCATGTACAAAATATCAAATTTCAGTAAACGGTATGTAGAAAATCGTTCCAGTCTTCCTACCGTTTGCCGTTCCGTTTCACTAACAAAATGAATTTCGCTACCGTTATTCGTTCCATTAACCATTAACGAAACGGAATAACGTCTTTTCTTCTTCCGTTGGCAGGCCTAACAATAACTCGGCTTAATCCGACATCATTTGTCAGGCTACATGGTGCACACGTCAGCTGGCAAGCCTAGCCTGACCCAGCTTGGCATTTCAAAGTCTGTGTCAACTGTCAAAGATGGAGTAATTATTATTAATTATAGAGTGATTTTAATTTAATAAGAGATTTAAATCATATTTTGTCCTTAAATTAAAGGTGCACTAATATTGTTGATTTGTTGTGTGATTTTAATTTTACGAGAGGTCCGAATAGTATTTGTAGTTTTGTACACGAAACAAATTACACTTTCTTAAGCAAAATATCGTAGTGTGCCGATTTCAAAATCTTGCCTCGATAATTGAAGATTTATTTCTCCGATGCCAAAATTTCATATAAATCTTACGAGATTAATGACAGCCTGGAGGTCTCACAACAACAGAAAAATATTTTTGCGAGATTTGCGGTTCGGTTCACTAATTAATTTATACGGTCTCTTTCATCAAGAAATTAATATAGCAGCTGGACTCGTCCATGGATGATCTGGCCTCTCTCTCATCAATTAGGGAAAGGTCCAGGAAGGTGCTAGTGCCTAGTGGTAGTAAGGTGACGTGGGTCTGATGACGTCATTGTACCGGAGAAATCATAAGTCGTCTCCGTGTGACCTTCTGTGTGGTGGCCGAGGTTGAGAAATGAATGTGCTATAAAATTTGTAATTTCTAAAATTGCAACTTCACTCGCACTTAACTTCTAAAATTGAAATTTCAATTCACTTCTTGCACAAATTTTTTGCACATATTATTTTCATTATCGATATATTAACAATAATTACACAACGGTCTGGCGACATTTTTATCAAGAACTGATTTATATGTAGCTTATGGAGTGCAGTGTCTTTCATAATTTTTTTTTCCAACAAATATTTTTGATGCATTTTCGTGGTGATATAGATACGTTTCCTAAGAAATTCTATATGTTACCTTCATAAAAATATTATTATATATCGACTTACATAGTAAAAAAAAAAATCATAATTTCGATTTGATAATCCCATTGGTATATTTATATAAAATTTACAATTAATTATTAAAAAATAATGCACTGGGTTCCATTCAATTTTTTTTTGGATTAGTCAATACATTTTTACAGCCTATAATATTTATCAAGAGTGAAATTATGTGCAAAATAGACCCTCAAAAAAGAAATTATGTGCAAAATAGATAGCAGGATACAGTTGAAAAGTCATTTATTACTGATCACAAGAGATCCATGTTGTTCTCAAGTATATAATTTGTACAATTGCCTCCAAGGGCACTTCATCATAAATATATATTTGTTCACATGACTTTGCATGGACTGAGCTCCTAAAGTCATTCTTTCAGGGTGCGTTTCGATCGTTGGAAGAAAGAAGAAGAAAAAAAATTATAAACAATCCAAACTCTTTACAAAGTTACACATTTTTCAATATTTCTTCCCACTTCTTCCCTTCTTCCCTTCTTTCCACATCTATCCAAACACACCCTCAGATAATTTTTTATTTCTACTAGCTAGTTAGAATCTCCATGAAAACTATGGCAACCTCAAAAAAAAAAAAATTGAAAACTATGTGCGCCTATTTTATGTAAAATTAAGTTGATCAGGTCAAAAGTTCAACTTTTTAAATCTATTTTTTTTTGTTAAATTTCAGTTTTGGGACTCGTTTATGTGTCCCCTAATATATGACCATCACAAAGGAAAAAAACAAAAAATGATCATCAGCTTTTGAATATTAAAACTAAAAGTTAAAGAAGAAGGAAAAAAAGATTTCAAAGTCTAATTTTTTATTTTTGAGCTGGAATTTCAATTTTGATCTATAATTTTTTACAGTAAAATTAGGATATCCAACTACACATACAAATATATATAGATCATAAAATTGAAAAGGGCTAAAATAAGAGAAATGGACTAAAAATATCATAAATCCGAAACATTCCCAAATTTTGCGTAAAATGGTAGCACAGGTTCCAAAATATTCACGATTGCATCCTCCAAATGTCAATTTTTTTTGCATTTATAGGAGTGTATCATTTCTAGATTTAGTGTGTACCCACCACCTTCTATATCATTGGGTGTGTTTGGATACATTGGGAATAAGGAATAGAGATAAACTTATTTCTTATTCCTTATTCAAATACCAAGGTTTTGTTAGAATATGAATAAGGGTCGGAATAAGTCCAGATTTCTTATTTATTCGTTGTTTGGTTTTCACCGGAATAAGAAATAAAGGGCTTATTCCTTATTCCCAATGTATTCAAACACACCCAAATGATTTGATTTGTGGCTGGTTAATTGTCAATCAGTAGTTCAAATGATATTAAGCTCTCATTTTACATCTAGAATGGAAAAGACGATTGATTAGAATAATAATTATTTTTCAGTTCGCAAAGAGACCATAGCTGGAAAATTTTTAGTTTTATCACAAATAATTTCCAATTTTTTATATAAAAAATATAAATTTTATTAAATTATATTTTTCATGTTGATATGTTGATTTTAATTTTTGTTGAAATATAAATATTATTTAATTTTTATTTTCCTACGGCTACGTTTTCTAGCAATTTTTTAAATCGCAAGCGATGAAGACGTGTAGTATGGTTGAAAGGGAAAAGTTTGGTCTTTTTATTTGCATTTCAATAATATTAATCCCCTTTCCCAACTTTTTAAGCTGCATCTATCGTAGAAAGTATAAAATGTAATACCTTTATCTACTTGCTGTTATGCATATGTAATTTCATGTCGCATAATCTTAAAATAATTTTTATATCGTTTTTCAAATTAGCAGAAGAACAAGTGCACATTATCAAATATATAAGATAAAAAATTGTGCATTATGAGTTTGTCAATGATGTATATTTTTTTGTGCTTATAGCATTTTATTGAATGTTTTGTTTTATTTTTAAAATTAGCAACAGCAATAATTTTGTTCTTATGGCATTTTGTTCATCGTTGTCAACAATACCAGCGCACGAAATAAAGGGGCGCTTTATAAGCTTTTTCCTAGGAAGAAGAAATACTTACATAGACATACATGTAAAAAATATTGCAATAGTTTAAAAATGCATGGCATTCATCCCAACCACTCCCATTACCACATTGTCGCATGTTCTGTGTATAATTTGTATAATAATATTTAGCCAAAAAATTGTTTATCATATCATATAAACTATTAATTTATTATTAGATCACTTGTGTACCGCTGTCCGCAGGTATGCACAGAAGGAACCAGATAAACCTGAATCAGGGGATCCTGAAATTAATCATAAAAAATGAATAGTAGATTATCGGAAAGAAAACAAAAGGGGGATGTACAAGAATTAAAGATGCTCCATATTTAAAATATTTTACATAATTAGATTTTCCAAGGTAATTAAAAAGAAAAAAAATAATAAATCCCATCAACAATTACTAGGGGAAAAACAGATCTCATCAGCAAACTAGAGATCTGCTTATCCAACATTCTAAAAAAAAACAATTCCCTTTATGTTAGTATACATCAGATCCATATACAACCATATATGGAGATTGACATGTCGATCTCAGTGGCTAGTCGACTCGATCTCCGGCTCGGCATTTAGATCGAAACTTTTAGAACAAACCTCCTTATCATTACAATTATCCCGTTCATCGGTACGATCAATCGGATCACGACTTTTCTTTACCTCTTTGAAGTCATCCAGCGTGAACACGGGCTGCCAAGTTATGCGGCACTGCCGGTTTTCGGTACCGGAAGCAACACCATTTTTTAGTCTCTTTGCTTCTCGTAACCTCTTTAGAATGGCAAAGAACTCGTCGACTTCTTCATCGTTCACCGTCCTTTCGCCACGGGGTCGCTTGGTGCCTTTAGCCGGCGATGCCTCCGTCTCGTCTCCGTTCCTTTGCTTCGTTCTGTCTTCCTCCATAATTGTTTGATTTCTAAGATTTCTTCTCAGTGTGTAGCTTGAAGAGCCAAGGAGGCAATAAGGCAATTATAGAGGTGCACGGTTGGTAAAATGACGTTGTTTGGATGACGTCAGAAAAAAATATGCTCGTTAGAAAAGCAAAGCCAAGGTTCGGTGGATTTTCCGATTTTTCAAATTCTGTGTCACTGATTAATTGTAGCATTTTTATCTGTGGGAAACAACTCAAACAAGGTGCGTGACTCCAATTGTGCAATGACTATGAGACAAGTCAGTCAACACCCAAGTATCCAATGAGAGAGTAAACATGTAATTTTTAAAGGCAAAATATACACAAGTGGAACTTAAATAATTTATTTACTATTTTGCTTTAATTTCGTCCATTAAAGTTTTTAGTTGTACCAAATTGGACCTGCATTAAAGTTTTTAGTTGTATCAAATTGTATCTACGGATAAAATAATATATCCAACTACATTACTAGTCTCTGAAATTAATTCATGTAGTATTAAAATAATAAAATTAATGTAGAGCTAATTAACGTAGTTATCTAGTTTAATCTTGTATAATTATCATCTTGCTTTTTTGGTCGGTTAAGATAGAAGGACAGAATTGTTACACATTTAAAAACACGAAGGATTTATAATACTTTAAAAATTAAACGAATAAAACCAGTAAATCAATGAGTCTTTCAAAACAATTTGTGTAATCCATTCTTAAATTATTGACCTTATTTGCTCAATATTGTAGCTCTTTCTAATATACTATGAAGTAACTAGGTACTGATTTGTTACTATATTCAGTACAAATTTAAAGGAAACAAAAAATCCACTTCTTTAATCGGTGAGATTTTATCCCCGGAAATGAAAAAATTATTTGCTGCAAATGTAGTGGTCGACGTTTGCAGCGTAATTTGAGAAAAACAAGCTTTGAGGTAAACTTTCTGAAGGTAAAGATGTACAACAATTATATGTATTCGACGACCAGCTATGATAATTTTTTTTTCTTTTTTTTTGAAATAAGACCATTTATTTATAGAAGCATAGTACACCAATGATATATAATTAAACAGTTATTACAATAAAACATAAAAATAATCATTTACATTTCATAATTTAGATTGGCTGTGCACAAAATTTTATACAATTTGAGAATTATCTGGACCCGGATTGAGTAACATTAGGACATAACTATTAAATTGTAATTCGCCTGATGGATATCAACTGATTGCGAAATTATAATTAATTTGATGCGCAATAAAAATAAATAAATAATATTTTTATATTTTTTATTTTTATTATAATAACTATGGAGCATGTGTCATAATTATATAAAGTAAATATCTCGCAATAGAAGCTATTTGAAGTCAAAAGGCATAAATCATTGTGAAATTTCTTTGTAAAAAAAATTTGGTTGTTTGTTAGATTTCATGTTTACCAAAGTAAGCAAAACATTCTTATCCCTACTACTTATAAAAACATTAATCAAAGGTGTAAATAAAATTAATAAATAGACTAAGAGTGTAAACATCTAGTATATTCTATATGTTCTAAGCCATTGATCGTTTAAATATGATTTGATTAATGACTAAATGTAAACCATCGCTTAAAATTTACGGACTCATCGTTTAAATATAAATAAAATTATCCAAGTATCTTTTTCAAAATGAATTATTTGAATGATAGCCAGTCAGTCAATTCATTGGGAAGCAAAAAGACAAATCTGGTCACAATAGATATTTATTAATAATATTAATCAATATTTCTGTTTAATTTAGATAATAAATTATTTTATTTAACAATAGTTTTTTTTTTACTGATGCATATTATTTGTTAATTTCACTGTATTTTTACCATGAATTCGTTTCTTATTATAATCATCGATTGAGGAAATAATGATAATAATACTTACTTTCTAAATAAAAATTTGTCCACACATTAAATGGCACGATTACCATTCTTTAGATGCTTAAACAACCAGGTAACTAATAAATGAATAACTGTACGTACCATCAAGGTTTTAAAATGCGATTATGCGGTTTGACGGTTAGATGGTGATTTAGTGTTTATCGGTGATAAAACGGTAAAATAACGGTTTATGCGGTGATAAAACGGATAAAACGGTAGTGCGGTATGAACCAAAACTAAGAAAAAACGGCGATAAAACGAAAAAAACGGAGTTTTTTAAAAACTTGCGTACCATAGAACGGCCAGTCATAAAGACATAAACACATGATCAAAATGAATTATGCACAATTATTACACCGTTAAGAAATTTAGCAGCCGGAAAGAGAGAAGGCATCACTTGTACTGCATCATTAAAGCGACGCGCGAGCGTGAGACCTTGACTGGGTAAAAGACTTGTAGTCAAAATGAATTGGCGCCTTGTCGGGGTAACATGGCAACTATTGTCTATTGACCGGACCGGTATTTACGCAGTACAAGTACACTGTCATACGCACGTGACTGCGTGAGCGATGTGAAAGCAACACAGCGCATAAACGGTTAAAGCAGCGGCGCGGCGACACATTTCGGCGCAACTTGAAACCAACCAGCTGGCGTGGTTAAGTGTTACTTTCTGGCACGGTACCATTTAATTTTTGGTATCGTGTCGTGCCATACTTTTCCTTCTTCTCAACCAGCTAGTTTACTTACTACAGTACTTGTAATGAAAATCTGACTGGATTGGGTATTTGAGTATTTCGACTGGTTTAATCGAGAATTGAACTCCGGCAGATCTAATGTTCCGTTTGGATGCGTTGAAAATAAGATAGGAAGAAGGAAGAATGGAAGAAATTTATTGGGAAGGGATAAATTTATTGAGAAGTGTGTAACTTTTGTGAAGAGTTTGGATGGTTAGAAATAAATTTATTGGTAAAAAGTGATTATTCTTTATTCCTTATTCCGGGAAGAAGCCATCCAAACGGAGCCTAAGAGCAACTTCGGTAATCAAATGATAATGTTCAATCGAGATCTAGTCCCGCACTTGATGGTGCAGCGCATCAATTCCAACCATTCAATTTAATTTCAATGGTTAAAGGAACCCATGTATAATATCAGATTCATAGGCCAAATCGTTCAGATCAAATTAGACGGTCAGGTGGCTGCGCTGGACCGTACCACGTGGGACCAGATAAGAATTTGATAATGTTACTGACAAATTTTTTACAGAAAATTAAGAGCAACTTATGGTCAAACTCCATATGATCCTCACGTTTTAAAACAGAACCCGATTTGTGCTTTCTTGTTTTTTAATGATCAGTTGCTTGAGAAAAGTGAAAGAACATGGTGACATTTGGTCATCGGTCATGTCATCTTCACTAGTCATCGGTCATGGTGTTGTAAAGTTGAAATGACACCATAATTTAAGCTGATGATATATTTGGATTTGCTGTTGCGCTACACCGCGTGTCGCGCACTACGAGCCGTCTGATCTTCATCGGACGGTTCATTTTTTACGGGCCTACCAATCTAGGTTACATGCACGGGGCTCTCTTGTCCATTGGATCTTAATCAAACGACCAGCATACCGCGCGACACGCTGTGTCGCGCGGCAGCGAATCTCAATTTTGTCTGATTTAGATCCCATTCAAAGTATCTAATATAAGCTTCCAGAGGTAATATACAGAAAAGGATTGTTTGGGCGCAAATAGGAAACTCTTTTATTGAAAGCAGAGAAAAATTGTACTAAACTTTTTTACATATAAGTGCTAATCAGTTTTTTTTTTTTTCGTTTTTTCCCACTGTAAAAGTAACACAACGTAAAAAAATAAAATAAAATATGCAAAGGTATTTTATTTTTCTTTTTATTGAAGTGGACGCTGCAAGTTGAAAATAGCTTAAATAAATTCACAAATAGAAATGCGTTCAACTGCGGAAGAACTATTGCATTTTTATCTTTTCGTTTTAAGTCAAAGAGTCTTGTTATGATAAACACCAGTTGTGGAACTTAACTGTGAAATTATTGAGTTATTTCAGGAGGGAACTTGTGCCAGCTGTAATGTGCACAAAACGTTTTAAAACCGAATGAATTGTACATATTAAGGCACGTTTATGATATGCTTGTTTTCATTGAAAACACAGAAAAAGAAAACAAAAACCAATTGCCATTATGCAAATTCTATCCACTTACTATGAAATTGCGCACGTTGGTACACGTCTGTCATCCTGAGTTATAATGCAATTTGCTAGAATTTAAAAATGAAACAGAATGAACATACCTAGATTCCATGTATTAGAAAAGAACAAACATTCGACTTGCACAGTTTGCATCTATTTATCAACGCGCTAATTACAATGCGAGGACATGCACATATGTGCATCAATGAATATAAAATTACTGTACCTTTTTATTTAACTGATTTGAGAAAATTTGTTTCATTACCAAAAATGTTTTAAAAATCTGATCCACGTTCCCTTTTTTTCTTTGAATAATTCATATTCCCATTAAAAAATACCGTTAATTTGTATAATAGATAAAAATTGGAGAATTTTTTTTAAAGATAAATTAGGAGTCTAAGCCACCCAATTTATTTTTAAATTAAATGTCTATGAAAGACCCCTTCCCCAGTCAGGTTTCGAACTTATGGCCTTTCACTTAAGATGCATTGCTCTATGCTACTAGAAAAAATTTGAGAAATTAGTTTTGTGCCACTCTAAAGTTGAGAAATTACTCGATTAAAAAATTGACACCTTAAAATTAAATCTTTGAAAATTGCCACTCTAAATCTAATTTTGTTAGAAAATTGTCAACTGAAGAAATCAATCGCATTTGTATGATTCTATCTAAGTTTTCATATTGATTAAAATATCCACCCATAATTCTCTCCTTTCACCTCATCTCATATGGTCCAAAAATTGTGAAAGTCCTTTTGAACGAGTTTATGTTCACAACTAGGACTGTCAAACGTGGTTAACGACTACGAAACGGCCTCAAACTGTTTGCGTTTCTTTAAGGAGAACGAAACAATAATCTATTTCGTCAATGTTTCTTATTCGAATCGGCACATAATTCTGTTTCGTTATTCATTCCATTTTAGAAATTATACATATAACGCTTTGAAACGAGGCTGAAATGATAGAAACGATACAAATTCGTATTTCGTTTGCTGTTTTGTTATTGAAAAAGGAACAAAAAAACTATTTTAACAACTGTTCTGTTTTAGTGGAAACGTGACGACAAAACGATAAACGACCTTCATTGACAGGCCTATTCACAACCATGGCATTGAACTTTCCGGTCACGATCTTTTCTTTCAAATTGCTGGAAAGTGCACAGCTCCTACTAATTGAAAAAAAAAAAATGCAAAAAAGCACACAAAGATCAAGTCTTTCGCTACTACTTTGTTCCAGCATTCAACAACAGTCCATAAATGTACTATATTTTGTTCTTGTATATTTGTTTTGATTCGCGGTAGTTTTTTGTTATATATTATAATCTGTGGGAGTTACATTAAGTGATTTATGCTCAGAGAAATACATCAATATAAATTCAATTAAAATTAAGTTCCAATATGAATCTTTTGTCCGTACCTATTTTTCTTCTAATATCGCCACAAGTGGACAAAAAATATGGGCCATTATTGGAAACTAGTCTACAATCTAGAGATGGGCGTAGGATGCACCCGCCAAAAATTAATTAAAAACAACATTAAAATATTATAGAAATTCGATTTTATTACTAATTTAATCAGAAATTTAACAATAGCTTCCTAATATCGGACTTTGAAAATCTGATAACAAATACGGACTTTTAAATTCCAATAACAGCTATTAAGCCTCTTCAGTTTATTTCAATGATTATTTTTAATGTTTTAAATAAATTTTAATGTATTTTATTGATGAAAAGGGTAATATATAATCATTTTTAATGCATTTCATTTGCAGTTTGGTTATCTTGTATTTCTAATATGTAGTTTAATTATTTCCTATAGTTGAAAATTGGTAATTTATTAATATAAAAGTTCTTAGAAATAAGAGAGTAATTTTCTATTGAAAGCAAGACACTAATGAAATTCATTCAACGTATTAGACATAAAAAAAATATTTTTAATCAATACAAGTTAATAATGAATTCCAGGAAGATCACGACGAGATCTAAGGGTTTACCCCGTAGTACTAGTGACTATTTTCAGGGCAAAAAAATTAGAGAAACCATATTTTTTAACATTAGAACATAAAAAAAGAAGGTATAAATTTTGAAAGGAACGCCCGTTTGGAGCAAAAAACACAATCCGAAAAGCTCGCGATAAGATTTACTGTAGTTTACTCTGTAAGGACCATTTTTAGTGCAAAAAATAAGATGAAATAATAAAAATTTCACAAAACATATTTTTGAATGTTAGGATTCCAAACAGGCAAAATTAAGTTTCGATAAGAATATTTGTTTCGGGCAAATGAAGACAATCCAGAAATCTTGCGACAAGATCATCGTATTCACCGAGATTTACTCACAAGGTTTACCCGGTAAAGACCATTTTTTGTGGCAAAAAATCAGAGAAAATAACAGAAAATCTCACGATACGTATTTTTGAATGTTAGAATATCAAATAGACAGACATAAAGTTTTGATAGGAATGTATGTTTCGGGTAAATGAACACAATCTGAAAAGTTAGCAACAATATTTATCAGGTTTACAAGGATGTATCCCGTAAAAACCATTTTGGGGATAAAAAATCGTAGAAGATTACAGAAAAATCACACAAAACGCATTTTGAACGTTAGAACTTGAGACAAGAATGTATAAGTTTAGATAGAAATGTCTGTTTGGGGGCAAATGAACACAATCCGAAAAAACTCGCAACGAAATCTAGAGGATTTACCAGGGTTTATACCATAACGACAATTTTTCGAGCAAAGAATTAGAGAAAATAACATAAATATCACACAAAATCTATTTTTGAATGATAGAATTTCAAACAGGCCTACGTAAGTTTAAAAGGAATGTCCGTTTGGGATAAATGAACACAATCATAAATAGAAAAGAGAAAAAGAGAAAGACAAAGCTAATCTAAGTGTGGAGATTAGAGATGAGGGGAGAAATTTTAATATTTTTATGTATTGTTCCAAATTCAATAATTATAAATATTAAAAAATAAAAAATATATATATAATATAACATATAAATATTTTAATATATTTAAAATATTATCTAGATTATATTTTTATTTAATTTTTATCATTGTTATTTATAATTAAATATGTTTAATTAGTTCAAATGTTATTTCTATTTATTTATTTATGTTTTTTTATTATTTTTAGGCAATATCGTTCTTTCAAAGAAAGATATTGGCTAGCAGAATTTCAAAGTTCGATATTACATAACTATTGTTAAAATTCCTATTAAATTAGTAATAAAATAAATATTTAATAATTTTTATATTATTTTTTATTTTTAAAATGCACCCGTATGTACCTTTGCCTAACCATCCTAACCAATGTCGTACCTGCCCATCTAAAAGGCCCTACTTATACCTGCCTGTGATTGATAAAATTGCTCTAAATCTTAATTTCTTACCCGCGTGTAGGCATTTTTTTTTCTCTAATGCCTGTTTAGACCCGTTTGCCCATATAATTTCTTGCCCCCTCTGTTGTCGACTTGTCGCACATGCCAAAAGAAAACATGATTGTTTAATACAATAAACAAAATATATTATCAAAATCATAAAAAAACCAGTAATAAAATTGCATATTCTTTCATACAAATACAATCATCAAATCAATACAAGTACAAATCATTAAATATATTCCGAGAATTATAAAAATATATATACAAAACTTCATAAAGTATATTCAATTTTCAGAGCAAAAAATTTGAAAATTACAAATTGCATGTCAATACAACTTATGGATCAACCCAAAATCTAAGAACAACAAGGTTTCAACTCAAGAAATATACAATTACCTGCCATCAATAAATTAACATAAATTAGCAATACTTTTACCACCATAAATTTACAATGTCCTAGTGATTTTGCACGACTTCACGTCTTCACCTCATCCTTCCTACCTACCCTATAATGAATCATATGAAAATTAGCTAGATAGCTTCAAATAGTAATATTTTTAATTATTTGAAGATATGCTATCAATGTATATACATAAATAATTTCAATCCTTCACCTCAATGTTTTTCTGAGACCTCAAATAATGAAATTATTCCAATTATTTTCGAACTTCATGAGCAAAGCAATACAAGCACATCTAATATTTCATCGTTTCATAAAAAGTAAGATGAAACAGGCTTCTAATTGTAGAATTTTCATAATGAAAGCTGAAAATTAGTCTACCCTTGTCTTCACAATTTTCATAATGACATTGTCGTTATAGCAGTGCCTTAAAAATAAAAAAAAATTTAAATATAGCGGCAATATTCATGCCGTGTAGGACTTTTTTTTGTGCCGGCTGAATTTTCTTTTCCTTTTTTTCGTTTTATTTTTTTGCTTTTACTTTTATTTTTGTGTTTTTTAATATTTTTATATTATATTTTAATAAATTGTATAATATATAGTGTTCTAAATACGTGTCCTGTCAAACACGTCGTGTCCGGATCATTTCTTGTGTCATTAGTGTTCTTCAATCGTGCGTGTCGTGTCGTGTCAAACACGAACGTGTTGACATGAATAATTTTTTTAATCGTGTCGTGCTTATTGGTGAGAAGAGACAACACGACACGCATTCTGACACACCACGACTGACACGATCGTGTCGTGTCGTGTTAAATCGTAGCAAATTATTTTTAGATAAAAAAATTATTAAAAAATAAAAATAAGCGAAAAATAACTTAATGTCATAATTTATTATTTGATTAAGTTTAAACTTTTTATTAATATTTTTCATAAAAAATAATAATTAAATTAGAACAATATTATGATTTAAATGATGATAAATAATATGATGTAGTATCATAAATTGAAATTAAATTATTAATTTTGCTTAAATAATCAACATTAATAATTAAATTTGTGTTCTCCATAATGAACACGACACAGCACAGCACGTAGTGTTCTCCAAAATGACATGACACGATAAGATACAAATATGAAATTGGCGCGACACGATCATGTTATGTCATATTCGTGTTGTGTAGGGACATTAGAAAGTTTAACACGATTCAACATGCAACACAACACGATTCCACACGCAACACGACACCTCAACACGAATTTAATTATTAATGTGGATTATTTAAGCAAATAATTTAATTTCAATTTGTAATACTACATAATATTATTTATCATCATTATATTGTTCTAATTTAATTATTATTTTTATAAAAAATATTATAAAAATTTAAATTTAATCAAATAATAAATTATGACGTTTACTTTTAAATTTTTTATATTTTTTTAATGCTAAAATATAATAAAATATTCTGATACGATTTGACACGACTAACACGACACAACACGATCATGTCAGCCATGTCGTGCCAGAATGTGTTTGTGTCAACACGATCGTGTTTGACATGACACGACCCACACGATTGAAGAACATTAATGGCACGACAAATGATCCGGACATGACGTGTTGACATGACACGGCACGTATTTAGAATACTATATATTATACAATTTATTAAAATGTAAAAATATTAAAAAACACAAAAATAAAAGGAAAACAAAAAGACGAAAAAAGGAAAAAAAAAAAATCAGCCCGCACAAGAAAGAGAAGTCCTATAGGCAATTTTTTTTTTTTGTTTTTAAGGCACTACTAGCGACAATGTCAGTGCCGCTATAACTGTGCTCATACATTTTAGTATCGTACGATTCACGGTGCGAATCGTACGTAGCGTTACGAGTCAAACCCCTATCGAGACGAACCGTAGCTTTGTATCGATGGCGATGGGAATCGACGGAATCGCGAGCGAGACGGAGAGCGAGTCGCGTATCGTATCGAATCGTGCGATACGAACGATACGGTAGTAACCAATCGCCGCTTTTCTTCGTGCGCCAGAGCCCAGAGGAGAAGAACACCCTGATCGGAAACAATACCGACAGGAGAAGATTTGATTGGAATGGAAAAGAAAAGACTCGATTTGATTTCACAAATCAAATTCGTGATTGGAACGAAGAGAGAAGGAATCACAGGAATTGAGTTCGAAGGTCATCTATATCCCTTCATGCTCCAATCGAACGGTTGTGCTCCTCTCTACGGGAAATCCCATCAAATTTCTTCATTTTGAAGAGAATTTGCAAATAGGATTTGGGCGATAAAAACTCCCGTCAAATCCGATTCTCATTGCCTTTTAATTTCATTCCGATCACGAGATTTGACGAAATCCCGTGAAATCCAATTCCCACCGCTTTATTTTTGTGGTTCCGATCAGGGTGGAAATGTGAATGGGAAAGAGAAGAAACTGACAGGTGGGACCCATATTAATTGGACATAAGAAATGGGCTCAAGTGGGCTTATAGATATTTATATTCCAACTATACCAATTAACTTTCAGATATATTATAATTATAATTATATTATATAATCCACATTATTAATCATTAATGATTATACTAATTATAATTTATATAAGTTACATAGTATAATAAATTAATAATATATAAAATACAATATAATAATTATGATAATTATAATCTAATATATTATATAGTATAATATTTTATAAACAATATAATAATTAGTAATGAATATGAAATAATAATATATAATATTATACAAGTACAAATATAATGATTAAAATGACTACAATTTTTATATTTTATATAGTAAAAATGATATAATAATGTTAATAATAATACAGTAATTTACAATATAATTTTATAAATTACGCAGATGATGTTACTCAAATAAATTAGACAAATTATACAGTAATAACCAATACTTCCACCTAATGATGACTAAATGGATGAACATATCATTGTTAACGTATCTTTAACGATTCGTTACGATACACGATACACGGTTCGATACTAAATCCATCGATACACGATACATTTTACGATTCTAAAAGTATGACTGTGCTATTTTAAAAAAAAATTAACATTTTGTTATTTTTAATAATGTTAAGGGTATTTTTATATTTGATAAAAAAATTTCTATATTTTCTCTTTTGAAACTATATGAACCAGGAAAGTAAATCCTGCACTAAAACAGTGAAATTTGCATAACAAGAATTTAAATTGCTCGTGTGTTTGGTGCTGAATTTGCCAAACATACCACATGCTAATCAGACTTATTCAATTAGTAAAGTATGGTTGAATACCACGGGTCATAAATAAAAGGGAAAATCGTCCAGCATTAGGGACTGGAAGAGTAATATGGAGAAAAGGAGTGGCAATTTTAAAATTAGTTAATTTTTTAACTAAATTGATTTTCAGGTGGCAATTTTAAAATACTGAACTTTAAAGTGACATTTTTTTATATTTTTCTCATTTTAATGTGGTATAAAAGTTGATTTTTCGTAAAAGCTTTGAACGGTAAGCCTTTTCCATTCTTTCTCTACTCATGTTTTTCTTCGACAAGCTTGGGTTTTACGCTCAAAGATAAAATCAATCGTTTTTTTTTTTTTGTTTATTATTTTTTATATTCGTAGATAAAATCAATCGTTGCAAACTAATGTAGGCCTCATATTGCAACCATTACACGACAACCGGCAGCTCTTTGTTCATAAACAATCTTGAAGACTGTTTTAAATAAATAATTTGT
Organism: Rhynchospora pubera; assembly: GCA_028095005.1. NCBI lineage: Eukaryota > Viridiplantae > Streptophyta > Magnoliopsida > Poales > Cyperaceae > Rhynchospora > Rhynchospora pubera. The sequence continues at coordinate 25,655,140 of CM051461.1, forward strand.
CTGTGCTGAAAACATTCATTTTAAGTAATTTTACAAGAAATTTCAAAGATTATTCAAGTTGCAACCGTTATATTAATGACCAAAATTCTAAAGGTCTAAATTGCGAATAAAAAATTATACAATCTTGGTTTATAAAATTCAGGCAAAAAAAATAGCAACTCCAACGGATATCTGATCAACCAATCGCCAATCAATCTCAACCGTCGATTATATCTCCATCTGATCAGGGATCTCATTCAGATCGAAATTTCTAGAAGCCTCCACCACCTCCACCTCCCGACGGAGCTCTTTATGCACCGCTTCATCCTGACCGTCCGATGCGATCCGAAAATCATCCAGCGTGAACATGGGTTGCCACGTCAGCCTTCGACGGATCTCCTTGGCCTTTCTCAGAATCGCGAAGAACTCATCCACTTCCTCGTCTGTGACGGTGCGATCGCCACGTGTCGGTCGTTTGCTGGTCCCTTCGTTCGCCGACGGAGAGATAGCTTCCCCTTGCGCTCTCCTCTTCTTTGATGCCTCCATGGTTTCTTTTTTGGATAATTTTTTCGAAAAGGAAATTAGTGATTCGTTTTGATTTCTTTCTTTCTTTATTTGTGTAGATGTGGCGATACTGTATTGGGAAAGATCTAGGATTGAACGGTTCTTATTTTCTCCAGTTTAGTATCCAATTGACGTGACAGTTGTTTGTATCTGAGAAATAATTTTGTTATTTAAATGGAGGCACCAGTAACATATAATGGTGGCAAATTGGCAATGAAAGGGGCTAGTAGCAAAACCGACAATGACGGGCACCCGGTCGTATGTCGACGTCACTCTAGCAAACGTTTTCCAACAAAATGGTAAGCGGACATTATTAAAATTATTAAAACAGTAAACATGACACCAAATGTGTTGCATCATGACCATTGACCAACATATTCTCTGTCAATTTATTATTTTTTCCTGCATAAATTCAATATCAAATGGAATTAATTAACAAAAGTAGAAATTTTAAATTTGGATATGGTGCAAAGTGTTATGGATTTTCTTTTTTTTTTTCCAATTGATATATTGCCCATAATTTCGTTCTTTGTTTTTGAAAAAAATGAATCCACACTTAATTTTTTTTTCCATTTGAAATTAAACTCTTGAACTTTCAATTGGAACTAGCATTTCCACCACACATTCAATCAAAGTAAAAAAAAAAAAAAAAAAATCAATGATTCAGACCGTATGTAAGGGATATGATACACTCTTCAATCCAGCACTTTTGCATCCTTCGATTGTTGACACAAGTAGTAGGGATGTGTACAAGTTTGAAAACTTTTGGTCAGACTAAAATAATGAATTTACCACGCTTTTGTGTTTGCTTGCTAGAATTTGGTATTGTTGTCGTTTTATATTGTTTTACATAAGAGAAATGCTACTGTCCAATATATTAGACAGATGGGTCCGTTAAATATAATCATTTTCACGTTTTTAAATTTCAAATGACTGATCCGTTCAATATGCTCTTCCTATTGAAAACTTACAAAAAACCAATTTTTACATTTTTTTCGAAATTTTTTACTATTATTTCGGTATTTTTGAAAATTCATGATATAAACATTATGGATCGTCCAATAACAATGATTTTCTAAAATACAAAAAAAAAAAACAGCAAAAAAATTTGAAAAAAAATGTAAAATTCGGTTTCTTATAAGTTTTCAATATGGAGAACAAATTGAACGGTTCGGATCGATTATTTGAAATTTATAAATATGAAAACGATCGTATTGGACGGACCTCATCCGTCTTATATATTAGACTCCGGCATTTATCCTTAGACTCGACCCTAGAGAAGAGCCCACGCACCAGACATGCCCGCAGACGCGCACAACATACTTTCACACATCAATTCAGACTGAATTCCCAACGATTCGGATCAAATTGTCCCATGTAAATGCACGCAGGCAAGCGTAGCAGAATTAAGTACAGTAATTCGGACCAAATTGCACATACAAGGTTTTGGTCATTTTTAGGTGTCGTCTTCTCCTATGGAAAGGCTCCTAAAAGGGTTGATAACCTATGGAAAGGTACTAGAGCATCTAAAGACAGATATGTTGCTATATAAGCCTTCCCTTGTAGAAGAGGTAGCCACCATTTATCCACCATTCTCCCACATCCTACCACGGCTTTGATGCCAAAATGCGTGGAATTTCCAATTTTCCAACATCACTCGACCATGGCCACGACTTGGAAGTGGTTTTAGACGCGATAGTGACATATTCCATTCAACCACGGCTTCAGACTTGATTCAATAGGACTAAAGTTGGATATTGTTGTATTTTTTTTTTTCTTATTTATTCTTGTCATGAAGTTTGTATCTTGTCTTTATATTATTTAAATGCATTTTGAGATTATATTAGGCTAGATTTCGTTGTCTTTAGGAGTAAATGTAGCTTTTATTTGGGTTGTCTTGTGATACTTGATATATGATTATACTATGAGATTTATTTGTTACCGTTTAAAAACTAGTTTCACGTAAAAAACGAATTTGGAACTTATTCCTTATTCAACATGCATCCAAAAATCCTAACACTAGTTTTTGCATGTTTGAATGTTCACAAACGTTCATAAACCAGCTAGTTCACATAGATGCCAAACACGTGAAATTGAAAATTGTTTCGTTATAGATCAAAATGAAAACATAACCATTAATATTTGAGGTAGACAAAAATCAACCACGACTGACGGATGGGCCCATCAGCCGCGTATATCAACTTGTGTGGTTCTAATGGCTAATCTGAACCATTCAATGTGTTCTCCATATTGAAATTTTATTGGAAACAAAATTTTACATTTTTCTGAATTTGTTTACTATTTCGTTGAGATTTTTTTTTAAATCATTATTATTGAAGGGTCCAGAATTATTTAGATTAAGAATTTTGTAAAATACTAAAAATTTTCAGAAAAATATAAAATTTGGTCTCCAACGAAATTTCAATATGGAAAACATTGAACGGTTTGGACCGACAATTATATTCTCGAAAATTAAAATTTCATCGTAGCTGACAGTCTTTACCGTCAATCGCGACTGATTTTAATCTACCTCTTAATATTTTAGATCATTTGATAAAACAACCTATCAATTCTGAAATTATAAAATCTCTTCTAGGTCTACGGGAGTGCACTGATAGTGGCATTAAAATCCCTAAAGGAAACAAAAAAAATTAACTTAACTTAATTACTTCCATATTCATTAATTAAATTCAATTAAAGATAAATTGACATCTTTGTCGCTTAAAATTTATAAATAGCCTAAAGTTTTTAAGTTTATGTCTAATATATTCCAAATTTATCATATTAGCCTGCCTGATAATTGATCCTCAGGCGAATCATGTTAGAAAGTGTTGGATATGCCATTTTAAACCAAATCCATCTCAAATTGTGCTACCAACGAGAAGGATAAGTCTAATCCTTAAACTTTCTCTCTTCTAGCAATTAATTTTCTAATTAAGTGCAATAAAGAGAGAGTTCAATACATGAGCAAATGGAAGAGAGGGAGAGAGAGAGGTCGACGGCCAATGAGGAAGAGAGAGAGGCGGCTAGGGTTAGGGGTGGGGGTTCGTCTCAAAAGGACCCCTTTATATAGAGCATCAATTCTGTACCTACCACCACTTGCATATTTACAAGTTTGCCACCCTACCTACCACTTTTTGGGCCCGGCCTAGATGGGCCACTAGCTCTTCACCATTTAATCCATAATTCCATTAATTATAGGCCTCTTCATTTGCTCTCTAATTGAACATTTAGTTTACTAATAAATAAAGGCCCAATTAGCTCAAATAAATTAAATGTGTTGTATATAAATAATTATTAATTTAATAAAAATTATTTAGAGATTAGACAATGTATTAATTTATTTACATATGATCCATTTGACTTAATTAATTATAATGGTTCATAACGATATATAATTAATTAATTAACTTATCATATTTTGTAATACTTACTGTTGCAAATAAAAAAATAATGCATGTATGGTCAAATTTCTATTTGTGCGACTCTTTAAGGATTTATGTTATGTTGGAGATGGAATTAAATCGTTTTTTAATTCCAATAATCATAAGCAGTATTTAGCAACACGTTATGATTTTCAATTCACAAAAATAGTGTACTGCTATCGTATTTCAATCCTACATAAGAGAATAAAAGTGTTTCCCTATTTTGATTCTTATGTCACACGATATTATCGAATAATTCAAGATAGGAATGTGTCATTCTTGCAGATTATACATTTCTTGATCTAGAGATAATTGTATCAGTTGCTAGCAAACCATCTATCTCTATCAAGGGGCCCAAACAGATATCGTCACTCACTAAGTTAATTAATGAGGGACATACGATTTTCTTTATGATTAACTTTTCCCCGCACAATTCAAGAGAGCATAAATAAAGTCCGTATAGCAGCCCTTATCGATAATCAGCGGTAGACGATATTTATAGAACCTATCCTCATGTGGAAAAGATAAGCATCTCAAGTTTAGAACCAAAATTATAACTAAATAAATAATTACACATAACACAATCCATATATTTATTTCGATGTGTCAAGTCCTGTACTTTGTTCTATAACATACACATATGTAGTTAAGCTGGTAACTCTTTACCTATGATTTGTAGAACTTAATCATCACTTAATTTGCATACTAATCTTATTGATAATTAATTCTCCTTGTTATCAAGATTATAGACCTTTTAGATTTGTTATTGTCATTTAATTATAAATGAACTACGGAGATCTACAATTCATATCATCAACCTGAATGATCTGTCAATAGATAAATCAAGGAACAAATGATCAAATATCATTAATAATATAAACCACAGAAGTAGTCAGATGTGATTGACTTCTAGAACATATCTCTAACAAATCAATCATAAGTATTTAATCTTATTTGTATCCATTTTGCCTTAGATGAATTTAATAAGTGCTCTCTTAACCTTGTGTCCTTGTTCAAATTAAGAGTAACAGGTCGAGTATGTCCCAATGTGGACCGGTATAGTGGTATGCTTATAGTTCAATAAAATAAGCAAAAGAAAATATGGGCCTCCACAAATTGTAACGACCTCTAAAATTGATCAGAAGTTTGGAAGGCCGGAATGACACGCATGATTGTATACTGATCAGCCTTTTTTATTAATTGGGCCTTGTATTTAGTAAGATTCATTACGGAGGGAGAGACAGATATCTTCTATTCCTCTGCAATGCCGGTTGCCTGGTTCTCAAGAGCCATCCGATCGAATTTCGATGATTAAAATTTACGGACCACATGTCCTATATTAACCAGGGAGCACTGCAAAGGATATGGTTCCACGGAGGGAAGGCCTGAAAGACAGAAATATTAATTGAAGAAAAAATGTTTGTACAGTTTCATTGGCAGACTACCGCTCCACGTTGTTGTTAACAAATTCCATGATTACCTTTAACGTTATCTTATTTTATTTTTCTTTCATACTTCATATATGACATTATACGCATATATTTATACGTAAATACATATATTCTAATTTGACGATCTTCAGAACATCTATTATTCTTACCGCTAACTAGACTTTAATCTCAAAATGAGTACAAATATTTCCCAATTTCCAGTATGGCATTTGACGTCGCTGCAAGTACTTTTCGTTTCTACTTCACATATTATATCGGCCTGATATGTGTCGAACTCGAGCGAGCTAACTTTAAGCCAACTTCGATGTGAAATTAATTGAATTTTATCAAATCGAATCAACCTAGTGTCAAGTTTCATAACGAACTCGAAGAGCTAGACCAATGTCCATATATATTTCTTTTAAGTATTGTACTAATTAATTAATATTTAATAGTTATAGTTTTTATATTATTTTATTTATAAGCTAATGTTTTATTCGTTTTATAATAAAATTTGACAGAAAAAATTAGCATTTATAATTTTATATATAGAGAAATGCTATGGTGCATCGCGATGTATTAACGATTTTGTACATCGCGATCATATTTGTTGATAGTTTAACAAATTGAATATCTAACTAAAGAAATCCAATCTATATATTGAAATCTCATTACAAACCAAATTTTATAGTTTTTTGGAATTTTTTTCGAATTTTTAAAACCAGCCATTTTTGGAATTATTTTTTTATTAATTGGTACCTAAAAAAGGAAAGTTTTAGAAAATTAGAAAAAAATAGTAAAAAAATTTAAAAAAATATAAAATTTGGTTTGTAACTATATTTCAATATATAGATTTGATTGGTTTAATTAGATTTGCTAATTTATAAAACAGTTGACGGATAATTATCGCAATGTATAAAAGTCTCAATACATCGCGATGCACCGTAACATATCTCTTTATATATGATATTTATATATTATAAAACAAATTATATAAATAATAAAAATTGATAATAATATTATATATATAACTAATTTTGAGTAAATTTCTAGTAAGTCGAAGTAATTTTGAGCTCGAGGGAACCGCAAATTATTATATCCTAAGATTAAGATGATTAAAAAGTGAATTAAAATTATCAAACCGGGGCCCGGGGGACATAGAGATCCATTCAGTGGGTCCCACACATAATGAACAAGTCAAAGTCAAAACATCGGATACCCATGTTAGTGGGACCCAGAGAGTCCAATCTCGGGACCACAAAAGCAGTGGACAAAAACTAACATTGGAAACAGCAACTCTGCCACCGTTTCTCTCTGTCCTCTTCAGTCTTCGTTGCCTTGCCTTAATTCGAAAAAGATGAATCATAGTTGCGCACGAAATCCCACAAAAAGAAAAAGAAACCTAATTCAGTAGAGAGGCAGAGGCCAGAGGTAGATGCCTGTGCCTTCTGACAAGTTTCTCTTTTTGTTTTTCTGTTCATAATTTTTCTCCACATGGGATCATGGGAATTAGGGCCGGTTGCATCTCCAATTTACTATGCCTCGATTCACGCAATAAAAATTTGTTAGGAGATAAAGAATTACTGACCACACTGTAAATATAAAAAAGTCGTGATGGTATAAATTTTAGAGGCAGATTAAAATCAGCCGATGGATGGGACACGGTCAGCCGAGATTATATTTTAATTTTGAGATTTTAATGTCGAATTTGAAGCATTTAATGTGTTATTTATAATGAAATTTCATCGGAGATCAAATTTAACATTTTTCTGAATTTTTTACTTTTTTCAGATTTTTCAAAATCATTGTTATTGAAGGGTCCAAAATTGTTTAATTAAGAATTTTTTAAAACACAAAAAAATACTAAAACATCAGAAAAATGTAAAATTTTGTCTCCAACGAGATTTCAATATGGAGAATACATTAAACGATTTGGATCGATCGTTAAATTCACGAAAATTGAAATTTCATCATAAGTGACGGTCTCATCTATCAGTCGCGACTGATTTTAGTCTATCTCTAAATTTTAACATAAATATACCGCAGTAAATAATCATGCCAAACATGCGGTAGATAATGGGACAATACTATTTCTCCCCTGCTTTCTTTCTTTTCTCTTTTTTTGAACCAGAAACTCCCCAAGTAAGGGAACCAACTTCTTTAAACCAAGTAAAAGCCAATACACCAGAGTTAACTAAGAAAGTTCAATAGGAGCTATGCCAGAACTAGCAACAAAGTAAAACAAGTTAACTAAATGAGGCGCTAGAGGTCTCTTTCAGAGCTTCACACACCTAACTAAAAAACAAATTTAACTGGCAATGCCTCAATCAAGGTAATCATTATCAGAGCTTTAATAAGCAAATAGAAGTAAGCTAAAATTGACTGACTAGAGACTAATCAGCGAAAACAGTTAGTTGTGGGCAGAAAAAAGTGTCTCTTCATTTCTCTTCTTAGCAGCTTCCTGTTTCTTTGCCAAGTCATAGCAACTCTTCTCCATATCTGTTTTCAATTCAGTCCAGTTAGTGAAATAGTTCAAAGTATTAAAGTAAATTGCATTAAAAGATAAATTTTCTTTACTTCTAAAGAGGATATTATTCCTCTCATTCTAAATTGTCTAACACCAAGCAGCAAACAAAGACTTAGCAAAGCTTTATTGTTAGAATTAAGCCGATTAATACTGGACCACAGACAATCTAAGCTAGCACAATTTAGGACAATATTCTTATTGTTAAACAAATTAAAACCAGTCCAAAAGTCCTTGGCAATGGGACAGTTGAGAAAGATGTCTTCCATTGTTTTTGAATCACAGCAGAAGTCACATTTATTTGATCCTTGCCTGCCTTTTCTCTACAAATTGTCTATAGTTAGAACTTTATTATTTAAATCAACCATAGAAATAATTTTGCCTTTAAGGGTGCCTTTATTGGCCAAACAATAGTTTTTAAATATTCTTATTGTCAAAGCTCTAGATAGCTAAGTCAGGAGTGTCAAAGAGAGCAATTTTGTTGATTAACTCTATAATAGCAGCTTTCTGTGATCTACCTATTCTAGATAACCCTCTTGTTAAGAACAGCTTAGGTAGACCACTCTTGACAACTTGACTTATGGTGCCAGAGGGATTTTTTGTTTTCACAAAATTTTAGAAAAAAATTTTGTAAAGAGAAAACTCCTCAAACCAGATATCCTTCAAGAATCTGATATTTTGCCATTGTCTGCTATTTTGTAAGTTCATGTGTTAAAAATAGAGTGCAACTTTATTAAGGATTTCCACATGAAATAAGGCATGCTTCACTCTAGGCCACCTTTATATTTGTCCATTACAATATCCTTCCAAATGGAGTTGTGGCTGCTGAAGAACTTTCAGAGCCACTTTTCCAAGAAGACTGTGTTCATTTGGTTCAGCTTGATTACATCCCAGCCTCCATACTTCTTTTTCCTACAAATGATGCTCCAGCTTACTAAGGTCAATTGTTCTTGTCAGTATTTTGGTAACTTACCTAAAGAATTTTTTTTTCTAATTTGATCTCCCTTGCTTTCTTTTAATGTTGGAATTTATGAGAGTGGAGCCCTTTATTGAAATGACAATATTTGAAACTGTTGTTTTCTAGTGAGGGAACCGACCGTTTGGCTCGCGCTTGCTGGTCGCACCCACTGATTACTAGCAGGGGCGGAACCAAGTACGCTCCAAAGTGTACTTGGCATATGCTAATGCTAATTTTTTAAAATGACTCGTATAAGTTTGAAAGTTTTGTATAAATTTTTCTAAAATTTCTAAAAATTTTTATTTGGAACACGCTAAAAACTCAAAAAGATCCGTGTTATAAAATTTCGCCCCCTCTATTTGAATATCTTGGTTCCGCCGCTCCTAATGGTTGGAGCCTATCTCTTTATATAAACCTCTATTCTGATGTGTTTTATGCAAGAGATAAATCATTTTCAGCACAGAGAAGCAGAGAATAGAGGAGGAGAGAGAGATCCACTTCTCTCCTACTTGTTTGATTGGTAGGAGCACTCGATGAAGAGTGAAACGCCGAAAACTTTGTGGCAGTCCGTCTGCAACTGTGGCTGTGGAATCATAGATTAGACTAGTTATCTTACGTGGTCTGAACTCACTTGGCACATAAATACGGAGGCTTAGACAAAAATCGTCTTCCACTGCGATATATGTATTACCCACGATTTTCTAATAGTTACTAACCGCTGAACACTTGTTTTAAAGTTTCAAATCTATGCATGTGTTTAGCACGTTATGATATAAAGTAATATATATATCGTTTTTATTTTCAGCATACCATGCAATTTTGTGCGGGCAATTATTACTGAACAAAAAATATAAATAATTAGGACCCGTTTGTTTATGACTTAAATGATGAATAACTTAAGTTATGCATTCTTTAGTCACCAAACAGCTCTTACATAAGATGCATTGAGGGTACATAACTTATGCAACCTAAATAGGTTGCATAAGTTATGCATGGTCCCCTTTAATTTTTTTCCTACAATACCCCTTAGAAATTATTAATAATAATATTTAATAATGAACAAATAATTAATAATAATTAATAAACAATAATATTTAATAAGTAACAATAACTATTAAAAAATCACAACTAATAATAAATGTTAATTATTGTAATTAATAATATATTTACAAGTAATATTAATTATTAATAATAATGATTTAATAATAATAATTATTAATTAATTTAAAATAATTAATAAATAACATTTTTTTATTAAATAATTAATAATATTTTATAATAATAAATAATTTCTTATTATCATTAATAATTAATTTTTATAATAATTAATAAATAATAATAATTAATAAGCAACAATAATTATTAAAAAAATCATAATTAATAATAAATATTAATTATTATAATTAATAATATTTAACAAGTAATATTAAATATTAATAATAATGATTTAAGAATAATAATTAATTAAAGGCATGAATATAAGGGCATTTTGGTCTTTTGACATGAATATATGAATGCATTAAATTAGTCATCCTTACTACACAACCAAACATCTATTACATAACACTATATAAACACTTATGCATCCTTAACTTATTCAACTCCTTACTACACAAACAAACGCCCCCTTAGATTTTTGCCGCTTGAAAATTTGCCAATTCACAAATTTCATTGTTAGATCGGTAATTAGATTTTTTTTTGCCACCGTAAAGCCGTCAAAATTAGTTTTGTTCCCTTATTTTTTGAAAAAAAATTTCTAAAACTATCACCGTTAAAGATGTCATTATTTCTAAAATTCCCAAATTACCCTAAACCCTAAAACAAATTGCGGCGCTGAGGAACAAATATACGAACCCACCAAAAAAATTCATATCGAGGCAATTTACCTTACGTCGTGGTTTCTAATTCATGACCACCCAATATACACCTACGTCAAAATCATCATTTTACAATCACCATGAAACTTATCACTTTTTTCTTCACAATTGTAACATCATGTCTACAATATGTCAAGTGCATTTCTATGAACCTCCATTTCGTTTGTGTTTTTTTTTTTTATTTACTGAATATTAATTTTCATTATTTGTAGTGGCAAAATCAGGGGTGTAGCCAGTAGGGGTGCTAAGGTGGGCTTGGCACCCCTAAAATTTTAAAATTCTATGGGGAAGTTTTGTATTATATACTAAATTTTGTTAATATATAACATATTGCACCCTAATAAAAGAGTTCAAATACAATCTAATTAAGTTTATTATTTATTCAAACTAGTTTAATTATAGTTTTCTTTAAGAGCAAATTTAGAAGATAAAAAATTACAAATAAAATATTGCTCAAATATGAAAATTTTTGCTTATTATTTTTGAAAGAAAAAATTACTTCTTTATTTATTTGATATAATTCATGTTAAGAAAATTACTACTATAAAATAATGTAATATTATTTTTTGTTGTCAATCTTTCTAGATTTTTAAACTTTCAAACTTTAGTATGCCTAAGTAAAAAATGCTAGCACCCCCTAAGAATTTCCCTGGACATAATTTAATTTTTATCAGTGTATAGTGACATAAAATCTAGTATTTCTTTTTCAATGATATATTTCAAATTTTTATGTTTTACAATAGCATAAGTAAAAGAGCATAATGGCCATATCAATTAACCAATGGCATAAAACTAAATTTTACTATTTTGTAGTGGTAAAAAATATTTTGTCACCTAGTAATGACATATGTCTAATTTCAAACTATAGCGGCATAAACCTAAATCGCCAAAAAAATAATAATTTCGCATAAAACTAACAGTGTATGAAATTTTGATCTTCCTCGAGTCCTCGAGCAAACAATTGTATAGAAATAAAAACTATATGACGAACCACATATTTTAGATAATTTGATTTTTCCCTTATACATTTCAAAATTATACTTACCTTGCGATCAATCTGGGTTGACTTTAGTTCATACGACTTCAGTCAAAATTTTAATGTCTTCTTCGATGTGTTGTTTCTTTCACCCCTTTTTAAAATTCGCTACCTTTCCTGTGTCGACATCCCAGCGAATAAGAGTATACGACGAACCCTCGTTCTCTTATTTATAATTATTATACGGACTAACAATGTATGTTCAATAATTTGAATCTTTTTTTTAAAATTAAATCAAATTCATCGACACTGCGCACGCAACAACTCAAATTTTATAATTTCACAAATATCTTTTCATTGAACGTTGGAGTTCAGTACGGTTGGTCAATAAATCTGTCGTTTATTTAAAATCTAGGAATTCAATTTTTCTGTGCGTGGAAGAGGAAAAAAATTTATTGACTGGAGTATATATGTCTCTATTAATAAATATTAATTGTTACTGAAAAGAAAGCTTTTACAATTCTATGCGGTGGTTAATTAAAATAAATAATTTAGATGGAAATTTCGGATTTGATACTTAAAATTTAACCTTATCTTCTTCTTTTTTTTCTAAAAAAAAGCAGCATGTCGACCAGCTTAGATGGTCAACCCTTGTGCGACTGGAGCTGATCCGGTTGAATCAAATTTTAATCAAACGTGCTATGTGAAGTCCACATTCATCCAACTTAATTGGACAAAGAAAGGTTTAAAACAAAGTCTCTCTGCAGAATGATTTTGAACTATATTTGACTACTTGGCACAACCGCACAAGAGTGACTAGATGGTTTGAGCCAAAAAGTTATGAAGTCGACATTCATCCATGCAAAACGGCAAAAGCAAGGTGCGCCACAAATGCAATCTGAATTCATCTTCTCATCATTCATCAACGGCTATCTAACAAATACTATATCAAAACACACGCTAGGTCAAAACTCAAAATGTCAGCCAAACAGACTCTACCCCAAAATAAATAAATAAATATTTCTTTTTTTTTTTTTGAATGAAAACCCGTAGGCATTCATTTAACAGAAGAACGTTTGTACATGCAGTTAAATGGATGAGTGCCATTTGGTAAGATAGAAAATTAAATAAATAATTATTCCCGTACAGACTAAGCCACCCAAAGATATAATAATACAAAAAAAGAGGGAGGCTGGAAATAAACTAATTCATGACAAACTCCATACGAAACAAAACAGAAATTAAGGTACTCTCGTTGAGAGATCCACAGTTAATTATCCAAATTATACATGGTGATACACAAGTTTGATGATCTCCACCAAAAATACTTGTTTATTGAGAACCAGTTTTTTGTCTAGTGAAAAAAAACGATGCATCTTGCAGGGGCGGAGCCAATAGGGTGGCTACAATGGGCATATGCCCCCCAGTGATGTATTATTTACCTTAATTTTTAAGCTATTCTTTAGTAAAATGATATAGATATAGTGCAATATGCCCCCCCAATACTAAAAAATTATAAATCAGCCCCCTCAATGAAAGTTTTCTAGCTCCGTCCCTGGCATCTTGAGTGAAAGATCGTAGATTCGAAATCCGACTAGAGAGTCTTTCATATATAGACATTTAATTTAAAAATAAGTTGGTGACTTAGACCCCCAATTTATCTTAAAAAAATACTTATTTATTAAAGAGTGTTTCATCAGTATATTATTGTTAATAATACAAAAGAAACCTCAAAGGGTACAGAACTAATTAATGCATTCAGTATTATTAGTTAATTAGCCACCTAGCCTAATAAACAAAGAACATGGGAACCAGAAAATGCGCCAGACGAATGCTACTTTTGTAGTCGACAACTGAGATTTCAACTTGTTATTAAAGCTTGAATCGCTTCTCTCGTGATATCTCAAATTGATATGATTTCTGATGTATCACTCCAGCCAACTTATAAAATGAGTTCATTGTTAGCTGTTATGAGTTGTCTCTGTTGCTTTATTATTTCCTCCACAGATTAGTGACTACTAATAAATGCCAGCAGGCAGCACTAGATGTGGAGCCCACAACTGCAATATATCACACGTATTTTGGAGTTTTATATAGAAATAATTACAAGCCAGGATGAGGAGAGAAGTACAACTGAAAAGCATTTTGGAGTTTTATATAGAGATTTAATAGTTGGTTGGTTGTTAAATTTTGAATGATTGTTATCAGTCAGTATTTTATACAATCATATATAATGCTGATTAATTGAATTACCACCAACTATTTTGCCACCGAATGTGAAAAGTGCTACATGTATTATTATATTATGGGTTTGCAACATTACAAATATTAGTATTATATTTTTGTTATAATAGGCTTCTTTTTAAAGTACTTTTTTAAGGCAGCCGACATGAGTATTCAGTATCTCTTTTTTATATTTAATGAAAGTGCCACATGCTTGAAAAATGTATTCGCATAAATGAACAGGGAGTTATCTTCGGACAACAATAATCTTGGCAGTATATGTTTCTAAACAATTTATACAAAATAAAAAAAAATTATAAGAGTGATTTAGATATAGTCTGTTAACTAAATCTTAATGCAATTGAATATCAAGTGATAATTTATATAAAGAGTCATATATAGTTTCAAATTATAAATATTTTTTATTAGCTTGTTTGTATAACCATGATATACACTTTACAAATTAAGTAGTTTTTTTATTTTTCAATTTAAAAAATGTATATTTGGAAATCGTCAAAGTATGACGATTCTTTCTCAACTTATCCCTAATCATTAACAATTTGAGGAAATTTTAACAGGCAAAATTTATAACCAATCGTAGGTGTCTCGCCGCACAGCTAAATACAAAAACATGTAGCAGAGGATCCATAGTCGTGGCAGGGAGAAACGAGGATAGGCATAAAATTTCACATGGCAATGGGGCTGTGTGTTATTGCAACTTGCAACATGTGCTTACTGTCTTGTGTCATAGTCAGCTCCAGGCTTCCAGCTTTGCTAGCCACCCTAAAGTAATTAATCTCTCCATGAGAAACTACAAAGAGATATTTGGATTAAGTAATTACACCTTAATTGGTCTCTCATTTTTTTTGTGGAGGAAAACACTTGCCTGAATTACTTCAAAGGTTTTAATTTCAAATGTAAGAATTGTGTCAGATATATGAATTTTAGTCACATAATTATGCACACTTTCTCACATAAGAATGGATAATAATCAAAAGTCCAGAAAATGGAGAGGATCTTGCTTGTCCAGCCCTTCGAACTCAACAGTGCTAACTGTTATAATTAAGTAATTAACAACTAGGTATAGCGGCCTTATCTAAAAAGGGGAAAAGTGCTAATTACTAAACTGTGCCGACATGATTAATGATATTTTTCCCATTTGTCAGTCCCACAACCACAAGAGCCTGGGGATGAGCAGTGTTTTGCTTACATTTCAACATGTAAAATAAAACTTCAGTCAATTTTTGGAAGTTTGATTATTCCTATTTCCAAAAGAATTTAGTGTTTATGTCATGTTAAAATTGAATAATGGTTGTCAATGAATTGTGTGAAATGTAAAATATTTATTTTCTTTTATATAATTTCACACAATAAAATGTGATTTTATCTAAACTAGCAAAATATACCCCCAATTTTTGGGCAAATAAAGAAACAAAATAAATAACATTATTTTTGTTTAATATAGAATTATATATGTTGGCAAATAAACATAAATGACTCAATAAATATATGTATTTTGTATGACAAAATATTTGAAAAATTATAGGTAATAAAAAATTTCTATTTGTGCTATTTTCTTTTCTAAAATAGAAAAACTATTAATATTCAAATCAATGCTCTTTCCATTTTAGATGTAAAAAATAAAAAAATATTAAAATAATGATGAATTTGTTGGATTGCAAATGGGATTAGATTCTCATTAGATATTTTGTTATTTAATATTAAGAATTATAATAATAATCGATATAGTAATTCTAATAATTGTCATGAGTTCGTGATGACGAATAATTATATTTAAAAAATGGTTGGAAAAATATAATTATCTTCAATCACTCGGTCTCTATTATTTATACATCATCCAAAAATAATATTTTTCTATTCATAAATATACTATTATTTTTCACCATTCTCTGTTCACAATCCTTATTCATAGACCTATTCATGCTTATTCATGTCACATCCAATGGCATAATTTTTGTTTTTAATTTGAGTCAACATTACAAGTTTGTATTCCGTATTGAAGTCTACTTAGCTATCAAAAACTTTTCCAAAGCATGTCTAATAATATTTTTTGTCACTAGTCTAATTTTTAACAAGCCTAAACAACACCTTTAGAACATCCAATGGCTAATCAATAGTTATCTTTATAATAACATAATTTAAAATATACATGTTTATATATCAATTCAAATCTAATGAAATAACTTCACCCGAAATATATCACGCAAATCTAATGAAATAACTTCACCCGAAATATATCACGCATATGCTTTCTGAAAATGGCAGCTTAAAAATTCCTTCTATTATTGTTTGAGTAATGCTAGAATCAAACATATAGGACGTCAAACACGATTCAAACGTAGCACATTAAAATTTCAAACGGTCGATCCAAATCGCTCAATATGATCTCTATATTAAAATATCTTTGATAATCAAATTTTATATTTTTTCATATTTTCTAACTATTTTTTTCGAATTTTTAAAATTGAAGGGTTCATAACTTTTTAGATTGAGCATATTGAAAAATTCCAAAAAAATAGTAAAAAAATTTGAAAAAATATAAAATTTGGTCTCCCTGAAGATTTTATAACACATAACAATTTGAGCGGTTTGGATCGGCCATTCCAATTTTAAAAATTAAAATTTCATCGCGTTGGACAAATGTACGTGTCCTATATGTTTGACACTAGCAACTCCCTGTTTGTTTTAGAAATAATTTAATTAAGGAAGTTTTATGGGATATGGTTACAAAGAGGAAATGACAAAACTTAATTAATGCAGATTCTTGCTTTATTATACAGGGGTATACATGTCCAGAAAAATGTTGCGGAATGCTCCCAGAAAAATTACAGTGTCCAAAGCACTACCCGTGGTTTGCTTACACTTCG
Organism: Rhynchospora pubera; assembly: GCA_028095005.1. Lineage (NCBI taxonomy): Eukaryota > Viridiplantae > Streptophyta > Magnoliopsida > Poales > Cyperaceae > Rhynchospora > Rhynchospora pubera. The sequence goes on from CM051461.1 coordinate 25,671,984, forward strand.
ACATGTAAAATAGAACTTCAGTAAATTTTTGAGAGTTTGATTATTCCTATTTCCCAATGAATTTAATTTTTATGTCGTGTTAAAATTGAATAATGGTTATCAATGAATTGTGTGAAATATAAAATATTTATTTCCTTTTATACCATTTCACACAATTAAATTCGCTTTTATCAATACTAGCAAAAGATATCCCAATTTGTGGTCAAATAAAGAAACAAAATAATTAACATAATTTTTGTTTAATATAGAATTATATAAGTTAGCAAATAAATTATTTTTGTTTAATATAGTATATAGTATATAGTATTATACGTGTTAGCAAATAAATATAGATGACTCGATAATATATGTAATTTGTATAAACAAAATATTTGAAAAATTATAGGTAATAAAAGAATTCTCTTGGTGCTCTTTTCTTTTCAAAAATAGAGAAACAATTAATATTCTAATCAATGCTCTTTCTATTTTTGATGTAAAAACAACACTTCATATTATTTGATCTACCGATTGACATCCGGCCACAATAAATCAAACGACACAAAAAATATTTACACGATAGATCTAGATATTTAACAGTACTTTTGTATCCATGTTTTTATAAGAAGTAGTAATAGTGATTGACAACTTTTAGATTACTTATTTTTCAGTTACAAGCAGAAATAAATAAAATCCTAGTGCCAAGTAGAATTATTTTAAGTTTAAATAATTATAGACAAAATACTATATATACATAATTTATATGTAACTAGGGTAAAAAATTGCGGTAGGCTCGAACCTAAAACATATATGCCAATGTCCTAAAATGCCGTTGGGTTAGAAACGAATTATAATTCAACATATTACTATACGGAATTACTTTTCGTCATTCGTTTTTCCTTTTTCGTCGTCATTCTCATCATCTCTGGTAAAAAGCGTTATCGCTTTTCTATTTTTAGTCAGCGTCATATAGAGGATGACGGGGATGATGACGAAAAGAGAATGAGAAAATGAGCGTTGGGGAGGATGATGATGAACGATGAGGAAAATGGAGAACAGAGCGAATCAGAGAGAGAGATCGAATCGGAAGGTACGAAGGGGGAGGAGGGAGGGAGTGTGATATATTAAGGTTCTAGTTAATATAGTAAATATTCTAGTTAATATATATAAAGGTTATGTTATGCATATTTACTAGAACGTTTATGCATATTAACCAGAACTGTTATGCATGTCAACTAGAACTATTGTACATATTAATTAGAACTACTATAACTGTTATGTATATTAACTAGAACTATTATAAATATTAACTAGAACTACTATGCATATTAACTAGAACGGTTAATGATCGAGGTATAAACCTAGGTCAAAATAAAAATAACCTTGTTTACTCGACTAGATGTTCGTAGTAAAGCAAAGGTGTCGATCCCACAGAGATGGTGATGAATACTAATCCTATTTGTTCGCTAAAGCTAGACAATAAAAGTTTAGAAAATGATTGGTGCTACAAACTAAAAGGTGAAATGAAAAAGATGCAAGTGCAAGAATGGAAGTGATTTAAAACAGTTTAAAAGAATATTTTTGGGATTTTTAAGGGTTTAAAATATGATGAGAAAAGTGCCTTAGGGGTTGATTTCACCTAAATTTGGTCACAGAGTCACAAGACTTAGCACTGTCGTATTCAGCCTTGCTAATTCGGTCCGAATTCCAGACTGAATTCCACTGTGTAAATGTTGTGGTTTACTCTTATGTTGATTTATTCAAGCCAAAGGTCCATATAGCCATATCTAACTCCCCAACCCTCCGCTTTCGCCTATTGGGTACGGTATTTGGAATGGGATCTAGTGTTAAATAACCTTCATCGAGTGCATTGCATTCCAACTTTCGTTGTCGGTGGACTTATTCGAGTTTACTAATGATTTTCTGCGAGATATCTAACCTAGACTTTCGCCTAACTAGAAGTGTTTACTTTTGGTTACTAACTGATCTTTCGCCCTTGACCTACCTCGAAGTACATGAGAAAAGTTCAGTTATTATAATGGGTTGAACTTTCCAACAAATGCGGCCGTACAAATGCCGAGCAACACAAGTAATAAAAGATTCAAACACAAGCAAATCAATAAAAATTCAAAGGTAATTAGTTTCGTCCATCAACAAGACATGCAAACCAAGCAAACCAAATTCTAGGCTACATCTATCCCTAAAGCAACAAAGATCTAACCTATCATGCTAATAAAACAAGATACAAACTCCATGACAAGAATAAATAAGAGAAAAGGAAGAGATACAACAATATCCAGGTTTACTCCTATTTGAATCAAGTCCGAAGCCATGGTTGGGTTGAATCTAACGCTGTCGAGCCTAGAACTGCTCCCAAATCGCTGCCATGGTCGAGTGATGGTGGAGAGATGGTGGAAATCTCACGCCTTTCGGCATGAGAACGGTGCTGAGAGGTGGAATATTGGTGGCTGCTGATGGATAATGGTGGATTTCCGTTCCTCAAGCAAGAATAAACCTAATATAGACTCCTCTCTGGCCCCTTGACAGGTTGGAAACGTTTTCCCCTGATTTAGGCCGAAATTGGGGCCTTCTTTCCATAAGAGAAAACGCCTCAGGAATACAGTTGGAAACCTTTCCTGTATAGCAATTCGGACCGAATTCCAGACAATTCGGTCCGAATTAGCGGTCCGAATTGATGCTAATTCGGTCTGAATTCCTGTGCCAGCATTGTGCACCAATAGTATTTTGAGCATAATTTCTTCATTCGGGCTCCGATTGAGGTGATTCAAAAATCGCCGGCAAGCTTACGATGAGCTCTATAATGCTAGTGTTTCCATTTCACCATTTGATTCTCTTAAATCCACCATTTTATGTAATGATTCTGCGTGATCTATCAAATTCCTACAAGACAAGTCAAATTCCACGGTAGTATCCAATCTTGCCAAACAAACAGAAAAACAAAGATAATATCACGATTTTAGTCACAATTTCGATGTAAATTCTGGCCAAAATATCAGTATAAATATGAGATATCATTTAATATAATAACTAGAAAAATTGTTCTTATAACTAGAACCATTATGGATGGAGGGGGTGGGATCGGGGGTAAACGGGAGTAGGGTTTACCACTGGACCGCCCGGTCTGACCCGAACCGTACCCGAACCGGACTTTTTCCCGACCCGACCCGGACCGTAGAAGAACCGTGATGGACCGAGGGGGTGGTCCGGGTCGGATTTATCACGGGTTTGGGTCGCCAATTTAGCATAAACCCGACCTAAACCTGTCCCGTCTTAACCCGTGGACCGGCCTGGACCGGACCATAAACCCGTATAAACCCGTGCAAACCCGTGTGAACCGTGGCATTTTCAAAAAAAAAACCAAACCAAACCCGTGCCACACGCCAGCCACGCTCCAGCACGCGCCAACACGCGTGTCAAACCACGATTGGCCCTGCTTTTTTTGCTTTTTTCGTGTCCAATGTGCTGGCGACACGTGGCCCTGCTTTTTTGGGTTTTCGCGTGAAAGCTGAGACGACTCGGACGAGAGGGAAATAGGGAGGAAAATAGGGAACATTAAAGGCTCTTCCTTTTTTGCAACGGATATTTTTTCCCCAGCTCCAATAGAGCTTCGACACGTGTCCAAAAAAAGCAACGTTAATTTTTTTTGTCCAGCACCAACGGCTCTTTTAGCCGTTAGAAATCCAACGGCTATTTCAGAAGTTTTTTTTTAAAATAATATTACAACATTTATAACTCTATAAATACCTCTCTATATCATCTCATTTCCACACCAATTCAACAGCAATCTCTCACTCTCTCACTTTCATATTTCCATAGCAAACATTCTCTCAATTCTATTTCCATAATTCCATTTCCATTTTCATAATTCCATAATCCTATTTATATTTATATCCATAGTAGTTTTTCAATATTATTTTTGTAATTTCGTATTTAGTTAAATTCCAATCTTATCATCCAAAATTCCAAAAAAAAATGTCATTTCCACCTCCTAATCCTAATGACCAATTTGCCCAACTATTAAGTGAAGATATATTTGGTCCACCTCTTACTTATCCACAAAATCCTAATTATTCTAGTGGAGCGCATGGTGCAAGTTCGAGTGTTCCTAAAATTATTTCGAGTCCCGAAATTATTCCAACTCCGAATTCTTCTATTCCACCGGCATCGGAAGCGAACACTCAAGCAACGGAGAAGAGGAAAAGGACCGAACCGAATTACACCGCACCTTGGTGGCGATATTACGGACAAACATTAGACGAGAATGGAGGTTTGAAGTCCGCAAGGTGTAAGGTAAAAAATTGTAAAGGTAACTTTTTATACGTTAAAAAAATGGTATGAGCTCCTTCCAAAAACATGCCAAAAAACATGAAAATGCCCATGAAGAACCGCAAAATGAACCAGACACTCGGTTGTTCCAAACAACTTTGAACTCGGACGGTACTAGAACTCACCGAAAGTATGACCCGGAAAAAATGCTTAGCGAATTTACTCGTTACATTACCCACAAAGAACAACCTATAGCTATGGGTAATAGCTTTGCTTTTGCACGGTTGGTAATTTGCGGTGTAGGCGAACCAGTTTATAGGAGATTCCACCATAGGAAAATCACCAAAGAACTCAAGAAACAATTTCTTGAACGGAAAAATGAATTAGTGGCCCAATTTGCTTTAGCCACTTACAAGGTCTCAATAACATCTGATATTTGGACTGCCGGTAAACATGGCCTTGGTTATAGTTGTATTACTGCACATTATATTGATGACAATTGGATTTTACAGAAAAGAGTCTTAAGTTTTCGTGTTTTAGATTCTCCGCACACCGCTAAGGTAATTTACGATCATATTATGGATGTTTTGAAAGAGTACAACTTGGTTAGGGGTTTAGAAAAAAAGATTTTCTCGATATCTTTTGACAATGCTAGTAATAACACCAAGTCAGTAGATTATTTTCTCCGGTCCCTAAACCCAATTATGGATGGTGCCATGTTACACCAAAAATGTGCTTGCCATATTTTGAACCTAACCGTAAAGGCCGGCCTTGAAACCGATGGTGTTGACAATTTGATTACCAAATTTAAGAATGCCTTGACCCATATTTACTCGAACCAAGTTAGGAAATAAAATTTTCATCAATTATGCCAACGATTGGGGTTAAGTAAGTTAGCCGTTCCATGGGACGTAGACACCCGTTGGAACTCAACTTACAGAATGTTCCACCGAGTCCTCCCTTACAAGGAAGCAATAAACACCATGTTGAGTAGCAATAGCGATAGCATTCAACTATCGCTCTCTCCGGACGAGTGGCAACAACTCGAACATGTAAAACACTTCCTCCAAGCCTTCTTCGAAGCAACCGTGAGATTATCAAGCTCATACACTCCATCGTCCCACGAGCTCCTTCAGCAACTTTATGAAATTTCCAAGGTGTATGCAAACATTAGAGGTAAATTACAATTTTTAGAATTATTTAAACTACTCATAAATTGTAATAATATTTTATTTTGCAATTTTTAGAATTAGAATATCAAGACCAAACTCTTGCACCGATTGTACAAGCCATGACGACCAAATTTCTAAAATATTGGGAGGAGGTACCTCTAGTGACTATCATAGCCAATTGCCTCAATCCAAACTTGAATAATATGTACACCGTGAAGATGTTGCAAAGGTACAAAAGTCATCTTGGTTTATCGTCCCACAATGAGGAGGCACGCGTCAACTTCGCATTGGAGACCATGTTCAACATATACAACGCAAGGAGAAATTCCGCTCAACCGCCTCCAAGTTCAACAACAAGGCCTAACACAGGGTTAGACTTTTAACTTATATGCATTTTTTTTTTGAAATTTTACTATTTAACATAGATATTTTTTTTTGAAATTTTACTGATTAACTTATATATTTTTTTTAATTGAAACAGTAGTCGCCGCGGTTTGTTAGATGAGTTACGAGACGAGGATGACTTAATCACTGGATATGGAATATCCAACGAATTATCGAGTTACACATTATTACCGGCAAACATGGAAGATGAACCAATTGACATTCTCGACTATTGGAAGAGGCATTCAAGTGCTTATCCAACACTAGCGATGATGGCGAGAGATATATTTGCGGTCCCCGTGTCTACCGTCCCATCTGAATCTTGTTTTAGTTCAGCGAATAGAATTCTCACTGATAGACGGAGCAAGCTCGGCCCAAATATTTTCGAAAGACTTGTATGCATGAAGGATTGGATCGAAGCTGAAAATCGAACGCAACATTATGTTCCTGGAGAAACTAGCGGTACTGAAACTCAACCAAGTGCTAGTGGGAGTGAGGTGGAGTCGGAAGATGAATATGATCCGAAAGATACCGACCTATGGTATTTGCGCAAGAAATACTAGTTTGGTAATGATAGTATAATTTTCTAAACTCTTTAAATTCAATTTCTTCTAAAATTACTTCAACTTATTTATTAAAAAATATTACTAACAAAAAAAAAAGTTAGAACTCCGCCTATGTTATTATTTTTTAGCATAGCCGGTCCCAAGCCCGGAAAAAGGAGGAGGGTAACTTGATATAATTATATTTGAATTTGTTCAATTATTAAAAAAATTACAAATCAAGTTTTTAGAATAAAATAAATTTTAAATAAAGTACAAATTATTTTATTATTAATTTTATTAGACTTAATATATTTTAACTAATTTTTATAACTTATATTTTATAATCTTTTGTCATGTAATTTTGAAAACCATCGACAATGAAAAAAACATTAAAAATTACAAATTAAATTTTAAATAAAAAAATTAAAATGGACTACAAAATTATACTTAATTATTTGAACTATAAATATAATATATTTTAGCGAATTTATATTAATTTATTTTACAAATTTTTGATATTGAAACAATGAAAAAAGAAAAAATAAAAATCTGGAAAAAACCCACTTGGACCGGACCGGACCGAACCCGACCCGCCTTTACCCGTCCGGTTCACATAGGTCCGGGTCTACCAAGGGTTTGGGTCGGCATTTGAAAGGTGGCCCGTGCTAACCCGTCCCGTTTGGACCCGTGGACCGTGGGGGTTTGGACCGGACCGGACCGGACCGTTTGGTAAACACTAAACGGGAGGATGAGGAGCGAAACAGAGGCCTCTATTTCCTCTGTATCTATGTCGCTTCATTCCCTCTGTGTTGATCCCTTTCTCTTCGCTCATCCTTCCCTCTCCTCATCCGCTCATCTAAAAAAGGAAAACGCGTCATCCTCTCATCCAAAAAAGAAAAATGCGTGAAAAGATGATGGGAATGATCCTTATCAGCCCCGATTACTATATTAGTTAACTTACCAAATTCTCACTTGATCAAATAAACTATGATAACTACTATTATAATTTTTAGAGAAATGCTAATGTCCAATATATAGAACGGATGGGCTCCGTCCAATACGATCGTTTTCATATTTTTAAATTTCAAATAACCGATCCGAACTGTTCAATATGTTTTCCATATTGAAAACTTATAAGAAACCAATTTTTACATTTTTTTCCGAAAATTTTTACTATTTTTTTGGCATTTTAGAAAATCGTTATTATTGGACAATCTATAATGTTTATATCATGAATCTTAAAAAATACCCAAAAAAAATAGTAAACAATTTCGAAAAAATGTAAAATTTAGTTTCTTGTAAGTTTTCAATATTGAGAATTGATTGAACAGTTCGAATCGGTAATTTGAAATTAAAAAACGTGAAAACGATCGTATTGGACGGACTCATCTGTTCTATATATAGGGACACTAGCATTTTTCTAATTTTTATATAGTTTCTTATAATAACTGTATATATGTATCAGAAGTCTTCCAGAAAATGCAAATTCGGTGCTGGATCGAGATTCCATGTACCCGTTCAAACATACGTATTAATACATTCAAAAAGAATTTTTTTTCACAAGTAGAGGGAAACCACGTGACGTGACATGCATGTAACCAAACGGTCCAAACCAGCATATTTGGCCCATGCAACAGCTGTAGAAGTCCATTTCTAATTTAAAATCTCTTCCCTAAATAACAACTAGCATTAATTTTGATTAATAAACTTTATAATAATTGAAGAGATACTGGTCCCATGTCGGCACATAATATATATGGTTTCTTTTCCTTTCACAATCAACTTACAAACATGGTTGAGCCGCCAGTTAAGATATCATACAATGGGTCCCACCGAACTGATCAGGATACGTGAGAAAAAGAAAACGATGTTACATCCATTTTGTTGTTTTCTTCACTGGATTGGATCTTGGGGAATGTTCTTTATGGCTGGTTGTATTAGTTTACATTATTATTAACATAAATAAATGTTCCGTTATCAATTTGTATTTTTATATTTTGTACTCGCCCAAATCCAGTGGCACATAGTTTCTTTGATCTACTCTCATCTTTAATATGACATTATTAATTTATATTTTATTGGTTTCTACGTTTCATCTAATATATAGTAGAATTATTTAATTCAAAAGGAGTAACTGATGGGTTAGACCAGGATACCAGGGCTGTTCTTGGATCAGATTTGTTTACATGCACAAGTAAAATGAAAATATTCTAGATTGCTAATAAATTTGTCAAAGACTCTACGGTTGTCTATCACATGGATACGCCTAATATATACATACTTATGAGTCATGACTACATAATTTGTTGGCATATACTTGAGGTGCTGTTTCTTTACACACAGTCTATATGAGGCCAATTGATTTCCGACCTAAGAACCACTAGAAGGAGATTTTGCAAAATCAACAAAGACAGTTTAAATAGAGGACATTATCATATGTGGCTGCTTTGCTTTTTTTAAAAAAAAATTTAAAACAAAATACTTGAGAATTTTTATTAACATGACTAGAACCTTCTCAAATCCTTGAAAGAAAAATTTTATTTGACTTGAATAACCCTGACTCGATAAGAATTCTTGTCAATTTTAGAAAATTTGTACTCCAAAGGCATGTATTTCTAGCTACTTAACTAGAAAATATTCTGTGCACATCAAAACTATTTACCAAACCATGAAATCATAATATAGACTATGGGCATATGTTTCATGTAAATGGAAACCATGATATCATAAAAAAAAACTAATGACTAATTCAATGACTCAAATAAACAATTTAGGCAGTTTCTATATCATAATAAATTGATAGATTGATTAAAATATATGTGCTGATTTGCTTCAGGTGGTTTCCTAAAAGAAAAAAAATACATAAAAGACAGCCAGCCTAGCATAACCATTAACTCCTATCAACAGCCAAAACTAACAAATCCTCTTTTCATTAACAAAAGAGAACATTTATTGAGAGAAATAAAAAAACAAATCATACTTTCTCTCTGCTCCCTCTTGCCTATATAAACCCAATAAATTGTCCCGCCTTTACCTCCCGGTTCCGGTCTCCTCTGTGGCTCTGTCCCAGTTCAATTCCTACAGTTCTACTTTCAAAACAGAGTTTTGTGTTCTCTTCAAAGCACAAACTCCAAAGTAAAACGAAGAAGAAAATAAAAATAAATGATGAAGCGCAGCAGAGCAGAGACAATGCAACAACAAAAGCTCCAAGAAGAAGCCCCAACCAAGTCACAGCGCCGTTACAAGTCTCCTAAAAGTACCCATAATGCACCAAAGGCAAGAGCAGAGGATAACAGCCCGACAACCGTGCTGGCTGATGCTGTCGTCGAATCGGCATGCATTGCGTCTCCGCAAATGTACACTGAGAATCCTCTGTATACATTGTGGGATGAATTGGGTGGATTCTGGCCATGGGCCATAGAGCAGGAGGAGCTATCGGGTTGGTACCCGTTTGTCGAAGGGCATTTTCGGGAATTCGGGGAAGAAGAGGGAGTAGATTTGCTTGATTTGTGGAGGCTTAATGACATAGTTGAGACACCAAATTAGTGCACTAGATGGTGAGGACTAGAAGTTCTGTTAATTTGGGGTGAAGCTTATGCTTTAATTTTTTTTTTTTGGTTGGATGGTATGAACATGGAGAATTGATGGTTAATTAATTAGTTAGGAAAAATTAGATGTTTTCTCTTATTTTACGAGCTTGTCTATCAGAAGTGATATGAAAAATGCAAGATTGATTGATTAGAAGGAATATAATTATCTGTTCCAATGTTTACAATCTTGCCTAGCTTGGTGCTCTAGACTTTAGTATGAATTATGATTTGTGAACTGTGATATTAATTCCCATATATAAGGTTAGGTAATGTCAATGTCATTGTAAATGGAAGTTTTTATGTTAGAATTTATTGCTACACCGGTAGGCCACTGGGTTGTTGGGCAATGGGTAGTAAATTTTAATTTTGTAAGTAATTTACAGTTATTCTACTGGCAAATTATGGGAAAATATAAATTTGGTCTCTGCCCTTGCAATTAATTAGTCTCCTTTAGAGTACGGTTTGTCAGAAGAAAGTTATAGAGAGCTAGCTACTTTCTCTTTTATTTATGTATATCTCATATCAAAAAAATATATATTTATGTATATCTGTTTATGTTTATCGCTTGAATTAATTTTCATAGGGATGGACGGATGGTATTACATTGGGCCCCTGTGGATCCCTACTCGTTCTTTTGCTGCGCCGAAATAAAAACCCTAACCTTGCATTTCATTATCAGACTTTGAAAAAGTAAAGGAGGGTTGATATTCATCCTGTAAATATTACATTTTGTAATGAAATCTAAATTATGTTCTTCTCAATTAGGTTTTTTAATTATGGCACATAGCTTTATCAAATTAAGAATTTTTTTATTTTTAAAGTATTTCCACAGAAAAGCATAATAGATTTTAACCCCTCGATTATTGCATTTTAATCTCTACTTGGTCTTTTTTTTTCCAATTTATATCGTCGACTATTCTATGAATTGCTATCAGAAACTTCCAAAAATTAGGAAAATTATTCTACATGAGTCTATCATATCCTTAACTTGTTTTTGATTTATTTGTAAAAGTTAGAAATGTTAAGTCCATGTAGCTTAGATGATAGACTTTATCCCTACTTGCCTACAACTTATGGGTGTGTTTGGATAGACCGGGAATAGAGAATAGGAATAAGGAATTTCGATTTGCGTGCTTATTCTTATTCTTGTGCAACCCAAACAACATAAGAATAAGGAATAAGGGTCCTTATTCCTATACCAACAAAACCATTGTATAAGAATAAGGAATAAGGATAAGCACGCAAATCGAAATTTCTTATTCCTATTCCTTATTCCCGGCTTATTCCGTTGCATCCAAACACACCCTATAAAACTTATAAAAGCACGTATTTAAGGGCTAAAATAATTAGTCGAAAGACTTAAATAATTATTTACTCTATGAAATCTTAGTCATTGATCATTTATACCAATGGCTGGATGTTAGCGATGGATACAAGTTTACATACTCTTTATTTAAAATAGAAAGAAATTTTTCGCTGGATTGGTTGTGCACTCAACAAAATAGAAAAAAAATATTGCTGGAAATATTTTGCACCGTGTGTAAAAAATGAACGACAAATACGAAAAACATCATTGAAATAATAAATATTTTTCATTTTGAAAATAAAACACATATGTAAAATTTTTCTCATTTGTAATTTACCCACCCAAATTACGTTTGCTAGTAATTAATAAATATTAGTTTAGGCCATCAGCTACGGTAATTTGGTTCAATCAAACGTCAATAACATCTTTTTTCCGTTAAATTTAACAAACACTACCAACTATTGTAGATTGTACTATTCAAGCTTCACTAACTGTAGTTTGAAAGTTGCAGTGCTGCACTCATGTCAAATCGTGTTTATCTATTTTTTTTTGGAATGAGTTAAAATAGGACGTCATAACAAATAAAAATTGCTTGCGAATGAAAACAATACAAGTTGACAATGATACTTAGAGTTAAGAATTGGTGAAGACATTAACGGATAATAACAACGCTAATAAAGCTGGAAGAGTTATTAGCACGTAACTAATAATAACATTATCATCCACACAATTTCAGTATCTATGTTGTGTGCTGGATCAGTAACAAAAAGAGATAGCGTGAATCAGCATCTTTAATTAAATTAACCAAACAATATTAAAGGAAGAGTATAACAACTTGTGCAGTGCCATGTTAGTTTTGGTGCCGACAGAAGTCGGAAAGAGATCTTTTCTTAAAATGGAACCCCAAAATTAAGGACTCTCAATCAAATTGCGGGATGCGACAGCTAATCAATTAATTATAAAATTAATTGTGGGTGGTGATCTGATTCTTGGGAAGGATTTGACATTGTGTTTTGTTTTTTTATACAGATAAGTAGACAACAACACTACGGAGAGGAAAGAGTTGGTCATAGTGAGGGTGGGGGACACCCTAGGTCGAGGCCATCTTGGGTTTAAAAATGACCATGATTTTTTTTTAATTGTTGCCAATAAAGTTTATTTATTAAGTTATAAAGTAGTTTACTTGTGTGTTATACCAAATGGGATTGTATTTGGGTCACATATAATGGGGTCCGGGTTACTTCGAATATATAGATAAATATCGGGTTTGAATTGCCATAAATCCCATAATTTCAGACAATTTGGTGATATATTATTTTAGAATGATATCCGTAATAAAGACATAAAGTTACAATCGTTCTTAATTTTTAGCCCAAATATACTTTCGCTTTTTTAGATTTGTTTTCCTTGATTGAGTTTTTATCTTCAATTCAAATTATCAATTTTTTTTTTGTAAGGCAGGATGCAAGAGCCATCCTACAGATTTTATTCCTGGATTGCAAGAGAAAAGGGGGAAAAAAACAAAAAAGAGAAGAAAAAAAAAGAGGAGAAAACAAGAAGAAAAAGAAAAAAATAAAATAAAAAGTGAAGTAAACTTAAAACTAAAAAACCAACTAAGCCTGTCAGGTCCATCAAGCGTGTGTCATCCACAGTCGAGCTAGCAATGGAATTCGCACTGCCATATCATATCAGAGAGAAAGGGCTCCTTGTTACTAAAAAATTTCACATTTCTTACCATCCAAATTTCTCAAAGTCCCGTCAAACAGAGAGAGTACCAAGCGGACCTCCCTCTGGAGTCCCAACCTCTTCTATTTAAAATCCACAAATCTCTTATTTGGGACTGAGCAAGGTTTAAAACGGTCAAATTATCAATTATAAAAAAAGAGATTAAAGTTGCGTACCAAACACCATAATTTCTCGCAGTGTTTTGAAAATAGTGTCGGATACTGGAAAATTCTGATAATACCGGAAACCGAAAGAGCGACTGAAAAGGTAGTAATTGGTATTGTGAGAGTAAAATACCGGACAATTTCGGAAAATACCGAGAAATACCGGATTTCGGCCACAAGACAGGTATAAGTTCTGGTACGGTTAAAAAAACACTGATTTCCAGTAGATGATACTTTTTTGGTTAGATTAAAAATAAAAAAAAACCCACAAAAAACCAAGCATCATTGAAGAGGGAATAAAAGAACAAAAAGAAAGGCAAGTTTCACACATCTCACAAAGGCCAAACAATCCAAAACTGGTACGTAAAACAGTGAATATCAGATTGTACAACAATACCAATTCACTAAAGTATGTCCCAGTCTCCCAGAGCTGATATTTAAGCGGAAAACTTAGCACACCAACACCACACGATGGTAACAAACAGGAAACACCCTGAACCATATCCAGATATCCTGATATAGTGATATCAGAATAACACTTTCGGACTTTCTTCGTCGCAGGAATATTTTCAGGTTGGAAAACAACAACATTACTGGACCATTTCGGGTCACACTTCACGCAAAATCAGCCACTATATACATTTAAGGCCTAACAGGCCAGATAGGTGCATAACTATTGTGTGGGGTGTTTTGGACCTAACAGTAGAAGTAGAGAGATCAATATAAAAGCCCATTTTTATTGATTCTAATTAGGTGATGATTATAAATGAGGATTCCATTTTGACTTTACATGTTACAATATTGGATATATTATACAAAACAAAACGTTTCCTTTTTTGTGTTTTATATTTAATTATTTAAAAAAATTTAGATACAGTTTCTGTATTTGTCAAGTACGGAAACGTTTTATTTTGTAGTATTTTCTAAAACCGTTCGCGAAATAATTGTTTAATAAAACGTCTTTCTTAATGTTTAATATTGTTTAAAATATGGTGCCTGAAGTTATCGAGTATTTTAATAGCATTTGAACTGTCTTATCTAGACCGTAACATTTCACGATAATTAAATGGCAGGAGTAATCAATAACAAATAAGGAAAACGAGAATTTTGAGTACATATATTATTGTAAATAATCTCAAATATCAACTTCTTACATTTGACAAACTTCTCTAATGAGAAGGACGTCAAAGCACGGTAACTACAATTAGTTAATGAATTATAAATAATGGAATTTAATATAGGATCGTGGTCGGGTAGTTCTCACCAAACAATTTATTTTTATGGATTCTTGCAGTTTGGTCGGAAGCTCTGTGGTAATTTTTAAATTTCGCAGGAATCACGCACAAATTTAATACCTAACCATGTGCATAACTGGTGGTACCAAGAGCCCAAGAGGTTTGAATATGTTCTGGTTCTGCTTAGGGTGCGTTTGGATCGTTGGAAGAAAGAAGAAGAAGAAGGAAGAAGAAGAAGAAAAAAATTATAAACAATCCAAACTCTTCACAGAGTTACACACTTTCCAATACTTCTTTTCATTTTTTTCCTTCTTCCTTTCTTCCCATACCTATCCAAACGCACCCTTATTTGAGAAGTATTAAATTGTTCTAAGCAAACTGTAATTGTCTTCTGCACTGTCTCAAATACATATTATTGAGAAAAAAAATTGAAGCATGCAGGTGCTATCAAATAACAAACAATTTTTATTTTAATTCTTTTTGAAAATAGCATGCAGTATTAAAGTTGACATAAACTTCAGTTGAATATGAGCCAACATGGTGTTTAGTGTTTACCGAAAAACAAGACGGGTCAGGCCTAATCCAAATCGAGACATCAGACCGAACTGTCCTGGATCAGACTTCTTCGACCTACCGGTAAATCCGGTCCGATCGAAACATGGTTTTGGGACGAAGATTTGAAAAAATAAAAAATAACTTCACCCCGTCATTAGACCCATATTGGATGGGACTATCCTGGGCTAACCCGTACCAAATCCGACCGGATGTTCAACTTAAAAAAAAATCAAAAAAATTACAAACTAAATCACATTTCAAATGAATTACATAATTAGATAACAAAATTACTATTATTTATTTATTCTACATATATTTTGCATTATAATAATTTTAATGAATTTTAAATAAAAATTTTACTAATTTTTTTGGAACTATGAAAAAAACAAAATAATTATAGTACACGGGAAAAATAGAATTGGACTAGACCGAAATGGATCAACCCATTCGGGTTAGCCATAGGTGAGTTTGTATAGGTTTGGATCAACCCATTCGGGTTAACCCGTACTGCTTCAACCCGAAGATCCAGCTGGACCCAATGGTAAACAATAGGCTAATATTATAATGAGATAATTAGTTTCATGTCGCTGTCAATTTTGTTAATTAGGAAAATATCATCTTAGCCATTATAGAATTGTTAAAATTAGTCTTATGTCACGATTTCTCTAATGATTAATAATGGTATAAAACCAATTATATCTTTTGTGATGGCATATTACTAATTTTTAAGTGTTACAGTGACATATATAAAAGGATAAAATCGTCATATAATTGTCTGATGGCAAAAGACTAATTTCTATTATTTTTTATCAACGGTTTTCATGCATGCATTTTAACTCTAATTATGTCTTAAATTTGATTGAATATTGCGTATTTTAATAATAATTTGTTGTTTTTAGGTAGAAGCTTGGTACTGCTTTTGCTCCTATATGTTTACAGTTTCTCCGCGATAATTTTGTTCATTTCTGCTGATTTTTGGCGATTTTGAGCTCTATTTTGGAGAGCTTTTCAGCCCAGTCCAGACTATCGTCAGACGGATCGACTGGCTGTTCCAGAACCGACATCTATCCAGGGCATCCTATTTTTGCTGAGACATAATCTTCCTATTTGTTGCACGATCCAGGACGGTTTCACCACGATCATACCGACTTAGAAGAAAAGTTGAAGTCTATAAAAGAAGATGATCTGCCTCAGTTTAGGACGGTTACGATTTCTGGAGAGGAGCCTTCATCCCAAGCCGGAGAGACATTCAAACGAGCCGTCTAGACTCCTCAGACGGACCGTTTGACATCGCTAGATTGTAGACACAGAAGAGCTTGTTGAATTTTGTTGTAATTCTTCGTTTAAAATCTTATGTTGTGGAGAAACCTTGCTTATTTGTTGTTGTTTGATATAATGTTAGAGTAATTTTAGTTTAAGGGGCAATCGTAGGGAACCAATTCTATGTAGTTTGTTTTTTATATTATTTAGTTGGAGTTTATTTTATTTTCTTGTGATTTCTATCTTTTGATTTGATTTGCTATTTGATTTCACGAATTACTTTAGTAGAATTGATTGGGATAGATTAGATTAAGGCCTTATCTAACTTGGTTTCAATAATCTATACCTTTGTTGATTTATGATTGACCTAATTGAAGATGAAAGTAGTTGATGAATTAAAACGGAATTTAGTAACCAATAGGTGAACCCTTATTGTAACGATGGTTACAAGATATCCTTTGTTTAAAAGATAGAATTTAGAAACTTAAAAGCCAATGGTGATGACCAAATTTAAGGTTTCTAATTGATGACTTGACTTAACTTTGAGAACCAGAACTGAAACGATGGTTAGTATCAGGTATTTAGGATTAAGCCATGATTCTGCACTTGAAATAACATAAATTCTACTAATTAATTCTTCTGCACGAGGTTCAGACGGATCGTCCGAAATCTGCTACATAGGAAAAGTTGTTAAACCTGAACCCCTATTTCCCTTGAATCGTTTAACCAGATTTAGATTTATTGTTTTCTATACTTAAAACTGGTAGCCTTTTATTTTAATTTCTGTCCAAATTATTGTTTTTAAACCTCGACTTCTATAAAAGCTTAATTGAACTAGAAAATTAGGGATAAGTATTAAATCCGTCCGTGTTCGATCCTTCTTTACTACGATAAAATTAACATCAGGTAGATCAGGTATTTTGACTAGGTTTGCATCCGATCAATTTTATAATGGCAAAAAAATAATTTGTCATTTAGTGATGATATATCTCTAATTTCAAATATTTGAACTGTCATAAATCTAAATCACCCTAATATAATTGATTTTTTGCATTGAAATCGGTAGACTCCATACTTTGTTGGAAAAAAAATAGTACATAAAAGCTAAGTTATTTTCAACCTTAAGATCAAATTTCATAAATTCTATTCGCTGGTTTGGCAATGGTAAATGTTAGATGAAGTGAATTTCACATAAATGATAAAAATCCAACGACTTACTATATGACAGATAGGTATCACAACTTATTATCTTTCCATTTAAAGAATCGTACAATAAAACAACAGCATATTAGGTGATGAAGGCCAGGCTATTTTAATGAATGCCAGGCTATTATCTTTCCTCAGATGGAAAAGGCCTTACCCGAGACCACGGAGGGGTCGGTGCAGAGTTGCAGATTAGGTGATGAAGGCCAGGCTATTTTAATGAATGACAGTGCGCATGCGCACCAAGCTCAAGAAGGAGAGACCCAGATGTCAGGGGGTACACAGAGGAATGCTACACGGAAGGAATCATTCAAGCAGAAGGTAATTAATGATCTCTCTGCCAGCAGTAGTATGGGGGATGGACCTTTTAAGGCCTTGAATGTTGAAGATGCAAATTTGGGAATGGACTTATTAATGCATGGCCCTCTAATATCTTCACCTAACAATTATCCAAAAATTCAAAAGGAGATAGAGGGCTCAATTTTAGGGCCAGTCCCAAACCAAAACACAAAAATCATTTCCCACGCACTTCAAATTTCTCCAGTTCAGAACACAATTAGCCTTGCTTCCTTAATGGAGATTTCTGATGCAGAGCTCATCGCGCAATTCGCTGCTTTGAGTGCAGAGGATGATGAAAATCAGGATCTCATAAACATTCCACAGAGTGCAGTGAAAAATAGGAAATGGGATGAATGCTTGCTGATGAGAGTTACATCACAAAAAGTAGTTACTGAAGGAGCCTTCTCAGCTGCTCTGAGAAACTCATGGAGGGTACATCCTGAAACAGTAGTTGAAGGGTTAGGTTCAAATTTCTTTCTGGTTGAATTCAAGGAACAGATGGAGATGTTGCGTATAATGGCAAAAGGGGTGTGGACCTTAAGCAAGGGAGATATGGTGGTGACCAGACAGGCAACTGGACCCATTGATCTGACTAATCCATGTGTGGATCAAGCGGATTGTTGGGTGGAAATTCATGGAGTTCCGCCAGATTCTTTGGAGATGAATGGGGTGCAATTGTTAATGAAAGGGGTAGGAAAGCCTTTAACTGAGATAACAACTTACTTCTATGATAATAAGAGAGTGTATCGACAGAAGTTAAGGGTTAACATAAAGGAGGCACTTAAACCAAAGCTGCCTATGAAGCATCCAGTTATGGGAATTTGCTGGGTTTATGTGGTTTACGAAAATGTATCAAATGTCTGTATGTTCTGTGCTAGGATTGGTCATGACCACATCCTATGTCCAGTCAAATTTAGGATGAGACAAATGCAACAACAAGAAGAATATAGGGAGCAGGTTGGGGATAAACACATACCTGATAAGAAAATTGGGAAGTGGATAACTGATAAAACAATGATACCAAGAATGAAAAGTAGTGTGCAAACACAACATGAGCAGAGAGGTGATATGGGATCCAGTGGGGCAAATAATATATCAAAAGGTGAAGGAAGTCAAAAATTGGATAGAAAACAAAAAAGACCAATGGATCTTAATGATGGAGGGATGGATGTGCTGTATCTAGGAGGAATGGAGCATGGTAAGGAGGGGATTGAAATTGGGGAGAAAAACCAGCATTTAAACTTCAAAAGGGCCAGGGAGACGATCCCAAACTCGTCTCCAAGTTCCCAATGAATGCAATAGCATGGAACTGCCGCGGCTTGGGAGGCACGCGGAGAAAACAATTCCTGAAGGATTCTATGAATGCAACTCGAGCAAGTTTTGTTTTTCTTTCAGAAACCAAAGCCTCCTACAGAAGAATGTCCAGATTTATGAGGTCAGTAAAAGAATTTAAATTTTGTGTTGTACCAGCTAGAGGTTTATCGGGTGGTTTGTGTTTGGCCTGGAGAGATGATATAGATGTTCAAATTTTACACACTTCTCAAAATCACATTTGTGCTCACATTGCTATGAAAGGAAAACCTCCATGGGTGTTAATTGGGGTGTATGGAGATCCAAGACATAATAAAAATAGAGAATTGTGGCAAAACCTCTCATATACTATTAGAGCCAATGATTTTGTTTGTCTCATGGGTGATTTTAATGAAATTCTTAAGGGGAATGAAAAGTTGGGGGGTAGTACAAGGGTCAAGCAGAGCACGGTGGATTTTCAAACTTTTGTCTTTGATAATGGGCTGATTGATATCGGGTACAAAGGTCCGGCATACACTTGGACTAACAAGAGGGATGTGTCTGATGCCATCTACCAAAGACTTGATAGGGTATTAGTCACTTCTTCTTGGCTGCATTTATTCCCAAATGCCTATGTTAATCACTTGCCTATGATTCACAGTGATCATTGTCCTATCTTACTGAGAATCAAAAAACCTCCTGACAGATCTAATGTTTTCAGAATTGAGAATTGGTGGATGATGGAGGAAGGATTCAATATTGCATGGATGAAGGAATGGGAGAAAACTGAGGGGTTGCTTTGGAAGGATAGATGGGAAGCATTGAGAACCTGTATGAAAGAATGGGCAATTAAAAATCCACCTCCAAAAAAGAAGCTACAGCTCATTGCAAACAAAATTCAGGAAGTGCAAATGCAACATCCTATGACAAGAGAACACTCACTGGAGGAGGCTTTGTTGAAGGACTATGAAAGGGTGGAGGAGCAACATGAACAATATTGGAGACAGAGATCAAGGATTGAGTGGCATAGCTTGGGAGATAGAAACACAAAGTATTTCCACACAGTTGCCACTAATAGGAGAAGGCATAACCTTATAACCATGGTTAGAGATGAAGATGGTTTGCTAACAGGAAATGACAAGGTTATAAGAAGGCAATTTGTGCGGTACTTTAAGCAGTTGTATGGTCCAGATGAGCAAAGCATTCAACAAGAAGTGAGAGCACAACCTGAACTAAGTGAAAATCTGATGATAGACGGGGATTTCTGGCACATTCTGAGTCGGCATCAGGGTCCAAAAATTCAAATTGAGTATCATTCAAACCTGACTAGAGTACCAGACTTCCAGGAAGTCAAAAGAATCCTCTTCCAAATGGGTCCTGATAAATGCCCAGGCCCAGATGGAATTACAGCACGTTTTTACCAACAAAACTGGCATGTTTTTGGAGAGGAGATAGTGCAACAAATCAAGAAAATTTTCATAGAAGAAGTAGTGCCTGAGGAGTGGCTACAGTGTGCTGTTGCACTTATTCCAAAAATTGATGAACCTGAGAAACCTTCTGAGTACAGACCTATAAGCATTGGTACAGTGGCTTACAGACTATTGATGAAGCTGGTGGCAAACAGACTCAAACCACAGATGAAAAATGTAATCTCTAAAGAGCAAAATGCCTTCATCAAAGGCAGGAATATTGCAGATAATGTAATCCTGGTTAAAGAGACACTGCATTCCTTCAAACAATCAGGTTTTAAACAAAAAGCTTTCTTACTAAAGGTTGATGTCTCCAAAGCCTTTGATAAGTTAAATTGGAATTTTCTGTCTCAGGCCATGACCTATCTGAATGTACCAATTAAGTTCATAAATCTCCTAATGTCCTCTTACCAGAGAGCTCAGATTTCAATAAATATAAATGGTAAAAGAGATGGTTTTATCACTCCTAATAGAGGCTTGAGGCAAGGGTGTCCTATGTCACCCTATGGGTTTATTATGGCCATGGAAATGTTATCAAGGATGTTGGATCAGGCAAAAGAGGAAGGGATTATCAAAGGAATCAAGCTAGCACATACATGCCCAACCATTACTCACTTGTTGTATGCAGATGACCTAGTACTCATGGGTGACACTCACAGTCAGGAATTGGAGGGTTTCACAACTCTACTCAATGTGTTTGGAAAGGTGTCAGGCCTAGTGATGAATCCAGCTAAATCAAAGTTGTGGCTAACAAAAGCTTGTGAACAGGAGGATGTCGAAAGGACAGTTCAGATACTGCAGGCAGAGGTAGCAGAAGGGGAGGAGAAATACTTGGGAATGATTATGGATGCGAATAGAACAAATGTCAAAACAGGAAAGATGTTGTTGGATAGAATGGGTTCAAAACTTGCTGGATGGAGGGCACATATGCTCTCACATGCTGGGAGGCTCGTGCTTATAAAATCAGTCCTAATGTCTCTACCGGTGTACTATATGTCAATGGAATGTGTCCCAAAGAGTTACATCAAGAAGATGAATAGCCTGATGGCTAAGTTCTTTTGGGGGAAGGTAGATCAAATGAGATATATGGCACCAATAGCTTGGAAAAAGATTTGTAAACCTACTGATGAAGGAGGGTTGGGAGTTAGGGATCTAAATAAATTTGGGGAGGCTTTGTTCATGAAATTGGGGTGGGCTGTCATAAGTGAAGAGAATAAATTGTGGGTTCAGGTGTGCAGGGGCAAATACTGTCCACAAATAGGAGTCTGGGATGCAAAGCCGTACTCAAATTCTAGTGCAATGTGGAGGAATATTTTGAAGTGCAGGAGTTTTTTTAAGAATCAAGTCAAGTGGCAGATAGGGGATGGAAGTAAAATTAAAGCAGTGTCTCAACCTTGGTTCAGAGGTTGGGATGAACAAGTCCAGAGATCAAGAGCAGATAGAAAAAAGGTAATTGCTGACTTGTTTGATTTTGATGCAGGGCGGTGGAAGGAGGATGCATTAAATGAAACTTTCTCTCAAACACAAGTGCTGAACATTAAACAGGTGCAGCCACAGCCCAGAAGAGATGAGCTTTGTACCGATGTGCTTATTTGGGAACAAGAAAAAAGGGGGACATACTCTGTGAAGGAGGGTTATCAATACCTATGGAGACAAGGCAGAGATCAACCAGCAGATGGAGTGGCACTCTTATGGCAGAAAGTTCAAAAATGGAAGGGAGTTGTGCCAAAAGTAAAAATTTTTCTTTGGAGATTGATATCAGGTGCTCTCATGCTAGCAAAGAATGTAAATAGGAGAATAAACAGAATTTCACCTATGTGTCAGAGATGTAATGAGGAGAATGAATATGAAATGCACTGTTTCTTCTTCTGTCAAGGTTCTAGAGCCATCTGGTTTGGAAGGCGATTGGGGCTAAAAACACAAGACCTCCCTTTGAATGTACTAGCTGCCTTGGATCAATGTACTGCAACTCTGAGAGAGGAAGAGATTAAAGAGTTCAGCTATACCTTATGGGAGATATGGAAAGCTAGGAATGAAACTGTCCTGCAAAATAAAAAGTTTGAGGTCATACAGATACAAAGAAAAATTGATGGGTGGATGAGTGCACAGGAGAAACATGAGACTGATGCAGGACTACGCTGCAGTGCGGGGAATGGTAGTGCTTTATCTAATGCAGAAAAATATCAATACCGAGAAGAAGAGTGTCAGGTAGTGGTAGATGGATCTTGGGATACACAGCAAAATGCAGGGTGTGCACATATTTGGTATCAGGGGGGAAATATGCAAGAAATTAGGTACAGTTATCACAATCTTTCTGACCCTTTCCATGCTGAGGTTATGGCGGTTAAAGAAGCAGTTCAAAAGGTGCACTTGAGAAATGTTAATAGGGTTCAGATCTTCTGTGATAATAGCATTTTGGTGGATATACTCACAGAGGAGGATTATGATAGTGTTCCAAATTGGAGAGCATTAAAAGATGTTGCTGAAATTATTAACATGCTACAGGTTTTGAGGAATAAAGTTCTGATCAAATATGTGACAAGGAATGCTGTGGCACAGGCACACATTTTGGCAAATGAAGCAAGAAGGTCAAAAATGAGTTACCAGGGAATGCCAAGATACTGGCATGCACACGAAGGAAGGATGGATAGTGTGCTGATGAATAGGTTTTTTCAAAGGGTCCAGGATGCCCCCCCTTGATGTAGTTTTTTGCTTTTGCTTTAACCCCAGCCTGGTCTTTAGTTAATTTGTATTTTTAGGGTATTACTTGTTGTTCTGGTCTTAGCTAATTTATGCTTTCAGGGTAGTTTTTATTTCTTTTCTGGTTTACTTAATTTCTTTGTGTTAGGGGTATTTTCGGATTTATTTTCTATTGTGGTACCAGGCTTTTTAAGGGGAGGTTTCTGTTTTCGGTTGTATCAGTTGTAATTTAGCCGCCTGGAGCGTGCTGTTTTTAATTGGAAAGCCTACGGGCATGGAGAACTTTCAAAAAAAAAAATATTAGTACAACTGTGATAGCACCCCAACCAGCATATAAGCATATGGTAATGTGTCACCAAAGTGGGTTTTAAACATGTTTGATTGCAGACAAGATCTCTTAACTTTTACTTTATGAGAGATTTGGATAGAATATTATACTTGCAATGCATTGAGTAAAGACTATCGAATGTTATGTGGGGTTCGGACTCTGTAGTCTGTAGAATCAAATGGCGTAGCAAAATTTTAATAAAATATCGCCACGTCACCCTATTTCCTACGGTGCAATGATACCAGCTGCTTGGAAGTTGGAAATGCCACTCAGTACTATTATTATCTTCATGATTTCTTTTTTGAAAGGAATATAATCTTAAATTCATCAGGCTCCAAATGTATATATTGTGGCATTGTGCGATCAAATGAAATCCAGTCTCGTGCCGACCGTGCAGCGCAGAGATCACGGCCGTATGATTTAATCTCAATGATAAAAAGAGCCCCGTGCATCTAACCAGATTAATAGACCTGAACCGTCCAGATCAGATCGGACGGTTCGTAGAATGTGCTGGACGATTCCGCGCGGGAGCAGGTAAGGATTCTTGTGCAATGTCTCCCTGTAAGAAGCACGAATATGTGTATTAGATAAAATAATATTTCATCATTCATGGTGAGATTACAAGGGAAAAAAACAGTAACATATTTGAACAAGTTAAAAAAAATCAAGAAGAAACAATTATTGCTTGAGGTTTCATAAAAAAGCTAAACTAAAAATAATTTAAAAATAAAATGGAAAATTTGTAGTTTTAGAAATGGGAATTATGTATGTTTTTGTTATTAATAGAAACTAACCATTCCTCTACGTATATAATGGGAGTTTTGCTATGGTGAGTTGCAACTTACCAAAAGGTTGGTGAGTCGCGACCAAAACTGCTAGATCTAATTTAAAATGACCGATTCAAACAGTCTAATATGACCTCTTTATTGAAATTTCCATACAGATCAAATTTTATATTTTTTTAAAAAAAATTTTAGTATTTTTTCAGATTTTTAAAAACTGTTGTTTTTTAACAGTTCAGAACTAATTAGATTAACATTTTCTAGAATTTTAAGAAAATACTTACAAATTTCGAAAAAATGTAAAATTTGGTCTGCATAGAGATTTCAATAGAGAGATCCTATTAGATTGTTTGATTAGGTCATTTTAAACCAGATCTAGAAATTTTGGTCGCTACTTACCAACCTTTTGGTGAGTTGCAATTCACCATAGCAAAACTCCATATAAGGATAAAGTAGTTCGCATCTATAAAAGAAGTTTGTATAGTCGAGGTTAATATAGAGATAGAATTAATTAAAAACAAATATTTACATCTGTAAAAAATCAGCGCAATTGTTGCCATAAAGTAAAAATATTGTTTTAAGTTTACTGAAAGTTAATGTTTTATCATATAAGCAATAAACAAATTCAAAGAACCTCGTTTTTCAATTTTTTTGGTTGCCTAGCAAAATTTAAGTTTATTTGAATTTGGATTTTTGTTTGGACTGTCACGGAAAAATGTTGTTAATATGGAATATTTTAGTTCAAATCCTTAATTTTTAAAGGGCTCAATTGTAAGATTCCTCCTTTAAAGTGTGGGCCCCACACTTATCTCGAACGCACCCACCTGTCACATGATGCCTCTGTAGAATACGTGGCTGTTGGATCTTCCCACCAGTTCTTCTGACTCACCGGATATTTCGGTTCCATCACCTCCACCTGCCGGTTGTTTCCGCACAAAAAAGTTTGGCACGCTTAACACAGCGACTAACACGTGTGGCTCGGAGTATTTGGTTTAGAATCCGCAGTTCCCTCTCCTTCTTCAATTTATTGGATGTTTTTGGCTATAAATTTCGCTTACAGTCTAAGACCCCGTTTGTTTGTGACTTAAAGGGTGCATAACTTAAGTTATGCACTCTTTAGTCACCAAACACCTCTTACATAAGATGTCTTAAGGGTACATAACTTATGCAACCAAAATAGGTTGCATAAGTTATGCATGGTCCCCTTTAATTTTTTTCCCAACAATACCCCTTAGAAATAATTAATAATATTATTTAATAATTAACAAATAATTAATAAATAATAATATTTAACAAGTAAAAATAACTATTAAAAATCATAATTAATAATAAATATTAATTATTATAATTAATAAATAATAATAATTAATAATATTTTTACAAGTAATATTAATTAATAATAATAATAACTAATTAATTAAAAATTATTAATAAATAATTTTTTTATTAAGTAATTAATAATACTTCATAATAATAAAATGATTTCTTATTATCATTAATAATTAATTTTTATAATAATTAATAATTAATATTAATAAATAAATAATAATATTTAATAAGCAACAATAATTTTTAAAAAATCATAATTAATAATAAAGGTTAATTATTATAATTAATAATATTTAACAAGTAATATTAATTATTAATAATAATGATTTAAGAATAATAATTAATTAAAGGCATGAATATAAGGGCATTTTAGTCTTTTGACAAGAATATATGCATGCATTAACTTAGTTATCCTTACTACACAACCAAACATCTATTACATAACACTACATAAATATTTAAGCATCCTTAACTTATGCAACCCCTTACTACACAAACAAACGCCCCCTAAATTCATGTTTGGTAAGGCGGGATGAGTAGTTTCTGTAGTGATAGTCCATATATTTTCGGCTCCTGGTCTGTTTTTCGGACGATCATTCTAAAATTCGGACCGGTTCGGTTCTTCAAAGGACTTATGAAGGATAAGGATCTAGAAGGGTCGGATTTTGAAAATGTTGGATCTAATTTTGTTCAAAGACGGATGTTGAAGGGCCGGATTTCAAAGTACCGAGTCTAATCTAGTCCTTCAATCATTGTGATTGTTTTGATCATGACAAGTCATTAGAGACTAAAAAATATTAAAAAAAATTAAATATTAGTATTATTTTAGAAGAACTACAAGGGCCAAGGGTCTAGAAGGTTCGGACTCCTCTTCCAAAAATTAAACCCGTCTAATCCGGTCCGTCTTAATTTTTTTTTTATCAATCCGATCCGATCCGGCCCTTCTACTAAACCCGTTGAGTCCGATCCTTTGAAATCCGGCCCGACCCTTTTGACTTTCACTAGAAATAAGCTTCTTAAGCTTCTTTAAATAGAAATAGCTCAACAAACAAGAGAGGAATAAACTTTTTAAAGGAGGAAGAATTTATACCAACAAAATTGGTGGAATAACTTCTTCCATGATAGGTCCCATCACGGATTAGTCTCGATTTTTTAATAATCATAATTAATTTTGACTATTAATGATAATAAATATATTATTCTAATATTATAATATTTCTAGTTGCTATAATATACAAATAAAATATATTAATTGAATATAATAAAATATTGTTAATTTATTATTGTAATTATCATTAATATTATTATTACTACGACAAATAATTAATAATATCTTAATTCATATAATAATATTAATTTTTATTATCAATAATTTAATTACTGGTATTAATAATATAATAATAATAATTATGATTATTATATTAATTATTATTGTAATTATAATTATTATTGATATATTGTGAATTAAAAAAATTCATATAATAATAATTAGGGAAAATTTGTCATGTACCCCTCAAAATTGCGAAAATGCAGGATTTGCCCCTCGAAATTCAAATCTCCTGAATTTGCCCCTCAAAATTTGAGATCCCTTCTTCATTTACCCTTTTAGCATATTTTATATTATAAAATAAAAAAAAAATTAAAGAAGGTGACCATTACACCCCTATTAATCTATTCGAATCTAACTGATCTAACTCAATCGATTCAGGCAAGAACCCACTCGAGTCTTAACTTCTTCTCTGTCGCAAGCACGAAGCAGTAGAAGATAACCTAGAATTTCTCTCCTCCTCCTTCTCTCGCAGACCTCCCCAAATCGCATAAACCCTTTCACCTTCTCTCTCCCACTATCCATGCCACCTTCCACCTTGCTTTCTCGCTGTCAATCCCTTCCGATCTGCACGAAGCTTCTCTCGCACAAATTGGAATTCGTCTTCCTCGCACGAACCAGATTCGTCTTTTCTTATCAGCGCATTTCTTTTCTTTTCACCAGGTTTGTTTTTGATCAATTTGTCTCGATGTCACCGTATTTCATTTCATTTCAATTTGTCTCGCTGTCAGAATAGAAGAGAAGTATTTATAGAATAGAGGTCCAATTTGTATGGATGCTAGTACTTACAAAATAGAAGTATTTACAAAATACAAGTACTTACAGAACTAGATGCTAGTATTTACAGAAACAATTGACCTCGAATTTCACTCTTCTCTGGAAATTGTTTTGCTTTTGATTGTTTTGCAAACAAATATTGTAATTCTTTTTTTT
The DNA here is from genome assembly GCA_028095005.1 of Rhynchospora pubera. Taxonomy (NCBI): domain Eukaryota; kingdom Viridiplantae; phylum Streptophyta; class Magnoliopsida; order Poales; family Cyperaceae; genus Rhynchospora; species Rhynchospora pubera. The sequence continues at coordinate 25,699,883 of CM051461.1, forward strand.
TTTTTTTTTTGCAGGAAGAGAAAGGCAAAAGTGTAATTTGGTGCTCCATTTTGAAAGACTACCTCTTTTCTTTCTCTGTCTATAACAAATGTATTCGGTAGTATATAAAGAACATTGATAATTATCGTCAGTAACAATTTCTAATTGGATACTAGCGATTGGTACTAATTACAATCAAAACACAATGTATAATTAATGATCAATTAGAATTTCGAAGAGGAAAACTTGCATCTTCTGGTGAAAACACAATGAATATATCAGTACCAATTATCTCTGTAGAAAATTACCACCGTAATTCCTCATTTTTCTTTGATTCTTTGTAGAAAATTGGGTGGATCGGGTGTCGGAGGAGCAATTAATGGACTGATCAGATCTGTCGAATCAGATGAGAGACTTAGACTGCCACTGGTTCTTTTAGTTGAAGTTAAATCGAGGTGTTGTTTGATAGCGTTGATCAGATCCGTCCAAGTGTTTAACCATATTTGTTTGAAATTATAGGTTGGGGCAACGGTGTGTACTGTGTCAGCAATTGTAAGTTGAGTTTCAGCAACGGTGTGTACTGTGTCAGCAAAACATCTTAGAAACCTCACTGCATCTTTTTTTTCTTGTGCTCGGTTACAAGATGTTTACGGGGAAACATCAGCAATGCTACAGAGCTCACCCTGGTAACACAAAGCGATGTTTCCTACCTGCATTCTTTGATAGAGCTGTTTCGATTGCTGAGGAATTCCAGCTTCCACTCGGCGTTAATAGCAACCACCTACTGGGGGATTTGGTTAGAGTGTAATAATAGGATATTCAGGGATGAAGCTCCAAGCCTAGGTGCAACCCTGGAGTGGATTATAAGAGAAGCTACTTTCTTCATGAAGAATTGCTGATTTTAAGACTAAAAGCTTCAAGCTTTATGCTTTGAGGATTAGGTTTCGTTAGGCTTGTAGCCTATGTAATTTGGAAATTTTTGTTTGTACTGATCTATGTTGGAAATAATTTGATAAATTTTGCTTGTAAACCGTGCTTGTAGATGACTTGTAAATTTCTATATAAATAGGCTTGTAGCCTATCTATATAGAAAGTTGGTTTTATGATTTAAAAGCTTGATCATTGTATCTCGAATAAATACATTCTTTATATGAAGCAAAACTTTATCATTGTATAATTAAGTCAAATATGTAGACGTTCACATATTTATATTAGCCAACCTTCATTTATGCCAGTTAATATTTAAAGGCCCATATTAAAATTTAAGTTTGTATTGAACAAGCTCCACACGAATTGGAATCACCATCAAATTCCTTGCCAACAGTACATCTTCAAGAAAAATTAAATTGATCATTATTACTGCATCTTGTTTTTTTTTTACGAAAAATAGGAGTCTAGCTCCTACCTTTGCATTAAAAAAATTAAAAGTAACATTACAATGACGGCATTTAACTAGCTGATAAATTGCCAGAAAAGAGCAAAAAGCAAAATTAAAGGGAAACTAAAAATGAAAAACTAGTGCGAGATAAAAAAAGAAAAAGAAGCATCTTAATTGAACCTATCTAAAAGGAAATCCAAAATGAAAATAAAACGCGAAGAAGAGGGCTAAAATAAATTGTCTTGAAGTTGTCAACTAAACTTGGAGACGGAGAATGGAGAGCAGGGCGTCGTCGCCTGAAGGAGAGTTAAAGGTTTGGTTTGGTTTTGAACCCACAGGGGCATTTTTCTACTGGAATGCTTGGCAATCAGAGAGCATCTCCTGCAGTAAGGAGACAAATTGGTTATCGTGAAGTAATTCAGTAAAGATATCTGTGTAGAGACAAATGTCATGCGATGACGAACATGGAATTAGTGAGGTGACGGAGGCTCAACGACCGAGTTCGACGATTGGGCTAAGCGACAGGCCTCAGGGACGGGGTTCAGCGACTGAGATGTGCGAGAGAAGAAGAGAAGACGAATGGAGAAGAGGAATTTTTGAGCTGGGTTCAAGGACTGGGCTTAACGAGGGGACGAAAACTCAGCGATTGGGTGGTGGACGGAGGTGTGCCTAGGGTTCATTGTGCACGAGAGAATAAGGAGTCGAGTAGAGTAATATCGCATACAACTGGGTTTAGTCGATCGAATCACTCTGGTTTGAATTTGATCGACTGAGTCCCAATAGAGGGGTATAATCGTCTGAAATTTTCAATTTTATTATTTAACAATTATTTATATTATAAAATATGGCAGAAGGGCAAATTCAGAAGGCGTTCGAAATTTTGAGGGGCAAAATCAGGAGTTTAAACTTTCAAGGGGCAAATCCTTCATTTCCTTAGTTTTGAGGGGTACAGAAAAAATTTTCCCTAATAATTATAATATTCATATTTGTAAACTAATAATAGTAATTATTACAATATTGTAATAATTACTACATGTCTAATTTTATATTTTTAAATTCTTATTCCTTTATTTTACATAACCAAACAAACATAACATAACTTTGATATAAGTTTTTCCTCATTTATTTTTTCCTCTTAAATTATTCCTTTAACAAACGCCACCTAAGTCGTAAGGTAAATTTATAACTTTTACTATTTTTTTAACGAAAATTTCACTAATTTGATTGAGTCTGTTTAGGCGGCCTTTAGTTGGCAACTTTTGAAAGCAAGCTAAATGAAACCTGTTTATTTGGGACTTCTTTGTCTCATTTGACGAGCAATTTGTGACCTTTTTTTTTTTATTTGGGCCCACCTGAGCGTTCTTTTCTCCGCGCTTGCAAATTTTTGTTTGAATTTGAATTTTCCTTTGTTGTACTATGAATTGTTGTTTTCTAGACATCCATTGTATGGTTTCGCTTCATTATCTCCCGATGTGATAAAAATTATTTTTTACTGAAATTTATAGCTACTATTTAAATATTGTTCATCCAATTTATATTTTTAAAAAATGTTATAATTTATAAAATTAAATTGAAAATTTTAAATACGGCCAATATCATTTTTTAAATCAAATAATTAATTTTGTACTCGTGAACTCCACTTGAGTCCAAAATTCCACTTTTTATATTTAATTTTTTATTCTTAATATGTCACTTTTATAATAAAGAACGAACATTTGATGTGCTTTTGCCAACTTAGGCCAAAACAAATCCGCCCATGTCATGTAATAAGAATTTATATGAGCCTGAACGGTAAATTCTCTCCTTACTCGAAGGCAGTGTTTACCATTTATCCAACGGGTCAGATCCGACCCGGGATAAACCGCGTCTTTTTTCCGGACCGTGCATGGACCGGGATGGACCGAGGGGGTGGTTCGGGTCGGGTTTATCAAGAGTTTGGATCGCACTTTCTAATATAGACCCGTATTAACCCATTCCGTCTTAACCCGTGGATCGGACCGGACCGACCCTTAAACCTGCCCTAAACCCGTCTAAAGTCTAAATCCAACCCCCTAATTCTAAAAAAAAAATATACTATAAAATTATTTCATTATTAATTATATTTAAATTTATTCAATTAATTATTTATTCTATATATATTATTAGACATAATATATTTTAACTAATTTTTATAGGTTATATTTTATATTTTTTGTGATCAAACCATCAACAATAAAAAAAGAAAACATTAAAAAATTACAAATCAAATTTAAAATAAAATAAATTCAAAATAGACTATAAAATTATACTTAATTATTTGATATATAAATATAATATATTTTAACAAATTTTTATATATTTATTTATCAAAATTTTGAGATGAAAACAATGAAAAAAGAAACAAATTTAAAATATATAAAAAACCGTTCTTGGACTGGACCGGCCAGTCCTTACCCGTCCGGTTCACTTAGGGTTATCAAGGGTTTTGGCCTAGATTTAAGAGGTGGACCGTGCAAATATGTCTTGTTTTAATCCGTGAACCTGTAGTCCGTGATAACCCGTGGACCGTAGGGGTTTGAATCGGACCGAACCGTTTGGTAAACCCTACTAGAAGGTTCTCTGGAAATGCAAATTTTTCATAAAAAAAAACAGGACATTTTTTTATGGACAGCACTGCACAAATTTTATGAGGATAGGACGCTTCGCTTAAACCATCCAAACAACACTATTTATGCATCGAGTCTCCTTCTTTTGGTCCCGTTTTGTCGTTGCATAGATAGTTACATAATTAAAGGCATCATAACTCATAAGTACTTACGTGAAGTTATGTAATTATGAAATAAGAAAAATTTATATGTGTGTGTATATATATTTGTCAATAGACTAAAATATCATTGTATGTACAAATTTAAGGCTGGTACAAACAGTTGAGGGCATTAGTAGAAAAATATGTAAGGAGCATTGCTTTTTTATGTTATGTGACCTGAGGGATCCATTAATATCACCTACGTTTGATTACATAAATGATACATAAAGCAACTATGCATCTCATATCTAGGCTCCGTTTAGATGACTTCTTTCCGAAATAAGGAATAAGAAATAACCACTTTTTATCAATAAATTTATTTCTAACCATCCAAACTCTTCACAAAAATTACACACTTCCCAATAAATTTCTTCATTTCTTCCTTCTTCCTACCTTATTCTCAACGCATCCAAACGGAGCATGAGATCTTTCTAATCTTGTGAAATTTAGAGGATAAAAAGGATAGACATATAATATATATTTTCGTTGCAGGAGAAGAATGCAAGGTGCTAAACATACTTCAATATTTTTTATTTGTTACATATTTGCATGGCTCCGTTCGGATGGTGTGGGAATAAGAGGATTAAGAGGAGAAGTATTGGAAAGTGTGTAATTTTGTGAAGAGTTTTGAATTGTTTATGGCACCGTTTGGATGCGTTGAGAAGAAGGTAGGAAGAAAAAAGAAGGGAAGAAATAAATTATAAACAATCTAAACTCTTCACAAAGGCTCCGTTTGGATAGGTATGGGAAGAAGGGAAGAAATGGAAAAAAGTACTGGGATGTGTGTAACTTTGTGAAGAGTTTGAATTGTTTATAATTTTTTTTTCTTCCCTTCTTCCTACTTTTTCTCAACGCATCCAAACGGAGGCAAAGTTACACACTTCCCAATACTTTTTCTCACTTCTTCCTTTCTTTCCTTATTCCTACACTCATCCAAACAAATAGGAAAATATCACATGATGGGCATACTCTAATATTATGTAAGGCCTCCCTCGGAAAATTGAAAGTTAAACCATCCAACAACAAATTATTATTATTTTTTTTTGTTCTTATTCTTAACTAACGACCTAAACAATATCTCTCAATTTATGAATAAATAATTTGTCATCATTTCTTATTCACAGTCTTTATTCTAAAATAAATTATTCTTATTCACCACACTTCCAAAACTAAATATCATTTTCTATTTAATAAAAAAATAAAACCCACTTAACTTGGTCCCTTTTCTCCTCTCTCACCAGATAATTCATGTATTAAAGTGAAAAAGACATTGTTATTTCTCCCTCAGCAACAGCAACAACAATGATTATAAAAATTTGATGTATTTTATGGTTTTTTTTTTATCGAACAACTTGAAATAGAATTTTGCCTCCTATTCTCCAATCCTAGTCCTGCCCTGGTGCTAAATAACTTTGGGTGGGATTGCTTCTGTATCGTATCTGATATCATTCAATATTTGCGAGATTATTTAAATAATGCGATGAAAATGTACGAATTTGATTGATATTTTCAAAGGCTTAAACCCGTAAGCAAATTTGATTATTGTGTAATCTATTACGTTTATTAATGTCATACGTGACACCTATATATTGATTGGGTCATCTATTTTAAGAAAATTTCTTTCAAACATAAGTTATGGTACAATTTAAAAACTATGCAGTTTTCCTGCTACGTTTGGATAGGTGTGGGAAAAAGGGAAGAAGTATTGAGAAGTGTGTAACTTTGTGAAGAGTTTAATTTTTTATAATTTTTTTTCTTCCCTTCTTCCTTCTTCCTTCTTCCTACCTTCTTCTCAACGCATCCAAACGGTACCCTAAATGCGTTTTGCAAATAAGATAAATATTTGCGCCATTTTCGTTTTGACGTGCAATTGTAAATTTTTAATGTAAATTTTGAGTTAAAACTTAGTTTTTAATATGTTATTGATACCCATAAATATATTGTTTTTTTAGGAAATGCGGAGATGTAACGGGTCTGTTTACGTACCGTAATGTGTCATCATGGACAACAGAGTTTGTCCTCAGACCGCATGGAATATATGAACTAGCCGGAGAGAATTGTTCATTTGTACTTTTTTTTACTAAAAGATGAGATTTCTCTTATTTAAACACTAGACCTAATTATTTCTAGGGCTCTGTTTGGATGCGTTGAGAATAAGATAGGAAGAAGGAAGAAGGGAAGAAATTTATTGTGAAGGGATAAATTTATTGAGAAGTGTGTAACTTTTGTGAAGAGTTTGGATGGTTAGAAATAAATTTATCTCTACTATATTAAAAGCACCAATGGAAGGGTGTAAACCTTCAAATCAAGGGTGTATCCAACTCTTCAATTTGTGATCTGAACCGTTGATAATTTAATTTGTGTATCAGATGTCTCAAATGAGAGGTTAAATTGTCTGTTGAACTTTTATTTTGAATAGAAAATATGTAGCGCAGATAGAACGAGCGACGCTTCTCATTGCTATGCACGCAGGTTCGAATCCTCCTTTAAACAAACCATTTTAATTTTTACAAATGAATATCTGTGTTTCGGCCTTTTGGGCCTCTTTCTTTTTTCTACTAGCCTACCCGCTTTTCTAACGCCCCCTCCCACTTTGTTTCTACCGTCCGATCGACCTAACACCCATTCTCTCATCGACGAGCCACCATTACACCAATAACCAATTCTCATCGCCGTCGGATCCTGACCTAACCCCCACCTCTCATCGCTCTCATACTTTTGATGCTCCGAGAAGAAGGTCGCCAGTACAATCTGCTGTAATCCTCTCGATTTGTCAGGTCCGAACGAATGCCACGTGGGTTGTTGTTGCTCGCTGCTATACATGGTGTGGAGCAGGATCCGTCGGATGAAAAAGGCGCGAATGCTCTTCCTTCGCGACAACAGATTTTGAAATTTTGTCCACATCATTTCGATTTAAATTTTGAAATTCGAAACTTCCCAAGTCGTCCCTTCGCTCAGAGAAATTTTTGCTCCTTATTTAAACCAAATATTGAGACCTCAACGGGGAAAGTGAAAGAGAAGGCGGGTGTGACATCATCGTTAGAGATTTCCAGTAGATTCAGGTATTCCTCCTCATATCCCTCTATATCTTGATTGATAAATTCTGTGGCTTTCTAATTTAATTCAGTGATTTTAATACATAATAATGCTCTCCTGTCTCCAATTTATTGTCTGATAAATTATGTGGTTCACACAATGATTCCTTGGCTTTAATAACATTTTACTGTATTATATCGAGGGAATTTTAACATATATTTTTTCTTATTTCGTATATACTTCTCTTTTTTCTAGAGTAGATCAGTTGTACAAGGATTATCGCACAAATAAAAACTTCACTTTATCTTCTGCTTCTGAGTTCTGACTAACTGGTAAGGCCTTCCTTTGGGTCATAATTTCTTTTAATTGGTCTGATATTGAAAATCTTTGTAAGAAGGCTATTTATTTTATAAACCACGATTACCCCTCTTATATGTTAATCTTTTCTCTCTATATATATATATTTATTACAAGAAAAGGTCAAATAGAAATCAGTCATATTTTTTATCTCAATTTGAAAACAATTGTGTACTCACTAAGCTTCAATTAGACCATTAAGTCATGGTCTTCAAGAAAATCTGGTTTACATGATAATACTGAATATGTGTTTTTATTTATTTGTTTTGTTTATTTATTTATTGTGGCTCTCAGATCTATCCAGATTTCGATAAAAAGGCTTCTTTCTCACTAACTATCTTACTAGGTGGCAAGCCATCAAGGCATTTCTCTCTTACACTGTGTGTACTAATGTATAATAATTTGTAATTGAATTTTACTTTCTATAAGCCAGATTATTAGTTCATAGTTTTTATTGGACATAAGAGTAAAACATATACATCTCTGCAATCGATTGCACCTGAGCGCATGCTTTAATTTAGGGCTTCTTGCTATTTGAAATTGATATATCTTCAAAATAACTTATATTATTAATTTATTATTTATCAGATTATAGCAGTATCTATGGACCATTTTATTTGAAATGGAACATCATACATGTTTTTCCCCTTCTTTATTGTTTTTATAGAAGGCACAAGGAACACAAATTTTGATGGAAGACTCTCAGTTCAGGTATCAATAAAAAATAGAAACAAAATACTAAATATTACTTTACAATATGAGTGATAGGAAAAGACACTATTATGGAAAACAAAATGCATTTTGTATCTCTTACCTGATACTGTATCATAGCATGTATATGACATTTCTTACTTTTTCCTTTTTATACTCAGAGTGCTACCATTACTTCATATGAAGGTAATAACAAACTTGCTAACGTTAATGGTCTGTATTCAAAACAGTAAAGGGAATTCTGAATTCAAGCAATTGGGAGCATTGGATAATTTTCTTTGTTGCTATTTTAATTCTTTCCCCATAACTTGTGTAGAACTTTTCGTATCCACTGAAACCAAAAAAGAAGGTAACAAGCATGTTAACCTGGGAGCATTCAAAGTCATTTGCTAATTAAGCGATTGAGGTCATTAAGTGTTCTTCATTTGTTAATTCACACGTAATAACAAATGTATCTACTTTTTGGGGTTTTAGATGTGGGTTCTAGAATGAGACCTCATAGGAAAAGATTCTTAGGACAAATTTTCAAAGTTGCTTAATCTCCATAAATAATGCAAATGTACCATACATTTACCTGAATATAATAAGGCATTTAATATCTGTTTGAACTTCCTATAACCCTCTATGCAAACTCTGTACCCATTATGTGCTAATCTGAAGCCTCTTTATACTTTTTAGTTGCTATTTTAATCCTTTCCCCTCTTATTTTCAGATCATTTAGGAGCATTAAAGGAGAATAATAATGGATAAGCAACCTCTTATATATAGCTTTGTCGCCAAGGGGACTGTGGTGTTAGCTGAGCACACTTGGTTTTTTGGAAATATTAGAACAATTGCGATTCAATGTTTGGCCAAGTTGCCTCCAAATAGCAACAAATTCACCTACTCATGTGATGGTCACACCTTCAATTTCCTGGTTGAGAAGGGTTTCGGTATGATATTTTTGTTCCATGTAACGTAAAAGCAATACAGTACCAGTACTTTCATATGAAAAGAAGTTCATTTTGCATTTATATTTCTATATTTCTAATGATATAGTGTTTCTCGTGGTGGCCAACGAGGGATTGGGATGGAGTGCACCATTTGTGTTTCTAGAGAGAGTTAAAGAAGACTTTGTGCAGCAGTATGGGTCAGATATAGATGACGACGGGCGCAACTCACACCTTTTCAGTATCTCTTATAGTCTTGACTGTGATTTTGGGTACTATATGTGACTCAAAGCTTCTTAATTGTTTTTTTTCTGATTTGAAACCAAATTAATAAGCCACATCTGAAGAGAAAAATATAGGCTTATGAGTTCTTTTAGAAAAAAAAAATTATGGTAATGATGTGAAATTTTACATACAAATGACTAGGCCACGACTAAAAGAGCATATGCAATATTGGATAAACCACCCAGAGGAAATGAGAAAGCTGACAGATCTTACAAAGATGAAGGGTATCATGATATATAACATTGAAAAGGTTCTAGATCGAGGTGAAAAGATTGAACTTATAGTTGAGAAGACTGAAATCTTACATTTTCAGGTGCACATTAGTCACAATTTCTGTTATATATTTTTTTGGTTAATTTCAAGTGCATGTAGAGATTAAATTTCATGGAGGGCCTCTTTAAGATATACTAGAGAACATGTCATAATTCTGAGTCTATCTTGTACCAATTTTAAGTGTGTTGTTTGAGCTGTGTTATGGCTGACTGTTTCTCGAACGTAGCAAGCACCTACATCCAAACTCAGCAACCGCATGTATGCAATTAGGGACATGCAAGCTCCAATAAACATGGATTCTCCCATGCTTTTCTTGGTAATTACATATTTCATATTTCATATGTCATAAAAATGCAATTATTCCCTTCTCAGAGTAATATATACCTGTCTCTTATCATTTAGCACTTAATTTGATATTTATTTATATTTATTAACTACTAGATGCAACCACTTCATCAGTTGAACACAATGGATGCTTTAGTTGGACGAGGGGGTCAAACCTTGTATCCCAATGGAGTTGTGAGGGACGTTAAACTCTCTCCAAGGTAAATTTTCAGTAACAATAGTAAGAAACATGTTAACGATATTTCGTGGTAAGTGCCCGTTGACAAATTTATGTAGAATCTAGGAACATACCATTTGGTGCAGTGATGGCGTTTTCGACTCTTGTTATGTTGACCCGAATATTCTTTTTAATGGTGTTAGAAAGGCATACTAACTGTTAGAATGATTTCTTTATTTTGACAAGCTAGATTCAAAAGTTTGACCAAGTTTAAATTCAAATTTTCATTCTTGTGTTTTATTTCAGTCCATGTGGTTTTACTTTTGTGATGATTTTTCTGTTTCAACTTAGAATATGTAGTATATTTGTAAAAAAAAAAAAACTTAATGTTGGCGAATGAGAATTGAATTATCCTCACTTGTATTCTTAAGTACCTAATTAGTTAATGGCTAAAACAAACTGGTAATATTAGTACTTCGTAGCAATGACAACAAAACAAAAAAAATATATGAGTTTCGCGTTTCGTTCAGTAGCTTTGTAAGAATAATAAAAAAAAACCATCTGTGCAAGAGCACTTTTGCAAAACCAACTTTTTCATTTTGTATAAATGAGTTTGTTTAAGCATTGTGACTTGGAAATATGTTCTCAAATAGTATCACTTAAAATATAAGCATATGTGATATAATGGATGTTTTTTCATGAATTTTAGACCAAATAGGAATGAGCTGAAACTCGAGCATGTGGCGCAGAAGTTCTCACTGCCAATCAAAGAAGCCGCCAGAGATCTCAAGGTATCCGTGTCAACATTGAAATTTAGGTGCAGAGAGCTAGGCATCCCAAAGTGGCCGTATCGAAAAATTCAGAGTTTGGAAACTCTAATAGAAACTATGCTAGAAATAGAGCCTTTTGGATTTCATCATATGATCGGCAAGGTTCGAGAAGAAATAGAAGCCATCAAGTTAAATCCCGCATTAGAAATAAAGTATGAAACCGAGAGGCTTAGGCAGGAAATTTATGACTCCAAATACAAGCGACGAAGGACATTTGAATTAACTTCATAGACAGGTACATGTTGCGTCTCAAATTATTTCATTAGTAAGCATAACTTTGACACAAATTAGTCTGATTTGGGGCAACAAGGGTTCGTTTGTAAATCAAAAGAAAAAATATATTAGGCTTTGATATGCTTGGTCAGTAAATTGAAAATATATATTAGGCTTTGATATTCTTTGGATTTAAACTGGGTCATAAATTTAGTTGAAATAGAAATACGGTGTCAGATTGCAGAAACTGACAGCGGTCTCTTCCAATTTTTTTCTGATATAATCACAAAATTTAGGAGTTAAATACGGTGTTTGAATGGCATTATTTTCATTTTCTTGCTATATGGTTTTCTTGTAAATGTTGCAATCAAATTCCATCATAAGTTTGAGATAGTTGTTGAAATCAGTTTATGTGTACAAAAATCAATGAATTTTCAGTGATATTAAGATTTCTAGAGGGTCTCTTTTTGCTTTTGTATATTTGATGGATCAGTTCGATGGTCAGTTCACTTTCCTTACATATTTTTTTGCTTTTTGACTTTCTAATTTGCAAAATAATTTACAGAACTTAGTATCCTGTTGCTTGTGATTTATTTTAATAAATTGGTATAAGCATCATTAGGTTTATGTAGCGTGAAATCTGAGTTTTCCTTCACAGAAAACTAGCACATGTTCATGTGGATTTACTTAGTAGATTAAGTGATGCATAGTTCTTCTAAGTTCATGAAGTATGTGAGCTATGCTGAAATTATTGCTCCTAATTACTTGCGCTTTTTTTTTCTTTTTAAATGCAAATTATAAATATTCTCACTTTTTTTTGTAATTAATTTAGCTCAGGTCATCATTCGGCTGAATGTTACTCCTAAATTGCTGAAAACTAAAGTGAAGGGCGTAATTGTAAAATGTCATATTCAGAAAATGAAGAGGGCATTTCAGGAAAAATAGGAATTACATTGATATCATGATGCTGTTTTAGATGCCTTGATATCACAAAACCAAGGAGATAATTTTCTCTGATATGGATAATTTATTTTGTGAGTGAATAAAGTCCTGAATGCCAAAATTAGCCATACAGTACGGTTTGGCACTTGTGTCAGATAGTGGTACACAATTATATTTTGTTCTGTCTATCAAATAATCCAACACAATGTCAATACTAATAGCTTTCGCCAAGAAGAGTAATGTAATTTGTATAGCCGATGACTTGCGATCAAAATAAGTGCTTAAAGAATTCATTCTCTTTTAGATTGCAGCAATAAAATTGGATGGGTTAGGTCAGTTTTGCATTCCAGTACCCCTTTCTTTTACTGACTGTTGTTCTTTCCTTTCTTACAGGTGTATAAGATCTGAAGGTTTTATTTTATTACTTTCGCAATGATAATCTATTTGATACAGAAGTTTGTAACTATTATGGTCTGTTATAGATGAGTTGAACCTATGAACATTGATTGACATATGAATTTGAGTTGGCGTGCCAAAATGAGTATGTTGAGGTACCGTTTGTACCATGTTAATGAATGAATGTTATTCATATATGTTGTGAATGATGTGGAGACTGTACAGTATATTTTTGGTATTAACCTTCTTGTACCGATTTAGTAATAGAGCTCTGCTAGGCAAACAGGGATATGGACCATAACCTTCTTGTACCTTCTTTTACCGATTTAGTAAATGAGGACTTCGATACCAGTAAAAGATGTTACCTGTTTCTGTTTGTTTGATGCTGTGGCAAATCTGACTCTATCATTAGATAAGATACTTTTGTTGTATGTCCACAGTTTTTGCAACTTGGTACTAGCTGGTACTCTCCTATTTTCACTCACTGGTATGAGTTCCTTAGTCGGAGGATTTCTCTATGACTATTTAATAATACTATGCAGATTTCCCCCTATAATTTGAAGTTTCTTTTTGTTTCCATGAGCTACTAAACTATCTCACGTTTTTATAACTTCTTAAATTTTTAATATATGATGAGCTATGGGGTCAAAACTGATATACTGGCCATCTTATATTATTAGAAATATCAGCAGCAATATTTCAATCGCATGGATGGGAGAGAACATGATGTGATATTAATTTTGAAAATTACGGCATTTTAGGAAGTATCAATTTGACGAGATGTGAAGATTGTTTGTCATTGTTCAAATGATTTCAAAAATTAATCAAAAGCACATTCTATTGTTGATTTGTCAAATTTGAAAAACACCCCGTCCAAATGATTAAAAGAAACACATGTTTTTTCTTTTATAATATCAAAATGTTATCAATGAGTAAACCACAATAATATTTTTTTTTAATTTTTCACGTATCTATTTTTATTGACTATATTTGTTTAAATCGGTGAATAATGCTGCTACCTTTAGCGCTGATTAAGACAACATTGACCTTAAATATTAAAAATGAACAATACATCCATGTCACATAATATTTTCATCACATATTAAAATTCGCCCACACATTGGGTGGGCATTGCTGCTAGTTGGTAAAAAATAGTTATTCCTTATTCCGAAAAAAAACCATCCAAACGGAGTCTAGGTGGGTGAGACAGAATTAGAAAGAAAAAAAACTCCACAACAGATTAGGGATTCTTCTCCAACTCTAGTCATCAGAGAGAGATTTCATTTGAATCGCGAGAGTTCGGTTCTCGACTTCTCGTGAAATAGTGCGAGATTACAATCAATCCCCACTGATTATTGTTGAAGTCTTGAAGACGAGACTTTGACGTATCAACTCACGCGGTTCTGCCATGCTTCCCCATTCGATATGATCGACTCATACATATCGATTTTTTTGACAAACTTAATAGTAAAATATTACCTTTGAAGACAAAGGTTCGAAATTAAATATTTACCCAGTATGTTTATTGGTATATTAATTTAAATTGAAGAAATTATTGAAAATTCATTCAAAATAATGCCAGAAAAAACGGATCGCTCAATGAGCACTTGTCACTTTCTGCGTTGTCATCAAATATAATAACTACTAACTTAAATAGTAATTTAGTAGAATGACTTTTGGAAGGTCATAAATTAAAGGAAGGCCACTGTCAGTCTTCAGGTACAGATACTAAATGTTGCTTGGACAATCACTTAAATAAAAACTACAATACTAATTTTCTACCTCCTTTATTAGTGGTCGGAATATAAAATGAGCAAAATGCAATCCATCATGTAAAGATTCTAAGCCGATAGTAAAGAAAACACCCCACAAATTAGTTCTAACCTGAGCGTCGGACGGAAAATTTTTATAAAAGATAAAAATACCCCTAACAATTTTAAAAAGGATAAAACACTCTCGAAAATTTAAAAAATAGCATAGCTATAGCGGCAATAGCATTGCCGCTATAGCCCAGTCCTATAGCGGTAATGCTATTGCCGCTATAGGGGACTATAGTGGCAATGCTATTGCCGTTATAGCGTTTGTCTTTTTTTTTTGGCTGACAACTTTCTTTCTTTATTTTTTTGGTCTTTTGTGCCGCATTAAAGAGAGTAGGTGGGGTTGAGAGTAGTTAATGTATGGAAATGTTATGCAATTATTCATGGGAATTGTTGATTTGAAAAATGGTATGGAATTTTTGACAAATGAAATGAAAATTTATGAGGAATTATTTTTATGTAATAGCTAATGTTTATGAGGAATTATTGAAAAATGGAATGAAAATTATTGAATAATTTAGTTTATGGAAAATTATTGAATTAATTAGTTGATGGTAAAAAAATAGTTCGCGTTGAATAAATTAGTTTATGGAAAATATTAATGGAAATTAGTTGAATAAATTAGTTTATTGAGTAAATTAGTTGATAGAAAAAAATTAATGGAAATTGTTGAATAAATTAGTTTATATAAAAAAATTAATGGAAATTATTTAATGAAAAATATTATTTTATGGAAATTATTGAATTAATTAGTTTATGGTAAAAAATAGTTAATGTTAAAAAAGTTAATGGAAATTATTGAATTAATCAGTTTATGGTATAAAATAGTTAATGTTAAAAAAGTTAATGAAAATTATTGAAAAAATTAGTTTATGAAAAATATTATTTAATGGAAATTATTGATTAAATTAGTTTATATGGAAAAATACTTAATTGAAATTATTGAATAAATTAGTTTATGGTAAAAAAAATTAGTTTATGTAAAAAAAATAATTAGAATTATTGCATAAATTAGTTAATGAAAAAATTATTTAATTGAAATTATTGAGTAAATTGGTTGATGGAAAAAATTAATGGAAATTGTTGAATGAATTAGTTTACGTACAAAATAATGAATATTATTTGAGAAATTAGTTAATGAAAGATATTATTTAATGGAAAAAAAGAATAGTTTATGGAATAGAAATTTAATGAAAATTATTGAAAATGGTTTACTAAGTTTACCAAGTTAGCGGTTATTGTAATGGTTTGCAGTTTTTTGCGTAGTTTTTTTTCGTGTGTTAAATTATATTATGGTTGATTAAGTTTATTGTTCTTGTAATGTTATGCAGTTTTTTTTATGAATTGTCTTGCATTAAATTTAAAACTATAATATAAAGAATATTATGCAAATTTAAACTTAAAATTATATAAAAACTATAAAAAAATTTGTAACTAAATATTTAATAATTAAAAAATTTTAAACTAAAACACAAAAAAATGACAAAACATCCAATTCTCTCTCTCTTGGCTGAACCAAAAACACAAAAAAAAAAATTAATGCATCTAACTCCTCCCAATCTCTCTCGTAAATGCAGACCCCATCCCCCCCCCTCTCTCTTAAGTGCGGCACAAAACAAAAAAAAAATGAGAGTTGTCAGCCAAAAAAAAAAAGGAAAAACGCTATTGCGGCAATAGTATTGCCACTATAGCCCCCCTGTAACGGCAATAGCATTACCGCTATATGACTGGACTATAGCGGCAATAGCATTGCCGCTATAGCTGTGCTCTTTTTAAAATTTCAAAGGATGTTTTGTCCTTTTTAAAATTGTTAGAGATATTTTTGTCTTTTATAAAAATTCATGGCGTCAGACACGCTATAGTTTCTTATATGACCAGAATATATATTTAATAAAAATTGTACAATACAAATAATTCGCTTACGTCCTATGGGTTCCGTCTTCAAAGAAAAAAAAAATGGTAGTTCCAAGTAAATTTCTTCATTTTTCGTCATCTACCTAGTTAAACCACTTTGATGTTCCTTCTCTCTGGCCCTCCATTTTTTAATGTAATATAGACCCATCTTGAACTGGTTCTTGTTCAAATAAAAACAAAATAAAAATTAACCCTCTCGCGCCTAATGAGATCTCCTCTCACGCAGAACGATACAGCGCATCTGATCCCACCGACTAATCTAATCTGGACAGAACCGTTCAGATTAGATCGGACGGTGAGATCAAGTGCGTTGCACCGTCCCCCGGAGGGGCAGATCAGGATACCTCTCGCGCGTACTAGAGGAACTAACAGCCTACTTCCTACCAGCCGCGAAAAGACTGCTCCTCGTGTTAGGTACTGGTATAGGAGCACAAGCACAAGCTGCACAACTGCCTTCATTTTCCCTTTTTTTTTTTAGAAAAGGTTCAAGCTCTTAGTTTTTGTACTAAAATTGATTTTAATTTGGTTTCGTTTCTACAAAGTGAAAAAACTGATAGATATTTGGAACAATTTTTAGGTTTTATACTGTACCTTCTCAATCCACAAATTTTTCTATCAGATTTTTACGTTTTTGTTTTTAACGATGATTTAAGAAATTCTATGTAGATATATTAGTGTGAATACTGTTGGACAGCGAGTGTCGGACTGCTATAATAATTCGATGGGTCTCTCTTGTCTCAAGTTTGAAATATTCAAAGTTTATTGCTTTCAATTATGTTGTGCTAACGAAAGGGATTCTCTTTCATACTTGCCGATTGCGTGCTTTATGTTTCGAAATATAAAGCCAAACATTTCACGTTTGTGTCGACAGTAAAAATTAGATAATTATTCGATTCTATTCTCATTTGATGTCAACTGGAATAACAATATTTTTCCTCCATTCAAGGTATTCATTTCCCCCTAAATATAAAAATAAAATTTTAAAATAAAAAAACAATTGGAACCAGTGAAGCGCCTGTAATGACTGTCAATCAATAAACATAAAAATAAAAGGAAAAAATAATAAGCACTTTTAATAACTCTAAAACAATAATACAAAGAGATACACATTTTTCTCTTCTTATTTTACTTTTAGCGAGAATTTATACTGATACGCTACGATACTACAAATGGTAAGATGCAAAATAGAATCGCCAAGAATAATTGCTGGGTAGAAAATGAAGCGAATTAATGGAGTGTCATTTTCAATTCATGTCAATACTATCTTTTTTTAACCATAGATTCTTTGTGCTACGAAGAAGCAAGTAATCTAGGCACCGTTTGGATGCGTTGAGAAGAATATAGAAAGAAGGAAGAAGGAAAAAAAACAAATTATAAACAATCCAAACTCTTCACAAAGTTACACACTTTTCAATACTTTTCTCACTTCTTCCAAGTTCTTCCCTTCTTCCCTTCTTCCCACACCTATCCAAACGGTATTATAAAATCATCTATCGTTGGGTGCGTCAGGATCTCCAAAATGACACGATAAGATTATATCGGTACGGCACGATACTACATGACACGATTATAAAATTAGCATGACATTTATCGTGTTTAGAATAATAAAAAATTAATATGATTGGACACGATACGACTTGACATAAACACGATCATGACACGAAACAATGACACGTATTTAATTTTTAACATTATCAAAAGATGACACCATAGTTAATAACTCATAAATATTTCGTCTTTCAAATTATTTTTTAAAACAATTATTTGAATTATCTTTATATCTGTGCTTAATTTATAATCTTTCTTTCTTTTGAATCTGTTCAACAAAAAACTAATGAGTTCGAATTTAATATGTTAACAAAAAATATCCCGACATTTATATACTAATATATATGCATAATTTGTAACATAGTCAAACAAACTGCAAAAAAAAAATAATTCTTCGTTTTCGTATTTTAATAATATTTAATAAATCTTTAAAAATATAGAGCAAATATTTTGGCATGATTTGACATGACTAACACGACTTGTCAACAAGATATGACACAATCAAGTCGGTCGTGTAGTGTCAGAATGCATGTCGTATTATCTCTTCTCACCACTCGACATAATACGATAAAAAAGTTAGTTCGTGACAACAAGATACGAGATTCTAACGCGATCTTATTGGACACAACTCGTTCGATTAAAGAACACCAGGTGTGTCGTGTGTTAGGGTCTGCTTGAGGAATGGAGGGTAACGAGAAATATTTAAATGAGATCTCCTTGAAATTTATTTCCCTTCATTTCCTTACTCCACATTGACTAAAAAGGATGAAATGAGAGGGGAGACAATAATGGAAGAGGCTTTGTAATTTTACAAAGGACTTATCCTCAATCCTTAACCCTTCAATTTGAGGTTACCAATTTTCGGGTCCCCCTTCTGTTCCGTTTCTTTCCAATTTTTTTTTAGGCTCCGTTTGGATGCGTTGAGAATAAGGTAGGAAGAAGGAAGAAAAGAAGAAATTTATTGGGAATGGGTAAATTTATTGGGAAGTGTGTAACTTTTGTGAAGAGTTTAGATGGTTAGAAATAAATTTATTGATAAAAAGTGGTTATTCCTTATTACTTATTCCGGAAAGAAACCATCCAAACGGAACCTTAAAGAAGAAATCCAGGAGCAGTCTTTGAGGTCAAACCAAGATAACCAAAATGATAAATAATAAACTAAAGAAACTTGAATAAAAAATTAACAACGTGAAAGTCCATTACAGTTAGTCGGTTATAAAGCCGGTAATTTAGTAGGCGGCTATTTCGATCAATTTTTTCTAATCCTGAAAAATATCTATGCCAAATAAATTATTGAACATATATCAAAAAAATACATCCATGTATCTTTAGAATCCGAGTAAGAATTATGAGTAAGATGAACGAAAATTTAAAGAAACATTCATTTGTGCTGAGAAGTCTGTGTTTAGAATAAATTAAGTGACCGAGGATGCTAACAAATTCTCAAAGTTTTGAGCTTTGATAAGATATATTCGATTAGCTTATCGCGTCTCTCCAGAGTTGCCTGAGGTTGCTACTACTGTCTATAACTTTTTTTTGGGGTCAATTTTATTGATTGTAGTTTTCTCTTTTTTAAAAAAAAAACTACTTCTATTTTTAGGCACCTAAAACTCAGTAAATAGTGGGAGATCACTAACTTCAATATAAATTTATTTTAGTAAGTCACTTTTTGTGTTTTACTTATTTGCTTTTAGTCATTAAATTTCGATATTATTTATCTAAATCAACACTTTAACAGTTTATTCATGGTTTTACTCCACGATACCAATAAAGTCGTCCGATTTTGGAAATATTGAAACCTTATAAATTAAGATATATATCGTTATGCAGTGACTCGCTATTAATAATTTAATGCTCAATAAGATAAATTTTATATAAGCAATGACATCGGCAAACTTGACCCCATCTGGCCATCTCCATTCGTTTTTGTCTGCTTGTTTGCAATCCTCTGTGTTTCGTTATACAATACCTCCAACTCTTCGTAATTTGTTGGTAACTTGCGAATCAATATTTTCTGCAGAAGGCAGACTCTTTATCTGAACCTTTCGTTCAACAATAAATATTCCGTAATTAATATTAATTCGAAATTTATGTGATCTATAAAAATCTGTCAGTCGAAATTAGATCCGACGATTCGATTCAAGGGACTGCAAAAGACGTTGGTCCGGTAACATAGTATGTAAGGCTCCGTTTAGATAGATATGTGAAGAAGGGAAGAAGAAAAGAAGTGGAAATAAGTATTGGGAAGTGTGTAATTTTGTGAAGAGTTTGGAATGTTTATAATTTTTTTTTCTTCCCTTCTTCCTTCTTCCTCCTTCTTCTTGCATCCAAACGGAACCTAAAAGAAAAAATAATAGTCTATTGTTAAGGGAGAAACACCACTCGCTGGGGAGCTACTCTGGTCTGGGTTTCACCTTCTCAATTTTTTCAATTTTGTTTGGAAGTACGGTAAATAATACCCAATTCAATGGGAATTATTTTCCATCATCTCATAAATTCTAACATTTCTATCATCTTCAAATCTTCGTTAATTATTTAATATGTTTTCATTAATAAGAAAGTTCAGGAGATAATTCTTCATCTCCTCTTTTTTTTAGATTGCAATTAATCTAGTGTGCTAGAATAAAATACTAGCCAACGTTTGTTTTGGAACTTTCTTATTAATTACATTCGTTGGTCAAAAAAATTTCTAAAACAATTATATATATTAAAGAGAATGGTTAGCTAATTATTGTAGTCGTTCTGAAAAAAATAATTGTGTTGGAAAAAAATATTAAATGTTCTAGTTGGTAAAATAATTGTTCTAGTTATTTTGAAAAAAATAATTGCGCCAGAAAAAAATGCTAATTGTTCTAGTTGTTCTTGAAAAAAAAATACTAATTGTTATGGTTAATGTTACTAACTGTTTCAGTTATGCATATGATAGTTATTATAATTAAAAAGGGAGAGACGGGATGATGGGAAAACAATTCGAAAATAAAAAACAGTTTTAGTGCTCATTCCCGTCATTCCATCATCCTCTTTTCTTTTTCAGAACTCAATTAATCAAACTAATGGGGATGATGAGGATAATGAATCTTGGGGATGATGGTTATCAGCCTCAATAATTGAATAGTTTGCTTTTTAAACAAGGATGTTGAATAAGAGATGGTGAAGAATTGCTTATTCACAAATTAAAAGATGTTGTTTGAATAGTTAGTGAGGTGTTTTAGGAACTAGAAAAAAATATTAAATAATAATTTGTTGTTGGATGGTTGGTTAGTTTCAACATTTTATTAGAACTAGAATAATTACCAAATAGCTAATTCTGAATAAAACCTCATTCCGAGATTCCAAACACACCTAAAATTATTATTTTTTATTTTAGCAGAACAGGTATCACGGAGCCGGAATAACTAGAACTTCATTAATTCGGAATTTGTGTTATTTCTAGAATTAACAACACAAGGGCAATGAAAATTAAATTTAGGCATTTTAAGAAACTTTCTTACAGTCAAATTAGTTGTGTAAAATTATTATAAGATATATAGAAATTCGCTGTTGGGACCAAACCAGAGGAAGCTAAAGGGCTAACCTCCCCTAAAATTTAAGATTTTTTTAATGCGCTAATTTAATATAATATAAAAAGAATAATAATAATTTGACCTCTTTCAGAACTTAAAATTTTCAATTTGTTATCTTCAGAATTTTTTTCTTGTTACGCCCCTAATTCACTGCTTATATTAAAAGAATCTCAAAAGAAACTATGTTTTCGTTTGTCAGGTTAAATAATTGATATTGCCCCCCCCCCCCCCCCCCCCCCCTACGATGATTTTTACGAACTTCCTTTTCTTTTCAAACATTTCAACAGTACGAAAATGTTGCGTTCTTAGCTTTGACAATTCCAAGAAAAAGAAAACAAAAAAAAAAGTGGCGGACTTGAAATGCCGGACGTGAAGTGGAATTGATAATCGGACTTGAAACAAAGGAATTAAATATAGTTGATAGAGAGCCGACGCGCCCGTGACGGGTGGCCCCAGAATCCCAATCTCCACGCGCTCGTGGCTTTTTCTTTTCCGTTCCTGTCCTTTTCATTTTTTTTCTTTAAGTATAAATTGCCACCATTAATATATTCTCTTTCCAGACATTTGTACCAGCGCCCTTGGAAACATTTGTTATTGTTTTACTGAGCTTCGGACTTTTGTGCGTGCGTCTCGATATATGTACATAGGATCTGAACAGGTAATATAGTGTCCGTTAATTAATTTAGTTAATATTAAAATATTAGCAACCATATCAAATTTTAACTTCAATGTATCACATTTGAAAATATTATCAATTATTACTAATCAATATAACAGTGGCTCGCGAACAATAAGTTTGGAAGAGGTGTGGGAATAAGAGAATAAGAAATAAATTTATTATAAACAATTCAAACTCTTCACAAAATTATATATTTTCCAATACTTCTTCCCACTTCTTTCGTTGGCTTCGTTTGGATGAGGTGTGGGAACAAGTGAAGAAGGGAAGAAGTGGGAAGAAGTATTGTGAAGTGTGTAATTTTGTGAAAAATTTGAATTGTTTATAATAATTTTTTTTCCTTCTTCTCATCTTCCCTTCTTCCCACACGGTATCCAAACGGAGCCGTTATTCCTCTTATTCCCACACCATCCAAACGGACCCAGAAAGTAGCTGGATATTGGACACAAACACTCGCCAATATGATCAAATTTTAATTTTTGAAATTTGAACATCCAATTTAAACCGTTCAAATTGTTTT
The DNA here is from genome assembly GCA_028095005.1 of Rhynchospora pubera. Lineage (NCBI taxonomy): Eukaryota > Viridiplantae > Streptophyta > Magnoliopsida > Poales > Cyperaceae > Rhynchospora > Rhynchospora pubera. The sequence continues at coordinate 25,722,537 of CM051461.1, forward strand.
CCTAATAAATTCTCCATAGAGGCCAATTTTATGTTTTAAAAAAGAAATTCACTGATTTTTTAGAATTTTAGAATATGTTCAAGGAGATTTTAAAATATTTTGAAAAACAAATGTAAATTTGATTTTCAAGAACATTTTAACATGCTAGTAAAAGAAGCCCTCATACGTGGACAAATAAAAAAAATAATTTTAAGCAATAAAGATATGTTGCTCGGTCTATCAAAGATACATATAATTATATTCCTTGATAGAACGTTTTTATATATGGGTTTTGATCTAATTTGGACTCAAATTATGATTGATTTTATGAGATTTTAAATTAGTTTTTACTTGTTTTTATTAGTTTTTAGGTACTGTCATTCCCTTTTGTATTTTGACAGGACAATCATCGAATGCGGTATCAAATCTGCAATAGCTGACAATTTTCAAACGACTCGACAGAGAGCCAGATGGGATGGATTGAGCGAACATAATGCAACCAGACCGGAGAAGGCAAGGAGACAGTTCGAAGTATTACAGACGGACATATTATATCAGTAAGCAGACTGCTAATAAATCCATCAAGAAATTTTCACGATTAAGATAGTTATTGTGCAACCACTGTAACGTGATTTCTGCCACGATTACCCCACTTCTGAGCACACTCCTGCCCTCGACGGTTATTTTCCATCACTATAAAAAGACGGAAAACTCTAGAGTTCAGTGTTCCCAATTTTACAAAGAAGTTACACTATTGCAGAGAAGAAGTGAGTCGATCTCTTGTCTTCAGTTGTCAGGACGAGAAGCCAAGTGATGAGTTTCGTTCATGCCACAACAGCCAAGCAAGTGATTCACAATCTAATTTGTTGTAATCTCTCAATATTTCTTATTTGTTTCTATAATGATGATTGATACCTTGATGTTTGTTGTTATGATGATCTTACTTGAGTAGTTAGATCAAGAGGTTATGGTTGATAAACGAATGCTTAATTTAGTTTACATTAATTGATTAGTTTTCTATTTAGTTTGCTTAGTTTTACAACTTGTTTTTTATTTATTATTTTGGTATACTTGATCTGTTTGAGTAGATTGGTAATTTTCCGTCAAGATTAGGTCAGTATTGAATGTTAGAAAGTTAAACCAAACCAAACCTAGATATATTTGAGTGCATCAATACAAATAGAAGATCAATAGTTCGAAAGATGATATCTAAGTCATAAACCATAAATGGTGATATATTTCCAATAGACGAAAGTTGAGGGAAATCTTAGATCCAAGTTGTAGCCCTGTATGGTTAAGCCAATGAACGAAAGTTGAAACTTAAGCCATATAAGAGTTCAATTGGTTTAGTCGAAAGAACTTGAACTGTTGAAAAAAGATTTATAGAGATACTAATTAAACCAATTAACTGCAAGTAAAGTAAGTATGACTGATAGATTGTGTATAACTAGAGTTAGAGAAGACTAGCTGTTTTAATTATAGGAGGGTTGTATGTGCCAACTTAGAAACAATAGAGTTAATATGTAACTAACTACTCTAGTTCACAGACTGGCCACCGCGAAAGTAAGCGGATAATTTGGGAACAGAAGTTAAGCATAAAGTTAATTAATCATAAACCACATTTGTATCTCTTTAGCAAATTTTACTCTCTAATTGAAACCATTTTATTTTATTATCCATTTACCCCTAAAATTATATAATTCTTCACCCGACCATTTTCAATCTTATCAAAGTAATCGAGCTGAGATTTAGAAAAACTCGAATAACTATTCTCGTGGATCGACCCCGAATACTTAGCGTAGGATGTACTCTTGCAACCGAAATTGAACGTATTTGGATATAAATTTAAAAGCCATGATAGGTTCTCTCAGCCCACATCATTCCTCAATTTGTTTCCTTGTAAGTCGGATAACCAAAACGTGTTGTTGTTTCGTGTGACGATTGATATCCTACAATAGATCAAATCGACCAAACAAAGGAATACTTGTTAGCACGCTAGATTTTGTTAGGAAGTGTGTAATTTTCGATTTTTATGCTAATTACAAGTTAATTAAGCCATCGAACCAACACACACAACGAATCGTGCACAAAAGCCAAGTTAACACAAAGAGAGAAAGGGGTGGAATGTGCCTCCCACGAAATCGTATTCGCGGGGCTCGATCCTACGGCATGGGAATCGATGGGGTGCTCTCCTTCGCCTCCTAATCGCGCGCCTCGAGTCCACTAAGGAATTAACCACTTTCTCTAATCAATTATGCTAGTAATTGAGAGAAGTGTGCCTAATTCCAAAGCTTTCCCTCTTCAAGTTAATTCTCCAATTAATTTAGTGGAAAAGCTTGCTCAACACATGAGCTAGGTGGTGTGTGGAAGAGAGAAAGGGAATGAAAAATTCTGAAATTTTTCTTCCCTTGGTGTGAGGTGCGGCCGAAGAGAGAAGGAGAGAGAGAGGTGTGTGAAGGCTAGGGGTTTGCTCCCAAAGAACACCCCTTTATATAGGCCACTCAACCTAGCTCTCATCCAAAAATACATGGACAAATTTGCCCCTTGCCCTAGCCGCACCTACCTACCCCATATATGGGTTGGGCCTCAAGTTAAGTTGAGCCCAATACTCTTCCATTTAAATGCACCTTCCATTGGACATTAAATTAACCAATTAATTTAAAGCCCAATTAGCTCAAATAATTAAATGTGTTGATTATAATTAATTATTAACTATTTAATAATTAATATGGAATTAGTCAATGCATTAAATTATTTCTATATGATCTATTTGACTTAATTAATCATAACGGTCCATAACGGCATACGATTAATTAATCAACTTATCATATTTTGCAAAACCAATTGTTGCAAATAAATAATTAATGCACGTGTGGTTAAACACCTTATTATGTGTGACCCTTTGAGGATTTATGCTATGTTGGACATGGAATTAAATCGCTATTTAATTTCAATAATCATAAGCGGTATCTAGCAACACGTTATGATTCCCAATTCACATAAATAGTGTACTGCTACAATATTTCAATCCTGCATAAGAGAATAATCAGTTTCTCTATTTTGATTCTTATGTCTCACGATATCATCGTATAATCCAAGATAGGAATGTGTCATTCTTGCAGATTATACGTTTCTTGATCTAGAGATAATTGTATAAAGTTGCATGCAAACAATCTATCTCCATCAAGGGGCCCAAACAGATATCGTCACTCACTAAGTGAATTAATGAGTGACATACGGTTTTCTTGATGATTAACTTTTCCCCGCACAATTCAAGAGAACATAAATAAAGTCCGTATAGCAGCCCTTATCGGGAATCAGCGGTAGACAGTATTTATTGAACCTATCCTCATGTGGAAAAGATAAACATCTCAAACTTAGAACCAAAATCACAACGAAATAAACAATGACACATAACACAATCCATATGTTTATTTCGATGGGTCAAGTCCTGTGCTATGTTCCATAACATACACATATGCAACTAAGTTGGTAACTCTTTACCTATGATTAGTAGAACTTAATCATCACTTAACTTGCATACTAATCTTATATGATAATTAATGTTCCTTGTTAATTATCAAGATTATGGACCATTTAGATTTATTATTGTCATTCTAAAGAATGATCAACAGAGATCTACAATTCAGATCCTCAACCTGAATGATCTGTCAATAATAAACCTAGGAACAGATGATAAAATCTCATCCAAAACATAAACTAATAATTAAGTCATTAAATTATTGACTTCTAGGACATAACTCTAACAGATTTAGCATGCTAACGCCTCTTGAATTTGTGCATTTTATAAGAAGTAGAGATAGGTCATATCGAGTATTTTGGATCGGTCATTTGAAATTTTAACAATTGACGTTTCATATCGTGTTTGACGTCTTATATGTTTGATTCTAGCGTTGCTCAATTTGTTATTGAATCGCATGATGACATTTATTTATATAAGAATAACCTCCTGAGTGAATAAATAATATGGTAACGTGATAAAATTAATTTTCCAGAAGTTATATGTACACAACACACTTAAAAATAATTTTTGAAATTTAGAAGCAGTTTCGTTTCTAATTTCCTATCTCTAATAATCTTTTACTAATAATAATAAATCATAAGTTTCACGGTGGATCAATTTATTTCAATCCAATGTTAGCCTTGATCAATCACTAATTCACTATCATTTATAACTTTAGAAAAATGTTGGCTGTCTGTCTATATAATGAAATTGACCCACAATTTCCCTATGAAATTGAATCATTTATTAATCTTATAATTGACATAAGATTGAATAATGTATCGTAAAACGTGTATGTTTACCTTTATAAAAAATGTCACAACTAACAAAATTCCGAATATCGCATATGGCTAAGCATTCCGCGGTTATTCTACCGAAGGACGCCTAAAAAAAGTTCTATGCATACACTTTTATTTATAGGAGAGGGACAGCGTCCCTTATTGGTGCTATATCGATAATATATTCTTTAATTAGCTCAAGTAGGCACGACAACTGCAACATAATTTTATAACTATATTTTGAAATATAAAGATTACAGTGCCAATTAGGATCGAGCAAAATATTCGTTATTCATGAGTAACTTAAAACTCGACTCATAAAAATTTATGTTGCAATTCTAGTCGGCAAAACTTTAGTTGAACCAACTTGATTTATTGTCAAGTCGAGTTTGAATCATGCTCAACTCAATTCACCAATTCAAAAACCGACTCGTGAAATTATAAATTTTTATTTCAAATAGCACTATTAATATGATTACGAGTAATAAAAATTTATAAAATTATTATATATATTTTCATGTTACAAATATTCATCTTTGACTTATATTGTTAGAAATCAATAGCTAATATAAAAATGACGACAATCCTATTGTTTATAGCGTAGTACGTATCAATTAGTTTTAATATCGAAATAATGCATAAATTAAATATAAAAAAATTTTGAAGTACACATACTTTTTTTCAAACAACCTATTGACTCATGATCCAACACTAGTTGAAGAGAGAGTCGAGTTTGAACAAGCTTAAAAAATTCTAGAATTGCTTTCTACCATCTTCAAAATTCCATCATCCCTATCATCCTCTCAATTTTTTTTCATTTTCAGAAAACTCATTAATTACTGTTTTTTTTTCGAAATACAATTAATTAATACAAGTGATTCCCTCGTTCCTCGTCCCTTTTCAGTTTTTCTCTTCTTCTCATCCCTATTTCTTCCATGTATTTCTATCCCCCTTTCTGTGTTTCTCTTCTTCGCACTAATTGTCTTAGTTTCAAAATATAATAGTTATGAAAAAAATACTAATTGTACTAGTTTCAAAATATAATTGTTATGAAAAAAACAAATTATTTTAGTTGTAGAATATAATTATTTTGTAAAAAAATGAATTGTTCTAGTTTCAAAATATAATTTTTTTGGAAAAAAACTAATTGTTCTATTTTTAGAATATAATTATTCTGAAAAAAAATAATTGTCTTAGTTGTAGAATATAATTGTTCTTTAAAAAAAACTAATTGTTCTTGTTTTATAATATAATTGTTCTAGAAAAATTTGTTTCATAGAGAAAATACTAATCGTCCTAAAAAAACTAATTTGCTTGAAAAAAAAAACTAATTTGTGCTAATTTTTATATACGAACATTAAAAATTCTTTTGGAAAATTTATGTGAGTGGGAGGAGGAGGGAGGAGTAATTAACACTAGTGGGGATGAGAATATGAGGATGATCCTACGGGATGGTGTATTTTTTCATTAATGACGTATTCTTTTTCATTAATGATGATTCACAGTGATGACTAAAATGATGGATATTGAGGATAATTCTTATCGGTCCCTAAAAAATTATAAATTGTTTCAAATTCGATTCAATCTAACTTGAGTTACAGTCCAGTCGTATTTGAGTTGTCTCTTCCCGCTCGACACGACTCGTATACTACTAATCAAATTTCGAACCAGTTACTAATTTTTTAGTAAAACATCAAATTTCAAACTGTTTAAAAAAAAAATCAAATTACAGAATGTACCGTAAAAACATATAAGTGTATGTTTATTAACAAACTTACAAAAATAAATTAGTCGGAGTCTTTTGACTCAAATCATGGAGTTTAACTTTATGCCGTACATGACTATTTTTAAATTTATAATGCTATTTACAAATTATTTTATTTCATTATTTTGAGAGAGAGCATAATGAGGACAAAATTGCTTGCTAGTTTGGGTCATATTTTTTCATTAATATCAAAAGATAAAGTCTAGCTGCCACGTTTGGCTTTATTCCCCTCGATAAGTGTGATTCTGACGTTTGTATCTGTTGGGCAAGATATGCATCAAGTTGCTGCAATTTCAATTTCCGTTCCTATTCATCTTTCCTTGTCATACGTGTAATATCAAATATTCTCCAACGTCCTTCTAATTTGGCTTATTATGTAAAGTTAAAAAATTATTTCTTTTTAAAGTTCAGTCCGAAAATTATTACGATTGTTTCGGAGCGATTACTAAGCGAAAAAGTTTGTATTCTATTTGATTTAATATATGTTACAGAATTTTTTTTTATAATAATAACACAAAATATTTGAAAGGATAACTGCATAATAAATTGGCTAAATAAATTCTTATATAATTACTAGCAAAATATGTTCTCGTGTGTGGACAAATAAAAAAAATAAAATAATATTAGACAATAAAGATATGTTGCACAATCTACGAACATGTAGATGTATTATTCAATTTGTTTTTAGAACATCAAAATATTATTGGTTCGTCTAGCGATTGATATCCAATCGATCGAATGACACAAACATGTGGATACATGCTATATCTAGCGTGTGATACCTCTTGAATTTATGTGTGTATAAGGAATAGGGATAGATATTATAATTTCTAAATAGTAGTTTTTTCTGTCAACTATGTTGAATGAGAGCTAAACCATTGCGGAACCTTGACAAAATTGAACCTCATCCATTCATGTTTCATTCCTTGTGTTATTTGAATTACCGTGTTTGGATGCATGATGAATAAGAATAAGCTCCAAATTTTTATCCATGTGAAACCAAACAAACACATGAATAAAAAATTTAGACTTATCCGGATGCTTATTCATATTGTAGCAAAATCATAAAATATAATTAAAGAATACAGATAAGCCTTTTCTTATTCAAATTCCTTATTCACTCCACATCCAAACACGTTTAAAATATAATTCCTTATAGCCCTTTCTTATTCAAAATATAATTATGTACCTTAAGTAGAACAACTAGGTATACGAATAATTAAATCTGAAGAATGACAATTTTCTAATCTCTTTCTAGTACGTACCCACCTCCAACTAAAATATATACATAATTGTTCTTGTTCATACACTTAATTGTTCTACATAATAAAACATAGTTGTTCATATTATGTAGGACAATTGCACAATTATGTATATTGACTGGCACAATTAAAATTAGAAAACATAAAACAAGAGGAGCGAACAAAAATAACGCTGGGAGGGGATGAGGATGAGAGAAAGATAGTTATGTTAGAGTTATGTCCTAGAAGTCAATAATTTAATGACTTAATTATTAGTTTATGTTTTGGATGAGATTTTATCATCTGTTCCTAGGTTTATTATTGACAGATCATTCAGGTTGAGGATCTGAATTGTAGATCTCTGTTGATCATTCTTTAGAATGACAATAATAAATCTAAACGGTCCATAATCTTGATAATTAACAAGGAACATTAATTATCATAAAAGATTAGTATGCAAGTTAAGTGATGATTAAGTTCTACTAATCATAGGTAAAGAGTTACCAACTTAGTTGCATATGTGTATGTTATGGAACATAGCACAGGACTTGACCCATCGAAATAAACATATGGATTGTGTTATGTGTCATTGTTTATTTCGTTGTGATTTTGGTTCTAAGTTTGAGATGTTTATCTTTTCCACATGAGGATAGGTTCAATAAATACTGTCTACCGCTGATTCCCGATAAGGGCTGCTATACGGACTTTATTTATGTTCTCTTGAATTGTGCGGGGAAAAGTTAATCATCAAGAAAACCGTATGTCCCTCATTAATTCACTTAGTGAGTGACGATATCTGTTTGGGCCCCTTGATGGAGATAGATTGTTTGCATGCAACTTTATACAATTATCTCTAGATCAAGAAACGTATAATCTGCAAGAATGACACATTCCTATCTTGGATTATACGATGATATCGTGCGACATAAGAATCAAAATAGAGAAACATATTTATTCTCTTATGCAGGATTGAAATATTGTAGCAGTACACTATTTATGCGAATTGGGAGTCATAACGTGTTGCTAGATACCGCTTATGATTATTGGAATTAAATAACGATTTAATTCCATGGCCAACATAGCATAAATCCTCAAAGGGTCACACAAATAGGACATTAATCACACAGTGCATTATTTATTTATTCACAGCAGTAGGTTCTGTGGAAATATGATAAGATTGATTAATTAATTATATACCGTTGCGAACCGTTATAATTAATTAAGTCAATGGATCATATAGAAATAAATTAATGCATTAACTAATCCTAAAATAATTATTAATGAGTTAATAATTAATTTAGTTCAACACTTATCAATATAAATGGTTATATTGATTAATTGGGCCGTTATTTAAATAGCAAATATATAGCCCAATTAAAGAGCAAAGTTGAGGGACCTTAATTATATGAATTAATGGTCCAAATGAAGGGGTTTAATGGCCCATAAAGGCCCATTTCGTGGCAGCCATTTATGGTGGTAGGTTGGATGGCATAGTTGTAATTATGCAAGAGATCAATTAGGTTTTGTGCTCTATATAAGGACCACTTATGAGAGCCTCCACCAAGACTTTTCTCTCTCCTCTCTTCCTCCCATTCTAGGCCGCCACCTTCCTCTTCTCTCCCTCTCTTTTGCTCATGTGTTGAGCTATTTTCTCTCCACTAAATCAAGGTTGTTGATTGATGCAAGAGAGAAAACCATAGGGATTAGGCTTGTTCTTTGGGTATGCTAGCACGTACCTTGTAGAACGTGATTAATCCTCCTTGGTGGACTCGAGGGCGGTTACGAGACGTGGTGGAGACGGTGGAGAAGGCACGCCATCGATTCCCATGCCTTGGTCGAGCCCCGCGAATACGATTTCGCGGGAGGTATCGATTTCCCCTTTTTCTCGTGTGTTTGAATAGCTTGTGTACTAGATCTTGTGTGTGCTATGTTTGCTTGGTTAATTAATTGGTAATTAGCATAAAAATGAAAATTAGCACACTTTCTAACAAGTTAGAGCTTAATCAATCACATTCTAAAAAAACACGTTTTCTACATAATATAATGGGATGAGAAATATTAGAAATTATCCTTATTAGTTCCGGTTTGGAATTAATTTATGAGAAATAATGATGGATGAGAGATATTGAAAATTATCCTTATCAGGTTTGGAATTAATTTATGATTTTGTAACAACAAAAAATTTATTATAAAGTCTTCTCCATCTAAGCTTCTACTATTCATATCATATCTTGTTATAGTTTTTATTCACGCCACATCGTCAATGACAAAATTCATACACTAAGCGTTGAGCCCATATATAAATTTATATCTAAGAAAAACACTATGGCTCCGTTTGGATGGGTGCAGAAATAAAGTAATAGTTTTTTTCTACTTTCAAATTTATTATAAATTATATAATCTTTTCACAAATTTACATACTTCCCAATACTTCTTATCTTATTCCTCTTATTCCCACATTATCCAATCGGAACATATAATTCATACAAATCAAATCATGATGAAATTGTCGTTATGATTTAGAATCATTTCGGATGGTATTATAGCTCTCAATCCACTCTATCTCTAAAATTTAGATTGTCGTTGCCAAGACAGAGAGGCCATCTCCCGCCTACGTATTTTTAAACAAAATAGAAAGATTCATAGAAATCTGACAACTTTTAAGTATTAAAAATATTAATCACTATATGGAAGTTTGGTATGTATGAGATTAGTCTATTTTTTTGTTGCTTAAAAATACTAAATTTAATCTTTGATCAAACTGATCTATGATGTTGCCAAACGTCCTTACGATTATTATTGATATATATAGTGTTATACGTGTTGTTTTGCGCGACACGTCAAAAGACGAATGTTTTGTTGTCGTCGTCCTTTATTATTCGATAATTTTTAATGTAAAAGTGAAACTTAAAATAGATCATATTATGAAAATTTTGATGTCGTTATTGGAAGTTTTATTATGAAAATTTTGACGTCGTTATTGGGAATTTTAAAAAATAAATATATTTTGCGTATTGTAATACTTGAAATGTCATTTCAATTATAATAGTTCTAGAGCGCAACTTCAGAGTAGAGAGGAAGGAGAGGTGACCGGAAATTTTTTAAATCTTGTTCTGATCGACTTGTTTATTCGCTCTAGATCAGTAGGAGAATAATGAAAATGAAGAGAAGATGAGGTGAAAGATAAGATTAGTTTTGTATCGAGTTTACTCTACATGTCCATCCTTCGATTTGGAAGTTCAACAAATCTAAACATCGATCCCCAAACTTTCCTTTCCTTTCCCTCTCGTCCCATTTAATGAAGAGGTTCTGTATCACAGTATAATTGGTGATAATTTTTAATTTCTGTAAGTTGATTGTTTGCTTATTCGAATTTCTATAGTATCGTATCTGTTCTTCTTGGTTAACTTAATACTGAAACCACCTTCAAAAGGTGTCTTTTACTATTTTTTTCTTCCTGACATTCTCCACCAAAAAAAAAAAAAAAACAGGAATTTCAAGTTCACATGATTTAATCGTCTTATTTAATTTGAGAAAGGTTTAATTATCACACTTTTTGACTAGCACAAATGATACAGAGTTCTAACTGTTGGATGAAATTGATTAATGGTTGTGATTTATTCAGTAGAAGCATTACCAACAGTCATTTTTTGTCTTTTTCAATGCAACAAGTACATTGAAATCAAACCATGCATTAATTGTACTATATAACGCCCCGATCAAAATTCCATTTTTTTAACATGGATTTCATTTCGTTGAAAAATTCTTGATCAAAATGAACGAATTTTTGATTGGAAATTTATATAATTAGATTCAACAGAATTCTATGAAATCAATTGAAATGAAATGAAATAAAAATAAAATCCCGTGCAAAAAATATTTTGATCAGGGCCTTAGTTGAAAATTGCCATTTGTAGGAGACCAAAAACTATGTCACTCTGAAATCCTTCTCGTTTAGTTTAGTCTGTTTTCCTTTGCTTCTATTTCAATTATATTTTTACATATAAGAAATACAAAATATTCTCCGTAGGTGCTTTTTCAGATTTGCCCCTCGAGAAACTTTTTGGTACCCTCTCTTTCATGGTATTTGCTTTTTTTTTTTTTTTTTTTTTGACGAAAGCCCGTAGGCATTCATGGTATTTGCTTGTCATCTGTTCCTTTAGCAGCTGATCTGAGTCGTTTTTAAAAAAATAAAATGCCCGTCTATGAATGTGCCAATTGCTTTGGGTTTTGACTTTATGCTCTTCCATGTCACGGTAGGGACATCATATAACATGATGCCTTTTACTTTTTATTTGCTTTGGGAAAAAAAAATTGTTCAACGGTCTTTGGAGTAATACTAGAAAAATAATAGTTTAACAAGCATAATAAAACATCCTAGTTAAAAAAAAATAATACGGAAAAAGAGATCATTCCGGCAGATTTGAATACATAGCTTATACTTAAATGTTTTTCTCTTTGTTCTTTGCCACAAAATTATTGACTAAATTTTTGTGAAAAAAAACTATTTAACGAGTATATTAAAAACAAATTTAACTAGATTAGCAGACAAGCCCACCCAATTGTGTGGGAATAAAAAAGAAAATTTGAAGCGATTTTGGTATGATTAGAGAAGGTTGATTTATTTTTTCTCTTTTCTTTACTGTGCGCATAAATTAAGAAAGAATAGGAAATGAAACAACCATCTGAGCAGATGTTAACACGGTCTAAACGAAAGGTTTAAATCTTTTATCTCATTATTAAATCTACACCACTGATCTGATCAAATCGCAAAAATAGATGGTCCATATTGCATTGGATAAATAATTGTTTGATTCTTTGGATTCAAATTTTGGATAGATTTTTGGATTGGTGTTTTTATAAGTAGTAAAGAAAAGTCACGAAGTTAAAACTATTGACGTTCTATTCCTAAAGGAGAAGACATCAACTAGTATGCTTTTTATTATTTATTTTTTACTTCCAATTTTTGCTTATTTATCAGTTAGGAGCTACTACAATAAGTTCTGCTCGCAATTGCAGACCTTTAAAATTGGACGATAAAGTCTGAAAAATAAATTTTCTATTACTGAACTTCGCCATCTCCATGATTTCAAAAGGGGAGAAAGACCCATAAAAAATGATAATTCTAAGCGAAATTATGACATATTCCTGGAAAACCCAAGAAGGTATGGGAAAGAGTCAAGGATAGGATATCATATCCTCTAGTCTGCTAGCCGTTTGTAATATTTATTTTTAGAAAAGTTTTTGGGGCCGTTTGAATCGCTTAGGAATATGAGAAATTTTCTATTCCTAAGCATAAAGTATTAGAAAGTGTGTAATTTTGTGAAAAGTTTGAATTGTTTATAATAAATTTATGTTTAGGAATAGAAAATTCCTCCTATTCCCGTACGATCCAAACGGCCCGTTGGGAGTTTGGGTCCATGTAAACATTGCAGAAATACCTACAAAAAATTTATCTTTGTCTTGAATGATCCGTAGAAACTAGAAAGGAATATTTCCTTTCGTTTTGTATGGTAAAATTTTAAGTGAAAATTATTTAGTTAAATATACTTTTAGCGATTTTGACGTGATTTATAACAGTCACACACCTATTGTTTAGTTAATAAATGTAAAATAACATTATTCGCAAAAAAGGTTGCTTTCTAAATCTACTTGTCAGATGTCTCCACTTACAAAATGAGAACCGGAAATTTCTTAAAGGAAAAATTGTGAAAAATGGTTAGGATACGATTTCAAAATACGGCGCCACTTTTTTTTCGGCATCATTGCATTATTACACGTAAAAAGGATAAACTTCGGCAGAGTTTAAATCTGGGAATTCCGATTTCTAAGGTCAAAATCGAATGGATTGTAAATCTGCGTTGGCGTTTTCTAGTCTGTTCTCAGGTTTGAAACAAACAAAAAAGATAAATTCTGATTGACATAATTTTATAACTTGAGTTTAATCTAAATCATTGGTTTAAAGTTATAAATGAAAATGAACGATCGTGATTCAAACCTAAATTAAAATTTACGTACACCATAGAATTGCTTTTTATTTTTATTATATCAATTTTAGTACATGAAAAATTATTTTTCATTGACGGGCAGTGATTCAAAATAGATGCAATTTGAAAAATTATGATGTTTCATTGGATGGTTTGAAAAATGAATCTTTTAACTTGATTATCCATTCATCCTTAATAGACGGCCAAACAATTCCTATGCATTAAATTTCATTCAAACTATTTAAAGTTCGAGTTTCGCTATGATGAGTTGCGACTCACCAAAGGATCTATGAGTCACGCTAAAAATTTATAAATCTGATTCAAAATGACTGATTTAAAACGGCCCATTACAATTTCCCTATTGAAATTTTACATTTTTTTGTAATTTTCGAAAATCGTTAATCTAATTAGTTTTGAACCGTTAAAAAACAACAAGTTTAAAAAAATCGAAAAAATACTTAAAAATTTCAAAAAGTATAAAATTTGGTCTGCATTGAGATTTCAATAAGGAGATCATATTTGACGGTTTGGATCAATTATTTTTAAACTAGATCTGGAAATTTTGAGTGCGGCTCACCATAGCAAAACTCTATTTTTCGATTATTTATGATTTATATAAATAGATTATCAACATATTCTTTTTCCCCCACTTATCACAATTGATTTTCGATTTTTTGTACCAATATATTACATGTCATTCCCAATTTTTTCTCGTTAAATGGACTCTCCAATGAATGGACCAACGGAGAGGATGTGAATCCCACAAGCACAACCTCCAACTCTTTAAATCTCGGATAAAGTTAAAACGTCACTGTTTTCATTAACCAAATGAAAAAAAAAAAACTTTTTTTCCCATTTTGAAATGCTCCCATATGACAAAAAAATAAACACCCAGTCGCTGTAACTTTTCATATAGAACTTTTTTCTATATTCTTTGTAAATCTTCCCAATTAACCCCTCGTCAAAGATTCTCTCTCAAAAAGACCCTTCAAGCCCTTCTCCGGTTCTTATATAATGCAAACCTCGAAATCTCTTCGTCAAATCTCGAATCAACGCGCCATTTTTGAACCTTCCATTCTCACTTCTCTCTTTCTAATGGAACCTTTGCGAATCCCTAACCCTAAGAGACCTCTAGAGGATCTCTCCCTCGACTCTCCTTCGTCTAAGCGGCTCCGACCAGAGGAGCTACTAGAGCTACTAGAGCACGACGGAGAGCTCAGCGCCGACCAACCTGGCGCAGGAGAAGAGAGAGATCTCGAATCGGTGATTCGAAGCTTCGAGGAAGAAATCGCGGGAGAAGGCGAACTTGGGTTCTTGCTCCACGCCTCCGACGACGAACTTGGTCTCCCTCCGCCGAGTGATAAGGCGGAGTCGCTGGAGAAAGTGGCGGAGGTTGGTGGTGAGGTGGCGGAGTTGAGCGATGACGTGGCAGAGAAGGTTGCTGACGTGGAGGAAGGTTTCGATGTGGGGGTGTTGGGATGGTGTGACGAGGGATTGTATGGACCGTTGGATCTGTCGGATCTGACGTGGCAGTCTTTGTCAGCGGTGTAAGGAGGCGGAGGTTGGTTTTTTGTAAATGGGTTGGGTAAAAAGATGGTTTTAGTAGGTAGTCGTAGACTTAGTGGGGTAATCTTGGAAAAATAGAAATGTTAAGTGCTAACTTTAATTAAAAAAATGGAAGCTTTCACAAAAATAAAGTGGAATCTTGGAACGAATAGAATGGAAAATACATGTGGTCATGATGAATCAGTTGGGTGCGCAAACAATACAATAATGGCGGACATATCTTTGAATAGTAAAAAAAGGAAAAGAAATATGGACACAGTTGAAAAGTTAAAAAAAAGGGATATAATCTGAGCAGAAAATGATATGCACTGCCTTGCACAGGGAATATTTTTTTCTTGTGCGTATAAAGGTATGTTTTGGACTCAAAAATTAAGGTGTAAAATGACAACTTAATCTTAGTAGAGAAGTATAATTTAAAAAGTGAAAAAATGGATTAATTAACAAATTGTGTATCAATTGCTTCCGAGTTGAGGAGTTCATGTTTGAACTGGCATGCATATTTAAGTATATCATTTCTATACATTGAACAAATATATCTCTAAATGTGTTTTAAAATAAACACGGCGTGTCTGAACACGGCACGACACCATACGGTAGAATAACCCTACCTAGTCGTATCTTAATGTTAACCTGAACTTTTTTTTTTGGTGTGTTAGCCAGCTTGCACTGAGGTGGTACGACACGGTAAAATACCGATACGACACGACACGAGAACTTAAGCGTGCCGTGTCTTTTGACGTCTCGTGTCCAACTTTGATGGAATAGACACGGCACGGCACGACACGCGAATTGTCTAGATACGACCGACACGGCACGAGACATGGCACGACACAACCTAAGAGACATAAGAAATTATAAACAGGATAAAAAAATAGTAAATATTACGAAATAATAAGAAAAATTCTTATATTGTCTATTTTTTAAGGATAATTTATAGTTTGAATGTCTAATTCACCCATAAACATAAATATATAATTATATTTTATGAAATTCAATTGTGTTCAAACACGACACGGTACGACACGTTTAAAGAAGACACGACACGAGGACACGAGGGGTGTCGTGTCGTTTGACGTGTCGTGTCCATCTCTTAGAATTTAGACACGACACGACACGACACGTGAAATATTTAGACACAACACGATACAACACGACAATTGATCGGACACGGGCGTGTTTGACACGACACGATACGGCACGGCACGTATTTAGAACACTATGACTCTAATCTTTATAAACACACTGATTTAAGAGGTGTTACATGTTAACTCTTGCGTGTAAACATATATTTGTACCGTTTGATTGATTTGATCTGTGGTTTGATATCAATCATTGAATGAAGAAATAATATATTTTAATTTATGTCTAATAAAAAAACAAATCGAAGAACTTATTTACCTCTATTGCTGGTAAAGTGGTAGATTGAGCAATATTATTTTATTATTTAATATTATTTTATTTACTTGTTTATTTACCTACATATGAAAACATGCTAGTTTTATCTTGAAAAATTGCAACGAATTGTTTTCCGTGCAACATATGAGAATATACAAGTGCAACGACATATATGTACATCTAAAATTGTTTTCCGCTGAAGATCTGATGGTCTTAGCTATAAATGAAAAGTTCGTTCTCGAATTTGTGGAAGATTATGACGTAATAACTATTAACACATAAATTTTTAATATTTTTAAAGGTTTAGATGGCGAGAACTAAACAACAAATTTTATTGAAAAAATGAAAAGGATAGTATAAACTAGTTAAAAAACTGAAAGGAAAATTTAAGTTGAAAAAGATCAATGAAATATGCGAGTTAAAAGTGTTTTAAGCTATTATTTTTTTAGAGATACTAGACAAAGTCTGACTACTGTATGTAAAAAAAAAATGGCTCGTGTTTAAGTTAATTTGTTCATCGATGTGCAAAATATGAGTACCATTTGGAGTATCAAATTTTAATATATTTGTAACGAAATATATTTATTAAATTAAAGAAAAAAATATAATATTAGTATTTAATTTTCAAAAGAAAAAATCATTCCATAGTACCGTGTTAAGCTAATTTTGAATTCTATTATAAACTCTTCAACATTGTCAAACATATGTGCAGCTTTGATAATATGTATACTCAGAACGTGAAAGAAAATATAGAATGCAATTACATAAATATAGCGGCGAAGTAAGATTACTCCAAATATTTTTCTTTTAATCCAACCTCCGGAATTGTTGGACATAAATGTAATTTTTCAAATAGACTTGACAGCGACATATATGTAATTTTTCCAGAATTAAAATATAGTTGCGTTAAACTTTAGTTCTTGTACAGGATCTGAAATAACCTTAAACTAGCATATGGCTTTTCAAACGCAGCATAGCGCATTTCGTCGGATATGACTTTAAAAAATTTGTAAAGTTCATAATCATTTTGATAAAAATTCTATAATTTCAACCTTTTGAAATTCAAATTATTTTAGAGAAATGCTAGAGTCCAATATACTGGACGGATGAGGTCCGTTCAATACGATCGTTTTCACATTTTTAAATTTTAAACAAATGATCCGAACCGTTCAATATCTTCTCCATATTGAAAACTTATAAGAAATCATTTTTTACATTTTTTTCAAAACTTTTTACTATTTTTTGGTATTTTAGAAAATCGTTGTTATTGGAGGATCCAGAACTTTTATATCATGAATTTTCTAAAATACCAAAATATAAGTTAAAATTTGGGGAAAAAAATGTAAAAATTGGTTTCTTCATATTGAACGGTTCGGATTGATCGTTTGAAATTTAAAAATGTGAAAACGATCGTATTGAACAGACCCATCCTTCCAATGTATTGAATACTAGCATTTCTCATTATTTTAATACATCCTATTTCTATGAGAAATTTTAGCTCGCACCAGACCAGCCGCATAGAACACTCGCTTAAAAAGCAAACACGGAAACTGTGGATTCCTGGCTTAATTAATTAATTAATTAATTATTTGAATAAATAAATATCATTTGATAAGACCTCTAACCAAGAAAACTGTAGCAACCTGTTACGTGCAAGCATATAATAAAAGAAAAAAAAAGATACTGTGCAAAGCTGTAATGTTATCTTTGCATAATTCAGGAGGAAAGCCGCAAAATTCAGGAAAAACAAAAAAAAAAGCGCCTAATTATTCACTGTCTATATACACGTATCGTTTTTTTTTTTGACATGTAATACATGTATCATTTTAAAATATGGGTACAGCTCCAATCAGTTATTTAATTGAAATAGTTATAATTATAATTATACATATTCTTCATCCATGTGTACTACGCAACAATATGGTTACTTTTTTTTAGAAGAGAAAGTTAGATTTATTCCACTCTAAAACTGTGAAACTAGAAAAATACCACTCTAAAATTAAGTTTTTGAAATTTACCTCCCAAAATTCAATAAAATTAGAATTTTACGACATTTAGTGTATAAATCATACCTTTCTATACCTAAATTTCCATATTGACTAAAATATCCCTCTCCTCCATCTCCAAAAAGACATGGAGTTTTTCTCCCGACACTATTGACAAAAAATAAAACCGTTCTTTTTTTTTTCCCCTCTAATGTTTCTGTGTTTCGATTTCTTATTTTTCGACTAAAATTATTAGTATTGTTTTATTTTCTCATGGAATTATATTTTAATTTGTTTTCCTGTTCTCTAAAGTTGCAATGATTTTTTTTTATTCGAAGTGTATTAGCTCGGGCTAGTTTAGAAAAAAGATCCACATAGGTATATTGTCGGAGTATTGAATTTATTCCAATTTTAATTTGCTTTCCCGTTCCCCATGGGCCATGGTTTTCATCTATTGTTGAGTATTAGATTTAGGGAATTGCTTAAGACCATCCTCTAGATTCCATCATTTTCCATCATCTCTAGTGTGAACATACGTTTTTGGTCTCCACTATTTTGGTGAATTTATTCGGAATCGGGGGTGATAAGGACATCCTCAAGATCCATCATCCCCATCATCCCAAGTGGGAACTCATTTTAGTTTTTTCTATTTTTAGAATATTTTTTGGTCTCCACTATTTCTCTCACTCCCATTCTTTTCTATTTTGGTCCCCACTGTTATTTTCCCTTCCATCCTTTCTATTTTTGGTCCCCACGAGAACTATAACAATTACTCATATTAACTACAACAGTTAGTATCCAAATTACAACAATTTTTTATATTAACTACTTCAGCTACATACATAACTTCAACAACTACATATTTTAACTTCAACAGCTACATATTTTAACTTCAACAGTTACAAATATAACTTCAACAGTACATATATAACTTCAAAAGTTATATATATTAACTTTAACAGTTACATATATAACTTCAACAGTTACTTATATAACTTCAACAGTTATATATATAACTTCAACAGTTACATATATTGAATTTGTATATTTTATTATTAGATGTTACGGTTCGGAATTTCAATGAATTATATGCTGGGAGTAGATATGGGATGATGGGATGATGCTGGATTTGCAATGAGGATGAATGGGATGATTTCATCATCCCTTGGACTTTCTTATTAATGAAGATATGTTAGATAATTAATGAAGATTTGGGGATGATGAGGATGATAGAATCTATGGGATGATGGAAAGCAATTCCCATTCGGAATTGCTCTCCCTCTCATCCTTTCTATTTTTGGTCCCCCCACTGTTTCTCTTCTTCTCATCCTTTTCTATTTTGGTCCCCACTATTTCTCTCTCTCCCATTTTTTCTATTTTTGGTACCCACTGAAAATCCCTTTGACATGCTCACGTCTTGGCTTACTACTAATTTACCTTTTCAAATTCTTCATTTCCGCGTACAAGAAGAAATTTTTTTTCTTAATAGTTTATATATATATATATATATATAACTGTTGAAGTTATATATATGTAACTGTTGAAGTTAATATATATAAATGTTGAAGTTATATGTATAGCTGTTGAAGTTATATGTGTAGCTGTTGAAATTATATGTATAACTGTTGAAGTTAATATATATAACTGTTGAAGTTAATATAAGTAATTGTTGTAGTTTGGATACTAACTGTTGTAGGAAAGAATGAGAGGGAGAAAAATAGTGGGGACCAAAATAGAAAAGGATGAGAGGGAGAGAAATAGTAGGGACAAAAAATATTACAAAAATAGAAAAAACTAACATGTGTTCCCACTGAGGATGATGGGGATGATGGATCTTGGGGATGATCTTTATCACCCCCGTTAGATTTATTCCTTATTTTTCTTAGATAACTTTTTTTGGATTAATTTTCGGTGAATTGATCAAATTCACCAAAGAGGAGGCGGAGAAGAGAGAAAGAAAAACACAAAAAAAATATTTTGGTCAATACGAAAACTTAGTACAGAGAGGGATGATTTATTTTACAATAAAAGTGGTAAATTTCTCATTTATTAATTTTAGAGTGGCATTTATCGAAGAATTAACTTTAAGATGATATTTTTTTAATTTTACAATTTCATAGTGGCATAGATCTAATTTTTTCTTTTTAAAAGTGGAAAAGAAACGAAAGAAAACTATGGTTGCCACGGGCCACGGATTATCAACTGCTTGACATGGTTGTTCTTTGAACTTGTTCCTCAATAGCGCGTCTTAGTCCTTGAATTTGTGGATTTTTCGTTTTTCGAACATTGAGACAACTTTACTGATTAGTCTGACACGGTTTGAACATTTTGGTAATATTATAGGGGGTGTTTGGATCGCTTAGGAATTGGGGGAATTGGGGGAATTTGCTATTCCTAGACATAAATTTATTGGAAAGTGTGTAACTTTGTGAAGAGTTTGGATTGTTTATAATAAATTTGGCATATGAAATTCCGGGAATTTGCAATTCCCTCTTATTCCAACCCCATCCAAACGCCCCCATAGATCACAATCTTTTTAGTAGAACTTTCCTTATTTGAATTATTGATTGCTTCTACGCAAGGTCGAAGCTGCAAAAATAAAAGAAATATTAAAAGTAATTTTTTTTTTACTTTCATGTTTTAAATAAAGTAAAAAATATTAAAAGTAATTTTTTTTTACTTTCATGTTTTAAATAAAGTAAAAAAATTATTAATACTGAAACTATTGAAAGTTCATGTTTTTATTCTGAATTTTTGTCACATCTTCTGATGTACAGTACAATTGTACATATACGTGATTAGTCGATACAAAGTTATTTGTATTCGGAGCAACGTGGCACAAACAAACAATTGTAGACCTCTTCATTTGGATAGATTGTTTGAATTTTGCATAGCATAAAACATTCTATCGTTCGAAGTTTCGAATAATACAATATGGCCATGGCCTATATAATTAGTACCGTTGTCTTTATTATTTCAGTCCATTTATTGTTTGGTCCTACATAATACAGTTCGTCGGTGGTGCGGTCGAAACAAATTTGAGCTACTGACAATTGAACTGTTCTGAAATGAATGGCAAATTGTACTGGAATAATCATATTCTGAGAGGAAATTCCTACTTTGTAAACAAAAGAAAACAGAAGGAAGAACGAGAACAAGGGTGCCGGACCAGATCTTTTAAGGTCAGTAGGGTAATAACTTTCAATCCGAACCGTCCGATCTAATTTCGATGGATAAATTTTTAAGGACTGCAAGAATTTCGACGGGCTTGATATTAATCATGGGATATTCATTTTTGATCGGACGGTTCGGATAAAAAATTAGCACATGTTGACCTTATTTCACCCATTGTTTTTAAAATAAGTTAGGCTTTTTTCTAGACTAGTCTAAGATGTCCTCATAAGTGTACATATAAAGAAACAAAATATTGTTAGATAATAAAAATATGTTGCTTAATCTACTAGCGATATAAATAGATATGTTATTCAATTTGTTTTTTTTATTAGACGAAAAACTAAAATATATTGTTAGCGATTGATATCTTACCACAGATCAAATCGATCAAACGACAAAAATACCTATTTACATATTAGATCTAGCGTATAACACTTCCTTTATCCGTGCTTTTAACAGTAGAGATAGAGATAGAGTCATAGAGATCGCTGGCAGCGGCTGCCAAGCTTGAAATAAGTTAGGTTTAACAGACTATCTTAATTGGGCTTATATCAATTTCGAAAAGTGCCACTCAGGCCCAATTCCTCTTTTGGTTTGGATCCTCGAGAAGTATCACTTTTCTATTTTCTACAGATATTGTTCCAGTACACAATTGAAAATTTCAATTCTTGTTTCCATAGAAAAATATTGACAATAGTTATATGGATATTGGGTTGTGCTTTATCTTCTTTCTTGGAATAAAAAAATAGGTCATTTAACTGTGATGAACTAGCTAGTATCTTTAAATTCGAACTTAGGCATGTTGCTGAGAGATCCCTATAATGGTTTAATATTCCAAGATTATTCTTTCGGTGACACACAACATATATATGCTGTTTCCGGCCAGTTACAATAGACTCTTATGTGATCAAACTCACAAAGGTTGATTTCTTGAGGTGCTATTTCACATATTAGAGTTATATTCTTGTACAGCTGCAGATTGGTCTTGATACGAGGATCACATTGGATGAGCCATTATCTTTTGGAATAGCTCATCACGTTGATACTATTGGCTGCTTTGCTCTGAATTGGGGTTTGAGACACTACAAACTAAATTGGCTGTTCTTGGTCTGGTGCATAATCTTCTCTGGTGGCAGTTTGATCTCCTGATGAGACTGATTAATTACCAATCTGTATCAAAACGATGAGATTATCCCCTATGTAAAATATACTCCTTTTTTTTATGAAGCATACAATTATAGTTATGCATCCATTGTAGTTGTATGGTACGGAATTGCTTAAGACCATCCTCTAGATTTCATGAGAAATCAAATATATATTATAATAACAATAAAAAATCTAAAATAATATATTTAATATACAAAATAATAATTTAAAAATCAAGACAAAAAAATACAACAATTTCCTATGAATTTTTATTTTTCTCATAATTTTACATTATAGGTTCATTAGAAATCTTATTGAACACTTTTTTCTATATTATAGATATATAAAGATATAAGGCATACTGAGGAATTTGGCCACTATTCAAACCACAATATTTCTTATCTTTTGTGGCGCTCGAAATTCTTTTTGACAAGAATAGTATTTATGATTTTTACTGACAGTTTTTATATAATATCCAAATTGTATTTTTTATCTTTTGTGGTAGCATTTGTTTATTATGTCCTAAAGTTTACAAAATATTATATAGACGAATCATGCAATGCACGAGATTCACGCTAGTATATATATACTACAAATAATTATTTATCCAAATATTTCATTCTATTCTAAATTTTGTCTTAATAAAATTAATTGGGGATGAAGGAAAAAGACGATTTAGTTAGGAACAAATGCTACTTGGGTCCCTATGCGATTTTTAAGGCGTCGTTATACAATTCAAATCAAACACGAAATGTCTAGCTGGGTCCTTCAAATTTTTGAGATGGGTCCCTAACTTCTTGTGTCCTTTTTTTAATTACAAACAAATATACTATTAAGAAATTTTTTTTTGAGGTGGGTCCATGGACCCACCTTGCTCCACATAGCTTCGCCCCTGATCATTTCCAGTGTGAACACACATTTTTGGTCCCCACCATCTCTATCGCCTTCTTGTCTACTTTCCCTCTCATTTCTCTGCTCCATAATCAAAATCCAGACCTTTCGAACGGAGCACATACTTTGGATGTCTCATTGATGAGTGAATAAAAAGAAAAAGCGAAGGCTCGAAAAGGTGGACGAATGGAGAACATACTTTGGATGTTTTGACTAATATAGTAATATCTACTATAGTTATATAAGTGTTGAAGTTATATATGTAACTGTTGAAGTTAATATATATAATTGTTGAAGTTATATATGTACTGTTAAAGTTATATATGTAAATGTTAAAGTTAATATGTTATATATGTAACTGTTGAAGTTAATATATATCAATGTTGAAGTTAATATATATAACTGTTGAAGTTGATATATATAACTGTTGAAGTTATATGTGTAGCTGTTAAAGTTAGATGTGTAGTTGTTGTAGTTAATATGTTATATATGTAACTGTTGAATTTAATATATATAACTGTTGAAGTTAATATATATAATTGTTGAACTTGGCATATTTAAATGTTGAAGGTAATATTTGAAGTGGGCATATTTAAATTGTTGAAGTTGGCATATATATTAACTTCAACAGTTACAGTATTAACTTCAACATTTAAATATGTTAACGTCAACAGTTACAGTATTAACTTCAACATTTATATAGTGTGTGTGAGAGGGGAGGGGGAGGGTGGAACGTACGCGGGAAGGGTGGGAGGGGGGATGAGCGTACGCGGCAGGGAGGGAAACATAGCGATTTTCAGAAATAAAAAAACGCGTAGAGCCAAAAATAAAAAAAACGCGTGGGGATGATGGGATGATGAATATCGGAATGATCCTTATCACCCCGTGTATGGGACTCTGGCCTATTGAGTTAATGCGGTTGTCTGATTTCGGTCTTTCTATTTATATGTCTTTATTTATAATTTTATTATATATTGGGGCCCACAAAAATATCACTGGCGTGTTCCAGATTAACTAGGACTGCGAGGCCGTTGAACAGCATTTATAACAGGCCCAATTAAAACTTTTCTTGACAAAGAAAGCTCATAGGATAGGCCCAATTTTAAACTAGGCTGAGCTGGAAACCAGAAATGATAACTGTTACTAGCAGTTTTGTCATCTCTTGCCATCATAAAACACAAAATGAACACATAAACAGACAAGATAAATATATAAATGATTAAAATGAGCACTTACAAATAAATAAGTGTTGTCATCTCTTGTTCAGATTTTTTGCAGGGGCGAAGCTACGTGGAGAAAAAAATATTTTCTTAATAGTATATTTGTTTGTAATTAAAAACAAAGGTCACAAGAAGTTATGGACCCATCTCAAAAATTTGAAGGACCCAGCTAGACATGTCGTGTTTGATTTGAATTGTTTAACGACGTCTAAAAAATCACATAGGGATCCAGGTAGCATTTGTTCGTGACTAATCGTCTTCTTCCTTCATCCCCAATTAATTTTATTAAGACAAAATTTAGAATAGAATGGAATATTTGAATAAATAATTATTTGTAGCATATATATACTAGCGTGAATCTCGTGCATTATAGGATTAGTCTATATAATATTTTGTGAAATTTAGGACATAATAAACAAAAGCTACCACATAAGATAAAAAATGCAATTCGGATATTATATAAAAACTGCCAGTAAAATTCATAAATACTATTTTTGTCAAAACAAATTTCGAGCGCCACAAAAAATAAGAAATATTGTGGTTTGAATAGTGGCCAAATTCCTCTGTATGCCTCATATTTTTATATATCTACAATATAGAAAAAAAGTGTTAAATAAGATTTCTAACGAACTATTATGTAAAATTATGAGAAAAATAAAAATTCATAGGATATTGTTGTATTTTTTTTATTGTCTTGATTTTTGAATTATTATTTTGTATATCAAATATCTTATTTTAGATTTTCTATTGTTATTATAATATATATTTGATTTCTCATGAATTTTTTATACCACATTATTTAGAGTTCTTTATTTAAAAAATATTATTATACTATGTCTATATTAAAAGTTACATCATACATATATTTTCAGCAAAAATAAAAAAATTGACGGACCCTGCTGACACGAAATCCTGGCTTCACCACTGGATTTTGTATGCACATTCAACTTATTTTTATTGAGTATATGTATTCACTTTGATCACTATATATATGTTCACTTTATCTATTTTATATGTTTAACGATGATAAGATATGATAAAATTGCAGATGATACTAATCAATTTCCGCTGGAAATTTGGGATGTTAACCTTCAAAATGAAAAGGAAAGAAAGACAGATAGGACATATATTAAGAAAAAAGAAAATATACATGGGTCGTTTTCAGAGTATTTTTGGTTATATGAGTTGTTATTGTTTCTAACAGTAGATATATGTATGGCTGTTTGCGGGTGTCTCACAAAGAGAAATTTTATTATTTGATCATGTGACCGTTGTTTATCAAATAAAGTTATGCAGTACTTATTGACTCAACGCCTCAACCAAGTGGGTTAAGTCCTTCCAGCCGGTCCTACCGGTAGGCTTGCTTTGTTGGTAGATTTGACGTCATTTTCAAGAACACTTTTAGTCATCTGGTACAAAAATTCATTTCGGAAGCATGCTCAATCTTGGCCTGAGATTTGATCCGATCTTCTTGCAAAAGGTTTCCAAATGAAGGGCAGGAACGGCAGGGTTCTTGATCTTTTCTGATTTTGATTCTACCAATCAGATTGGCTACATATTTTTTTTTTGAAACGGAATGCCCTTAGGCTACTTGAAATAAAACAGCAAGCGATAAACGCTGCAAATTGAAATCATACAAACTAGAGCATCCCCTAAAATTGAGATTGGCTACATATGGGTATACCTGTCAAACGTTAGAGATGGAAACGGAACAGCCATTTTCATTTAATGTTCCGTTTCGGTAACGGAACGAAATGGCTGTTTCATTTCCGTTCCGTTTCGACAAACGTAACAAATTTCTGTTCCATTTAACGTTCCGCCTCACATTTCCTATTGATTTCAGTCCATTTCCGTATTCCGTTCCATTTACGTTAACAAATTTCGGTTCCGTTTCCGTTCCGTTTCTGAAAACGGAATTCATTTCAGCTTTCATTTAACGTTCCGTCGAAACGGAACGGAACAGAACAGCGGAACGGGTGTTAATACTGACAGGTCTACATATGGGTGATACGATCAAAATAAGTTCTTAGATATAACACATATGTGTTGTGAATCTGGTCAATTCATTTTTGGTTGGACGACAGGATTTAGAGAGCTGTTCTGCTTGTCAAGATGCGAAAAAGCTGCCGATAAGGACTGATAGTAAATAACTCAAGTCCTTTTCTAAGTTGACATTACCTTTTCTTAAAGATGGCCTGTGAAAACAAGAGAGAAAGGACAACTTGATAAATGATTTATATGCAATAATGTAAAATGAAGTCCTTGATGGGTTTACAAAAGTGTTGTTATTTGTTAAATCAAAATATATGATAACACACACACATATCTTATTATAGAGATTTAATTAATTTATTACCTAAGTTTTGACAATCCTGTTAAGCAGATAACTAGAAACTGCATTTTCCATTGATATATACATCATTTCAACATAATCTTAGTTAAGTAACCTTAATTAGTTCCTCTAATGAATATAATTCAATCTACATATCGACCACCATCAGCACAAAAACATAGCTATGGTTGGCGTATCAGTATATCACACTTATTTTTATAAGCTACATATATATTACCAAGCTAGTACCTCGATTCTATCCATTCTTCACAATGTGATTTATTTTGATAATATGTCATTTAGTTAGAGAAACAAAGCCAGGGTTGGAGTTTGAGAAACCTCAGACCCATCTTTTTCAATCAGTTCTTCTTTGTTCGCTTCACATGCAATAGAAGAGGAAGATAATGACATAGTAAGATCGAGGTTTAGGTCAAATCGCGCTTCAAAATCATTATTCGAGTTAGAAGCACTAGAGAGCTGACATGAATATTTTCTAGGAGCACAAAGCTTTACTTCCTCTCTAGTGCGGCTCTGAAATTTTTTACTGAGACGAGAATTCCAGTGGTTCTTAACCTCGTTGTCTGTTCTTCCAGGTAGCCTCCCTGCTATCAGTGACCAACTAAAAGAAAAATTGGTATATAAAAATTATAAATTCTGCATGATTGAAATTTCGTACTATTAGTATTTACATCATTAATAGTCAACCAGCAAATTAAATTCAACACTATACCAATATCTGCTTGTTCCGTATATTCAACTTTTCACATGTTGTTTGATATAAAGCTTTACACAAAATTTTATTATTTTTCACGTGCGAGAGGTGGCTACTAGTTTGATCCAGATAAATATGCAACTTGTCATAATGTTCTTGGCCATCTTTATGATTTACATTGAAATTTGAAACCCTTAGCACATATAATACTTTATTTGCCTATATATTAATTTTCTACTTATAATCAACAACCCTAGCTTGTACATCACGTTATCTGTTACTTTAATTACTCAAAACGTAAGACAAAGTACGTATTTGAGGACTTCAGTTAGCTTAGAACGATGTATACCGGTTACCAAGAAGTGTATGTAGCTTGATAATGAGATCCTCTTCATCCTCAGAGAAATTGCCTCTTTTGATGTCGGGTCTTAGATAGTTGATCCATCTCAATCTGCAACTCTTTCCGCACCGAAGCAAACCTATATATACGGAGTTAAAATAAAATATATATTTATTCAAATTAATAGACAGATATTGTTCCACATATTAAATGTTACCAGAGGATGATTGCATTCATGGGCATAGCAGACAACTGTAGCAATTAGTAACTAACTAGAACAATATTGAAAGTTTGAAACTTAACTGATCCGAGAAAGTACCAGCACTTTATGTTTTGAAGCTAAACTAACATAACCTTTTGCACAATAGATAATGCATAAAAAAAAATTAAACTGATATAATTTCCAAATTTGACTACTGAATGACACAGTGCACAAAAATAGACAAAAGATGCAGTGTTTATTTTGATGCCGATATGTAGTATGACTGTTTGAGTCCAAAAAATCAATGATCTAAAGGAACAATTGTTCTATTTTTTATCTTGATGCTGATCAAAACAATGATGAAATTCTGTATCTCTCAACTTGCATTATACAGGTGCATAAACCTTAAGGACTTGCCAGTTGCATCTTTAATCGAAATTTGCACACCAAGGTTTTCCACAGTTGATCACAACATTGCATACGTGTCGCAATGTGAGTTATAGCGATGTACACTCTGCTTTCATGACACCACAATTGTCATATAAAAATATATGTATGTTGATCTTGCTATATACATATTGTTTTGGCTAAATTAGCTCAACTAAAAGCAGAAAATCTAAACAAAAACCACACTAAATTTATCTGCACATATATATAATACCTGCCGCCTTCGGTACTGATCCCCACCGTCCTTCTCCTTGCGTGCGCACATATTCTGTAAGCCTTTGATCCTCCTGCTTTGACCATGCTCCTTTATTCATTCCTCTCTTCTCACAACACGGTCTCCTCATCCTTTGCAGAAGTAAATCTTGAATCAAAAAGAGCAGAAATTTAATGCACCTTTTCTTCTAGGAAGGATAGAGGCAAAAAAGTACTGTTAACGCCAGTGCGCTGGTTGAGATGTAGAAAAGGATCAAGGTGCGGCTGTGTATATATAGAGAAAGAAAGAGAGAGATAGAGAGAAAGAGAAAGAAGATGAGGCAAAGAAGGTGGGGTTTGACAAGAAGACTGGTGGTTTGGAGGGGCGTGTGGAGAGGTGATGAGCGGTGTTGTCTGTTAGTTGCGGTAGGAGAAACTGTAGCTCCATCTTTTCCTTGTTTTGAAACATTCCACGCTTGATCCTTGGATTTCAATTTTAAAAGCCTCAAACAACTAGGAAAGAGTTATGTTTTTCCTAGAATAACTTGGTCCGGTTCTTCTCTGGTCAATGAAACTGTAATCTTATTAGCAGTAAAATTAATGAAGAACGCTGGTCGGTTCTATTGCAAAAGTAAAATTTTTTTAGTGAATTATTTTATATGAGTTAATCGAAGTCATAATAAGTTTGTTAATTAGCAATTTTGCATATATTGAACGGTTAGAATTAGTCATTTTGAAGCGGATTGAAGCTTCCTTACTATAGTATGCAACATATATATTCTCTTTCTATCTCTCTATATATGGATGGAATGGATTCAATCAAATCGATTCGACGGGACTTTCGATTAAATCACTTCATATCTCAATTTTGAAAGTTCAAATGACTGATCTAAATAGTCTAACATGATCTCTTTATTAAAATTTCCTTACCAACCAAATTTTACATTTCTTCAAAATTATTAAGTATTTTTTTGAATTTTTAAAAACTACTAACTTTTAATTTGATTAACGATTTTTTAAAATTTCAAAAAAATAAAAAAGTATAAAATTTGGTTGGCGAGGATATTACAATAGGATATCATATTTAAACGATTTAAATCGCTCATTTAAACTTTTAAAATTGAGATATGAAATGATTTAACCGAGAGTCCCGTCAAATCAGTTTGATTGAGTCCTTTCTCTCCACTATAAATACATGCATACGTAGATATTAAGGTACGTCCATACGTCCATACATACATACATACATACATACATACATACATACATACATGCATGCATAATGTATGCATCAATCAAGTGATTTTAATTAATTATATGTACAAGCTACTCGAATTCTGCATCACAAGTTCACAACAACTACTTGCTTTGCAGCTTTCATAAAGCATTAATCTAAAATAAACGTGAACCTTTTCTACAACTAAAAATAAACTAAAAGCAATTTTCCTTTGCTATTAGAACATAAGATAAATTCATTAGTTTAGTTTACTGATAGCAAATCAATTTAATGATTACAAATAATTCATTTTTTACAAGCTTAATTGTATTAATTAAAAAAAAAAAATTTCTCTGAATAATTATACATTTCTTTGCGCTATGCTCTACATATATAATTTGCTTGCATACAGTAGCAAGACTGGAATTCCGCCGTAGAAGAACAAAAGCGCCAATTAAATGCTTGATCGATAGGCGATAGCTCTCCGCCTCTCCCTCTCACGCGGCCACGCCCCCGGTAATGAACGCCTTCCAGGGCCGGACCGGGCTCCCAGGAGGCCGGGTCTAAAAGGACCTACTTAAGGGTCGGGCCGAACATAGGGAGGCTTTTGGAAGGGCCGAGCTTAGAAGGGCTTAAATATGAAGATCGAGCCTGACCCTTCTCAAGCCTGGTCCTTTTAGGCCCTCCGAATTTCGAGAGGCCGGGCTTGAAGGGCCTGAAGGGTTTGAAGGCCGACGAACAGACAATATATTTCTTTAAATATTTATTAAAACTATATTTAAAATAAATAACTTAATTTATAAAAATAATAAAAATGAATAATATTTTTTATTTTTTCATCTTTAATTTGAGTTTAAGACCGGTTATATTATAATAACATAAAAACTAAAATTTTTTTATTAATGTATTAATGAATTAAAATAAACTAAAATTACAAATGTATGAAATAATGTAACGTAAAAGATGAGAAATATGTATATATTTTTAACTTGTCTTAACATCATGTTCAAAAATTAAAATATTATTTGAAATGATATGTTCAATTTACATTGTATCAGATAGGATCTTACCTTCCACTTGAGATTGTGCCTGATTATTTATAATTTCGGTCTATCTAGACCTTAGGCCCTTCCTAAGTCTGGTCTCTCTAGGCCCTAGCCCTTCCAAAGCCTGGCCTCTCTAAGCCTCTCTTCAGTTGAGATTCTGGCCCTGTCAAAACCTGGTCTCTCTAGGCCCTGGCCCTTCATAAGGGCTTAGAGAGGCCGGGCCGACCCTTCTTGTCAGAAGGGTTTGGCCAGGGCCGGGTCCAGAACTAGGGGTGCAAACGGTATACCGTGTACCGTTTTTCGTGTACGTTCCGTCCAAACGGAACGGTAAACGAATCCGAAATTTCAATACGTTTCAGTAACGGAACGGTAAACGGAACGCGTTTCGTCATTCGTTTGGGTGAAATACAGTGTAAATATACACGTTCCGTCCAAACGGAACGGTTAACGAATCAGCTGGTACATACCGTTACCAGAAACAGAACGGCAAACGAAATGCAGCATTCCGTTTCCGTTTGGCACGTTGTGCAGGCCTATCCCGAACCAGATACTTTTGGATGTTCACTACCGCCCGGTCTCCTAACTTTCGGATTCGGGTATTATTCCTCAAGGATCCGTATCGCTGTTTGATTTGTAAAATGAAAGATCATGATTCGGAATATCAATTTTGAGAGTGTCCATTAGATTTACTGTAGAAGTGGTACGGTCCAGGGACTGGTCGGTTTCTTTGCAGTAGTTTAAACTTTAAAGTCTTCAAGAATCAAGACCAGTCGTGGTCTTCGCATCTTCTTAGAGACTGATGCGGGACTAAACAGAAGTAAAAGGACACAACTAGAAGTCAACGATTCCTATAAAATAAAAGTTTATTTATTATTATAATATTGGTTCGCCAACTTTATTTACACACACATACGAAGGCTAAATAAAAAAAATGCTGTACAAAGATTTTAAAGTGGAGGGTTTTTTGTTTTGTTAAAAATATAACAAAATTCCGTGTTTTTCTATATTAATAGAGCAAATCTAAAGTCAAATGCGTTTGACAGGTGCGCTCCATACAACGTTATTTTTATTTTTATTTTTTTCAAGTGCACTTTAAACGCTGATCCGAATGATCTTGATATTGAAATTTAGTTGAACATCAAAATTTATATTTTTGTGAATGTTTTTACTATTTTTTTAGAATTTAGAAAAAACCGATATATAAAATGAACCATCTAAATGAATCATTTTCCGAAATTCTGAAAAAATGTAAAAAAATTGGAAATAATATAAATCCAGTTTTCTACTAGATTTCAATATGAATATTCCATTTAAAAGTTAAGACCGATTATTGAACTACAGTTTTGAAACATTGTTGTCAAAATTATTTCT
Organism: Rhynchospora pubera; assembly: GCA_028095005.1. NCBI lineage: Eukaryota > Viridiplantae > Streptophyta > Magnoliopsida > Poales > Cyperaceae > Rhynchospora > Rhynchospora pubera. Next base: position 25,755,046 of record CM051461.1, read on the forward strand.
TTTAATTTTAACTTTTATAAAATAGATATTTTTTTCTTTCAGAACTAAATCCAAAGAAAAGTGAACTCTACTCTAGTAATATATATATATATATATATATATATATATATATATATATATAAGTCTGACTAATCTTCCGGAACTGATGATTAATCTAAGAAATGATATGGTTGCAAAAAGAAGTACTAAAATAGAAAAATGCCCATATCATAAGATAGAAATAACATGATATATTTACTTGTCAGCAAATAATTATTGCAATAGGATTCATATCCAATCTATTTAGAGAAAGTTTCTTGTACAACTTAATTTAGAGTGCCACAAAATGTCACAACTTTACTTTTCATCAATAATTAAAATTTTTAAAATTTAAATGTTAAATTCGAACCATCGATTTTGTACAACTTAATGAGCAATGCGTTTCCATATAAGTTTTTATTAAATTTGGACTTGATTTGATATTTGATCAAGATATTAAAAAATGAACGAATCTTGTAAACTATGACAAATTAATTGTAATACCTTCATGGTTTGATCTCTTGATCAAATATCAAATTAACTCTAAATTTTATAAAACTTATATGGAAATGCATCTCTTGTTAAGTTGTACAAGATTAATGGTTTAGATTCAACATTTAAATTAAAAAAAATTTAATTATTGATGAAAAATAAAGTTATGGTATTTGGTGGCACTCTAAAGTTGAAATTCAGATCCGCTGCCACGCGACACATGGTGTAGCGCGACATGCTGACCGTCTGATAAAGATCCAATGGACAAGGGAGCCCCGTGCATGTAACCTAGATTGATAGGCCCGTAAAAAAATAACCGTCCGATCAAGATCAGGCGGCTCGTACGTGCGCTACACCATTTGTCGCGCAACAGCAAATCCGAATTCCTAAAGTTGAGGCACTAGAACCTTCCTCATCTATCTATTATATTCTATTATGCTATTCAACGTAATAAAAAGTTTACAAGTGTGATAACAACCATCTAAAAAATAAAATCATCAGCATTATCCAAATAATTTTCGCGCCTCTCCTTCTGTTCCCCTTCCCTTTTCTCTCAATCTCCACTCTCTCTTCTCTTTCCTAATTTCTTTCTCCTGCATCTATTTTTATAAAATGAACACTTACAACAACAAAATGAACTCTTACAACAACAAATTGAAGAGACACAATTTTGGTTAAATAAAGAAACAAAATGAATATATACAACAAATAAAATGAACAAATATAACAAACAAAGTGAACTCAGACAAAACATAAAGTGAACATATATATATATATATATATATATATATATATAACAGATATAACAAACAATTTAAAGTCATAAAAAAGGTGAAACATATACAAAACAAATATAACAAAATAAAATAAATATATATAGCAAATAAATTCAAAAGAAATAATAAATAAAATTGAAAAAATATAACAAATACCGCAAATTCATAAAAAATTAACACAAATAAATTGCACATATATTAAAAATAATTTGAACTAATAAAAAAAATAAAATGAACATGTATAAAACAGAAATAACAAAATATAAATAAATTAAACATATATAACATGAGAAATAAGAGAGAGGAAAAAGAAAAAGAAGGGGCACTGAAAAAGGGAAAAAATAAAATAGAGAGGGGATAGAAGAGAGCACAAAGGAAAGGAGAAGTGAGAAAGAAGCAGGGAGCGGAGGAAAAGAGTGAAAACTCGCTAAGGAAGGGAGGGGGAGACGCTGATGGGAGGGAGAGACGCACCAAAATGGTGCAGATGACAGGTAATTACTATATACCATCCAAACTAATCGAATTCATAGCATACACTGGACTCATTCATTCGAAGTAGTGGCAATTTGGTCATTTTAAAAAGTCGCACCTAATAATCTCTCCTTTTATCTCTCGTCTCCAAACAGCGTCATTTTCGCTCAAATCGCTATAGCAGTTGCGTCTCTCCTTCTCTAGACTAAATCTGAGATCCACAACTTCTCCTTCTCTCTCTAGCCATGGTGACACTGCCGCCCTCGTCTCCAAATAGCGCTAATCGACCTCGGAAAGAAAGCCATCGATCTTCCGCTCCGCCTCTTTCTTTGAAGCCACCTCTCACCATCGCAAGAACCTCTCGCCTCTTTTCTTTCAAGATCTAGGGTTTCTGAGCAGAGAGGATCACAGATCTCTTCTTCGCCTCTCTTCTTCATTTGACAATCTGTCGCGATCAACCGACGGATCCTCCGACCACTTGTGACGGATCCCGACCTCACCTTTCTTAGAGTTTGACAATCTCTGATGGCTCTTCGATGAAGGCAGGGTCTAGGGTTCATCTCACCTTGCTTGAGTTTGATGGTGCGTTTCTCTAATCTTTGCTGCCCTTTTTCCCTTCTTTTTGTATGGTTGCCTTCGTTAGTTCGAGTTTCTTTTGAGTCATGGAGAGGTACATATGTGAATACAATTTGAGATCCACTGTTTCAAAGAACTTACCTCCTGACTCCTCATTTTGCTCAATGAGTTATTTGCAAATAGCGTAGTGCTTCCTTGAAGATATTTTATCGGAATTTACATACTTTTTTTGGGTATTGAAATAAACCACGCAAAGAGATCGAGACAATTCAATGTAAGATTCTAGCAATAGAGACACCAGATTGAAGTTGAAAGAAAATATTTTGTTTACCTTTTGAAGAAATTCATATACTAATTAATTGTTTTGATTTTTTAATGAATTAGTTAGTCATCATATGTATTAAGTTTGCATCTCTAAGAAATCATCTTGTTTTATTATGTATTTTTTTAAAACTTCACATGACTTGAAATGATTAAATATTATTAGAGAGCCAAGAGATCATCTTATATTCAATTGTCAGAAACTAGTTTCATTTGCATTTCTATAAGTGTCAAGTTAGTTGCCTTTTATGTTACGTTTAATGCATCTAGGGATGAGATTATAATAATTGAACAGATTGCCATTGCCGGCACACCCCTAATTCATGTGATTTTATTTAATTGTTCAGTTAGTTGCTTTATATGTTATATTACATGTATATCGGAATTAGATTATAATATATGATTTGTAAACAATTTACTTGTGCAAATATTAACTTACTTTAAAATTTTCAGAAAGGATGTGTTAGATATTGTAAATGTTATGTTAAATGACTTAAGAGATCATCTTATGTTTAATTATTAGAAACAAGTTTCTGCATAAAGTTGTTTGAAAAGATTATTTAGTATTAAAATGTAATCTATTTGTCACATTAAGGAATCTTGTTGTTAACACCTTATATCTGTATTTCGATTCATATTATACAGGTTTTGGCTGCGGTTTGATCGAGTTGGTGTCCTTATGTTTGTTTGTTCTCCACCGACATTCTGATTTGTTCCAAAGTGAACATGTTTGTTGCAGTTTATAATTTTGATTTGTGCTTTTACTGTTGTGTGATGTAAAATTTGGATTGTTTTGAATTGATTTTGAATGGATTGTTACTTTTTAAATTATCCCATAACTAGTTTAGTTGAACACAAAATACTATGAAACCAAATTTCTGCTGCAACTAATATAACACACAAATATTTTAAATTCATTCCTTAACCTTTTTAACTGAACACAAAAACTTAAAACTTCATATTACGACTGCATCAAACTGAACATTTAACGCAAATTAACCCATCCCTTAACTTATCTAACTGAATAAAAAATTCCGTTTATTTGATGACGTTAGCGTGCAAAAATTTTTTTGAAAAAAATTTGTTTTGAAAATATTTTTGATGACGTCAGCACGAGAATTGATAACGTCAGATGTCGCTGACGTCATCACGCAGATTGATAACGTCATTAAACGAAAATTGGACTCATCTATTGAAATGAGATTGGATGCCTAGATATTTTAGAATTGGATTGTGTATATCAGCTCCCTTAAATTTATAAACAAAAGATTATGGACCGTGAAAGCATCTCTGTAGGCTTCTAAGTCTGCCCCAAAATACATCTAGTCAAAATCATTAAATCAGACGCCAATCAACAAAAACCAAACCAAAGCATACAAAAACAGCGTAATAAACAAAGTAAAAATAAAAACCAAAATCCAATACAAATACGAATCTCAAATCCCCGGTCAGGTCTGTCAGATAGCGCCTCCGATTCCACACCAAACGCTATTGACAAAAAGCAACCCAAGTACCCAACTCGGAAATAATAATAATAATAAAATAAAATAAAAAGAGAGAAGAAATTCAGAAAACGGCGCATATGACCCGGCACCTCGTGTGCTTTCGTGGCAACACCTCTTCTAGTGCTCTGTCATCAATCATCGACAAACGCATCCAATTCTCCATATCGATCCCATTCAGGTAATAATAAATATTTTAGAGGAGAGAAGTAGAATGGATTCAATGGAGGTCGATCCTTGTTGGCAGTAAAATATTGGGTTTGTTTTTTTTTTTTATTTGATTTGGAATTTCTGGAAGGAAGTAAAAGGAGGGGATTGTGTGCAATGGCGCGGCGGCCTCCGGTGCTTTCTCTTGCTCTTCCTTCTGAGACGGGTCGTGTGCTCAGTATCCAATCCCACACTGTTCAGGTGCTTTGGCGAAATCCTCTTTCTGTTGATATATATATATTTTTTGCTTTTGAAATTTTTTTTTTCTGTTTAAAATTAAACTTATCTGAGTGTTTTCGATGGGTAGTTGGGTTTGTGATGTAGGTATTTGACTGTAATTTTATTTTATTTTATTTTATTAGTTTTGTGTATTGTTTTGGTACTAGGTGTGCTAGGTGTGGTCTGCTGATCAATTGGACTGAGTAAACAGATATAAAATCAGCATCTACTTTGAGTCTTTCCTGTTCTAATAAAATAAGTTCCACAATAGAAAAGAGCAGTATGAAATGCAGTTGAATACTACAGTTGATTGATAGCTGTTGTCAATAATGATATATCAGAATTGATATAGGTTTTGTTTTTAGACTTAAAAGATTCCCAAAATGGACGCGGGTCCAAAAAGAAAAAAAATTGAATTTAAATTTACGCGCTCCGATGTGTCGGCCGTTAGTGCCCTTCGTTGTCCATGAATATTGCATTGTCTGTGCAACCTGTAAAGTTTGCTCCTTTGTACTTGATTAAACTGGTTGTTCTGACAATCATAGTTGCACAATGTTTAATTTTATTTTTAGGGTTATGTTGGCAACAAATCAGCTGTATTTCCTCTTCAGCTTCTAGGCTATGACGTGGATCCAATCAATTCTGTACAGTTTTCTAATCATACAGGTAACCTTTAGCTGCAAATTACATAGAGCTGGGTTCAAATGCCTCCAGACTTTTAAGTCCTTATCGGGAAAATCTTTTAAGCTTAATGAGAGCATAATACATTTAAATGCTTTCTATACCACTTTCTCTATATCCATATAAAATTTATGACATTTGGTTCCATTTTGGCAGGAATCGAGACCTTGAGTTTTCAAGGTCCACAAACTATCCCCATAAATGAATATAAGAAAATCTTGATCTGTCAAAGCAAAGTCGAAATTGTCTTCATGTTTTATGTGTACAGCTGTGCTCTTACTAAACATTCCAGTTTTATTCTGTGAAACGGAGACACAGTGCTGACAAAAAAAAGTGGCATCAGAACTCTCAATGACAAATTCATTGACTCCATTAAAATATTTCCTTGTAAATGTTTGAATATGATTATGTAGGCTATCCGACATTTAAAGGTCAAGTACTAAATGGTGATCAATTGTGGGATTTGATTGAAGGCCTCGCAGCTAATGATCTGCTGTACTATACTCATTTATTGACTGGTTAGATTTCTTTTATGGTTCTCTTACTCCTTTTTCTTAGCAAAATTACAGTCAACATCATCCTGCTTTGCAAATGAAACCAAATATTTATTGTTTGCTTGGACTGTTGTTGGTTCCATTAGCCAGACAACAATGAAGGTGAAGGTTAAGCCAAAGGAACGATGACTAATTCATGTACTCAAACTGATGGATTTCTAACTGTACATTTAAGTATAAACCCAACATATGAATTCACTTGCTTGAGTTCAGTCCTGTTTAGGCTAGTTGCAAGCATAGTATAGTCGGAGCAAAATAGACAGCACTTTTTATGTACGCTTACAGAATAGCGAGAGATTGCATGATAGTTGTAAACATGGCGCGGATGTTGGGTTTATAAGCATATGCTTAGAAATTAAATCGATAACGAGTTTGTATTTGTTACAGGTTACATTGGATCGGCTTCTTTCTTGTCCACTGTACTAAAAGTAGTTAACAGGTTGCGCTCAATCAACCCGAACCTTGTTTATGGTAAAGGATTTTGCTTTTATTTGTTGTACTAAACGGATAGATTTAAAATCACATTGTCCTCTGAGCTGAATGCAACCATGATTTGAATTGGTCTGTAGTGTGTGATCCAGTAATGGGTGATGAAGGGAAGCTCTATGTACCTCAAGACTTAGTCTCTCTTTATCGAGAAAAGGTATACATAATACCACTTAGATTGTTATTTTTCACTGCACTTCAAATTTCTAAATATACAATTTTGTTTGCACGGAACATTAATGATATATTATTAAATAAATTCCGAGTGAGTTGTTGACAGGTTGTCCCTGTGGCTTCAATGCTTACACCTAATCAATTTGAGGTTGAACTACTGACTGGAATGAGGTACAATTTTTATTGATTCTAAACTATCTTATATTCCTAGGAGCTGAGAGGTCCCTTGCAGTCTACACCTTTTAAAATTTTTATCCTTTCCCACTCTTCCCGTTAGAGTGGAGGATTGGAGGGGATATTAGAAAAGGAAGGGAAATAATGGACAGTGGTTTTATCATTTTGAAAAAGATAGTCGAGGAAGGGGGGCTTCTGGGGCATAATCTAATGTTGCATTTGAGAAGCTTCTGAAAGTTGCTTTTTGGGAACTTGGTGCTCTTACTGTAGATTTTCATATTATTGGACATTTAAGTAGGATCATTTGGAGGTAGAATTAATTTAGGTTTTAGAATATTTCTAGAATCATAAGTTGAACCTGTATTTTGCATGATAAAAAATCTGCTGATTGCAATGCTTGACGCCTTTTTTCATCTTTCACATCGAAAATGTCATATAGTTTTTGCACACCAAATCACATTTCCATTAAAAAATAATCTCAGTTAAGTTATTTTCTAAAAGTAAGTTACCAATAAAATATTACTACCAAAGTACCAGCAGGGTTAGTTGGCAGCTTGAAAGTTTATATTAAATATTCCTCCATCATGCTTAAAAAAACATGAAATTCTTACACTCTAAACTCAAAAAAATTAACAATGGTAAATTACTTCTAAGTACCTTGAAAGCAGGGTTAATTTAATATCAAAGAGACACAATATTTAATACTAATCACAATCCTCAGGATTCATTGGGCACATTTTTGGTTTTTTCTTTTTATAATTTTCTATGACGTTTGCATGGAGTGTCCAAAAGAAAATTGAATCCTGTTAAGAGGCTGCATCTATGAATATAACTTTTCTTTGAACTTTATTCTGGCATAAGAGAATCAGTCAGTTACACATTAAATCTATCCTCTTAGACTCTACAACACTCCAGGACTCAAGTCCTGACTCCACCTTGATTCCAGGGAACGAAGATCCGTATTTCTGAGTATGGGCCAAGTTTGATATGTTCTACTTAAGAGGTTAGGATGTAAGTGGGAGGGACATTTAGGGTTTAGGGTTTGCTGATACATTTTCTTATATGGTGGTTGGTTTTCACATATTTCCTTTATTACCTTTTACATCAATTAAAGTAGTAAAATCCTCATGTACTTTTATTATTTTGCTGTTTCAGGGTTACTTCTGAAAAGGACGGTTTAGAAGCTTGTAATATTCTTCATGCTGCAGGGCCAACAAAGGTTACTTTAGTATCACTGAGTGATTAGTTTCATAATGTTCTTTATAAGATTTTTTTTAATGGCAGCTTTTGTTCTGATCTAGACAAGTGATGGCAGTATATTTATATTTTACAAGCCTGTCCGAGTCAAATTCAATCACACAACAATTTTTTAAAGAGAGGAAGTCAGTATTATACCCGAGTAGTATGGTGATATATTAGGTAAGTAAACCTCAATTTTTTATAAGCTATGTTGCAATAATTTCAGGTAGTAATAACTAGCATGGTTATTGATGACAAGCTCCACTTAATTGGAAGTCATCAAAAAGGAAAGGTATGCTCTCTCAATATTATCTATCATGGGGTTTTATTTTCTTTGGGTTCAATTTGCAGATTTGATGAATCTAATAATATTTATCTTCTACATTCCAGAGTCAAACTCCTGAGCAATTCAAGATAGTTGTACCGAAAATACCAGCATACTTCACAGTATGGATACCTTTGATATTCCAATTTATAAGTCACTTTTCAAGGGTTCATGTTTATCTTCTGTTAAAATGATCACGTGATACTTTTAAGGATTATAAAATGTTTCATATGTTGCATTTCTTTGATGACTTGTAGGGTACTGGTGACTTGATGACTGCTCTTCTACTGGGATGGAGCAATGTATGGCAAAATTTTCTAATTGTTTAAATCTTTTTCTTTTCCATATACATCTATTATTTTTATATAAGCATGTTTACTCTATACAGATGAGTGTAGCTGTATATCTATTTTTATTATCAAGTATACTCCTTACGGAGCAATATGTTTTCTGGGTGCCCTTTAGTGGGGTTTTTAATATATATAAGCATGTTGCATCAGAAACTCACAAACTTTTGCAGCAAGGGTTTTAATAGAATTAAATGGACTTCTCTTTTGATGATTAAGAATGCTAATTTAATATACATGTGAAGCATGAATTGTTCTTGTACCACTAAATTAATTTATGACCTTGTGCTGTTTAACAGAAATACCCTGATGATCTTGGAAGGGCAGCAGAACTGGCTGTCTCCAGTCTACAGGTACACTTTTACCCCCCTTTCTGTCTTTCTATTTGAATTTGTTTATGTACTTGCTTTCTCTTAGTGTGATCTGGCCTATGCCATTAACCTTTCTCAGTAAGTATTTGACTAATGATGGAACTTCTACTTTTAAGTACATTTACTGTGATTCAAAACTGAATTGGTGTTGGTTGGTATACTCTACCAGGTGACACCAATTGCTCCTCCAACTCTTTTTCATGAAAGTTATTAAAAAAAGGGATTTTCAGTTTTTCAATTTCAAGTCATCTTGTTTGTAGGCTGTCCTGAGAAGAACTGTTGCAGATTATGAGAAGGCAGGTTTTGACCCGCAGACAAGCAGCTTAGAGATCCGATTGGTCCAAAGCCAAGAGGACATCCGAAATCCACCAATTGAGTACAAGGCAGAGAAATTCAATTGAAACTATTGAGAATTTTTTTTTTTTTTTTTTTTTGTATTTATGAGATTTTGGTCGTTTAGCAGTGCTAGTAACATTTCATTGGTTGACAATCCAATGGTTTTTGTTGAATAAGAGCTTTAAGCTTACTCTCACTAATTTATCTAATAAATAAATATATAAAAAGGACAAAGAAAAATGAAAAAATGAAAAATAATTGGATAAAAATGTATGGTCTCTACTTTAGATCAAGTGTAGCATGACAAGATATCAACTCGCTTTCTTGTATTTTGATGTCATTCAATTTGATTTTCCCCTTCATGGTTTTTCTGTCGTTACATTTTATGAATAAATACACGATCATAGTCAAACGGATACAACAAAGCCCACTCTTCATTTCGAACAATCAACAACCAAAATTTTGACTAAATTTATACGGTTTCACAAATATTCACCTATTTTTTTACAAACAAAGACAAGGTTGTAGCATGCTTTTATTGGAACTTTCACAAGAAGTGAAAAGAATGATGTCAATGACTCGTTATTATACATACATTTCAATGGACGAGCTTCATGGGCCTCATCATCTCATTGTCTTCATGATCCAAAATCTGCAAATAAACATGTAAAACTAACAGAATTATTGTAGTCCATACCTAATAACCATCCTTTTACTGAAAATCCATTCTCATTTCCATCGATTCTAAAACTAGAAATCTTGTGAAGAAAAGAGTATCCACTTACATGACAGTGGTAGACATATCCTGGCTCAGCCGTCACATCGAACGCATACTGAGCCTCCGATCCAAGCGGTTTAAATCTTACCAAAATTGTTGTCACAACTTTCGGCTTCATCTTAAACACATTCTTCCACCCTCTCTCGTGCTTTGGGATGGCGAAGACCTCTTGTGTCAAGTACTTTTCCAAGCCGCATTTTACTGCATCATTTACATGTTCCATGCATGATTTGAATTCTTCCACATCAGACATGTTTCTCTGTTCGAGTACTGTAAATGCACCGAGATGGATGTGCAAGGGGTGGTTGTCTTCAGTTAGGTTGATTATTTTCCAAATTTCGCTGGTTCCTTCTTTTGGCGTCTCTGTGACAGGTTCTTTGAATGACTTTGCATTTAGGAATAGATGTGTCGGTTCATCTGCATTTGCCGTGTACTCATACATTGTGATGTACCTGCTCGACATGTATACGTGACACATTTAGTAGTTTCTATAACAATCCTCAAGTTGTTATATATGTTTACATGAAAAATGTTTTACATGGACATATGGTGGAAGCTCTTATTGTGATTCCAACAATTTCAGAATTTAAATACACAGTCCATACCTAATTTTTGCAGCTTCATAGGGAAGAGGAATAGGAAGTTCAAGGAGAGTACGTGGGATCCATGAAGGATCCTGAACTTTATCTGGTTTTATTATGAATTTCATCACAGTGCCAGTGATGTGGTCTGTTGAATCGCCATCAGGGAAAGGATAGTTTGCATCATTGCGCAGGATGACTTCATTGGTTGTCGAGAGAGAAAAGTCAATTATGACATCGGCAATCTCTGATGGGGCTAGAAGGAACTTCCTAAAATATCAATTGCATATTAAATTTTGTGTAATTTAACCAAGATTCAGAAGTCCCAATTAATCAATGTAGTTGGAGCTAAAGATTCTAACTTAAAAAATCTATTATATTAAAATTTCTCTACCTTGAAACAGTAGGCCTCCGGAGGTAGTTGGTATCAGATCCGACATGTGTAAAATGAAGGCCATAAGCTTTAGATAAGTAGAGGTGCAGAAACCGCGCATTACTAGCATTAAGAATACGGAACCGATACTTGCGTCTGGTAACTGTCAAAAAGGGCCATGCCTTTCCATTGACTATAATTGCCTTGCCAAAAAACTCAGGCTGCCATTGAGGGTGAATGTCTGGATTGTTGCCTGTGGAATTCATGTAGATTGACCCATCCACACGAAAGTCTCGGTCGAAAATTACAAGGTGGCGGTCATACTCTGGTCCAGAGGGGAGGCCAAGTGGGCCCTCAAGGTGAGGAGAGGTGATTTGGTAAGTACCAATCATGCCTGATAAGAGGTTGACTCGAGTGAGGCCAAGGGCATGATCATGGTACCTGTGGTAGTAAAAATGAATCCAATAAATTCCCATTGAATAAATTTTTGAATTTGATATCGTCAAATTAATAGACAGAAAAAAAATTAAGCAAATTTCAAATCTTAAATTTCAATATTATTAAGAAAGCAAGTATTTTAATTATATTATTGAATAAGAGTACGGCAGTTCACATGTATGGGTGCTGCTTGGTAGAGTTAATTGTAATGGTTTTTTATATGGATTTGATAATATCTATTGTGCTTAGATAATAATGTGCACCGGTATTTAGATAGAGGGGAGGTATCGGTGCTATTTGGGATATTGTAAACTCTTTGTATTTTGTTGCTTTTCTTTAATGAAAAGTGGTGGAGTTATCCACTTATTTCAAAAAAAATATTATTAAAGCAAGGAACAGAAGAATTACCAGAGGTTACCGGGAAGTTGGAAATTCGGATAGTAGTAAACTGGTGATGAGAAATGGGGACCTGTATAGGCAAAGGAGGCGGTGAACCAGGCGAGGGAGTTGCCATCTGATGTGGGTGGCTGGACCCCACCATGCAGGTGAGTCACGGTGGGGACACCAGAGGGAGGTATGGCAGTCGGAATTGTGGGATCCCATGGAAGGAAATGTTGTGAAGGGAGAAAGTTGAGCCATGTAACATATGTAGGTGTGCCTTGCAAGGCCTCTATTGTCGGTCCCGGCACAGTGGCAGACTCCTTGCAGGTGCCATAGGCAAACACACGTGTTGGTGGCAAGTCACGGTGAAATTTCTGCAAAAATGGAGCAAAAAAAATTATAGTTTGAGATTAAGCCTCGCAAGTTTAAATATCATTGCGAAATATTTCGAAGACCTGACCTCTACTTGTGGATCCTTAAAATTGATAGGATTAATTATGTTCCGAGTTATCAGTAAATAAATGATTTTAAATGCTGACACATGATAATATTCAAACTAATCAACAACTTTTTGGTACAATAGAAGAAAATCCATATAATTGACCATTCTCCACGCAAAAAGGAAGAGATGAGAACTTTAGTAGGTAGAAAAGCGGGATTATCACTTTATTCTGAATAGCTAAAGAGGCTTTGTAATTAATTAAAAAAAGAAACGATCTGAGGTTGAATATTAGAAAAGCAAAATGCTTTTTCCAGGTGTCTCTAGGGAGTTGGCGAAAGAAAAAAAAAAATTCTCCTACTACAGAGTCTGAACGCATAATATTCCTGAATTAGTGGTTCTACTTTCTAACATATTTCTCCCGTTTTCTTGTTAGCTATAATGTATAATCAAATGTGAATCTCTTCAACTACAGAGAGCACTCTGTTAAATGCAGCTATTTAACTGTTCATAACAGAAAAGAATTCAAACAATAAAAAAAAGTAAGAGTTAAAACTTAAAAAGTAAAAAAAAATGTTTTAGGTTTCTATTATTACCATGATATGATCATCATTTCAACCAACACCGGTACATGACAATATACATTGCATAATTTCACATTCTGACAAGGAATCAATGCAATAAAAGTGAAGATTCTAAACTTGTTATGTACTTGTCATCATCTATTCAAAGTGTTTTTCTGAGCTTTTATTGTTACCCAAATTCAGCATAAATAAATATATTATTTCTTTGATTTCTTGTATGTATAAAAAGTAGACCAAAACCCATAAATACCATCTATTATATGTGAATAGAGAGAAGATAATTAGGAATGTAGGGTGTGTTTGGATGGTTGGAAGAAAGAAGAAGAAGAAGGAAGAAGAAGAAAAAAAATTATAAACAATCCAAACTCTTCACAAAATTACACACTTCCCAATACTTTTTTCCACTTCTTCCCTTCTTCCCTTCTTCCCACACCCATCCAAACGCACCCGTAGGTGGTCAAAGTCTGAAAGAGAGACAGAGAACACAAGCTCCTTACCCATGTAGTATCATAGATACCGATGGTGAGATTACCGGCAACCGGCACTCCATTGTTGATCTCATATCCTTTGATCTTTGGCATTTGAGGAAGTTCATCCACAAACATCTCAAGAAAACTTGGGTCTAATAAGTTATCACCACTGTCTCCTCTTAGCTGCACTAGCCCCATGGCCATGTAAAGGAGAGCTACAAAATGCTTCATTCTCATTGAATTCTCTCTACCTGCTCTTTCTCCTTTTTCTTTTTCTAAATTAATCTCCTTTCCTGCTCAGAAAGGACGAAAATATTGTCAAGTACTTGAAAAAGTGGAGATCATGAAAACAATGATTCCGCGTTCTCTGTTTCGTTCTCTCTTTAATGAGTTTCATAGTAGCGCTTTACAAGTACATTATATATATGTAAAGGGTCTACGTGTGGTGCAAATCAATTTTCCTTTTTTTTTATAGTCATTATTTTTTTCAACCACTTAATTAACTAGATTCACCAGAAGGTCCAGAACTCGCAAGTTGACTTCGCATAGCTAGTAAATTTCTAAGAATTCACATTGTGCATAGAGGTTAAGTAAGAACGAAGCATTCTTTTAATTTTAATATTTTAAATGAAGTTAAACAAATTAAAATTTTATTCTATTAATTTCACCTTAGAGCTCAATTAATTTTATAAACTTGATAATCGCATCTCACAAAGTCACTTCGTAAATATTCTCCATTAAATTTCCATGCACATAGAAAGTAAATTTATCTATTATATATTTTGATAAACACTTGTTATTTATTCAATACAAATTTATCTATGGTATCAATATCTATATATCGGTCAAAACTCAAAACATAAATATTGACAGCTTTTAAGAGATTTTGAGAGCTGCCAAATGAATGTCGTGATTTTTTGAACTTATCTTTCAAGAAACTACGTACGTACACACTTGACTATTGCGTAGACGCAAGTTTATTCGCTTAAAAAAAATGGTTTAAAGTTATTACAAGGTGTTTCAAGTACAGATGTAATATAATTAATTAAATATTTGTTAATGTTGTTTCTCCAAAATTTGGCTTTATATGTAATAAGTAAAAAGGAAGAAAGGTCGCGGAATAAAAATTTTCCATTATTGTTTAATAATTAATGATGATCATAGAAATCTCCAACAGGTTGACACAATCAGCAAATTAACAAAGGGGAAAAGAAAATATTTTTATATTTTTACTACAAGATAATGCGAGCTATCGAATGGTTTATGGGTTACCAGTTACCACTATTATTTTTACCTCAAGAGTTGGATACCACTATTTCATTTGTTGAAAGTTTCGCCTATGAACTTGTCCAAGGTTGTTTGCAGTTGGCACGAAGGCTTAATAAATTAAAAATTTCTCCAATTATATAGTGGATGAAGCTGTCAGTAATAAGCTTAAATTCAATCACTTTCTTTTTATAAAAAAGGTTAAAAATTACTGTAACGTGTCATGCAGAGTTACAGTTTTACAGACCCTTTCATTTCCTCTGACCGCTTCCCCGGGCCGGGGACGAATTACAAGCAGCAGAAAGATAATAAAATAAAAAAAAATAAAAGAAGAAAGCTACATTTTCAACTTAAAAAATGCAGATATAAATACTTATTGGCACGAGCAGGTGGGTACGTGACATGAAAGAGGCGTCCTGTACCAACATTTTAAGGCTGACAGGATGTCTAACTTTGATCTGAACTATTAAATCTAATCTCAACGGTTAATGGGTGGTTAAAAAATTTTAACCGTCAAAATTAGATCGAACGGTTTGAATCAAAAGTTGGCACTTTTGCCACGTGATCTAGCCCTGGGTACATCCATAATCTATAATCTATAATCTATAATCTATAATATTAATTAAGTCACGGTATTTTTTCTCTATTTTTGACCGCTCTTTTGTATGATCAAAAATAATTTTTTATTTTTGTATTTTGTATAATTAAAATATTTTTTTGTTGAATATATTAAAAATAGTCAAAGCAATCATCATTTAATTTGGAAATCTAAGATAGTTCATGTTGAATTATTGTCATCTAAAAAACATAGCGCAACGAAGCTGTGACTGCCATGACTAGTATTAATTAAGCAGCGATATTTTTTTTCCTATTTTGACTGCTATTTTGTATAATCAATTTTTTTTTGTAATTTAAAATAGTTTTTTATTTTTCATTTTCTATAACTAAAATAGTTTTTTTTGGGTTACATATATTAAAAATAGTCATGTCAATCATCATTTAATTTAGGAATTAAATATATTTGGAAATCTAAGATAGTTCATGTTGAATTATTGTCATCTAAAAAAAACATAGCGCAACGAAACTACGATTGTCATGTCTAGTATTAATTAGTTCGCAATATTTTTTTTCCTATTTTCTGACTGCTATTTTGTATGATAAATAATATTTTTTTTTGTATTTTTTATAATTTAAAATAGTTTTTTTGTATTTTCTATAATTAAAAAAGTTTTTTTGGTTAAATATATTAAAAATAGACTAAATAGTCATACCAATCATCATTTTATTTATGAATTAAATATATTTGGAAGCGTTAGTTCATGCTGAATTATTATTATCTAAAAAAATACAGCGCAACGAAGCTGCGACTGCCATGTCTAGTAACTAAAATAATTGAAGAGCCATTTTTTTATCCAATAAATGTAAAATTCTAAAGTAAATTAAAAAAGAAATATAAGAAAGCTGAAAAATCAAACTTAATATTTTGTAAATTTTTGTTCTTCTGACACAAAGTTTTTTTTTTACGAATTACTCAATTAAATGATTGACGGAATGAAAGATAATGGAGATCTCCATTTCTTGGAGCATACGCAAAATCCTATCCATATTGTCCGAGTCACGAGCCAAATCAGACATCATGTCATTACCTCATCACGCATGTCAGATCGCTGACAAAGTCCATAATTAAACTATGACATTCTATAATTCCATAATTAAGTGAATTGGGGACATGAATCACATCCTCTGCAGATCTTATGAGGTCTGCAGAGGGCAGTCTTTGATCTGAATCGTTCGATCAATGATACTAAGTGCGTCGAAATTCGTACGACCTGTAAAAATTTTTCAAATTTTTCTATCGAGATTACATCGAATGATTCTGATCGAACCACTGCAGAATACTAGTCCATTGGGGACATGCCATTGAGAGAAATGCATATGGTCCTAGCTAGAAACAAGATATATTTTTCATATAATTATCTAGGTATTTCTACAGTCTTATCATTTTACTTTTACACTGATGTTGTGAGACTTGCACATTCTAGATCCACTTATATCATTATCATGTACTGCAAAATGTTTGACACTTATCCTTATTCCTAAAAGGAACCATTTAACAATATATCTAAATCTTGATATTATAATCTGGATCAGTAATTTTTAAAATTTGATTTAATATATGGCAAAATAGTGATCTCCATATGAAAGGTTATTTAACAATTTTTTGCTATCCATATAAAATGAAAAATATACTACAGAAATTGGTGAATAAATAAAGAAACTGTTTAAATACAAAATCACATATAATCGATGAAAACATAAGCCACCCGATCAAGTGGAATAATTGTAAGAAATATCACAAATTGATTAAAATAAATTGTGCAGCGACGGAATTAGTTTTATCTTCTAAAAATTTAACTCATCATACCTCATGAAATAAATTAAAAATTTCAGTATGCGTTATATATAATGGTAACTTTCGCCGCACCTATATGCGGATTCGGAGCTACTTAATTTAGTTAACATTTGAACTGCGGATTATAGCTAATGAATACAGCACATTGGGGTGATCGATTAACTATTGGAATATTTATAGTTACCTTTCTAAAGTCACCTCTGCTAGAAAATTTTTTAAAAATTATATAGCTAAAGTTTTTTCTTACAAAAAGATATTCTCAAGCGTGCATGTATTCTAATGAGTATGACCAATGAATACTAGAAATCAAAACAATTATTCTTTGTCGTCGAACACATTTAATTTGAATGTGTATAAATACGTACATGCAGGTATCAAAATTGTTTTTAAAATAATTACACAATTGTACGTTATACGTTAGGCGGATAGGCAAAGATATATGCAATATGCATGTAGAATAACGCGTAATTAATATTCTATGATTTTGTGTTCGTTATGTTCAATTTCCACACATGCATGTCGTGTATGTGTTCGTGTCCGACACGAGTACTGTTTATTTAAGGGGTGTCTGAGCTACAAAACTGTGAGCATATAATTAGAAATTAAGCACATTTAGTAACATAACCACTTTCGTTATGAAGACTTTTCGTTGTTGGAAATTAAAAGTCAAAGAGATGGTGGCTGAGGAAAAGTAGATACTGCGAGTAGACCTGTCAATATGTAAATGTTTTAACGTTTTAACGTAACGTATATACATGATGAAACATTAAATGGAAGAAAATTTAATTACGTTTGGGCTCACGTAACGTTAAACGTAAGGGTCCATTTACGTTTCATTTATTTCCGTTTTAACGTACACAATAGCAAATATATAAAATACTGAGAATTGCAGAAGATTTGCGGAGCAACGAGGCGGATAAGATATCTAATATGCGCCGCTAACTCTCCTCCTTTTGCTTGCTCCTATCTCTTTCTCTCTTTCTCAGTTTCTCTCTCGCACTCAGCACACTGCCAAAATGCCCATGACAAATTGACAGCTACTCCACCTTCTCCAACCTCCCTCCA
This sequence comes from Rhynchospora pubera, assembly GCA_028095005.1. NCBI lineage: Eukaryota > Viridiplantae > Streptophyta > Magnoliopsida > Poales > Cyperaceae > Rhynchospora > Rhynchospora pubera. Next base: position 25,773,103 of record CM051461.1, read on the forward strand.
TTCACCCCTGGCCTTCCTCCCACCACCGAATCCACTCCCGATCGTCTTGGTATCACCGGAGGCAGTTTCAGATCCACCATAGATTACGTCCAGAGCATCCTCGCAGAGGACGACGAGATCAGTTCCCGCAAAAAGAAACACGATTTCGTGCATTTCACTCTTACCAGAAAGAAAACTTTCATCACTGTCACTGATGTAGGGGGGAATCGAAAGACTGGTGCCTCGGCTGGTTCTTTGGGATCAGAGGATAGGAAGGGAAGGGGTCATCAATCTCCATGGCTTGTGTGAGGTTTGTGGTGGATTCTCTTCACACCTCTGTACCTTGTACCAGGTCAGCACAAGATTATGTACCAATCTGGCATGACTTCAAAGCTTGTAGGACTATTTTGTAATAAATTCTGATCTTAGGGACCTTTTCATAAAATTGTTTGAACTTGTACGAGGTCTTGTGTTCTTGTTTATGGTAATTGCTGTTATTAGAGGATGTCAAGTAAAATGTGTTATATATATGCAGGACTTGTTCAATCAATATCCGGTGCTTGTACAGTTAGAAACTTGCTTAATCTTGATTTTTCTGGTTTAGTCAATGGTATAATGGTGGTACACTGGTACTGGTTACTGTTGGTTGAATTACTTATCTTTCACTTCTTTAGTGTAATGCTTTTAGGTACATCTTAATTGATCTGCTGCATGGAATTAAAAATTGCTCGCATGACTGATGCTTGATAGAGCTATTATTGATACATGATACTCACTTATGTAGCAGTAATAGATAAATACCGACCTTTTTTTTTGTTCTGACTTGTTTGACTTGTAAATCTAAGTTGTGCTGTTGAAACAAACAAAACTTGTATGAGGATTTACATTTATAACGTTTTTAACGTTTGTGACGTTTAAATAAACGAAACATTAAACGGAATAAAAATTTCTTACGTTTACTAAACGTAACATTAAACGTAAGACATCACTTCCGTGGATGTCATACATGTTTGACAGGTCTAACTGCGAGAGCGACCATTTACCCGTCTCAATTGTGACATCAATATTGACATAGCTATATACCCGTATTTGGAAACAACGTGCTATTGTCTATTGATAGTAAATTAGTAATGACCAATAGTTATGCTTTTAACGAGACATTTAATTACGTGGCATGGGTTTTTGAGTTTTGACCCAGTCATGAGCCACTGGCCCCAGACGGTCCGTTTGGCTGTTCCAGAACCGACTTATTCAGGGCAGGTCCTATTTTGGAGGAAACTGATTCTATTTTCAACTCTCCCCATTTTGGCACGATTCCAGACGGTTTTCCATCGACCTTAGAGAGGATTTGAAGTTATATAAGGGGATGAGAAGCAAAAAAAAAAAAGGGAGTCGAGTTAGAGAAGGAAAGCTTCAAACCCTAGCAGAAATTAGAGCCAAACGACCCGTCTGAGAGATCAGACGGTCCGTTTGAAGACGCCAGGTTGCAGAAATAGAAGGAGAGAAGATTGATTTTTGTTGTAATCTTTCTTTTTACTCTATGATTGTGGAGAAACCTTGTTTATTTGTGATGTTTGATACTATGTTAGGCTAAGTTGAGTTTTAGGGGCAATGGTAGGGAATCTAACTTATGTTGTTGCTTTTGGATTTGATTAGTTGGAGCTTTTGATATTTTCATATGATTTGTATCTTTTGATTTCTAATTGCCATGTGATTTGATGAATTGCTTAGGTAGAATTGATTAGGATCTATTAGATTAAGGCCTTATCTAATTTGATTGCAATAATATATACCTTAGTTGATTTGTGAATAGCTTAATTGAGGATGGAAGTAATTGATGAATGAAATCGGGATTAAGTAACCGATAGGTGAACCTTTTTTGTAACGATGGTTATAAGATGTCCTTTGTATGAAAGATAGATTTTAAAGCCTTTAGGTATTGGTGATGACCAAACTTAGAGATTTTAATTGATAAATTGACTTGAACTAAAATACCAGAACTGAACGATGGTTAGAATCTGAGAATTAGGGTTAAGCCATAAATCTGCATATGAAATAGCTTAAATTCCTATAGTTAATCCTCAGCACGTGGTTCAGACGGACCGTCTGAAAGATCAGACGGACCGTTTGGAACCTGCAACATAGGTGAAGTTCTTAATCTAAACCCCTAAGCCTTTCTCTTAATCGTTAAGTCAACCTTAGGATTTAAATTTCAATTAGCAATTTACTTTCTGAACTTTAATTTTAATTTCTTAGAATTGCTTCTAGAACCATAAATTGTTTTTATACCCTAAGTTTAATTAAATAAGTTAATTTAAGTAAGAACTAATTGAACCGTCCCTGTGATTCGACACTTAGCTTTACTACGATAGATTAAATCAGGTTAAAACGAGGTTATTTTGACTAGGTTTGCACCCGATCAAACAACAACAAATTGGAACATAAAAATTAAATATCTAATCATTCAATGCGTTGAACTACTTTATTTACAGATAAGAGCGAAGATTTCAAGTTTATTCGCATATCAAATGTCAACTGAAATAGAATTTTTCCTACATGTGTGATAATAGATAGAGTACTCCAAATTTAATCATCATAGATAAAGTAATTGCAAGTTGAAATACCTTCTCCAATGCCAAGCCTTATTCTGTAACTTGGGTATATAATCGAACACCTCTTGTGCAGACCCAAAAAAACAGGCATGTATGATTGTCTCTTGGACTTAAATACAAAAAAAATGAGAGGCCGAATTAGGCAGATGTGAGAAGAGAGCTGGAGAGGCGACGAAATACAAAAAAATCTAGAATTTATCGATGGCAGGAGGAGGTGCGAAGAGGGCTAGGAGTGTGGTGGGGTTGGCGAAGGAGGAGGTAGGAGGGCTTGGCGAAGGCCGGAGGAGGGGATGGGGATGAGGGTACTGGCGGAGGAGATGAACCCTTTTTTCTGTTATCGACGAGAAAGAAGAGAGGCGAAAGAATTGAATCACTCAGATAATGGATCAGATCGATCGCAACGAAAAAAAATGAAGGGCTCAGATGCCGTGTCGGAAGAGGAGACAAATAGCGGACATCGACACCCACATGATTTAATTAATACTATAGATTCGCTTAATTGAGGGGTATTTGAATTTGGGTCCAAATTTTTTATTAAGAATAAATATTATAAAATAATAAACGGTTTTAGTAAATCGAGAAACTTTTTTAATATTCATAGTAAAGTTGGGACTCTAGGGGGGAGACGTCATTGGTACTGGTGTCTTCTGTCTCAACCGGGACGTCATTGGTACTGGCGTCTCCTGAGCCAATGACGTTTCCTTTTTTTTCCATTTTTTAATTCAAATTTCGACATATTTTCTTGTTGTTTTGTATAATTTGTGTAGATCAAACGGTTTATCGGAAAACTTTAAAATTTGAGGACATATGGCAATGAGTGTTGAAAATTTTTTTTAGATTTTTTTGAGTCTTCTTTGACTGTTTTCTAGCGCCATACATTTGGTACCCTGCGCAGTTTTTATTGTTAGAAGATAGTTTTCTTGCTGTTTTGTATAATTTGTGTAGATCAAACGGTTTGTCAGAAAATTTTACATTTGAGAATATGAAAGTAGGTATGGCTGAGTGTTGGAAATTTTTTTTAGATTTTTTTTGAGTCTTTTGACACTATTTTCTAGCGCCATACATTTGCTACCGTGTGCAATTTTTATCGTTAGTAGATGATTTTCTTGTTGTTTTGTATAATTTGTGTAGATCAAACGGTTTGTCAGAAAATTTTGAAATTTTAGGACATGAGAGTAGGTATGGCAGTGAGCGTTGAAAAAGTATTTTAGATTTTTTTGAGTCTTCTTTGACTGTTTTCTAGCGCCATACATTTGGTACCCTACGCAGTTTTTATCGTTAGAAGATGGTTTTCTTGCTGTTTTGTATAATTTGTGTAGATCAAACGATTTGTCGAAAAATTTTGAAATTTTAGGACATGAAAGTAGATATGGCAGTGACCGTTGGAAAAATTGTTTAGATTTTTTTGAGTCTTCTTTGACTGTTTTCTAGCGCCATACATTTGTTATGTAACTCAAATTCTAACTCCATATATTTGTTATGTAACTCAAATTTGAACGACAATAATACAAATAATAAAAGTAAACTAACATCACAAAACTAACAGCGGTACATGATAATAAAAATACAAATCCTAATGAAATCATGCAACATATAAAAAAAGGATCAAATGGAGGATGGCACCCCATAGTCATCAATGGTGAGGTCTAAATCGGGGTCAAACGGAGCATCCAAATCATATGGTGATGGCACCCCATAGTCATCAATGGTGAGGTCTAAATCGGGGTCAAAAGGTCGCCGGCCACCCTGCTCCTGCTGCGCGTCAAACTCTTGAGAGGCATCATACTGGAAAGAAGGTGGTGGTACCTCTTGTGTGTCAATAGGATCTGAAGTCTGACCCTCACCTGTACAAACAAAAGTAACATTTTCAACAAAAAGTACAAGTACAACCTAAAAGCGATGATTTAAACATTTAAACTTGAAGTAACGATATGCACTTGAAACAACCGGAATGTACAAACCATTGATGATGTCAATAAACGAACTCCAGTTAGGATTGTCCGAAAAATCCTTCGATTCCATCCAGTTCAACACTTTCTCATTTGGGGCGAAGGAACCAGGAATATTAGGATCAATTTCCTCCGGAGGAGTCACTGGTATGTCATCGACGGGCGGAAGATTGTGCCTATTTAACACCTCTTGCAACATGGCTGGCTGGTTTGCATCAAGCAACTCCCCTCTACATTTAAGAAACAATGCCTTTCCATATCGTCTGTACCCTTTTACAGTGGTCATTTGATTCCTAGGTTTAAAGCCTTCATCAAATTGGCGCCGTTGCCGGGGAATCAAATAAATTTATAAACCTAGACTTAACCTCACTAGTCGTCAAATAAATTTATAAACCTAGACTTAACCTCACTAGTCGTCAAAGTTAAGCTTAGGGTCGAACCCACAGGACGGATTAACGATTACTGGACTTGTTCTTTTTATGAAGCTAGACAATTAAATAAGGTTGAGAGTGTTGTGAAAATAAATGGTGCGATTAAATAGATATTTTTGGTTGTTTTTGGTTCTAAATAATAATTCAAGTAAGATAAACTAGAGCAGGTAAATTTTTTGGGTTTTTCAAGTATAATAAGGCGTCTTAGGGGTCAGGATTCACTTAGGTTTAGCCCTCGATTTGCTGGATCGCTCGCTGTCGCGTTAAATAACAACAAATCTAAGCATAGGCCGTCAGTTCGGTCCGAACACGACTTGTTTGGTCCGAACAGAGGCTGGTATGTTGAGTTATGACCATACAACTTGAGTTTTAACTTTATGAAGGGCTCAGATCGGCTATAGCTACATTACCTAATCCTCAACTGTCGTTTTTTTGGACTAGAAATTAGTACAGGTCTCTACTTTGCCCACATAGACTAATTAAACCTAAACTTTCGTGTCGGTATTTTAATTAACCTATGTCTTATTTATTTGTTTTCTTAGGGATATCTAAGTTGCCTTTCAGCCAACTTAGAAACTACACCTTTCAGTGCTAGCTAATCTCCTCTTTCGAATCTTCAACTTATCCCAAGTACTTAATTTAATCCTAATTGTTTAACCTAACCTTGTAACTTAACTAAACATGCCTTTATTTAGAAGTAAATCAGGTCAAAACAAGGGAATTAAACAAGCAATTAAAATACTACTCAATAAATAGATCATAAAGCCAAACATCAAGTCATATCAAGTCATAACATCAAACTAAACCTAAACTACATCCATACCCTAAGACAACATAAATTTAGCCTAACATAGTACTAAAACAAACAATAACAGGAGTAGAAATCACAAGATACAAGCCCATGGAAATTAGAGATAAAAACATAGGAAGAATAAACCAAGTTGTCTTTCTATGCTCGATCTTCAATCATCAAAGGCAGTGGGGTGTTGCAAGGCGTGTCTCCAACCTTCTCCTTGCTGCCGTCGCCTCAAGAATCTGGTTGCTCAACGAAATCAATGGTGGAATCGCCTAAGAAAGGTGGAATTGTGTTATGGAGGGTCGAATAGGTTCAGTTCGGACCAAAATGGCTCAGTTCGGACCGAACTGGATCACTTCGGGTCGAATTGGAGCACTTCGGGTCGAACTGAATCTGTTCGGGTCGAACCGAGACTCCAGCATTGAGCAGCGATAGTGTTTCAATCATAATTTCTTCATCCGGACTCCGATTGAGGTGATTCAAAAACCGTTGGAAAGCTTAGGATGAGCTCTACAATTCTATTGCTTCTATTTAGCCTTTTTCTTCTCCTAAATCCACCATTTTATTGAATAATTGTGCGTGATCCACCGAATTCCTGCAATTCAATATAAAAACCACAACAGTATCCAATTCTAGACAAATATAGCACAAAGCACAATGAATGTAGGGGTTTGAGCTACCATTTAAGTGTAAAGTTCGGCCAAAATGCACATATAAATATAAGATATCAATTAGTTATCTTGTACGAGGAAATTGATGCAACTACAAATCACATGAATCAGTAATTCCCATGCGAAAGAGTATAAGTTGCATGGGCACGTGGATGTAGTTTATTGTTTATCTTGCATGTGTAAGTTGATGCAACTACAAATCACATGCATCATGAATTCTCATGCGAAAGAGTATATGTTGCATTAGCATGCGGATGCAGTTTATCATTATCTTGCATGCGTAAGCTGATGCAACTATAAATCACATGCATCAGGAATTTCCATGCGGAAGAGTATAAGTTTCATTGGCTTGTTGATGTAGCTTATTGTTAATTCTGCATGTGTAAGCCGATGCTACGGTAATTAAATTCATCGGGACTGCTAATGCAGAACGTAAGAAGTTGCATTAGTATGATGATGCAGTAGATAATTTATTTTTCATCCGAACATTGATGCATTTGAGGATCTGTTTTTAGCATCAGTCATCTGATGAAACTGAGTGAGTTGATGCATTTGATATCATCACCATCGCCACTTTCTGCATCACCTTTGTTGCATCAATAAGCTGATGCAGATCACTTACTTCATCGGTTTTGCGGATGTAGAAATACGATGCAGATAGTGTCTTTTCCTGTAGTGTCTGTATCCGCCCCTGTCTCCTCCTCCCTCCCACGTACACTGTCCCCCTCCCTCCTACATACGTCGTCCCCCCTCCCCCTCCTCCCCTCCTCCCTCCCATGTACACCGTCCCCCCCACCCTTCTCCTCTTTCTCTACACACTTCATAACTGTTGAAGTTAATATATTTAAATGTTGAAGGTAATATCGTAATTGTTGAAGTTAATATATGTACTGTTGAAGTTATATATGTAATTGTTAAAGTTAATATGTTATATATGTAACTGTTGAAGTTAATATATATAACTGTTGAAGTTATATGTGTAACTGTTGAAGTTATATATGTAGCTGTTGAACTTATATATGTGACTATTGAAGTTAATATGTTATATATGTAACTGTTGAAGTTAATATATATAACTGTTGAAGTTAATATATGTAACTGTTGAAGTTATATATGTATCTGTTGAAATTATATATGTGACTATTGAAGTTAATATGTTATATATGTAACTGTTGAATTTAATATATATAACTGTTGAAGTTAATATATATAATTGTTGAACTTGACATATTTAAATGTTGAATGTAATATTTGAAGTGGGCATATTTAAATTATTGAAGTTGGCATATATATTAGGTTCAACAGTTATATATATTAACTTCAACAATTATAATCAATATATAGTGTCAATATATAGTGTCTGTGAAAGAGGGGAGGGGGAGGGGAAGGGGGAGCACACGCGGAAGGAATGAGAGGGGGACGAGCGTACGTAGCAGGGAGAGAAACCGAGTGATTTCCAGAAATAAAAAACGCGTAGAGCCAAAAATAGAAAAACGCGTGGGGATGATGGGGATGATGAATATCGGGGATGATCCTTATCACCCCCGATTAAAAATGTGTTCCTTTTCTTTTATGGTTTTTTAATTGGTAATTCACTTCACAATCACATTCTTAATGAAAGAATAAACCACAGAAGAGAAGGACATAATCATGTTCTGAATAATTGCAAATTAACTATAACCTGATTGTGTTTGATCAGTGCATAGATTATAGCCTATATAAAGTAACTTCCTATGCCAACTCCACAATGGCAGTACACTCATGAATAATTAACAAAAAAATGTGCAATTACAAACTCATTCCAATGAAATTAGCAGCAAAACAACCCAATAAGATAACAAAAAATGGGAAAAAAATCTCTCATCAAAACATCACAAAGGAATAATCTACATTTTATATGGTGTCAAAATAAAAAAAATAAAGAACTTAAATAATAAGTTTCTTACAATACTGAAACCTCCTGAATTAAGACCTAAATTCTCTTTGCCTGTGTGCATCACTCCCCAAATATGCCAATTAAAAAAAATGAAATGTAGCACTGTAAAAAAAAAAAAAGAACTGAGATACCATATGAAGAAACAATATGATATGTTGTCTTTCATTTTCTCCCTTTTCCAATATTATTTCTTCTTTATTTCAGACTGTATCTGTAAAGATATGAAATATCATTTATAAGGAAATGATAATCAGACATCTCAAGCCTCTAAGAATACACAATTAGCCAATAACGAACCTGTTAAAAATAGCAAGTACCTCACAATTAAAAGGTCGTAAGGAACTCTAATAATTTTGAGGCAATGATGTAGTGGTGGTCTTTAGAAGTAGCAGTGCTCTTTTTTGCTTTTGACTTAGTACCAATTTCAGACTCACTTGTAAGGATCGTCTAATCCAGTAATCTGATAAAACCTGGGGTATATCAGTAGTAAATTCAGTGGAATGCAATATTGATTGGTTGAGTACAATAATATGTGAAATATTCTGAGGATCTAATGAATTGCAAATTTAGATAATTTTACAGTAGAATAGAAGCCAGCTAAAATATTGGATAGAAATGGCACAAAAGTTGGACACATTAGTGTTTTAAATTAATGGATCGGATTCATGTTCAAATCTAGTACTATTGGATAGAAGTCGAAGAACCTGGCTTGATTAGAAATCCATGGCTCATGTCTGCCTTCAGAGTATTCGCGACGCGGCAGGCTGGCAACTTTGTTTTGCAAATAAAAATGCCAAAATATTATTGGAGGGGAAAAAACATAAAAGAATAACCTACTCAATAGAGTTGGTATTGATCTCATGCAACTATAAATCAAAATTGGTGGTTACCTTAAGATTGGATGGCAATAAATCATCACAGAGATGTAAAAAGAAAAATGAAAACTGAAATGAGTTTTGCTCGATCCCTCAAAACAACTGAACTCATGTAAGCAATAAGCTACTCAAACTGCTTAATCCTACAGCAAGGCAAACTCAATGAACAATTATACTTAATTGGAAGTAACAAATACTGGTTATGAATCCAAAGTAATTATCGAAATACAATATTGCAGATGATATAAAAGTATAAGGTTGTTTAAATGTACCTTAAGCTTGAAGTCGTCCTCACAATAATCGTCACATTTTGATTCATATTACATCATAACAGGTACAAAAAAAAGTGACCAAATGAAGCTTCAAGAGGCTGAACAACCTCCCTTGCCCAAGCTAGCACCAAAAAGTCAAGTTCCAGCCAAACTGGTACCCACCTGAAAGAGGAATAAATTAATGGACTGGTAGTCATGTACAGTGGTGATGAAACAATAGATAAAGACAATTTGTAGATAAACACAATTTGGAGATAAGAAGTGGTACAAGCCATATCATTGTTGAAATCAGTAAATGCTAATTCAGCCTCCATCATCTGCCATCAAAATAAAAGATAAATAACTTGAGCTAATGACACTTTTGCTCAGAATAGTAAAATAAGAAAAAACTGAAATAATCTTTGCACGTAAAATTCAGCAAGATCTTGCGTGGAGATCAGCCAGTGAGTTAAAACTGAGAATGGCAAACTAAGAAAATTCAACATGAGGAAGGTTTTAGGAAACAGGACAAAGCAATAAGTCTTTTGATTGAACCTTAAATAAAGAAAAAAGAGAAAAAAAAAGAGTAACTTGAAAGGGACAGCGAACAAACTCTCTGAGTACTGTGGTTATTTCCTTTGTGGTCATATCTTCCTTGCAATTCTTCTACAATAAAAAAAATAAATCATCAAGGCCAGAGCAATACAACTGCTAATAAACCATGCGCTGAATCTCATAAAGTTACAATCTAATTGAGATATTATTGCAACAATTCAGGTTCAAACAATTTGAGTAGCTTCCCTGTGATGCTCAATTAAACAGCCAGAACTTAATTGGATAATAATAAGGTTTAATGGCTACAAAGGGAATGCACAAGTCACTCGACTGATGTGAAATCAATTCTTAATTAAGCTCAACTTAGTACATTCAACAAATACAATAAAAACGAAAAAAAAGGAAAAAGATTTTCAATCAAACTGGCGTAACAAATGAAACACGCTGACTCGGTTAGTAGAAGAAGCGTAAGATCAAAAGAGATCGGAAAGAAAGGGATGAAAAAAAAACTTACGATTGGGGTAGAGAAAGCGATGTCGCCATGCCATCAGATCTGTGAATATAGGGTTTGTTGGAGTTTGGAGTTGCGAGGTGGTGAGAGAGAGAGAGAGGGAATGATCTGAAAGTATCGATGGGAAAGAGAGAGAGAGAGGAGAGGAGAGGAGAAGAATCAAGAGAGACGTGGCTTGTTGACTTTGTTGTACGCAAAGAAGGGACCCGGAATTCTCTAGAAAAGGTGGAACGAATGGTCACGATAGAAGAGATGAAGCGGACGGTCTGGATAGAGTTACTGTCGGGAGAACCGTGGATCTACAGGCGCGCAGTCAACTGCGAAATTATGTATTTTTTGATTTGTCTCCATCTTTTTATTATTATTATTATTATTATTATTATTATTATTATTATTATTATTATATTGATCCAAATATCTTTATCATTGTTTGACACCCCTGCATTCTCTACTATTAGTCAGAATTACTTAAATATAGCACTATATATATTGTGTAGGATAAATCAAATTTTGCATTTCTTTTCTTTCCAGGAAATTAAATCATGTACTTGCTCAATGTCCTCTCTACAAATAATGCCATGGGCTAGTTAGCCCTGCACACGGATGTCAATTTCTTTGTTGTGGGAAAAAGATTAAAAAATAATAATAATAACCAAATAAGTACAGAAGAAAACGAGGACCAACTGATCTAGTGACAAAAAGCAATGCATCTTGAGTGATAGGTCGCAGGTTCGAAATTCGGCTCGAAGTTTTTCATAGATATTTAATTAAAAAAATAAGTGGGGTGGCATAGACCCCAATTTATCATAAAAAAATAGTAGAAAACGATTGCATGACGAATAGACTGGAGATCTCCATTTCCTCCGAGCAAATGCCAAATCCGATCCTCATTGTCTGAGTCAGGAGCCAAATCAATCAGCCATTTTGTCACGACATTATCACTCTAGTCAGATCATGGATGAAGTCCATAGATAAACTAGACACTCTACAACTCTCTCTATTCTTTACAATTTGGGAATTGCTTTCCGTCATCCCCATCATCCCCTATATTTTCATTAATTATCTAACATCTTCATTAATAGTAAAGTTCAGAGTATGAGAAATCATCCTCTCATTCTCTCTTTCCTTTTATGGTCCCCTCTTTCTCATCCTTTTTTTTTCTGATTTCCTACCTCACCCCTCTCTTAACTGTTATAATTAAAGTAAGTAATTGTTCGTAATTGTTCTAGTCCTGAAACTAACTGTTCTAATTAATGTTACTAACTGTTCTAGTTATTCTGAAAAAAAATAATTGTGCTGAAAAAGTTAGAACAGTTATATATATTAATTAGAACAGTTAGTAATCTATTCTAGTTAATGTGTACTAATTGTTCTCAAAAAATAACTAACTATTCTAGTTAATGTTACTAAATGTTCTAGTTGTTCTAGAAAAAAAATAATTGCGCTGGAAAAAAATGCTAATTATTCTAGTTAATGTTCTATTAGAACAACTAGTATTTAGAAGAAAAAAAAGTGTGCATTAATGCCAAGGGAAGATGGAATGAGAGGCAAAAATAGTAAACACATTAATCATCCTCATCATGCTCATCTCCTCTTTTTTTTTGGAATACAATTAATCTAACTGTTAGAAGATGATGAGATGATGAATTTAGAGAATGATCCTTATCAGTTCCGTTTACAATTTGCTCATGTAATTAATGTCGAGTTTCTTTCCAAAATGTAATATGTCAAGTAAGTTTGGAGTTACGATGTTTTGCTAGACTAAATTCTGAGTTGACCAAGAAAAACTTGTGCACCTCTAGCTTGTTGGAAATTTTTGTCGATAAATCAGGAACATGCGATTGATGTATTATTTTTTTATAATCACCTTTTACAAATAACTTTAAATGACTCGTATATTTCAGATTAATTACTAATTATAAAACTAATAATTTGAAACAATGTAAGAGATAATATCAATTGTGTTGAGATCCGTAATTAATCACTTGACATCCACGGCGACGATCTGTGTATTAGGCATTGTTTAAATTACTAAAAATAATATTAATTGTGTCTAGCGAGGACCCGCATGCATCCCATCTGTGTTGATCGATCGTGTCCGATTTTCATACATGTCGATCGTGTCCGACACTGAAGTCTGTTTGAAGGCGTGCTGAGGTACAAAAGCTTCTGAGCAGTGGCGGATTTAGGAAAAATATTTAGGTGGGGCTGAGTGCTCCAATGAATTATTTGATCGAACGGTTCCTCTTCTTCTGTTCTTCAGCCCCACCTTTGAGTGCTCCAATGGCAAAAAAAATTCGTTGGGAGTTGGGACTAAAGAGGGGCTCCAGGGGCTCGACGGCGGTAGGTGGGGCTCTAGCCCCAGCCGCCCCAGTGGTGGATCCGCCCCTGCTTTTGAGCATATGTAACTAGGAAACACATTTAGTAAAGCAAATTTGTTATGGAGACTGTATGGATACAGCGAGAAACAATTTCGTTGGAAAGAGATGGTGGCTGTGGAAAAATAATGGACCCATGCAGCGAGATCGAATGCGGGATACGTGGGGTATCAATTTTTGTATTTATTTCAAAGAAGTATCCTCGCTTAGTTTAAATACGAGAATTATTTTATACCATCATAGAGGTGCATAATCAAACAATAAAAAAAGAGCGTGTCTCCCTCCCCTCACACGATCTCTCCCCTTCACCTATTATTTTTTTTTTCACTCTCCTTTTCACTTTCGGGCCTCTCTTCTCCCCTTCACGCTCGCACTGCTCCTTCTTTCAACTTCACAATGGTGCCTCTCTTCTCTCCTTCAAGCATGCGCCTCTCCTCCTTTCAATTTCACATCTGCGCCTCTCTTCTCCCCTTCACACACGCCTTTATCTGTTCGTCGTTCTCTGATTCTGATAAAGGAATTAAAACCTAGGTCAAATGAATTTATAACCTTGTTCTACCTTACTGATCGTTCTGGTAAAGCTAAGGGTCGAATCCAAGAGACGGTAAAAATGAGTACCGGACTTAGTTTTTCTTAAAAGTTAGACAAATAAAATCGCGAGGATTTAATTTTAAAAGAAACTACTAAATAATAATTAAAAATTAATAAAATAATTATAAAATATTTTTGGGTTGATTTTTGTGTTTTTAGATGTTCAAATAAATGCAAGCGATGTCCTAGGAGTTTAGTGTTCAATTAATTTAGCTCTAAAGCACCTCAGTCTTCGATTTTCATCTAGATAGAGGCTGATTTCGGTCTGAAATTCTTACTGTTTTGGTACGAAATTGCTTTAGAGTGAATGTTTCGACTTGATATCTCTACACAATGCTATGTGAAGGGTACTTAACAACCAGACCTAAGTTATAACCTCAACTTTCGCGATTTCGATTCTAACTTGGTTTGGAACTTGGTTTTCGCCTCATAAACAATCAAACATATACTTTCGTCCTAATTCAATTGTTTAGGTGAGTTAAGTTGGGGTTCTAGAAATATTTAAAGTCCTGTCGGATCAATAAAAGTTGCACCTATCGGTCACAACTAACCTCCTCTTTCAAGTGATTGGTTTATTTCATATACTCAACTATTCAATTAATTGTTCTTGTCTAATGCCCTAACGGTGTTGCAAACATCATTAAGTAGACAACAAAGCAAGTAATCAAACTAACTAAGCAAGTGATCAATCTCAACAAAAACTCATCACATAAACATAGCATAAATAATCAAGTCATCACATAATACCAAATAAATCTACTAGCTATCCCTAGAACATCATAAAAGGGTCTAGCCTAACATGCTCATAACAGAAATAACAAGTATCATGCAAATAAGTAAGATACAAGCCATAAAACAACGAAACATAAGCATAAAAGAGTAAACCGAGATATCCGATGCGAATACTCGCTGTCCTAAGGCCAGGGAATCGATGCCGAATGATCTGGATGTGCTGCCGCCTTGTCCAAACTCCCTTCCTCCCTTCAATTCTCGTGAAAAGAGCCAAGAACACACGTGCAAAATATGGAAAAATATCGTGGAGAGAATAATGAATGCTTTCTGGTAAAAAATCACGCATATAAATACCTAAGGAAAATCCCAGAGGCGGCCAAGGCAAGAGAGAAATTTCCTTCTTTTCGAATTACCATAAAAAATCTTTCCATACATGAAATTTTGGACCGAAATTCCATAATTTCGGACCGAAATGTTGCTGGTCTGGGCTGATAACTGGAGTGTGGGCCATGATGTGAGATCTAGACTTGGCATGGTACTTTGTAGGCCTCCTCTAGTCCATTTCATGCATCTGTGGGCCAGGAATGAGTCGTCTGGCAGTGACCTAAGCTCCAATTCGTCTTGTTTGCGTGTCTAGTCTTCAATCTTCACGAGAATTCTACAAAATAACAAAGAAGCGGCGGCAGTACCAATATCCTGAAAATCACAGTTAATTATGAGACAATTTATATTGGTTTGAGTACTATTTTGGTGCTAAGTATGGTCAAAATAGGCATATAAAAATGAGATATCAGATTCCTTTCGCCCTTATCCGCTCGCCCTTTCTTCTTCGACGATCCAAACTTTTCTCTAATTGATTGTGCTCCCATTATTATACGTAAGAGAGTAAATAAACATGTTCATGGAAGTATCTAATATATATAATCAAACTTATTATCTAATATATATAAAAGAGCAACTAGTAAGTTTTAAATGAATATCTAATACACTTAAGAGAGTATCTAATATTTATACCATAATAAAAATATTTATGTTATGTTACGAAAATATATAAGGAAGTAATTTATTTATATTGTGAGAGTATTTATATTTGACAAGAAAATATCTAATAAGATTAAATGAGTAATTATTTATGTGAATATATAAACATTACAAGTGAGTAATTAATAGATTCAAAGAAATATTTTAATTAGACTCAGAGAGTATATATATTTTCATAAGATCGCATAGTTGTATATCATAAGAGAATATTTATATTTGACAAGGGAGTTTGTTTATAAGGGTGTGCCAGTGGAAGGAGAGTATGCGATGAGAAAGATGAGAGAGGCGAGACACATATGAGATGAGAGATGAGGGAGGTGAGGCGAAGAGGAAATAAGGGAGAGAGGGAGGTGAGACAGAAAATGACGAAGAAAGTGAGATGAGAAAGAGAGACGCGAGGGGAGATCAGGCGGTAGAGATGAGGAAGAGAGGCACGGAGAGCAGGTGACGCTGCGAGAAAGTGGAGTGAAGAGAGATGAGGGGGAGGGGAGAAGAGAAAGTGAGGTGCGGGAGAAATATTTTCATTTCCAGAAAATAATAATTACTGAATTTTACCATTTTAATCACTGATTGTTTGATTGCTTAAACTCTTAACTGCACTTATCAGCCTGGTTTAATATATACCGTAATCCTTGTTGCATAAAGTTTCTATTTTTCAATATATACTTTTTATATAATCAATTTTGGAAACAGCTAGTGATAGTTTGATCAGATAAAAGTTTTAATGAAAAATAAGACATAATTCTCCAAATATTCTTTGTTTTGAAATATCACTCCTAATCTTTAATTTAGAATATAACCCTATCTAATCATGTTATTTTGAGAGACAAACTTTTTTTTTAATAATTTTAACTATTTAAATAAAAAAAAAATCAGCACTCAAGACTTATGACCAAATTCCTATTCAATTGACCTTACTGTGACATTTCGTATATGTGCCAATATAGCGAAATCAAAGGAAAAATATTAAAATCAGAACCAAATCAAGTAGCTTACCTAATTATTGGTTGTTGTATATATTTAATTGTTGATAATTGAATATTGTACATATACGTTCCCAGCCCCAGGACAATATTCTGGGAACTTAATACGTGCGAATGTTCGTAAGAATACTGAAAGAAATTAACAAACAAAAGTATCATATAACACATAATAGGGAAGAACAAATAGAGCTTGACATAAGCGAATCTACAACACATTAAACTGAACCCGTAATGCATCTGGTATATTATAATTTTGCTAAAATTTGGTAATTTCTAAAAGGGAAAAAATAATTAAGCTTTCCATCTGCTACTTCACCCAAAAGAAATAAAGAGAGAAAAGAAAGAAAAGGGAATGTTACTTTTTGTAATTGTTATTTTATAGGGTATTGATATTATTAATTAATAATGACATATTGTTATAGTTATTATTTAGTTGATTTATACATCCATATAGTTTTGTTTAATCAGCAATTTATTCTTTTTCTAAGGCAGTGTTTGGATTGAGGTGGGAAGAAGAGAATAAGGGAAGAAGAGCCCAAATTTATTATTAAACAATGCAAATAAGGATATCAAAAAATATATAATAGATGTACTTTCATTAAGAAATTATAATATGTATATGATGTCTTAAAAAATAGTATTATTTTATTTGTTTGTCGTTATCACAGCTATACTATATAAATTATCATTTTCATTAAAAAATGATTTTTAATACAGGTCATCAACTCATCATCCGTTTGGTTTTATAGATAAAGGAAGCGTACATGGTAAGTTCTTACGAGTGAAGCCGTTTCAACTTTTATTTCGTGGACGAAACAAAACGGTTAAGGAATATGGTTGCGTTTTAAAAACGAAACAATAAAACGGTTTCGTCCATGTGTAAATCACGAAAATTTTATTGATCTCGATCGTTTTGTCTAAAATAAAACAGTTAATAGTTAGTTTCATCATCGAAATAAAACGGTTAAAGAAACACTCTAGTTTCGTTACAATTTCGACCGTTTTGCAGCCCTAGTTGTAAGGGTGTTCATCACTAGTAGGGCTGAAAACTGAAGTCGTTTTAACCATTTTTCGTTTCGTTTCGTCCGGACGAAACGAACAACGAAACGATTTCGTTTGGTTGGACGAAACGGTTAAGGAAACAATGAAATAGTTTCGTCCATGTGTAAATCAAAAAAATTTCGTCAATTTCGATCGTTTCGTCCAAACGAAACAATCAACGAAATAAAAAAATCTGTTTCGTCGCATAGGACGAAACGATCGACGCAACAGCTCATTTGCGCCATCGTCTCAATCATTTTGCAGCCCTAATCACTAGTTCACTAGTCTTCGGCTGTGTTTGGTATTGTAGTGGGCTGCTTAGGCGGTACGTGTATTTCACAATTGTGGATCCACTCTCAGCCACTGTTGCGGACCAGCCCACACTCCGCAGAGTGCATTTGCAATACTGCAAATATGTACAGCCCGCTGCCAGAAAATTATGCTAATTTGTACTGCTTGGCAAAATGATGAGGAATTTATTTTGTTGATTAATTAATAGTACTATACAATTTTTGGCATGGGAGATTGATAGGACGTTTTCATATATATAGTTTTTTATCTAATTTGGACTAAAATTATGATTGATTTTATGAGATTTTAATTAATTTTTATTTATTTTTATTAGTTTTTAGGTACTGTCATATTCTTTTGTATTTTGACAGGATAATCATCAAATGTGACACAAAATCTTGCATTAAGTGATAATTTTCAAGAGACACGATAGAGTGCCAGACAGGATGGATTAGGTAGACATAATGAAACTAGATTGGAAAAGGTCCTGAGACAGTTTGAAGTATTCCAAACGGGAATACTACATCTGTAAGCGAGCCGATAGGAAAGCAGTTTCCAAGTTTAAGACAGTTATTGGGCAATGACTCCAACATGATTTCTACCACGATCTGAACCACTTCTGAGCGCACTCCTTCGACAATTCTTTTCCATCACTGTAAAAGGGCAGAGATCTCTAGAGTTAAGTGTTTCCAATTTTACAGAGAAGTTATGCTATTGTAGAGGAGAAGTGAGATGATCTCTTGTCTTCAGTTGTTGAGACGAGAAGTCAAGCGAGGAGTTCAGTTCATGCCACAACAGTCAAGCAAGGGATTCACATCTGATTTGTTATAATCTCTCAATATTTCTTGTTTGTTTCTGTAATGATGATTGATACTTGATGTTTGTTGTTATGATGATCATACTCAATATTTCTTGTTTGTTTTTGTAAGTTTGATAAACAGATGCTTAATTTAGTTTACAACTTTACATTAATTGATCAGTTTGCTTAGTTTTATTTTATAACTTGTGTTTTTATGTTTTAAATTTGTTATGCTTGAACTGTTTAGATCGATTTGATATTTTTCCGTCAAGATTAGACCAGCCTTGAATGTTAGGAAGTTAAACCCAACCAAACTTAGATAGATTTAAGTATATCAATACCAATTGAAGATCAATAGTTCGAAAGATGAGATCTAGATCACATACCAAAAATGGATATCTATTCCCAACAGACGAAAGTTATGGGAAATCTTAGATCCAAGTAATAATTTATATGGTTTAAGCCAATGAACGAAAGTTGAAACTTAGGCTAGATAAAGATTTAATAGGTTTAGTTGAAGGAATTTGAACTGTCAAAAGAAGAATTATAGGGAGATTAATTAAGCTAATTAACTGTTAAGTAAACCAAATAGAAACTGATAAATTGTGTATAACTAGAGTTAGGGAAGACTAGCCATTTGGATTATAGGCAGGTTGCCTGTGTCATCCTAGAAACAATCTAGTTTGTTTGTAACTAACTACTCTAGTTCACAAACTAGCCGCTACAAAAGTAAGCGGGTAGTTTGGAAACAGAAGTTAAGTAAAAAGTCAGTCAATTATAAACCCAATTTGTACCTGTTTAGTAAAACTTTCTCTCTAATTACAACCATTTTATTTCATTATTCATTTACCCCAAAATTATGTAATTCTTCACCACCCTTTTTGACTTCATCAATTGATCAAGCTAAGGTTTAAAAAAACTTGAATAACTTTTTTCGTAGATCGACCCCGAATACTTAGCATAGGTTGTACGCTTGTAATCAAAATCGAGCATATTTGAATATAAATTTGAAAGCCTTGATAGGTTATATCAGCCCACATCAAAGATGTTCCACAAGACCATAATAGTTAAAGGCCGTTTGAAGCATGGATGCCAGAGGACTTGGACTTGGTACCCCGAAATTTAAAAAAATAGTATTAAATTAATATAATATATTAAAAATAATATCAATATAATAAGTTTAATATAAATAGTATCACGAGATCGGAATCCTGGATTCCGATCTAACCTCTGATCGGATTCTGAGTTTCCGATCTAAGCTTAGATCGGAATCCGAGATTCTGATCTTAGATTTTTAATTTTTTTTATATATTATTTATTAATTAATTAATTTATTTAATTTATTAATTAGTTAAATAATTAGAAAAATAGATAATATATTATAAAAATATTGAAAAAATATGGAAAAAATCAGGAATAATTAAACTAAATTTTATATGTAATTTAGTATTTTTTGGGAAAATTAAATTTTTTTTCCTTTTATTAGTTTATTAATTAGTTAATTAATTAGAAAAATAGATAATATATTCTAAAAATATTGAAAAAATATAAAAAATCAGGAATAATTAAAAAAATTTATATGTAATTTAGTATTTTTTTTTTGGAAAATTAAATTTATTTTCCTTTTAATTAATTTATTTAATTAAATATAAATGTAATTAATTTATTTAATTAAAAAATGAATAATTAAGTATAAATTTTTAATTAATTTAAACAACCATTTGATATGCGTCCCGGATGTCGTCCTTTGTATATATTATTTTCATATTATATATTAAACAATCATATCGAGTCTCATGATCAAGGAAGCACTTTCTGGATTGCGTTAGAAAGGAATCACACGAGATTGATGTTTTACTGAGACGGAGAAGAAAGACTAAATTCACTTGATTTGCTGCATTTCTCTTTTTAATGATTAATTTATGATTTTAAAAATATTTTTAGTAGTTTAGAGTGGTTTTTAGGTTTGCAAATTTTTAAAGTGGATTTTGGAGGTCCAGAGAGCGTTTTTTGGGTCCGAAAATGGTCGTTATGGGGTTTCACCCCTATAAAATGCGTAGATCTCGTCGCCAGCTTTCCGGAATGTCCTCCATCGCCCCAAACGGACCTTCCTATCAAAAGTTAAGCCTGTTTAAAGTTTTAATGTTCAAATTATGCCTTTGTATCCCTGCAAATGCAGAAAGAATTAATAAAACTTTGAACATTCTGAAAGGATTATGCCTTTGTATCCCTGCAAATTCTGAAAATTTATAATCCTTTTTAAATGGTACAATTCATTTAATTAAATAAGTTATAAAAATTTATATTTTAATTAAATAAGTTATAAAAATTTATATTTTAATTAAATAAGTTATAAAAATTTATATTTTAATTAAATAAGTTATAAAAATTTATATTTTAATTAAATAAGTTATAAAAATTTATATTTTAATTAAATAAGTTATAAAAATTTATATTTTAATTAAATAAATTAATTAAAATGAAAATAAATTTAATTTCATCAAAAAATACTATAAAATTTAATTTAATTATTCCTGATTTTTTCCATATTTTTTCAATATTTTTACAATATATTATCTATTTTTCTAATTATTTAACTAATTAATAAATTAAATAAATAAATAAATAAATAATATATAAAAAAATTAAAAAGCTAAGATCGGAATCTCGGATTCCGATCTAAGCTTAGATCGGAAACTCAGAATCCGATCAAAGCTTAGATCGGAATCCTGGATTCCGATCTAACGTTCGGAATCCAGGATTCCGATCTCGTGATACTATTTATATTAAACTTATTATATTGATATTATTTTTAATATATTATATTAATTTAATACTATTTTAAAATTTTTCGGCTTGGTACCAAATTACCAATACAAGTGATTGACCATGCCATATAAATGGAAATAATTTTCAAGAACAAGATACTTGTATCGTATTTGGGTATATATACCCCACTGACGTATCCGGTTCAGTATTATGTGAATACACAAAAGCATTTACATACAGATATCTTTCCACATGTCTCTCTCTCTCTCTCGTGTATCAGTTCTGTCGCCTGGACATCTAAACAGGACCCAATCGAATTCTATTTCCATGTCCATTTAAAGAACATTAGTTAAATCTAATATCAAACTCTGCCGATAATGCATATGCAGAACTTCATGTTCCAATAGTGCTGTCAACAGAACGGTGAATTTGTGTGGTTTGCCTTTCAAGCAGTAACAAACTCACCGTTCCTGCTGGGTTCTTATTCTGTTCTAGATTCGGTAATGCTTTAACTTTCAAACATTGCGTGAACAAAAGCACAGTAATGGTGCTATTAGCTACAACCTTTTGGGGAGTTGGGTTAGAACGAAACAGAAGAATCTTCACAGGAGCTTCGAGACCTCAAGCTACTCTGTTAAATACTTAAATTGGATTATATGATCAGGCGAGAGACTATATTAGGACAGTCGCTGTCAATTTCTCTAAAAAAAAAGTTGCTGTCAACGAATCAAACTTAAGGGAGCTGATTTGAAAATGAATCGAGCTATCGAGCTCAAGCTAATTTGAATTGAATTGAACTCCCGACCACGAGAGCTCATTTGTTATAATTTCTGTCTACAATTCACCTTATATTTTCTTAATTATATTTAATTACTTACAAATAGTTTAGTCATTTTATAGTAAAAATTTTAAAAATCCTATATTTATATTAAAAAATAAATATATTATATTCAGATGAAGTACTAATTTGTATACTGTAAATTTGATAACTTGAACTCAAACCGAGCTATCCAAAAGTTTGAATTGAATGATTGGAATATACTATGAAAAAAAAGGCAAAATATTAACCGCCCACCGTGGGGCTCGAACCCACGACCACAAGGTTAAGAGCCTTGCGCTCTACCAACTGAGCTAGACGGGCTTTCTTGTCTGTTTCCCCTTTCTATTTAATTTGTAAGGTTATCCAGGAGGAAAAAGAAAAATGAGAACCCTCAATTAGCACAACAGTTTCAATACAACATATACCATGCGTATGATAATTAATAAGTCGCATTCTGAATCAAAGCTGCACGGGTAAGTTTGATTTTTATGGGTTTTTATGCTGGCCTCAGTTTATGATTTGAATTTTGTCGCTAAATTCTGAGTTACATTTTTAGACGTTTGTCATAGAGCGACTGATACGCATGCCAATCTGTCAGGATACATATAATATGATGAGTTTAATTACACTACATGGAAGCTATGTACCGAATGTCAAAGTAATAACGCAATTTTTCATGTTATTGACGTTGTCCTATTAAGCTTTACAATCTATCCAGCTTGATGAACCATATTTTGACACCTATCTGATTAGTGTATTAGCTTTAGATGATTGCAAAATAAGACCTCATTTCTATGGCTACGATCTCCAACTAATATCAAATAACGATGACAAGCTGTATGAGGAAAAATGGTCTTTTGAGGGAGATGCTGAAAAATGAGAACTGCAACTTTAGATACATTCATTTTTTTCCCTAACTCTAATCGTTGGCATGTGTCGAGAACCAACACTTAGTCTAGTGACAAAAAACAATGCATCATGAGTAAAATATTGCAATTTCGAAACCCAGATGGAAATCTTTCATAGACATTTAATTTTTTAAAAAATTGCTCACAGCAAAAAATTGCAACACAGTAGCAACATAACAATAACTGTACAAATTGCCTAAAATGAGCTGCTCCCGTTCTCATCACTAGTTGCATTTTAATTTTCACTATCATCAGTTGAAAATTACACCAAATAACTGTTTATTAAAAGACTGGCAAGCCAAATGTGAACTCTTTTTCCTTTCACTCTTCTTTTCAAATCATCAGACATAACACAACTGAAAATCACTAGATGCTATTCGCGAAAGAGAAGAAATAGTTTAAACCTAATCAACCTTAATTTTACTCAAATCAAGGTTCCTATGCTCACTTCCATCCATAAGTCTTTTAATTCCTTCTTTTACATCATCCACACCTTCCCCCAAAACTGCACAAACCGGGTATATATTCACCCCAGAAACCCGTTTCTTCAACTCTTCAAAAACTAAATCTGACCCGTCTTCGTCTATCTTATTTGCAACGACTAATGATGGTTTCTCACTCAACCCCTCCTTATAACGCTCCAATTCTACCACCAGATCATGTAGCTGTTCCCATGGTGAAATTCCCTTTCTACCCTCCAGATTAGCAGATAAATCTACCACATAGGCTAATATGCTGGTTCTCTCTATATGCCTCAAAAAGGCATGGCCCAGACCCCTATTTTCATGTGCCCCCTTGATTAACCCTGGTATGTCGGCCACTTTCACGCAAAAGAAATCACCATAAGTCAAGTTGCCAATATTAGGTCTTAAAGTGGTAAATGCATAATCTCCAACAGCCGGTTGAGCCCTAGAGAGTGCACCAAGTAAAGTGCTTTTACCAGCATTTGGAAACCCAACAAGCCCAATATCGGCAATACTTTTTAGTTCCAATATGAGAATGGTCTCAGATCCAGGTTTACCTGTGTTAAACCCAGTGTGAATTCTGTTATCAGTCATATCCTGAAATTTGTGATCTTTTGATAGAAATACATTACCAAGACCACCTTCACCTCCCTTCGCAATTAATAATCGTTGACCTGGTACAGTAAGTTCAGCAATCGAATATTTTGTCTCGTCAAATTCCACCTCCTGTCCCAATTCTATTTCCTCTTCAGGTGAACTGCACTCTCTTCCTCTGTTTAAAAGTGGCTCAGATGGATTGGAAATTTCATTTGAGATAATTTTAGGGTTCCTTACAAATTTTTCCTCGGTATTTGTTGGGATGATTTCAGGGCTTATTGGGATATCCCATGGGTCCAAGGATGAGGCTGATTTGTCTTCCATGAATGAAGGGGTTTCACCACTAACCAGGTGAATTACTGTACCAACTGGTACATGGACTACCTGTACCAGAAATTATTCTAAAGTCAGAATCATCTCAAGATCTTATTACTGAAATAGGGATAGGGAAAAAGGAGAGTAAGGATAAAATCTAAAGTCTAAACCTTATCTGATCCACGTGTTCCAATCTGGTTCTTAGAAATTCCGTGACCGCCTCGTTTGGCATTCTGACAATAAGAAGCAAAACTTTACAATTCATTTTTCTCTATCCTTCTCATTTATTTTTTATAAATGAATAAATATGTTTTTGCAAAGCATACCACATGGTGTTGTAATGCACTGAAATCCCAAACAGAATGAGAGCATTCCAGAATAACATCACCACCTCTACCACCATTCCCACCTACAATGAACAAAAATAGAAATTACATTGGTACAGATGTTCACAGAGGAATTAATACAAACAGTTGGTGGGTACACAGATTATGAAAATCTCACCATCAGGCTTGCCACGCCAATCGGTCCGGGTACGTCTAAAGCTACAACACCCATTTCCACCTTCTCCTCCCTTGGCCCATATACGAAACCTATCCACCATTTGTCTCTCCTACCAAAACAACACAAAATAGGACACAAAACACGATCAATACATAAAGAGCTCTATTCTCATAGTTTTCAGAAACCAAGTATGCTTAAATTGAAAAGTGATTAATTAGTATGTACAGCGCGCATACCTGTAAAGGTGTCGCCTTTCCTTTCTTTGTAGGAGCATCATCAGAGAAAAAATCCACCCGAGAAAGAGACCACCAAGTGCTATTATTATAAATGTTATTTTGATTGTTGTATGAACTAGACAATCGAGATAATTGAGCATGAGCATGGCGAACAAATAAATTACGCGACCACATGTTATTCTCTCTTCGATCTTTGATCAGAGAAAGAGATTACTAAACATTTAACAATGCCGCTAACAAAGAGAGGAGCGCTTGACAGGCGATGCGAGTTGTAGCGAAAGTTAAGACGACGAAGGCAAACCAACTACAGGCCCATGGGCTTTTTCTTTTAAAAAGTTAACTTATGGGCTTTTTTTAAGAAGGCCTAGTTTATCAAAGTACGGATCAACTGTTACTTCAGTTCAAAGTTTAATTAAATGGTTGATTCGAACTTTTAACCTTTTTCAATTTTTTTTTAAAATTTCGCATTACAAGATCCAAATTTATTTGAGTGTTATTTTTAAATCATGAAAAATAATAAAAATAGAAATAATTAAAATTTAATTTCCATGGAAATTTTATTATGAAAAACACATTAAACACTCTTAAAATTAGCCATTTCAAACTCGAAAATCAAAGTCTGATGCTAAAGCACAAACGGTCCCTAAGTTGTAAGAAACAATATCCATTCTCAAATTTATAAACTTAATTAAAATTTCTTTTAAAGACCATTTAGCATATAAATCAGAACAAAACTTGTTTCACTGAGTTATCCAGCAGTACCCTGCGTGGCTGAGTTACAAAGTCGCACGCCTTAACTTTGTTAACGGCAACTGGATGCCAAAACTCATTTTGATGCTCCAAGTAATAATAAATAAAAAGGGAAAGAAATTTGAACAATAATAACATTAATACATTACTGATAATGATATATTGAAACTTGTACAGCTAAGTGCCAACAACAAGAATCTCTACATTTTGCTCGGCAAATCATGAATGATGAGCGAAACAAATGATCAATTTCTCACGAATTAAAAAAAAAAATCAAAGCCGCATAAAGAATTTCAAAATTCCACCTTTCTCATCTTGATTCTTTTTATTACTTTTTCCTTTGCTACCTTTTGTAGTTTCATCCTTTTTACCATTTTTACTTTTTGAATTATTCAAAATTTCTCTTGAATTCAAATCCACACTCGCTTGAGATGCCCGAGTAC
Source organism: Rhynchospora pubera (assembly GCA_028095005.1). NCBI lineage: Eukaryota > Viridiplantae > Streptophyta > Magnoliopsida > Poales > Cyperaceae > Rhynchospora > Rhynchospora pubera. The sequence goes on from CM051461.1 coordinate 25,799,331, forward strand.
AATTCACAACTCCTGATTGCAATGAAACATCTTGCATGGATCTAGTTGTTTTCTTCATATTTCCTCCGTTGCACCCCTCTCGTTTCCTCTTCTTGAAAGGATTATTGTCAGGAATCCTCATATCTATTTCATTTTTGTCAGTTGTTTCAGAAACTTCGTGTTCTGGTTCTTCTGAAACTAATTTACCAAGTGCACAGGTATCCTTCATGTACATTTCATTTCGGATTTCATCTTCCAAAGCTGTTCAGACATCATCAACAAAATGTGTTTAAACTTTTCATTTACTTTATAGTGCATTATGCAACATATAAATGGCATTTAAACTAAGGTCCTTAGTTGATCTTTTATACCAGAGAAAAGGAAGAAAGAAAAAAGGGAAAAAACAAACTGCTGACATAAAATTAGAAGGCATCACAGTCCCTGATTTAGTAGATATAATTTGGATCTTCGTTTTGGTCCTTGATTGAACATTTCAAATGGTGATGAAATTTTCCTATAATTGTGTTTTTTAAAGGAGGAATGAGCCCACAGTAATTTCCAGTCCAGTAACCACATTAGCACAATGAACTGGAACCATGAAGGTGACACAGGCTGCCGTGTGAAGGCCAATAAGAGTTGTTTTGTCTCTATAGACATGCATCATTCCAGGTCATTTTTCTAACATCAATATTGAGGCATGAAAGGGTTTTCAAGCCACAATGGAACTCCCGACTTGAGGGAGGAACGAGGGAATGGTAATATGACTAAATTTTCTTATTTGGTCATATCTTTTTCAATTTAAATGGTAAATACTAAGTACTAAACCTGGATACTGTTTACTACATTTCTGCATTTGATGGCGATTCAAATGGATAAAATGCAATCACAGAAAACTAGCTTTTTTTGAAGCAGGCTGCTCTTTCCATTCTATAATGGAGTATAAATTCTTTATTAATCAGATCTAGAGCAGTGGATATTTTAGCATTTTGTTTCATGACAGCTAAGTAATTAAACATTAACAAGAGGTCAGAATCGACTAACCTCTTACATCTTGTGTAGTTGATTCAGAAGAGAAGATGCTGATATATGCATCATCATTCTGTGAAACCTGTAGGCAATTTTCTTTCGTGCTCTTCAAAATTGAAATCTTAGCATTTTTAATCCCCTTTCTGGGAGAAGGCATAAGATCGAATGCCTTCTTAGTAATAGGGTCGTAGAACCCCTCAGCAATTCCCTTAGCAACTACTGAGGGCACATCTCTTTTCAAATTTAGTCAAGGATCCTTATAGAAGGCGAGGATCGTTGACAATGAGTTGATAATTTTGAAAATCCTTTTTCAAATTGAGTTAACTTTTTTTTCCAAAAATAGAAAAATCATATAGATATGTCGTCGGCCTTATATTGGTTGTGTGTGTGATATAAATATAATATAGAACACATTCCAAAGTTAGATTTCAAATAATCATGTTATGAGAAAATGCTTTAGGATACGGCCCAAGAAAACTGAGGTCTCCTTTCAAATGTTGCATATGTTCATCTTCTAGAGGCTTTAATGGTTTCAGTGATTCAGTCTCCACATCATATCTGTAAATCAAAGGATGCAGACACAATAAATATAACATCTATCCTTACCAATGCAATTTCACCGATTCTATTTTCTCTTTTGGTGTTTAATTGATACAACAAGACAATGTGTCAACATTTGCATCCAACTGGCAAGATACTAGGAATACTTCCCAGTCTGAGTATCATCCTCCATGAATAGATATTAATATTGTGGAAGTGGGATAGGAACATTTTCTATGTAATGGTAATGTACACAAAAAGGCAGTAGCAAGATGAATTTCAATTCTTTAACTGTAAATCTTACATGGTGGCATGATTGAAAACTGCCAGGGCCTTATAGAAAGAATCTTCATAATTTTCTGGGACAGTGTATCTTTTATCAACCTTTAGCACTGATAGAACCTAAAAATGAAGTTCAAGTGTAAGACAATTTTACCAAGTTACTCATGTTCATTACTACAGTGCTTGGAATAATTTGCAATAACACCAGATATTTTACAAAACTAGCAAATAGTTCCTCAAATTTCAATACTTTCCGAGTAATCCAGCACAACAAATATAATCAAATACTTCCGTGCAACCTATAATTGATATCCAGGGAAGGATTATCAATATTCACAAAATGAAGGAAAAATGAGAAGCTGAACAGTTAATTGAGTTATGAAAATGGTTGGTTCTTGTTTGCCAGTACGATTAAACAATAAGAGCTACTTGCTCACAGACAATTCAGGGGAACACTAAATCAAATAATTATATTTATTTTGAAGTTCATATACAATGTAGAAAGGGATAGCCTTACACGGTCTAAGTTTTTATATTTGGAGACAAAGGAGTAAGCTCTTCTTACACCTATTCCTTGAATAGAAGTTAAAAAGTCACACCCAGCCAATATGCACATGCCTATGAAATTAGCAAATTAACAGAAACAGGTACTTGAATTATTAAGCAAAATGTTGAATAATTAGCAATTTCTGGTAGTTGCCATATTTTTTAAACAAGAGTATACCTGTAAAGAGATTTTTATCCAAACCCTCAAAAGATAGCCCTTTTATACCAGCATTAAATGCTTTGTCCAGTAAAAGCTCTTCACCATTTCCGTGCCGATCCATCTTAAATATAATCTAAAAAACAGCATACATGAAGCGTCCTCATATGAAGGTTTTGTAGAGGCACTACCATAAGTTCCTTGAAAAGAAAAATATTGCTTACAGAAGGGCAGCCATATGCAATGAGGTCACTATCTTCTGTTATAATTGCAGATATACCCCCTCTTTCTTCTTCCAGGCTCGAGAGATATGCCAATTGTGCATCAGCTTCATATGGTGCAACCAAAAACTCTATACTCTCCAACCTTAAGATCTGGAAAAAAAAAATGTAAACAAGAAAATGTCATGGTTTGGGCATGAATTTTAGTTCATTTGATCTGGACCAAACACAAAGGAGTACCACCAGTTGACCAACATTCAATCCTCAGTAATTATTCGCTTCCTCTCCTGATTGGTATTGCATTTGTCTGTAGTTCTTGATAATTAACTCACATCAGACAAGAAGTTGGAGCTAAGTGGTATAAATTCTCTGGTCCAAAAGTCATGGAAAGGTAATTTGCCAAAGAACAAAAACCACTTCAAAGCAACAAGAATGTTCATTGGATTATTGCTTTGTCCCTCTAAAATAGTACTTCACAAACACGTGACTTGTTAGGTACATTTAGGAACAACCCAAATTCAATAAAGCAGGCATGTTCTTGTTTCATCCAAAACAAAAAGAAAAAATAGAATAACCTCTGAGTGTCACCTGAATTAGTTGGTGAGCCATAGATGGAGTTATATGTACTGCTTTCTACAATAAAATTAAAACAGTTCAGGAGCTTTGTACAAAAATGCAGCCCAATAAATTTGAAAAATATCCATGCATGCTCCTATAAAACATTAAGTTGCCATGCATATCCTGCAAAATAATATGCATCTCAGGTGCACAACATAGAAACCATGGAAAATACAACCCATGAGTATAACAAAAAAAAGAACCTTATGTCACTATATTTATCATGAAGTAACAATGGAAAGAATTTGGACATTGTTTTAATTGCATAAGGAATAATATAAAAATAAAAAGGACACTTTCATTTCTTTTTGTAGGTGCATGCATGACATCTTTGCACTTGTGAAACAATTCTTTATATTATAGGAAAATCAAGACATACTTGAAAGTATTCGGTAGCAGCTGCAACATCCCCTTCACGGAACTTCTGTTTAGCTAATACAAGATTTTCTTCCCTCCTCCTACATCATATAGACATTTTTTCTCTTACATATCCAATTTATATTAAAGAGTTTTTTCCCCCTTTTTGCAGGATGATCACACATAATTTCATTTTTCCCCAAAATTTCACAGTGGACACAACTCTAAACTTGCACTTTACACCTTAAATTGCAGAAATAGAAGGCCCCTAACATTATTAAAGTAACAATAGGTCAAAACATTTGAATTCAATAACCATCATAGGTAATTATAATATTTAAATATTCTTAAAAAAAATAGAGAAATAGCCAAATGTAGATAATTTTTTTCGAGTTAACATCTTTCTTCTTATTGTTGTATTACATTTTTTTTTTGGGTAGAAGATGAGCCTTCATCATGTCACCTCAAGTCAATAAGGATATTTTGATCAACACATGACTGATGACCCATAACATATACTCAAGGTTGGCATATAATGAACAATCAAATTGATCTTACTTATGCCGCTCAGCTTCTGTGCCAGATTTGCATGGTAAGTAGCCTCCATCAAAGACCACAACAGGTGTCACATTGTAGTGGCGCAGGAGGTTTATATAGTGCATGAAGTAGTTTAGGTAGCGTTTTGCAGCTTCAGTTTTGGGTCTCATGCATAGTTCCAAGCTACATGAATAAGCTAACAAGAAAACAACTAAATAAGAAAAGTCCTATTTCTGATTTCAGGTTTTTAATGAAGTGTCTGTAAGCTTATCTGCTACATCTTTTGAAGAATTAATAAAAAAATTAAAACTAAAAGAGTTTTGGGCCCAAAATATTTTGAAGGAAAGCTCAACTTAGTAGTTAGTATGTATGTACACAGGTTTATTTAGGTTCTGAGCTCCTAAAATTAATTTCCAACTTTTGAGTACTTCTGTTTGAGTATTGTTGCAAACAAATTGTAATGCTTAGTCTTATTGTAATGCAAAAGAAAAAAAAAAAACCTACAAATATGCATTTACCAGAGGAAAGACAAACTCACCTCCCTTGTGTAGCCAGGAGTATGCATCTACACCAACCTAGAAACAAAATCAAGAGCAAATTTCAACTTAATAGAATAAATAGACAAAATGTGGGATAGATTAGCAAAAGGGGGAGAGATGGGTTTTTACTCTTTGGCCAGAATATTTTTTGACATGCACAGGTTGGATGAAGGGTTTCATAAATCTCAGTAGATTGGGGATTCCCATTCTTCAAATTGGGATGTACCCAGAAATTAAACCAATCCTTGGTTTACAATGGTCTAAAAATGGCTTAACGAGAGAGAGGAAGGAAAGGCGAGGTCAAGAGACGCTGTTGGAAGAAGGATGACTGGACGAAATTGGGAACGAGGACTTGGGAGATATTGCGGCGCGGTACAGAATTTATTTTCCCGCCGATAAATTTTGAGAATTTATAATTGTAATGCAATTGTCCTTGTGTTATTTATAAATTGAAAAGATTGTACGTTAAGTTGAAATTTTTTTTTTTTAAAATTAGTTAACTATTGGTTGAAATTTTTGGGAAATTAATGATCTAATGTTATTGGGATCTAATTTGTAACTAAATGATTTTTTTCACATTGTATCAAAATTATGTTTTGACTAAATAAAGAAAATACAAATTATAGTATCTCCGGATGTTGGGGAAAAAAAATCTTTCATAATTAGTTGTGATATTGTCAACAAGATATACCTGTGATATATTTCATCGTATTATTTAGGGTTGTACAAAAAACCCATCAACTCGTTCAACTCACCCAATTCAACCCATTTTTTTACCGAGTTAATATAATGTTGAGTCGGATAGGGTTTTAATTTTGACAAATATGTTATATATAATGGGTCATATTATGAGTTTTCATATTAGTAATCCATATATACTCGAACCCGCTCATTTATTACTATTTATCCCTCTACGTCTCATATTTACTCATGTCCCTAACCAAAAAATAAAAATAAAAATTCTTATCATGATGCTTTGAGCTCCTCCATAGCCATGCACACTCTCTTTCCCTCTTGTGAGGCCTCATGATACTTTAAATGTGCTTCCAATCTACCTCGAACTTGATATTAGTTGCCACAAATGATTTACGTGTGCATTTTTATTTGATCAAAATTTTAACCCTCTAAACTAGTTTAACCCGTAAAAATCTGCATATATAAAAAAAATTGATGGGTTAGATTGGATTATTAGTGGGTTAACTAAATTTGTTTTTTTAACCCAATATCAGATTGGGTTCAACATTTAATAAAATATCATCAACCCATCCGCTTACAACCTAGTTATGTTGTACACTTACGCATTGTGTTTTTATATTTCTTCTATTTATTGGAAATATTACATTTACCTTTATGCCTAAATACGTTCTAGCTGCGTCCAATTACTTTTGTTTTAATTACCTTTATAACAGTTTATTTCGTCAAATTAAATTAGATCTCAAATAGAAAAGTTCAAATGATAGATCAAAATCGTTCAATCTACCGAATTTTTCATTTTTTAAATTTTTTTAAGTATTTAATTGACTAATGATATCCTTTTTTTCCCGGTCATTCATGAGACATGCTAATTAATTGTAAAGCATTCTAAGAAAAAAATTTAGTGTGGCAAAGCGAGAGCATTCTTCAATATGATCTCCTAGTTCTGTTTAATGCATAAATAAAAAAATCAGGCTCCGTTTGGATACCGCGTGAGAAGAAGGGAAGAAGAGAAGAAGAAAAAAATTTTATTATAAACAATCCAAACTCTTTACAAAGTTACACACTTCTCAATACTTTTTCCCTTCTTTCCACACCTCATCCAAACGGAGCCTCAATAAACATAGAAAACTTTTCACCTTTCTGTTCACAAAGTCTTCGACATGGAGAAAAATCAAATGCATTATTAATACAAATTTCTTAAAATCTCTATGACATGTTTTTTCCGACTGACTTAATATTAGAAGAAATTAAACATGAAATAAGAAAAAAGAAAAGAAAAGAAAAGGGAACACTGTACATTCAAGTAGTCGAGTCCTCACAAAAAGAAAAAAAATACATAAAAGTAATCTTCAGATACTTCAAATTCCATAATATATAATGGTTTCTAGATTACTAATCAACATGTCAGCTCCAAGCTTCAGGCCCAATTCCTCTTAGTGTCCGAGAACAACAAGGTCCTGCTGATACTCCGGCAGATCATCTGCCAAGTCATCATCAGCCTGGGTTGCGACGCCAGCAGGGGGCGGGGCATGATGCACGTTGACTGAGATGGCCTCCTCCTCCTGGTTCTCCGGATCGTGCGGGTTGCCCGGGTGGCACGTCTTGTCATTCGACAAGCACTTTGTTTTGTGAAGGGTCGTGGTAAGTCCCTCGGCAGTAACATCAGCTGGCATTAGAAATAGAGCTGTGGCCAGGATTGTAACGATGAACAATGCATGGAAAGAGGCCATGTTTTTTGCTTTGGAAATGATTTTATCTTTACATTAGAGGCTGAATAGGTAGGGAGTTTAAATAGAGTTCATGGAACTTTCAAGAGTTGGTTATTTTTAGGTAATGAAAATTTTTGTGGTTTGAAATTAAGGGGACAGTTGTTCTTTGAATTTAGACTTACCATTTGCATAGCAAAAAAGTCAGGATATTACAGAGCTTCAACAAACGAAAATCAAGGTAATACATGAATTTAAAAAAAAACGAGACCTTTTAACATTCTGTCAGCAGTGAGGATTTGTAATTGACCAATTGGAAGTACGACTGTACAAGAATATCAGTACCTGTTAGAAAATGATTTTTTTTTTTTTTTTGAAGAAAGAGGGAGGTCTTTGCCATCCAACTTTTCAAAATTAAAGATGCATGCGAGGCTTGAACCCTTGACCTCATAGAAGCTAGCCTAGTACTCTTACCACTCAGCTACTAGCGACATGCTATTAGAAAATGATTTTATCGGTACCCTATCTGTAATCCGTTAAGAAATAAATAGATAATAATAATATTATTAATTTAATAAAAAAAATATAATACACTTATACGCTAAATAAATAACATCAAATAAATATGTGGATAAAGTACAATATTTAGATAATACTTATACATATATTAAAACTCATGAAATTTATTCTCGTGTCAATTGACATTCATTCAAAATATAAACATAACTAATTATAAATTATAATATAATAGAGTGAAAATTAATTTTTTTATCAACATAAATAAATTTTGATTAAGATTAAAACTAATATCATATCTTACGGAATATGTTAATAATATGATTATATATACATATATGTTTGTAAATTTTTACTCGTTAACTAATAGAACGAAATAGCCCTTGTCTATATTCGTATTTGTTAAGTTAACAAAAATTTTTCTCTACCCATATCCATACTCGTTAGTCTAACGAAAATAAAATCTTACTTATATTGTCTTATTAAAAGATAAATGAATAAACGAGTTTCATTGATAGCACTAATTCCACGAGCCATATTTAGTATTATATGTCGATCCATGATCAATCCCACTTTATTGCTCACATGTTTTTTTTTCAAGTAAGAAAAATTAAAAGAGGGAAGTAAACTGAAGAAAAAAAATCTTATTGAATTGAATAAGAAAAAAAGGTCGTTGATATTTGCTGAAATAGGATGCCAACCTATAATGGAATAATGATATACCAGAATTTTAGCTGTGCAACCCACTAAAATAGGATTGGGTAGAAAGGGGATGATGGGGCTGTCAATGGATACGGTACGGTATAGTAGAAAGTATTTTCATACGCACACCCGTTAAAATTTTCTTTACCCGTATCCTATCCGTACCCATTAAAAAATAGCTTTCGCCATACCTTATCCGTACCCGTTAAGAATTAACGGTATGGGTACGGTAACGGTAAAAAATGAATATAATAACAATAAAATTTGTACACTCTATATAAATAAATTATATCAATAAGTAAATTAATAAAGTGCAACAATGATGGCGGATATTTTAGATTTTTTTTAAATTTTTTAGTACACTGAATGGAAATAATTATAGATCTTAAATAAAATTTAGCAATATTTTTTTACCAATTATGCAATATAAGATGTCATATGTATCATGTAATTGTATATTTTTAATTATGACAATTATCCGTTATGAAAACGGATACAAAATAACTTTTACCCGTATTCGTTAAATTAACGAAAAAATTTCCTTACCCGTACCTTGTCAATAAAACTTTATCATACGATATCTTCTCTTGATAATCACGTGCGCAGAATGTCGAAGGCAGGCCGGATAGTGGTAACAAGATATTTGTCATTTGAACCTACTTGAGGCCAATGTTAATATTTCATTTTATTTTATTTTTTTGGTTTTTAGATATAAATTTTAGCACGATCTTTTATAGTCAATTTTCTTTTTTCTTTAATAATAGCTGGAATCTTAATGAGAAATTTGAGATACATAAATTATCTTTTTTTCTTTTTTTAACTTATTCTTGCGTTTTATTAAATAGGTGCTAATTAATTATTTTATTTTCTATTTTTTCTTTTCTTTTTTTTTTAAACTCATGTCAGATATTTCGGTTGGTTTTTTCGGACACCAAAAAAGAAGGACGGAAAAATAAGAAAAAAAATCAATATCGACCTAAAGTAACACATAATTAAATAAAAGATTTAATGAGACAATTTATTACCTACAAGCAAAATGCATGTGTTTTTTTTTTATTTTGCAAAATGCCGAAAGCATGAAGGTAACATTAGAAGAAATAATTGAGAAAAGTGAAGACAATAAATTAGCTCATTAAAGTGAAGACAATAAAGCTTTTTTTTTTAAATGCATTTTGCTAGTAGACAATAAATTATTTCATTAAATTCTTATTTAAATATGTGTTACCTTAGTTCTGATGTTGATTGCTTTTTATTTTTTATTTTCCCGACCTTTTTTTGTGGTGTTCGAAAAACTCATTCCAAGTACCTGGCATGGTTGCAAATAAAAAAAAAAACGGAAAAAAGAGAAAATAAAACAATTAATTAGCTCACATATTTACAAAAAGAAAAAAAACGCAAGAATGAGTTAAAAAAAAAGAGAAAATAATTTATGGGTCTCAAATTTCTCATTATAAACCCAGCTACAATTAAAAAAAGAAAAGAAAATTAAAGATAAAAGATTGTGCTAAAATTTATCTTTAAAATCCAAAAAAAAAAGAAACGAAATATTACTAATGGGCTCAAATAGAGTTCAAATATCTCATTACCATTGTTCGGTCTACCATTGACATTGTGTGCAAGTGATTAACTGGATAAGATATTGCGAGGAATATACCTGTCAAACGTTAGAGATGGAAACGGAACAGCCATTTTCATTTAATGTTCCGTTTCGGTAACGGAATGAAATGGCTATTTCATTTCCGTTCCGTTTCGACAAACGTAACAAATTTCTGTTCCATTTAACGTTCCGCCTCACATTTCCTATTGATTTCAGCTCATTTCCGTATTCCGTTCCATTTACGTTAACAAATTTCGGTTCCGTTTCCGTTCCGTTTCTGAAAACGGAATCCATTTCAGCTTTCATTTAACGTTCCGTTTCGACGGAACGGAACGGAACAGCGGAACGGATGTTAATATTGACAGGTATAGCGAGGAAGGACATAGAGCACGACAAGCTACGCAAAAATTGAGAAAAGTGGATATTTCTATTAGGGTGCGTTTGGATAGGTGTGGGAAGAAGGGAAGAAGGGAAGAAGGGAAGAAGTGGGAAGTGTGTAATTTTGTGAAGAGTTTGAATTGTTTATAATTTTTTTGTCTTCTTCCTTCTTTTTCTTTTTTCTTCCAACGATCCAAACGCACCCTTAGAGAAGGTGATGCGAGAGAGGAGAGAGGACAGAGGGAGGAAGCTGAGCTGATGACAAGCCTAAGCAAAAATGAAGAAAAGTGGATGTAGAGTAGTGGAGACTGGAGAGGAGAGGCGGGAGTGGTCGCTTAGTGGAGTTAACCCACCCGATTTAACCTACCTCATCCCACTCTAACTTAAGCCTATTTTAGCAAGTCTCTGCCATATTTCAAATTTTTTTATTACATTATTTTTTACTTGTTCCAAAATAAAAATATGCATGATACGAATTCAAATGAAAAAAATACAAATAGATGCTTGGGGGTGTAAAAAAGAGATATACGGATATAGTAACAAACAACAGTGCTAAAGAACATAAATTTCTGTCCGCAGTTGGGGTATTCATTTTTATCAGTCCCATTATACACACTCATCTTATTAATTCTCCTTGACAAAAAATAACAATAATAATACTAATATTTGAAGCTTCTAGGACTAGTCCTATTATATTATACGCACATTATTTCAGGGTAAGCCTATTTTTTAGTAGTCCCACTGTACGCACATCAAGAAGCCCCGTAAATAGAAGCTTTGCAACGACTCAGCTGACAAAATACATATAATTATTTTAACAGAATATAGAACTCAGCAGTTTGTTGTTTGTGGTAGCTAATCAATTTAGTGGAGTTTGATGATGATTATCAATTTTTGCCACATAATAATAGAAGGAGCATATAAAGTCGTAAAAAGCTAGTACTTGTGGAGGTCTGGATTTATATAGTAGTGTCTTTTGACCAATTCAATTATACAATTTTTGCTAAATTAACCAAGCGAATCATGGGCCCAAAATTTGTTTTGCCATCGGTACCCGCGATTAGATTTTATTTTATTTTTTTCATCCTTAATTGCAAAATTAAAAAAAATATATAAAATATAAAATGAAAATATTTTCTTTTTGTCCGGAAAATGTGAACCAAGTTCCTGGCGAGTTCCTGTCCGGAAAATATTTTCTTTTTTCTGATGTGTTGTTTTTTTTTTTTTTTTTTTGACACCAGATGTGTTGTTTCTTGTTTGGATGGACTAAATTTTATTGTTGGGGTTTTGCTCTTCTGAACCTTCTCGCACCTTCCCTCCTCAATTTGTTGGGGAGAGTGAGAAACAAACCATTCCATTCACTCTTCTTCTTCTCCGTCAGCAATGGAGATGGATTCCGACACCGCTCTCGACTTAGTCAAGAAAGGCGCTTCTCTTCTCCTCTTAGATGTTCCCCAGTTCACTCTCCTTGGTATCGATACTCAGGTGACCTCTCTCTCTCTCTCCCTCCCTCCCTCTCCTTTTCTCCTCATACCACACAACTATTCTCTCTCTTTCTCTGTGTCCTGACAACTTGACCCCATTTGTCAGGTGTTTTCTGTCGGGCCCAAGTTCAAGGGAATAAAGATGATACCTCCTGGGTGCCATTTTGTATATTATTCCTCCTCTAACAAGTATAATTAATTCCCTTCTAATTAGATAATAAATTTCCTGTTTTTCCTTATAAGAAAAGCATGAATATTTAATTTCTGTTAATTCTTGGAGTATTGTAGGGAAGGCAATGAGTTCTCACCAATAGTTGGCTTTTTCCTTACTCTTCATCCATCTCAGGTGCATATTTTACTAGCCTCAATATAGCTTTTACTGTACTGCACTAATCTGAGTGTTACAACTTACAACAAGAGTTTTTGTAAAATTATCCTTTTCTGTTTTCCAATCTGTTTTTATCTATAGGTAGTGGTCAGGAGGTGGCACCAACAAGATGAAAAATTGATCAAATTATCTGAAGATGAGGTGAATTAGTGGTTTCTATATTGTGAATTTTTTACAAGTTTTGTTTTCTGTTGTACTGAAGTGACTTTTTAAATAGGATTTCAGATACTCTGAAGCCGTTAAAAGGTTAGAATTTGACAGCCAGCTTGGTCCGTACCAGTTAGACAGATACACTGAATGGCAACAGCTTTCTAATTTCCTCTCACAAGACATCATTGAACGTCTTGGTATGTGATTTATCTTATCTATGGAAAAATGCTGTATGAAAGACGTGTTTCTTTATTAATTGTTACATTAGAACTTGCCAGTTAGTACTGATTGAAAGCCATATCTATTGTATTTAAAATTTATTTTTCAGTAATCATAATTAGTATAGAGTTTAAGCTTATAGTTAGTTCATGTAAATATTGATTTCAGAGCCTATTGGAGGAGAGATTACAACAATGGCAGAGGCAGAACTAATAGAGAATAAAGGACCTCAGACTGAAATGGAGAAAAGATTAATGGATCAACTAAAAGGTGCTAAATGTGCTTCAATTGAGGTTTCAAGAAAAAGAGAGAGCAAGGGATGTTATTATACAAAAATTCCTCATTTTGTCAGGAACCAACACATCCCTGGTGATGAACTCACAGCACTGAATCTTGACAAGGTAATTATTATATTGATTTTGCACAATAAATGATGATTAACCTCTTTTGTGGAATTAGTCATTTCTCCTTTGTTTAACTGACTTGGGCCATATTGCTCTCATTTGTGCAATATGAGCCGCAATTCAACTCAATTATGGCCTCAGTTTACCCTCAATTGTGCGATCGAGCCTTGATCAAACTAAATTTGTGCTGCAATCAACCCACATATTTGCAATTGACTCTATGTTTAACTCAATGGAGCTCTGTTAAACCTACAGTCTGCATCTAAGTTGCACGCTTGCTAATAAATCATTCTCAATTCACTTCTAATCGTGCAAATATGCAGAAGACAACGGAGCCAGCTAAGATACTAGGTTGGCTAGTTAATACCACGTGATATGTTTATGCTATTATAATTTTGACTTTTTCAACTTTCTCTAAATATTATGCCATTTTTTACTTTTTTAGACAAAGTTGCTTGAAACCATATTGAATAGAGATTTTGGCAGTAAAGAAGATTTGCTTTTGGGGGAGCTCCAGTTTTCCTTCATAGCTTTTATGGTACATAAATGCGGCACACTACTTTGATTTATTATATTTTCTCTAATAACGTTAGACTCACAATTGTGAACTTTGGATGTTTGAAACATATAGATGGGGCAGTCACTTGAGGCATTTTACCAGTGGAAGTCAATTGTTAGCCTTCTTTTGAGCTGCACAGAAGCTGTAAGTTAACATACTAATTATTGCAATTACATTAAAAAATTAATTTTGTAACCTTGGGAATCCTGTCAATATTATTAATATCCTAATTTCCCTGGTTTGAACCACAATCATGCAATTAGTACTAATTATTGCAATTACATTCAAAAATTAATTTTGTAACCTTGGGAATCCTGTCTATATGATTAATATCCTAATTTCCCTGGTTTGAACCACAATCATGCAATTAGCATGTATGGTTAATATCCTAATTTCCCTGGTCAGCTGTCAGTTTCCTACTTAGATCTGAATGGCCAAAAATCGCTCACAAGTCGCTGTTGTTGCTACTTGCTAGTGTTTGTTACCAGTCCAAATTTCACCTTCTGCTGTTATTACCACTGTTTCAGGCATACTTCCAAACATGTTATGTTACTACAAATGATAGCTTCAAGGCAGAACTGAGCAGATTGTTCTCAGTTGATGCAGTCTATTAGTAGTTTGAACTAGTCTCAGAGTTATTTCAGATACAGCTTCTTGAACTGCAGACCCGAAATGCAGGGCAGGGTTGACCTGTACATACTGTCAGATTTTGTGGAATATGGATGCTGTTTGCTCTTGTTGTATGTATTTCTAGTGGGATAATTTGGGAATTAGCATTCTTCTCGCCTGAGAAAACAATTGAAATTAAATGAAAACAGATCAGGCCTGACCTGACCAAGGACCAGCTAGTGTGTTATGAAAACCTTACTACACCTGATCTATTGTTTGTCGGGCTAAGTGGGTCAGATCAAAAATTGCCAGCCTCGACTTTAATCGTACCTTACAATTCGATTCACATTGACAGACTGGAATGTTCTGTTGCTTAGCTATACTGTTACTATGGTCAACAACTATTATGAGGAAAGGTTTTGAATCATTTTGTTGATATTATACGTTCTATTGCAATCGACCATGGTAAAAAAGAATAAAAGAATCATGATTGCAGGTGTCTTCAGAAATGACACAAATCCAGTCAAGTATAATCTGTTGATGGAAATATATACTTTTAATATGTTGTGTATGAAGTATGAATTATGAACTAATGTTTCCTTTTTTCATTTTGATCAATGCTATAATGTTCATAAAATTTTGTTTTGTTTTTTGATGTAGCCCCTTCATACAAGAACTCACCTGTTTTTGAAGGTATTAGTCTTTTTTCCCCTATAGTTTATGTTTGATTAGGGTTTCATTTTTTGTTGACATGTCTTTCAATCTATGTTTGATTTTGGTGGATGAAAAAATGTGCAGTTTGTGAAGGTGTTATATTATCAGATAAAGCACGGTTTTAATAAAAACAGAAACCAAAGTAGTGGTGGAGGGATCGGTAACAGCCTATTCTTGGATGAGGGATGGTTCTCTAAGGATATATTTCTTTACCGTCTTTGTAAGGTATTTAATTCTTGGCACTTTGACAGTAAGTTTTGAGCTTGTGTATATGATGTTTGGAATATTTGTACCAAAATAACTTTCTTGCTTGTTTCAGGATTTCTTCCCATTGGTGCTTGAAGCACAAGCTGTTGATGGAGACCTCCTGTTATGGGTTAGAACTTAGAAATCCTTTAATATATAATAAGTTGATATTTGAAGTCTCTGCTGTGTTAAATGGGTTTTTTTTTTCTTCTGGAGTCTTGACTAAATTATGGTTTAAATGCCTTTTAGACTAGAAAATTGAAAAAGCTACTGGAGTCATCTCTTGGGTGGGACTTTGACAATAATGCCCTGATAGCTGAAGAAGATGATGAGGTATTATTTCAACTCTCCTATGTTGGAAATATTCACGGTTGTTTTTTAAAAAAGTTCAACACATTGGGTTTTTTAAAACAGGCTACTGTTGGAAATTATCATCATAATATAGAATTTGTTGCTTTGGAATTTTATGATTTATCTTCACTTTATGCCTTAACTAATTGTAATTGTTGCAGTTTGCACCAGTTGTGGTCCCACTTGAAGAGACCAACTTCTGATAACTATTACAACTATTAAAGAGAAGACCCAAAAGATGGATAATGTGTACTGGTGTGTTTATCTAGTTTTCTCTCTGACCCATTTGAGTAAAAGTAATGTAAATTAGAGAGTCCCCATTGTAACTTTTAAGCTGATTTGTGTTTCTCTGTACGTATTTTCTTTCTCTGTTCTGCTGTTTGATTTTTTGATCTTATTTAAGAGAAATTGATTTCTTCTGGTATACGATTGAAACATAGTTAAACAAGATGATTTGGTAGTTGATATGTCTGAGCTATTGCTTGTTTGTATGCAAAATTGGATAATGTTGGCCACCAATGTATTGAAAGGAGAATATATTTAGTTCGACTAGTAATGACGTATCATATTTTGCTTTTCTGATCTCTATTGTAAGCAAAATTGAAATTGTAAAATGAATGATTCAAGTGTTTTTGGGAAAGTAACATGACTGCCACTGCTGATGACACTGGTTTTATCTTAAGATCGGCAGTGTAATGGAGCTGTAAGAAAGCTCTAATTCCTCTCCATCATTTTTTGTATTTTGTGGATAATCAAAATAAAATTCTAGCAATTTGTGATAAGTGATAACCAAAATGTTCTTCGTCTGATCATCTCTAATATCTACTGACTAGTGACTAGGGGTGGATCTACCACTGGGGTGGCTGGGGTCTGGAGCTAGAGTCCCACCTATGGGTGCGTTTGGATAGGTGTGGGAAGAAGGGAAGAAGTATTGGGAAGTGTGTAACTTTGTGAAGAGTTTGGATTGTTTATAATTTTTTTTCTTCCCATCTTCCTTCTTCCTCTTCTTCTTCTCTCATCCAAACGCACCCTATGATGGTTTATATATACAGATATGGGCTATGAACAAATTCAAATTGCAATTTTTCTTTTGATATATTTTGAGTGATTCATTTTTTTTTATAATATGACTTTAAACTATATCTTTAGTATTGTATGAGATGGATATATGAAGAATTTATATTGGTCAAATTTTTTTATATATTCAGCCCCACCTAAATATTCTTACTAGATCCGCCAGTGCTAGTGACTTGTAGTAAATGGAATGAAGATCCTTTTGTGTTCTGGACCGTTAGATTTCATGAGCAACATCTAAACCTTCGAACTGATTCAGCCCATGTAAGCGGTAAGCCTCAGCCCAGTCTCTCCTCTCTTCTCTCTCTCTCTCTCTCGTTTACCCTAGATTTTTTTCCTCAAAGTTGGAGGCGATAAAAGGAGAGTTCAATCGCTTCTCTCTTTCTTCACCGTTTTTCCATTTTCCTTTTTTTTTCTCTCTGCCCCCCCCCCCCCCCACTTTTTTTTTTTGTGTTTTTTTCCGCCTTCCTGTCTCTCACACTCTATTTTTTTTTCTTTTACTTTGGGTATCATTTATTGGAGCTCCGATGATGATGAGAAAGTTGCCTCTTATAAGTCGTTCCAATTACTGAGCCTAGTTGTGCTGAGAAGAAGAGACATCTGAGGAGCTTCTTTCTTACTTTCTATTTATCCCGTTTTCTGACTAATTATCTTTTTTTTTCTCCCCTTGTTTTTGGTGCTTTGGTGTTTGGCACGCTAGCCTAACTTTTGCAAGAACCCAAGTTGTAAATTCACTAAACTTGTTTGGTTCTGAGCAGATGAAATATTATTATATCATACAGAAAAAACATTTGTAAATTGTTATGTTAATCAAGTAAAATCAAACCATATCCATCTTTCACTGCTGAGGGCCATTATACTCTTTGCCAACAAAAGTTTATAAACAAGGACATGAAATTGGTATATCTATCAGATTCCTATCAAGTCCATCTGCTGTCTATACAGTAATATATCTTGTAATTGTTAGTATACTGCAACTTGTTCTATTTAATACATTGCATGCCTATTGTCAAACTAGTTCATTGGAGTCATCAAGCTGGGTGCTTGAATCTTCGAAATCATTATCCTGCATAAATATGTGAAGAAATTTAAGTTCTTGCATATAAAGGACATCAGTAATACTGTAAGAAGAAAGGGAACAAAGTCTAAAAAGGAAAAGAAAAAGAAAAACATGTCACCTCCACTTTTTTAAGCTGAAACCACTTATTTCTCAACAGACTATTATTGAAATGATCAGGAAGTGCCCAAAAAAAAAAATTTAAAAAAAAAACCAAATTAAAATGGAAATCTAAGATAAACTGGTATTGAAAGAGCATGTTTTCTGATAAGGTACTATAGGTGTACTACCTTTAGTACATCGAAAAAAGGAGAAGGTGATGTTTACCTCTAGTTCATCTAGCATGCTAAGAGTCTGCCCCAAATCAAAGTGGTTTAATTTTAAAACCTCTTCTATGCATTCCATACTGGTATTTGGGAACATCATTCGAAGAGATTCAATTATCAAATTCGGCTGATCAGGTGTGCGAACGTCAGCATGAAAGATATCTTCGAAATTTTCAGAGATAACCAGATTTGAAAAACACTCTGGAGAGAGATCAAGCTTCTCTATTCTTTGAAGGCTATTATCTTCATCTGGAGTTGAATTGTTGCCATGATTCTCCAATCTTTGAAGGCCATCTTCGCTAGGATTTGCATTGTCACATGAACTTTTCCTTGCTTTGGTTACATCATTTGATGAACATTTGGAAACCGGAATGTAAGGAGACGCATTGGGATTTAAGAGGGATTTCTTTTCCAACATCTTTTCTGTTCGTTTGTAATTGCTGAAACTCTGATAATGAGGAAATTATTATACAAAATTAGAAACTAAACGCAGTGGTTTTGTACATAAGGTTTACAGAAAAATATATTTGGGTTTGTTGCTCTTGCGTAACGCATTTTTATTGGTTGGGACTTTCCTTAATTAAAGAAGAAAAATAACTGCTGTTGGTTGTGCATGGAGCCTATATAGGGATGAGAGGTTCAGTAAAACCGCCGAAAAAATTGATGTTTCAATAATTATAGAAAATCAAATGGATGAAATAATGTCAAACTTCAAATGCCTGAAGAAATCATCACAATTATAACTACAAAAATGTGAAATAAATATTTAAAATAAAGCCCAGAATTACCAGAAATTGGAAAATCGCCCAAGTATTGCCCATTCACTATATATATATGATTCAAAAAAAGAATGGCAATACTATGAGTTAGATGCCTGAAAGCGAAAAAAATAATTTTCAAACAAAGGAAAACATAGATATGGATTAGAAAATTTAGTGAAATTAAGGAATCCTCACCTATAGATCAGCTTGATTGGGTAGTACACCATTAAAGCGTAACTGACATAAAAATGACTACTGAACTTACACAGTTACACGGATACAGACCCAAGATTGAATTAATTATAGAGTGCAATCTTCATTCAAAATCATATTTTCAATCACCTTTTTGGAAGCTGAATTCTATCAAATCAGGCAACTTCACCCAAAAGAAAAATAGAAAGAAGAAAGAGAGCAGAAGAGGCCAAACCTGTGGAAGTGAATCGATCGAGTGAGAAAACCAAGGAAAATATTTGTACATAAGAAATTAAAGGGGCCGTTTGGATCGCTTAGGAATTTGGGGAATTTGGGGAAGTTGAAATTTCTAGGAATAAATTTATTGGGAAGTGTGTAATTTTGTGAAGAGTTTGGATTGTTTATAATAAATTTATGGTAGGAAGATGAAATTCCCCAAAATCCCCATGGGATCCAAACGGCCCCAAAATGGGTTTCTTTTCTGCTTTTTGACTAGCGGGTACAGATTTGAACGAGGGAATCCGAATTTAGTAAAGTGGAAACGGGGATGGTTACTTTGTCAAAAGTTGGAGAAAGTTGCAGAGTATGAATTCTCTCCACGTGGTTTGCTGCTATTTTGTTGCTACCAGGTCGGGTCGGATGTAACTAATATCCATAATCCATGTCGACTTTCCGTTTGGATCGCTTAGGAATAAGTTGAATAGTCTATTCCTAGGTAGAAAACATTGCGAAGTGTGTAACTTTGTGAAGAATTTAAATGGTTAGAAATAAATTTTCATCTAGGAAGAGGCTATTCCTCTTATTCCTAAGCTATCCAAACGACCCCAATGGGTAGGCCTAAGGCTTAGGCTTCCAATCATCTAGTAAATCGGATTTGGATCGAATTCTAGTAAGCTTTAAATTCAAAGGATCCAAATGAGATGAAGATCAAGTGAAAATTTAGGACCCAAAACAAGTTAATGATATTTCCTTTAACACAATATTTGGTTCACAGAAGAGAAGAAGAAAAAGAGACAAAAATATATAAACAAATAAAAAAAGTTAAGAAAGTTTATTTTTATTCTTTTATAGTGTTGTTCTTATTTACTTCTGTTTGGACGATTAAAACACAAATCTCTATTAATCTAACATTTATTTTATCAACTTAAAAAAGGTCTTATATCTCTATATTCGGTCAATTTTCTTTCAAGATTCACATGCATTAATTAGTGATTGGTGCACACTAAAAGGAGTAATCATATTATCCTGATCCAATGACAGCTCTACTGATATGACATAGCTGAGGAAATGTTTATATTAGGTTAGTTACTCTGGATTAGCCTTAATTCGGTCGTAATTCGGATCTATGACCATCTTGGGTCGCTTGTTGTTCAAGCTAGGTCGTAATTCGGTTTCTGTTTCACGAGATTTCTGGTCAATTGAAGTACTACTCAGCCTAAATTGTGGGACTAGAAAGCGAATTAAGGCCTTCATACATACAATGAACAAAAAAAAAAAAAAAAAAGGTTGGAATTCCAAGTTTCACAAACTTTGCAATCATTTAGAAACTACACACACGGGTGGAAGGCTAGATGCTCTATATGCCTTCTTTCTAAACGTAAAATTAGAGTTCAAGGAGAGAATTTTGACCAGAATGCAAGAACACATGTTGATGTACGTGATGTTTGATTCTTCATTCCGGTTATGTCAAAACAAAATAATTTAAAGCGGTTAATGATTAAAAATGAGAAAGAAAAAAAGAATAAAACAGGTACTTGAGCTGCTGTAGAAGGAATGGGAGATCTGAAGCTATAAATAAATTAAAATGTTGTTAATTGAAACAAACTACATCAAGCATAGTCCGAAGAGAGCAGAACATTTCAAAAGAAACTACTTTACCAAATTTGCTTTTCTTTCAGATTATCAAGCTTCTGAAACAGACTATATTGTTTGAATATAGGAAAATTTTGATGTTCAATCTTAAGTTCCTAAATAGTTAATTATAAATTAAAATGTTGTTAGTTGAAAGAAACTACCTCAAGCAAAGGAAACTACTTCACCTCAATTTTGCTTTTTTTTTTTTTTAAGATTCTGAAGCTTCTGATGCAGACTATTTTTGTATGAATCTAGGAAAATTTTGAAGTCCTTCACGTTAAATAGGAGCTTGTAGGACTTGAAGCCGTAGATGTTGTAACCAGTTAGACGATTTTTCTTCCTAGTCGCTGTTCTTACACCAAATATACTAGCTGTGGTAGAGCAAGTTAATCATTAGACATGGCATTTAAGCATAATTAAATGATACTGGAACAAGATCGATGAAAATGGGTTTCACTAAGAAAATTCACATAAGCCCCTTAAAACTATGCATTGCACTTGCGCCTTTGATAATTCAAAAGTTTAACTAATTTGCCAGGTCAGAAAGGATATACGGTACCTGTACTGGCTACCAAGGAGACCACAACCACAACTAAGGTTCTGGAAGAAGAAGAAGAGATGAAAATGCATAATTTGACATTGTAACATTATCAGAAGAACACTGACCAGAAAGCGGCATAACTGATTCCATGATCAAACGTTTCTGCTCATATGCCATTGCGCATAAATAAAAGTGAACTGATGCTGCAGCATTCTGCCAAATCTTAATTATAAGTTGTCTGTCCTCATCATCTGACTGAACATCTGAATCTCCAATATTTCTAATATCTTCAATTATACCCTTCAGAATTTTGATATTCCCATTCTGCCCCTGTTCCAGAGAGGAACATTTATCCTTCTTAGCTTCATATAGTAGCTCCTCAGACACTGCATAAATGCCACCAAAGAATGAAAACAGTAAGATGACACACATATGCTTGCTAATTTTAAATTATACCCTCATTCATGCACACCTTTCTTGTCATTTTGCAACATTGGTTGCTCTCGGTATATATTTCCATTTGAAAGACTACCTGAAATTAAGATACACATCATGATGAGGCAATGTTTTTAGTATAGACATTAGGCCATTCGATGCCTTATGTTTTCTAGTGAATACCCAAATTAATGGTCCAATTGACATGGGTCTCAGTTGGGTTCTTCCAATGAACATTTGGCCTATATATTTGTTTGCCCTAAAATTGTAATATGAGAGTCACACTGCAGAGATGAAACCCAGAAGAAATTAATCAAACATATCAGGATGATAAAAAGACAAAGTTTGAGGAAATGATGATGGTGCCATCATATTTCTTTTCCAAATGGTGAAGGTACAGCTTACTGCTTCAAAGTAAGAATCTCGAAGCTTTCCATGTAATTAAAGGTGAATGACTGAAGGAATTACATGACATATAATTGGGTTTCATTAGATCCAAAGTGGTAACACAAATCAAATGTATTCCTCAGAAAAGAAAAAAATATTACAAAAATCAGTATTTAAAAAAAAAAATGTACTCCTGAACAAAAGAGTACATTAATTTCCCTTGGATCTCTAAAAATACTTGGATAACTCACCATGTTTCAAAATGGTCAGAGCATGGAGAGCTTGCCATCCTAGTTGTCCTCGGTGTGACATAATAGGAAGCTTAGCTCTATGTATCAAGCAATCAATACTTTCAACTGATTCACAATGAGCATTAAAGAATGAATAAATGGTAGATACCAGAAAAAGACATTTATCCAAAGAAGTTATATAATTTGGCAAGTCCTCGATTGACACATCAAGTTTCTCAGCCAATTCCTTTCCAAAATTAACAAAACTCTTATCATCTCCGTCACATACAAATGGATCATAGACAAATATTTTCTTAACTGATTCCCAGTACTCACTGATACATAGCTTTTCCAAAATTGACCTCTCTATCCTTGTAAAATGTCTTGCAAAGTCATCACACTCATGGTGTATCCTCTCACAGAACAGGTACGCTAGCTGATCTGTGTATATATCCATCTTCTCTGGAAAGCAGACAGACAATAATAAGCATGTTATAATATGTTATACAAAATTACAGAAATATTAGTGGAAAAAACAGGCCCTTACACTACAATTAGGCCACATACATCTCTCTTCCTCTTTTATGTTCATT
Organism: Rhynchospora pubera; assembly: GCA_028095005.1. Taxonomy (NCBI): domain Eukaryota; kingdom Viridiplantae; phylum Streptophyta; class Magnoliopsida; order Poales; family Cyperaceae; genus Rhynchospora; species Rhynchospora pubera. The sequence goes on from CM051461.1 coordinate 25,822,302, forward strand.
TTCTTCTTTTTTTTTTGTGGTTCAACATCCCGACATAATGCTTCTGCTGGATCTTCAATAAAGAAAGCTGTTATCGACATCCTCCATGGAGATAGTTTTTCTCACTTCACTAGAAATGTTATCCAACAAGAACTCAAGGTGGACACAAACACCCCATGCTAGTTCTATTTCCTTTTTATTTTCTTAGAGTTTTCAAACTATAAATAAACAAAAATTACCAAACGGCACCATTCTTTAAGAATTATTTCTGGTTCCCAAGTTCAATTCGCAATTGTAATAGTTACCTATTGCGGTGCTACAGGAATGATAATTGTTATATGTAGTTTTGCCATTTCTTAATTACCATCGCTAAATACGAAGTTAACACAAAACAGACAAGATAAACATATTGACTATCAAAGTGAACACTTATAAAGAAATAAGTGTTGTCGTTTATTGTTCATATTTTTATAAGCATATTCAACTTATTTTTATTAAACTTATTTATTTACATGTGTTCACTTTGATCACTATATATGTTCATCTTGTTTATTTTATGTGTTCACTTTCTATTTAGTGATGACAAGGGTTGATAAAACTATAGATGACAGTAATCAATTTCCTTAAACTAATTAAAAATATTTTGATTATATTACTAAAATATTCAGAATTTGAAAATTGTTATTGTAATATCGGACTTTGAAAGTCCGATGCTAATATGGAATTTTAAAGTCCGACAAGCTAATGTCGGACTTTAAAATAGCGACACTAAGCTGATGTCGGACTTTAAAAGAACGTCGTTGGTTCCCAAAACATAAAAATTTCTTGATCCCGGACTTGTATAGTCTGATATTGGTTTCCTTTTTTTAATTTTTATTTTATTTGCCAATGTTTGTTCAGAAGGGGTGTGTTTGATTCGCTGGGAACTATACTTCCATGAACAACGGTTCACCAACAAGTTGAGTTGTTTTCTAGTTCGCGAAAAACTAAAAACTAGATAGGAACTACACTCTCTGTTCATAGCTCGTGAACTGCTGTTTTGCGTTTGGCACTTCTTGTCTGCACCTTGTTCACGGATAGGCTAGTACTCTTGGCCTTGTCCGCACCTTGTCTGCCAATTTTAAGTATGAGATGCGCCGACCTGGCCTAGCGCCACTTCAACCGACCAGTGATTCATTTTTCACTGGATTTGCAAACCTTTTGGCTTGACAACAGAATTATAATGGGTGCCTCTTAGGACACTATTTGGGCAGCCATTTCTTGGACAATTTGGAAGGAGCGAAATAGTAGAATCTTCTCCAACAATTTTAAACCTCCTTTCATGCTCATCCAAGAGATTGTGACTCTCGTCTGCTCCTGAAATAGCATGACCTAAACAACATCTTAGCTAATTGGGGGCTTTTGTGTACATCTCTTCTTTTTCTTTCTTTAGTTTTGGGAATTTTTTATATTTTGTTTTTTCTTTTCTTTTCTTTTCTTTCCTTTTCTCTTTTCTCTCTTTTCTTTGAAGAATCGAGCAAGGATGAGATTAGTCTAATGGCTCGCTACCTGAGAGAGAAAAAAGGACTTGCAATTCTCTATCTTTTTTATTAATAAAATTTCTGTCGGTATGGTAGTTTGCCACCTCACCCTATGAGATGCGCCTCTTTTTGTCTTGTTATTTTGCACATTTTCATTTTAAGTTTTTAACCATATTCATCTTTGAATTTTTTCCAATTTTTAAATACAAATTCAACTATAAAATAACAAAAATTTAGAACATATAAGGAGGTGCTACAGTGAGTCGCTCACATGAGTTATATTAAAAAAATTTCTAAATCAGGTTCAAAATGACTGATCCAAACCGTCCAATACGATCTCCGTATCGAAATCTCCATACAGTCCAAATTTCATACTTTTTTTGAAAATTTTAAGTATTCTTTTCGGATTTTTAAAAACTATTGTTTTTGAACGGTTCAAAATTAATTAGATTAACATTTTTCTAAAATTTCAAAAAATACTTAAAAATTTTTGAAAAAAAAACTTTTTGTCTATATGGAGGTTTCAATAGGAAAATAGTATTAATGGTTTGAATCGGTCATTTTGAACCAGATCTAGGAGCGCAACTCACAGACCTTCTGTGAGTCACGACTCAACATATAAGTTGTATGTTAATCGAATATATAAGAATAAATATATTAAGAATGATATATATGTATATATATCTATAATAATATAATATATTCATATAAGTTGTATATAAATCAAATATATAAGAATAATATATATGTATATATATCTATAATAATATAACATATTTATATATATATTACATAATTAATATTAGGAAGTCAAGTCATACTCAATTTCAATTTTATTACGAATTAATAAAGTTTAAAAGAGCAAGCAAACACAAGAATTTAGCTATTTGAGTTATTTTACACACGAAAGAGAGAATATGAGGCTACCTCTTCTAGATTCGTAACAAGAAAACTCGAATCCATCGATGTCGAGGTTGCACGAACCACCACGCGCGGTTTGGCCTCGAGTCCACCAAGTTATTAACCAAAACCTCAAATCTTTTCTATTAGATGAGAGGTTAGCTTAATCTCTTTCTTCCTCTTGTGTAATTAATTAACTACTTAATTAAATAGAGGGAGGTCAATACATGAGCAATATGAGAGCAGACACTTTTGGAGGTAAAAAAATTTTGAAATTTTCTTTCCTTCTTGAAAGTTGCGTCCAAAGAGGACAAGAAGAAAGAAAGGTGAAAAGGCTAGAGTTTCTCCTCCATAAGTGGTCCTTTTATAGATCAACCACTTTCTCAAAAAATTACAATTAATTTATAACTATGTCATCACTAGGATAGACATAAAATGGACCTAAATGGACTTCATCAATTATTTAATTAGTTCTCTAATTCAATTAATTGGTGGTCCAATTAATTGCTTTCAAGTTGGACCTTTAATTTACCATTAAACAAAGGCTCGTTTGATCAAATTAATTACCTTAATTAATTTATATTGAACAAAATTAATTATCAACACCTTGATAATTATTTTGGGATTAGAATATGTATTAATTTATTTCTATATGATCTATTTAAATTAATTAATTATAACGATTCATAACGGTACATAATTAATCAATCAACATATCATGTTATTGCATTCAATAATGCAACCAAATAAATAATGCACGTATGGTCAAAACTTATTTGTGTAACCATTTTGAGGATTTATGTTATGTTGGACATGGAAAATAAATCACTATTTATTTCCAATAATCATAAGCGGTATCTAGCAACACGTTATGATTCTCAATTCGCATAAATAAATATACTCTACCAATACAGTACTTTAATCCTGCATAAAAAATGAGTATCTTATTGTTTTGATTCTTATGACACATGATATTCTTGTATAATCCAAGATAGGAGTGTGTCATTCTTGCAGATTATACGTTTCTTGATCTAGAGATGATCGCACAAGTTGCTAGCAAGCAATCTATCTCCATCAAGCGGGTTAGTAGATATCATTACTCACTAGGAGTGTGTTTGGATGCTTCACGAACAAAGAGAAGAGCAAAGGCCCACGAACAAAACTAGTTCGTGAAAATTGGGGAACTAGGAACTAAGGAGAAGTTCACGAACTACGGTTGTTCGTGGGTTGTTTGGTTCTTGCGAACTAGCCTAGTTCGTGAACTTTTAGTTCACGGATGGTGCCAAACACACCCCTAGGTGAACTAATGAGGGACATACGGTTGTCTTGATGAACAGTTTTTCTCTGCACAATTCAAGAGAACATAAATAAAGTCTTTATAACAGTTCTTACCAGGAGTCAATGTTAGACGATATTTATTGAACCTATCCTCATGTGGAAAAATTGAACAATCTCAAACTCAGAATCAAACACGTATGAAATAAATAATGACACATAACACAATCCATATATTTATTTCATTTGGGTCATGTCATGTACTATGTTCCAGTAACATATAAATATGCAATTAAGTTAGTAACTGCTTACTTATGATTTGCAAAACTTAATCATCACTTAACTTGGATAGTAGTATTATCTGATAATTAATGTTCCTTGTTAATTATCAAGACTATGGATAGTTTTGATTTATTATTGTCATTTACTCATAAATGAAACACAATAATCCACAATTCAGATCCTCAACCTAAATGAACTGTCAATAATAAAATCCAGGAACTAATGATCAAATATCATCAGTAACATAAACTAATATAATAACCATCAACTGATTGACTTCTAAGACATATCTCTAACAATTAATTATGTTCATAGAATTTGGATAATTTTATTGTTCTTTAGTATGTTTTATGGATGGAAAAGATATTATGTTTTTGTTTTTAATGCATTTAATTTTTATTTTGGTTATTTTGTATTTCTTTTATATGTAGCTTAATTATTTTCTATAGTTGAAAAATAAAGCATATATTTATTTTTTTATATAGAATTGCATGATTTTGGATTCTTTGCTACCTTAGATTTGTTTGGAAATTTTATTTATTTATTTTGATTTTATTTTTAGTTTTTAAATTTTTTGGTATACTAATTATAATTTGTAACATAAGTATCACAGAAAAAATTAGAGAAAATAACAAAAATATCACACAAAACGTATGTATTGACCGTTTATAACTTTAAACATACATAACTTAATACGTTTGAGATTTTATTGATTGAACGATATGCACCGATGAGAACCAATTACCAAGTCTAGTGCTTTTAAATAAACCAAATAATTTATGACAATACAGATGGCAGAATTAAGACTAAATAATAATTTTATTGTTAGTATTTCACCGTTCAATAAATTATAAAGCTCACTTTAAACAAAATATGTTGTTCTCGTTGTATAATACGTTATAACAATGTTTTGAAAATCGTACCAGATACCAAAAAAATTTGATAATTCTGGAAATCGGAACAGTTATCAAAACAACAATATCCGTTAATGTGATAGAAAATATCGAATTTCGATTACCTACTTATTCCGGTACGGTTTTAAAAACACTCTTAAGTGTAACGCACGAAAGATAAACCCTCAGTTCGGTATTAAGCCAGGGATAATGGACACCCCTTAATTGCATGGTCCCACGGTGGGACTCCCATGCCACCTACATACATTTTGCCTCATAAGTCATAATGCAACTCTCAATATTATTGATTTCCATTATTTAACGCAATTTTAGAACATATCTGTGCATTATAAGTTTATAACGCTATATTGCATCCAATAACTATTTTTGACAAAATTTCAAGTCTTAGCGACTTAGTCTGACAATCCGTTGACTAGAAAATGCTAAAATTATAAAGGCGATAAATTTTGCGTTATAACGCACGCATTGCTGACTCTGATGCATACAACTCAAAATGATCCCACAGAATTGAGCTTGTAAAACGATACTATACTAATTAATTAAGGTCCTGATCAAAATCTCATTTTTTTAATATGGGATTTCATTTCACTTCATTTTGTTAGAAAATTTTTAATCAAAATGATCAGACTTTGTGTCATTTGATTGGAACTCTTATGTAATTAGATTCAACAAAATTCTACAAAATCAATTGAATTGAATTGAAATGAAATAAAATGAAATCCCCAGAAAAAAATCATTTTGATCATGGCCTAATAATGTTCTGCTACATATTGTGGGATACGATACTAATAATCTGATTATAATACAACAGTTAATATCGACGAATAAATTTAATTATTTCTATTCCAAATATCAGGCAACTTATATATTTATTATTTAAAAAATTAAATTTGAAAAAAAAAGGAACAAAAAAATTGGGGGACACTATTAGATACCCAATGCATTTCCTAATATTCCATCCCTGAGAAAGTTAGTGCATGACCACACGGTACTCATGAAATGCAAGCCGTGGAAGCAAACCCCTCTCATTTGCTATACTGAGGTACCATTCCTTCCTTTGGTAATGACTTGTGGCCTTTTCGTTGATTTTATATTTAAGCGTTGCGACCTTAATTACTGACCCGTGCCCGTGTAGTCATCCGTGTCCTCATTTGCTGTTCCTCAAATAATGGGATATATGTTATGTTTAAGAGGACTCATGTTGCAAACATTAATAAGTAGTTAATTATTTCAGAAAGGATCTGACTCGATCGACCATGGTTTAGTTTATCTTGATAAGGAGTTGTTCATCGATCCTTTTAGGAGATTTAATTATATCTGTTGTTAAATTATTTATAAAGTAAGACTTTTTTTATTATCAAAACCATTCAATGAAATTAAAAAAAATTAATATTTTTTTTAGAGAAAATTGGCATTCTATTCATTTTTTTAGTTCAAACTTCAAACAGTTAGGACTAACAAAAATCGAAAAGGGACAAGTAGCTAATAAAGACATACGAGTGTAGTTCAAAATAAAGTATGAACCTATTATAACTATTTGGTGAATGGTGTACAATACTTCGCCAGCGGTCTTTCTTCTCAATTGCCTAAGCTACAGAATACACAACACATACAAATGTAACAAAGAATCATATAACATTCCTTTTATATCGGTCAGATTTTGTCCACTAGTAGGTCTTGCGGTAAACTTTGCTTTGAAGTTAATAAAAAACACAAACATCATCAATAAATTTGATCTGTTATTGTGTAGCGGCACCTAAACCCTGCTTCTGCTGCGCATGTTACGACTTCTACGAGAGAATTTGTTGAACACATAAAAATACAAGGGAATCTAATTAATTTTAATTTTCTATGTGCTCGAAGCCAGTTAGCTATTATTTTAAAATTAAATTAAAATGATTTTTATTACAAAGAAAATGAAGGTTAGCTCTTCCTGATTTTTTGGAGTGGTTTTGTTTGTTCTTCTATAGTTTTCCCCCTTTTTCGTGTAGATGGAGTGAAAGAATAAGACTGTCTATAATATTTGATCATTCAGATTAATTAGGATAAATGGTGAAAATATGTAATTTATACTTCCGTCAAACTTTATAGAGTGAATGTAGTAGAATATGAAATCTATAATGGAAATACTAATATAGTAATAACTAAATGTTAAACTAGTTGAGAAATAGATTCTGGAGACATTTCACCAGAATGATGTTGATTGGAGTATTTCCATTGCCAAATCATTTTTCCAAGAAAAAATAACCCTTGAAGCTCCTAGAAGTGCTTAAATAAATTGTTATGAGTTATGTGACCCAATCGCTATTAACCAGCTAGCGGATCATTTATTAAGTTATTAAGACTTTCAATATGCTAACAATGATATCTCTAATTAAGTTGCAATATTATATGTATATAATATGAGCTTCTTAGTTTTGGATTTAGATCAAGGTTGCTCCTTGAATTGTTCCTTGCTCTCTACGAGTTCGCTGCTTTAAAATATTTTAGAAACCTGTTACTTCTTCTGTTACTCTATTAAAACAACAGCTACGTCTTCCTAATAGTTTTTCCACTTTATTCCTTCCCCTGTATCTCCCTCTCATTCTCTCTCTGTCATCCTCTTTTTCTAAGTACACTACCAGAAACAAAAGAGAATAAAAAAGGATGATCCTTCAAGCAGCTCCATATTCATGCCTTCTGAAGAGATTAAACCCTAACGAGAGACCAAGCACTAGTCGCCATAGACGATACTATCCGAAAGTTTGTGCCACCTCACATGAAGAAGGCAAACATGATGCTTTGCAAAAAGGACTAGTGGACTCAAACATAGCGATGTTGCACAGCCGGATCAGCAAGCTTAAAACGATGGATATTTTAGAAATGATCGAGCCAATTGAAAAGGGGCACTGCGCAACACTATTCGAGTCAGATAATATCGAGATTCTGGGTTTGTTGCAGTTCAATGATTTGATCGAGAGTCCTCGTGTTGCGATCGGTGTGACTATCATGACATCGTTTTGCTTACCAGTTTCTGTTATTGTCATTATGTTATACTTGATGGACTTCGCAAAGGTGGTAGTCGATCGGGTGCATGTAAGTAACAATAACGATCTCAAACATTTTTAGGGGATATTTGGGAGTCATCCACACTGAAAATTTTATTAATTGGTGGGGTTGGTTGGATCTCTGTATGATGGAAATTTGTTTTAAGTTTGTACAGCAATGAAATTATTGGTAGCAATGAAAAATATATTGTACTGATTATGATATATAGTTGTATATTGTATATATATATAATATATTGGTTGTCACTTTACGTTTCAATTTCTTATATCTCTTTCTATTTACTTCAAGTAATTAAAGAGTTGGGATGATCCCATTAACGCGACATCTTTATTGTTTTATTCCAACTTTTCTCTCCTTTTTGTTTCCTCTCGTTGATTATTGGATTGATCTGTTTCTGCTCATAAACGTATATACCCAACTGAAATTTTAGCTGCATGTGTATATATTAATAGAAATTTAGTTCTATCACAATGTTATACATATTGACAAATGACAATAAAATTTTCAATACGCTGCTGTTAAAAGATTGAAGTTTGCTGATTTTATTATTTATTAATTTTTTTTGGATTGTTTTTGTGCATATATGTGCACCACTTTTACACGTTAGTTGTTTCAAATAGTACTAAAAAGTAGTGTAATTTATCCTGTATTGAACTGTTCTTATGTAACAAAAGGAGATAATGTTTGTTTAACCATTTTCAAAAGCATAGCCAAATGTTTAGCTAATAATTATAAGAAAAACGAATCTTTTTATTCTTTCTGAAAAGGACCGTTCTTTCACGTATATATTATATAGTTTGTCTACACAGTGGATCTCTATAATTTTTTTTTTTGGGATTGGGGGGGGGGGGGGGGGGGGCGCGTTTGGACCGGTTTATTCTTCAGAACAAATTACAAATTTGAATTTCAATGACAACTAAAAAGTTGAAAAATTGTGTATCAAATCATAACAGTTTGAAGTTAAATGAGGAATTAGGGATTTAAATCAAAATTCACAGGGTTTTACTGGATACAGGTACATACAATTTAATTGAGAGTGGGGGTTTGTCACAACTCACAATTAAATAATTTTGCAGAATGAATGAACAAAATAAAAATGTTGAAGCGATTATCACAAGTTTGGCGGGAAGATTTGGGAGGTCATAGCCCATCCTCTGTTAGGAGAACAACTTATGAATTGATACCTAAAGTAAACGTTGTACTACTTATTTTATGTAATCTGTTACCTATTAGTTGTACTTCAATTTTTGACGATGCTTAATTGTAGTGTTGTACTTCATGGTTTGGTAAGATGTATGTGTTGTACTTGAATAACAGACACAAGCGGCGACTTGAAATATGAAAAATAGTTGCAACTTCTTAGGTAGCAGGTTCGAAACCTGAGAGATCTTACAAAGACATTTAATTTAAAAATAAATTTGACTGGTTAGATCCTAATTTATCTCTAAAAAAAACTCCGCTATACTTTTACAGGAATTATAAGTGTCATCGGCAAATATACCATCCCAGCCATCGCTAAATACAAAGTGAACATATACAGCAAATAAGGTGAACATATAGACTATCTAAGTGAACACTTACAAACAAATAAGTGTTGTCATCACTTGTTCAGAAATTTACATGCATATTCAATTAATTTTCATTGAACTTATTTGTTTGTATATGTTCATTTAATCGTCTATATGTTCACTTTGTTTGTTGTATATGTTCACTTTATATTTAGAGATGGCAGGGATGGCAAAACTGCAGAAGGCAGTAATCAATTTCCATACTCTAGTTTGATTACTTCCAAAGAAAAATAAATAATCCTATTATTTTAATTGCGTACTATACTACAGTATTTTGTTTCCTCGTACAAAGTAGTTGATAAGCAGAAATTCGAGGTGGGATAATTTATTTTCGTTTCTAGAATAAGTCTTAAAAATTTTTAAATACAAACTAGCAAACGTACCCACCAATAGATGGGTAAATAAAATTTTAAAATTAATATTTATACTTCAACAAAAATAAAAATTAACAACAACTCAATAGAAACAAATTTAATAATTTAATAGAAATATTTATTTCTTCATAAATGGAATTATTTGAAAAATTACAGATTGGGTATACTAGATAAGAAAGTTTTAGATATGTTCTCTATTTCCAAAATGAAAAAAAAACAATTATTATTTTAAGAAGCTTTCCATATGTGTTGTTCTCTCTTTCTAAATGATGTTTTCTATAGGTGGTGTGGTCTCTTTCTAAACACATTACACAACCAATCCAGTGACAATTTTTTTTTCTAATTTGACGAGTGCACAACCAATTAGCGACAAGTTTCTTCTATTAAAATTGAAGAGTCAATCAACTTATATCATTGCTAACATCAAACCATTGATTTAAATGATCAACAGTTAAAAATATATATAGTAAATAATTGTTTACACCCTTCATCTAATTATTAATCCTTGAATACGTACTTTTATTTTATACTTAGCAGGGGCATGATGAATTTACCTTTTCCTTGCAAATATTAACTACACATCCTTTTGTCCTTAATATGTATGATTTTGATCGGTTTTTTTTTTCCAACAATAAAACTTATCTTGAAGGACTCCTAATTAAAAAGCTATGCCCGTCAATTTAAGTCCTTAAAAATAAATCCACGGTCAAAATTTTAGTTAGATAAATACCAGAGACAATATGCTTTCAAAATATTGGGGTCAAAGTGGTAATGTTATTACCTTCAAAAAAAAAAAAAGTGAGAATATAATTGTTATTAGCTCTGTCCATTTTCCTCTTGGATTTTTTTTTTAATTTATGTCTCTCGAAATGCTTTGGTTGGCTTCAGTCAATCAGCATATTTAAGGATGTCCAATAATTTTAATCAGACGTTCAAAATGATTTAAATCAGAGACAACGACCAGATAAAAACAAAATAATCTGTTGTTACATTTAAGACACCCTAAACCCTAAACCCCCCCCCCCCCCCCAATCTACAAACTTTATGGTTCTGCTATTTTGGTTTCCATTCTTTTGATTCCATAACGATGATAAAATATAAATAGCCGTTTCTTTTTTATTCTTATGATAATTGCTTTTTCGGGTTAGTTATACAGAATTAAGTCATATCGAGCATCCTCCGCTGCGTACTCATATATAGGTTCCGTTTGGATGCGTTGAGAATAAGGTAGGAAGAAGGAAGAAGGGAAGAAATTTATTGGGAAATGGTAAATTTATTGGGAAGTGTGTAACTTTTGTGAAGAGTTTGGATGGTTAGAAATAAATTTATTGGTAAAAAGTGATTATTCCTTATTCCTTATTCCGGGAAGAAGCCATCCAAACGGAGCCATAGAGAAGTACGAAAAATTTCTCTTATATTTTTGTACAGAAATCTCAAAATAACTCTTTAACTGCTATGAATATATAAACGAAATGATTTCTTTATAATGATTAAATTTTATACATGTAAATTTCACAATCAAATAATAAAAATATTTTTCAAATTAAGCATAATTAATTGCCAAGGTTTATTTATTCCAACCTTGTTGAATTCTTGCAAGGCAAGCTGGCTATGTGATGAGATATATGCATAAATGGGTAGCGATTGTACCGTATTTCAAGCATCATAATAACATAATAATTTTATTTAACGTAGTATAAGAATCTATAGCTTGTTGCACGAACACCATTCACAATAAAAAAATTAAAAAATAAATTAGAAAAGAATGTTCTTACCAGTTGCTAACAGGGAATTATTTGACTTTATGGCTAGGAATTAATAAACAATGTTGACTTAGTATCACGGTTTAATGTCAAGACTTGATATTTTGTACTAGGTGTTGCAAAAGAATATGAATTGTTGCTTAAAAATTCTTTTGTTCTAAATAAATGTTCCGATCAAGATGGCCATCAAGTGTTAAGGCACATCTTAAGGACTTAGGTGTCCAATATCTGCAACTTTCATGATTAAATGTCCAAATATTCGATTTAAGCTACTCAAAACTGATCTACATATCAAATTCTTATAAAAGTCATGTTTTATTATTTTATAGGTTGAAGGAAAAACAACGATGTATACTAAATAGTAATTAATATCATCACTTTTTTTTTCTTGAACTGGCATAGTAAAATTTGGTGTTAAAACATATTTTGAATTTTTGATACATAAATCGTGTGGAACAGTTTAGATTAGTCGTTATGACATTCTTTTTCTATTAATTACATAATAAGTTCTTAATAAGACATTTCACCTATGTGTATTTCTCAAGACAAACAAAGTCTTAATAACTTAATTTAGGTCTATTAGATCAACATTTACCACATTAATTGAAGTATTGAACCTAAAAAAATTGACCAACCATATGGAGCGAATGTGAGCACAACTAGATTAGTCTCATCCTAATATATATGTAATTGGGAATGTGACCACCACTAGATTAGTCTCATATATATGTAATTTTCTATATTAACCCCTTGTCTTTGTCAGAGGAGCAGAAACAGGGGAAAGATTAAGGTGTCTATCATAGTCATATTTAAGCGTACCAACAAGTCAATATTGTCCGTTTCAAATGATCTATGCAATAGGATTTATCAATGACATCTGCTTTATTATATTAACAATAACAATGGAAATTTTGACAATCAAACGAAAACGACTTTCTTGCGTTAGTATACCCTGCACATTGTAAATGTATTTATAAATTTTTTTTCTCCTCCAATGTACATTTTTTAAGGAATTTCTTTTGCAGCAACATCAATTTTTAATCTAATGTAATCCCTCTGTACAACATAGCTTTTCTAATCAAATTTATATTTGTATTTTTCCTGTGGCCATTTGCTGTGCCAAGTATTTTATAGTAGAGATCATTATTAAAGGATGCATAATAGTCTATACATATATCGGCCAAACCAGCTAAATTCAATATATTTATGAGGTTTGATAATGACAGTCATAAAAATATATTCATCATCCATTCCGATCAAAGTTGTAACAGGTACAATTGGCAAAACTATGGACGTAGTGAAACAAGACATATTAGGTTATAACTTATACACGAAGTATAATCTAGTGAAATTACAACATATACAGGAATGTTATTATGTCACAAAAAAAATTGAAAACTTAGGCTATGTCTCATAGTTGACATAATTTTCAAATAAATGTTACATGTTGCACTATTTTAAAAGTTGAAAGGTGTTTAAGTTGAAAGAGAAACCAACTAATTATCAGTACTATTGAGGTTGAGGAGAACAACTACATTATAGGCCTATAAAAAGCCCAGATTAAGTGCATTCATATCATCCTTGTAAACTAAAATTCGGGGCTGATAAAGATCATCTCCGATTTCTATCATCCTCACCATCCTCAAACGCGTTTTCTATTTTTAGACAACGTATAATTTTTATTTTCAGTAATAAGGATGATGGGGATGATTTTCTGGACAGTTACATTAACGCGTTTTTGAATGAGCGAATGAAGAGAGGGAGGGTTGAACAACACAGAGGAGAGGGAAGGAGTGACACAGACACAGAGAAAAGAAAAACAACTGTTCTAGTTAATATATACAACTATTCTAGTTGCATGTATAACTGATCTAGTTAATATATATATGTAATTGTTCTAGTTAATAGTTAAAATAACTAGAACATATAACTAGAACAGTTAATAGTTCTACTTAATATATATAAAGGTTCTATTTATATACATAACAGTTCTACTTATATACATAACAGTTCTACTTAATATATGTAAAAGTTCTACTTATATATATAAAGGTTCTGGAAGATCTGGTTCGCTTCCTCCCTCCGATTTGCTCCCTCCTCCTCAGATTCGCTCCTTCCTTCTGATTCGCTCATCTTCTCTGAACTTCCTCATCCCTCTTCTATCATCCCTGGACTTCTATCATCATCTCTCTTCTATATCATGACTTTCGCATTTTCTAAAAATGAAAGGAATTAACGCGTCTATAGAGGGATGATGGGGATGATAAAAGACGAGGGTGACGAAATGCAATTCCTTATGGATGCGTTTGGATCGTTGGAAGAAAGAATAAGAAGAAGGAAGAAGAAGAAAAAAATTATAAACAATCCAAACTCTTCACAAAGTTACACACTTTCCAATACTTCTTCCCACTTCTTTCCTTCTTCCCTTCTTCCCACACCTATCCAAACGGAGCCTATATTATATATATTATTAAAAAAAATCACCGGACAGGGAGTGAACAATGGGTCCCACGAGCTTTGATTAAAGTAAATAAAAATGTGATTGTCGGGCTCCGGCTTTGGAATATTAATCCCACAATGATCACTGTTAGTGTTATATCTTAAACACTTGTTTTGTCTATAAAAAGAGGGGAACAAATTGAGATCGAACAAAAATTGAAATAAGAATTATTTCACATGGTTGGTGGAACTGGAGAGAGCAATTTTCCCAACTCAACAGGACAGGTACTTATTTTAAGCCTCCGTTTGGATGAGAGAAGAAGAAGGAGGAAGAAGGAGGAAGGAAGAAAAAAAATATAAACAATCCAAATTCTTTACAAAGTTACACACTTTCCAATACTTCTTCCCACTTCTTTCCTTCTTTTCTTCTTCCTACACCTATCCAAACGGAGCCAAAAGAACAAAATTAGAGATCAAAGAAGTAATAAATACTCATATCCTGTTATATATGAATGCATAGCTTTTCCTACGAAAACCGGGATGCGAAACTTTTTCCTTTGATGTAATAAATTAACATGATGATGTTTTTTTAACATTCATGTGAAACTTATTCCTTTGATTTAAAAATGAGGTTAATTGACCAGTGAGAATATTAGCTTTACCATATTTTTTTTTAGAAATAAAAAAATGAAGTTCATTCGGCCAACACTTCAATTTCCATGATAAGGAGCATGAACATCAATATCGATATATATATATATATATATATATAGTGGATTGATAAAATACACTCTGGTGTATGGATCGTCTCCCGTACACCAGAGTCGTTTATGAAATCCAAAAATTAAACAGTCGATCCGAACCGTTCAAGTTATTCTCCATATTGAAAAACTCTCGGAGACCAAAATTTACCATTTTTCGAATTTTTTTGCTATATATTATGATATTTTCAAAAAACACTACAATTGGAGTATTTCAGGCCCTCCAATTTGAAAATATCATAATATATAGCAAAAAAATTCAAAAAAATATAAAATTTGGTCTCCAAGAGTTTTTCAATATGGAGAACAAGTTGAACGGTTCGGATCGACCGTTTGAGTTTTGGATTTCAAAAACGACTCTGGTGTACGGGAGACGATCCATACACCAGAGTGTATTTTATCAATCCACTATATATATATATATATATATATATATATAGAGAGAGAGAGAGAGAGAGAAAGAGAGAGAGGATGGCTAATGTGCCATAGATGGCACAGAGGGTCCCGTGCCATAGAGTCGTTTTTTCGAGATTCAAAATTCAAATACTCAATCCAAACCGTTCAAGTTATTCATTATATTAAAATACCCTTGGAGACCAAATTTTATATTTTTTCGAATTTTTTTGCTATTTATTATGATATTTTTAAAAAACGTTATAATTGGAGTATTTCAGACCTCCAATTTGAACATATCAAAATAAGTACCAAAAAAATTCAAGAAAATGTAAAATTTGGTCTCCAATGGTATTTCAATATGATGATCAATTTGAACGGTTTGGATTGACCAATTGAATTTCGGATATATATATATATATATATATATATATATAGAGTTTAGCTACGGTGAGTCGCGACTCACGGACCCTCCGGTGAGTCGCGACCAAAACTCCTAGATCTAGATCAAAATGACCGATCCAAATCGTCCAATATGATCTCCCTATTGAAATCTCCATGTAGACCAAATTTTTCATTTTTTCGAAATTTTTAAGTATTTTTTTCGGATTTTTAAAAACTGATGTTTTTGAATGGTTCAGAACCAATTAGATTAACGATTTTCTAAAATTTCAAAAAAATACTTAAAAATTTTGAAAAAATGAAAAATTTGGTCTACATGGAGATTTCAATAGGGAGATCATATTGGACTGTTTGGATCGGTCATTTTGATCTAGATCTAGGAGTTTTGGTCGCAACTCACCGGAGGTTCCGTGAGTCGCGACTCACCGTAGCTAAACTCTATATATATATATATATATATATATATATATATATATATATATATATATATATATATATATATATAAAGAAATGCTGGTATTTTTGGGGTCAATTTAGACGTTTATGCCTGGGAGAATATTGGACTACTGATGTCATAATCAAAGTATAGCAAATTGCATCATATGAAGTTACACAAATTTAACGTTCTCTTATTTTATTATAAAAGACTAACAAAAATGCGTTAACAATTTGGAAACACTTTGAGTGCCTTTAAAATGAGTAAGGCCGCCGGCTGGAGACAAAAAGGATACTTGCTTCTTTTTTAAATAATAACGAGGATTCCCTTGAGAATTGAGAGATGCCAGCCTCATCCAAGAATTTAAATAACCCTCAACTCAAGACAAACTAACAAAAAGAATTCAAGATGAAAAGTTAGTATCCTTAATGTAGATATTTATTTAATTAATTTATAGAATAGATGGACTAATTGAAGATATTAAATCTTATATTAAAGATTAGACTATTCTGATCCTCTTTAAAAATTTGAAGAAATAATTATCTTTTTTGACAAGTATCTTCAATCTAGATAACTAAACAATGTATTGGATGGATTAATTGAAGATGCTACACGATCTATTTTAAAGATTTATAGACTAAACTTGTCCTCTTTATAAAAATGGACAAATAATTGATTTTTTTAGTCAATATTTGGTCAAACAATCATTGATATATTCATTATTTAAATTTATTTATGGAATTAGCATGTGACTCTGTGCCTTGTTAGGTGTCTCCAAGCGTTCAATGCTGGTTAAAAGCAAAACGTGCTTCCAACTTGTACAAAAAGTTTATGCAAAATGCTGTTAACTTCAGAATGAAATTGAAATTGTCAAATCCGTTTTAAACTTGAGACAACTTTACAAAATTGTCATATGCTTTATTCTGTAAATTCTCAACTTTAATAAACTCATCTGCTTTTATCAAATTTTTTAAATAAAACTGAATATAATAATTAAGGGTGTACTTTAATATGGTTCAAGTGCTAGCGTATGATTTTTTCTTAAAAAAAATATTTCCATTTATGAATCGTCAAGTGTGCACAATGCAATACTTAAATATATATTAATGTTTTGCAAATTACGAATGTTTTTTTTGAAGATTAAAAATTTGAAAAATCCAAAACAATTGTTATCAGCTATTAAAACATGTTATGACTGACCAAAATACTTCTTTAACAACTGCCAAAAGTTGTGTACTCTAAACGAAAGTGAATTCTAAAGTACCTAAATTTTTTATGGAAGTTATCTAGAAGATGAGCATGCATGTAAGAAATTATTAGTAGCATATTAGCATGGAAACAATTTTTTAAATTGTTTAGTCTATTTCAGAAAATACGAAGAGATGGACAGGATATATATGCTTGCCTTATCTATTTCTCCGATTCTAACATCTGATTTGCTAAAATATTAAATGTGAAATTTGTCATGCACTATTAGTTCTGTTTCTCTTTTTTTTTAGCATCTTGCTATAACCATGTAATTTTACTTTGTTTTACTAATGGAAAGTAAGGGCTTGACTTTTTCCCTTAAAAAAATGTAAAAGAAATATATGGCTAATTAATTTTTGTACTGATTGAGAAGTCGAGAGACAATGATGCAGTAAATGAGTGCAAAATTTTAGAGACCAAAAAAATGTCACCGTTAGGAATTAAAGAGAGTTCAAGTGCATTCTCTTTGTATTAATAGCCAGGCAGTAACAAATGAATAGTGTTTCACCTTCAAAAAAAAAAAAAAAGGGAATATTGGATATAACTCCCTCGATTCATCTCCAATTGGAAATAAACCCCTTGAAACTTGGATATTGGATATAACCCCTCCTAATCATATCAATCACAGATATAAACCTTTTCTAATCATTTTTACATTTTTTAATAACATTTTTAAAAGAAGTAACTAATTGTACACAACTCTGACAGAAATGCCCTCCCTCCCTATCGGGTCCTGGGCAGATCTTTCACCTTCCGCTAACCAAACAGAAAAGTTATGTCCTCCATTTACGTATCAATTTCTAAATTTTGTGATTCTCAAAACTATCTAAATGACTACCCTCATCTCCTTTCGGAATCTCTCCTCCCCCTCCCCGTCTCTCTACGTGCGCCAAATTGATTGTCATCAAACTATTCCCCAAAATAAAGACTTTTTTTTTTAAAGATAAATTGGAGGTCTAAGTCACCCAATTTATTTTTTAATTAAATGTCTATGAAAGACCCCCAAGCCGGATTTCAAACCTGCAACCTTTCACTCAAGGAGTTAAGGTGCATTGTTCTTTGCCACTAGACTAAGAGTTAGTTCTCACCAAAATAAAGACTTACTGGATGGTGCCAATTGCCAAAGAAACTTGTTAGAAATTAAAAAGCAACAAGTAATAATTTGATTCTTTCATATACTTTGAAGTACTTTCAAATTTTCTTTTGATTTTATATCAATTTTAAATTCTTATGTAATTTTCATTTTGTGCAATTTAATAAATTCTTTCATATAGTTGCTGGGCATCTAACGATGCTTTTACTCGTATAATACCACCTATATTGGTACCTAGATACGTTTGCAAGACCTGTATGCCCTCATTGCAGAGATTTAACTTGGTTCAATCTAAAGAATTAACGTCTGGCAAATAAATTATTAAATTTCAAGATGAAATTAACATGCCTTGAAAATTTTAAATTATCTTATTTTTCAAATGAAATGGGTGATGACAAAGAAGGATCGGAAAAGTGAGACACATATCTGGACAAAAAATTTCACTTGCTGATAGCCATCAGTGCAAAGATACCGAAAGTATTAACAAGAACAAGAAGCAAAAAAAAAAAGAAGTGTTTGATTCCTTAACATGCATCAACAAGAATAAAACAATCATAAAAAGTTAATACTATGTTCGTTCACTGGTCAATAAATTTTCATTATGAGAAATAGCTTGGTGAATAATCATGGATAAGAAATAATTTTCGTTTCATCCTTCTGTCTCCATTGTTGTTGGACACTGGGAGAGAAAGAGAGAAAGAAAGAGGGGTTAGCAATCTAGATAGATTTCAAAATCAATAGTTTTAGAAAGATGTAAATTGGGACTTAATTTCCTATTTGGTTAAAGCGGGAGGGTGAAAGGTCTTGGACAGGGAGGGACGATATTTCCATCCAAATTCTGTACAATTAATTATTTCTTTTAAAAATATTATTAAAAAATGTGAAAATAGTCAAAGGGGTTTGTATCTATGAGTGACATGATCAAAAGGGGTTATATCTAACATTGAAGTTTCGAGGGTGTTATTTCCAATTCGAGATGAATCGAGGGGGTTATATCCAATTTTCCAAAAAAAAAAAAAAGAATAGTGTTTGGTTTTTTTTTTAATAAGCAAATAAGGATTGTTGCTAAACAGCTAGCTATATAGTGGTAATAAATATATTCAAGAGAGCCGAATTAAGGGAAGGATGAATGAAGATGGATGGATCATGGATGTTTATAAAATGGAACTGTGCCTAAAAGATGCAAAGCAATATTATATATATTTATATATATATATATATATAGAGTAAATTTATTGTGAACCATGATGCTTAGAGCGCTTCGTGTATCACGATCTTTGATCCGTGAGTTTGCAAATTGATAAATCTAAATTAACCAATCCAATCTATATATTGAAATCTCATAGAAAACAAAAGTTTATAATTTTTGAAATTTTTTTACTATTTTTTTCGAATTTTTTAAAACTTGCCATTTTTTGCTTACAAATTAGTGTATTTATAGCAAAAAATGGCAAGCTTTAAAAAGTTCTAAAAATTGTAAAATTTTGTTTACTATGAAATTTCAATATATAGATAGGATTGGTTAAATTAAATTTGACAATTTATGAAATCACCAACCAAAACGGTCATGGTGCACGAGAGCTTATATGAATCATGGTTCACAATAGATTTACTATATATATATATATATATATATATATATATATATATATATATAAATAATAGATGCGAACAAGACCGAGCCTAGCTCATACTGTATTAATAGCACCCCGCCCGCTAAACTCCCGTTCTCCAGCTCGGCTGTGGATATTATCAAATAACCACATTCATAGAAGTGAAGCAGCCAAACTGCCAAAGCGCATTTATTAACAATTCACCAAATGGCAACGGCAACATGCAAAGCCCCGATGAAGGCGACATCAAACGGGGCGTGGCAGGGGGATGACCCGCTGAACTTTGCACTGCCGCTTGTCATCCTGCAGATAGTCTTGGTCGTTGTCGTCACACGCTCTCTCGCTTTCCTTCTCCGGCCCTTGCACCAGCCTCGCGTCATCGCAGAAATCATTGTATGCTCTTCTCTGCTCTCTATCCCAATATCCCATGCATCTACTTACTTGACAATACTTATCTCTTTCTCTGCTGCTAGAAGTAGTTCCATATGAAATTTAAAATGAGGACTAAATCGATTTTGGTGTTTTTCCAAGAATCAATTTGTACGTAAAACAGTAATGTATGCATAATTACTGAAAAATTTTAGTTTTACATATGATAATTGCATTGTTGGTACGTACTTGTTAGTTTGACTTCAGAGTTCAGACATAAAATAATTTTATTGTACCTTGTTTATTAATTAGAAGTTAGAAGTTAGAACTGAATAGTGAATTCTTCACAATACCCTGGGGGCCACCAATCGAGCTTCCCAATTATTGTTGGTTGCTCACTTTCTTCACATTCGGTCTCCATTATTTCTCTCATGGAAATATGCATATCACTGATCACATTATTGAATATGGTGATACGTTGTGAATTTAAATAAAAAAATACTTAAATAGATGGAGATGACTGAATTACTGAATGACAGGGAGGCATCCTGCTGGGGCCATCGGCATTGGGCCGAAACAAGCAATTTCTGTCGACGTTGTTTCCCGCAAAGAGCATGACGGTGCTGGACACGCTGGCCAACTTGGGCCTGCTCTTCTTCCTCTTCCTAGTGGGCCTTGAGCTCGACCCAGCCGCCCTGCGTCGCACCGGCAAGAAAGCCCTGGCCATCGCTGTCGCTGGCATCACCCTGCCCTTTGCCGTTGGTGTCGGCACCTCCTTGGTTTTCCGTGCCACGATAGTCAAGCACTCGCAGGAGGCCCCCTTCCTTGTCTTCATGGGTGTTGCTCTCTCCATCACCGCCTTCCCCGTGTTGGCTCGCATCCTTGCTGAGCTCAAGCTTCTCACCACTGACATTGGCCGTCTGGCTATGTCTGCTGCTGCAGTCAACGATGTGGCTGCATGGATCCTCCTAGCCTTGGCCATTGCACTTTCTGGCTCTAAGTCCCCCTTGGTCTCTCTATGGGTGCTTCTGAGTGGAGTGGCCTTCATCGTCGGGGTTGTTATGCTTGTGCGCCCCATACTCGCCTGGATGGCCCGTCGCTCCCCTGAGGGTGAGCCCGTTAAGGAGATCTATATTTGCTTCACTCTGGTCATTGTTTTGGCAGCCGGATTCCTGACTGATGCAATCGGGATTCATGCCCTGTTTGGAGCATTTGTTGTTGGTATAGTCGTCCCCAAAGAAGGACCTTTTGCTGGGGCATTAATTGAGAAGGTTGAGGACTTCATCTCAGGTTTATTCCTCCCGCTTTACTTCGTGTCAAGTGGCCTCAAGACCAATGTGGCCACCATCCAAGGAGCCAAGTCATGGGGTTTGCTTGTGCTTGTGATCTTTAACGCATGTCTCGGCAAAATTGGTGGCACATATCTAACAGCTCGCTTGGCACGTGTCCCAGCTCGGGAGGCCATCACCCTCGGGTTCCTAATGAACACAAAGGGTCTTGTTGAGCTTATAGTGCTTAACATCGGGAAAGACCGAAAAGTCTTGAATGATGAGTCTTTCGCCATTTTGGTACTCATGGCTCTCTTCACAACTTTCATCACCACACCAATTGTTATGGCCATCTACCGACCCTCTCAGTCAACTACTCTATACAAGCACCGGACTGTCGAGCAACCAACCTCTAAAACTGAAGGGGAGCTGCGACTAGTTGCATGCTTCCACAGTTATAGGAACATCCCAACCATCCTCAACCTAGTCGAGTTGTCCCGTGGAACAAAGCATCATCGCTTGACACTTTATACTATGCAACTAGTGGAGCTTTCAGAGAGGTCGTCGGCCATTTCAATGGTCCATCGTGCACGTCACAATGGCCTGCCCTTCTTGAACAGGAACAATCTCTCAGGTCAGTTCGAGGTGGCCTTTGAGGCTTACCAGCAACTCGCTGCTGTCAATGTACGACCCATGACCGCCATCTCTAATCTTGACACAATGCATCATGACATAATTGTGAGTGCTCTACAAAAGCGCGCCTCTCTCATAATACTGCCTTTCCACAAAGTGCTACAACTAGATGGCTCACTCCAGTCGATTGGATATGCATACCACCAAGTCAACAAGCGTGTGTTATGTGAAGCCCCTTGCTCAGTTGCCATGCTAATCGACCGCGGCCTAGGAGGCTCTGCCCAAGTGTCATCAAGGGAAGTTGCATGTTCGGTCATGATGCTCTTTTTTGGGGGACCTGATGATCGTGAGGCACTTGCATATGCATCAAGCATGGCGAAGCATCCCGGTATTCATGTAAAGGTAACTCGATTTCTCCAAACACTTCAAAATGATAACCCAGATGAGAATGAGGCCGATGACAGAGCCATTGAGGTATTCCAAGACAAGGTCGATAGTGTCTTTGATGGATCAGTGCAATTTGAAGAGAATATGGCCCATACAAGGGAGGAGGTAGCAGCCTTTATTAAAGAAATGTCAAGGCACAACCTCTTTATAGTCGGACGGTCGCCACCGACTGTCAGATTGCTTGAAAGGACAGATTGCCCCGAATTGGGGCCGGTCGGGTCCTTCCTAGCGTCACCTGAATTCTCCAAGACAGCATCAGCTGTGGTTATTCAGTGTTATAAGCCAAAAACAGATCCATCAAAAGTGCTCCAAGACGAAGGTCCTTTGGAGGAGATAGCTCTCGCACGCAGCCACAACTGAAACAGAAATTGGACAAACAAAAAAAAGTTAAAAGGAAACTTACAAGTTCTTTTATCTTTTTATTATTCAATTTATTGTTACAGTAATCCCTTTAAATATTGTTGTTTAGGAAACTCCAGATTGTACCCATTTATTTCTGAACATTGAAAATAGTTTGAAAAAATTTTGGTAAAACTTTTTTGTTCTCCCTTAGTCCCTTTATCATTTTTTTTCCAGGAAAAAATTACTATTTTGCAAACTTTTTGAAGTGCAAAAATTTTAATACTTTATCATTGGAGATTTATAAATTTTTTTGGACTTTGGTAGAATATTTCTTAAATACTTGTTTCTTTTTGTCATTTCACAAGGACAAGTCGAGGACAAATGAGAAGTATTTTTGTTAATTCTCATGCTGTTAGGCTTGGACAGTTCAAAATAAGCAATAACACAAGGGAAAAAAAAAACCACAATAAAGTCGGTACAGTAAGGAGATATTATTAGATTTGAAGAGCTTACCAGCATCCAGTGTTTCAAAAGAAAAGACCAAAGCAAAATTCTAGTACCTCGTGAATCTTGATGACATGTTTGTGAGCAATGAAAAGTTCTTATGATCTTCTAACCCTGATATTCCTTTGGGATAGAGACAGGCTGCTTGCTTTCGGTTGTGCTCTCAACCATATATACATGTGTATAGTTTTAATGCATTTGAGATTTCATTTCAGTCTTTTTGCTTCATTTTATATTTTCAAGCTTCCTTGAAATTGAGTTTTGACATTTATTTCTGGAGTACATAAAGAATCAATTGAAATGTTATTTTACCCTATCGAACATTAGATACATATCAATCGGTCCTGAATTGGTAATTTGGTATGAACTAATATTGAGCGACATTTTTCTTTTTCCTGATTGTTGGCTTGTTTTCATAAGCCAATGCATGCAACCAAAAAAAAATGAGAATTAGTTAAAACTAATACAAAAGCTAGCTGCATAACTGGGTTAAGAGCATCCACATGGATTAAACTTGGCGTCATATAAATCCTGTTGATCTCCAGGTACAATTTAATGCAGTAAATAACATAAGTCATATTTGTGGTTAGTCTGACCCTTTTTGCAATCAAGAATGATTGAATATAAGGTGAAAATTTTCCATTGTCTATAGGTTGAAGGATTGCAAAACCTTGGACATTCGAATTTTCGATATAGTTTAGAAAAATTTATGTAGGATGATATTGGCTAATCTTGTACCAGACCTTATTTCGAGGGCCATACTGAGTTCCCAAGACTATCAAATTCAATATTATATAGATACAAATGCTGATGTGTTTTAATTTTTAAACATATTAGGGAATGATTTTCGAACCTTGTAAGCTGCCAATCCGAAACTGACAAAGAAGGATTGAATCGAAGAGTACTTACCTCATATTGATGAGAACAACAAATCATCATGTAAATTTCAGCTTCGAGTGAATTCTAGAGGTTGTTCTTTCTCTAGAGGCCTTAACACTTAACCCATTTGAGGCCTTAGCCTGTGCAGCCAAATCATCCTCTAGAGAGAACAACAGCAATTTTTTCTCCTTTCAATTTGAGCTCTGTTTTGGAGGTGATAGATAATAGAATTAGGTTCAAATGTCTTTATTTCTGAATGGCGATGACTGATTTTGAATCAAAACATATTCAAAACCCCTAAAGTCACTCGCAGCTCCGCTTCATAAAAGTAAGGATAGTAAAAAAAATACGCTAATATAATTTTAAGTTAAAGACCTCTGTGAAATACGCTAATATAATCTAATATTTATGTAATCAATAAAATTGGAAACTAAATTACAGAAAGCCTGATTATATGATAGAGAACGACTTATAAGAAAGGATAAACTGCATCACAACGATTAGGCTGATTAGATTCTCAATTGAATTCCAAATTTCAATCGATTTTTATAATTCTCTATCTTATTTTTTTCCTTTTTTATTATTATTAATCGTATTTTTTTTGTCTTTATTATCA
Organism: Rhynchospora pubera; assembly: GCA_028095005.1. Taxonomy (NCBI): domain Eukaryota; kingdom Viridiplantae; phylum Streptophyta; class Magnoliopsida; order Poales; family Cyperaceae; genus Rhynchospora; species Rhynchospora pubera. The sequence continues at coordinate 25,847,368 of CM051461.1, forward strand.
TTGTTAATTTTTTTTAGGTTTGGTGCTTGAGAGAGAGAGGTGATAGGAAATGGATTTTTTGTTGAATTTTTGTTAATTGATAACAATTACATGTTATTTATAGACTATTAATTCTAAATGGTACTACTAATCATCTCTCAATTATATTGATAACCATATCCAATATTACACAACCTCAATCATCTCCTAGCTAGTCATAATTCTATACTAATCATATTTCTAACACGGATAAACTTGTACAACGCATTCAGATCTCATATTTTTAAGCTTTAATTGATCGATCTAAATATTGAATTTTTTTTAAAATCAAATTTTATATATTTTTTTCAATTTTTACTATTTCTTTTGAATGTTTAATAAAGGTTATTATTGGAGGCTTCAAAACTAATTAGAGTGATGGATTTCAAAATTCCAAAAAAAATATTTTAATTTTAAAATATATATAATTTTTTATTATCTATAAGATTTCAATATGAAGATGAGATTGAGTGGTTTGGATCAGTCATAAAGCATGGGAGTATGGGACACATTCGTGCTATGCGTAGTACTCTAGCAAAATTTTAAATTGATAATTCTATGTGTTTGGATAATTTTGAAAATGGGACATTGTTTAATTGCAGCAGTTATCAGTACTATTCACGAGTACTTCATAAATTAAAATCAGACGGATGATCATCTCCCAATATCTGACCTCATAATTAATAACATAAACATTGTAAGTAGTTGTATAATTGTATGATCTCTGTTTTCTTTTTTTTCTTTCCACGTCAACTAATATTTTTTTGAGGGTTGCTGACAATGTTTTCATTGATAAAAAAACAAAAAGTTTACAAAAGTATAACAATAAAAGCTCAAACGAATACCAGTAACAAAAACTGTTATAACACAACATATGAAATGGTATAAACTCCTATACCGGTTAGTTATGTAAATTCATTTACTCATATATTCTGGTTGGTTATGTCATCTAATTGTAATGAAACTATGACCATGACGTGCAATATAACTTCAATTCGGACCGAGTGCAAATGAGCTTATGTAGCTTCTTAACGATTTTGTTGAGATATGCGAAAATTTTAATCGGGTGGTACGTACCACACGCAATAATTATGACACTATTACAAATTAGAAATGATAACTACAATTTACAGTTTTACCGTCGCTTAAACAAGATGAATATATAAAATAGACAAAGTGACATTTAAATAATCTAAATTAACACATATAAATAAATAAGTTCGATAAAAATAAGTTGAATGTGCACACAACAATACAAAAAAATAAAATCTAACTCATAATTGAATAAACTAAACACTACAAATAAACAAACTATTCATATAACTGAATAAAGTGAACAAATACAAATATGTGATGGCACCGGATTAATGATGTGTGGTGAGATAGTAGACAGTAATTTCCATTACAAATATATATGACATTGAATATGAGTTTTGATAGAGGTCGAGACGCCTTGGGCTTTAGGAATCCAGCCCCAGACAAGTCTGGCCTAAAAAAGTCTGTGGGTCACGACTCACGAGATCCTGAGGCAGGAAGGGGGGAGGTGTTTACCGAAAAAATTAAAACTAACGTTACTGTTCGATAATAACAATTCAAAATTCAAAATTTTAAAAATAACGTTGCTAGATCGTCATCTGGGTTGACGAAATCGAAAAACCCTTGGATCATCATCCGGAATGACGATCCAATCTTGGATCGTCATTCCAATTGACGATCCAACAAATAACAAAATCATGACACATTTTTTAATTTTGTAATTTTGCTTTTCAACCCTCAATTTTTTTATTATTACAAATTATATAATTAGTATTTAGTAATTAAACATAATTGAAATATCTATAATGAAATATATGTTTGAAACTAAAGTCCTTGTGCAATTTTATTTTTTTATTAACAATTAATAAGCATTTAACAATTGCAATTAACGGATCTAGTCAAACAAATGATTTAACATTTAAATCAAGACATGTAGGAGGTTACCTCTTCTAGTATCGTAACTAGAAGGCTTGTCCTTAATCTGTTGGAGTTGATGGCGTGCTCTCCACCACCACCACCACCACGTCGCCGACCTCGAGTCCACCAAGGAGATTAACCACCTTCTCCACCTCTTGTGCTAGCAAGAATGAGAAAATAGCTAATCCTTTGTTGCTTGCCTTTCTTGCAATTAATCTCTATTAAATGAAGATGGCTAACACTCAACACATGAGCACCTAATGCAAATAACTAGAGATAATTTTTCAGAACTGAAAATTTTCTCTAGAGGAGAATGGCGGCCACGTTTTTGAGCAAAAGGAGAAAATGAATTTCTTAGGGTTTTTGGCCGAAAAAATTTTTCTCCCTTTTATACTCCATTTAATTTTAATTCCATTTGTAAGTGTAACTAATTACACTTAAATGGCCGGCTCCTAATGATCCTAAATGGGCTAATTAGTCCAACTAATTATGCTGCCATTTAACATATTAAATTTTATATTTAACGGACCTTTTAATTGTATTCCATTCGGCTCAATTAGACTTGATAAATTAGGCCTACTTATTTAATATAATTCTCACAATTATATTAAATATTGTTGAACAAGAATAATTATTAACTCATTAATAATTATTTTAGGATTAGCATGTACATTAAAATATTTCTATATGATCCTTTTGATTTAATTAATTATAACGGTTCGCAACGGTATATAATTAATTAATCAAACCATCATATTTTCACAGTACTTACTATTGTGAATAAATAATTAATGCACTGTATGGTTAAAGTCCTATTTGTGTGACCCTTTGAGGATTTATGCTATGTTGGCCATGGAAAATAAATCACTATTTATTTCCAATAATCATAAGCGGTATCTAGCAACACGTTATGATTCCCAATTCGCATAAATAAATACTGTACCAATACAATACTTCAATCCTGCATAAGAAAATATATCTAATGTTTTGATTCTTATGTCACATGATATCCTTGTATAATCCAAGATAGGAATGTGTCATTCTTGCAGATTACATGTTTCTTGATCTAGAGATGATTGTATAAGTTGCTAGCAAACAATCCATCTCCATCAAGGGGCCTAGTGGATATCATCACTCATTAGGTGTACTAACGAGGGATATACGGTTATCTTGATGACCAGTTTCTCCCCGCACAATTCAAGAGAACATAAATAAAGTCCGTATAGCAGCCTTTATCAGGAATCAGCGTTAGACGATATTTATTGAACCTATCCTCATGTGGAGAAACTGAATCATCTCAAACTCAGAATCAAACACTTATGAAATAAATAATGACACGTAACACAATCCATATATTTTTTTCATTGGGTCATGTCATGTGCTATGTTCCACATATAATATTGTGTATTTAACATGTATAATTTAATTATATACTTATATTTTTATAATAGATGTTTTAATTATATTTAATTTCTAATCACAAATTATATATTTTGTAATAATAAAAATTTTAGGGACTAAAAAGTAAATTTCACATTAAAAAATAAATCCACAATTTTTTTTGTTTGGATCGGCATCCCAATTGCCGATCCAAACAAAATAATTTTGGCAACATATTTTTTAATGTGGAATTTATTTTTTAGCCCCCAAAATTTTTATTATTACAAAATACATGTATAAAATTAAATATAATTTATACTACGACATGTGTAATACTTTCATCCATATTTAATTTTATACACATATACAATATTATGTATTTAACATAAAAAAATTAATTATATACTTATATTTCATTATAGAAATTTCAATTATGTTTAATTACTAATTACTAATTATATAATTTGTAATAATAAATAATTGAGGGTGAAAAAGCAAAATTGCAAATTTTAAAAATGTGTCATGACTTTGTTATTTGTTGGATCGTCAATTGGAATGACGATCCAAGCCCGGATGACGATCCAAGGGTTTTTCGATTTCGTCAACCCAGATGACGATCCAGCGATGTTATTTTTAAAATTTCAAATTTTTAATTGTTATTATCGAAATTCGAGTGAACAGTAACGTTAGTTTTATTTTTTTTCGTTGTCTCAAGCTTGATGTAGGTCCGAGCCCGAGAGCTCGAAGGGGGGTCCGTGGGATGTGATTTGTACAACTCTGCGATAGACCTAACAAAGTCAGAAGATGCACCCTACATTTTAGTTTACAGCAAACAAGTCTATCCTATTGTGTGGGAATAAAAAAGGAAATTTGAGGCGATTGAAAAAGGGTTGATTTATTTTTTCTCTTTCCTTTACTATGCGCACAAATTAAGAAAGAATAAGAAATGAAACAACCATCTGCACAGATGTTAACACGGTCTAAACGAAAGATAATTTTTTATCTCATTATTAAATCTACAGCACTGATCTAATCAAATCGTAAAAATAGACGATCCATATTGCATTGGATAAATAATTGTTTGCTCCTTTGAATTTAAATTTTGAATAGATCTTTGAATTGGTGTTTTTATAAGTAGTAAAGATAAATAGAGCACCCTACTACGTACTTGGGAGGGGCTCGACACTTAGCCAAATTGCAGATGTATCTAGATTTATATTAGGAGAATTAATGCTATGAAATCTTGCTACTTCAGCCATTGATCTCTTTGTTATTCTGTGCAAAATACCTCTGATTACTTGACACTCTACACTAGAAGTGACAAACTCTAAATTCCTTTTGTAACAAGCCAAGCAATAGGGATAAAATCAATCAAAAGAAAACATCTTAATTAAAGTATATGTGATGATTATTATGACCTACCCGCAACAATTCTAAGGTATCAATTCGTTAGCCTTCCTTACAATTACATAACTTGCTAGAATTTACTTCAAATATAAGTAAGGTATATACTACTGGCACACAAATTGTGCATTCTTTCAAGGAAAATTTGACACGTACTAAATGTTTTATATGCATCCAATTCTTTTATACAGCTCACGGTTGAAATCTAAAAAAAAAATTGTATTTTGAAGATACTATTTTGATCCAAAAAAATAAATAAATAAAACTTCTAGCTAAAAAATTATTGTAAAAATATTTCTTAGATGAAAGATATTCAGATAGATAGTCTCACTGAAAATATTTTTTTATAATCTGCACAAATTAGCAGCTCTTATATTTCAGAATATAAACATAAAATTGAATATACATGCGTAATATCTGATACACATTAAAGTATCTTTTCCAAAATCTAGTACTGTTTATCTGTTTTTTGGTGGAATCCTTCAACACGTCAAACAAAATTAATTGTCCTTTTTCTCGGCAAGCTCACTGAAATTCATTTTAGTCTCCTCCTACCTTTGTTTCTTTCTTTCTTTCGGGTCTTGATCTATCAAAGCTTTTTCTTTCCACCGATTTTCGGTGGATGCCACCGCTATTGTCAAAATCATTGTTAATAGTACAATAAGCACTGCCGCTTTATAGACATCAATAGGAAGATAAAGTCAAAAACACATAATTATGCCCCTAATTTTCGACGAAACGAAAATAATTTCTCTTTTTTTCCAAAATAAAAAGGAAACACTCGTGAGCTTTTTACCCTCCTTAATCCTTATCACAAAGAAGAATCTCAATCTCTCATGTAGAAGACGATGATTAAACCTATGATTCAGGCGTCGGTTTTTTAATTAATGTTATATGTCTTCAATCAAACTTTTTTAAAAATAAATATATCTACCTACTTTTTTAGAAACTAGACATGACATGACAATCTTAGCTTCACTATGCTATGTTATTTTAGATGACAATAATTCAACAAGATTTTCAAATATATATAATTCTTATAATTAAATTAAATAATGATTGGTATGACAATTTTTAATATATTTAACAAAAAAAGGAAAAAACTATTTTTAATTATAGAAAATGCAAAAAAAAGAAACTTTTTTAACTAAAAAAATAGAAAACTATACTCTAGATATTCTGGTTTTAACTAAAAAGCGGTCAAAATAAAAAATGCAAAGAAGCGGTAAAGTCTAAGCCTTTTATCCCAAACAAGTTGGGGTAGGCTAGAAATGACACCCCGACCCTGGTCATTTCTTGTATATATGGCTGAGTTTTTACGCTGGCTTGCCAAGCCTATCGCAAGCATGCGGGCTTGAACCCTGGACCTCTTAGAAGAGAGCCAAGTGCTCTTACCACCTGAGCTACTAGACCACATGCTCGAGATTGGCTGAATATAAATAGGTATAAATTGAACAATGATCAAGTGGACATTAGTTCAATGCTTAATTATACATTATATAATAGTCAAGTGTGCATTTAAAAGATTTGTAATATGATTATATGAGTGTGAGATCAATAGAGCTATTGGCAGCTATTAAAACAAAATTTTGCTATATCAAAACTATATAACAACTATCAATAGTTGTACTTTTAAACTGAGAAAGACAAGTATACATTATGCAAAATATATATCACATAATAATAGACAAGTTACACAATAGTTTGATATGCTTAATGTGCATAGCAAGTTCAAAAGTGATCTATAGAAAATAAGTTTTTAAAATATAATTTTTCGAACCGAATAACAACTAGCAAGAAGAGGTTACAACGCATAGGAAAACAAAAACAAAAAAAAACAAACTGAAACTACCAAAAGGGATATGTTTGTCCATATATTCATAATTGAACTAGAAATCTTGGTGCAAATCTAACTAAACCAATATTATAAACAAAAATAAATAGAACCTATGATTTTTTTTTTATTTTAGAACCTATGATTATGAAAGTAAAGGAAGTGCGTGCAGCCCCCACACGGCACACGCTATGATTCCTTAACCCTCGCTTGTAAGTAACCGTGTGGTACACCACCAACCTTAATTTTGTAGTCCTCAAACAGTTCTTTCTCTATTCCTTCACGCTATAATCCATAAACTAACCCGGAGAATTGAATTTATTTAAAAAAAAAAAACAAATCCAACTCGGAGAATTGTTATAGATCTCCCATCCCATGCCTCTACCTTGCGTACTAATTAATTTTAGTGTAATAAGCTTTTTAAAAAGGATGACATACGTGATACGTGGATGGAAGAACCAAGGATTTTAGTAGAAACTGATGCAATTTATAACATATTTTGTTGTATAATGAATTATCAATGTACTCAAATTGAATTTAAGCTTTTTTTTGTGAAAATGTAAAGATTGAGGTCAATTGAATGTAATTTAAATTACGTAGTTTCCTTTCCTCTCTCTATTTTTTTTATTTCTTTTTTTTTTGCAAATTTATTACGGTCAAGTGAATATCAATTGATTATTTTAATAATCTCGAGGATTGAATTTATTTACATGCTGTGATATACCTTCAGATTTTTTTTTTAAGAGTATTATCCATAATGAGACTTGTAGTATATCATTTTGAAAAAAAAAATTTATAATTTTTTTGATGTGGATATTCTTTTTTTTTTTCAAATTGAGTGAGATCAATTGGCCTCATTTATGTTGTTCTACTGCTACGAAATGATCAGGAAAATTGTTACTTCGATGATATTATTATAATAATTTACTAATTCGATTTTATTATAAAATCATTAAATAAATTAGTTAATTAGAGATGTAAATTGAGCATTACAGGTTTTCTTTTTCTTCGTCAATATGTCGGGGCACAATGAAAACAACAAAAGGCATATAATAAAACAATGGGCCTATTGAAAGTACATTATTCCTTGACAGCCTCTGTCAAGTTTTCTAAAGAAAGTGCATGATGATAATAGCTATCTGGGACGCGCACCTGGTGGAGAGCGATATTTTCATATGAAATATTGGAAATAACACGTTTCCCTCTCTCTCTATAAATACCCACAATAAGCAACATTACCTCCACAAAAAAGGCCCCAAAAACTATAGCTACCCTTCAAGTAATTTCCTTGGTGTAACGTGAAAAAATCAAATAAAACCCATATTTGATCAAATGTTTTCTTCCTCTAGTTCCCTTTCTTCCTTCCCCTTACAAACCAAATTAAAATCCACATTTCCTCGTACTTTTCCTAAGCAATTAGACGTCAGACGGTCAGGATCTGTCGTCATGGTTGGCAGTAGAGACGGGTGGGACCTGGACTCAGACCGAGTTGACGAAGACATGATCATACTGAGAAAAAGAATCCATGAAATCAGAATCACTGAGGAAAGCATTTCGGAGCCGTCTGGTTGGATGGAATGGGAGAAGGAGTACTATATGACAGCAGCGTACGCATCGGATGTGTATGAGTTAGTTGGTTTATTGCAAAGGTTTTTGATGAATACTAGACCAAGCTTGGCAATTGGCACTGTTTTGCTGGTTTTGCTAAGTGTTCCTACCTCATTAGGGTTTTTGTTGCATCGTCTCTTGATCGCGTTGGGTTCGATGCTGTCAGCATTGCACACTAGCTGATTGGATGATATATTGATGAATTTCAAATGAATGGAATGATCACTGAGAAGATGAGATGAAAGATATTACAAAGGTGCATTTTTTGATGAAATGTGTAGACTTGACCATTCAATTAAGTGGGGAAAAACAAAAATAGAAAATAGATGCAGAAAATGAAGAACCATTCAAGGTTGGAGCAAAATTTAGATATGGATTAGCTAAACGCTTAGTACTAGCTAGCTTTGAAGACTAAGTCGAATGAATCACGGTTGAAAACTTGTCGCCCAATATAATAATAGAAATGTGAACACCTGTGGAAGTAGAGATTTATTGTTACTGGTGATTTTCCAATATGTAAAAAACGCTATCTATTACATATCATCACTCGTGAGTTTTGATTTTAATATTTTCTGGTAATCAGAGACGTAGACACAATTGAATAATTTGCTAATACTCTTTTTCATTCTTTTTCTCTCTTCAAAGCAATCTACCACAGTTGGTTAAAAGCAAAGGGCTTAATTAAGAAAACAACGAGCTTCTCCTGTTGTCTATCGCAATGGATTCAAATTTTCAACAAGAATCACATTGCTTTCAGTTGATTTTTCTTATGGATACCTATTTGAGATGTGGAAAAGAAGTCACATCAAATTGCATCTCCAATAGGCAATCTATTAGATATGAGATTCAAATTGTCAACTACTGTGTTATTACAGACAACGGCTCTGCCTAACTACAATTACAACTCAATACTATGTTGAAAAAAAATACCAACATGAATTGAAATTAGCGCCTTGGTTTTTGCAATTTAAAAATGTTTTCCTTGTAATATTTTAGCTCCGCGATGCTCTCTTTTATATCGTCCATAGCTCTGTGCCTTTTCTCCTTTGTTGGCGCCAACTTCTTATCTATTTTATGAATGTTTGAGAAAAAAAAAGGAACAACATCATGAATTGGTACCAATGGCAGACGTAAAACATTTATGGGAGGTCAATAGTCACACATTAAAAAAAGAGAAAGTTTAATATGCACCGTGCATAGGGGTTTCTATGCACCGCGGACTTTTTTAGAGGTATTTTTGTAAATTGATATTTACAACATTTCAAAAATGGCATATTTTAAAAATTTCGAAAAAGAATAGTAATAAAATCTCAATAATTGTAAAATTTGGTTTGCTATGAGATTTCAATATTTAGATTAGATTGGCTAAATTAGATTTGTCAATTTACAAAAATACCTCCGAAAAAATCCGCGGTGCATAAAAACCCCTATGCACTATGGTGCATATTAAACTTTCTCTTAAAAAATATCTAAATTTTATGTTTTAAATTATCGGGGTAATAGTAAGGAACTCCACTTTTACATTTTTTTTTCCAGGGGCGAGATTAAATATAATTTTACAGTTTTATCTAAGAAATTATAGTACTTAAAAGTTAGAAAACCTAAAATTCCTTAAAAAAAAATTAGGGAAAATGACCCCATTTAGCTCCACTCAGATCAGCTATGACCAGGACTGCTGCTAGAATGCCTGGTATAGTATAAAAGAAGATTGATTTACCTTTAGGAAACCAGCGAATGCATAGAGCCATGATGCTACTCACATCAACTAGTACATGTGGGAATATAAGGGCTAAGTTTGGCATGTACTTCTGTTACAACATGTTAAAATTAAAAACAAAATCATGGATAGTCCTGATGAGAAAAATGCAACAAAAGGGAACTTTTGTAGAAACCAACCTTTAGGAACAAATAATCAACATAAACCGAGTTCCCTGCCAATTGTGGCGTTTGTGAACCGATGTGCTTCTTCACAAAATCAAGCACCTATAATGGACAAACAGTAAATGAAAGTTTAATTGCAAACTTTAAGGACAACTAATTTTACTACTTGTTCAATGGAAAATAGTCGAATAACATGGACAATTGATCTGTGCAACACTAATATGTGATTTGTAAATCATTCAAATATTTGATTTGGATATGGAATATTTTCTCTGCATATTGAGCATTGTCATGAGTTCAACAAGTTGAATTCACAAATACTCCAAATAAAATGTGAATTTGTGACTTTTCATTGAGACCAACAAAACAAGCCAGATTCAGTTGTTTGGTACTCTCCAATTACTAGTCATGCTCTGCTTGCAGAAAATCAAATTTCTTTCTTTTTTTGCTCTCCTATTGGAATTCATACCAAATTAAAAACTTCTCAGGAAACGTCTAATAGCAGGAACTAATTTCAAAATACAAAAGCCAAGTTTTACTTAAGCCCCTTCAGTATTGGACAATATCCAAAAATATCCCAAGAAACTTGTGCTACCAATGCAAGTCACCTGCTTTTCTGCCTCACGCTCTGAAACAGTGCTTCTCAGAACTCTCTCTGTCAAACCTAAGTAAAAGAATATCACACAACTCAACATTGACACTTCATTGTAATTTTAATAGTTAATAAAAAACATAAAACAAATTTTAAATCATACCACTAGCAGCATGGTGACTGGTGCACCATTCTCCCATATTATCTAAACAGTCTTTTGTCTGACTAATAACTAATTCTGGGCCCTTCATATAAGAACAGGGTTGTCAGAATATGTATATAAATATGAAAAGATGGTACAAAATTTCAAGAGTCTAAGGTGCAGAACTTACCTCGATACTTTTGTTAAGTTTGCCATCTGTGATTACACAAGCAATCTCTAGGATCCTATCTTTTGTAACATCTAGTCCTACAGATAGTGCACACGAGTATTCAATTATGTACATAGAAGTTCTTGAAAACCAAATACATCATCTTGCTGGGTTTGTTTTCTAGCCTGCTCCAACATGCTTGGGACACAAGGCTTAGTTGTTGTTGTTGTTGTTGAATACCAAATACAAAGTATGAAGCACATATATTGTAAAATAGTTTGTTATTCAACAAACGCAAACAAATTTCCAGTGCCTCTGGGTACACATACCACTAATTCAGTTAGAATTTAATTTCCATGTATATAGAAATTTAAAAACATGATAAGCAAACCTGTCATTTCCAAATCAATCCACACAAGAGGCATCTTCAATTCTTCCAACAATGGTGTAGCCCCTCCATTGGTACACATTTTCTCTTTAATTGACTCATTTTCCTTTCCCTTATCTACCAAAAAAGTAACTTAATCTTAATTATACCAGACATGCTCATTGCTTTTTTATGAAAATAAGACCCAAACTTTTGCATTTTGCAATTAACAACCATATTGGTATGCGAATTAAAAAGGTCAAGCCAACATTCTAGTTTATACTATTTCTTTTTATCTTAGTATTACTGCCTACTAATACATGATCTAAGCACCTTAGCCAGATGTTACTTTATTCAAACTAGGAAGGAGAGTTCCAATACTTAAACACAAGCATTCAACAATTCTCAGGAACAGTGAGAAGTGCTTACTTATGTTCAATTACAATGAAATGTTGGAGTTTATTTCCAAAAACCAGAAACCCACAAACTAACTCAATGAGTGGTTTATTTTGTTATAAAGCCAAATTACAATGAAAAGATGGGCACAAAGTTGCAATGGTGCTTTATTTTGTTATAAAGCCAAATTAACTCAATGAGTGGTCCAATTGAAGCCCCGAAATAAGTGCAAACCTGGTTTTGAGGAGGAACTGGCATCACTAGCAGTAGCAGCTGCGATTGTACTTAACTCCTCTGCATCATCAGTCGAATCTAAGCCAAGAACTGAGAATATGTTTGAAAGCCTATTCATTTCTTCTCAAACTGTACCAACTTCTATAGTAGAGAACAACGATGGGCTCAAATCAAATCAGCAAACATAGTTAAAATAATACATATTGTCTGAAATTAAAGACCCAAGTAGCAAAGGGATGAGTACCTTGCCAGACGCCGAGGACCGAGGTGGACCGGACTCACGTGCAGCGTGCGTGAGAGACTAAAAGAGGCGGAGGCGGAACGCCAGGCCTCCGCGTGCGTCCGTGCGACGTGATGCGAGAGAGACGGGAGGTACTGATTACTGAGAATGAATGAAATGAAAGCAACATAACATAAAACCCAGGCACGCGTACACGCCCAGTGTGGAATTCGCATCCTCTGGATGGCCATCCAGTGGATGGTTCGATCTCAGCCGTCTGATTTAATCTCAATGACTATAAATGCCCCGTGCATGATACTAAGATTGATAGGCCCGAAAAAATCTAACCGTTTAGATTAAATCAGACGGTTCGTATCGAAAGACGTCCACTGGATGGTTGTTATACAACCATCCAGAGGATACGCTCCCCCCAATGTGGCCCAATATCAAGCCCAAGCACTCGAATGTTAGCTGTCCGCGAATGGAATGAAATCCTCTGCAGCCAATTTTTTGACTGCTCCAAGAAGCAGTCCTTTCTTTTTTTTTTATATTTCAAAATTTAAAAATTCAAACGTTGATCTTGTCAAATTTTACCGGCGATGCGTTTTCATATAAATTTTATGAAATTTAAAGTCGATTTGATACTTGATTAAATGACATAATTATGAACGTATTAGAATTAATCTAACCAGATTCGTTCATTTGTTGACCTCTTGATCTAGTATCAAATCGGCTTCAAATTTTATAAAATTTATATGAAAATACATCGCCGGTAAAATTTAACAAGATCAATGATTTGGATTCTCCATTTGAATTTTTTTATTTTGAAATATTAAAATAAAGGGGAAAGTACTACTTGGAGCAGTCAAAAAATGACTGTAGAGGATTTCATTCCATCCGGAAATAGCGCTAGTTCTCGTGAACCAAACAAGACACGAACTGCGCTCGGTCTAACAGGCTTTTCTTGGTCAACTGGGGAACGAACTAGCTGTTCGCAAACCCCTAGTTCGCCAACCGCCAACGAGACTTTTCAGTTTAATGGTCACAAGTGCTGTATTCAACCAGACTCAAAAGTACCCCGTGAAATAGTTCAATGTGATCAATTGAGAAGGTAGGACACTACTGATCTACAGTTATCTCTAAACAGAAGCATATTCCTCCTTTTGTCCTTTATATCAGTTCATGAATGGAGCATTCTTTTATTTTAACCATTAAGTTTTACGGATTAGTCCTTTTCTGTTTTGTTGACTTTATTGTTCTCGTGTATCTCCTGAGTTTCATCCAATTCTTTAGTCTATTAACTTTATTATTGTTTTTGTTCAGTTCTTGAATTTTTACAGGTTGACCCTTTGATTTACCAGTTTTACTATCTCATTATCATGTTTTGTTTTAAACTCCGAGTCATTCATTTTATTTTTTTTTTAGAAAAACTAGATAGCGGCTATCTAGGAATTTTATTTGTCTCATCTAAAATACTTCAATTTCAATTCGGAGTGTTACTGTTCAATTATCCCAGCCGTCCAGTTTTGGCTGCCTTCTCATCGGAGCCGTTCGTCTTCACGATGCGCTTCATCTGTGTTTTTCTCTTACTCCTTCATGTAGACTTTTTGTGTAACTTCCTATGCAGGTTGGTTTCATTTAGATTTTCCACCTTTTGCACAAAAGAGAGTGCGCTAGAGTTTGTAGAAAGAATCAGTTGTACAAGCAATACCTCCGCATGGTGGGCCCACCCCTCTTTCTTCTCGCAGTGGGAGTGGATCACGTGAGCAAAAAGATGGACAACAAAAAGGGATGGAATGGTGTATGTGCTCCAGTTTCATTTTATTCCATTATCTCCCTTCATCTAGAGCATTCCGAAAAGCGGAAAAATTCCCAATCCCAACGCTGCTGCTTCTTTCCTCTTTCATGCTCTCTTCTTATTGATGTCTCATTCTCTTGCATCTTTGGAACCCTAGCAAAGTTTACTTCGATTCTAAGCGGTAGTTCGAATCGAGGAAGCTGATGATCGCAGCAAAGGAAGTTGTGTCCTCTCCTCGCCTTGCCTTTGCCAAGTATATCCTATCATGATGGTCGGTGTGCCTCTGGTTTTGAGCATCTTCCAGGTGAAACTCAAGTCAGGCAGGCATACCTTCTTTTCTCAGATGCGTGAAAATCTTAAACTTTCATTAGCACATTTTGACTACAAGCATTCTTCTCTTTTCAGATTTCAGTGAAAAGACCAATAAGAGCGCCTATCGAGCTAACGTTCTTCGATCCGAGGGCAGAAATGAGGAAGGAAGTATTTAGGCAGAATTTCTTTTTAGCAGGTTTGTTTTTCTTGCTTATTTTTAAGTTGATTTGTTGAGATTCTTTTTATTCTTACTGTTTTCTTTTTATGAGCTATGCAGAAAGGTTGCATGATGACAAGGTCATTTGGTCAAATTTGGACCTTGGAGTTTCAATTTCCTTTGAAAATTTTCTTATATTCAAACAAGGTTGGTAATTTTTTTCCCATTTGTTTGGTTCCTTTTTTTAAATAGAGTGACGCCGGCTACAGGATTTGTCAGTTCTCTTTTGATGGATTGAAGGGCAGCCAGAGCCCGGAGGTTTCAAGTGTGCATTATATCATTATGTTTTGTCCAATTGTTAGCGATTGTGATCAAAAGTGTGTGGTTACAATTGTTCAAATGTTTGAACATATAAAAATTTTTGCTCATCAAACATTGTAATTTTCTTTTATTCATGAAACAGAATTAGATTACATGATTGTCGATTTTTGGATGTCATGACATGTTGCCTGCAGTTTCTGAGAAAGGCGGATCATTATTGCAAGGTGATTTTCGTTTTTTTTACTGGAATTGTGCAGCTAATTTAATTGGTTAGATCATGGCTGAATAAAGAGTGCATCCATTTTGGTTTGATTCTTTCTTATTTTGTTCCTTCTCCACCTTGCAGGTTGGGGATCTGCGACTTCTGAGGCCTTGCTTGGGACCTGTGCAGGTAGACAACTGCTCTCTTCTCTTCTTTGTCCTTCCTTAGCTATATGACTTCTGCTTCTTACCTTTTCTTTTCTTTTTGCCTTGCAGTGAGGATTTTGTCTCTGATTTGGTTGCACAACTGTTTGCTTTCCATTTCGAATGAGTATTGAAAATTTCATGGATGTTGTAAGTGTTCCTGTTCCTTTTAGTGATTTTCTTTTATGTTGGAAATACTTAGAGGTGATCTATGTAAGTTTCTTTGATTCATCTTTTTATTTTCTTTTCTGTTTTGGATTGATGTAATGGTTAGCTCATATGATAAATATGCATACAACCTCAAGAAGTTTCCCTTTGCTATTTGTGCATGATCGATTATGAACATGGATGTTGAGGCATATTTTGTCACTTTCTTTCGTATATTATTTTATTTTGTTGGATATTGTAGATTGGTGGATCTCATCAGAGTATTAGTTTCAGATAATGTAGACTGTAGATTGATAAAATAATTGACCCATACTTTTCTGATTCCTTTTTTCTTTGCTCATTCGTGTCATTTGCTTTTGCTAAAATGAGATGCTCCTGTTTTCAGTCTTGTATGGTAGAAATGTTTCTCTTTTATGTCTAAAACAAAAAATGACAGGAATTGCTGGCCAAACAAAGAGCAATGACGAGCTGGATAAATGATCTACAAAAACAAAGAGGAAGTGGTAATGTACAAAGTGCACAATCCAATAGACTGAGAGAGAGCATAGAAAGATGAATTTTACTGCGAGAGGTGATTTTAATTATTCTCCTTTTTGTATCAATAGATGGAAAAAAAATATATATTATTTTTGTAACATGTTAATTTATGTCACGATTTATATGATCATGGAACAAGCATCAAATGATGGCTATTTTTCATCGTAGTCATTCGCCAATCTGATTTTAAAAACGAAATTCCATTGAAATTAAAGGCATTAACAAAGGGAAAACAAAAAATGCACGATGATTCAAGGTAAAATGCAAACCTATTCTCATCGGTCATTCTCTAAGCAATGGGAACTATTAGAAGGGAAAGAAGGCAGAGAAGTGTCAGTGGCATTTCAGTCTTAAATTTTATAAATAAGATTTTCAGAATTATTATATTATTTAAATTAGCCAAAACGGTAAATGGCTATAGTAACCATGATTTGAGGGGTATATGACTAATATTAAAGAATAGAAGGGCATATGGCTAATTAGAGAAAATTTGGAGAATATAAGGCTGATTTTTCCAATAAATAAATACACACACACAAAAATACATCTGTGTTCAAATTGAGCATGAAATTTTAAAAAAATTCTGCCCTGCTCTCCTCATCGTATCTATCTTATTTGGACAGGTACAAACTTGAGCTTCGAGTGAAAGATCAGACAGGAACAACAGTCTTCACATTGCTTGGAAAAGTCGCAAAATTATTATTGGTGCTGACGTCAAAGCGATGATCAAAGAGCGGGACACAACAGATGATGATGCACCAAAACAAATCCTAGAAATTATTGGAAAAGCATATCAGTTCACTGTTCTTCCAAAGGAATCAACAAAATTTGAAGGCGTCAGAATGAACACTATTATCCGTGTAGATGCAGTCCCTCCAAGCAGTACACTCTTTATCCAAACTGACCATCAGGATCAGCCTCCTCCAGTTACCCACCCAACAGGAGCAACAACAAGGTGAGCCATGCTCTATCCAGCAATGCACAAAATCTATCCTTAATATTTGTGCAGTACATCAGCACTCCCATGCTATATTTGCAGATCTATTCTCATAATTGTCTCGATGATATTCCATTGTTGTTGCAGCAAAGCTCTCTCTGATGACATTATCTCACCTGGGCCAGCTCAGTAACCGCAACACCTGCCAGGATCCACCCCCTCTACACCACCTCCGCCACTGAACATCACCACTCCAGTGACAGACAAGCATCAACCCTCACCAGATACAAAAGGGTTCTTTTATTTAATTATACAATTTACTTATCTTATATTTACTTTGTTACTCATCGTTTCACAAAAATATACCTCTTTGGCCAAAAAAAAATAGAAAAACACAGCAAATTAAATACATGTATCGTTCTGTAAAGAGTGCTCATCTCATGCAGCAAAGAACCTGCACATCAGGAACAACACAATCCACCATCCAGCACTGTTAGGAAGAGACTCTTTTCAGAAACAGAAACAATCAACCTGAAAAGGTAAACATTTGTCACCAACAATAGTTTTGCTCTTCTATTTTTTATTCATTCATCCAGTCTCTCACACAGATATTATTGCCAATAAAATGTCTTTTTTTAGTGAAGAACCTGCTCAACACACACCTCTGACAATGCATGGCCCACACGGTGCTCCTGATGAAACTACGAAGGAATCGTTGTCAGCTGAATCTGATGAGTCCGCTCTACACAAAACTCAATCCAGGTACTAAACAAAACAAGAACATTTCATTTTATGGCGTCATTTCATGTTATCAAATATTTAACTCCATGACAAAAATGTATTAATTGCAGCCATATTCCTTAGGAGCTCCCGCTCATCAAAAGGAAAATCATATTTTGTGTGTATAGTTTCATCGCCGCGGATCTCAGCTCACTTGGTCATATTTTGTTGTTAGTACTCCATAGGCGCCTCTTTTGTGTCTCTGATCCTGTGTTAGTCTTTTGTGCCGTCATGCAAAAAAAAAGAAAAAGAATCTATTCTGCTCCAGAGAAATAGACTTCTATTGATCCTTCTCTGATGAAATTATAGGAGATCAACTGGTCAGGATGGTAGACTTCTCAACATCCTCTTCATCATTTCTATACCCAGTTGATCTTCTATAATAGTTTACAGCTAAACTGCCTTGAACTATTATCAGATTAGATACTCAACTGTTTGTGTATGTATTTATATGCGAAAATCTATGTTTACTACATGTCTTACTTCCTTCGCTCACATTCCCTTGCACAATAAAAATATTACACAGTGCACTGCATATCTTTCTTTCTTTCTTCGCACACATTGTGAGCACTGCATTTACCCTCATCAAATTTGGAGCACCCAGCAAAAATTAGATACCTCATGATAAAAAACTTCCATCAATATTGCAAATATTTTAGATTAATCATACATCGCGCGAAGCGCGATGAGGAAGCTAGTTGTTATTATTATTACTTCTACTGTTGTTTATTCACTTTTCTTTTTTTCTTTATGCTTTTGAAATACAGACTTTAAAAAGGTTTGAGTTCATTACTGTCTTTTGTGTTTTGGTCCTACATGTTTTAGAAATTGATTGATTAGTTTCCTTCTTTTGTTGCAACTTTTTGTTCTTTTCCTTTTTCGCCCCCCTTTTTGAAAACAGGTCTTTTTTGTTTATTGTTTTCTTTTTGTTTTGACTTCAGAAATGGATTGATTTTCTTTGTTATAATTACTCTTGTCTCAATTTTCTCATACTTCAAATAGCACATTAGTTCTCATACTTCAATTCTGAGTGTGATTTGGGCATTTCAACTTTTTCTTCATCCGTTCTATGTCTTTTTATCGCAATTATTTACATTTAACCTCTCTATATATTTCAGAATGTAATTGATATCTTATTTAAAAACGATTGTATTATACACAGTAATTACGTATATAAAGTGAAAAATAATTACTTATTACGAGTGTTATTTGAGCATTTTAATCGTTTCTGCAATCGTTCTAAGTCTTTTATCATAATAATCTACATTTATTTTTTCTATACCGCTTATAATATGATTCAGATCTTATTTATTTAAATAGATTGGATTGAGAGCACAATGGTACTACTCTTGACTTTCCTCGTACCTTGAATGTGGCGAATTTTGCCATGAAGTGTGGCTATATGGAAAAGGATGCAAAATTGGAGCTATTGGAGACGCTAGAGCTCAAGCTGTTTGTTCATACAGCTCCAAGAAGATGCGGGCAACAAGGCTGCACTATCAATTTGAACCGAAATAAGGTGAAGAGATGGGGACACCAAATTGCCGCCATGGCTGGGTCAATGGTCGGTCAAACTTTGGCACCATGACCCATTGTCAGACCAAGCTGAACCAACAGGCAAGAGCTCACTGCCACAACAATTTCAAAGTGAAAAGTAGTAGATCCAATCGGTTTTATTAAGTTCAAAGGAAAGACAATTGATTTGAGGCTTCAAATAAAAAGCCAACAGCTGAAAATTTCTCAGTGCCAACGCTTGCAGCCAACATGGCATATCTAAGTGACAAATACAAGTCCAAATCAGCATGCCACCTTCCATGCTTCGTGGGCATTAATTGACACATGTCAAAGTATCACAGGAAGGTGAATTAAGAAGTAAAGTCATGAAGTGAAGAAAAGATGCAAAAAGAAGGTCAGCTCACCAACTATGTATCACAGCCATCAATCAAGCTCCAAAATTCTGAGGAATTGACAAGTGTCAAAGCCATATTAAGAGAAACTCTAAATCCCGGCCTATAAAAGAAGATGAAGACTGAAGATTAAGGGGAGGCACTTTGGAGAATCATACTGGGGCTGTTTGGATTCCTTAGGGAATTTGGAGAATTTCATCTTCCTAGCGTAAATTTATTATAAACAATCCAAACTCTTCACAAATTTACACACTTCTCAATAAATTTATGCCTAGGAATAAGAAATTCTTCAAATTCTCCAAATTCCAAAGCGATCCAAACGGCCCCACTAAGGTGCTGCCAAAATTAACCTCTGAGTGTGATTTGGGCATTTCAAATAATAAAGGAACTAATGCCCAAATCACACTCAGAAAAAGTTGAAATGCCCAAATCTGAATAATGCAATTTGCATTTATATGTGTAATTACCATGTATAATCCAATATTTGTAAATAAAAAATATATGAATCATATTCTATATAGTACGAAGAGTTTAAATGTAGATTATTGTGATGAAATGACATAGAATGAATCCAAAAACGATTGAAATGCTCAAATGATACTCTAAATTGCATAATTTGCAATTTTTATGCATAATTACCATGTATAATCCAATATTTTTGAATAAATAACATATGAATCATATTCTGGACAGTAAGAAGAGTTTAAATGTAGATTATTGTGATGAAATGACTTAGAATGAGTCCTGAACTGATTGAAATGCACAAATGATCCTCGAAATTGCATTATTTACAATTTATACGCGTAGATACAATGTATAATCATATCTTTTTAAATAAATAACATATGAATCATATTCTAGATAGTATAAAGAGTCTAAAATGACTTAGAAGAGTTTGGATTGCTTTATTTGCAATTTTTTTGCTCAATTACCAGGTATGATCGAATATTTTCGAATAAATAATATATTAATCATATTATATATTGTATAAAGAGTTTAAATATAGATTGTTGTGTTGAAATGACTAAGAATGAGTCCAGAAACGATTAAAATGCTCAAATGATCCTAGAAATTGCATTATTTACAATTTATACGCGTAGATACAATGTATAATCATATCTTTTTAAATAAATAACATATGAATCATATTCTAGATAGTATAAAGAGTTTAAATATAGATTAAGGTGATGAAATGACTCAGAATGAGTCAAGAAACGATTGAAATGCTCAAATGATGCTTAAAATTGCATTACTTGAATTTTATATGCGTAATTAACTTGTATAATCCAATCTTTTTTAATAAATACTATAATAATCATATTCTAGACAGTGGTGTAAAGAGTTTAAATGTTGATTATGGCGATGAAATGACTTAGAAGGTGTCCAGCAACAATTGAAATGCTAAAATGATGCTCAGAATTGCATTATTAGCAATTTATATGCGTAATTACATTGTATTATCCAATCTTTTTGAATAAATAATATATTAATTATGTTCTAGACAGTATAGAGAGTTTAAATGTACATTATTGTGATGAAATGACTTCGAATGAATCCAAAAAAAATTAAAATGCTCAAATGATGCTCAGAGTTGCATTATTTGCAAATTTTTTTATGCGCAATTACCATGTATAATCCAAATTTTTTGAATAAATAACATATTAATCACATTTGACACAGTATAAAGAGTTTAAATGTAGATTAATGTGATAAAATGACTTTAAATGAGTCCAGAAAAGATCGAAATGCTCAAATGATTCTCACAATTACATTATTTATACTTTATATGCGTAATTACCATGTATAATCCTACGTTTTTAAATAAATAATATATGAATCATATTTTAAATAGTATCAAGAGTTTAAATGTGGATTATAGTGACATAATGACGTAGAATGATTCCAAAAATGATTGATAGGCTCCATTGATGCTCAGGATTGCATTATTTGAAATTTATGTGCGTAATTACCTTGTATAATCCAATCGTTTTGAATAAATAACATATTAATTACATTCTAGACAGTATAAAGACTTTAAATGTACATCATTGTGCTGAAATAACCTAGAATGAATCCAGAAACAATTGAAATGCTCAGATGATGCTCAGAGTAGCATTATTTGCACTTTCTATGAGTAATTACCTAGTAAAATACAGTTTTTTTGAATAAATAACATATTAATCATATTATAGACAGTATAAAGAGTTTAAATGTGGATTATTGTGATGAAATGACATAGAATAAGTCCAGAAACGATTGAATGCTCAAATGATGCTCAGAATTGCATTATATGCATTTTTTATGCTTAATTACCATGTACAATCCTATCTTTTTGAATAAATAACATATTAATCATATTCTAGACAGTGTAAAAAGTTTATAAATGTGGATATTATGATGAAATGACTTAGAATGATTCCAGAAATGATTGAAATGCTCAATTGATGCTCAGAATTACATTATTTGCAATTTATATGCGTAATTACATTGTATTATCCAATCTTTTTGAATAAATAATATATTAATTATGTTCTAGACAGTATAGAGAGTTTAAATGTACATTATTGTGATGAAATGACTTCGAATGAATCCAAAAAAAATTAAAATGCTCAAATGATGCTCAGAGTTGCATTATTTGCAAATTTTTTTATGCGCAATTACCATGTATAATCCAAACTTTTTGAATAAATAACATATTAATCACATTTGACACAGTATAAAGAGTTTAAATGTAGATTAATGTGATAAAATGACTTTAAATGAGTCCAGAAAAGATCGAAATGCTCAAATGATTCTCACAATTACATTATTTATACTTTATATGCGTAATTACCATGTATAATCCTACGTTTTTAAATAAATAATATATGAATCATATTTTAAATAGTATCAAGAGTTTAAATGTGGATTATAGTGACATAATGACGTAGAATGATTCCAAAAACGATTGATAGGCTCCATTGATGCTCAGGATTGCATTATTTGAAATTTATGTGCGTAATTACCTTGTATAATCCAATCGTTTTGAATAAATAACATATTAATTACATTCTAGACAGTATAAAGACTTTAAATGTACATCATTGTGCTGAAATAACCTAGAATAAATCCAGAAACAATTGAAATGCTCAGATGATGCTCAGAGTAGCATTATTTGCACTTTCTATGAGTAATTACCTAGTAAAATACAGTTTTTTTGAATAAATAACATATTAATCATATTATAGACAGTATAAAGAGTTTAAATGTGGATTATTGTGATGAAATGACATAGAATAAGTCCAGAAACGATTGAATGCTCAAATGATGCTCAGAATTGCATTATATGCACTTTTTATGCTTAATTACCATGTACAATCCTATCTTTTTGAATAAATAACATATTAATCATATTCTAGACAGTGTAAAAAGTTTATAAATGTGGATATTATGATGAAATGACTTAGAATGATTCCAGAAATGATTGAAATGCTCAATTGATGCTCAGAATTACATTATTTGCAATTTATATGTGTAATTACCTTGTATAATCAAATTATTGAATAAATTACATATGAATACAGTATAAAGAGTTTAAATGTACATTAATGTGAATAAATGATTTAGAATAAGTCCAGAAACGATCGAAATGCACAAATCATGCTCAGAATTGCATTATTTGCACTTTATATGCGTAATTACCATGTATAATCCAACATTCTTAAGTAAATTATATATGAATCATATTCTAAACAGTAAAAAGAGTTTAAATGTGGATTATATTGATGAAATGATGTAGAATAAGTGCAGAAACGATTGAAATGCTAAAATGATGCTCTTAATTCCATTACTTGCACTTTATATGCGTAATTAAAATGTATAATCCAATCTTTCTGAATCAATAACAAATTAATCGTATTCTAGACATTATAAAGCGTTTAAATGTAGATTATTATGATGAAATTACTTATAATGATCCAGAAATGATTGAAATGCTCAAATGAGGCTCAAAATTGCATTATTTGCACTATTTATTCGTAACTACCATGTATAATCAGATCTTTTTAAATAAAAAACATATGAATCATATTCTAAATACTATAAAGAGTTCAAATGTGGATTATATTGATGAAATGAATTAGATTGAGTGCAGAAATGATTGAAATTCCAAAATGATGCTCTGAATTGCCTTGCAATTTATATGTGTAATTAACATGTATAATCCAATCTTTTTTATTAAATAACATATTAATCATATTCTAGACATAATAAAGAGTTTAAATGTAGATTATTGTGATGACATGACTTAGAATGAGTCTAGAAATGATTGAAATGCTCAAATAATGCTCAGAATCGCATTATTTGCAATTTATATGTGTAATCCAATCTTTTTGAAAAAATATCATATTAATCATATTCTAGACAGTATGAAGAGTTTAAATGTAGAGTATTGTGATGAAATGAGTTAGAATGAGTCCAGAAATCATTGAAATGATCAAATGATACTCAGAATTGCATTATTTGCACTTTATATTCGTAATTACCCTGTATAATCTATTTTTTAAATAAATATCTTATTAATGATATTCTAAACAGTATAAAGAGTTTAAATGTGTATTATAGTGATGAAATGACTAAGAATGAGTGCAGAAACGATAGAAATGATAAAATGATGCTCAGAATTGAATTACTTGCACTTTATATGCGTAACTAACATATATAATCCAATCTTTTTGAATAAATAACAAATTAATCATATGCTAGACATTATAAAGAGTTTAAATGTAGATTAATGTGATGAAATGACTTCGAATGAGTCCAAAAACGATCAAAATGCTCAAATGATGCTCAGAATTGCATTATTTGCAGTTTTTATGCGTAATTTTCATGTATAATACAATATTTTTGAATAAATAATAAATGAATCATATTCTAAACAGTATAAAGAGTTTAAATGTAGATTAATGTGAAGAAATGACTTAGAATAAGTCCAGAAACGATCAAAATGCTCAAATGATGCTCTGAATTGCTTTATTTGCAATTTATATGCGTAATTACCTTGTATTATCCAATCTTTTTGAATAAATAACAAATGAATTATATTCTATACAGTAAAGGGAGTATAAATGTATATTAATGTGAAGAAATGACTTAGAATGAGACCAGAAACAATTGAAATGCTAAAATGATGCTCTGAATTGTATTATTTGCACTTTATATGCGTAATTAAAATGTATAATCCAATATTTCTAAATCAATAACATATTAATCAAATTCTAGACTTTATAAAGCTTTTAAATGTAGATTATTGTGATGAAATGACTTAGAATGAGTCCAGAAACGATTGAAATGCTGAAATGTGTCTAAGAATTGCATTATTGCACATTATATGCGTAATTATTATGTATAATCCAATATATTTTAATAAATAACATATGAATCATATTCTAAACAGTATAAAGAGTTTAAATGTCGATTATAGTGAAGAAATGACTTAGAATAAGTGCATAAACGATCGAAATGCTAAAATGATGCTCAGAATTGCATTACATTCCGTTTATATGCGTAATTAACAAGTATAATCCAATATTTTTTATTAAATAACACATTAATCATCTTCTAGACATTATAAATGATTTAAATGTAGATTATCGTGATGAAATAACTAAGAATGACCTCAGAAACTATTGAAATGCTCAAAAGATGCTCAGAATTGCATTATTTGCACCTTATATGCACAATTACCATGTATATTGTAATATTTTTAATTAAAGAACATATGAATTATATTCTAAACAGTATAATGAGTTCAAATATATTGATGAAATGACTTAGAATTAGTGCAGAAATGATTGAAATGCTAAAATGATGCTCTGAATTGCATTAATTGCAATTTATATGTGTAATTAACATGTATAATCCAATCTTGTTGAATAAATAACGTATTAATTATATTATAGACATTATAAAGATTTTAAATACAGATTATTGTGATGTAATGACTTAGAATGAGTCCAGAAACGATTGAAAAGCTCAAATGATGCTATAGAATTGCATTATTTGCATTTAATATGCGTAGTTACCATGTAAAATCTAATCTTTATTAATAAATAACATATTAATTACATTCTAGACAGTATAAAGAGTTTAAATGTTGATTATTGTGATGACATGACTTAAATGGAGTCTAGAAACGACTGAAATGCTCAAATGATGCTCAGAATTGCATTATTTGCAATTTACATTTGTAATCAAACTATTTATATTGCTTAGAATAAATAACAATTGAATCATATTCTGGACAGAGTATAAATGTAGATTAATGCGAAGAAATGACTTAGAATAAGTCCAGAAACGATCGTAATGCTCAAATGATGCTCAGAATAATATTATTGCACATTATATGCGGAATTATCATGAATAATCCAATCTTTTTACATAAATAACAAATGAATCTTATTCTAAGCAATATAAATAGTTTAAATGTCGATTATAGTGAAAAAATGACTTAGAATGAATGCATAAACGATTGAAATGATAAAATGATACTCAGAATTGCAATACTTGCACTTTATATGCATAATTAACATGCATAATCCAATATTTCAGAATAAATAATATATTAATCATATTCTAGACATTATAAAGTGTTTAAATGTAGAATATTATGATGAAATGACTTAGAATTAGCCCAGAAACGATTGAAATGCTTGACGGATTCTCAGAATTGCAATATTTGCATTTTATATACGTAATAACTATGTATATTCCAATATTTTTAAATAAATAACATATGAATCATATTCAAACAGTATAAAGAGTTTAAATGTGCATTATATTGATGAAATGACTTAGAATGAGTGCAGAAATGATTGAAATGCTAAAATGATGCTCTGAATTGCATAACTAGCAATTTATATACGTAATTAACTTGTATAATCCAATCCTTTTCAATAATAACATATAAATCATATTCTAAACTGTATAAAGAGTTTAAATGTGGATTAATGCAAAGAAATGACTTAGAATAAGTCCAGAAACAATCGAAATGCTCAAATGATTCTGTCAATTGTATTGTTTGCACTTTATATTCGTAATTACCATGTATAATCCAATCTTCCTAAATAAATAGCAGACAAATCTTAATCTAAACAATATAAAGAGTTTTCATGTGGTTTATAGTGATGAAATGACTTCGAATGAGTGAAAAAAAAACGATTCAAAAGCTAAAATGATACACAGAATTACATTACTTGCACTTTATATGCATAATTAACATGTATAATCCAATATTTCCGAATAAATAACATATTGATCATATTCTAGACATTATAAAGTGTTTAAGTGTAGATTATTGTGATGAAATGACTTAGAATGATTCCACAAACGATTAAAATGCTCAAATTATGTTCCGAATTTTATTATTTGCACTTTATATGCATAATTACCATGTATAATCCTATCTTTTTAAATAAATAACATATGAATCATATTCTAAACAGTATAAAAATTTAAAATGTGGATAATATTGATGAAATGACTTAGAATGAATGCAGAAATGATTAAATGCTAAAATGATGCTTAGAATTGCATTACTTCCAATTTATATGCGTAATTAACAAGTATAATCCAATGTTGTTGAATAAATAACATACCAATCATATTCTAGACATTACAAAGAGTTTAAATATAGATTATTGTGATGAAATGATTTAGAATGAGTCCAAAAAAGATTGAAATGCACAAAGGATGTCAGAATTACATTTTTTTGTACTTTATATGCGTAAGTACCACGTATATTCCAATATATTTAAATAAATAACATATGAATGATATTATAAACAGTATAAAGAGTTTAAATGTGCATTATATTGATGAAATGACTTAGAATGAGTGCAGAAATGATTGAAATGCTAAAATGATGCTCAGAATTGCATTACTTGCACTTTATACGCATAATTTGCAAGTATAATCCAATCTTTCTAAATAAATAATATATTAATCATATTCTACACATTATAAAGTGTTTAAATGTATATTATTGTGATGAAATGACTCAGAATGAGACCAGAAACGACTGAAATGCTCAAATTATGCTCAGAGTAGGATTATTTGCACTTATATGCGTAATTAGCACTTATAATCCAACATTTTTGAATAAGTAACATATTATTCATATTCTAAACAGTATAAATAGTTTAAATCTAGATTATTGAAATTAATCGACTTAGAATAAGTCTAGAAATGATTGTAATGCTTAAATGATGTTCAGAATATCATTATTTGCATTCTATATGCGTAATTACCATTTATAATCTAATATTTTTGAATAAATAACATATTAATCACATTCTAGACATTATAAAGAGCTTAAATGTAGACTATTTTGACTAAATGACTTAGAATGAACTCAGTAATGATTGAAATGCTCAAAGGATGCACATAATTGCATTATTTGCACTTTTTATGCGTAATTACCATGTATGATCCATTCTTTTTAAATAAATAACACGTTAATGATATTCTAGACTGTTTAAAGAGTTTGAATGTCATTATTTTGATGAAATGTCTTAGAATGAGTTAAGAAATGGTTGAAATGCTAAAATGATGCTTAGAATTGCATTACTTGCACTTTATAAGTACAATTAACATGTATAATTCAATCTTTTTGAATAAATAATATATTAATCATATTCTAAATAGTATAAACTGTTCAAATGTGAATTATATTGATAAAATGACTTAGAATGAGTGAAGAAATGATTGAAATGCCAAAATGATGCTCTAAATTGCATTACTTGCAATTTATATGCGTAATTAACATGTATAATCCAATCTTGTTGAATAAAAACATATTAATCATATTCTAGTCATTATAAAGAGTTTAAATATAGATTATTGTGATGAAATAATTTAGAATGAGTCCAGCAACGATTGAAATGCTCAAAGGATGCTCAGACTTGCGTTATTTGCACTTTATATGCGTATTTACCACGTATATTCCAATATTTTTAAATAAATTACATATGAATCATATTCTAAACAGTATAAAGAGTTTAAATGTGCATTATATTGATGAGATGACTTAGAATGAGTGCAGAAATGATTGAAATGCTAAAATGATGCTCAGAATTGCACGACTTGCACTTTATATGCATAATTTGCATGTATAATCCAATCTTTCTTAATAAATAACATATTAATCATATTCTAGAAATTATAAAGTGTTTTAATATTGATTATTGTGATGAAATGACTTAGAATGAGTCCAGAAACGACTGAAATGCTCAAGTTATGCTCAGAGTAGGATTATTTGCACATTACATGCGTAATTACCATGTATAATCCAATATTTTTGAATAAGTAACATATTATTCATATTCTACACAGTATAAATAGTTTAAATGTATATTATTGGGATGAATCGACTTGGAATAAGTCTAGAAATGATTATAATGCTCAAATGATGCTCAGAATATCATTATTTGCATTCTATATTTGTAATTACCATTTATAATCCAATCTTTTTGAATAAAGAGTTTAAATGTAGACTATTTTGACGAAATGAGCTAGAATGAACCCAGTAACGATTGAAATGCTCAAATGATGCACGTAATTGCATTAGTTGCACTTTTATGCGTAATTACCATGTATGATCCATTATTTTTAAATAAATAACACATTAATCATATTCTAGACTGTATAAATAGTTTAAATCTAGATTATTGGAATAAATCGACTTAGAATAAGTCTAGAAATAATTGTAATGCTCAAATGATGTTCAGAACATCATTATTTGCATTCTATATGCGTAATTACCATTTATAATCTAATCTATTTGAATAAATAACATATTAATCACATTCTAGACATTATAAAGAGTTTAAATGTAGACTATTCTGACTAAATGACTTAGAATGAACCCAGTAACGATTGAAATGCTCAAATGATGAACATAATTGCATTATTTGCACTTTTTATGCGTAATTACCATGTATGATCCATTCTTTTTAAATAAATAACACGTTAATGATATTCTAGACTGTTTAAAGAGATTGAATGTCATTATTTTGATGAAATGTCTTAGAATTAGTTCAGAAATGGTTGAAATGCTAAAATGATGCTTAGAATTGCATTACTTGCACTTTATAAGTACAATTTACATGTATAATTCAATCTTTTTGAAAGAATAATATATTAATCATATTCTAAATAGTATAAACTGTTCAAATGTGAATTATATTGATAAAATGACTTAGAATGAGTGAAGAAATGATTGAAATGCCAAAATGATGCTCTAAATTGCATTACTTGCAATTTATATGCGTAATTAACATGTATAATCCAATCTTGTTGAATAAAAACATATTTATCATATTCTAGACATTATAAAGAGTTTAAATATAAATTATTGTGATGAAATGATTTAGAATGAGTCCAGCAACGATTGAAATGCTCAAAGGATGCTCAGACTTGCGTTATTTGCACTTTATATGAGTATTTACCACGTATATTCCAATATTTTTAAATAAATTACATATGAATCATATTCTAAACAGTATAAAGAGTTTAAATGTGCATTATATTGATGAGATGACTTAGAATGAGTGCACAAATGATTGAAATGCTAAAATGATGCTCAGAATTGCACGACTTGCACTTTATATGCATAATTTGCATGTATAATCCAATCGTTCTTAATAAATAACATATTAATCATATTCTAGAAATTATAAAGTGTTTAAATGTTGATTATTGTGATGAAATGACTTAGAATGAGTCCAGAAACGACTGAAATGCTCAAGTTATGCTAAGAGTTGGATTATTTGCACATTACATGCGTAATTACCATGTATAATCCAATATTTTTGAATAAGTAACATATTATTCTTATTCTACACAGTATAAATAGTTTAAATGTATATTATTGGGATGAATCGACTTGGAATAAGTCTAGAAATGATTATAATGCTCAAATGATGCTCAGAATATCATTATTTGCATTCTATATTTGTAATTACCATTTATAATCCAATCTTTTTGAATAAAGAGTTTAAATGTAGACTATTTTGACGAAATGAGCTAGAATGAACCCAGTAACGATTGAAATGCTCAAATGATGCACATAATTGCATTAGTTGCACTTTTATGCGTAATTACCATGTATGATCCATTATTTTTAAATAAATAACACATTAATCATATTCTAGACTGTATAAATAGTTTAAATCTAGATTATGGAATAAATCGACTTAGAATAAGTCTAGAAATAATTGTAATGCTCAAATGATGTTCAGAACATCATTATTTGCATTCTATATGCGTAATTACCATTTATAATCTGATCTTTTTGAATAAATAACATATTAATCACATTCTAGACATTATAAAGAGTTTAAATGTAGACTATTCTGACTAAATGACTTAGAATGAACCCAGTAACGATTGAAATGCTCAAATGATGCACATAATTGCATTATTTGCACTTTTTATGCGTAATTACCATGTATGATCCATTCTTTTTAAATAAATAACACGTTAATGATATTCTAGACTGTTTAAAGAGTTTGAATGTCATTATTTTGATGAAATGTCTTAGAATGAGTTCAGAAATGGTTGAAATGCTAAAATGATGCTTAGAATTGCATTACTTGCACTTTATAAGTACAATTTACATGTATAATTCAATCTTTTTGAAAGAATAATATATTAATCATATTCTAAATAGTATAAACTGTTCAAATGTGAATTATATTGATAAAATGACTTAGAATGAGTGAAGAAATGATTGAAATGCCAAAATGATGCTCTAAATTGCATTACTTGCAATTTATATGCGTAATTAACATGTATAATCCAATCTTGTTGAATAAAAACATATTTATCATATTCTAGACATTATAAAGAGTTTAAATATAAATTATTGTGATGAAATGATTTAGAATGAGTCCAGCAACGATTGAAATGCTCAAAGGATGCTCAGACTTGCGTTATTTGCACTTTATATGAGTATTTACCACGTATATTCCAATATTTTTAAATAAATTACATATGAATCATATTCTAAACAGTATAAAGAGTTTAAATGTGCATTATATTGATGAGATGACTTAGAATGAGTGCACAAATGATTGAAATGCTAAAATGATGCTCAGAATTGCACGACTTGCACTTTATATGCATAATTTGCGTGTATAATCCAATCGTTCTTAATAAATAACATATTAATCATATTCTAGAAATTATAAAGTGTTTAAATGTTGATTATTGTGATGAAATGACTTAGAATGAGTCCAGAAACGACTGAAATGCTCAAGTTATGCTAAGAGTTGGATTATTTGCACATTACATGCGTAATTACCATGTATAATCCAATATTTTTGAATAAGTAACATATTATTCTTATTCTACACAGTATAAATAGTTTAAATGTATATTATTGGGATGAATCGACTTGGAATAAGTCTAGAAATGATTATAATGCTCAAATGATGCTCAGAATATCATTATTTGCATTCTATATTTGTAATTACCATTTATAATCCAATCTTTTTGAATAAAGAGTTTAAATGTAGACTATTTTGACGAAATGAGCTAGAATGAACCCAGTAACGATTGAAATGCTCAAATGATGCACATAATTGCATTAGTTGCACTTTTATGCGTAATTACCATGTATGATCCATTATTTTTAAATAAATAACACATTAATCATATTCTAGACTGTATAAATAGTTTAAATCTAGATTATTGGAATAAATCGACTTAGAATAAGTCTAGAAATAATTGTAATGCTCAAATGATGTTCAGAACATCATTATTTGCATTCTATATGCGTAATTACCATTTATAATCTAATCTTTTTGAATAAATAACATATTAATCACATTCTAGACATTATAAAGAGTTTAAATGTAGACTATTCTGACTAAATGACTTAGAATGAACCCAGTAACGATTGAAATGCTCAAATCATGCACATAATTGCATTATTTGCACTTTTTGTGCGTAATTACCATGTATGATCCATTCTTTTTAAATAAATAACACGTTAATGATATTCTAGACTGTTTAAAGAGTTTGAATGTCATTATTTTGATGAAATGTCTTAGAATGAGTTCAGCAATGGTTGAAATGCTAAAATGATGCTTAGAATTGCATTACTTGCACTTTATAAGTACAATTAACATGTATAATTCAATCTTTTTGAATAAATAATATGTTAATCATATTCTAAATAGTATAAACTGTTCAAATGTGAATTATATTGATAAAATGACTTAGAATGAGTGAAGAAATGATTGAAATGCCAAAATGATGCTCTAAATTGCATTACTTGCAATTCATATGCGTAATTAACATGTATAATCCAATCTTGTTGAATAAAAACATATTTATCATATTCTAGACATTATAAAGAGTTTAAATATAGATTATTGTAATGAAATGATTTAGAATTGAGTCCAGCAACGATTGAAATGATCAAAGGATGCTCAGACTTGCATTATTTGCACTTTTTATGCGTATTTACCACGTATATTCCAATATTTTTAAATAAATTACATATGAATCATATTCTAAACAGTATAAAGAGTTTAAATGTGCATTATATTGATGAGATGACTTAGAATGAGTGCAGAAATGATTGAAATGCTAAAATGATGCTCAGAATTGCACGACTTGCACTTTATATGCATAATTTGCATGTATAATCCAATCTTTCTTAATAAATAACATATTAATCATATTCTAGAAATTATAAAGTGTTTTAATATTGATTATTGTGATGAAATGACTTAGAATGAGTCCAGAAACGACTGAAATGCTCAAGTTATGCTCAGAGTAGGATTATTTGCACATTACATGCGTAATTACCATGTATAATCCAATATTTTTGAATAAGTAACATATTATTCATATTTTACACAGTATAAATAGTTTAAATGTATATTATTGGGATGAATCGACTTGGAATAAGTCTAGAAATGATTATAATGCTCAAATGATGCTCAGAATATCATTATTTGCATTCTATATTTGTAATTACCATTTATAATCCAATCTTTTTGAATAAAGAGTTTAAATGTAGACTATTTTGACGAAATGAGCTAGAATGAACCCAGTAACAATTGAAATGCTCAAATGATGCACATAATTGCATTAGTTGCACTTTTATGCGTAATTACCATGTATGATCAATTATTTTTAAATAAATAACACATTAATCATATTCTAGACTGTATAAATAGTTTAAATCTAGATTATTGGAATAAATCGACTTAGAATAAGTCTAGAAATAATTGTAATGCTCAAATGATGTTCAGAACATCATTATTTGCATTCTATATGCGTAATTACCATTTATAATCTAATCTTTTTGAATAAATAACATATTAATCACATTCTAGACATTATAAAGAGTTTAAATGTAGACTATTCTGACTAAATGACTTAGAATGAACCCAGTAACGATTGAAATGCTCAAATGATGCACATATTTGCATTATTTGCACTTTTTATGCGTAATTACCATGTATGATCCATTCTTTTTAAATAAATAACACGTTAATGATATTCTAGACTGTTTAAAGAGTTTGAATGTCATTATTTTGATGAAATGTCTTAGAATTAGTTCAGAAATGGTTGAAATGCTAAAATGATGCTTAGAATTGCATTACTTGCACTTTATAAGTACAATTTACATGTATAATTCAATCTTTTTGAAAGAATAATATATTAATCATATTCTAAATAGTATAAACTGTTCAAATGTGAATTATATTGATAAAATGACTTAGAATGAGTGAAGAAATGATTGAAATTCCAAAATGATGCTCTAAATTGCATTACTTGCAATTTATATGCGTAATTAACATGTATAATCCAATCTTGTTGAATAAAAACATATTTATCATATTCTAGACATTATAAAGAGTTTAAATATAAATTATTGCGATGAAATGATTTAGAATGAGTCCAGCAACGATTGAAATGCTCAAAGGATGCTCAGACTTGCGTTATTTGCACTTTATATGAGTATTTACCACGTATATTCCAATATTTTTAAATAAATTACATATGAATCATATTCTAAACAGTATAAAGAGTTTAAATGTGCATTATATTGATGAGTGCACAAATGATTGAAATGCTAAAATGATGCTCAGAATTGCACGACTTGCACTTTATATGCATAATTTGCATGTATAATCCAATCGTTCTTAATAAATAACATATTAATCATATTCTAGAAATTATAAAGTGTTTAAATGTTGATTATTGTGATGAAATGACTTAGAATGAGTCCAGAAACGACTGAAATGCTCAAGTTATGCTAAGAGTTGGATTATTTGCACATTACATGCGTAATTACCATGTATAATCCAATATTTTTGAATAAGTAACATATTATTCTTATTCTACACAGTATAAATAGTTTAAATGTATATTATTGGGATGAATCGACTTGGAATAAGTCTAGAAATGATTATAATGCTCAAATGATGCTCAGAATATCATTATTTGCATTCTATATTTGTAATTACCATTTATAATCCAATCTTTTTGAATAAAGAGTTTAAATGTAGACTATTTTGACGAAATGAGCTAGAATGAACCCAGTAACGATTGAAATGCTCAAATGATGCACATAATTGCATTAGTTGCACTTTTATGCGTAATTACCATGTATGATCCATTATTTTTAAATAAATAACACATTAATCATATTCTAGACTGTATAAATAGTTTAAATCTAGATTATGGAATAAATCGACTTAGAATAAGTCTAGAAATAATTGTAATGCTCAAATGATGTTCAGAACATCATTATTTGCATTCTATATGCGTAATTACCATTTATAATCTGATCTTTTTGAATAAATAACATATTAATCACATTCTAGACATTATAAAGAGTTTAAATGTAGACTATTCTGACTAAATGACTTAGAATGAACCCAGTAACGATTGAAATGCTCAAATGATGCACATAATTGCATTATTTGCACTTTTTATGCGTAATTACCATGTATGATCCATTCTTTTTAAATAAATAACACGTTAATGATATTCTAGACTGTTTAAAGAGTTTGAATGTCATTATTTTGATGAAATGTCTTAGAATGAGTTCAGAAATGGTTGAAATGCTAAAATGATGCTTAGAATTGCATTACTTGCACTTTATAAGTACAATTTACATGTATAATTCAATCTTTTTGAAAGAATAATATATTAATCATATTCTAAATAGTATAAACTGTTCAAATGTGAATTATATTGATAAAATGACTTAGAATGAGTGAAGAAATGATTGAAATGCCAAAATGATGCTCTAAATTGCATTACTTGCAATTTATATGCGTAATTAACATGTATAATCCAATCTTGTTGAATAAAAACATATTTATCATATTCTAGACATTATAAAGAGTTTAAATATAAATTATTGTGATGAAATGATTTAGAATGAGTCCAGCAACGATTGAAATGCTCAAAGGATGCTCAGACTTGCGTTATTTGCACTTTATATGAGTATTTACCACGTATATTCCAATATTTTTAAATAAATTACATATGAATCATATTCTAAACAGTATAAAGAGTTTAAATGTGCATTATATTGATGAGATGACTTAGAATGAGTGCACAAATGATTGAAATGCTAAAATGATGCTCAGAATTGCACGACTTGCACTTTATATGCATAATTTGCGTGTATAATCCAATCGTTCTTAATAAATAACATATTAATCATATTCTAGAAATTATAAAGTGTTTAAATGTTGATTATTGTGATGAAATGACTTAGAATGAGTCCAGAAACGACTGAAATGCTCAAGTTATGCTAAGAGTTGGATTATTTGCACATTACATGCGTAATTACCATGTATAATCCAATATTTTTGAATAAGTAACATATTATTCTTATTCTACACAGTATAAATAGTTTAAATGTATATTATTGGGATGAATCGACTTGGAATAAGTCTAGAAATGATTATAATGCTCAAATGATGCTCAGAATATCATTATTTGCATTCTATATTTGTAATTACCATTTATAATCCAATCTTTTTGAATAAAGAGTTTAAATGTAGACTATTTTGACGAAATGAGCTAGAATGAACCCAGTAACGATTGAAATGCTCAAATGATGCACATAATTGCATTAGTTGCACTTTTATGCGTAATTACCATGTATGATCCATTATTTTTAAATAAATAACACATTAATCATATTCTAGACTGTATAAATAGTTTAAATCTAGATTATTGGAATAAATCGACTTAGAATAAGTCTAGAAATAATTGTAATGCTCAAATGATGTTCAGAACATCATTATTTGCATTCTATATGCGTAATTACCATTTATAATCTAATCTTTTTGAATAAATAACATATTAATCACATTCTAGACATTATAAAGAGTTTAAATGTAGACTATTTTGACTAAATGACTTAGAATGAACCCAGTAACGATTGAAATGCTCAAATGATGCACATAATTGCATTTTTTGCACTTTTTATGCGTAATTACCATGTATGATCCATTCTTTTTAAATAAATAACACGTTAATGATATTCTAGACTGTTTCAAGAGTTTGAATGTCATTATTTTGATGAAATGTCTTAGAATGAGTTCAGAAATGGTTGAAATGCTAAAATGATGCTTAGAATTGCATTACTTGCACTTTATAAGTACAATTAACATGTATAATTCAATCTTTTTGAATAAATAATATATTAATAATATTCTAAATAGTATAAACTGTTCAAATGTGAATTATATTGATAAAATGACTTAGAATGAGTGAAGAAATGATTGAAATGCCAAAATGATGCTCTAAATTGCATTACTTGCAATTCATATGCGTAATTAACATGTATAATCCAATCTTGTTGAATAAAAACATATTTATCATATTCTAGACATTATAAAGAGTTTAAATATAAATTATTGTGATGAAATGATTTAGAATGAGTCCAGCAACGATTGAAATGCTCAAAGGATGCTCAGACTTGCGTTATTTGCACTTTATATGAGTATTTACCACGTATATTCCAATATTTTTAAATAAATTACATATGAATCATATTCTAAACAGTATAAAGAGTTTAAATGTGCATTATATTGATGAGATGACTTAGAATGAGTGCACAAATGATTGAAATGCTAAAATGATGCTCAGAATTGCACGACTTGCACTTTATATGCATAATTTGCATGTATAATCCAATCTTTCTTAATAAATAACATATTAATCATATTCTAGAAATTATAAAGTGTTTTAATATTGATTATTGTGATGAAATGACTTAGAATGAGTCCAGAAACGACTGAAATGCTCAAGTTATGCTCAGAGTAGGATTATTTGCACATTACATGCGTAATTACCATGTATAATCCAATATTTTTGAATAAGTAACATATTATTCTTATTCTACACAGTATAAATAGGTTAAATGTATATTATTGGGATGAATCGACTTGGAATAAGTCTAGAAATGATTATAATGCTCAAATGATGCTCAGAATATCATTATTTGCATTCTATATTTGTAATTACCATTTATAATCCAATCTTTTTGAATAAAGAGTTTAAATGTAGACTATTTTGACGAAATGAGCTAGAATGAACCCAGTAACGATTGAAATGCTCAAATGATGCACATAATTGCATTAGTTGCACTTTTATGCGTAATTACCATGTATGATCCATTATTTTTAAATAAATAACACATTAATCATATTCTAGACTGTATAAATAGTTTAAATCTAGATTATGGAATAAATCGACTTAGAATAAGTCTAGAAATAATTGTAATGCTCAAATGATGTTCAGAACATCATTATTTGCATTCTATATGCGTAATTACCATTTATAATCTGATCTTTTTAAATAAATAACATATTAATCACATTCTAGACATTATAAAGAGTTTAAATGTAGACTATTCTGACTAAATGACTTAGAATGAACCCAGTAACGATTGAAATGCTCAAATGATGCACATAATTGCATTATTTGCACTTTTTATGCGTAATTACCATGTATGATCCATTCTTTTTAAATAAATAACACGTTAATGATATTCTAGACTGTTTAAAGAGTTTGAATGTCATTATTTTGATGAAATGTCTTAGAATGAGTTCAGAAATGGTTGAAATGCTAAAATGATGCTTAGAATTGCATTACTTGCACTTTATAAGTACAATTTACATGTATAATTCAATCTTTTTGAAAGAATAATATATTAATCATATTCTAAATAGTATAAACTGTTCAAATGTGAATTATATTGATAAAATGACTTAGAATGAGTGAAGAAATGATTGAAATGCCAAAATGATGCTCTAAATTGCATTACTTGCAATTTATATGCGTAATTAACATGTATAATCCAATCTTGTTGAATAAAAACATATTTATCATATTCTAGACATTATAAAGAGTTTAAATATAAATTATTGTGATGAAATGATTTAGAATGAGTCCAGCAACGATTGAAATGCTCAAAGGATGCTCAGACTTGCGTTATTTGCACTTTATATGAGTATTTACCACGTATATTCCAATATTTTTAAATAAATTACATATGAATCATATTCTAAACAGTATAAAGAGTTTAAATGTGCATTATATTGATGAGATGACTTAGAATGAGTGCACAAATGATTGAAATGCTAAAATGATGCTCAGAATTGCACGACTTGCACTTTATATGCATAATTTGCGTGTATAATCCAATCGTTCTTAATAAATAACATATTAATCATATTCTAGAAATTATAAAGTGTTTAAATGTTGATTATTGTGATGAAATGACTTAGAATGAGTCCAGAAACGACTGAAATGCTCAAGTTATGCTAAGAGTTGGATTATTTGCACATTACATGCGTAATTACCATGTATAATCCAATATTTTTGAATAAGTAACATATTATTCTTATTCTACACAGTATAAATAGTTTAAATGTATATTATTGGGATGAATCGACTTGGAATAAGTCTAGAAATGATTATAATGCTCAAATGATGCTCAGAATATCATTATTTGCATTCTATATTTGTAATTACCATTTATAATCCAATCTTTTTGAATAAAGAGTTTAAATGTAGACTATTTTGACGAAATGAGCTAGAATGAACCCAGTAACGATTGAAATGCTCAAATGATGCACATAATTGCATTAGTTGCACTTTTATGCGTAATTACCATGTATGATCCATTATTTTTAAATAAATAACACATTAATCATATTCTAGACTGTATAAATAGTTTAAATCTAGATTATTGGAATAAATCGACTTAGAATAAGTCTAGAAATAATTGTAATGCTCAAATGATGTTCAGAACATCATTATTTGCATTCTATATGCGTAATTACCATTTATAATCTAATCTTTTTGAATAAATAACATATTAATCACATTCTAGACATTATAAAGAGTTTAAATGTAGACTATTCTGACTAAATGACTTAGAATGAACCCAGTAACGATTGAAATGCTCAAATCATGCACATAATTGCATTATTTGCACTTTTTGTGCGTAATTACCATGTATGATCCATTCTTTTTAAATAAATAACACGTTAATGATATTCTAGACTGTTTAAAGAGTTTGAATGTCATTATTTTGATGAAATGTCTTAGAATGAGTTCAGCAATGGTTGAAATGCTAAAATGATGCTTAGAATTGCATTACTTGCACTTTATAAGTACAATTAACATGTATAATTCAATCTTTTTGAATAAATAATATGTTAATCATATTCTAAATAGTATAAACTGTTCAAATGTGAATTATATTGATAAAATGACTTAGAATGAGTGAAGAAATGATTGAAATGCCAAAATGATGCTCTAAATTGCATTACTTGCAATTCATATGCGTAATTAACATGTATAATCCAATCTTGTTGAATAAAAACATATTTATCATATTCTAGACATTATAAAGAGTTTAAATATAGATTATTGTAATGAAATGATTTAGAATTGAGTCCAGCAACGATTGAAATGATCAAAGGATGCTCAGACTTGCATTATTTGCACTTTTTATGCGTATTTACCACGTATATTCCAATATTTTTAAATAAATTACATATGAATCATATTCTAAACAGTATAAAGAGTTTAAATGTGCATTATATTGATGAGATGACTTAGAATGAGTGCAGAAATGATTGAAATGCTAAAATGATGCTCAGAATTGCACGACTTGCACTTTATATGCATAATTTGCATGTATAATCCAATCTTTCTTAATAAATAACATATTAATCATATTCTAGAAATTATAAAGTGTTTTAATATTGATTATTGTGATGAAATGACTTAGAATGAGTCCAGAAACGACTGAAATGCTCAAGTTATGCTCAGAGTAGGATTATTTGCACATTACATGCGTAATTACCATGTATAATCCAATATTTTTGAATAAGTAACATATTATTCATATTTTACACAGTATAAATAGTTTAAATGTATATTATTGGGATGAATCGACTTGGAATAAGTCTAGAAATGATTATAATGCTCAAATGATGCTCAGAATATCATTATTTGCATTCTATATTTGTAATTACCATTTATAATCCAATCTTTTTGAATAAAGAGTTTAAATGTAGACTATTTTGACGAAATGAGCTAGAATGAACCCAGTAACAATTGAAATGCTCAAATGATGCACATAATTGCATTAGTTGCACTTTTATGCGTAATTACCATGTATGATCAATTATTTTTAAATAAATAACACATTAATCATATTCTAGACTGTATAAATAGTTTAAATCTAGATTATTGGAATAAATCGACTTAGAATAAGTCTAGAAATAATTGTAATGCTCAAATGATGTTCAGAACATCATTATTTGCATTCTATATGCGTAATTACCATTTATAATCTAATCTTTTTGAATAAATAACATATTAATCACATTCTAGACATTATAAAGAGTTTAAATGTAGACTATTCTGACTAAATGACTTAGAATGAACCCAGTAACGATTGAAATGCTCAAATGATGCACATATTTGCATTATTTGCACTTTTTATGCGTAATTACCATGTATGATCCATTCTTTTTAAATAAATAACACGTTAATGATATTCTAGACTGTTTAAAGAGTTTGAATGTCATTATTTTGATGAAATGTCTTAGAATTAGTTCAGAAATGGTTGAAATGCTAAAATGATGCTTAGAATTGCATTACTTGCACTTTATAAGTACAATTTACATGTATAATTCAATCTTTTTGAAAGAATAATATATTAATCATATTCTAAATAGTATAAACTGTTCAAATGTGAATTATATTGATAAAATGACTTAGAATGAGTGAAGAAATGATTGAAATTCCAAAATGATGCTCTAAATTGCATTACTTGCAATTTATATGCGTAATTAACATGTATAATCCAATCTTGTTGAATAAAAACATATTTATCATATTCTAGACATTATAAAGAGTTTAAATATAAATTATTGCGATGAAATGATTTAGAATGAGTCCAGCAACGATTGAAATGCTCAAAGGATGCTCAGACTTGCGTTATTTGCACTTTATATGAGTATTTACCACGTATATTCCAATATTTTTAAATAAATTACATAT
Source organism: Rhynchospora pubera (assembly GCA_028095005.1). Classification (NCBI taxonomy): domain Eukaryota; kingdom Viridiplantae; phylum Streptophyta; class Magnoliopsida; order Poales; family Cyperaceae; genus Rhynchospora; species Rhynchospora pubera. The sequence continues at coordinate 25,889,496 of CM051461.1, forward strand.
GAATCATATTCTAAACAGTATAAAGAGTTTAAATGTGCATTATATTGATGAGTGCACAAATGATTGAAATGCTAAAATGATGCTCAGAATTGCACGACTTGCACTTTATATGCATAATTTGCATGTATAATCCAATCGTTCTTAATAAATAACATATTAATCATATTCTAGAAATTATAAAGTGTTTAAATGTTGATTATTGTGATGAAATGACTTAGAATGAGTCCAGAAACGACTGAAATGCTCAAGTTATGCTAAGAGTTGGATTATTTGCACATTACATGCGTAATTACCATGTATAATCCAATATTTTTGAATAAGTAACATATTATTCTTATTCTACACAGTATAAATAGTTTAAATGTATATTATTGGGATGAATCGACTTGGAATAAGTCTAGAAATGATTATAATGCTCAAATGATGCTCAGAATATCATTATTTGCATTCTATATTTGTAATTACCATTTATAATCCAATCTTTTTGAATAAAGAGTTTAAATGTAGACTATTTTGACGAAATGAGCTAGAATGAACCCAGTAACGATTGAAATGCTCAAATGATGCACATAATTGCATTAGTTGCACTTTTATGCGTAATTACCATGTATGATCCATTATTTTTAAATAAATAACACATTAATCATATTCTAGACTGTATAAATAGTTTAAATCTAGATTATGGAATAAATCGACTTAGAATAAGTCTAGAAATAATTGTAATGCTCAAATGATGTTCAGAACATCATTATTTGCATTCTATATGCGTAATTACCATTTATAATCTGATCTTTTTGAATAAATAACATATTAATCACATTCTAGACATTATAAAGAGTTTAAATGTAGACTATTTTGACTAAATGACTTAGAATGAACCCAGTAACGATTGAAATGCTCAAATGATGCACATAATTGCATTTTTTGCACTTTTTATGCGTAATTACCATGTATGATCCATTCTTTTTAAATAAATAACACGTTAATGATATTCTAGACTGTTTAAAGAGTTTGAATGTCATTATTTTGATGAAATGTCTTAGAATGAGTTCAGAAATGGTTGAAATGCTAAAATGATGCTTAGAATTGCATTACTTGCACTTTATAAGTACAATTAACATGTATAATTCAATCTTTTTGAATAAATAATATATTAATCATATTCTAAATAGTATAAACTGTTCAAATGTGAATTATATTGATAAAATGACTTAGAATGAGTGAAAAAATGATTGAAATGCCAAAATGATGCTCTAAATTGCATTACTTGCAATTTATATGCGTAATTAACATATATGATCCAATCTTGTTGAATAAAAACATATTAATCATATTCTAGACATTATAAAGAGTTTAAATATAGATTATTGTGATGAAATGATTTAGAATGAGTCCAGCAACGATTGAAATGCTCAAAGGATGCTCAGACTTGCATTATTTGCACTTTATATGCGTATTTACCACGTATATTCCAATATTTTTAAATAAATTACATATGAATCATATTTTAAACAGTATAAAGAGTTCAAATGTGCATTATATTGATGAGATGACTTAGAATGAGTGCACAAATGATTGAAATGCTAAAATGATGCTCAGAATTGCACGACTTGCACTTTATATGCATAATTTGCATGTATAATCCAATCTTTCTTAATAAATAACATATTAATCATATTATAGAAATTATAAAGTGTTTAAATGTTGATTATTGTGATGAAATGACTTAGAATGAGTCCAGAAACGACTGAAATGCTCAAGTTATGCTCAGAGTAGGATTATTTGCACATTAAATGCGTAATTACCATGTATAATCCAATATTTTTGAATAAGTAACATATTATTCATATTCTACACCGTATAAATAGTTTAAATCTATATTATTGGGATGAATCGACTTAGAATAAGTCTAGAAATGATTGTAATGCTCAAATGATGCTCAGAATATCATTATTTGCATTCTATATGTGTAATTACTATTTGTAATCCAATCTTTTTGAATAAAGAGTTTAAATGTAGACTATTTTGACGAAATGAGGTAGAATGAACCCAGTAACGATTGAAATGCTCAAATGATGCACATAATTGCATTATTTGCACTTTTTATGCGTAATTACCATGTATGATCTATTCTTTTTAAATAAATAACACGTTAATGATATTCTAGACTGTTTAAAGAGTTTGAATGTGCATTATTGTGATGAAATGTCTTAGAATGAGTTCAGAAACAATTGAAATGCTATAATGATGCTCAGAATTGCATTATTTGCACTTTATTTGAGTAATTAACATGTATAATCTAGTATTTTTGAACAAAAAAATATATTAATCATATTCTAGACATTATAAATAGTTTAAATGTAGATTATTGTGATGAAATGACGTAGAATGAGTCCAAATCGATTAAAATGCTCAAATGATGTTCAGAATTGCATTATTTCCATTTTATATGGGTAATTACAATGTATAATCCAATCTTTTTGAATAAGTAACATATTAATCCTATTCTAGACAGTATAAAGAGTTTAAATCTAGATTGTTGTGACGAATCAAATTAGAATGAGTCAAGAAACAATTATAATGCTCAGAATTGCATTATTTGCACTTTATATGCGTAATTATAATGTATATTTCAATCTTTTGAATAAATAACATATGAATCATATTCTAGACAATACAAAAATTTTAAATGTGGATTATAGTGATGAAATGACTAAGAATGTGTCTAGAAATGATTGAAATGCTCAAATGATTCTCAAAATTGCATTATTTGCATTTCATATGCGTTATTATCATGTATAATCCAATATTTTGAATAAATAACATATGAATCATATTCTAGATAGTGTAAAGAGTTTGAATGTGGATTATTATGATGATATAACTAGGAATGAGTTCAGAAACGGTTGAAATGCTCAAATGATGCTTAAAATTGCTCAATTGCATTTTTTGCACTTTATATGCATAATTACCATGTATAATCTAATATTTTTGAATAAATAATATATGAATCATATTCTAGACAGAGTAAAGAGTTTAGATGTAGATCATATTAGGAAGTGGTTAGGATGCACAATTTCATTTTTTATTACATTTAGTAAACATAGAACTAGCAAACACCGACTCCATGGCGTAGGAGTCGGTGGCGTGTTGTGCCTCTCTTCCTTCTTCTCCAATGGATGACCTCGAGTCTACCAAGAGAATCACCACGATCTCGAAACCGTGTTAGCGATTGGAGATCACGTCTAACCCTTTCTTCCTTTTCTTTCGATTAAACTATTTTAATGGTGGAAGAAGTTTGCTCAACACATGAGCCAAGAGGATGGGAGAAGAGAGCAAGAAGAAGAAAACTGAAAATTTTCTTCTCTTTTTGAATTTCGGCCAGGAGAGAGAGAGAGGAAGTTAGGATTTGCTCCAAACCTGAACCCTCTATTTATAGCTCTCTAAACCTAATTTCCAAATTTATCACATGGACAATTTTGCCCTTCTATGGCCTGCCTTGGATAGGCCTTTAATGGGCTACAACAATTGTATTTAGACCCATTAAATTAATTCCTTTAATTGCTTTTTTAACCATCCTAATCAGACTTTTAATTAACTATTTAAATAAAGGCCCAAATAGCTCAATTAAATAAAGTAAGTTGAACAAAATTAATTATTAACTTATTAATAATTATTTTGGGATTAGCTAATGCACTAATTTATTTCTATATGATCCTTTGACTTAATTAATTATGACGGTTCGCAACGGTATATAATTAATTAATCAACTTATCATATTTTCGCAATACTCACTGTTGCGAATAAATAAATAATGTGATCCTTTGAGGATTTATGATATGGTGGCCATGGAATTAAATCGCTATTTAATTCCAATAATCATAAGCAGTATCTAGCAACACGTTATGACTCCTAATTCGCATAAATAATGTACTGATGTGACACCCCAAAACCGGGTATGCCAGTGCACGCTACCATCTGCACACCCGCAAGGCTTAACTTAAACTAATCCATTAAAATATTAGAGTTAAAGTGTTTAAACTACAAATTTCTGCCAACTTTCATCAAAGTATCTCAAAGTAAGAATTATTGATATCATGTACAACATCTTAAAGAAAAATCCAAGTGGACATATTACACAAATTACTTAGTTCATAACCAGAATAACAATTGGCCTACAATGTGTCGATCTTCTCGTCGCTCGATCTAGAACCTGGAACCCACAACCAATGTGGAAATAATGCAAAAAGCAGAGCGGTATTCAGTTCCAGTCACACAAGCCCTAAGGTACATGATCAGGAACTAACTACCGGCTGAGTTTAAAACAAATATTATAGCTATACAAATAAGTTAGATAACATCATACATAATCATTAGTTTCATCCTCATCTTAATAGAACACATGCAATGCATTATGAGCACGGTATTTACATCCTTCAATAAGGAACACAAATACAATATGGCATTTCAGAAACCGGCTCAGGTTGGACAACACATTAAATGCAAGTCTGGTTATTGATCATTACGACTTCATTCACAGATTTTATAGTCCGTAGACTCAGATTTTATAGTCCGTAGACTCTGCCTTTTATAGTCCGTAGACTCTTCCTTTATAGTCCGTAGACTCAGATTACCACAATTCAGACAAAACATAATATCAAACAGTACTACCAGAGAGAACATTGTCAGAATACCGATCATAAGCGGTTATCTCTCGAGGCTCAAGGAACGGGTCATGACTCCGTCCTCGAGTCAACCAATGTCTATTCAATCACACAAGTAGCACAGACCTTTTGAAGTCACTCAATCGAAAACCATTCATCATGTGTAACATTCATACAATAATATTAACATACGATACAAATACAAATATGCATTCAATGAATGAGTAATCCAACATGATGCAAATTCTATAGTTAAGTTCATAAGATGTAAACCAGAGTTTGTGTGCATCCGCACCTGAAATCAAAGCACTTCATAATCGAGCAGCAAAACATCAAATATAGACAAGCAATTTAATTGTAGTACTCCTTTTTGTATCAGTTTCTTCTTACTCTGATACGTTTATCTAAGTCTACACAACAAGACTATTCTAAGTACTCACTCAAATAGATCACACAAGAAACAAGTAAATACAAACTCCAATTATGACACATTATGTGGTCGGGTTAGGGTTTATCACGACTTAGACATTAAAGGTAATGATATGAATAAAGTTTAGGGCCTAAACCATAATTTCCTAATCTCTAATATATCAAAGGATCTTATGAGGTTGTAGAGCTCTTCAAGAGCTTTCCAACGGTCTTTGAATTACCTAAAACGGACTCCGGATGACAAAGTTATGGCCAAAAGAAAATCTGTTGTCAGAGGGAACAATCCAGACTGAATTACAATTGATCCGGACCGAATTTTAGAAGCTGTATTTTCCAGAGGAATCAATCCGGACAGAATTGTAACTGATCCGGACCGGATTCCAGTCTCTGGGCTGAAATACTGAACAAGGACAGAATTTGTGGTTAAACTTGAGGATCATTTGCAAAATTTCTTACCACTAATACATAACGAAATGAATTAATTCAGGTATTGTTTAACCAACCAAATTTATCACTTAACTCTTTGAACTAACAAAAATTTATTGGAACAAACTAAAGAACAACCAATTAAGGAATTAAAGCTAAAATTCGTTTTTCAAACAACCCATAGAGCTAAAATGCTCAAAACTTCACCAAATCGAACCAAACTCAAAATGCAGCTACTATAGCGTATTATTAACTTAAATCAACAATAATTTTCAGTTCTAGACCTGATTTTAAGGTACATTTTTCAGAAATCCAGTTTAAACCACGATACTTTTGCATGCATAACTAAACTCTCAAAAAAATCGACTCAAACACTAAATGTAGATAATAAATTTCATCAGAATAGTATCATTTTCATTTCAGCTGTTTTCGAATTCATTATTAGTTATTTCATCAGAATAATGCATCGACAACCAAGAAGACTCGTTCTTCATCGGTTCCTCCACCTAGAATAAGAAGTAAAGGCTAAATGACAATTTGGTTTTCTGTTTCTTACTTTTATTTCGTTATTTCGATAGGTTTGTATGTTATTATTTGCATGATAGTTGTTTGTTGCTTTGAAAACATGTAAGACGAAATTTTATTATGTCTTATGGCTAGGTGGTAGATTATTTTAGTATTTGTGATGACTTGATGGATTTTGTTATGCTATGTGATTTGATATGTTGAGAATTAATTGTTATGCTTAATTTAATTAATTGCTTGCTTGATGTTTATAAATGGATGAATCGTGACATTTGTAGGGAGTTAAACTAGATCAACCTATTAATTCATTAAAAGTATATGAGATAAACCAAACTCTCGAAAGAGGATGTTAACTCACGACCGAAAGGTGTAGTTTTAACGATCTGAAAGGACGTAGATACCTCTAAAAATCCAACATAAAAGACTTAAAGTAACTAAATTCCAGCACTAAAGTTTAGGATTAGTTAACTTATGTGGTGAAAACCAAGTTCCAAATCAAGTCCAAACCAAAATTTCTATAGCTGAGACTAGAATTTAGGTCTAGTCGACGAGTAACCTTCACGCAACACTAGCTAAAAATATCAAGTCAAAGTAGAGAGTCTGGAGCGTGTTTCAGCACAACTTATAAATTTTGGTCTGAAATATTTATTTCTCGTTTGAAATAAAATACGTGGTAACAAGTGCTTCTATAGCTAAACTAATTGAACCTGGAATCCTAAGACATTTTTTGCATCCGTTGAGTTCATAAAACAATAAAAATCAATCAAAAATATTTTATTAAATTGCACTTCATTTTATTTGTTACTTGATATTGATTTTACAACGAAAACTCCACAAAGATTTAAATTGTCTAGCTTTTAAGAGAGATTAAGTCCGGTAGTCATTTGCCCATCAACTAGTAGAGTAGATCAGTAGAATAAGGTTATTTATTTTATTTGAGACCGGGTTCGAAAACCTCTATCAAACATCATGGCCTTATTGAAAGAATTTAGGTTCCTTATTCCCAAATCTCCTTGGTTCAAAGGCAGATTAATTTTATGCCAGGCCAGTAGAGTTAGAAATCTATTTTTATTCATATTTTGACGTCGTTCGGATCGGGAGACTTAGAGAAACCGGCAAGCATAACGATACATCACTAGAAGAGGAGTAAGAACTCGACCTAATAGTGGATAAAAGAGGAGATAAACTCAACTCACAAGTAAAATTCGTAATAATTCAATAATCTCCTTATTACATCATGATATTCAGCTTATATAGCATTCTACTATATTGAAAACCCACTACACATTAATATAATATCTCAACCACTTTTTCTAATACCAAAACACATTAAATAAACTCTTAGAAGACCACAAAGATAGCACAAATTATCATAACAGACTATTAACTCACTTTTGACTAATTAAAACTCAAAATAACTCCCAACTAACTTATTAATAACTTTTGACTACTCCTTTGATTGGATGACGTGGCTCAGATAATTAGTCGGTATCTTGATCGGTGTCATACGCTTCTGCTGCGCTGAAACTCGTCCTCGAGTTTAGCTTATCTTCTTATTGCGATCTTTGTAAACCTCTTGAAAATAGAACGACTAAATAAGAAACATATGAATTGCATGAAGAGGTTTTGGTTGTCATGTTTTTATGCCTTCAAAATTTAATATATTGGTTCGAGCCACAAGAATTAAAAACTCAAACTTGGCTCACCACATTTCCGCTGCGATTTCTTAAAATTCTTCTCCATGTAAGCAACAAGAACATTCGCCACTCACATACGATACACCATAACACATAAGAAACCAGAATCGTGTGGTGCAATCCACAAAAAGGTAATCTCGCACATAGCTCTGTTGTTTGATGAAAAACAACACAAAACTGAGTATTGCAACCGTTCAAGAATGTAAAATATCTTGCATTTGTTGGCATGAGACTCGATTGCAAGAACGGATCGCTATATTCTGAACTCATGATTTTGTTGTTATTTAAATGCAAAGTTTCCAACTCAAACAATTCAGTCATTGTTACCAAAGAATTACTCTCCAAGTTTGAACTCTTTGCAAAGCCAGTAGGAGAGGTTGACGGCACCGATAAGTCATCAACAACTTCTTCATCAATGAATATTGGACTGTCAAAAAGATTCACTTTTGTCTCAGTTTCATCCATCACAATAAACACATCATCCTCATCATCGGGATACTTATCAAAAATTGGTGGAGAATCAAATGGTATACTTTCATGCACAACTCTTTCAGAAATTTGAAAGATATTATCATTTCTCAATTGAATGCTTTTAGCTATGACCCATTGGAAACAAGTGCTCTTTTGGGTGTAGAGTCGATGTCGAGCCGCTTCAACACAAGACATCAATGTTGGCTTGCTGTCGTGGAAGGGGTTGCTCTCTTCATCTTTACCATTATCATCAGGGTCAGCTGAAACACGATTTAATGTATCGTATTTTCTTCCAGAGTCCCACACATGAACAAAATGGTTGTTTCTCTGCTGGAGGTGAGGTGGTAGAGAAACGTTGTCGCAGGAGATGAATTGTTGTCGGTGGTGAGAAAAAAAGTCGATGTAGCTCGATGAATCGTGCCTCGGTCGGCGATCTCGATTCACATGAGTGTTACTTGTGGAAGAACCGTGCCTCGGTCGGCGATCTCGATTCTCACAATTGCTACCAGTGGAAGAACCGTGCCTCGGTCGGCGATCTCGATTCTCACAAGTTGTGCTTCTCGAAAGGCCATGCCTCATTCGGCGGTCTTGGATTCGATTAGCCTCCAATTGCGCAACACGCTCATGGAGTTGTTGTACAAGCTGTCTCAGCTCTCGCACCTTCGCAATGCATTGATCTTCGCCTCCATGGTGGATGTTGTGCTGTCTACAACGATCAGCCATCAAACCTGAAGAAGCTCTGATACCAAATGACGCCGTTCGGATCGGGAGACTTAGAGAAACTAGCAAGCGTAATGGTACATCACTAGAAGAGGAGTAAGAACTCAACCCAACAGTGGATAAAGAGGAGATAAACTCAACTCACAAGTAAAATTCGTAATAATTCAATAATCTGCTTATTACATTCTGATTTTCAGCTTAAATAGCAATCTAATACAATTAAAATCTACTACCCATTAATATATCATCTCAACCACTTTTTCTAATCCCAAAACACACTTAATTACCTCCTAGAAGACCACAAAAGACAACACAAAATACAACAACAGATTATTAACTCATTAAGACTAAAAATAACTCCCAACTAACTTATTAATAACTTTTGACTGCTCCTTTGATTGGATGACGTGGCTCAGATAATTGGTCGGTATCTTGATCGGTGTCATAATAACTAATTTCTGAGTAGTGAGTTTTAATAAGTTTTGACTCACAAAATATCATAACAGACTATTAATAACAGACTATTAACTCACTTTTGACTAATTAAAACTCAAAATAACTCCCAACTAACTTATTAATAGTCGAACCAATATATTAAATTTTGAAAATTTTGAAGGCATAAAAACATGACAACCAAAACCTCTTCATGCAATTCATATGTTTCTTATTTAGTCGTTCTATTTTCAAGAGGTTTACAAAGATCGCAATAAGAAGATAAGCTAAACTCGAGGACGAGTTTCAGCGCAGCAGAAGCGTATGACACCGATCAAGATACCGACTAATTATCTGAGCCACGTCATCCAATCAAAGGAGTAGTCAAAAGTTATTAATAAGTTAGTTGGGAGTTATTTTGAGTTTTAATTAGTCAAAAGTGAGTTAATAGTCTGTTATGATAATTTGTGCTATCTTTGTGGTCTTCTAAGAGTTTATTTAATGTGTTTTGGTATTAGAAAAAGTGGTTGAGATATTATATTAATGTGTAGTGGGTTTTCAATGTAGTAGAATGCTATATAAGCTGAATATCATGATGTAATAAGGAGATTATTGAATTATTACGAATTTTACTTGTGAGTTGAGTTTATCTCCTCTTTTATCCACTGTTGGGTTGAGTTCTTACTCCTCTTCTAGTGATGTATCATTACGCTTGCTAGTTTCTCTAAGTCTCCCGATCCGAACGGCGTCATTTGGTATCAGAGCTTCTTCAGGTTTGATGGCTGATCGTTGTAGACAGCACAACATCCACCATGGAGGCGAAGATCAATGCATTACAAAGGTGCGAGAGCTGAGACAGCTTGTACAACAACTCCATGAGCGTGTTGCGCAATTGGAGGCTAATCGAATCCAAGTCCGCCGAATGAGGCATGGCCTTTCGAGAAGCATAACTTGTGAGAATCGAGATCGCCGACCGAGGCACGGTTCTTCCACTGGTAGCAATTGTGAGAATCGAGATCGCCGACCGAGGCACGGTTCTTCCACAAGTAACACTCATGTGAATCGAGATCGCCGACCGAGGCACGATTTATCGAGCTACATCGACTTTTCTTCTCACCACCGACAACAATTCATCTCCAGTGACAATGTTTCTCTACCACCTCACCTCCAGCAAAGAAACAACCATTTTGTTCATGTGCGGGACTCTGGAACAAAATACAATACATTGAATCGTGTTTTAGCTGACCCTGATGATAGTGGTAAAGATGAAGAGAGCAACCCCTTCCACGACAGCAAGCCAACATTGATGTCTTGTGTTGAAGCGGCTCAACATCGACTCCACACCCAAAAGAGCACTTGTTTCCAATGGGTCATAGCTAAAAGCATTCAATTGAGAAATGATAATATCTTTCAAATTTCTGAAAGAGTTGTGCATGAAAGTATATCATTTGATTCTCCACCAATTTTTGATAAGTATCCCGATGATGAAGATGATGTGTTTATTGTGATGGATAAAACTGAGACAAAAGTGAATCTTTTTGACAGTCCAATATTCATTGATGAAGAAGTTGTTGATGACTTATCGGTGCCGTCAACCTCTCCAACTGGCTTTGCAAAGAGTTCAAACTTGGAGAGTAGTTCTTTGGTAACAATTACTGAATTGTTTGAGTTGGAAACTTTGCATTTAAATAACAACAAAATCATGAGTTCAGAATATAGCGATCCGTTCTTGCAATCGAGTCTCATGCCAACAAATGCAAGATATTTTACATTCTTGAACGGTTGCAATACTCAGTTTTGTGTTGTTTTTCATCAAACAACAGAGCTGTTGGTTAAACATTTTCTCTCGATTTGCCGATTTGCAAAACAACACCGAAACCTTTGAACTAACATCTCTATTTAGTGTTTTATAGCTAAATTTATTGAAGAATGGATTAAAGCAAGTGTGGCACTTAGTTTGGAGCTTCAAGAGATTGCTTTGGTCTAGTTAGAGTCAATAATTAAGGTTTAATTAATCTCTAAACTAATCTCAATCAATTTGCTGGTAAAATGCTCAGTTTTTCTGTCCAGCGTCATACAACGCCAGCGGCCGTTACACAACGCTGAGTTAATTCGATTTTAAATTGCAAAATCTCTGACAAGGTTGGAACAGCGTTACACAACGCTCAGTAGCGTTGTGCAACGCTAGTTCATTTGTTTTTAAACCAGTTAAATCCTTTTTCCCCTTGTCAGAACGTTGTGCAACGCTAAGTAACGTTACACAACCTTTCCACCTCTACGTTGTGTAACGCCACTCAGCGTTGTACAACGCAGTATGCAGCAGGCGTCTCTGCATTGCTCAGACATCGATCTGCATCGATGCTGCATGCATGATGCCATGTTCCATACATTGTTGCGTTGTGTAACGCTCTAAAATTTGCTCAAACTTCGCTTTTCCGCCCTGGTCGCGTAGAGCAACGCTGACTAGCGTTGTGCAACGGCGACGTTGTGTGACGCCAGTCAGCGTCGTATGACGTTCTGACAATATTGTTTGAGTTTGTCAGTTCTGCCTTGTTCTCCTCTTGACTTCGTTGTGCAACGCTACCTAGCGTTACACAACGCTCTGACAAGTTCCAACGGAACTGTCGAGGTTCTGCTTTGGATTCTGCTAAAGCGTTGTGCAACGCTATACAGCGTTACACAACGCTCTGACAACTCATAACGTTATTGTCTGTGACCGTTTGATTTTTCAACGGCTATTTCAGCGTTGTACAACGCCATATAGCGTTGTATAACGCCAGAGTCTGTTTTGACTGGTCTTTGGAGCTGTTGGCGCCCTCTATAAATATGGGGCCTCTTGTGTTTGAGCATTATTTTAGCAAAATCATTGAGATTAGAGTGTGCTAAACCAATCCACTAGTGTTAATTGCTAGATTAGTTGAGTGATTTGGTTAGAGCCTCTATCCTTTGTGCATTTGAGATTGTTTAATCGAGTTAGGCCAATCCACCTTGAGAGTGATTGTAACAAGGTGATTTGGTTCGAAGTTGTAGTCCCGTTCGTGTGGAATTGAACGGAGCGCGCCCATTTCGAGGTTGCGAAACTCCCGGAGACGTACGACTAAGGCTAGCTCTTCCTAGCGGGTCGGAACTCCGTAATACATCGCGTGTTCAATTTCTCTCTCTCTTTCTCTCTTTATTATCTTGCTTGAATTGAATTGCTTGTGCTTTGATTGTTTGTATTAGACCAAGTTTGAATTGAACCGAATATTGACCATACCGGTTTAGAAATTCGTTTTGTGCCTATTCACCCCCCCTCTAGGCCTAATTTTAGGGACAACAAAGTGGTATCAGAGCCAGGTTATCTTTTGACCATCTTGTTAGGTAGATAACCTCGATTCATGGCCTCTAGGGTGATAGAAAAACCGGACAAGTTTGGTTCCACTTGCAAGAACTTTCGTTATTGGAAGAGATGTATGGTTGTATACCTTAACTTGATCGACCTTTGGGAGGTTGTTGATAAGCCATACACACCAATTTGTGATAGTGAAGGTAGAGAAACCCATGCCTCTAAGACCATTAGGACCAAGAATGATAATGCCGTGAATGTCTTGTTAAATTCGGTACATGAGTCCATAGCGGCAATTTTTGGTAGTTCTACTAGTGCACATGAAATGTGGGTTTCTCTCTTGAACCGTTATGAGGGAAATTCTCTAATCAAAAGCTCTCGACAATTCGAGTTAGAGTCTAGATTGGATAATTTCCGCATAAGGGAAGGTGAATGCATCGAGGAGATGTATACTCGGTTTATACAATTGCTCGATGAATTCACTAACATAGGAGAGACCCTTTCTAATAGTCGTGTTATAGGAAGATTGCTTAGGGCTTTGGTGGGAAGACCTCAATTCGACACTCTCATCTCGACTCTTGAGACACAACAAAGGTCCCACAACAACCTCACACCGGAGATCATCTATACTCATTACCGGTGCGTGGAGGAGAAGCTCAAGCAACTTGGAGAGTTGAAGTATGAGCCCAAGACCGTGGCATTGGCGGCAAGTGACAACAAGGCATCCCCTTCCAAGAACCGCCACAACGACAACCATCAAGGGAGACACCGCCACTCAAGTGACAAGGCCAAAGGCATCATCGACCTCGATGAGGACAAGCAAGGAGCCGTTCTCTCAAAGATGTTTCGAGCCATCATGATCTTTGAGGGAAAGTTCAACAAAGAAAGGCTTGAGAATGACGAAAGAGCTCTTTGCTTCGTGTGCCAAAAAGAAGGTCATACCATGTACTCTTGCTTCAAGCTCTTCCCTCACTTGAAGAAGGACAAGGAAGATGGTGGCAAGAGAAGGGGTGATGGCCGATTCAAGTCCAAGAAGGGACATTACAAGAGCAAGAAGAAGGGTGAGAGAGCCATGCAAGCCACTTGGGACAACGATTCCGACTCGAGCTCATCCTCTCAATCCGATTCGGAATCCGAGTGCGACTTTGACAACCTTGCTCTTGTGGCTCAAGTGAATGATGTGGTGATGCCGGTGGATGACGACCTAGATGACTTGGTGAAGGAGGTCTTCAACGAGTTCAACCGAGGCAAAATCTATGTGCATCCATTGAGCAAAGCTAGCCTTGATGAAGCATCACCCTCTACATCGACTCTCACACAAGCTCCAACGACTATTCAAGAGGAACCATTCACAATTGCCATTGAAGTGCCCAAGGTCACAAATGAGGTACTTCTAAACTCATTCTCTAGTAGTGATAGCGATTGTGAAAGTGAGAATGACTTGAGCTTGAATGATGATGCAAACTTGCAATTTGATAGGTTGAATGATTATCTTGATGAGTCTCTTAAGACTATTGCTAGTCAAAAAGAGCAAATTAGTCTTTTGACGACTAAGGTGCATGATCTTGAATCTTTGGTGACAAGGTATAAGGGTATGATTGAAAGTTTTGAAAAACCAAATGTTTGTGAAAAATGTCAAACTCCTTTGAGTGAGACAAATGTTTTGAAAAATGAAAGGGCTTCAAGTTCGTCTAGTGCTTCTCATAGCACCAAGATGAATCTTGATAAAATGTTTGTGGGACAAAAACCCAATGACAAAACGGGTCTTGGCTTCAAAAAGAGGAATCAATCCTTTTCTAGACCAAGAACCATGTCAAGCCCAACACAAAATGAGAGACTTTATCACAAGAGCACCAATGTTAGGAACACACACGGGGAAGGGCAAAAGAATTTTGTTGGCTCTCAAAATGGTGCTCAAAAGAATTTTGGTAGGAATAGTGGGTCTCAAAGACCTCAAAAGAACTTCCAAAACAATCGGGGCCCAAACAACTTGTATTTCAAGGGACCCGATGGGTGTTTTCATCCTTTTCAAAACAATGGTGGGAATAGGAATAGAACACACACTAGACCTCAAATCAATGGGGGAAATCGAAAAGTCTCTAAACAAAACAAAAGGAATTTTCAAAAACCAATTTTGAGAAACTCTCAATCATACACTTTTTCTAAGGATCCAAAGATTAGGGCCATGGAGCTTAGGCGTCATTTTCAAACCCATTTTGTTAGAGAAAGTTCACAAGTGAACAAGCCAACTTGTGCTTGTTGCAACTATTGTGGTAAGAATGGCCATGTCACACTAGAATGCAAAGTTAGGAAAGCAAATCATACATCCGGTTCAATTAACATGATTTGGGTTCCTAAAGTCACTTCCACATCCGTTTTAATTGGTGGAAGTGGTTCGAGTGTGGCTTAGTTAGCCATCTTCTTTCCCCAAGGTTATTCTTGTCAAATCTTAAGGGGGAGAGATTACAAGAATATATTAGTTGTTTGTTTCTAACTAATATGCATTCTTGTAGGTTTGTTTGTTATCATCATTCAAGAGAAGTGCTTGGATCATAGATAGTGGTTGTTCACATCACATGACGGGTGATGAATCTTGTTTCAAGACACTTGAACCTTTTGATGGTGGTGAGGTTACTTTTGGTAATAATCTTAGGAAGAGCTCTATTATTGGTATAGGCTCGGTTGGAAACCAAAATTTAACGGTTTTTAATGTTTACCTTGTGGATGGTCTCAACTACAACCTTTTAAGTGTGAGCCAATTATGTGATGCGGGATATTATTTGAAGTTTGATCACTCCTCTTGTTTTGTGCATCAAATTTCGGATAATTCTCTTGTTTACACGGGACAAAGGAAAAAGGATGTCTATTACTTAAACTTTGATCACTTCACAAATGGTGAACAATGCTTTAGTGCCATAGCTACCGGTTCATGGTTATGGCATAGAAGACTTGGTCATGTTTCCCTAGACTCCATTAAGAAACTTGTGAAATTGAAACTTGTCCGTGGTCTTCCATCACATAAACTTGACTTAAATGGGTTGTGTGAAGCTTGCATGAAAGGCAAGCAAACCAAGTCTAGTTTCAAAACCAAAGAGATCATCTCAACCTCTCAACCTTTGCAATTGCTTCATATGGATTTGTTTGGACCAATCAATGTCTTGAGTATAAGTAAGAAAAGGTATGTTTTTGTGGTGGTAGATGACTATAGTCGCTTTACTTGGATTTTCTTTCTTGCTCACAAGGAAGAAGCATTTGACCATTTTGTTAAATTTAGCAATCGGGTTGAAAACGAAAAAGGGTTGAAAATCTCTAGAATTCGTAGTGACCATGGAAGGGAATTTGAAAATGCTAAATTTGATGAATTGTGCATAGAAAAAGGATATAAACAAGAGTTTTCCGCTCCACGCACCCCTCAACAAAACGGTGTAGTGGAGAGGAAGAACCGAACCTTACAAGAATTAGCACGCACCATGCTACATGAATTTGCCGTACCCAAATTTCTTTGGGCCGAAGCGGTAAATACGGCATGTCATGTAGTAAATCGTGCATGCATTCGTTCTCAACTCAAGAAAACTCCTTTTGAATTATGGTTCGGTCATACTCCTAATATATCCTATTTCCGTGTATTTGGCTCCAAATGTTTTGTCCTTGATGAGTCTCCTAAAGTAACCAAGTTTGATGCCAAGTCTTTGCCCGGTATTTTTGTTGGTTACTCAACCACAAGCAAAGCGTATAGAGTCTATTTGCCAAACTCAAAGGTAGTTATTGAGTCCATTAATGTAAAATTTGATGAAAAAGTCCTTGAGGAATCCAAGGAAGGTAATTCTATTGTAGGTACACAAATGGAAGAAACTACACAAGAAATTGAGTCACAACCTCAAGCACAACCACCGGTGATTATTGAGGAGCCTTTGAACCGGGTTGATGACATTTTGATAGGGGGAGAGACTCATGAGGAGGGCATCTTAGACACAACTCAAAATGAAATGCCTCATGATGATCCTCAACCTCAACCGTCTCCCCAACCGGTTCATGAGCCTCCCGAAGTGCTTAGAGAAGTTTCCTCTCATCCTCTTACTAATGTCATAGGTGACCCTAGGGAAGGTGTTAGGACTAGGTCTAGTTTGCACCAAACTATTGGTCATTGTGCCTTTGTTTCTCAACTTGAACCAAAATCCTTCAAAGAGGCCAATGTTGACCCAAATTGGATTGTTGCCATGCAAGAAGAGTTGAACCAATTTGAGAGAAATCAAGTTTGGGAACTTGTACCATTACCAAAAGGTAAGCAAGTCATTGGTACCAAATGGGTTTTTAGAAACAAGCTAAGTGAGGATGGTATTGTGGTTAGAAACAAAGCCCGTTTGGTTGCACAAGGTTTCAAGCAACAAGAAGGTATTGATTTTGAGGAGACCTTTGCACCGGTTGCTCGTCTTGAATCCATTAGAATGCTCTTGGCTTTTGCCGCTAACAAAGGCTTTACCCTATTCCAAATGGATGTCAAGAGTGCTTTTCTAAATGGTTGGATAGATGAGGAAGTTTTTGTCCAACAACCACCCGGTTTTGTTGACCATTTCAAACCGGACCATGTGTATAAGCTTCACAAAGCTTTGTATGGTTTGAAGCAAGCTCCTCGAGCTTGGTATGGTTGACTTTGTACCTTTCTTCTAGACAATGGCTTTAGTAGAGGCAAAATGGATACAACTCTTTTCACTAAGAAAAGAGATGACCATTTGCTACTTGTGCAAATTTATGTGGATGATATTATCTTTGGCTCTACTAATGCAACTCTTGCCCAAGAGTTTTCTTCTTTGATGAGTAGTGAATTTGAGATGAGCATGATGGGAGAACTCACTTTCTTCTTGGGGCTTCAAATCAAACAACTCAAGGATGGTATCTTTGTGAACCAAGTCAAATACGCCAAGGAGTTAGTGAAGAAATTCGGTGTTGAAGATAGCAAGAGTTTAGACACACCCATGGGCAAAAGTGCGAATATCGATGCGGATGAGAAAGGCAAGCCTATGGACATAACTCTCTATCGGGGCATGATCGGTAGCCTCCTCTATCTCACGGCTAGTAGGCCGGATATTATGTATGCCGTATGTCTATGTGCTAGGTACCAAGCCAATCCTAAGGAATCTCACCACAAAGCGGTAAAACGTATCTTGCGATACGTCAAGGGTACTCAAAACCTAGGTCTTTGGTATGGTAGACAAACCGAACTAGACTTGTTAGGTTATACCGATGCCGATTTTGCCGGTGACCGTATGGACCGCAAAAGTACTAGTGGAACTTGCCAATTTCTTGGTGGTTCACTTGTGTCTTGGTCTAGTCGCAAGCAAACTTCGGTTGCTCTCTCCACCGCGGAAGCGGAATATGTAGCGGCCGGTAGTTGTTGTACCCAACTTCTTTGGATGATGCAAACCCTTAGGGATTTTGAGTTAGATTTCCAAAAGGTACCAATCTTGTGTGACAATACTAGTGCCATCCTTATATCCAAAAATCCGGTATTGCACTCTAGAACCAAGCACATAGAGATACGACATCATTTTATCCGTGATCATGTTGAGAAAGGTGATGTGGAATTGGTCTACATCGACACAAACGAGCAAATCGCCGATATCTTCACCAAACCTCTTCCAACACAACAACATCTTGAACTTAGGTTCAAACTTGGTATGCTTGAACTCAAAGATTAAATTTATGCATGTCATGGTGTTGTCTTTGTTGTTTGGAGCTTATTTCAGTTTAAATTGGTTTTGAAAACCTTGAAAAATAAGTTTTTAACTATTTTTGTCTCAATTTTCTGAATTTTCTGGTTTTCTGGACTCTGGCGTTACACAACGCCATTCAGCGTCGTGCAACGCAAGAGTAACGTTAGTTTAAAATGAATTTTGAATTCTGTCGAGTTAAACGTTGTACAACGCTGCATACCGTTGCACAACGCTGGTTTGTTTTTGTCTTGTAACGTTGCACAACGCTGACTATCGTTGTACAACGCTGGATTTGCTTTTTCATTCTCCTTCGCTGAATTTTAAAAAAATTTGTCGAGTTCAACGTTATACAACGCTGATCACCGTTGTACAACGCCTTTCTGTTTCTTTTTACTTAACGTTGTACAACGCTGTTCACCGTTGTAAGACGTTGTTTTATTTTTTTTATTATTTTATTTATTTTATTTTCTATTTTGTTTGGCTTTAGTGTTGTACAACGCCCTTTAACGTTGCACAACGCTGGTGGTAGCGTTACCCATCGCTACTCAGCGTTGCACAACGCTGCTCATTTTTCGCTGTTTTGACTTGTGCGTTGTACAACGCTCTTTGGCGTTAAGTAACGGTGGACGCGTTTTTTAACTGTTGCGACCCCACCTCTTCTTCTTCTTCTTCCTATTTTCTCTCAAATCCGAGCCCCTTCTATTTTCTCTCTCTTTCTCTCCAACTCACACCCCTTCATCTCTCTCTCTCAATACTCTCTCAACTCTCTCTCTCCACTCCAACCAATACCACCAAAATACTCCTCTCTCTCTCCTCTCCACTCTCATACCCTCAATTCTCTCTATCTCTCTCTCTATCCCTCAATCCACCGAAACCCTAGCCACCGCCATCACCGTCAATTCCGGCGATCCGACCGTCGGATTTTCGATCGGCTTCGGTTCTGTGCTCTCCAAGGCCATCTCATCCTCTCCGGCTCTTCAATTTAAAGGTTTAGCCTCATCCTTTCTCTCTCTTTTTTCAATGGCACCGAAAACCGCAACCAACAAACGGTCTAAGCGCAACCCCAAGGGCGTTTCCTCCTCCAACCCACCGGTTCAAACCGATCAAAGCGATCAACCGATCCCAATGGATATACCCCCGGTACCCGTGGATTGGACCCTCTCATCCTCCAACAATTACCTCTTCAAGGACTCGGTCTCGTACATGCACTTTTGCCAATACCGCGATGTCAATCGCGAGTGTTCCGAGTGCTTCTACTTCGAGCACCCGTATGGGGTCTACCACTTGAATCCAAGAGAATTAACTTGGATCAAGGAACGGATCGAATATTGGAACATGGCGGGTCTTCTCGCACATTCTCAACCATACAACCCGTCTTTGATCAAGCTCTTCTATGCCAATCTCACAATGACATGGACCGAGGGCCACCCAACCGCCAACTCTTATGTCCTCGGTCGCCACATCTCCATCACCGAGCAAACATTGGCCAATCTCCTTAGCCTCGACAATGACAACTTGGAGATTTACATCCATGCTACTTGGCCACGTGAGTTGCCTCCTTATGATGAATTTCACCGATTCTTTTATTGTTGGAGGAATTACACCGCTCGTCAATTCACCGCCACCGAGCTCCCGGCTTTGCACCGCCTTCTCTTCCTCTTCATCAACAATATCATCACTCCGAAAGCAACAATCAAAACAAATGTGGAGCAATTCGCCGTGTTTCTCCTTCGGTCTCTCCTTGAAATGAATCAAAAGGTGAATCTCCCTTATATCATGCTTGCTCATATGGCACGGGTCGATACCTCTTCTCGCTTCTCATTTCCATATGCCCACATCATCCAATCTATTCTTATCGAAAACGGCATCCCTCATGACACACCCCTTTGGGGCGAACCCGTGCCCGAGAATGCCATTGCCACTCCCGAAAATCTCATGGCATTTCTCAATGTTACCGGATGGGTGGCCCAAGATGATGACTCCATTGTGCCCGGTCCTTTCCACCGCAACAACTACCTCTTCCGGCCCAATGCCACTATAAACCAATATGAAGAGATAGGCAATGAACCATTGCATGTGCCCGGCGGACGGGTGGAGGGTCAAGGCGCACCGCAAGACTTCCATGCTTACCTTGATGCCAAATTCGCCGCCTTGACCACTCACATTGACACGCGGTTCAACACAATTGAAGAAAACTTGACCGCTTACCAAGCCAAGACCGATGCCTCGATCACTCATCTCAAGGATGAGATGATCAATCTTTGGGGAAGGATGGAGCTCCATCTCAAAAGAGGATCCGGTAGTGGTGCGGGGGATGATGATGAGGAGTGATTCTAGCCGAAACCCTCTCCAAGCCTTAGCTCTCTTTTTCATCTTTATTTGCTTTGATTTTCGTAGTTTATTTGCCATTCGTATCTTTTGTGTGATTTTTCGTTGTTTTGAGTGTCTTAAGTTATGCTAAATGGATTTGGTTTGTTTTATGGATGTTGCATGAATGGTGTTTTGTTTTTTAATGAATTATGTTATGTATTAATGTATTATGTTTGTGCTAAATAGTGTTGTTTTAGCTCCTTTTCTTTTATTATGCATGCATGGTATATAATTGTTAGTTTAAGCCCTCTTTAAACCTTGTTAGGTACCCCTAATCAAATGAACTTAGTGGCCAAATTCTTTTCGAAAGGGGGAGGTTTCTTATGGTTTCTATTCAAGGGCGTTTTGGGTATTCTTTTCCCTAATTGCAAAAAGGGGGAGAATTAGGTAATTTGGGTTATTCCGCCTTGTTGTATCAAGTCCCAAATATACCTTAGGTGTTGTTTTGCAACTCGGCAAAAGGGGGAGATTGTTGGTTAAACATTTTCTCTCGATTTGCCGATTTGCAAAACAACACCGAAACCTTTGAACTAACATCTCTATTTAGTGTTTTATAGCTAAATTTATTGAAGAATGGATTAAAGCAAGTGTGGCACTTAGTTTGGAGCTTCAAGAGATTGCTTTGGTCTAGTTAGAGTCAATAATTAAGGTTTAATTAATCTCTAAACTAATCTCAATCAATTTGCTGGTAAAATGCTCAGTTTTTCTGTCCAGCGTCATACAACGCCAGCGGCCGTTACACAACGCTGAGTTAATTCGATTTTAAATTGCAAAATCTCTGACAAGGTTGGAACAGCGTTACACAACGCTCAGTAGCGTTGTGCAACGCTAGTTCATTTGTTTTTAAACCAGTTAAATCCTTTTTCCCCTTGTCAGAACGTTGTGCAACGCTAAGTAACGTTACACAACCTTTCCACCTCTACGTTGTGTAACGCCACTCAGCGTTGTACAACGCAGTATGCAGCAGGCGTCTCTGCATTGCTCAGACATCGATCTGCATCGATGCTGCATGCATGATGCCATGTTCCATACATTGTTGCGTTGTGTAACGCTCTAAAATTTGCTCAAACTTCGCTTTTCCGCCCTGGTCGCGTAGAGCAACGCTGACTAGCGTTGTGCAACGGCGACGTTGTGTGACGCCAGTCAGCGTCGTATGACGTTCTGACAATATTGTTTGAGTTTGTCAGTTCTGCCTTGTTCTCCTCTTGACTTCGTTGTGCAACGCTACCTAGCGTTACACAACGCTCTGACAAGTTCCAACGGAACTGTCGAGGTTCTGCTTTGGATTCTGCTAAAGCGTTGTGCAACGCTATACAGCGTTACACAACGCTCTGACAACTCATAACGTTATTGTCTGTGACCGTTTGATTTTTCAACGGCTATTTCAGCGTTGTACAACGCCATATAGCGTTGTATAACGCCAGAGTCTGTTTTGACTGGTCTTTGGAGCTGTTGGCGCCCTCTATAAATATGGGGCCTCTTGGAACTGTTTAGATACTTTTGAAACCTTTGAAACTCCTCCCTTTTGAGCTCCAACCAGTTAGACATTATACTCTCTTGTGTTTGAGCATTATTTTAGCAAAATCATTGAGATTAGAGTGTGCTAAACCAATCCACTAGTGTTAATTGCTAGATTAGTTGAGTGATTTGGTTAGAGCCTCTATCCTTTGTGCATTTGAGATTGTTTAATCGAGTTAGGCCAATCCACCTTGAGAGTGATTGTAACAAGGTGATTTGGTTCGAAGTTGTAGTCCCGTTCGTGTGGAATTGAACGGAGCGCGCCCATTTCGAGGTTGCGAAACTCCCGGAGACGTACGACTAAGGCTAGCTCTTCCTAGCGGGTCGGAACTCCGTAATACATCGCGTGTTCAATTTCTCTCTCTCTTTCTCTCTTTATTATCTTGCTTGAATTGAATTGCTTGTGCTTTGATTGTTTGTATTAGACCAAGTTTGAATTGAACCGAATATTGACCATACCGGTTTAGAAATTCGTTTTGTGCCTATTCACCCCCCCTCTAGGCCTAATTTTAGGGACAACAAGAGCTATGTGCGAGATTACCTTTTTGTGGATTGCACCACATGATTCTGGTTTCTTATGTGTTATGGTGTATCGTATGTGAGTTGCGAATGTTCTTGTTGCTTATATGGAAAAGAATTTTTGAAAAAAAAATTGCATCGGGAATGTGGTGAGCCAAGTTTAGGTTTTTAATTCTTGTGGCTTGAACCAATATATTAATTTTGAAGGCATAAATACATGACAACCAAGACCTCTTCATGCAATTCATTTCTTTCTTATTTGGTCGTTCTGTTTTCAAGAGGTTTACAAAGATCACAATAAGAAGATAAGCTAAACTCGAGGACGAGTTTCAGCGCAGCAGAAGCGTATGACACCGATCAAGATACCGACTAATTATATAAGCCATGTCATCCAATCAAAGGAGTAGTCAAAAGTTATTAATAAGTTAGTTGGGAGTAATTTTGAGTTTTAATTAGTCAAAAGTGAGTTAATAGTCTGTTATGATAATTTGTGCTATCTTTGTGGTCTTCTAAGAGTTTATTTAATGTGTTTTGGTATTAGAAAAAGTGGTTGAGATATTATATTAATGTGTAGTGGGTTTTCAATGTAGTAGAATGCTATATAAGCTGAATATCATGATGTAATAAGGAGATTATTGAATTATTACGAATTTTACTTGTGAGTTGAGTTTATCTCCTCTTTTATCCACTATTAGGTCGAGTTCTTACTCCTCTTCTAGTGATGTATCGTTATGCTTGCTGGTTTTTCTAAGTCTCCCGATCCGAACGGCGTCATTAACGTATGACACCGATCAAGATACCGACTAATTATCTGAGCCACGTCATCCAATCAAAGGAGTAGTCAAAAGTTATTAATAAGTTAGTTGGGAGTTATTTTGAGTTTTAATTAGTCAAAAGTGAGTTAATAGTCTGTTATGATAATTTGTGCTATCTTTGTGGTCTTCTAAGAGTTTATTTAATGTGTTTTGGTATTAGAAAAGGTGGTTGAGATATTATATTAATGTGTAGTGGGTTTTCAATATAGTAGAATGCTATATAAGCTGAATATCATGATGTAATAAGGAGATTATTGAATTATTACGAATTTTACTTGTGAGTTGAGTTTATCTCCTCTTTTATCCACTATTAGGTCGAGTTCTTACTCCTCTTCTAGTGATGTATCGTTATGCTTGCCGGTTTCTCTAAGTCTCCCGATCCGAACGACGTCATTTGGTATCAGAGCACTCTAGGTTGCGATGGCTGGTCGTGGTAGGCCGCGAACGCAAGGGGGCCAAGACCAGCGAGATGCAGAGATCCAAGCACTTAGAAATCTGGTGCAGGATCGAGATCGTGAGGTGAATCATTTGGTATCAGAGCTTCTTCAGATTTGATGGCTGATCGTTGTAGACAGCACAATATCCACCATGGAGGCGAATATCAATGCATTACGAAGGTGCGAGAGCTGAGACAGCTTGTACAACAACTCCATGAGCGTGTTGCGCAATTGGAGGCTAATCGAAGCCCAGACCGCCGAATGAGGCATGGCCTTTCGAGAAGCACAACTTGTGAGAATCGAGATCGCCGACCGAGGCACGGTTCCTCCACAAGTAACACTCGTGTGGATCGAGATCGCCGATCGAGGCACGATTCATCGAGTTACATCGACTTTTCTTCTCACCACGGACAACAATTCATCTCCAGCGACAATGTTTCTCTACCACCTCACCTCCAGCAGAGAAACAACCATTTTGTTCATGTGCGGGACTATGGAACAAAATACGATACATTGAATCGTGTTTCAACTGACCCTGATGATAGTGGTAAAGATGAAGAGAGCAACCCCTTCCACGACAGCAAGCCAACATTGATGTCTTGTGTTGAAGTGGCTCGACATCGACTCCCCACCCAAAAGAGCACTTGTTTCCAATGGGTCATAGCTAAAAGCATTCAATTGAGAAATGATAATATCTTTCAAATTTCTGAAAGAGTTGTGCATGAAAGCATATCATTTGATTCTCCACCAATTTTTGATAAGTATCCCGATGATGAGGATGATGTGTTTATTGTGATGGATGAAACTGAGACAAAAGTGAATATTTTTGATAGTCCAATATTCATTGATGAAGAAATTGTTGATGACTTATCGGTGCCGTCAACCTCTCCTACTGGCTTTGCAAAGAGTTCAAACTTGGAGAGTAATTCTTTGGTAACAATGACTGAATTGTTTGAGTTGGAAACTTTGCATTTAAATAACAACAAAATCATGAATTCAGAATATAGCGATCCGTTCTTGCAATCGAGTCTCATGCCAACAAATGCAAGATATTTTACATTCTTGAACGGTTGCAATACTCAGTTTTGTGTTGTTTTTCATCAAACAACAGAGCTATGTGCGAGATCACCTTTTTGTGGATTGCACCACATGATTCTGGTTTCTTATGTGTTATGGTGTATCATATGTGAGTGGCGAATGTTCTTGTTGCTTACATGGAGAAGAATTTTGAGAAATCGCAGCGGAAATGTGGTGAGCCAAGTTTGAGTTTTTAAATCTTGTGGCTTGAACCAATATATTAATTTTGAAGGCATAAAAACATGACAACCAAGACCTCTTCATGCAATTCATTTGTTTCTTATTTAGTCGTTCTATTTTCAAGAGGTTTACAAAGATCGCAATAAGAAGATAAGCTAAACTCGAGGACGAGTTTCAGCGCAGCAGAAGCGTATGACACCGATCAAGATACCGACCAATTATCTGAGCCACGTCATCCAATCAAAGGAGCAGTCAAAAGTTATTAATAAGTTAGTTGGGAGTTATTTTTAGTCTTAATGAGTTAATAATCTGTTGTTGTATTTTGTGTTGTCTTTTGTGGTCTTCTAGGAGGTAATTAAGTGTGTTTTGGGATTAGAAAAAGTGGTTGAGATGATATATTAATGGGTAGTAGATTTTAATTGTATTAGATTGCTATTTAAGCCGAAAATCAGAATGTAATAAGCAGATTATTGAATTATTACGAATTTTACTTGTGAGTTGAGTTTATCTCCTCTTTATCCACTGTTGGGTTGAGTTCTTACTCCTCTTCTAGTGATGTACCATTACGCTTGCTAGTTTCTCTAAGTCTTCCGGTCCGAACGGCGTCATATTTCCCCAAAAGAATTTTCTAGCTGATTTTTTTTTAACTCATTCAGGAATTTGTTTGGAAACATAGCAACTGCAAAGTAATAGACATGAAGGGAAGCAAGCATTGATTTGATGAAGGTCAATCGGCCTGCTAGTGAGAGAGTATATTTGTTTTCCAACAATTTTGATGTGAACTTATTTGTAATTAATTTGTGTAACAAGAGGGTTGGTTTAGCAAAACTCCAAGACGTTTCTCTTCTTCTCTAGCCATCCCCCCCCCCCCCCCCCCCATCTTGATAACTCTTTATCTTTTTCGAAATCCTTACAAGCACTACTAAAACCACACAACAGATTTGGAATATTTAATATGCAAACCTGACATCTTTCCAAAAACATTTTAAAAGAAAACCATATGAGTTACCTCTTCCTGTTCAATAAATCCCAGTAACATCAAATCATGAGCATAGAGAATATGAGTGAGTGGTGGCTGATTTGCAATTAATCTCCATCCTTGAATCTGCCCATTAATATATTTTGAGGTGGACTAAAATCAGGCACGACTAACGGATGAATCCGTCAGCTGCGATTATATCTTAATTTTTTATGTTCAAATGGCTAATCTGAACTGATCAATGTGTTCTCCATATTGAAATTTTATTGGAAAAAAAAATTTACATTTTTCTGAATTTTTTTTACTATTTTTTTGAGATTTATAAAAATTGTTATTATTGAAGGGTCCAGAATTGTTTAGATTAACAATTTTGTAAAATAGCAAAAAAAATTCAGAAAAATGTAAAATGTGGTCTCCAATGAGATTTCAATATGGAGAACACATTGAATGGTTCTCATCGACTGCTAGAATCTCAAAAAATTGAAATTTAATCGCATTTGACATACTCAAATATTAGTCGCGACTGATTTTAGTCTACCTCATACATTTTTTTTTTTTTTAAGAAACGGCTTTAGAATTCTATGGATTGGATAAATAAAAAAGAGACATGGGGCAATCTTGTCTCAGCCCCTCTTAGGTGTAATGAAACCGCCACCTGTATTTCCAATCGAAAAAAAATATAGGGGTTATATCCAATTTTATCTTATTTTTTTAATCACCTTTCACTTCCAGTTATACGTCTACTACCAGTCTACCACAGGATCAACTCCTTTTAAAATACTAAATATTCAGAGGGCCACCATGCACAATTGTACATACATTAATACATAGGAATCACATGGAATGATGGAATCCCTTACGTGGCCATGCGGGTCCCTTCTGGCATTCTCGTTTTGTTTTAGACTTTTAGATCCGAAGCTTTTTGCATCCATTGCTCTTCGAACCATTTTGGATCCGATGGAAATTAGCCGTTAAGATTAACAGGTCTACTCCTATCGGACCGTTAGTTCTATTAAATCCGAAATCGGATTGTTGTTGAACCTATTGGACCCGAATTTGGTCCAATGGGGATTGGACACCTATAGCGTCTTAATTAGATCATTCGTCTCTTCTCCTAAGTACACACTCAGCACTCTCTCTCTCTCTCCATCTCCATTTTGTATTTTATTTGACCTTCAATTTTGTTTGAACATATCCAAATCTATTTTCCAAACAATTTTTCCCTAGTATACGATATTAGTTCTACTCATTACTGGATCCAACTCAATTCCTCAAACCAACCATCAAATCTAATCCTTAACCCAAAGAAAAGTTCAACAAATTCAAGAAGAAACAAAAATGCTTCCTTTGCTCTCCTCTTCGAATCAAAATTTGATGTCGGGTGTGGTTCCTCTAATGAAGCTCCTATGCCTTACGGTTATCGGATCGATTCTAGCACACCCGAAAACGCAAATCGTGCCAAAAGCCACCTTCAAATTATTGAGCAAGTTGATTTTTGCGCTTTTTCTTCCCTGCCTCATCTTTGTTCGTCTTGGCCAATCTGTCAGTCAAAAGGTAATTTTCTTTTTTTTTTTCTGATATGATACCATTTTTTGCTTTTCATTTTTTTTTTGTGTTGAGGGAGTAAAAATTTATCATTTCACATGTCAAGGGCATACATGGTAGTTGTTGCCGATAAATCACCTCCATGGCTTTTGTGTTGCCGATAAGATCACAATTAATTAATAAAGGTTGAAATTAAACAACCAACTAAGACCATTTTAATCAATTCAAAGCTTAAGTTATATGCAAGGTTTTGAATAGTGTTCAGTGGAATTCGGACCTGCTTGGAGCAAGAAAATTTAGATGAAAGGCATGCTAGATCAAACAATGAAAGGAATATAATAATTACTACAAAATAGTTAGATTGTAATTATGGGATAAATATGGAACAAGTTTTATACTTACTAGCATAAGATGTCCTCGTACGTGGACAAACAATGTTAGGTAATAAAAAATATTTTACTCAATCTACCAACGACATAAATAGATACGTCATTCAATTTGTTTTTTTATTAGACGAAAAGCCAAAATATATTGTTGGTTCGTCTAGCGATTGATATCCAACCACAGATCAAATTGATCGAACGAAATAAACACATTTTTACATGCTAGATCTAGCGTATAATACCTCTTCCATCCGTGCTTTTATAATAGTAGAGATAGAGATGAAGGAGTCAAATGTAAACTTTCTTAAGAAAATTAAATATGCACCATATAGAGAGAGAGAATATCTAACATACCGAAGTTTCGGTTCATACAAATCCAAACTCTTGGATCTACTTCAAAACAATCGATCCAAACCATCCAATATAATATGCTTGTCGGCCAAATTTTACATTTTGTAAATTTTTTTACTATTTTTAAAAATTTTAGAAAATGTTAATCTAATTTTTTCTTGAACCGTTAAAAAAAAGTTAAAAAAAATTAAAAAAAATACTTAAAAAATTATTAAAAAATATAAAATTTGATCGTCAAGGATATTTCAATACGGAAATCTTATTGGACAGTTTGGATCGATCATTTTGAATTACAAGAATTTGGATCAGTATGCATATAAAAAAGTTCAATATGTGATCAATTTGTAGACAACGTGAACATGTAAATGATCAAAATGAACACATTACACATATAAACAAATAAGTTTAATAAAAATAAGTTGAATATGCATATAAAATCTGAACAAAGATGACAAAACTTAAATTTTTTTATATATAATCAATTTGATCGTCTAAATATTTATCTTGTCTATTTTATGTGTAGCGATGACAAAACTGTATACCGCACTTATCGTTTCTCACTTCTCTAATTCTCTTTTTAAATCACCGTAATAAAATCATTCTCAATTAAACGGGCTTTGTTACAGGCCGATATTACCCAAAAGTTTTGAAAGGCCCAAAAAGGATCACGAATTTTCCTTGGCGACGTGGCGTCTTTAAATCTTCCAGCTGCCACAATAACTACCATAGTACCATGTCATTATCTCAAACCGGCGGCCAGTCGGCCACTCTTTTCTCTTGCGTTCCTGTCGATATTTGATTATGACGTGGCACACCAAAAATGAAAAATAAACGGCGAACAGTAAATGGTTAACACTGTAAAAAAAAGTAAGATGTCGGAAATTTTTCAGTTTTAAAATTTTAATATTTAATAGACAATAATTGAAGTTATTCGCCTGTAGAGAATAATTTTGCAGGCATAACATGTAGAGAATAATATATGTGGTTCGTTGCACTACATCATATCGTACTATTTTTTTTTTTAGTAAAGGAAGAAATTTTGAACTCAAAATTTTCCATACAAAAAGCAGTATTTTAGTTCATTATTTTTAATATGTTTCTATATACAAAATCGTAATTGTCCTATTTTTTAGAAAAATGTAGAGATTTTTATCCGTGGATAATAAACTCAATATTCTTAACACCATAAAACATAATTTATAATTTTGAAGTCCGATAATTTAAAAAATTAATCTATTATTTTATGTAAATCCTGCATATAAAAATGATATTTTGATGTGATATAGTCAGATCAGAGTACGGGCCTAATGGCCACGTAAGGCCTCGTTTAAGGTCCAAATACTGGGGAAGGCTAAGAAAGATCGCATGAAGAGATCCTTCTTGGGGCCCCAAAGAGAAAGAAGGTCGAAAGTTGCTATGACTAGACCTGCATAACGTCTAAAACGAAGACGAAAGTAAAGAGTTGCGTTAACCGTTGCGTTATAGGACGAAAATTTTTGTTTCATTGCGTTTTGCGTTCGCGGAACTGGGATTCCTTGCGTTAACCGTTCTGTGTTATTAGACGATAAAAAACGATTTAAACGGTTAAACTCTGTAACCGTTCTCGTAGATATCAGAATGAAATAAGTTACGTAATAGTAGTTTACAGATTCAACAGTTAAATCAAATCAAGCAAATAAAGCACTACAGATTCAACAATTAGTAATTGTAACCGTTACTCAACATGCAAAAATTGGTTTATTTCTACGCCAATACAGTAAGTAATTTTACAAAAAAAAAAAAGAAATGAGGCGCATGTGGTAAAATACAGCAGAGGATTTTTTCTATTCCAGCAACGTTCTACGAAAAAGCCACAAAATCTGCAAAAGTTGTTAAAAAACAATGTTAGTTCAATTTAATCAAATTTAATGTCTTATTAAAATTAAGCAAAAGGGTAAAAATCACGAAGACAACTCATATATGTCAGAAAATGAAATCACTTTAAAAGCACACAAACTGAAGCATATCATACAAACCACACACCATCTCTGTCGTTTATTAAATGGAGGCCAGAATTTTGAAAGAAAATAAGTACTCGAACCCTCAATTATATCTATTTAATCATGAATATACAAAACGACCATTTTTTGTGACAAGTATCAGTACTATTTTAGGAAGAAAGATGAGAACTCTATTCTTTCTGAACTCTATTTTTTGTGCCAACTACCAACCCTGACAGTTGTTCTTGTCAGTACAAAATCTCTCTCATATCAACCAACAAAAATTATCAAAAAATTCTTTCAAAAACTAATCTCAGCATAAAAAGAATCTAGTAAAAAGAATCTAGCAGAAAATCTTTTTTTACCAGCAATTTCAAATATGTTCTTACTAGCAATTTTTTTTCTGAAAACCTTTACCAGTATAAAATCCAACAAAAAAACAACATCCAACCATGAACCGTAAAAGTAGTAAACTGACCTCTGAGTTGCATTTTGAGTTAATAACAAACTTTTTTTCATCTGAGTTACTTGTTGAGTTGACAGCAAACCTTGATGATAGCAAACCTCTTGGCAGAAGAGGTAGAGGAGTGGTGCGAGATCTACAGTTCAGAATGGGGATGCTTTTAGGTTTACAGCTAGGGGGAAGAAGATTGGCCTCTCGTGTGACAGAGGAGTGGTGCCTCCGCCATCAGCCTTCATTAATGGCAGCCAAGCTTTGGTGGAAGGAGAGCAAAATAAAGAGTGGGGGAGAGAGGCAGTAAGTGAGAGGAGTATAAGAGAGAGGGTGTTTAGTTTGGATTTCGGTTTGAGAAAGGAAGAGGGATGAGTTATAGAGGAGGCATAGGGAGAAATGTGAGGGAGGGGCAGTCGGAGGAGAGAGGGAAATGGCTGAGGGGTCCCGATTGGAGCAGGAGGGGGGAGGTAATTGCTCGACTGGGTGGAAGAGAAGAAGGAGAGAATAGAGGAAGGTATAAGTGATGGAAGTTGGGGCAAGAAGAGAGAGATCGAAGAAGATAGAGGGAGATCGGAGAAGAGAGAGAGAGATGGCGAGAGAAACGGCGCAATTTGGTTTTGTCGATGGCTTCGTTCTCTCCGCCCTCTCCTCTCTGCAATAAACTTAATAGTAACACCGTACAATTTAGGACGAAACAGACGAAATAAACGATAACGAAACAGCTCCTTTTCGTTAACCGTTCCGTTTGAGACGAAATAGTATTTCTATTTGCATTAACCGTTCCGTTTCTAAAACGAAACCGAAATTCTTGACCGTTACCGTTCTGTTTCAGACGAAACGAAACGAAATAACGGTCGAAACGACTACCGTTTTCAGCCCTAGCTATGACTAAGGTGGACCCAGAGCCGTTGCGCTTAAGGTAGGTCTAGGATGCGAACCGTTAGAAAGGACTCCTTGGTGGGTCCCCTGTGGAAAACGGTCTCTAAGGACAAGTGGTCCTCAATAACCGCCCTGGGATGCCCTGTGACTTTCCTATGGTGGCCGCTAAGGAAACCTCGACACAACCTCGCACAAACATGCATGAGCCGGGAGTTAGGAAAAGGCAGGCCGAAGTTGGGAGAGGTTCCGGCGACCTTCATATCGCAGACAAAGAGGAAAGGTGGTGTCACGGGGAGGTCACAGAAGATCCGATACAGTGCCATCTGACGACTATAAATAGATACCCTCCTCCATGAGGAAACAAAAATAACCCATGTACTAAATTCAATGAAAAAGAAATAAATTTGGGATTTTTACTCCTTTCTAATTGATCTCTTTGTTGAAACTTATGAGCTAGATAGTAGGTTATCATGATGTATATTTTATTTTTCAACAAATAATTTTAAAGTTGCAATATTTCACATTTGAGTATATTTGTACACAATTCAGATTTATACTTTTTTCAAGATTGTATAAAATTGAACACAATTAATCTATAAATTTCATTATATATTTGTACTTTTTCTATTTTTAATGTTTGTTTTTATTGTTAATGGTAAATCCCACTCTTATTCACGATAATCATCCTGATTTTGACTTTACTTTGCAACCGCTGAATCAGTAATTTCCTGAAAAGGAACATCTTTCCACAATTATCACAGTTTTACTTTGAAACTATTGTCACTTTCAACGTCATGTTAAATTTGTAACAAGTTCACAATCATCAGTCCTTCAATTACCTCTAAAAAATTGCCTAATCTCCTACGTGGAAACTATCAAGAAAATACTGAATATTCGAAGGATAAATATGTAAAAATCTCTTCTTTCTTTTTTCCATCTGATCACATGAAATCTAATCATACCTGGGTCCCATAATTTAGATCTCATCTCAGCCGTCCGTTACTTCCTCCCCATCTCTAAACTTTGGAAGCCTTTTGGTTTTAAGCTTAAAAACCAATTCTCAAATCTTCTTCAAAATACCCCTCTTTCTCTCTCTCTGTTTCCGTAGCAACATATATCCAAATCCTCTTTGATTTCTTCACTCCTCCTTCGACAAACCAATGATCACTTCTCAATTGTGAATTCTTTCCCCATATATCGATTCGTCGACCCAACATTCGAAAACAATCCAACAAATTTGAAATCACATTAGGCAAAGAAGGAGAGAAGAAAGATGTTTTCTTCTTTGTTCTCTGTGGATCAAACGGTAGCAGATGAGAGAGGGGATTTGATGTCGGGTGTGGTTCCTCTTTTGAAGCTCCTATGCCTAACGGTTATTGGGTCCATTTTGGCTCACCCCAAAGTCCAATTAGTACCCAAAGCCACCTTCAAATTATTGAGCAAATTGATTTTCGCACTTTTTCTCCCATGCCTCATCTTTACTAGTCTTGGAAAATCTGTTAGTTTACAGGTAATTTTGCATATTAATCTTTAAGTTCTTTTTCCTATGAAGTTTCCTGTTGAGATTCTCTGACTTAATAGACCCAATATGCCAATGAGCAACCATTTTTGGTTTTAAAGTACTATACTAGACTTTATCTTGATATAGAATAGTAATTATCTTTAGAAATTAGATCTGTGCTCGATTTGTCCAACCAATTATTAGATGATTGCTAGAGTTTTCAGGTTACTTGAACAAATTGTCCTCTTGCTTTTTTGCTCATTTTTTTAAAATTTTTAGGAAAGAAACTCCAGAAAGCAAGATGTTTTGACCTTTCTCATTTATAGTCCATGGATCATCTAACTGAAATTTTACTATGTAAAAACCAGGAATGATGTCAAATCACTATATTTTGTATAAGTTAACAGTCATTCCAGCTGTACTAAGCACTAATTTAAGTATCATGGTCAAGTGTTTACCTACCATAGTTTAGTGCCCCTCATGTAGCTTTTACTGCCATTGATAGTGAATTCAATACCCTCAATGAGAAAAGAAAATTTGTTCTGACAAAACTGAATCAAATACGAAGTAAAAAATAAAAAAGGCCACAAAGACATGCATTAAGCTGCTTCTTAACATATTTTCTTTCATTACTTCTTACAAAAAATTCATGTGATCCACAGGATGTGCTCCTCTGGTGGTTTGTACCGGTTAACGTGCTCGTGAGCACTTTGATAGGTTGTGCTTTGGGCTACATAGTGGCATTGATATGCCGACCTCCACCAAGATTTTTCAGATTCACTATTATAATGACAGGTTTTGGTAATACTGGCAACCTCCCCATAGCCATTGTGGGGTCTGTCTGCCACACCTCCGACCAGCCTTTTGGTTCTGACTGCAACCGCACTGGCATTGCATATGTCTCCTTTGCACAGTGGGTTGCAGTTATATTGGTTTATACTCTGGTGTACCACATGATGGAGCCACCAATGGAATATTATGAGATTGTCCATGATGAAGGTGAGTAAAATTGTAGAAATTTTATGGTGAGAATTTAACTGGTCTGCCAGTATTAAGTAATGTGGCTAATGCCTAAAATTTTTTTTGAATATTAACTTGGTTCAAAATTATATTGGGCCGTATTGCCAATATTGAGATAAATATTTAATGAAGTTTGGCTTAGCATGGAAAGTTCATGGAATATGCTTTTATCTTTTCAGTATTCCCTTTTTTTTATCTTACGTTTTAAATTATTTGGTGCTTTGTGAAAAGAACCTGAAAGAACTTGGGGTTTAGTTCAAGAAATTGATAAACAAATAAAATAATTCAAACAAGATATTGACAGTGTTTCTATGTATTCAAGTTGTACTCATATTTCACTTCTTACTGTTAGGTGATGAGATACAAGAAATAGAGGAGATACAAAATGTTAGCAATTTAAGCCGGCCGTTATTGCATGAGGCTGAGTGGCCTGGTATGGTCGACAAAGAAACTGAGCATGCAAAAACCCCACTTATCGCTAGGATTTTTGCAAGCATCTCTGGTACCTCCCAAAGCACCTTCCCTGACCTTGATTTGAGTGAGGACGCAGCTGCAGGTCCCAGCAGTCCAAGATCCTTGCACTGCCTCGCAGAGCCCAAAGTTGTTAGAAGGATCCGTATTGTTGCTGAAAAAACCCCAATCCAACACATCATGCAACCTCCCACTATCGCCTCATTACTAGCCCTTATTGTTGGGTTGGTACCGGCTCTCAAAGCATTTGTTTTTGGTACTGATGCGCCGTTGGCATTCTTCACTGATAGCCTGGAGATATTGGCCGGTGCAGTTGTACCTTCTGTGATGTTAGTTCTTGGTGGAACCCTAGCTGAGGGGCCAAAGGATTCGTCTCTCGGGCTACGAACCACAATTGGTATCACTGTGGCGAGGCTTTTGGTGATGCCTTGTATTGGTATTGGCGTGGTGGCCTTAGCTGATAAATTGGGGTTTCTGGTGGAAGGGGATTTGATGTATCGGTTTGTACTGCTGCTACAATACAGCATGCCTAGTGCAATTTTATTGGGTGCAATTGCGAGTCTTAGAGGGTACGCAGTTAAGGAAGCATCAGCTCTGCTTTTCTGGCAGCATGTTTGTGCTGTGCTATCACTTTCTTTCTATATAGTCGTATATTTCAAGCTACTTAAGTATGTCTGAAGTTAAGCGTGTAATTTTTAATTTGTGGAGGGATAAATAGTTTCAGCAATTATTCGCTGTGTTCAATTGATGCAATTTCTTTTGTTGTGTTGATTGTTTACATGAGAAGTCTTGCCTTTGTAATTGTGGCACTTTATGAAGTCTTCTCAATATTTTGTCAAGTTGGTAAATTATTCATTGTTTATACACATACATCAGTTGAATTATCTGCTTAATAGTTTTCCTTTTGATAATACTCCCTTTGTTTATCATGCTTCAGGCTTCAATTCTTTCCTCTGTATCCTTTTGTTTTTCTTTTCATTTTATTTGGAAGCAGGTACTCCAGTATAGTGAACTATTGAATTAGGAGTTTTCTCTGAAGTACAAAATTAACATAAAGACCATTTCTTGAAAGTTTTAAATTAAAATGGTGTTGTGTGCATACGACGATAAAGGGAATTATTATTTTTCATTTCTAGCACTATTATGTCAGTTGGTAAACTATAAAATTAATGCCTACTCTCATGCATCCAAACATGTTCTAACAACTTATGCCATTTTACATTATACATTGGAGACGTTGTTTTGACCGTTGCAACTGATGTAAGTGTGCAAGTGCAACTAGAGAAGTTGCAGAGGAAAATTTTGAACTCTCTGGTTGGATAGAAGGCATGCTAAGAGACAACTCGCAAAGAATTAAGGCCACTAAATTGTTAGCTTTCAAGTTAATTTGTACGAGCTTCTTTGATTGATTAGTGGTTCTCATTTGAAACCGGTGACTGATTGCGACTGGTATGCGGTCTTTTTAACTACGGATAAGACCGAGAGAAATTTACACACATGCCCCTGTTGCGATATTTTTGGCAAAAGACAACCTTTATTGTTTTGTCAGAAAGCCCATAATTTTCTCGTTTTTTTCTCTTTTATGGGATCAAGATTGTAAGGCTTCCAATTAATACTCAGAAAGTAAGAATTCATTGCATATAAGAAGTGTCAGATATACTATATAAAAGAGAAATTCTGCAAATGATAGACAGTGATAGAAGTGCAGAAGAACTACTACGGAGGCAGGATTATTTATGAATATTACTTAATAACCGCAGGATTATTTATGAATATTACTTAATAACCGCTACTAAATTATCAAAAAAGAATTTTCATATAACTATACAGGCTATAAGGCGGTATGGCCCATATATATTCTAGTCCATGACAAGTTAAAAAGAAGGAACACACGAACAGTACTGTACTGTAAGAAGTAAAAGGTTAAAAAAAAAAATAAGAACGAGATTCTAACGCCACAAGTTTTGATTGCCACAAATATCACAACTTTATATTATTTTATTAATATTTCAAAATTATAATTTAATTTTCAAATATAAATCGTTGGTACTATTTAGTTTAACCAGCGATGAATTTTTATATAAATTTTATAAATTTTGAAGTTCATTTGATACTCGATAAAAAAGTTTGAAATGAACGGATTTTGGTAACTATGATAGATTAATTCTAATACGTTCATATTTTGATATTTCGATCGAGTACCAAATGAACTTCGAAATTTACAAAATTTATAAAAAAAATGCATCGTCATTATATTGAACAAGATCAACAGTTTTAAATTTAAAAATAAATTTTAAATTTTAAAATATTAATAAAAAAATTAAAGTTGTGGCGAAAAAGAGCGGAACATTGCTCAAAATAAAATAAAATAACAAAGACACCTTTGATCGCGCCGAAATTTCGGGGACCATATTTCTTGCTTCTCGTGCCACGTTTAAACAATTTGACAAGTCGGCCCAATCGAGTCGCAGGTCGACGAGTTACAGTTCTTGGGAAGTGCTATACGCAGCGAATGGTTGCGCTGTTGAGCAATAGGACAGAGGTGTCCATATTTCTGTTACCTGTATCGAGGTTCGCGCACAATAACTCAATCGGCCCTGATCAAAATGTTTTTTTTCACGGAATTTCAATGCAATTGATTTCATAGGATTTCGTCAGATTTAATTACATAAGAATTCTAATCAAATGATACCAAATTCGTTCATTTTGATCAAGAATTTTCTAACGAAATGAAATCCCATAATAAAATAATGAGATTTTGATCAGGCCCTAAGTATGTTCCTTTGTGAATTGTAGATATTTTTCTATACATTTGACATTGGTCACTCTCATTCTATTAATTTTGGCTAAAGTTTTGTTACCCGTCAAATTTAACTTTGAGGTAGACCAAAATTAGCAATGACTGACAGATAGATCTGTCAGTCACGATTATATCTTAATTTTTAAAGTTTTAATGACTAATCCAAACCGTTCAATGTGTTCTCCGTATTGAAATCTTATTGGAGACCAAATTTTACATTTTTTTAAATTTTTTTACTATTTTTTTTTGAGATTTTTAAAAGTTATTGTTGTTGAAGGGTTCATAATTATTTCGATTAAGAATTTTGTAAAATACCAAAAGAATACTAAAAATTTTCAGAAAAATATAAATTTTGGTCTCCAACGAAATTTAGTATGGAGAACACATTGAACTGTTCAGATCGACTATTAAAATTTCAAAAATTGAGATTTCATCGTAGCTGACGATCTCATTCGTCAGCCGTGACTGATTTCAGAAAACTATTATTTATCAAAAATTTTAGCACGGATATTCTGTTTCATAAAACTATTAAAATGGATAAATTTTCTGTAATGGTGTTGACTCGTTTTATGTCGATAGAAATTCAAATAATGTTCATAAATTCTAAGAAATCGATTTAAGTATTATTTCATGGCAGCCACCCCCTATTAGTTTTTACTAATCTGATGGCAGCCACCCCCTATTAGTTTTTACTAATCTGCATCTAATTAACTCTTCAGAATAATTTAAATAATAATTGGCATCAGTTTTCAAGAGAACAAATTAATTTAAAACATTTATCTGTTTATTAAGCGCAATTGGCAAGTGCTACATAGCATAGCTAGAGTATAAAATCCTTTACACTATGTTTGGATCGGTGGTAAAGAGCGGGAAGAAAAGGAAAATATAGAGAGAAAAGGGATGTGATGGAATGGAAAGGAAAGAAATTTTATTTTTTGTGTTTGGATGAATAATGAAGGGAAAGTAAAAATAATTTCTATTTCCTACTTATCTCTTGTTTGGATGAATTAATTTAATGAAAGGAAAATAATTAAGTTTGACTAATTTACCCTTCAACGTTTTAACTGTACGAATCCAAAATTTTTTAAAAAGCTGACAATATTATAAAACTAAACATACTGGTAGTATAAACTGTGTCACGTCCTTGATGCCAGTAATTGGGCACAAATTCAGTAAATGGGCACAAAGTAAAAGAAAAGATAAGACTCAATCATCTCTTCATCTCATCAAACAACAATGGTATAAATTTTTTGATATTCCTAGATAAACCAATGTTCTCATGTCACAAAACAATTAATTGCAAAAAAGACATTCAAATGCATTAAAACATTTTAATATTTTGTACAGTAAAACAAATGAGCTAATTGCATTAAAGAAAGGCAAAATCGGATATAAACCCCTCTAATTTTCTCTAACCGGAAATAAACCCCTACAATCTTTAAAATCGGATATAAACCCTTCTAATACTCTTTTGTTTGGAAATGAACCCTTTTCAGATTTTTTAATCACAAATTAAATAAAAAGGATCTAAATTTGATTGCAATGACTAAAATAGCCCTATATTACTCCTACACTGCTCTTCATCCTATGCTTGACGTCGCCAGCGATATTTAATGACTAAAATTCCTTTTCCCACCTTGCTCCCCGCCAGCGATATTTAATTAAATGGGTTCGATTAAGAACTGGTAATCACAGGAAACTGGACTAAGGGTTATATTACATGAGCAACTTGTATATGTTGGAACAATAAGACATGACAAAGGATTAAGAACTTTGAAGTGCTGGAAGCGCATCTGCAGCTACAGGGAATGGGTTCGATTATGGATAATATTTTACATTGCCTGGGCTGTAGAAATACTTGCTTCTTATTTCTTTGAGCAAGGACTGACGAAATTAGGTTGCTAGTTTCTTGTTATTTTTATTTCTCTATTTTTGTTCATCTGTTTAGTTACCACTTACCAGTGTTGTACCTGCAAGGACAATCGCTACACAATTACACAAACACTGTACCTGATAGTTGATATGTTTTAGGTTAGGTAGTTGTTGTATTTTGGATGTACTGGCTTTATCTTTCTAATGAAATTGTTGCCCACAAGCGAATCATCAAAAAAGAAAAAAAGTTATAAGCCTATAACTCAATTTCAATTGCATAATAGATTTTGGGATTAATTTGAAATGATCAAATGAAAATGGGAATTATTTCAGTCATGTCGTCTTTTGGGATTGATAGATTTTGTTTTAGCAATTCGAACAGGAAAGGAAAAAAATCACCAATTTAGAAAAATATCGCTGGAGAGCAGGAACAGGGTAGGGAAGAAGAATCGTCAAGATAAAGAGGGGTATTTCAGTCATTACAGTCAAATTTAGATCCTTTTTATTTGATTTGTGATTAAAAAAATCTAGAAAGGGTTTATATCCAAACAAAAGAGGATTAGAGGGGTTTATATCCGATTTTGAAGATTGCAAGGGTTTATTTCCGGTTAGAAAAAATTAGAAGGGTTTATATCCGATTTTGCCTTAAAGAAATTACTGTATGAAAAATAAAAATATGAAATATTCTGTACAGTAAAACAAATGAGTTAAGTATTAAACTTTGAGAAATTACTAAGACCGTCATGTAAATAGAAACATAGTACTGCATGAAACTGTTATGCTCCAATTTGAGATATATGAAATAAAAATATAATGCTATTAAGAATACCAAAATTTGAGAATTTACTAATTGTGTGTGGATTTCAACTCAGAACTTTAGTGCTTGTCAATATCAGACAAATTGTGTGCTGATTTGAATTTCTCTACCATAAAGTTTTATTTAGATAAACTCTCTACCATAAATTTGTATCAAGTACAGAAACTTTCAATTTGGGGACTCAAGAGTGAGAAGTAAAGGAGGACTAACATAGAGTTACACGATAAGAAGTTCAAAGAAAGAAATAAGCCAAAGAGTGGTTAGTGTGGAGAGCAAGGGTGAAAGGGAGATGAGCGCAAAACCGTGAGGAAAGATAGATGTGTAGAGGAAGAAGGCTCGCTAGGAAAGAAACGAGAGGGCATTCCTGTCAATCGCAAATCCGTGATTTTCCTTTTCCTTCATTCTACACTTCTACTCCAAATTGGAGGAGAACGATTTTGTCAAGAAAAGAAAACTTTCGTAAAAAACGTTCCCCTCGAAAATATAATCCCTCTCTCGTTTCTTTCCATCCAAACGCGGACAACTTCTAAATTTCTCCTTCAATTTCGTTCCCTCCCACCCTTTACCTCCCAACCAAACACAGTGTTAAACTCTTTGGAAACTTTTCTAGGATAGAAGCGCACCACAGATGAAAGTACTTCTAAGAATATCGCCATAATTCTATTACACCCTTGAGACGAATAATTTTTTTTTTTGGGTAGTACTCGTAATAATTACGAATACTCTTATCTACAATTAGGGGTGATGACAGTAAACCGTGTTCCTTGTTCCATGCACGTTTCGTCCAAACGGAACGGCTAATAGTACCAAATTTCATTTCGTTTCTAGAAACGGAACGGTAAACGGAATGAGCCATTTCGCTTTTGTTTTTGACAAATAATGTTGTTTTTAGTGTAAAAATACGTTGTTCTATCCAAACGGAATGAAATGGCTGAAACAAAACAACAAACGGAATGGAATGAAAATACCGTGGCTGGAACGGAACGACAAATGAAATGGGTCATTCTATTGCCGTTGTAAACTTTAAACAAGCCTATCTATAATAAAGGTTTGGCTACGACAGATTAGAATTCTGAATTGGCATATGTGCGACTAACAAGATTATACAAATTCACTAGAAATCCAGATAAAATTCTAATATAACCATATAAGATTCTAATATAACTAGAAATCAAGATAAAATTCTAAGAGTAAGGTTCCGGTGCCATATTTTTTTGGTGTCACAAATGTCACATTTTTTTATTTTAAATGTAAAAAATTTAAAATATAATCATCCGATCTAAATCGTTGATCTTGTTCATTTTTAACGACAGATGCGTTGTCCTAAAATTTCATAATTTTAAAGTTTATTTGATACTTGATCAAGAAGTTGAAAAATGGACATATTAGAATGAATCTATTTTAGTTATTTTGATCCGTTCATTTTTCACCTTTTGATCAAACATGAAATAAACTTCAAAAATTATAAAATTTTATGACAACGCATCCGTCATTAAAATAAACAAGATCAATGGTTTGGATCGGACGATTATATTTTAAATTTTTGACATTTAAAATAAAAAAGAAAAGTGTGACATTTATGATATTAAAAAAGTGTGACACCGGAACTTTGCTCAAATTCTAATATAACTATATATAAGACGCGGCAAGACGAATTTTCCAATTCATTGGTTTTAAAATTATTTATTGAATTAAGGCTTAGTTTCCAATATAATCAACAGAAGAATTTGCGGTTGTTTATCAGATGATTTTGGTATTTTTAATTTGGGCTGACTTTTAGAAGATGTGTTCGCCACTGGCTTCGTTTTATAATATTTAAAACTCTTTGTAGACCTTTTCTGTATAAAAGTGGTATCGCTTGCATATTCACTTGTCAGAAAAGAAAAAAAACAGCATTTGAGAAATGAGAAGTATACGGCATAGGGATCTAGATTATCATTTGACTCTATTATTGCCACAATTTTCATAACAATTACAGAATAATCAGATATTGAAATGATTAAGTAGAACGAGGCAAGAAAGCTAGTATGCGGGAATTTCATACATTGAAAATCGAAGCATTTATATTCGATAAGTTAGTTACGTATGTAAGAATATGAATTTAAAAGTCTTTGGCTCATTTTTTTTGTATGGGTGTGTTTGGATTGTTGGAAGAAAGAAGAAGAAGAAGGAAGAAGAAGAAAAAAAATTATAAACAATCCAAACTCTTCACAAAGTTACACACTTCCCAATACTTCTTCCTGCTTCTTCCAACTCTTCACAAAGTCCGCGTTGAAAAATATTTTATTTCTGCTATATATCAGAGTTCATAAAATTGCTCAGTTGTAATCATGAATATAACGGGTTATATACCTATATTATTATTATATAGTCCATGCAGGTTTGGACCATATAAAGAAGATCATGATTTTGAATTAATTTGACATAAAATCTTGATTTAGGTATACTTTGGAATAATTTCATGATAGTTTGTTGTTTTATTATGCAAAAAAATTCTAAAATATTAATTTCATAAATAAACAAAAAATCATTAGTTTTTTGAAATTATAATATAAATAATATTTTTATTTAAAGTAAACTCAGGATGTATACTAAATAGAAAGATAATAAAAGTTATTATTTATGAATTTTTTGAAGCAAGAAGGGGGTCAGCCCTCCCAGCCTTTCGAAATTAAATAATCACAATAAATCTGGTTTCTGACCAAAACAGTTTTTTAAATTATAATATAAATAATTTTTTGTTCGTATAATTAATCAAATTAAAAATAACTCCGGAAGTACTAACTAAAAAAGAACAATAAAAATATTATTTATTAACTTTTTTCAAGCAACAAGGGAGTCACAGCCTTCAAGATTTTTGAATAAATATTCAAAAGAAATTTGACTTTTTATATTTGGTCGAATTACGGTGAAAGTGAAGGAAAATAATCTGGTGTTGTATTTCTATACGCCAAGAAATAAAAATAAATAAAATAATGCAACATAAGAATAAATGTCCTTAATTTTAAAGAAAAATGCTTTAGATAAGATGTGTGGATTCACAAATATCTATTAGATCCTTGAAAGATTTCAAAATGGTCCATAATGAAAACAACTCATTCCAATTATAAAAGAGGACATATATTTCATTTTTTTTAAATAATATCATTTATTTAGAGAGGTATATGTAATCTATTTTTTTTAGCTCTCAGCGGAAATTGAAT
Source organism: Rhynchospora pubera (assembly GCA_028095005.1). NCBI lineage: Eukaryota > Viridiplantae > Streptophyta > Magnoliopsida > Poales > Cyperaceae > Rhynchospora > Rhynchospora pubera. The sequence goes on from CM051461.1 coordinate 25,933,066, forward strand.
TTATTATCTTTAAAGAAAAAGACTTGCTGGGTTTTCATGTTCAGGACATATTGAATTTGTTTTTCAATAAATTAGTCACGATATATTAAGAAATAAGGTTGATTTTTAATGGTACAAATTGCTAAATTGGTATTTTAATGAAACAAAATTAGCTTTATAAAACTTAACCGACAGTTGACCCAAATTCTCATTGAACTAAGATGCAGCGCGTACCACTGCACAAAAGCGACCCGAAAACTCGGATGTACAAACTTTTGAAGTAAGGATAAGTCACTTTCAAAATCTTTAAATTTTGGCCACACGGAGAGAATCCAATCGATTTCAACTTGGGGATTGATGCGACGATGAATTTTCTTAGTTCTTTTTTTTTGCACCCACGAAAAAAAATATCACACGCTTATTAAAAAAAAAAATATCACACGCTGCAAGACATGCAGTACCATAGTGTTGACTATCCAATTATCTTCTTCAAAACTCAAGAGTATCATGGATCTGCTGTGGTCCTTGCACACAAATTGTTACAAAACGTTGGTTAAATAATACGATGATGGCCAAAAAAATTTTATATTAATCAACTTAAAAAAAATTTCTTGTAAATTTTTTTAATAAAGGCTTAAATTAATAAAAATTATTCACTAACATCTTTTAACCTATTTATAGAGAAACGCTTTTTAAATAAAAAGCTTATACTTTGTTGTTCTCCAACGATACAATTTAACAATAACCTACATTAGAGAAGAAAAATATAGTAATCTTAATCTTTTTACTATTTTATTTTATTTTTATTTTATGTTTATTTTATAGTTATCCCATTTCATTTTAGTTCTTATCTCACCTCACCAATTTCTCCAAGTTCTAATTCTAAAAATTAAACATGATTAAATGCAACAAGCCTCAAAGGTCCTCAGCCCCTCAACATATATACCAAATTCCGATAGCTCAATTTCGTAGATTTATTTCTGATGGACTCAATCAGTGACATACCACATGATATAAATATCTATATGGGTCACAGAGAATCAAGAGATTCTTAGCGCCTATTTATAGCCTTCCCTTCTCCACTTCTCTCTCATTCCCTTCTCCTCGCAGCTTCCCAACTCCCGCCGCCAGGTTCTCTCCTCTCTTCTCTCCTCCAGTCATTCTTCATTTCTCTCTCACCATGCGCACCTCCATCCACCTCCAAACGTCACCACCTCACCTCCTGTCACCTCCTCTTGCTTCCCCTTCACTAAACCAAGACTCCCAAAAGCTCCTCTGTGCTCAGCATGCCGCGTCACTCGTCAAACCCAGTACCATTCTCGGCCTCGGCACCGGCTCCACTGCTTCTCTCTTCCTGGAACAACTCTCTGACCTCCTCTCCGCTGGCTCGCTCCATTCAATCGTTGGTGTGCCGACTTCTCTAAAGACCGATGCTTTGGCGAAGACTCTCAATATCCCTCTCACTGATCTTGGGTCCCACCCGGTTCTCGATTTATCGGTCGATGGTGCTGATGAGGTTGACCAAGAGCTGAATCTTGTCAAGGGGCGTGGTGGGTCCCTCTTGCGAGAGAAAATGGTCGAGGGCGCGAGTCGGGAATTTGTTGTCATTGTTGATGAGACGAAATTAGTGCCGAGGCTCGGTGCCACCGGGCCTATACCGGTGGAGGTTGTACCATTCGGCTGGGATTATACTATTATGAAATTGAAGGAGTTGTTCAAGGGAGAAATTGGGTTTGATGCCAAATTGAGAACGGTTTGGGATGCAAAGGAAGGAAAAGAGGTGCCTTTTAAGACGGATAATGATAATTATATAGTTAATTTATTGTTTGAGAAGGGAATCTCTGGTGATTTGAGGCTAATCAGTGATGAAATTTTGAGAATTACTGGGGTTATTGAGCATGGCATTTTCATTGGTATGGCAACATCTGTTATTGTGGCAAAGAAAGATGGGAAAATCGAGATTTTGAATAAGAAATAGGATTTCCTTTTAATGTTTCAATTTTGAAACTTGGGTTGTTGTGCCGAATGAAGCTAAAATATTTCATATGTATTTTGCTTCTTTTTCTTGAAGCGAATGATAAATGTTCTTCGTTGCAAATCATAAGATTTTTCCTTTTTTTTGGTATCATCGGAAGATTTTTTTGGTAACACATACTTTGGGCTTTTCAATGCAGTCCAACATTTTGAGTAGGCACCCTACTTTTTTTCCCATTAATTTAAAGAACCTCCCAAAAAATAAAACAACACAAAAGTACAACCTACCAGAGTTGCACAATAAACGCAATCCGACTCTGCTGTTGCGCGACACAGCGTGTAGCGCACTACGAGCCGTCTGATCTTGATCGGATGGTTCACTTTTTACGGGCCTATCAATCTAGGTTACATGCACGGGCTCCTTTGTCCATTGGATCTTAATCAGACGGCCAGCATACCGAGCGACACGCGGTGTCGCGCGACAGCAGATCTCATTTCCAATAAACGCTCAGATACTTCTCAGTTAGGGTTTACCAAACGGGGCGGGGCGGGGCGGGACGGTCCAACCCGCGACGGTCCACGGGTTAGGACGGGACGGGTTAGGACGGTCCACGGATTAAGACGGGGCGGGTTAGGACGGTCCATTCTAAAAATCTTGACCCTAACCCTTCTTAAACCCGCCCCATGTAACCCGCACGGGTTATGACGGTCCGGTCCGCCGGTTTTTATTTATTTTATTACTATAAATTTTTTGGATTTTTCGTTAGTATATATATAAACTACATATATATTATATACTATAATAATCACTATAAATCTTTTTTTTTTGTTGTTTTTCTCTTTTCTGTTTTTTTTCAATACTTTTTTCTTTTTTTCAATATTATTTTCTGTTTTTTTACTTTTCGTAAATTATTTTTATATTTTACTTTTACTTTTTTCTTTTATTTTTTTAAATAAAAAAATTGAATATAATTATATAAAATTACATTCCTCTTTTTTTCGGGTTTGGAACCGACTATGCTATTAAATTATTTTATAAAATAATAACATAGACGGAGTTATAAAATAAAATAATAACATTGCACGGGTTTAAGACGGGTTGACGGGGCGGGGCGGTCCGGTCCACGGGTTAAGACGGGGCGGGTTAACGCGGGTTTTTTTAGAAATGGCAGCCCAAACCCGCCGTAGACCCGCCCCGCCTAACCCTTCGGTCCATCACGGTCCATGGACGGTCCGGGGCGGTCCGGTCCATGGGACGAGTTTGGGGCGGGGCGGATTTGACCCGGCGGGTTTTTGGTAAACACTACTTCTCAGTAGCCTCTATGTTGCATCGGTAAGGCATCGCAAGCCGGTACCAGTGCACAACGAGTCAATGACTCTCTCTTCATCTCTTGTAATAACGGATACATGTTATATACCTCTGAATTATCTCTAACTTTAACATATTTACATTACAGTGACTGTTGTATCTTACACCCCAGCTTTTTATTATTATGATACTTCTTGTGAGAAAGTTTGAAAGCGACTCGATTTGATTTAGCTATGTAGTCTACCTCATTAGGAGCAGGGATCATTATATAGCAGAATATTTGTAACCATCCGATATTGGATGTTCCAAATCACCTTTGGGCGGAGGGATCAGATTTAATTAACTTACAATTCAATCTGCATTATATAATCAGTAATAACAGATCTATATTCTGTAACAAGTACATTCAATTCTGCATTTTTCCCCTGTATTAAAGCGCAAAATATATCATTTTCGAGGTAGACTTAAACCAGCTGACCAACAGATAGACCCGTCAGCTGCAATTATATCTTAATTTTTGAGGTTTTAAATGACTAATTCGAACTGTTCAATGTGCTCTCTATATTGAAATTTTCAGAGACTAAATTTACATTTTTCTGAATCTTTTTTACTATTTTTTTGAAATTTTTTAAAATCATTACTATTAAGGGTCAACAATTGTTTAGATTAAAAATTTTGTAAAATACTAAAAAAATACTAAAAAATTTTAGAAATATATAAAATTTGATTTCCAATAAGATTTTAATATGAAAAAACCCGTTAAACACTTCGAATGGACCGATAGAATATTGAAAATTGAGATTTAATCCCAGTTAATTTTAGTCTACCTCATCAATTTTTTTTATAGCACCAATGCAAACAGTTGATATAGCATGACACGATTTGACACATCCTCATTATTTTTTTATTCAATTCTTGCTGGAACACAAGCATCTGTGTCATGTCAAACACATAAACCGTAAGCGTAAAAACAGTACGATTTTCAAAAGCATCCGTGCTGCACGACAGCACGAGAGCATTCAGGTGTCATTTTCTTATCCTTAAAAAAAAAAGGTGTCATTTTCTTTATAAATAATTGCTTTCTTTTGCAAAAAGATCTCCAAATATGTTGTTTATCTTTAATATAATTTTTATTTATAATGATAAAACAGCAACCCAACATAGGTTGCCTGTATTCTTTTTGACTGTAATAATATAAAAATAGCCTAAGGCAACAGCATCATCAACAAAAGGTAAACACCAACTAAACTAAACTCAAGGAACATCAGAGTCAACAAATTCGTTCCGAATCTGATGAGCAGAAGTAAAAGCACAGAAAATATTCCACAAACAAATCACATAATTAATCACAATCAGTTGTTAAACACCACATTAAACCAAAAGGCACAACCTCAGTGAAACATCCAAGAAGCAACTCAGTCATATATCAGATTGCATACGACAAAAGCTGGTCCAATGGATCTTCCACCCAGTTGATTATTAGACTTAATTTAAAATTATGAATGAAGTCCGTTATTTCACATCCAATCTAAAAATCAGCAGGTCTATAAGAAATAAAACCGTCATATTTCCTTGAATGGACCACTTCATATTGATTCAATGATCACGGCTTGAAACAAAAGCTTTATGACATGGAAAACTGGTATGGTACTGGTACTGATGCAACTAGAGTATTCTAGGTAGGGTGGAGTGACATAAAGTAACATAACTGCCCGGTACCAAAACGTAGTGTAGCCCCATTGCGGGCCACTCCAAGGGCAAAATGGCCTCAGGCACCTGTTAGCACTCCTTACATATATATACTAGAAGTGGACTTGATGATATCATGTAAATTGAACCCCAATACCATTAAAACGGTGCATGGCAGACTAATATGTTGGTTAAAAAAGCATAATAAAGCAGCCTTTTGTTTTCTTTTTAAACAATAATCCTGTTCTACACCTAATTGGGTTCTATTTTATGTGCTATGTACTTCAAAAAGATTACAATCTATTGTTGGACTTCTCCAATTTGAATTGGAACACAAAGAAAGACTCAAACAAATTTCCTTTCTAAGTCGGTAAACAAAACAATTTTGGGCAATACCATGAAATCCGAAGGTTACCTTTTGCAAAACATTGTGGGCCATACATGCAGAGCCAGAATTAGAATTTTTTGTTTCGGCCTCTATTCATACCATTTGAATTACATAAACAAAATGGTTATAAAAAATATGCAAAGAGAGAGTTGTTGTTTGATGCAACAAGAAAGTACTGTACTTTACAAGCTCATAAAAGTATTTTTAAGATCTACTAATAACAATATAATTTTTAAATGAGATATTGGAGAGTGGAGACATTAAATTAAGGAATTACAAATCAAATGCACAAATAGCACCAAATATAATAACCAGTATCTAATGCCTTTGATTATAAGTTAATGAAAAGTAATCATAAAGATCTCATTAATACATTAATTCATGCAATAACAATAACAATAACATGAGTTTAAATAAACAAAATATTTTATTTCTCATCTTGTCCTATCTCAGAACATGAATAAAACTTATGCATGGAAACAAAATTCTGTCATGAAAATTATTGGTTAAAAAACTTTATTATTCCATATGTACTAATACAAGTTATATAAAATGATTTAAATTAATTCTGAACAAAATGCTGGAGATCCCCCAGGTGCCTAACATGAAAAATTAAAACAAGATGCAAACTTTCAATACACACAGAGTAATATGTACCATCAAAATTAGAAGTTTGTCAAGATTTTATCCTTTGGTACACCATCAGCCAGAAAAGAAGATGTGATTTCCTATAAAACAAAATATGACATGTAAAAATTCAGCAATAAACAATAAACTTCAATAAAAACTTCAAGTCCTTCAGCTAAGGCCGTATTATTACTACCACACAAATGGTTAGATGTGGTACAACTGTACCATCATGCAGTACTGGTATAAGACAAAGAAATTAGATAACATATTTCGTGGATTTGGCTAGTAAACCAGCTCAACAAAGAGTTCCTCCTTAATAAGGTAAAGAGAGAAAATGAGAAAATGAGGTCTATCTCATCCTATTCTTTCATCCATGAGGATATAGTTTATAGTGCAACCAAAAGGAACTAGAATACAAAATTCAAGGCCAAAGTAGCCAACATAAATATTTAGTAGAAAACACTTTACCATAACACAAAGCTAAAAATATACCTCAGCCATTTCCTTCTGACCACATAGCACTACTCCAGTAGACGAAGGATTCAAAGCTGGCTTAGTTCTCAAAAAGGCATTCTGCAAGTTACAAAACCATATCAAGCTAACACATAAAACTTCATATTCTCATTTCATATCAGATAGTGTGTATTTCCTCAAACACATTATTTTAGATAATCCATTTGAAACATATGAGACAAAGTCATGGTTATGACCAAAAGGCAAAAACTAAAAAAAATTGAACAGAGAAGTGAAAAGAAAGCACTATTCATCGATTACATACCTGTACATAGCCTGTCTCACCTATCCATGAATTATCAGGTTGTGACAACACCGGTATTACGGTCACACCACTAGATTCCCAAGCTTGAAATCGATCCTGAATAATTAAATATTTAGATAAAACTTAACAAACTTATGTTATATACCAAATACCAATGAATGAACTTGACAGCATCAACATTCTCTTAAGAAACATATTACATATAAAAAAATTAGAGAGGCTGAGATGATATTAACCTGATAGGCCATAATTTGGAGGTTCCTAGCCCCATAGTAAAGCCTCACATCAGCCTTTTTATTAGTAGAAAAATCTGACTCAATAAGTGATCGGATTGCACTACCATAAAAACCCAAAAGAAAAGAAAATTAAAACTCTAAATATTAAACCCAAAGAATATTAAAATTCCTGAAACATTATCTGTTAATTAATATACTTAAATCAAGAGATTGAAGCTATACCTGATACCAGTACCAGTAGCAAAAATAAAAACACTATCTGCTCCTTGAGGTTCCTCAATTCTCTCAATTGGGAAACCCTTTCCCATAACGGGTCCAAGCTCCACCAAATCACCTTCTTTCAACCAGCAAATCAGCTCAGCGGTCGACCCGGGAACCCGCTTGATCAAAAACTCAAACTTCCCTTCAAGAGTCGGCGGCGAAGCAATGGCCATAAAAGCGGGTTTGGAGTCGGACCCACTAACCCGAACCTGGAGATACTGACCAGGAGAAGAGTACGAACTGGAGAGAGAAGGGGAAGAGGAAAGATCAGTGACGACATGAAAGATGGAGGAGTCGGACGTGGCGGGAGAGACGACAGAGAGCGGCGCTGGGGTCCACGTGGCAGTGGTGGCGGAGGCGAGGACAGAGAGGCGTCGAGAGAAGGCGGAAATGGAGGCGGGCGGGCGCTTGGAGAAATGGAGGGATGGGAGAAAGGGTTTAGAGGAGAAGGTTTGTGTGGCCATTGATTGGAGTTGGAGTTGGAGAGGAGAGAGTGAGAGCAAGCGTTTACTCTTATTATTATTATTATTACTGAGAAGAGATGAGGCGAAAGGGCAACAATTGATAAATGATGATACTAGTGATAATAAGTGTAGTTTGTTTGTGGCGCCAGAGATGATGCAATTGCAAGAAAGCAATGTCGCTTTCTCCCTCATTTCTCCTTACTTTTCAAGTTTTGTTTTTTTTTAATGTAAAAAAAGGAAAAAAATGAGTACTTTTTTCAAAATGCAAAATCTCTTCCACTGTAATAAATCTTCATAAAGAGATTAATATATTTAGCATGTATGTACTGTACAAGGTGCTGATTAGAATCACTTTTTTTTTTTTTTTTACACGAGATTTCATTAGAATTTTTTTTTTATCAAATGAACGAATTTGACGTCATTTGATCATAATTTTTCGTATTATTAGATCCAACGAAATCCTAAAGAATCAATTCTAATTAATAAAATCTAACGTAAAAATTATTTTGATCAAAGTTTAAATTTGTTTCTACGCCTTTTATGTTTTGGGATTTTCTTTTGCTCAACTTTGCCTACTGTGGTACAATCGGCTGTCTGAGTTCAGACTGAAAATTTATTCAACTTTAGATAGAGATTTTCAACCAAGTTCCAATGAGTTGCAAATTTTTATATGAGTTAATTACGCAAACGATCTTATTATTTTTTTTTTCTTTCTTTACCAATTTGATACTCAAATTTAGATAGTATCATTTAGCCAATGAAAACAAATGTGCTTAAAGAAAATGACTTGATGAATTCTTTTAACAAATTCTTAAGATAATAAATGTCCTTATAATGCTTTGGAACTTGCAAGAAATGAAGATATCCTTAAACAAAAAAAAAAACCATGTAATTGTCCATAAGCATTTCAAAGCAATTATTCTTCCTAGAAGCAAAATTGAGAACTATACACACTGTATTTCTAGAACCTACAAAGAAACAGCAACCTCCTTCCATATTTGATTTCTGATCAATCTGACTTACTTTCGTTCTTAATTTCGAGCATGACTATCTTGCTTTATTAAGGTGAGAGTTCAATCTATCTTGCATCTTAATTTCTTCTCAGTTTCTCAAGTCACAATCATTTCTGTGGTAAGACAAGATCTGAAGACGCTATTTTTCGCCTTCATTGCCTGTTAATACACAAACCACATCACATAATTAACCATTTTGTTAAAGGTGAGTAATGTTTTTCAACCAAAACTGTGTAATTCTGTCCATCAAAGAAAATGCAAATGTCCGTACAAAAAAAAAACCATTACCTCTTTCTCCCAATCAGTTAGTAGTGTAATGGTCAAGAGCAACACCACTTGGACAAATATGCCACATATAATTCCCATCCAGAGTCCCTGATATACATAGCTAAATAGATGATTTCACAAGAATAATATTTAAAATATACAAGGAAAATGTTGGGTAGTTACCTTCCCCCCGATATGGAATACAAAAGCTAGGAGAATAGCCGAAGGAATACCGACAGCATAGAATGCACCCAGATTCACAAATGCACCATTCTTTTGCCATCCACACCCTCTTGCCACCCCTAGTTAATTTTAACTAATTTATTCTAATGTATAGAAGATGTTAAGAAACAAAGTTTTGATGGAAAGATGAACAAAATAATGTTTGAAAGGAATATAAAGGGAATCAAATTTCTACCTGAAAGCACACATTGAATTGAATCAAACATGTTGGAGATTGCAAGAATGGGTAACATGATGGCAACATATTTCACCACCTCTTCTTCATTACTATATGCATAACCCCATATATTTCTTATCAAAACCAGAACTGTTCCTACTATTATTCCTACTGTAGAGGCCATGCATAACACAACTTGTACTGCTAATTTTGCAGCTTCGGGTCTTCCAGCACCAAGCTCATTTGATACACGCGTACTTTGAAACAAGAAAAAAAAAAGAAGTTCAGTGAACTTCTTATAGTATAAAATGCCAAAACATAATAAGTATGATTCTTTTATCAGGGTTAAGAAGTTAACCTAACCTTATGGCAGCACCGAGACCAAAGGGGATCATGAATACAAATGAAGCTGTGGTTAGGCTGGAAAAAAGATAACAACAAAAGTAAGATGAGATAAATTTCACATTAATATTTATCTGGTGCAAAAGTATAAAAATAAATTTCCTCACCTTACAGAAAGAACAGAAGTTTCAAGTTTTGGATTAGGGAGAAGGCCAGAGAGTAGAACAAGAAATTCAAATGACCACCATTCCAAGCTGCAGATATAATCCACATTTGAATGAGATCCATGTATGTATTGAACTACAATTTCTTGACACTAATACCGAATTTCATCTTTAGAGAAACTAGAGGTGTTCAATGAAAGCCGAATTTGGTAAAGTGGGTCTAAGCAAGGTATAATTGGGCTTTATTGGACCTCATTTACACATTTGATTGTTGAAGCTTATCCAGGTATTTTCTAATAATTCCAATTTTCTGGCACAATTGAATACTCTGTTCTAAAGATGATAAAATTTCTTACCAAACCATTAATGCAGAAGGAACCGCAAGCTTAATAAATCCAACCAGATCATAAAATGCCTCTTTCGAAAGGCCAACCCAAGTGGTCTTACATTTTGGCGAAAGCCTAACATAAACCGCCAAAATAAGCACATTTATCCAAGTCGAAATCCCAGTGCCAAGTGCAGCACCTTTGCTTCCCATCCCCAGTCCATACACCAAGAGCCAGCACACCAAGAGATGCAGCAAGGCCGTCACCCCTGAACTAAGCATAACAGGAAACACAATGCTGTGTGCCTGTAGAAACCTCACTTGGCACTGAAGGAGCCCATAAGCAAATAAAGATGGTATCATCCATTTTGCGTAAATTCCAGCCTCCAATGATATATCAGCTTCTTGACCAAAAAATAAAAGAATCTCATTGGTGTAAAACCAGATGATGGCAAGTGGTATGCTTGAAAGGGTAAGAATCACCATGGCTCTTTGCTTGTAAATATCAATGAGGTAGTACTCTTTTGCGCCATATGCCTGGCCACATAGTGTATCCATGGCACTGGCACTTCCCATCTACAAAAGTGGTAAGAAGAATGTCCATTATTTAGTTGTTTAAAGAGTGAAGTCATTGCTCTTTTATAACAGAAATGGGCATTATGTTATTGTAGCAGCAGCAGCACTATGCTATCTATGTTACTATTGCAGCAGCATTATGTTATTGTACTTCTACTATTGATACTCTACGATCATCTTTGTTATTGCATAATTAACTTTAGTATAAATCTATTCAAATGGTACTCTACGGTCATCCTAGTTAAGCTCCCTCTTAAAATGAAATTAACATTGATCAACGATCCATGGAGGGTGTAACTTCTATGTGATCATTTAAACTTTACCAAGATGAATTGAATTGAACTGAGAATTTCAAGAATAAACTATGCTGCAAGTTTTGTTATGGGGGACTTGTGAGCAGACTAGATGTCATGTAACTTTCAAATCTAAGATTTTCTCTCTACAGTACCATGTTTCTAGTATATTACTTGAACACCAGGTTCAAGAGCATTGGTCAATACCATCAAGTCAAGGAGTTGTAATTTTTTTTAAAAATGGAGGGATGCAGTCGTAAATTTACCAGGAGGCTGTAGCCAGTGACACCACCAAAGGAAGAAGCCATAGAAGCACCGGATAGAGATAATTCACCAAGATGCCCCACGAACATAAGAGATATCATTTGTATTATATTTTGCAATAAATTCCCTGCTATCATTGGTCCAGCAAGCCATAGCTGCTTCTCCACCTCATCTTTCACCTCTGCTTTCCTATCTCTATTACATGCCTCTGTGATTAGAGGTGTTTCCAGGGTTTGCTGCTCCATTTTTTGTTTCTTTTCCTCTCCTCATCCTTTGTCTATGACGGCAGAGTCATTGTGTAAATTGGGAGTGTATGGAGGAAAAGTGAATCAGAATTTGGTGCTTCCGATCTTTCTTCGGATCGGTCATCGATGGTTGCTATGTATAGGTCATTGATGGCAGCTATTTATAGGTGTTATTTCTAAGCAGATTTGTCATAAAAAAAAAACAATCAGAATAAGTGTTGTGATAGTATAACATGAGCTTTAATACTTTATATGAAGTGATAATTATAACAGGTTCCTTTTCATTGTCAATTAAAAATTAACAATTAATTAGGCTTCTTGCCAACTGTTTATTTTTTTTATAAAAATAATAACAACTGCATCGCGATAAAAAATAATTAAGGCAGCAACTTTTTTCTGCTTGGAAATGTAGCATTTTTATTGGCCTTTTTTAATTTAACTGTCGATCAACAATGAAGTTTAATAAATTCATATATGTCAAAAAATAAAAGTTTAATAAATTCATTAAATTAAGAATAATTTGAGAGAGATTTTACCCATCTACTCACAGTGCATTGTGCTTAGGATCCATGCAGTCAAATCTTTTAGCAAAAATGAAAACACTACTCCTTCAGGTCCCTTGATTCTCTCAATTGGAAATCAAATCAAATCAGCTCAGAGGTCGGTGCCGATGCAATGACCATAAAAGCGGGTTTGGATTCTGACCTGGAGACACTGACCCGGGCCGGAGTGGGTGGTGGAGAGAGAAGGCAAAGAGGAGAAGTTGGCGACGCCATAAAAATGGAGGAGTCTGACGTGGCGGGAGAGACGAAAGAGGCCATCAGACCGGCGCCGGGGTCCACCGTCCACGTGGCAGAAAAGACATGAAAGATTTAACTTCTCACAGCTTTCTTTTTGTAATTTTTTTTGATGTGACTCAAAAGTCAAAACTCTTCTTACTAAATATTTAATATTTTAAAAAGAATAAATATTTATTTAGAGACTATCATTTATTAAGAAAGAAGGAATGGTTTCTCTCTCTCAAGCTATGTTACCAGATACGCTGAAAAACACCCGTGTCCCGTATCCGACGCGTGTGCGATTCGCACCGGATGCGTCACATGGCGTATCCAAGTATTTCAATCAGTTTTGACTATGGATATGGTCAACAATAGAGTTTAGATACGCATGTCTAGACGCATGAACGCCGCATCGGATAAAGCATGTGTGATTCAACAACTTTTGTTGCTCTACGGCATAACTCACGCTATATATACTCTCTCTATTTATATCCATTCTCCTTGTGGGACTAAAAGCTAAATTCAAAACCAGACAATTGGGCATGACTATTTTGACGTGGTTGAATATGGCTCCCTAAATACAGATCCAATTAGAATTCAGAGAGCTTAATTAATTGATGTACAAATACTAAAGTACATTATATAGTACTATATATGATTTCAAAAATAATGCAAGTACGTACAATATATGATAATTAACGTCTACTAAGCCCACTAGCTTCTATATTATTAGGCTTAATTGATGTACCAGAAAATTAAGAACATCATATTGTTAGTATATATTGTTAAATTTCTCAATATAAATTAAAAGATTATAATATAATGTTAATAACATCATATTAATAAAATATATAAATCAATCTTTTTAATTACAAAATATAATATTATTTTATTTTATATATAGTGCCGTATTCTAATTTTTTTAAAAATATCGAATCTCCGCACCCGCATCGAATCAGATACGACACCCGCACCCGTGCAACATAGCTCTTAAGTCTCAATTAATCCAATTGTATAAATTATTATGTCTTGAGATTATTTTTTGTTTTTTTAGAAAATTCACAGCAACTATGTAGAAAAGAAAATAAAAGTTACAACACAGAAAATAAGCCATCCATAGTTTTGCCATCGCTTGAACAAAAAGAACACATAAAATTGACAAAGTAAACATATGATCAAAATGAAAACTTACAAGCAAATAAGTTCAATAAAAATACGTTGAATATGCAATTATGCATATAACAATATAAACAAGAGATGACAACTTTATTTTTCCGTATGTGTTCACTTTGATCATTATATTCACGTTGTTTATTTTATGTGTTTAATTTGTTCAAGCGATGATAAAGCTTCTCTTTCTTTTACCTCAGCTTTGCTTATTACTTGTTTCTGAATTCATATCCTTTCTTTTGACGATTTATCCAACTTAATTTTATGAAACCTATAAATTTTTTTTATTTGAGTAATTAGGCAAATGATTTTTACAATTTTAATTTATTGATGACCATATCGATGATGAATTTCTTTAAGAAATTTCTGAATAGTTAAAAATGCTTGGAACTGGGAAGTGCGCTCCTCAAGTGCGAGAAATGTTTGTGAGAAAAAAAAAACTGATTGCGTAGTACTATTGAGCGACATTTTTGTATTACTGTCTTAAGCTAATTTTTAGAAGGGAGATGTCTATATTGAACTCAAATTAATAGTATCCCAATAATATAAAAAAGATGGTTATGCAAAAGAACTTAAACCTCACTGCTTATGTAAAACTGACTGGGCTCATGGGCCTCTTGATCTAGCCCACGGATCTCAAATATAAGATATTAAGTTGCAACAAAGCAACAGTTGTTTAACCAACAAAAAAAAAAAAAAAGAGAAACAAAAAACCTTTTAAAGTGGACAAATTGGGGAGACAGCGGACATTATTGCTGATTTTATTTATTATTTATTTATCTCAATTTTATAAATGTTTTACAATAATAGTCTTTTTAGATGCAAAATATAGATCACATTGTTGTAATTTAAAATGTGGCCATTATATTAATGTGAACTAAGTTCATTTTTTAAAATTAATTAAAAAGTGTATTGGATTTTGATGCAAAATACAATGGTCCAGATTCATTCAATATTTGATCTTTTCAATTACCTTAGTAATAAATTCATCTCTTGCCATTAAGAAGGCACTCTTTCCTTTAATTTTTGCCATTAAGAGAATTGATAGAAGAGAGTGAAAAATATTTACTACACAGATTAGTGTGAAATCATATGTGATTTTTGTTAAAAAAAAATTTCTTTTAACGGGAAACCTAAGAAAATAAATTGGATAATAAATCTTCACTCATGCTAGAGGTAGTTTAGATATTTTAAAATTATATATTTTGCTCCATGTAGAAACCGGTTGCCCAAAACACTTCCCACTGGGTGCGAGAAGCTCAGCCAGTGAGAATCTATTTTTGGTTTTCCCTTTCATGCTGGCCATTTCGCCTAACAAATTAATAATTAATGATACAAACCACACAATGAACTACTATAACTCTACAATATACATTGAGATTAAAATGCAAGATAGAGTTTATGTCGTCCGAATAAAATTTTTGATTAATCCAAACAGAAAGCGAAAGCTTCACCATTTTGAGCTTGGTGAATTCATATGGACGTAGTTTTGTGAATAATACATAATTAAAATTAACAATAAGATGGTGGGGAAATGTAGTCGAAAGTTAAGATTTTCAAATTCCAAATTATTTATGTATTTGAACCCGATTAGTTTATCAATCATACTTTTTTCATACTATGCACACTGCTGAACACCCAATTAAACATGGTAAAATATTTTTAACAAAAAGACAATAATATATGCAAGTGCAAAAATTTCAATTAACTCGGTGTCAGTGCCATAGCAGTCCATGAAAGCACTCTGGGTCTGAGAATTCTGTTTTCTTCATCAATCAGTGAGGCAGAGACATTGTTCAAAAAAGAGAATCCTACTGTATGTCCATGATAGCAATAGCTGTCTTTTAAATGCTGTATCAAAATAAAAAAAATATTGCAAATAGGAATATGTAATGCGTTGCAAATAAGAGCATTGTTCCTTTGGACTTCGTTTGGAATTTGCATGCTTGATTTAGGGAGTCTGAAACCACGAAATTCCAGAAGTTTTAATTTGGAAGAACCAAATATCTGATTTGAGGAATTGAATGTTTAAATATTTCGACACATTTGTCGTTCAAAACTGTGAGTTCTAATTTATGATTTATTGTTTTATATGAAATATGTGATTTTAGACTGCTAATTAATAAAATATTATTACGAATAAATATTTTACGTCTATCACATAACATTCTTTGCATTTCTAGACTTACAAAGACAGCAATCTCATTTCTCAACGGACTTAATCCCAAAATTATAGGCGTGGTTTCCACTTTAAATCCCACCACGGAAATCGGAAAATTTTTATCAATGACAAAAATGCCCCTAACAATTTTAAAAAAGGCAAAGCAGCCTCAGAAATTTTAAAAATAGCACAGCTATAGCGGTAATTGGACTGCCGTAATGCCTCAGCCCTATAGCGGCAATAGGATTACCGCTATAAGGGGCTATAGCGGCAATCCAATTACCGCTATAGGCCTTTTTTTTTAACTTTTCGGACTGACACTCTATGTTTTAGCGCAGAAAAAGAACAGTGCATTTTGTGTTTTGGATTTTTCCACTATAGCGGTAAAGGAATTGCCGCTATAGGGATATGTTTTTTTTTTTTTTGCTGACACTCTTGACTTTTGCATTGAAAGGGACATTCTTTTTTGTGCCGCATTGAAGGGAGTGGGTGGGAGGGGTTGAATTGGTTCTTTTAATCAAAAATCCTTGGGTCATTTCTGCCGAGATAGAAAAGAGAGGAGGAGAGGAAGAGAGAAAGGAAGAAGAAGAGGAGAGCAATCTGCCGCATTTTCATAGAAGGAGAGGAGCCGGCCATAGGGGGAGATAAACACAAGGAGTCGGTTCGGAACGAGATATCGGTATCAACGAAGCGCCGACGACTCGGTGGAAATGTATGGTTTTTTTTAATGTAAATTTTTATGGAAATGGTATGAAATTATTGTTGAAAATTTTTTATTGGAAATGGTATGGAAATGTATGGAGATTATAGGAAATTTTTTTTGTGTAATAGGATATGTTTATGAGGAATTTTTGAAATATGTCTATGTAAAAAAATATTTAATGTTTTTGTTAAATTTTATTTTTGAAATATACAATGTAAATTAGGATGGAAATTGTATGGAATTATTTATGGAAATTATTGATTGGAATTGGTATGGAAAAATGAATGGAAAAAAATATGGGAAAAAAAAGAAACCTAGAAAGTAGAAACCTAGAACTAGAAATTATTTAGCTAATTAAGCTAATTTCGTTTGAGGTTTGATATGAGCCAAAACAATATGGCCAAAAATTATTTTAAGGAACAGTGTTAAATGATTGAGTATATAAATTATATCGCACAATAAAAAAAAAATGTATACGCTGTGCTCTTGTGTCAATCTGTCAGTGTGAAAAGAAAAAAAAAATCCTTATAGCGGTAAAGGGTTTGCCGCTATAGAGGAACAATCCAAAAAAAAAAGCATTTCCTTTCTCTACCTTTGTGTCAGTCCTTCAGTCCGAAAAGTTAAAAAAAAAAAGGTCTATAGCGGTAATAGGATTGCCGCTATAGCCCCTTATAGCGGTAATCCTATTGCCGCTATAGGGCTGAGGCATTACGGCAGTCCAATTACCGCTATAGCTGTGCTCTTTTTAAAATTTCTGAGGCTGCTTTGTCTTTTTTAAAATTGTTAGGGGCATTTTTGTCATTCATAAAAATTTTCCCGGAAATCTAGCATTGAGTTGACAATTCAATCTAAGCAGACAGTACTTGCATCTCATGTCACAACCATGTCGGTGGGAAGAGAGGAGCAGACGACCCTACTTTTTGCCTTTGTTGCCTGTATACAGGAAACACATCTCATAATTAATTAGACATTTTGTTAATGGTAAAGTAATGTTTGAACCAAATTGTCCAATTCTTTTAATTAGTCAAAGAAAATGGAAAATGCTGTATAGTACTAATAAACAGGTTACCTCTTTCTCCCAATTAGTGAGTAATGTAATGGTCAAGAGCAACACCACTTGGACAAATACGCCACACATAATTCCCATCCAGAGCCCCTGATAATCAAAGCTAAATTAGACGATTTCACAAGCATTATATTTAAAAATATACAAGGAAAATAAAGGGAAATATACCATTCCTCCAATATGGAATACAAAAGCTAGGAGAATAGCCGAAGGAATACCGACTGCATAGAACGCACCAAGATTCACAAACGCACCAATATTTTGCCATCCACACCCTCTTGCCACACCTGGTTAAAAAATAAATTCATTCTAATTTGTATAAGATGTTAATATACGCCTACGGGCTTTTTCGCTTCAAAAAAAAAAAAAAAGATGTTAAAATACAAAGTCTTGACGGGAAGATAAAAGAATCTAATGTTTGAAAGGATCATGAGGGAAATCTTATTTTTGGAAAAGCAAATACGTACAAAGGAAATCTATTTCTACCTGAAAGCACATTTTGAATTGAATCCAACATGCTCCAGATTGCAAGAATGGGCAACATGATGGCCACATATTTCACCACCTCTTCTTCATTACTGTATGCATAACCCCATATATTCCTTATCAAAATTAGAATTATTCCTATTATTATTGCTCCTGTGATGGCTAAGCATAAGATGACTCGTACTGCTAATTTTGCAGCTTCAGGTCGGCCAGCACCTAGCTCATTTGATACACGGGTGCTATGACATAAACAAAAAGTGGATCAGTGAAAAAAAATTAATTGAAATTTCTTCTAAATACAGTTGAGAAGTTAATCTAACCTTATGGCAGCACCAAGACCAAAGGGGATCATGTACACACATGAAGCTGTGTTTAGGCTGAAAAAAATATATCACCAAAAGTAAAATAAGATTAATTTAATTTTTAATTTTTAATATAATTATATTAATAGATATGATAATATTGAAAAAGGAAGTTTCTTACGTTATAGAAAGAACAGAAGTTTCCAGTTGTGGATTTGGGAGAAGGCCAGAGAGTAGAACAAGAAATTCAAACGACCACCATTCCAAGCTGGAGATATATTAATTAATTCACATTTTGATTAGATATATGTGAAAATGTATTGAACTACAACTTCTTGACACTAGCACTAAATTTTCTCCACTTGGTCAGCATCAGAAAATATGGAGGTGTCCAACAGAAGCCCATTTTGTAAATTGGGACAAAATGAGGCATAATTGAGGCTTAATATATAGAACTTCATTTGACAGGTGAATCTTATTCAGATATCATCTGATAATTCAGATATCATCTAGGTTATGTGGTGCTTCTGTTCTGCACGCTAAACTGTTGAGTGGCTATGTTATTAGCTGTATTGTTAGTCTTTTGGTAGTCTCCTTGTTGGAGTAGTTCGGTTTTGTGCTAGTTACTGGGTGGAAGGAAACTGCTTTGGTTAGGTTTTAGTAGAGCGTTTTTAGTCTAGTAAAGTTCCTGACTAGATCTTTGTAGTCTAGTCGGATTAATCATGTAAGATTCAAACTCCTTTATTTTTCAATGGAGGCCTATCTCAGGCCACTTTCTCTCTCAAAAAAAAAAAAAAAAGATATCATCTGATAATTCCATTTTTCTGGCATGATGAAATACTCTTTTCTAAGAAAACAGTTTGTCTTACCAGACCATCAATGCAGAAGGAACTGCAAGTTTAATAAATTCAACAAGATCATAAAATGCCTCTTTTGAAAAGCCAACCCAAGTCTTCTTGCAATTTGGCGAAAGTCTAACATAAACCGCCAAAATGGCCACGTTTATCCAATTCGAAATCCCAGCGGCAAGTGCAGCTCCTTTGCCTCCCATGCCCAATTCATACACCAGGAGCCAACACACCAAGAGATGCCACATGGCCGTCACCCCTGAACTAAGCATAACAGGAAAGACAATGTTTTGTGCCTGTAGAAACCTCACATGACATTCAAGGAGCCCATAACCAAATAAGGACGGTATCATCCATTTTGCATAAATCCCAGCTTCCCATGCTATGTCGGCTTCTTGACCAAAAAACAAAAGAATCTCATTTGTGTAAAACCAGATGGTAGCAAGTGGTATGCTTAAAAGTGTAAGAATGAGCATGGCTCTTTGCTTGTAAATTCCAAGGAGATAGTATTCTTTTGCGCCATATGCTTGGCCACATAGTGTATCCATCGCACTCGCACTTCCCATCTACAAAAACTTGGATGAAAAATGCTATTTATTTATTTTCATTTTGGAAGGTAGAGTGGCAATAATCACACCTATGAATTTTTACTAATACAAAGAAATTAACATTATGTATTTGTTGAAAATTTACCATGAGGCTGTATCCGGTGACACCAGCAAAGGAAGTAGCCATGGAAGCTCCAGAGAGAGATAATTCGCCGAGGTGCCCGACAAACATTACAGATATCATTTGTATTAAATTTTGCAACAAATTCCCTGCTATAATTGGTCCCGCAAGCCATAGTTGCTTCTTCACCTCATCTGTCACCTCTGCTTTTATATCTGTCTTACGTTCCTCTTTGATCAGAGGTGTTTCTGAGGTTAAATTATCCATTTTGGGTCTCTATGTCTCTCCTCTCTTCTTTGGTTAACTACAATGGCGGTGTGATTTTGTCAATTGGTAGGAGAAGAGAGGTAGAGGGAAAGATAATCAAACTTTGCGCTTCCTATCTTTCTTTGGATGGGGCGATCATCGATGGCCCGAAATTATTTTATATAGAATTTTTGACAAAAAAAAATTTAATACACAGAATTATTTATTTTTTTTTTAATAAGAAGAAAGTTCGAACGCGTTTTATAAAAGCGTACAGTCTCTCTCCTTCGTACGCGTTTATAAAACGCGCTCGAAGGCTTCGAACGCGTTTTATAAACGGGTAAGAGGAGAGAGCTTCAGTTACGCCTTTTTCTGGTCAGACTTTCGTACGCGTTTATAAAACGCGTTCGGAGCCTTCGAGCGCGTTTTATAAACGGGTAGGAAGGCGTAAATTTTTCGAAATTGAGTTATTACCATTTTTTTTTTCAAAATTAATAAAAAAATTAATGTGAAAATTTAAGTTAAATTTATTTTTAAGATTAAGATTAAATTTATAATTTTTAAAATATCACATTTAATTTCATATTAATCTTATTTAAAAATGACATTAGAATATTAAGTTTGACATTAATATCATTTTGTTTGAATAACTATCAAGAAAGTCACTTGGTTTACTGCATTTCTCTTTTTAATGATTAATTTATGATTTTAAAAACTATTTTAGTAGTTTAGAGTGGTTTTTAGGTTTGCAAACTTTCAAAGTGGATTTTGGAGGTCTAGAGAGCGTTTTTTGGCTCCGAAAATGGTCGTTACGGGGTTAAACCCCAGTAACATGTGTAGATCTCGTCGCTAGCTTTCCGGATTGTGCTTGATCGCCCCAAACGGACCTTCCTATCAAAAGTTAAGCATGTTTAAAGTTTTAATGTTCAAAATTTTTTAAAAATTTTATATTTTAATTATTTCGATATTATATATTATTTGATTATATATGGCTAACATAAAATAAAAAAAGAGAAGAGACTACAATTCAAAAGATAAGTTTGTAAAATTAAATAGTAAAAATACAGGGTCGTCGGCGAATAATTATTCAAACAAAATGATATTATAAACATGTTAAAAAAAATATGTGTGTGCAATTAAATGCATATAAAATATGTGTGATATATTTGTTATATCTATTTAATACATCTTTAATTGGAAATAGAATTTTGAGAATTTTGTAAATATGAAACATGCAGGGACCTTGTTGCAAAATATTATTTTTAATAAGTAAATATGAAAAACTAATAACACGTTTATAAAACGCGCTCGAAGGCTCCGAACGCGTTTTATAAACGCGTACGAAGGTCTGACCAGCCGTTTGAGGCGTAACTGAAGCTCTCTCCTCTTACCCGTTTATAAAACGCGTTCGAAGCCTTCGAGCGCGTTTTATAAACGCGTACGAAGGAGAGAGACTGTACGCTTTTATAAAACGCGTTCGAACTTTCTTCTTATTAAAAAAGATAATAATAATTCTTTCTATTAAAATTTTTTGCGTCTGAATTCCTGTATAAAATAATTTCGGATCGATGGCTGAGGTCCTATTTGTAGGTTTTATTTCTTCGCGGATTGGGATGGAAAAAAAAAATAGATTACTCGTGTATCAGTATAAAAATCTTTGGTATTTTATAAGTAAATAATACTAGGTCTTTTGTTGTGTCAATTAGAATCTGACAAGTAGGCTTCGTGCCTACTTGTTCCTTCAAACATAATATCAAAGTAAAAAATAAAAATAATAAAAAGATCGAATTTCAACATGACAGCTACCTTTTTTTTCATTTGTTGATTATTTCATTTTTGGGGTTCCAACAATTTAGTTCCATTAAATTAAATTCTTGAAATGCATGATGAGCTTAATTAGCATTTAATAAAGTCTTAGTTTGAATAAAGTCAACCATGATGACAGCTACCTTTTTGAAATGCATGATGAGCTTAATTGACAAAATCACACCGCCATTTACAGCTACCTTTTTTTCATTTGTTGATTATGTTATTTTTGGGGTTCCAACAATTTAGTTCCATTAAATTAAATTCTTGAAATGCATGATGAGCTTAATTAGCATTTCATAAAGTCTTAGTTTGAAAAAGCGGTACAGTACACTCAGCATTTTCTCTCTATTTTATCCGGTATTATCACTGTGCACAGACCACATGTGCACTTGTGCAGTCAATCTGGAGTGGTTTTGACAATGAATGATTAAGCTTGAAAGACATTTGCGTTTGGAAAGCTTGAGGGGTTTTTGGATCGTTTAGGAATTTGGATAATTTGAAAATTTTTCTATTTCTAGGTATAAATTTATTGAGAAGTGTGTAACTTTGTGAAGAGTTTAGATTGTTTATAATAAATTTATGTCTAGAAATTGGAAATTCTCCAAATTCCCAACGCATCCAAATAGGTCCTAAGTTTTCATTTACATGAAAATGACAAAGAGTTACAATTTTTTTTTTCTTTTCTTTATTGTCGTAAAAACTAGGCATTCGTTTATAATTTGCATTAAAAGTGGATGATTACACAAATGCAATACTCGAATAAGACGCCACATTTTATAAATGCTAACAAAATATACTCAAATTGAAACCTACGCACCTTTTTTTTTTGTTTGCCGTTGGAGCGCTTGGGTACAAATTCATTGAATCAATACAAAGTCAAACAGATTACTTTTGTTACATTGTAAGAACCAGAACGCAAAGAAGAAAACAAACAGAAACATGAAGATAAAATAACAGAAACAAACGGGACCTAGCTAATTGAAGGAAACAGCGAAAAATTAAATCCGTGGAGCCAATTCTATTTATTGCATAATTACCAATGTCCGGCATCTGTTTTCTTCCCTGGGGATATACGCGCAGCACCAGTTGGGTTTAGGTGCAGAAATGATGTAAGGCTCTATTTAGCTTTCACTACAAAAAAGTAGTCTATAGCAAGATTCAATTTTCTTCCAATATGTCAAGTCTAGCAATTTTCTTTGAGATGGGCTAAAATCAGCCACGACTGACGGATGCAACCGTCAGCTACGATCAAATCTCAATTTTTGAGATTCTAACAGTCGATCCGAACCGTTCAATGTGTTCTCCACATTGAAATCTCATTGGAGACCAAATTTTATATTTTTCTGAAATTTTTTAGTATTTGTTTGATATTTTACAAAATTCTTAATCTAAACAATTCTGGACCCTTCAATAACTATGATTTTTAAAAATCTCAAAAAAATAGTAAATAAAATCAGAAAAATGTAAAATTTGGTCTCCAATGAGATTTCGATATGGAGAACACAATGAACGGTTCGGATCGAATGTTAGAATCTCGAAAATTGAGATTTGATCGTAGCTGACGATTGCATCCGTCAGTCGTGGCTGATTTTAGCCCATCTCATTTTCTTTTGAGTTTCGATAGACTTACCTTAATCTATTATTAATATGTAGCAATGTATTATTCATAGATTTTTCTCATGCGTTGCTACAACTTAAAACAAATTCTAGCAAATTGATAATTTTGTCTTGTCATATCTCTAATCTGGGGCTGATTAGTATTATTTCCAAGATTCATCATCTCCTAGAATAATTAATGAGGACAATGCTTCATTAATGAGAATCATTCTATCATCTCCTAAAATCATTAATGATGATTAATGAGAATTATCCCCTCCTTTTCTGTTTCGCTCCCCTCTCCTTCCTCCTATCGAAACATATGTTAATCCGGAGTATTTAGATCCGGATCCCACACTGTAGCTAAGCACTGTTGGCGAACAGTAACTTGATCTGGATCGTTTATTTCCATCTGCAAATCCTGACCTTCCGATGCATTTTTTCGTCTCTGTTGGATCAGCATCTTTCTGGAGAATTCGCAGCTGCTCGCCTCGATAGTCTCCCTTCCTTTCGCTCTCTCTTCTCCTTTCTCACAGACGCTGTCGATGGACTGGGCAGATAGGATCACCCATGTGGCACCGTACGGAGGCCGTTCCGATGGGTGTTCCTGGTCTGTGCGCCGCCTCTGAGCTCTTCTCAGTTCCACTTCGGTGTTTCTGTTCGGTGTATCAGTTCTTTCTTTCGCTCTCACTACGTGCACCTGCTTTTGTGAGCCCCCTGCTTTGCTGGCCTGGCATTTCTTCTACGGTTCTCATAGTCTCGATGTATCCGTGCATCTCCGCTCTCTCATGCCTCTAACAGATGCATTGGACGGACCAGTACGAAGGCATACTTGCGACCACCATAGCAAACCAGTCAAACCACGTGCTTCTCTCGATTAATCTACTCTCCACCCTATCCCCTCTCTCCCCTCTTTTCCTTTTCCTTTCTATTTCTGAATTTTATTTATTTTTTTGCTTTCAATTCTTTCTTGAGCTCATTGTTTTTTTTCATCTCGGATCATTTTAGGATGGGTTAAAGTTAGGTTACGAACAAAGAAGTTGGTTTATATTAGTAATTTTCTCTCATAAATGAAATCTGTAGTTTTTTTTTTGTATTTTAGTTTAGACTTTCAGAGATGAAGCTACAGTTTGTTTTCTGTCCTTTATAATTTCATCTTTTAATATTGACATTCAATTATATTCCCTATTCAGACATGGAGCTGTGCTTCTGTGGTACATGGTGATTTCTGAGGAGCCAAATGAGCCTCTCTGTAGCTGATATGAGTTTTTTTTTTTAAGTTCTCGATTTCTATTTAAGAGATGTGATTCGTGTAGTATATGGTGACAGGATATCTGACAAGCGAGATGAGCCTCTCTTTAGCTGGTACACGTGTTTTTCTGTTTTTTTTTTTTTACAGTTCTCAATTTCTACTTAAGAATATTTATGTTTCTTTGTGAGATGCTTTGTTGTTTCAGTTGATCTGTTGATTTCTTATAGGTTTTCAAGTAGCTCACAGCTGACGCATAAACATGACGGTTCACAATCTCTCTATTTCATTTATACGATTTGAGGAATGTAAGTAAAATCTAAATAATATGTAAACATCGAGTGTTTTGGCATAGTCTGTTTATAGCTGTCTACTTGGAATGGACTAAAACTGATCAACTTTTTGAATATTCTTCATATGTGTAACTTGCTGTGAAAATCATCATATTATGTTTAAATAGAAGTTCCTGACATTTACTAATTAGAATGGTAGTTGTTTGCCTTTGTATTGCAAGGGAAATGGGTAAAGAGGACGTCTAAGCGTGTAAGCACACAATTTTAATCTCTAATTTTGTAGAAATTCATTTCCCAACTGTTTTTTTTTATTCTCATCGATTTCAATATTGAGTATCCCTCCTTATGTCTTTTCTACTGAAACATTATGATTAAGGATTCAGCTCTCTCTAATTTTAAAACTTTATGTCTTTATTGAACCTTAATTTTATTTCTTTTTTTAAGGTAATAATTTCCAATTCGTACAAGATCGTTTTCATAAAATCCTGATCTCGGATTGGACTTTCCAGTTGTCAGTAGCCAGTTAGGTATTTCATCTATTTTTTTAATTTAGTTTGTTATATGCAATGAATTATTTATGTCCACCTTGAAAATACGATGGATGGTGTTGATCGAAACAATTTAATCTTAAAAAACTCATTTCTTCTTTTAGTCAACTTAAAGATAAATAAAAATATTGTGACTAAACATTGAATTTTGTTGGACTAATGGAATGTTTAATTGAAAGTCAGATTCGGGGTTCTGCTGCACTAGAGCTTTTACTTCTTGACTCATCATATCATCTTTAGTACTCTGGTATAACAGATTATCACTTACATGTGCATAATAGTTTTTAACTGAAT
This sequence comes from Rhynchospora pubera, assembly GCA_028095005.1. Lineage (NCBI taxonomy): Eukaryota > Viridiplantae > Streptophyta > Magnoliopsida > Poales > Cyperaceae > Rhynchospora > Rhynchospora pubera. The sequence continues at coordinate 25,958,882 of CM051461.1, forward strand.
TTGTTGAAATTCCTCATTTCCAGTATGAGACAAATATCTTATAGGAAGTTGACATTAATCACGAGGAAAAACAATGGTGGAATGGGGAGGATGGCAGTAGAAGTCGGGTAATAACGTTGATGTCTTAAATATTGCATAATAGTAGTTTCTCATATTATTTTATTTTTTGCCATTTAAATTTTCATTGATTTGCTCTATATGATGTTTATAATTTATGGCTGATTGACACTATTAGACAATTTAAGAATAAAAAGTGCAAATTCTATAAGGGTATATTTGGCAACAATAGTAATTTTTATTTATGACCATGCATAGAACTGTCACTCATATTCTCAAAGCACAGATTTAGAGTTAAAAGTTAGTTCAAAAACGATTCTAACACCTCTTTCGATTATTCTAGAATTGTTTTAGATCTTTTGTAATTTCTGTTTACTATAGTGGTGTACTTTCCTCTGAAAATCATCAACTTTTTCTGATCCTATATTATAAACTTTGTCAGAAAATTTTTAAAACACTTACAGCTATAGTTTTTGAGATTATCCAGCTTTATCTGTCATTACTACTGGCTACAAATAAAAAAGAGATCAGCCATACATATTTAAATATTTCATAATTTTTTAATTATTTTATTCTCATAATCTTATATTATTTTTCTTTTGCTCTCCATTATATCATCGCAAGTCATTTCCATATTTACTATTGTTCCTCAACTTTCTTTGATGACCTCTTGCACTGGTTTTTCACTTTACACAAGTAATGTTAACTTTTCTTATCTTATTTGTTAGGTGTTTTATATGGACTATCTAAATGTATGGCACATGCAGTGTATTTATGTCTATATTCCTGCTTAAAAATATGCCATAAAAGTGAGCTTAAAAGTCGGTGTTGCCGCTAATGTTGCTCACAAGGGAAATCGTACAAGAAAGGTTATAGCACAATTAGGTACTGTTAATGCTGATATATTCTTCATGGTTATACAATCATTTATTCTTAACTATTCAGAGTAATCTACCATGTGATTTTTTTTCTCTTTACATGTTGTTAATACTTATTACAAAAATTCCCTATTGGCATCTAAGTCCACACTATCTGTTAAGGCTTTTGTGCACGCCAATTTGATTTTTTTTATGTGTTCCGGTCAATGCATTTGAATCATTTTTTACTTTTTGAGATAATTTGTTCACAAAATACGTGTGGTGATTGTAGTTGCATTTCACCTGCCAAATTTTCATTATCATTTTCAATTTTGGTATGCTGATATTACATTGGCATTCAAAATTTTTCTATTTTCTTTAAGAACAACATGTTGGTTTACACTTTACAGACTAGAGAAGGTACTTAAGGTTTTGTTTATTTCTCTATAGTTTTTTGTTAAATATTTGTGCAAATCATGTGTCATTTTTCTATCTATTCTGGTTTATTTTGTATGAAAATTTATTTTTGAATACAAATGAGATTTGATCATCATAATAGATGTTTGTTGGTGACCAAATGAGAAAGGTTGCTCTTTCCTTATTTTTCTTAAAGAATCGTCACAACTCTTGCCTCCAGGAGTTGTCAAGGTTGCACCAGTCTCAGAAGATGCACAACTACCAGCAATAGGACCAGGTTAACGAACACCGCCACTAGCCCCACAAGGACATAAAACGGGTTTCATAAGTTGACATGCTGTAGGATTCCTTCCAACACTAATAAGTATGTGTCTCGCACTTTTTCAGTCCGACCACGGAAGATCAGATAGTCCTCTATGGGGCGAAGAAAATGCGGATCAGATACCCCTCGAGCATCTTGAGACCCGTCGTTACTGCCCATTCCGAACGAGCGAAGGGCACTAATGCGGTTCCAAGTACCTCGAGAGTTGATTGTTTGTCGTAGGTCCTTTTTTTCCAGTAGGCGCAAGCCCCTACTGTTAATTACCTCCGAACTCAGTTACGAACTGAGCCAAGAGCACCTCTAGATCGGGATAATCAAAGTTTAAATGTCGTAAGTGGATGAAATCCATTTTAAATAAAAAGGATTGTGTCTTGGTAGAGAATTTCAGGGTAAAAACGAAGCAGAAGGGCAGTCATTTGAACATCACCATACAGACATGAGTGATACAATTTAATTCTTTAATTTCATATTTTAAGATATTTGGGTTGCTTTTACTTTGCTGTGTCAGGCTTGATGCCGTTACAGAGATTTTTGAGTTTGATACTAGGAAACATGTTGTTTATATGGACGCATAAATTTATGCAAAAAATTCACCATACAGACATGAGCTTGATTAAATCCCAACGCTTCTCTGATCCTCTGTGATGTTTATATGGATTTAATCAAGCTCATGTCTGTATGGTGATGTTCAAATGTTTATAAACAAGTCAAAGACAAAACACACACAACATGTTGTATGGTGACATGAGCTTGATTAAATCCCAACGAATCCCTGACGACAAAACACACACAGCAAGTCAAAGACAAAACACACACAACATGTTGTTTTTAAACCCGAAGAGAAACATGTTGTTTATATGGACGCATAAATTTATGCAAAAAATTCACTAAAGTAACAGATGTTTCTCTTCGGGTTTAACTAAACTCTGCACATTTATTTCTCTGACTCTTTTTATTTATAGTATAAATAACCATTTATAAATATTGTGTTGTGCTACATATGTATTAGAATATAGATAATTGTTGCTCATAAAAATTAACAATTTATATGTTCTTTGCCACAAAAAAAAAAAAGATTAGTTCGCTCTACGAATCTGTGTTGTTCATTTATACCAAATTATAATAGCATCATCAATATAAGAACTACATATCATTATGATATCAATAAATTTTCTCTTCATATTCACAATGCATAATACTTATTTATAATACAAACCATTGTATTAACAATCTATAAAAAATTGATGAAAAAAAAATAGATCGCGCAACGTGCGAGACCCCACTAGTCTTATTCAAAATAGTATTAACTAGAACAATATTTTTTTTCAAGAACAGTTAGTAACATTAACTACAACAATTAGCATTTTTTCTTGCGCAATTATTTTTTAGCACAATTTTTTTTTCTAGAACAACTAAAACAGTTAGTAACATTAACTAAGACCGTTAATTTTTTTTAAAACAGTTAGTAATATTAACTAGAACAGTTAATTTCAGAGCTAGAACAACTACTCATATTAACTGTTTTTAGTTATATAACAACTGTTCTAGTTAATATATATAACTGTTATATTTAATACAACAACTATTCTAATTAATATATATAACTGTTATAACTATTCTAATTAATATATATAACCGTTCTATTCAATATAGTAATTGTTCTATAAATTTTGTTTGGAACGTTATGTCCAGTGAAGAAAATATTAATTGTCCTTTTTTTTAAAAATAATGCCTGTACTCATCCCTAGATTCTATCATCCACTCATCTCCTGGACTTTCTATTAATGAAGACGCTGGATAATAAATAGGGATTCTGAAGATGATGGATGATAGAGTTCAGGAGATGGTGAAAAGCAATTTCCATCTCTATATAATAGTATTTTTCAAAATATAATTGGACCAAAATTTTTCTAGTAAAAAAATCTTGCAATATATCTAATGATAAGATTATGTGAAAAATCTACGTAAAGACCAATTTTCTTTAGGGCTGTTAATGGGTACGGTACGGTACGGTAGAAGGTATTTTCATTACCGTACCCGTTAAAATTTTCTTTACCCGTACCCGTTAAAAATAGCTTTACCCGTACTTTACCCGTACCCGTTAAGAATTAACGGTACGGGTACGGTAACGGTAAAAAATGAATATAATAATAATAAAATTTGTACACTCTGTATAAATAAATTATATCAATAAGTATATTAATAAAGTGCAACAATGGTGGCGAATATTTTAGGTTTATGCTTTTTTATTTTTTCGTACACTGAATGGAAAGAATTATAAATCTTAAATAAAATCTAGCAATATTTTTTTACCAATCATGCAATATAAGATGCCATATGTATCATGTAATTGCATCTTTTTAATCGTGACAATTACCCGTTATGAAAACGGTACAAAATAACTTTTACCCGTACCCGTACCCGTTAAATTAACGAAAAAATTTCCTTACCCGTATCCGTACCCGTTAACTTAACGAAAATAAACTTTTACCCATACCCGTCTTATACGGTACGGTACGGATTGGCTAAACGGGTAAACGGATTTCATTGACAGCCCTAATTTTCTTTTTAGTGTTTGGGCAGTCGCCTGTTTCTGGTGCTAATTAAAACGCCATTCAATACTTTGACCAGCGTAAGGCAGCTGGACTATCCGTGGCCAATAACAAAAAGTCTTCAACTCTGGCACTCAGAGGTTAATTTGTGGGTCCAGGGTTCAATAAGTACTCAACCAAATTTTCTTCAGAGAACATAACACATGCCCACTTAGAACAACACAGACAGTGGCAAAATACCCAATAATCGACACTTCTGAGTACTGAAGAGTGACGAACCATTTACCATGTTGCCGGTGTTATTTTGCCTGCATCATTTTGTTTGTATCTGTCAATCCTCGTCACAATTTCTTTTTTTATCTATAGATAAGAAATATAAACGAATTAATTTGAACCGTAATTTTATCGAATCGACTATAATTCGAATTTTTTAGGTGGTTTGAGTTTGAATTGTTCAGAATTTAAGCTACTTGGTTCCATTCTAACTGATTAATTTTAAATACATAGTAAGCTTTCATACTTGAAATAAGATATAAAAGTTTAAAATTTGGAAAAAAATTTCACGGATACAAATTCTGAACTAAGTTTTGGTCCTGGTTGTTCATTTTCAAAAGAGATTATTATGAACAATAGTGATTAAATCTCGGTTCATAAAAAAATATTCCTTGCAATTTTATTACAAATTTTAAAACGGGAGACTTGAAAATTGGAAGCATTTGAGATCTTCTTTTTATTATTTTTTCTTTAGAAAATAGACCTTCTCTTTATTTATATACTTAATTTATTAAATTAATGAAAATTTGAAGAATGAGATAAAAAAATTGAGATATGTATTCCGAACGTGTGTATATATATATACACGTTCAAATTGATCACCATATTGAAATACTATTGAAGACCAAATTTTACATTTTTTTTTGAATTTTTTTGCTATTTATTTTGATATGTTCAAATTGGAGGGTCTGAAATACTCCAAATATAACGTTTTTTAAAAAAATATCATAATATATAGCTGAAAAATTCGAAAAAATATAAAATTTGGTCTCCAAGGGTATTTTAATATGGTGAATAACTTGAACGGTTCGGATTGAGCATTTGAATTTTGGATCTCGAAAAACGACTCTATGGCACGGGACCCTCTGTGTCATCTATGGCACATTAGTCATTCTCTCTCTCTCTCTCTCTCTCTCTATATATATATATATAGAGAAAGGATTCAATCAAAGCGCTTTGACCGGAGTCCCGGTTAAACCCCGTCAGTTCTCAATTTTGAAAGTTCAAATGACCGATCCGAACCATCAAATATGATCTCCATATTGAAATCTCCTTGCCGACCAAATTTTTCATTTTTTTGAAATTTTTAAGTATTTTTTTCGGATTTTCAAAAACAACAATTTTTGTAGGGTTCAGAACTAATTAGATTAACGATTTTTGAAAATTCGAAAAAATGCTTAAAAAATTCAAAAAAATGAAAATTTTGGTTTGTAAGGAGATTTCAATATGGAGATCATATTTGACGGTTTGGATCGGTCATTTGAATTTTCAAAATTGAGATCTGACGGGGTTTAACCGAGACTCCGGTCAAAGCGCTTTGATTGAAGGCTTTCTCTCTCTCTCTATATATATATATATAGGGGTGATAAAATACACTCTGGTGTACGGATCGTCCTCGTACACTAGAATCGTTTTTGAAATAAAAAAATCAAACGGTCGATCCGAACCGTTCAACTTGTTCTCCATATTGAAAAACTCTCGGAGACCAAATTTTGTATTTTTTTGAATTTGTTTGCTATATATTATGATATTTTCAAATTGGAGGGCCTAAAATACTCCAATTGTAGTGTTTTTTGAAAATATCATAATATATAGCAAAAAAATTCGAAAAATGGTAAAATTTGGTCTTCGAGAGTTTTTCAATATGGAGAATAAATTGAACGGTTCGGATCGACTGTTTGATTTTTGGATTTCATAAACGACTCTGGTGTACGGGAGACGATCCATACACCAGAGTGTATTTTATCAATCCACTATATATATTGCATCTTGAAGAAGTCAAAGTGCTATGTTTGGGTTGGAAAGTAAGCTCTGACAATCAAATATATTAAAATATCTATAGTTTTTTTATCCAAATATTTCTCTTTCTCATTAATGTGAGAACGACTCTGGAATGGATTATTTAAATATGAGAAAGGGTTTTGATGTCAAAATGCGCTGTAAATACCATAGCTTTATTTTTATTTTAAAATTTATAATTAAAGTCTTCGATCTGAACTGTTGATACTATTCAATTTTATTAGAAACTATGTGTTTGGTTCGCTCACGAACAGGCTCTTCGCGAACAGCCGTAGTTCGCGTGAATCAAACACCTCACGAACTGTTTACGAATTTCTTAGCTTGTTCGTGATTCCCCGATTTTCACGAACTGGGAGTTGTTCGTGGGCCTTTGTTCGTCCCTTGTTCACGGTTAACACAATTCATAATAATTAGTTTTATATATTTTATTGTGTCTGGTTAATAAACCTAATTGTTCTAGTTAATATACGTAATTGTGCTAGTTAATATATGTTATTGTGCTACTTAATATACCTAATTGTTATAGTTAATATACGTAATTGTGCTAATTAAACGTATGTGTTGGATGGGTGGGTATGTGCTGAGTGAATTGGATGACAAGGAATGAGCATCGAATAATTAATGAGGCGCTGAACAATTACACTCATCATCTCATTCGCTGGACTTTTTATTAATAAGAACGCTGGATAATTAATTAGGATCTTGGGGGATAAGGGAGAATAGAATCTATGAAATGATAGTAAATAATTCTACATTTGTATCTAAAAACTAGCATAACTAGTTTTTTTTTTCAAGCACAATTAGTTTTTTTTCCATGTCAATCATTTTTTCCATGACATTTGTATTTAAAAACTAGCACAAATTTTTTTTTTGTCTATGTCAACCATTTTTTTTGGAGGACATTTGTATCTAAAAACTAGCACAATTAGTTTTTTTTCTATGTCAATAATTTTTTTCCAAGTCATTTGTATCTAAAAACTAGCACAATTAAATTTTTTTTTTTGAGAAAAATCGTTATCTGAAACTAGGACAATTAGTTTTTTTTAATAGAACAAGTAATATTTTTTACACAACAATTATTACCTAAATCTAGGACAATTAGTATCATTTTATAGGACAATTAGGAATAGCTAATTGTTCTAGTTTCATCTAGGAAAAAAAGAAGTTATTGAGAGGAACGGAGGAAGTAAAACACAGGGAAGGGAAACACAAGAAAGGGATGAGGAACGTACGCTTTGGATGATAAATCCAAGAGATGAGTGACAAAATTAGAAAGTTAATTAGCATTAATGGGGATGTTAGATGGGGACGGGGATGAGAATTTCTGAAATGATGGTAAGTGATTATGTTAGTTATTTAGTTATAGATTTAAAATATTTAAATCCATAATCCATTTATTTTTTTGAAAGCAACAGATTCCCAAGCAGGGAATTCTAGAGAATAATTAATAACAGGTGAAAAAGTATACAACAGACCACACCTGACCAAAAAACGTTGGTCAAGGAAATAAAAGCAAACGCAGCCTGAACCAAAACAAAAACTCCTAAAGCAAGCGTTTCCACCCCTAACGAACTAAAACTGAAACAGCAAAAGTACAGTAAAACTGAAAAGCATCAACAAGGACGCTAGCGGCCTTAACAAAGACTAAGCAAATCCTCATCAGCAAAGGTGCTTGCAACCTCCCCATCCTCAGCACTTGTGGTATCGACTGCAGCTAGAATTCCATCAACTATAGGACCTGCATTTACGACAGCAGCTGCAACAACCCCAGGGTTCTCATCAGCAGGCACAACAATTAGTTGTGCATTCCTCAGCTGGTCAGCAAAAGCAGCTGGGCCTCCTGTCCAAAATTGAAAAAGAGCCAAAATCGAAATATAAGTACTAAAAGGTGATTTCACAACTAAATCTCATTCCAAACAGTCCAGAGAACAACAGCTTAGAACACAAGTATTCACTCTTTCCATCCCGTTGAAGTAAGTACACTGTTTCCAAACTGTTTGTAGAGAACTAAAATCAATCTGACAAGTTCTAGTGGAATTAAAAAAATGCCAGAATCTAGAAATATAATTGCAATGTAGAAAAAGATGGTTCACAGATTCCTGCGCACCAAAGAACACACAAGTTGAGACCCCTTGCCAGCCTCGATGAATTAAATTATCCCTCATAAGATTTTATTATGAATAGCCAACCAAGAAAAAAGCTTAACTTTTAAAGGGATTTTCAGAGGCCAGATTGTATCATGTTTTCTAACAGATACACCCCTAAAATTTTAAAAAATTATAAACTGAAGAAACTGAAAATCCTAGACTATCCCAATGCCAATTGAAAACATCAGCATTGTAAGAAAAAGTAAAATTTCTAAGTAAACTGATGAGTTCTAATTTTTCTTGTCTGAGCTCCCTAGAAACCCCTCTTTTTAGAGGCAAATTAAGTTTATTATTTCTCCAAGCTTCAGAGACAAGAATCTTATCTTTCTTACACTTGTTAAATAAATCAGTAAAAGATTTATAAAGAGGTAAGGAGGATAACCAAGAGTCATACAATAAGTTGGTTGAAGCTCTGTTTGACCCTAAATTTTCGCGATTGGAGACAAAGACCGATTTACGAGAAGTTTGAGAAAATCATGAAAAATAGCAAATGGACCCCAAAAATCATGGGAAAATATCCAAAAACTTCAGTGGAGCATGAGGAAAATTATGGTGCCAGAATGGTCAAAGGAGCTAGAGAATATCCATTTTATGCAAAGAGGCCTATAATTTTGGAGAAAATAAATTTTTAGAAAATTTTTTATTCCACTGGATTCTAAATATTTTTGTAAATCTACACACGAAGTTTCATACGAAAACTCAATTGAAAAAGACCCCAAACAATTTATTTAGTTTCAGCAACCAATGAAAATACAGCAAATGATAAAATGGACATCTCCAATACAATGAAAATGGAGAAGAGAATAGGGACGAAATTTAAAAGGAAGTTTCGTGCACCCGTCCCTCATATATCACACACAGAGAAAAGATGAGAGAGTATAGGTTTATCGTGGACCAAGCTTATCCGAAATAAAAGGAGATGGAGCGCTGATCTTGTGTCTCGCTCAATCCGACAAGTGGGGCCCTCAAACGAAGGGATCATCCCTTCCAACAGAAAATAGAAGAAATGAAAATTCGAAGAGAGAAGGGGCTGTGTTGCAACGCTTGTAACTGCCTCCAACGAAATTCATTTAGACTCCACCCGAGTGGGCCCCAGCGTAATGAGATCTCCTCCGTCAGATTGGTAAGACAAAGGATTGAAGGCTGAGATTTAGGAGGTGCCGTAACAAACCACAACTGCCGTGGTCAAAGCCACCTCCCTCCTCCTGTTGACCATAGCAAAGAAACACAACCTGGTGCCTTGATGGCCATTGGATTGGATGGCGATCCGTGTGCTCACCAATTGACTGTTGGGATGCGATGAAATATCAAGCCTTTTGAAGAAACGACTTAGCCACAATTGCCTATAAATACCCCATCAACAGGAACAAGAGGGACTTTTTTTTTGGAGACTTTTGAGAGGAGAGAGGGGAGAAACTTCTTTAAGTTGAAGAAGAGCGCCTAGCTGCTCTTTGGAAACCTAAGAAGAGAGTGCCACACACTGTACACACACCAGAAAGAGAGGCATTTTCTCAAACAGTTGGTAGGTAGATTGAAAGAAGAGGAATTAGGCGAAATCAGAGTTGTTCAAGTAATCGTGATTAGCAAGAAGGTGAAAGGTATGTAAGAATCAATGATCTGTAACTGAAATTCGAAGTTTGCAATGAGAATTGAGTGTCTTGATTGAAGATTCGATTGATTTCTTTCCTCATTGTTTAATTCAATTCATTTGTTGCACAGCTGTTTCTGCAAGTTTCTATCTGTTTACGATTGTTCTCATGCTTAATTTGTGTTAGACTTGTTCTCGTATCATGATCAACGTTGATTTGCTTCTTTTTTATTCAACTTCAAGATCAGATCAGACGGCGCTTGGCGTCAGATGATCTTGATCAAGAATTGTGTTTAGAAAGGCTTTAAGAACATCATCGCCTATGAAAAGTTTTAGCATAAAGTCAATTCTCATTCAGGAATGTGCATGGCACATGAAAGAATTTGACTTGACATCACTGTTGTAGTATCTAATATCATTCCCTTTACTTAAACTCTGACTGTGCACAACACATGAAGAGAGTAGTGAGAAACAAGGTTTGATCAAGTTTCCGTAATTTGGATTCGGAATGTCATAAGTAGTTGCAAATACAAAGCGTATTTAGGAGCTTGAGGTCAGCATGTTTCCCTTTTAAATTGTTTAATTGAATTGCCTTCTTGATTGACAAAGATGCAACTTCTCTCATGGGTAAGTTAATGTGATTTCTCTTTTCTTTGCATTGTCTCACAAGTTGGTTAGGTTCTTGATTGCGCAATGACGCATGAAAGACACCTGATTGATACTCAAGTTACCCCTTCCTTCAAAGGCGCACAGCGCCTGAGAAGCCAAGTGTTTGACCCTAAAATATGGTGTCAAATCCATGAATTAAATTGGATAATTTCATCAAGGAGCTTGAAAAATTCATGAAAAATATAAAATGGATCTCAAAAAATTATGGAAAAATACTCAAAAATCCAGGAGATGATGAAGAAAATTATGGTGCTTTTAGAATGATCAAAGAAGCTACAGGGAAGCCATTTTATGCAAAGAAACCCTCACAATTGGAGGAATTAAATAAAATAGGTAGAGGGGTTTTTCAGAAAATTCTTGGGACCATCAGATTCTATATATTTTAGTGAACCTACACCTGAAATTTCATACGAAAACTCAACTGGAAAGTGCCCCAAACAATTTCTTTACTTTCAGCAGCTGTAAAATACAATAGAAAATGTAGAAATGGAGGTGTGCTGGACTAAACCAAATGGAGAAAAGAAAGGGACAGAATCTTCAACGGGAGATGAGTTTAGATGCACCTGTTCTGCCTGGGCCGTGCATAGAGAGGAGCTTAGAAGGAATTGGTGCATGAAACACCATGTACACGCGAAAAGGAGAAAGAAAGAATGTCGCTGAGAGGTGGAAGTCGACCCCTTCATGAACCGATTTTTCAGTGCACACGGAGCACAGAGGAGAAAGCGCAAGGGACGCTGTGAGCCCCATTGGCAGCTAGACAGTCCATTGTGTGCCGAGTGCAGACCAAAAGAGGAAAAGAAGGAGAGGTCAGTAAACTCAACAGAATCTGTTGGAGACGAAGGAGGTGTAACTGCCGGCTTCGACGAGGTGCGCTGCATCTGGACGGAAAGAGGTACCAAGCCTTCGCCTATGTAAAGACGAGACCAAGAAGAAAAAAGGGGTTCAAAAGGAGTTTCAGATTTAGAAATTCTACATAGAAAAGCTTAGGTTAGAAAGAGAGAGAAGGATTGCATTTTGTTGAATAGGTAGAGAGCGTTGTAAGAAAAGCAAGAAAGAGGAAGAAATCTTCTGTAATGAAAGGTAGGTTTACGCTTCTGAGAGTGTAGAAGGTTTCTAGGTGTAATCTACACTCTCTCATGAGCGAATTTGATGCAATTGTGATGCAATTTCGAAATGGAAAACAAAGCTTGTTTGATTGGCGTTTACAAGATTTTCTTCTTTGAAATGTTGATTCGTTATCTTTGATTGAACTTCTTGTTTCTAAATCGGTGTAGGAGTGTCTTAACGAAGATTTCTATCTCCTCAGTTCGAGAAGGAGATCGCTAGGAAGCTATGCTCCCATGGTGGTTATCCCAAATTCCCAATCGAGATTGAGGAGACATGCTGGTTATTATTTCTTAATTAGATTGGTTTGATACGGTTTTTTTGATCTGTTAGCATAACGATAAAAGCTTGTCATGGAGCTATGCTCCAATGGTGAGTTGATTGTTATAGGAAGGATAAATCTAGTCTCTTCTTGAATCTTTCTCTTCCTCTTTTAGGCAATTTCTGTGCATGCATTTCAAAAGAGAGAAGTTGCCAGGGAGCTATGCTTCCATGGTGATCTTCCAGATTCGAAATAAGGAAACCTATGGTTTGTTTTAGAATCGTCACCTTGTTTGCTTTAATTTGAGTTCCATGTGTAAAAATGTTACTTAAACTCGCTTGTTCTTGCTGCCAGGAAGCTATGCTTCCATGGTGGCCATGTCAATCTGGCATGGAGCTTTGCTCCTACACTGGACCCCCTCTTTGGTTTGCTAGGAGGCTCTGCCACCTTGGAGAACCGGATTTAGACATGCTTAATTGAGTGACAATCTTGATTAAGCTGTTTAATTCTTCAAAATCAGAGGGGGTCTAGGAGAAATGCTGCCCAATTTTGTTCAGGATTTTAGATGTCAATCTTTTCCTCTTTAACCTATGTTTTATTCCCATAAATGTAGATAAAAGGTTTTGTAAGGATCATGTTGCATAAAGCCATAGGTTTCTGTTATTGCTCCTCTAATGAGGAAGCTACATCAACGTGAATTTCCATCCTTAATCTGTTTTGGTGTGGTAGGATTGTTTTCTTGACTTGTTGAAAGTCTAAGGTTAATTATGCAAAAATACGGTTCCTCCGTATGCATGATGTTTGATCTGACATTCCCTTTCGGTTGCAATCCCAGTAGACATCATAGTCATGTGTGATCCTATGGCCAGATATGTTCCTATTATTTATAAAGTTCAACTTATAAAATTGTGAAATGCCAGCAATCTCTATTGTTCAGTTTCTGAGAAATTAGCAAACGTTGCAAATCCTGTGATGTCTTTTAGTAAATTTTGATTTCATGAACAATAGTGAAGTACAGTTTCTCTTGTCTTACGTTGGATATACCTTGACTGTTTGATTACTCCTCAGTTTGATGCTCATTCAAGGTTTCATTCTTGTTACCGTAATTAACCATGACCTTGATGTGTAACTCGTTGTCTTTAGAATTGTTATTCACCAATATACAAATGGTATAAGTGTGCTCCAAAATTGACAATATAACATAGCCAACTTAATGCCGTATATGACATTGGTACCAAGCATATGTTTTACCAGTGAACGCTATACACGGCTTAGGATCTTCAAAACCTGACCACATGTGTAAGACCCAGTGAATGATATGTTGTCTAAGTTTGTTACAGGTCGGTTCTCATAAAGGCATAAGCCAATTAATGAGTCTCATTAACATTTAAAGCATGCACATATGACAAATAGGATTAAAAGAAATTAATGTGGTACCTTTGTGAAAACCAAACTAAACCCGTCTTCTTCGTTCGAATGTCAACGCCATAGAACCCTTGATCGTCTGCGGCAAGGTGATAGTGAAACCCATGTGTTCGACTCCTGTCAACAGATAAGGTGCAGAGTGAAAGACGTCGGCCCAAGAGTCATCAAGGCCCATTTTCAGAAGTCTAATTCTCTATGCCACCTCAGCACAGCCCTGAAACATGGACCAATCAGAAAACGTTAACTCAGCAGAAAACTTTAAAAGTTCATTAAAAATAGTATAAAACTCAGAAAAATACAAATAAAATATACATAAAATTCTAAAAATCAAAACAAGCCTATTTCACTGATACTTTGATATGAAATTATGTCAAAGTAACGGCCTTTTATATTTTTGAAGTATTTTCACTCTAAATAGATACTAGAAAATTAATAAACCCATTTATAAAATTCCAAAACTGAAACTAAATACTTTTGAAATAAAATTCCAAATATGATTACTTCGAAATCAAGTATTCTCAAATATAAATATATCTTCCAGATTATGAAAAGTCAAAATAAACCAACATATTCAAGCCTTTTAAATAAAAAGCAAAGGTTAAATACTCTCGATAGCCAAGTAATCTCAAGAATAGTATTTTCAAATATTAAAAGACTCTCAAAATAAGTATTTTCAAATCCAAAAAGGAATTTCTAAAAGTCAAAGTTCAAAAAGGCCAAAGTGGATAGAATTCACCAATATCCCAAGCGAAATATCAAAAATTAAAAGTTCAAACGCGAAACCCAAAGTCAAAGCCAAAACCTCTTCGTTTGAGGAAAAGTCTCTCGCTGGGATTGAGATCAACCTCAGATGACTTAAATTATCAAGTGGCCCCTAAACGACCCCATATCAAGAGTTCCTCTTTTCAGACGAAAACCAGCCCTTAAGCCAAAAGTCTTTCAAAATTTGAAGGTCCTTAATTGGGTCCCGTCAATTAGGTTTGGTACCGTCAATTAAGTCCTCCTTAATAGCACTCCATAAATCTATCTTTTCTTAGTCCATTACGTCAATACTCTTTATATCCCTTAATCAGTGGGGTAATTAACAGTGGGGGCTTGCCCTACTGGGAAGAAAGGACCCGCTAAATCAAGAAACTTCTTTAAGTAGCGACTCTGTATAGGGTTCTCTTGTGTTGAGAGATACCCGCCATGGAGATCGAAACCTTAAGGGAGGTGAATCTAAGGCTACGTTCCCATTGTTCTTCGAGAAATTCCTTCGAGGAGAATAATGACGAAAAAGCCGCAACACCAAGTTCATGGTCACTAGACTTGTCTGGATCACCTCCATAGCTCAGCTTTGGTAGGCCCAGTCAAGGAATCACTGCTGTAATTACACATTACAGGCAGGATATGTTATGCTCATTATATAAGAAAGCATACTGTCCACGAAGAAATGTCTGACAAGTAAATCATGCCATGGTTGTTGTCCTTTATGTCATATTCAACAAAATGCCAGGCCCTTATTTGTAAACTGATAGTTACTATAAAAGTGTGACTCAGGAACAAGAGTCTGGTTCTGCCCCTTCTGGTTTGGTCCTTTACTGCCCATAATCTCTGTGTAAGCCAAGATGATGTTCTGGAATTAGTTTATTGTTGATCATTAATTCTTTGTATACAGAGTACAATTCCTAAAAGGACCAGGGACCATAGTGAAAGAAAGTTTCTGCAAATAGTTCTTCTTGCAATAAATGTTGTTGAGTTATTTATAGTATTATGCTTATCTATCATATTATGTTGATTATGGTAATTTTGTTATTTGTAGAAGTGTAAGGGCTATATTGTAAAAGACAACTATTCATTAATATAAAAGGGAGCCTCTGGCAACAGAGGTTATAATCCCTAATTTTCTATCTAAATTTCTCTCTTATTTCTTCTTGATATCAGAGCCGTCCGACGACGCCTGTTTCTTCTCTCTTCCGTTTAATCTCTCCTTTTTCTCTCGCGTGGTGGATCGTGCAGTCACCATCGCAGCTCTCTCTTGTGCGCACCCGTGAGCCGCGATTGTGGACCACAGGGCAGACACGCCTCATTCCCTGTGGACCGCGATTGTGGACCGAAGGCATCCCTTCGCGTGGACCGCGTGTGGACCGAAGGCAGTTGCTTCGCGTGGACCGCGTGTGGACCGAAGGTCAACTGCCGTTCTGTGCACCGCGCAAAGACCAGACCTGTAGCAGCAATTTCTCTGCCTCGCCTCTGCTTTCCTGTGCATCACGCAGACTCGACCTGATATGTTGATGATGGCTGCAGGTGTTATTTCTCTTACTTTGCTGATCTGTTTTGATAAATACTAAAACCGTGATCGTGTACGTCCGCACGGTTTGTGTTAGAGGAGATAAAGTGTGGCTGGAACCGGTAGATCTAGCACGGTATTAGAAAATGGATAAACTTCTTGCCAAGTTGGATCCAGATGATGTGAAGACATTGCTCGAGCTCGTGAAGGTGTCGCACGGAGCCGGGACACATCAACCGTCAGTAAAGCTAGATCTTCCACCAGTGGAGTTGAAACTTGATGGACCAGCCACATATCTGAGTTGGTCACGTAGGATTCAAGGTGCTCTTGCAGGAAGGAATCTAGAAGGTTTCTTGACAGGAGAAATAAAAGAACCAGAAAAAAACACTGATGCTTGGAATGAGTGGAAGACCACACATATGTTGTTGTATACATGGCTTCTCAACTCGATGGTTTCTTCGATTGCTGTGACGGTGGATGGTATTCAGAGTGTGAAGGATATGTGGGTGAAGTTGAAAAGGATCTATGCAGGAACTGAGAACAACATGCGGGTGTTCCAGATTGAACGAGAGATAGAAGCAGTGGTACAGGGAGATAGGTCAATCCAAGAGTATGCCACAGATCTAGAGCGATTGTGGGCGGATTATGACTACTTCTCGCCGATGACATGCTGCAAAGACCCTGAGTGTAGGAGGGGAGAGAGAGACGCTCAAAGAAGGACCATGCATTTTCTGAGGAGGTTGAACCCGGTCTTTGAGCAAAGGACTGCAGTTCTGCTGGCTCAGACAAGAATTCCATCACTTGATGAGGCTATTGCAGCCATGATGCAGGAAGAGAGTCGCATTAAGCTGCTCTCAGAAGGTAATGGTGTCGGTATGCGCTCAGCATTGACAGTCTCAAACTCTAGTATGACAGGTGTTCAGGGGGAGACTCGTAAGTGCTATAATTGTGGTGAAGTGGGCCATTTGAGGCCTGCTTGTCCTAAGCCACTCAAGGATAGAGATTTTGGTGGACGTGGACAGTCTGGTGGTCGTGGCCGTGGCGGCCGAAGAGGTGGAAGAGGAGGCTACCGGGCAAATCTGATGGTAGCGGAAGAAGAGGAAGACACTGGAGTGGTCTTCACTGAGGAGGACCAAGTGCTCTTGGAGGTACTTAGTCGGAAGCAGAAAGCAGCAAGTAATGGGGACAAGAAGAGTGTGATCGAGGATGCATCCACTTCTTTTTTGCCTAGGGGTAACATTGCTACTTATGCTCATTCGACCCAAGGTACTAGTAACACACATGCTCTTGCCTCTATATCCATCTCCAGATCACCAGAATGGATAGTGGATTCTGGTGCATCTCGACATGTGACAGGTAATGCTAGTGAGTTTTCCTCTTATACTCACTTAGCAGTGCCTGAGAGCATCCAAACTGCTGATGGTACCACACAACCAGTGGTCGGTAAGGGTACTGTCAATTGTACTGGTTCTGTGACTTTGTCTAATGTTTTGCATGCTCCTTCATTTCCAGTAAACCTTTTATCCATTAGTGCTATCATACTCCAACTAAAATGTGTTGTTTCTTTTGATATTCCAAAGGTGATATTTCAAGAGAAGGGGACAGGTCGGAGACTTGGGACTGACACTTGGCGTAGTGGTTTATGGTACTTGGATCGTGAAGGGCTAGATTCAGCATTAATATCCATGGTAGAGGGGACAGAAAAAATGGGATCTGAGATGAGTGTGGAGGATGTGTTGATGCTTCATCACCAACGCATGGGGCATTCCTCTTTTAATGTTTTGAGTCGTTTGTATCCAGTTTTATTTGAAAAGGCTAATAAACTAAAACTTGTTTGTGATGCATGTGTGTTTGGCAAGCTTACTAGAAACTCTTATGTTAGTTCTGGTCATAAGAGTTCTTGTGCGTTTGACCTGATACATTCTGATGTTTGGGGACCTTGTCCCACAAGTTCTATGAATGGTTATAGATATTTTGTGACTTTCATTGATTGTTTTTCTCGTGTTGCTTGGTTGTATTTGATGAAAAATAAAAATGAAGTGTTGGCTTGTTTCAAAGATTTTCATAGATCTGTTCAGACTCAATATGGGGCTGTAGTGAAAATATTGAGGTCTGATAATGGGACAGAGTATACCAACAGAGCATTCGCGGAATACTTGTCAGCTCAGGGGATACAACATCAAACAACATGTCCATACACACCAGCTCAAAATGGAGTAGCAGAAAGAAAGAATAGACATCTTCTAGAGGTGGCTAGAAGTATGATGATCTCCATGAATGTCCCAAAACATTTGTGGGGACAGGCAGTTTTGACAGCTGCAGCATTGATTAACAGGATGCCCTCAAGGGTGTTGGAATGGAAGTCTCCATGTGAGGTGTTAAAAGGAGATAATGCTGGGATCCTTCCATTAAAGGTGTTTGGATGTGTGTGTTTTGTGAAGGACAACAGACCTTCTGTAGGGAAACTTGATTCTAGAGCTGTGAAATGTATATTTGTGGGATATTCTGCTACACAAAAGGGTTATGTTTGCTGGAACCCAGTGGAAAAGAGGTTGTTTGTGAGTATGGATGTGCATTTTCGAGAATTTGAACCATATTATACATTGGAGGCGACTTCACCTTTTGGTGACTCGTCTGATTCTGAAAGTATGAGACGAGAGGGGGAGAATGGTGATAAGATGGAAAAAGGGAAACAAATTCCTTTGTTGATTCCTACGTTGGTTGAAGAACATGAGAATGAAGAAGAAGAAGAGGAGGAGGATGAGCAAGAAGAGGAAGATCATCATGCAAATGTCAGGACTCAAGTCCAGCGTGAATTGCAAGTGTATACTAGGAGGTCGAAAGAGGGTCCCATGAATGCACCAATAATACCACTTGTGCCATCGAGTCCCTTGTCCCGACCTACCCCGACTCTTGAGACACCTACACCTACAGAATCCTCAAACTCAGAATACACAGGTGATATGAATCCTCCCTCTTCTCCCCACTCTTCAATAACATTAAGGAGGACCTCCCGCAGTAATGCGGGACTTCCCCCTGATCGTTACGGTTTTCCACATGATATTGCACAGTTTGTCTCATATTCAAACATATCACCTGTACATGGAGCGTTTATTGCATCATTAGACTCTGTTACTTTACCTAAGTGTTGGCAGGATGCTAAGAATGACCCAAAGTGGAAAGCAGCTATGCAAGAGGAACTCGGGGCTCTAGATAAGAATAAAACTTGGGAGATTGTATCACTACCACCTGGCAAGAAGGCAGTTGGGTGTTCACAGTGAAGCAGACCCCAGAAGGAAAAATTGATCACTACAAGGCACGACTGGTGGCAAAGGGGTATAGTCAAACACACGGCATCGATTATGATGAGACATTTGCACCAGTGGCAAAGATGAGCACTGTCAGGACACTTGTCTCCCTTGCAGCAAATGGAGGTTGGAAGCTACACCAGTTGGATGTGAAGAATGCATTTCTTCATGGGAATTTACTGGAAGAGGTGTACATGGAAATTCCCCCTGGATTTGGCACAGCTCAAACAATAGGCAAGGTATGCAGATTGAAGAAGTCACTTTATGGTTTGAAACAGTCTCCCCGGACTTGGTTTGATAGGTTCAGGAGAGCTATGGTAGGCATGGGATATCGCCAGATAAATGCAGATCACACTGTATTTGTTCGACACCATAAAGGACATATTACAATGCTTGCTGTGTATGTGGATGATATAATTATCACGGGTGATGATGAGAAGGAGATTGCTCAACTGAAAGTGCAATTGGGTAAAGAGTTTGAGGTGAAGGATCTAGGCTTGCTAAGATACTTCCTTGGAATTGAGGTGGCTCGTGGAGCACAGGGAATCGTTCTCTCTCAACGAAAATATGTACTTGATCTTCTCAAGGAGACTGGCATGTTGGGGTGTAAGCCTGCGATAACTCCAATTGATTCGAAGCTCAAGCTAAGTGCAGAGGCAGGAGAGTCAGTTGATCGTGAAAGGTACCAGAGATTGGTGGGTCGTTTGATCTATCTGAATCACACTCGTCCCGACATCTCCTTTGCTGTAAGCGTAGTAAGTCGTTACATGCATAATCCAAGAAAAGATCATATGGATGCAGTGTATCGGATTCTGAGGTATCTCAAAAGTGCACCAGGAAAGGGGCTAATTTTTAGAAGGAATGGTCATATAAATATTGAAGGCTATTGTGACTCTGACTGGGCTAGCTGTGTTGATGACAGAAGATCTACATCAGGATATTGTGTGTTTGTAGGGGGCAACTTGGTTTCTTGGAGGAGCAAGAAGCAGCAGGTAGTAGCAAGATCGACAGCAGAGGCAGAGTACAGGGCCATGGCTTCAGGGGTTGCTGAGTTGTTGTGGTTGAGAGAGCTTCTGAGAGAGCTAAAGATGGGCCAAGGAGACCAGATGAAATTATGGTGCGATAACAAATCAGCAATCAGCATTGCCAACAACCCAGTACAACATGACAGGACCAAACACATTGAAATTGATAGGTTCTTTATCAAAGAGAAACTGGATAGTGGACTACTCAGGCTAGGTCATGTGCCAATAAGAGACCAAGTAGCAGATTGTCTTACCAAGGGACTTAGCTCGGATGATGTATCAAGATTATGTGACAAGATGGGCTTAGCTGATATTTTTCGCCCATCTTGAGGGGGAGTGTTGTTGAGTTATTTATAGTATTATGCTTATCTATCATATTATGTTGATTATGGTAATTTTGTTATTTGTAGAAGTGTAAGGGCTATATTGTAAAAGACAACTATTCATTAATATAAAAGGGAGCCTCTGACAACAGAGGTTATAATCCCTAATTTTCTATCTAAATTTCTCTCTTATTTCTTCTATAAAGTAGAATCTGTGGGTCTGTGTGCAAAAGCAAATAATCGACTATTGTGATTCCTAAATTGAAATTGAACTTCTATTTCACCAAGGGTATCACTTGGATAATTAAAATTACAATATGGAGGCTCACTTGACCACTGTGTTAACAAAAGTGCTGATATTATGTAGTTCCCTTCTAAAGCTTGAGGAGTGAGGGTTTCATTTGTAAAAGCAAATTGCTACCATAACTATGAGTAATAGAAACGTGTTCCTCATTGTAAAGACCAGCGTATTCCCTGAATAATTAAAGTCTGAAGGTTAATGTATTAATAAATTCGTAAATGACATATATACTCCCGTTGCTTAATCCTTCTTATTGCAAATTTTTAGTATAAAATGGTCAAACCCAGTCCATGGTAAAGAGTCAAAAATTAAATTTGATTTCTTGACCTATGTCTAATTGAACATGGTTGCATATGTACACGGCATTAGCATGAGTAAGAAAATGATATAGGATCTGTGTAGCTATGGGAGGGAACCAAGTTAAACTCATATACGTACCATTGGTATTGTTCCTATACCGCTGTACCAGCAAATGGCGCCACCACCAAATGGACCTGACGCACTCCAAACCAAGACCACCACTGTCTTCGTCTCAATCTCATGATGCCGTGGGACTTGCTACCTTACCTCGCAACGGACAGAAAGAATGTCGGATCCAGATCCACTATCAGTCGAAACCGATAATGTGAAATGAGACCCATCTCTTTCGATTTTGTTTCAGCGCGGAGACCCTCTTGATCTTCTGTGGCGAAATAAACAGCAGAACCCACGTACTTGACTCCTGCCAACGATGGATGCAGGGAGAAGTAAAAATAAAAGAAGTTTTGGCCCGTCAACTGCTAAAGGCCCAAGAAGACATAAACCAGAAAGAAATCTAGGTTGGAAACTTAATGACATGGACCAATGAAAAATTAGTAAACCGACAGAAACATTAAAAATACAAACGACACATCCATAAAATTCTAAAAATCAAAATAAGCTGACTTCACTGATACTTTGATATGAAATTATGTCAAAGTAGCAGCCTTTCGTATTTTTGAAGTATTTTCACTTTAAAAATGAATTTTATAAACACTAGAAAATTAATAAACCCATTTATAAAATTCTTAAGCTGAAATTAAATATTTTGAAATAAAAATTCTGAATATAATGTCTTCGAAATCAAGTATCTTCAAATATAGATATATTTTCATAAATACGAAAAGTCAAAATAAGTCAACATTACAAAAACACCTTTGAAATTAAATGTAAGTACTTTCAATATACAAATAAATTTGAGGATGATATTCTCATACTTTCACGAACTCAGTATTTTCAAAAGGAATTGCTAAAAGTCAAAATTTTAAAAGGCCAAAGTGAATAAAAATCATCAATATTCCAAGCGAAACATCAAAATTAAAAGTCAAAATACAAAACCCAAAGTCAAAACCGAAACCTCTTCGTTTGAGGAAAAGTCCCTCCCTAGGGTTGAGATCGACCTTAGATGACTTAGAAATTGAATTCTTACGGGCCCCCTCGTCCAAAGAATTCCATTTTTGTTCTAACAAGAAAACTGACTAAGATGGTCCCGAGAACCGACTCTTATTAAGAAGACCGACTAAGATGGTCCTTAGGGTCGTTAAAGAACCAACTCTTATTAAGAAGACTGATTAAGATGATCCCTAGGGTTGTAAAAGAACCAACTTTCGCTCCAAGGCGCCAAATGCCCCGAAGGTTGCAAAACTCCTTTTGTTATCGCAAGAAGACCGACTAAGATGGTCCCGAGAACCGACTCTTATTAAGAAGACCGATGAAGATGGTCCCTAGGGTCGTTAAAAAATCAACTCTTATTAAGAAAACCGATTAAGATGGTCCCTAGGGTTGTAAAAGAACCAACCTTCGCTCAAAGGCACCAAATGCCCCGAAAGTTGCAAAACTCCTTTTGTTCTCACAAGAAGACCGACTAAGATGGTCCCGAGAACCGACTCTTATTAAGAAGACCGATGAAGATGGTCCCTAGGGTCGTTAAAAAATCAACTCTTATTAAGAAGACCGATTAAGATGGTCCCTAGGGTTGTAAAAGAACCAACCTTCGCTCAAAGGCGTCACATGCCCCGAAGGTTGCAAAACTCTTTTCACTCTCACAAGAAGGCCAGTCATAGCCCCGAGAGTTCATGAAGCCTTCCCTTTCACCAATCAAAAAAACCCCTTTTAAACCAAAAATCCATTTCCTTCTTTTAGTTAAGTTATAAGTCTTTTGTCGATCCTTAATTGGGTCCCGTCTATTGAGTTTGGTACCGTCAATTAAGTCCTCCTTAATAACACTCCATAAGTCTCTTTTCTTAGCCCATTACGTCAATACCTTTTACGTCCCTTAATCAGAGGTTCTCGTAGGCAACTACGGGGTAATTAACAATAGGGGCTTGCGCCCATTGGAAAGAAATGACCCGCTAAATCAAGAAACTTCTTTAAGTAGCGATTCTTTATAGGGTTCTCTTGTTTCGAGAGATACCCGCCATAGAGATCGAAACCTTAAGGGATGTGAATCTAAGGCTATGTTTCCATTGTTCTTCGAGAAATTCCTTCGAGGAGGATAATGACGAAAAAGCCGCAACAAGCTCCATTTCCTACATTAACACTATAACCTAACTTAAGAAAATTTGAAATTTTAGTAATATCACTCCAGAATGGGGACAAATCAGACTTTTTTTTAAACCCGTACTTAAAGATAATGAGATCTTTCCAAATACCTTTATAGTCAGTGGATAGAAACCTCTATTTCCACTTACAAAGTAAAGCCTTGTTCATCTGATGTAAATCCAAAATACCCCACCCACCGTGATCTTTCTTCAAAGTCAGGGTTTGCCAACTAGCAAGGGCATACTTTTTCCCTTCAGATTCTGACCAAAGAAAAGCTCTCCTAATCCTATCTATTGAGCTAATGAACCATTTAGGGCTTTTAAAAGCAGAAAAAAATACAAAGGTACAACAGATAAAACTAAATTAAGTAAAGTAAGTCTTCCACCCAAGGAAAGTAACTTTCCTTTCCAAGTAGGAAGTTTACTTTGAACTTTCCTAATAAGATCTAACCAACAACTCCTATTAGGTCTTTTCCAATGGAGAGGAAGACCTAAGTAAATAAAAGGCAAAGACCCAATTTTACAGTGAAGGGAGGTAGCCAAGGTTTCGGTTAAATCAATTCCAATGTTTAAAGGTATCAACTCTGACTTGGCATAGTTGATCTTTAAACCTGAAATACCCTCAAAAGCTTTCAAAATCCACTATAGTTTGTCAATCATGGAGGAAATTGCTTTCATAAAGAGGAGGGTATCGTTAGCGTACTGCAAGGACAGTAGCTGATGACCTGTATTTAAAGGTTTACCCAGCCCAGAAAAATGGCCAGAGAACATACCCTTATGAAGCAATTTGGTTAAACCCTCAACAACAAAGATAAAATAAGTATGGAGATAGAGGATCTCCTTGCTTGAGTCCTCTATGACACTCAAACCACGTACCTCTATTACCATTGAGAAGTACAGAAGCATGGCCACCTCTTAAGGTATTTTGAATCTAGGAAATCCAAAGAGGGGAGAAACCCCTCTGCTCAAAAGACTTAAGAAGAAAATTCCAATCAACATAGTCCAACTTCAATAGAATTCCTTTTCTTTTGGTATTATGTACTGAATGGAGAGTTTTGTGAGTTGCAACTAGTCCATCCAATATATATCTAACTTTAAGAAAGGCTAATTGAGTTGGAGAAATAAGCTTTTGAAGAGTTGTAGCTAATCTGGAAGTAAGCACTTTAGTAAAAATTTTAAAGTTACAATTCAGCAAACTAATAGGCCTAAACTGCTAAACTCGAATAGCATCATTAGCTTTGGGGATAAGACATATTAAAGCTCTATTGAGGGCAACTAAGTTGAAAGTACCACAATGGAAATCATGGAATATGGAGAGAAGGTCATACTTGATAACTTCCCAAAACTTTTGATAAAAAAGTATAGAGAAGCCATTAGGTCCTAGGGCCTTGTCAGCACCCATGGACATAACAGCCTGATGTATCTTCTCAAGAGTAAAGGGACATGTAAGAGAAGCATTATCTTCGGGAGAAATGCAATCCTCTCTGTCCCATGCATTGTCTTGTAAGGCACCCCAAGTAACACTAGACTGACCAAATAAAGACTGGTAGTAAGTTGTTACATGACCACTGATAATAGATTGATCAGTACAATCTAAACCATCAATATTAAGAGTGGTAATCAGATTCTTAGCTCTCCTATTAGAGGCCATTCGATGAAAGAATCTAGTATTTTGGTCACCATTTTATAATCATTTCACTTTAGACCTTTGCTTCCATCTGATTTCCTCTTCATTGAAGATTTTAAAAAGGTCATGCCGGGCATTTAAAAAATCAGAAACTTCAAAGTCATCTAAAACCCTAATATCTAACAGATCGTCAAAATCTTTGATCTTGTTCTGCAGATTAGACTTACTTAACCTAACAACACTTTTGATATTACCATCCCAACCTTTGAACTTTTTTTGCAAACTTGAAATTTTACTTGTCCAACTGCTAGCTTTATCAGCAAGCATTGGGCTCTCATTCCACCAAGAAGGAAGGAGATTAAAAATTTCCCCATGCTATAGCCACCATCTCTCAAATTTAAAAAGAGACTTAGGCTTACTGAACATATATCCAGAATCCAATATAATAGGACAGTGATCAGAAAAGCATCTAGGAACAGAAACTGATTTGGAATTGGGGAATAAATCTAGATACTCTTAGTTAGCGAAAAATCTGTCTAAGCAAGTCATTTGCCTGCAATTGACACTCCTAATCCAAGTAAAAAGCCTGTCCGAGCATCTAAAATCTATGAGAGAGAAACGATTGATCCAGTAATTAAACTTTGATACATTAGGTACATCAAAATGTACCCCACATTTCTCTCTTCTAGACCTAATGCAATTAAAATCACCTACTATTATCCAAGCTCCTTGAGCTTGGTAACCAATTCCATCTAGTTCATTCCAAAAATTACCTTTCAAGCTAGATAAGACTGGCCAATAAACAGAGGTGCACAAAATATCTTTCTTAGGGTTTTATGGAACAAAAAAACAGAAATAGAAAAGGTATTTTTGTGCCAAGAAAGAAGCGTCATAATCCATTTATAGATCATACCAAAATAAAAGTACGTTCTTTGTCAACCACGACAAGTCATTTATTTGTGGGAGAAATAGAAAAGGTTCCTGTTTGACCCTAAAATATGGTGCCAAATTCATGAATTAAATGGAGCCTAAAAAAATTCATGAGAAATATCAAATGGAGCCCAAAAATCATGAAAAATTACCTAAAAATCCAGGAAAGGGTGAAGGAAATTATGGTACCTTTAGAATAATTAAAGGAGCTGCAGAACAACCATTTTATGCAAAGAGGCCCCTGATTTTGAAGAAAATAAATAAAATAGGTGGAGGGGTATTTTTGGAAACCTTTTGGCACTAATAAATTCTGCACATTTTTATGAGGTCGTGTATGAAATTTCATGAGGAAATACCATCGGGAACTATTCCAAACAATTTATTTAGATTCAGCAATGTGGAAAATGCAATTAAAGCCAATAAATGGATATGTCCATTAATCCCAAGAAATGGAGGAAGAGTTGGCATTTGTTTCAAAATCAGAATAGCAGAAGGAATCCCCTCCGTATGAGGCTCAAGATGGGCAGACGCGGAGTCCAGCGAAAGAATAAAGGCGAAAGTAGAGGGCCCCACTGTCATAGACACGTTGTACTATGCACCAGGAATAACTAAGAGAAATGGAAAAGAAGGACAGTCATATAGAATCGTGCACTTGTTCTCCATAAACCGTGCACAGATAGAAGAGAAATGTCTATTGGAGTATGATGGAACGCGTTCAGCCACGACGAAGAGATTAGGCGCTGTTGAATTGTGTCTCATTAAACCTTACATGCGGACCCCACGCGAAAGGCTCATCTCCTCCAACAGAATAGAGAGAGAAATGAAGAGGAGAAAGAGAGGAGCGTCACGACAGCTCCTGTAACCGCCTGGGTCAACCTTCCCAGCGATCTCTCGTTGACCACCTTGAAGCCCCAAGCATCGCGCGCCATAGCCGTCGGATCTGAGAGCAACATGGATCGATGGTGGAGAGCAAACCGCGTCAATTGCGATGTAACGGCCTTGGTCAAACCTCCTCATCTCTCTTGTTGACCGACCAGAGAAAACACAAGGCGACCTCCTCTCAGCCCTCCGATGGAGGGTCGATCCGTGTGCTTCAGCATGGACGGCTGAGATCAAATGAAAGATGATATTTTCTTGAGGAAGGATCCCAGACCAGAAGCCTATAAATACCCCCTTCCTCCAAGCAATCGGGCCCTTCTTCTTCTCCAATTCCTTTCGACACCAGGAGACACACATACACACACACACAAGGAATAGGCTAGACAGATTCTCCATTGTTAGTATAGGCAGTGAGAGAGAGAGAGAGAGAGAGAGGAAGGGCATTTCATCAAACACTTAGTTAGCAAGTTGAGAATAGCGAGACTAGGCAATTCTGAGATCAATTCTCTGATTGTAATTGAAGGAAAGGTAAGAGATAAAGGTAAGAAGTAGGTTTGTAACTCAAATGCGGAGCTTAATCAAGAAAATTTGCGATCTTTGAAATCTTGAATCGGTTCTTTTTGCACAATTTCAGATCTGTTAATTCTCAGTTTCATTT
Source organism: Rhynchospora pubera (assembly GCA_028095005.1). Taxonomy (NCBI): domain Eukaryota; kingdom Viridiplantae; phylum Streptophyta; class Magnoliopsida; order Poales; family Cyperaceae; genus Rhynchospora; species Rhynchospora pubera. Next base: position 25,986,233 of record CM051461.1, read on the forward strand.
TGTTTCTTTCATTAAAATTAAGGTTCTTCTTGATCGATTCTCTTGGATTGGATAGCATTTTCTTCTCTTCCCTTCTCTTCTTCTCTCTATCCTCTTCTCACACACACAACAACACGCCTCGGCTGGAGATCTCTCCTGTCCCTGGTTTACACAATGCCTCGGCTGTGGTTTCCTCAGTTCCTGGCTTCCTTTACCTCGACTGGAGTCTCTCCAGTTCCGGGTAGCTTTCTCTTCCAATGGTCTTGAGCCATGGCTAGAGAAACCATGTCGATCGGATGTAAAACGAAATGCTGTCAAAATCTTGTTAGATCGAAATTATATACAATTCTGGACTGAAATGCTTAATTGTGTTGTGTTGACATAAGGACTGACACAGGTTAATAAGAGGTGTAGTTAGTTTCCAAGAAAACAGTTTGTAATGATAAAAAGTGATAATTAAGATGTGATGGACTTAAATGCATAAGGTCTTAACACCTGAAATAGAATCAGTTCTAATTTCTGGATTCAATCATGACATGGACCTCAAAATTGCTAAACTTGTTAATTGGGTGTTGTACAGTATTCAACAATAGCGTAAATATGAGCAGTGATATTCGTTGGACCAAAGTGAATAAATACAGTGACTGAACCGGACCCATTTCACAGGTTTAAGGTTAACAGGGTGGTTTGTTCATATATCAATAACTGCTGAAAATGATAAAAAGGTGTATTTAGATATAGTTCTTGGACTTTGGTGACTATATCTCCGGTACCTGCATGTTAGTTCCCATATCATAATTGTAATTAAAGTGCCTTGTAAGGTATGGAAGTAGTTGTATCCAGACCATGACTTTTGGAGATAGCATACAGTAGGAAGTTCAATTCATATAAAGTTATTAAGTGTTGCATAGAATGAGATCACATTTCAATAATAATCTGAAAGATAAAGGTTAGTATGGTGATATAAAGCACTAGATGTACCATGGTGAGTTTCATCCATATGTTAAGATGATAGTCTGATTGCATAATTTTATTCACATAGATTATGTGCTAAGAAGCCTATTCATTTAATCTAATACAATTCTTAGCTGACCTCTAATATATAAGATGTTTGCAAGGTTGTACATGAGACAATTGAATTTTCATTTTAATGCCTTAGTAACTGGTCAGCGTTTCTTTTTTTTTTTTTTTTCTTATGCATAAGTGTGATACAATAATTAAAGTGGTACCATGCATTCTGTATATCAAGCCATGTACCAATTACACGCTATATCCATGTAAATTGTGTTTTAAGCCCTGGTACCAGACCACATTTAGCAAAAAAGAAAAGGCTAAGAAAGCAGTACATTGCTTGTGTTTATTATTGAAGTAATCAAGTGAAACAGTTGACAATTGATGAACTGGTAATAACAAAACACGTGAATATATACAATATAGCACAAATAAGTCAAATACAATCCCTGGAATCATTTTGAATTCAACCAACCCTTGTGAACTTCCCTCTGTACCACACCTACATCAGACTGTACCATAGTTTGGTCCCCACGTCAAATTAAAGCGACACAACTCCAATCGATCGTACCCTTTTACTCTCCTTTACGTCGTGATTCTAACGAGTCCAAGATGCACGGCTGAAGTGGCTTCGATCTGCAACAAAGGGAAATGCGAAAAACCCAAGGACCTAATTGAATTTTCATTTTACACTGATCCGCAAACTCTTGATCCCTCGACTAAACGAAGGCAACTCAACAGAAATTGAAGACACCATTGTGCTCCTCTCATCCTTACGATTCCATGAGTACCTCTTTTGTCGGCCGTGATGGCCGGAGGAGTTAACGGATCAATACCCGCATCGTCGGAGCCGTCAGTGAAGGAAATAGGATCCGTCTCCCCAAATGCAATTCAGCGCCATGTCTCTTTCGATCCTTTGTGGCCAGAAATATCTAGGACAACCATGTTTTCGATCTCTGGTGACCCGTATTAGCAAATAAAACAACGCAAGTAACTTCAGCCCAATTAATATCGATGCCCAAAAACTGGTAAAGCCTACGCCATCTCCTCCTTGGACACCTCAGTCCAGTCAGCGCCACCTCATCTCCCTTAGCTGATGTGGACCAATGAAATAATTCTAAATCAATAGAAACTTTAAAAATTCATTAAAAATAATAAGAAACTCATAAAAATATAAGCAAAATATTCATAAAATTCTAAAAATCTAAATAAACCAAATTCACTGATATTTTGATACAAAAATCTAGCAAATTATTAGTCTTTTCTATTTTTGAAGTATTTTCAATATTAAATAAATTTTATAAAATTCTAGAATGATGTTAAATCAATTTTGTAAAATCCCAAAATGATTTCAAAACTCAATAAAACTTTTCTAATGAGTTTTCAAAATTAAATATTGAAATTTTAAAAGAAATACATTAAATATCAATTATTTTAAAAATAATAATAATAATAATAATAAAATAATTAAAAATATAAAAAAGAATTTCAAAAGTCTAAAGTTAAAAATAAAAATAAAGAAAACTGAGAAAATATTAAAACCCAAAGAGAAACTTAAGAAATTAAAAGTAAAAAAATACGAAACCCAGAGTCAAGGCGAAAACCTTTCCATTTCAATAGCGAAAACTCTACAGTACTTCAAGTGTCCTCAATTGGGTCCCGTCGATTAGGTTTGGTACCATCAATTAAGTCCTCCTTAATAGCACTCCGTAAATCTCTCTTTTCTTAGCCCATTACATCAACACCCTTTACGTCCCTTAATCAGAGGTTCTCGTAGGCAACTACGAGGTAATTAACAATAGGGGCTTGCGCCTATTGGAAAGAAAGGACCCGTTAAATTAAGAAACTTCTTTAAGTAGCGACTCTTTATAGGGTTCTCTTGTGTTGAGAGATACCCGCCATAGAGATCGAAACCTTAAGGGAGGTGAATCTAAGGCTACGTTCCCATTGTTCTTCGAGAAACTCCTTCGAGGAGAATAATGACGAAAAAGCCGCGACAGATTCTCTGGCACGCCCGGTGGGACCTCTTTCTCCTCTCATCTTTGGGACTCGAATGGTGACGTAAGGGCTAAGGAAATTTTAATGAACAATCCTAACGGTAACATTTAGTTCGTGTCATTGCAGGTTGAAATGGCATTCATTGGCATTGATGCTTTCAAACCGACAGGAGTTCTCAGGATCGGAGGGGTGCCGATCTGCTACAACAACGAGTTCACAATTGGAGGCATGCCCTTTGGACATTCGTATGTTCCCGTTGTTCAAGTTAACGATGGTACTTTCCAATTAGCAAGGGTCGTTGTCGAGGAGCCGCTCGAAGAAATGGTGAAGTTTACAGAAGTTGTTGAAATTCCTATGGAGACCAAGGTCACAAAAGAGGAGGAATGGTCTATCGTTCCTCACAAGCGAGCTCTCTCAAGTTCAACACTTTCTCCTCCAAGACGCCAATCCAATCGCCGCTCTCCTTCCAAGAATAATGCGGTGAAGAAGGTGTTCGTGCCGATTTCTCAAGGGGCAAGGATGATTAAGAAAGTCCAAAGGGCTTATAAAAATGAGCTAGAAGTAAAATCCAATCTACCCGTCAGTAATCCTTTCTCCGCACTCCGCTTAGTCCGAAAGAACTCGCCGGTGGCCATACTGAAAACCATGGAAGAGTTTCCTCCTGGATATCAGGAACAATTCAGGGGCAGAAACCCTCAAATTCGACAATCGGTAAAGGAGAAGTCGACATTCCCTCGAACACCGGTCCACGAAAGGTTGGGACCAAAAGAGCAAAGGAAAGGATCCACTTCACTCCATCACAGACTGGGGCAAAGGATCGAAAAAAGAAAGGTCATAACGGTCAAGGAAAGATTGGGACATAAAAAGATTTGGGTGCTCAAAGAAAAAGCGCAATCCATGGTTGTGACTAATCAAGGGTCACAAAACAAAGGGAGGCGTGTTGCATTGAAAGAGAAGCAACCCATAATCCATGCTCATGTGAACATGGTCAGAATTGATGAAGAACATGAAATGCACGCTTTCGTGAACATGGCTAGCGAGGAGGAGATTTCCTTCGTTAAGCGAGATAGTAAAGATAAGCGAGATCACGCTTCCTCAAGCCGCATTATACATGAAGAAAGCTCAAAGGAAGATGAGGAAGAAGATGTAAGTGGAAAAGATCGTTGGAACGAAGGCGAGAATCCACAGTTGATGAGTGTTCTAGAAAAGAAGATAGCGGCAGTGATGGATGAAGGAGAAAAAGAAAGAGAAGTGTTCAAGAAAATATATAAGTTTGTAGAAAAGAAGAACTTACTCGAAGAGCTTGAAAGAGAATACCTTTCTTCTTCGGAAGAAGAAGACAAACACAAGAAAAGAGCACCTAGAGAGAAGAAGAATAAAAGCAAGTATGAACTCTTTGAGGAAGAGGAAGAGAAGGATGGAAGGAAACCTATAAAACAAAAGAAGGGTAAAAGTACATATGGGTCTTCTGATGAAGAAGGAGAAAAGTATAAAAGAAGACCTTCCAAGGGAAGAAAGAATAGGCACAAATGCGAGTCTTCAGAAGAAGAAGAAGAAGAAAGAGGATACCCCAAAGAAAGAAAAAGTAGAGTGAGGTATGAATCAAGCGAAGAAGAGATTCCCGAAGCTAGGCATCGGACTGGGGCAAGAAAACCCGATTTACCCAAACAAGTCATTCAAGAGATGATCAACCTACAACTCCAAGCCGCAGGAGCGGGGCGACTTGTCAACCATCGCAAGAAGTGTGGTAGGCCATATCCGAAAAGATATGATCAAATCTTGTACCCCGAAAGTTATGTAATGCCCAAGTTCAACTTGTTTGATGGCACGAGAAAGGGAAACATTACACCCGATCAGCACTTGATCCAATTTCGCCTAATGTGTGGGAACACTTCTAATAATGAGGCGCTTCTCTTTAGGCAGTTCCCGCTAAGCTTGATGGGTGCTGCGTTCAATTGGTACGCTTCTCTTGAAAATGATTCAGTGGAAACCTGGGAGGAAATGGAGGAAGCCTTCCGTTCAAAGTTTGCAATGGTCACACAAGAAATCACCATGGCCGATATGGCAAGTGAAAAACCTAAATTGGGAGAAACGGCTCTTGACTATATCAATCGTTGGCTGTGTCTCAGCACAAATTGCACCCATCAGATGCCTGAAAGGGAGGCGGTGGAGTTCTTGGTCAGAAATCTAGATGATTGGATACAAAGATCGCTTTCAGGAAGTGATATTACCTCCTACAAAGATTTAATCACCCGAGTAACAAGGCTAGCACAAATTGGACCACCCAAAGAGGTAGAAGTTTCAACCAATCGAAATGAAGAAGAAAGAGACAAGGGTGTGAGAAGTTATGAAGCCTCTGTCAGCCGAAACAAGGTCAAGAGAAATGGCAATCAAGGGAATAGTAACAAGCAACCAGTGATACCTTTATTTGAGCGGTTAAATAGGCCATACTCTTTCAAGAAGGAGAAAACAGAAGCGATCCTCAGGATTATCCTAAGGGATAGAGGATTAAAATTACCTCAAAGAAAAGCACCTAGAAATAGAAGTAAAATCGATGACTCAAAATATTGTTCATACCATCGAATGGCAGGTCATCTGACTGAAGATTGCTGCGTGTTTAAGGATATTGCCGAGCAAATGATCAAAGAAGGAAAGTTGGTGCTTAACCCTAACTTTGAGCAAGATCCTGCACCTCACGAGATGATGTCGCAAGGCGATGAAGGCGTATGCTATGTCATTGAAATTCACAGTGAGGAATCAAGCGATGATGAGAGCTCGCACCAATGTACGAATAAACATATGGTGGAAGCATCATATGCCAACCGAATTGCCTCCATTACCTTTACAGATGAAGATTTAGTAACAAAGGCTATGGAACACAATGATCCACTCTACATAACGGGTGAAACCAATGGATCTAGACTAAGACACATGCTGGTGGATCCAGGATCAGCTATCAACATCATGCCTTTGAAAACTCTCAATCAACTAGCCATATCCACCAAACGCTTAACCCAAGAAAAGCTATCCATACATGGGTTTAACGAAACCTCAGAGAAGGCATTGGGAGCAATCACTATGCAAATGCAATTCGAAGAATTGGAAACAACTGTCAAATTCTATGTGATTGATGCTGATACAAACTATGAAGCTCTTCTAGGTCGGCCATGGATCCATGAAAATCGCATAATCCCCTCAACCCTACATCAGTGTTTGAAATACCTCAAGGATGAAGAACAAAAAGTTATTTGGGGAAATATGCATAAAGCCAAATTCGAGAAGAAATGGTGTTATCCAATGCCTCAAAAGAGCATGAGCAAGTGTAAAGAAAAAGAAGAAGGGTCCAAATCCTTTACTCAGCTTAATCTTCTCGATGATAGAAATAAGAAGGGTAAAAATGTGAAAGAAATATCATCAAAGAAGAGTAAAGATGTGAAGAAAATGATGACAGGGAAGAATAAGAACTTTGTAACATCCACTCATATTAAGAAAGGTGATAAAGGAGACCAACAAGGTCATAACCAAGGTCCGAATGAGGCAAATGACAGTTTGGAAGAAAAAATGAACAAACCATACACTTTTAAGAAAGAAAAAACTGTGGTGATCTTTAAAGAAGTCATGAAGGATGGACTGGTAAATTTACCTAGATGCAAGCGACCCGAAGAAATGGAAGAAGAGGGTCACCCAAACTATTGTCTCTACCATAGAGTGTTGGGGCATAATGTAGAAGATTGTTATATATTCAAGGACTGGGTCGAAGAAGGAATTTGGAAAGGAAAGATTAAAATACCCGATGAATATAGGCAAAGACCCACACCCCACAAGAGATCTGACAATGGATTACGAAAACTCTTGAGTTCCTTCAAAAGGGCAGTCGATGACGAGATGAATTTGTCTGGGACGTCAACCAAAGGACCATGTCCCGAAATAACTGATAAGAGTAACAATCCTAAGGCACTTCCACCATGGATCACTCTAATAGAAAAGAGAAGAAAACTTTATTCATTCAGAAAGGATAAAGTGAAAGAGTTGTTTCCCTTGGCCATAATGTGGGGGCTTGAGCTGCCGATATGTAAACGCCCTGGTGAGATGAAAGAAGTTGAAAACTCAAAATATTGTGCATACCATAGATTGGTGGGACACAAAACTGAAGATTGTTGGGTGCTCAAGGATTGGATTGAAGAGCGATACCTAGCGGGCATGCTACCTCTTCCCGAGCACGTTCTCCAAACACCCGCGTCTCACACATAAGAACGCATGTGACCTATGTAGGGATATCTCAGAATTATAGTGAATCATTTCGAAGACTACGTTCTTTTAATCCCAAAACTCATTGTACCAAAAAACAAACCTAAAACCTACATACATCTTATCTACAATAAGGCCTAGCCTAATAAATCCAAAATCCCCAAACTTTTGCTAAAACTCCACAAAAATTCATGACAACCAAAACCTATTAAATCCAAAATCATAAAATCGTGTATATAACCCAATAAAACCTTAGAATAAAATCCCGACGAAAACGTTAGGGCCCAATAAAACCAAAAAACCCAAAACCTTAACTTAACCTTTTAACCTCAAAACCCGAGGAACAAGGTATTATGTCGCGTCGGGCTAATGCTTGTAAGGGTGTTTCGTTCTTTTGAACATTATGGAACATTCCTTTGCAAGGCCCAAAATAAATAAGGCAATTGTAGATAAATAAAAGTTCCCAACTTTAGAACATATTAGATAGGAATTTGTCCTGCCGGGCCTAAGTGTAAAGGAGTGTCCTTGTCCTTTTGGACGTTCATAGGGCATTTCCAATACAAAGGCCTACATTTTTATAATAAAACACACAAGAGCCCCTTTTGCAACCGATGACGGACTCTTATGATTCTTGAGGGTGCAAAGTTATGTTACTAATATTGTTCGCATTGTGGAGATAGTTATAAGAGAGAAAGGCCACACTAGGGCAAAGACAAGCAATCAACCATGTTGAAGCGCAAGACGGTGAACAATCACACTGGGGCAGCCGCAAAGCACGCAAGACAAGTAAAAAAGAAAATAGAGAGTTCCATTCAGCGAAGGAAGATACATCACTACAACTATTGCATAAAGAAGCCTAATGCAAGAGAAGCTTAAATAACAACTGATGGCGACTAAAGGGATACAAAATGGAGACATAAAAGCGCCCTAAGAAGATACTGGGGCAGGGCCAAGCAAGATGACCATTCATTCTGGGGCAGCAACGGCCTCACCAACAACCGCAGCTCCTCCACCGGCCAAGTTGTTAAGAGTTGTGGAGATAGCTTGAAGCATGCCTTCCAAAGCATCCATACGGGCATTCAATTCCCCGAAGCACTGATCAATCAAACCCCGAATCGAGACAGGGGCAGGGTCATCAAGGGCCATCATGGCAGAATTATCATCCGGTGGAGAATCAACCTCTATGGGGTCGTATTGATTAGGAGCCGCATTAGGAAGCAAGATGTAGTCATTCACGGGTTGGTTGGGATCAGGAACCAGCATGCCCATTGAAGATTCAACCCACCCGATAAGTGGCAATGAAAGAAGAAGGTTGAAGGGATGTGCCACATCAGCATCTGAAACACGATTGCCCCACAACATGTCAGGCACACAGATACGAGCCCTAAGCATAAGAGCTTCGATGAGGTGACCATAAGGAAGTGGCTCTCGATCAGAGATAGCCACTTGGTGCATGTGGAAGAGAATCATGTGAGCCAGGTTGATAGGCCACTGCTTTTGGATCAGATTACGGAGATAAAAGAGACTCCCTGGTTTCGCAAGATGGGTCATTGCTCCTTGCGGAAAGATGATGTCATTGACTACCAAGAAGAGAAACCTAAAAGTCATGACAAAAGGAGATGTATAAAGGGAAAAGAAGAGGAGTTGATACGAAACACAACCAAAGGAGAATGCGAGTAAAAGATAAAGAGAAAGGAAGAAATAAGAAGATACCTATGAAGAGCGGGCAAATGGAAAGTAGGCACCCTTTCTACATCAGGAGCCGCCGCCCGGAACCATTGGCGACATTCCTGATAACTACCAAAACCTTGAGGCCATCTCTGATAAGCATAAACAGTGGAACCATTGGCAGTATTGGCAGCCTGCAAGTAATTGTCCAAATCTCCAACCGTGATGTGAAAGAAACGGCCAAACAAATAAGAAGAGGCTAAAGGAGTTCCAAAGTGGTTGAACGAGATCCTAAGATTGGCATAAAAGAGGCGAGTAATTCTAGGGTGATATGGCTGATCACAGTCGGCCAGGCCAGCCAAACTCCATGAATCCAACCAACCCCTAATAAGATTCACTTGCTCCACTGGTATCCTCCTCATAGGGCGAAAGAAGTAGCAATCAGCCACAGGCCGCTCTTCATTGCCCATGTCGTTGTAGTAAGAAAGAAAGGCGGTCTCATCGCGGAAAAGATAGCGGTTATCGGGAGTAAGAGACCAGTCTGGAAAGGTGGAATCCAGGCGCAAGATGGAAGAACTAGAATCTCCTCTGGCACGCTTGGTTGAGGGAGAAGAAGACATGATGATGAGAAATTTGAGGAGTATGTAGAAAAGAAAGGAAGATTACGGTGAATTTGGATGAATAAAAAAAAAAGAATAGCAAAGGTGTGCTTATATAGGCATAAAAAAAAAGAAAAGCATAACCTGGAGTTAATGGCGAACGTGTGAACATGTGTAAAATCAAAGGCCGTGGTGGCAAGAAGTGGGGAATGAAACCGTTCAAATCAGTGCGCAAAACGGAAAAGTGGAAGCATTCAAGGTTGATGTCAGAAGAAGAAAACCAAAGAATCGGGTCAAGACCCACGTAGGTTCAAGCCCAAGGAAATACAGGAGCGGGCCAAATACCCTAACCTAAATTGTGGAGTGGATCTATGTACGTCCGAGAGCCTAAAAAGAAGAAAAATGAAGAAAGAAGAAAAAGTGAGTATGTGCCAAATTTTCATATCTCTTGAAAAAAACGGTGGTAAGAGTAAGATTATTCGAACCCCGCAAGTTAAGCAAGAAGAGAGGCCTTGAGCGTGGAAGTCCAATCAGGCCTAAGAATTATAAAGGATTAGCCATTCTTTCAAAAGGAGATAAGAAAGAAAACCCTTGAGCGCGAGAGCTCGATCGGGCTGTATTGAAAAGGGAAGAAATAAGAAAAAGAAGGAAAGTGATAAAAATCCCGAAATCGCAATTGGAAAACCAAGTTAGAAATTCAGAAAAGGAGAATGAAAAAGAAATAAAGTCCCATAATTGAATAGGGAAGCCAAGTCAGAAATAAAAAAAATGGAAAAAGAAGAAGACAAGAAAAATGAAGAAAGGAGGAAAGTCCCGAAATTGAAATCGGGGAACCAAATTAGAAATTTACAAAGAAATAAAAAGACGGAAAAAAAGAAAAGAAGATAGAAAAAGGAAGTATAAAGGAAAGTGAAAATAAGAAAGAAAGTGAAAGACAAAGCCTAAAATTGCCCAAAACCGCGCATTTTTGAAAGTGTGCATCAAAATTCCAGCCTGAAGGTGAAGGTCATAAACCGCGCGCTTTGAAAAGAGTGCACCAAAACCCCAATTTGAAAATGAAAACAAAAACAAGCCGTGCTCCATCACGCAACTCCGCGATCAACGCGATAAGCCGTGCTCCATCACGCAACTCTGCGACCAACGCGATAAGCCGTGCTCCATCACGCAACTCCGCGACCAACGCGATAAGTCGTGCTCCATCACGCAACTTCGCGATTCAACGCGACAAGCCGTGTTCCATCACGCAACCCCGCGATAAGCTGTGCTCCATCACGCAACTTCGCAACAAGTTGTGCTCCATCACGCAACTCCGCAAACTTCGCGATAAGTCGTGCTCCATCACGCAACTCCGCGACCAACGCGACAAGCCGTGCTCCATCACGCAAATTCCGCGACAAGCCGTGCTCCATCACGCAACTTCGCGATAAGTCGTGCTCCATCACGCAAACTCCGCGATAAGCTGTGCTCCATCACGCAACTTCGCAACAAGTCGTGCTCCATCACGCAACTCCGCAAACTTCGCGATAAGTCGTGCTCCATCACGCAACTCCGCAACCAACGCGACAAGCCGTGCTCCATCACGCAACTCCGCGACCAACGCGACAAACCGTGCTCCATCACGCAACTTCGCGATTCAACGCGACAAAGTCGTGCTCCATCACGCAACTTCGCGATTCAACGCGACAAAGTCGTGCTCCATCACGAAAAATTATCTCAATTAAGTTGTCGCCGCATACACAGGGGCAATCCTTTGGGGTAGACGCCACACATCCTCAAGCATGGCAAAGGCAAAAATGGAAAAAGAAATGAATAAGTACTCTCTCAATCGAATTGTCATCATATCTGCTGGGGCAGTTCTTTAGAGCAAATGCCATATATCCAAAAACATGGCAACTCAAAGTGAAAATCCAATCAAGATCCAATCGACTACAAGCGAACCTGATTGATTTGGTATTTCTTTAACCTCATTCTTTCTACTTTCTTTATTTGAGTGCATCGAGGTAATGCTTTGTTCAACTCAGGGGTATAAGAATTTTTATGCATAGGATTGCATCATGACTTGTTTAGGATCACATCATGACATGTTTTTGTTTTGTTGCATAAAAATATTGCATCCTTTAGTTGCATTTAATCCATTTAGTTTGCATTAAAAAAAATATTGGAAATTGATTGTATGGTGCTTGAATTGAAAATTTGACTAAACATTAAAAAAATCATGTCATAATAAAAATGGTAGTCAAGGTTGTTTACAGGGGCAAGTTGACTTTTGGGTTGGTTTGTTGTGCCAATGGACCGAAAGGTTGGAAATTGAAACTAATAGGACTCGAAACTCGGTTGCTTATAATTGTTAGCCGCTGTTAGCCAAAGTCATAACCTTTTGCCGAGTGAACAGATTTGTGCTTTACACGTGGTTTTGTTCAAAGAGAATATCATTAACGTGTGTAAACTTATTTTGAGGCTTGTATGATGTTGCTTTTAAAATGCTTGTTACACCAACGAGCAAACTTAATCGGACTTATCAAATAGTGTGATCATGAGGGTGCTTTTGACACTAAGTGATAATGAGCGGTTCAACCACAAAAATATATTATTTTCTTTTCTGTCGTTCTGTTTACTCTATGCAAAAAAAAAAAAAAAAAAAAAATCCAAAAAAAGGGGAACTAAAGCGGTGCCTAGTTGATGGCTAGGCGGGTAGTTATAGGATACTTGTGCCTTGCGGGAGACCCAAGCGTCGCATAATTCTGACTACCCTTTGTCGCAATATTTATGCCCTGCAGCAATATTACTTTCTTTTCCGTTGTTATGCTTAATTTATGTTTAATTTATGCAAAAACGGGAGAGCCGCTCACTTGTCTCTTTATGTCTCTTGCGTAAAACCCTAAGGTGAGTAGTCACCCATACTCAACTTGCACAATAAATTGGTGAAAATCTGGTATTTTTGGAAAGACTCTAAACTAGTTGACATTTTAATGAAATTCTTTACAAAATCGTGGGAAGTATGGAAAAGAACGGGCAAATAAAATTGACTTTGCATGTTGTTTAACAAAGAAAAGCTAGAGTCCCTGAAGTTGAGATTGAAATCCCTAGGACCAAGTGTTACACAGACCCACCTAAAAGACATTTGAGTTCAAATTTAGATATTACCCAAGTGTTCATAATTCTTCATATAATAAGTAAAAACAAAAAAAATTTTGCATCATTTAGAAGCATTTAATCCTTGTAGTTCGCATATACCTGCATGAAGTATTGGTAGAAAGTTTGACCAAATAAGTCACATGAAATTTCAAGATGAAAATAAAAGTAAATGACATTGGATTCTAAAACATTTCGTAAACAACAAACAAATTTAAAATGGACTCAGAAAAATAGTGTGAGACGGAGTTGCTTGAGACAATAAGCATAACTTGCTTAAAGTTTCGCGTGAATTTGCTTAGTCTCACCCTCAACTTATATAATAAATCGACAAATAGTGCGAGATGGAGTTGCTTGAGACATTAAACATGTACTCATGTACTGCTTAAAGTTTCGCGTGAATTTGCTTAGTCTTGCACTCAACTTACACAATAGATTGACGAAGATCATGGTTGACGTTTGACTGGACTTAACACCAAAATTCAAACTTAAAACACATAAAAATAATGTGTTATAGTCTATCTCGTAGAAATTTGGTACTGCTTTTCTTTGATTTTCTTTTGCAGAAGTCAAGAAAGGAAAAGATGAAGGAAAAAGCAAGTAATAAGAAGAAGGAAATAAGAGACAAGAAGAAAGAAGAAGGAAAAAATGGATGATTGTCAACCAGACTGGAGCAACAGAGCCAACACTCGATCACAGCAAGTCAATACTGGGATAAGCCTACATTAAAAATTCAAAACCAAGACCTACACCGGGGCAACAAGTCAAAACCCGGAATCGATGAATCAAACCCTCAAACAACTCAACTCATCAACCCAAATTCTAGCCGAAACTCGACAAAATCATTATGCAACCAATTCGACTACATGCAAGGGGTCAAGAAGGGGCCACCAGACTACGCTGTTCTGTCCAAGATCCTCACAACCTACTCTGGTGGGGGGCATTTGTTTGACCCTAAAATATGGTGCCAAATTCATGAATTAAATGGAGCCTAAAAAAATTCATGAGAAATATCAAATGGAGCCCAAAAATCATGAAAAATTACCTAAAAATCCAGGAAAGGGTGAAGGAAATTATGGTACCTTTAGAATAATTAAAGGAGCTGCAGAACAACCATTTTATGCAAAGAGGCCCCTGATTTTGAAGAAAATAAATAAAATAGGTGGAGGGGTATTTTTGGAAACCTTTTGGCACTAATAAATTCTGCACATTTTTATGAGGTCGTGTATGAAATTTCATGAGGAAATACCATCGGGAACTATTCCAAACAATTTATTTAGATTCAGCAATGTGGAAAATGCAATTAAAGCCAATAAATGGATATGTCCATTAATCCCAAGAAATGGAGGAAGAGTTGGCATTTGTTTCAAAATCAGAATAGCAGAAGGAATCCCCTCCGTATGAGGCTCAAGATGGGCAGACGCGGAGTCCAGCGAAAGAATAAAGGCGAAAGTAGCGGGCCCCAATGTCATAGACACGTTGTACTATGCACCAGGAACAACTAAGAGAAATGGAAAAGAAGGACAGTCATATAGAATCGTGCACTTGTTCTCCATAAACCGTGCACAGATAGAAGAGAAATGTCTATTGGAGTACGATGGAACGCGTTCAGCCACGACGAAGAGATTAGGCGCTGTTGAATTGTGTCTCATTAAACCTTACATGCAGACCCCACGCGAAAGGCTCATCTCCTCCAACAGAATAGAGAGAGAAATGAAGAGGAGAAAGAGAGGAGCGTCACGACAGCTCCTGTAACCGCCTGGGTCAACCTTCCCAGCGATCTCTCGTTGACCACCTTGAAGCCCCAAGCATCGCGCGCCATAGCCGTCGGATCTGAGAGCAACATGGATCGATGGTGGAGAGCAAACCGCGTCAATTGCGATGTAACGGCCTTGGTCAAACCTCCTCATCTCTCTTGTTGACCGACCAGAGAAAACACAAGGCGACCTCCTCTCAGCCCTCCGATGGAGGGTCGATCCGTGTGCTTCAGCATGGACGGCTGAGATCAAATGAAAGATGATATTTTCTTGAGGAAGGATCCCAGACCAGAAGCCTATAAATACCCCCTTCCTCCAAGCAATCGGGCCCTTCTTCTTCTCCAATTCCTTTCGACACCAGGAGACACACATACACACACACACAAGGAATAGGCTAGACAGATTCTCCATTGTTAGTATAGGCAGTGAGAGAGAGAGAGAGAGAGAGAGGAAGGGCATTTCATCAAACACTTAGTTAGCAAGTTGAGAATAGCGAGACTAGGCAATTCTGAGATCAATTCTCTGATTGTAATTGAAGGAAAGGTAAGAGATAAAGGTAAGAAGTAGGTTTGTAACTCAAATGCGGAGCTTAATCAAGAAAATTTGCGATCTTTGAAATCTTGAATCGGTTCTTTTTGCACAATTTCAGATCTGTTAATTCTCAGTTTCATTTTGTTTCTTTCATTAAAATTAAGGTTCTTCTTGATCGATTCTCTTGGATTGGATAGCATTTTCTTCTCTTCCCTTCTCTTCTTCTCTCTATCCTCTTCTCACACACACAACAACACGCCTCGGCTGGAGATCTCTCCTGTCCCTGGTTTACACAATGCCTCGGCTGTGGTTTCCTCAGTTCCTGGCTTCCTTTACCTCGACTGGAGTCTCTCCAGTTCCGGGTAGCTTTCTCTTCCAATGGTCTTGAGCCATGGCTAGAGAAACCATGTCGATCGGATGTAAAACGAAATGCTGTCAAAATCTTGTTAGATCGAAATTATATACAATTCTGGACTGAAATGCTTAATTGTGTTGTGTTGACATAAGGACTGACACAGGTTAATAAGAGGTGTAGTTAGTTTCCAAGAAAACAGTTTGTAATGATAAAAAGTGATAATTAAGATGTGATGGACTTAAATGCATAAGGTCTTAACACCTGAAATAGAATCAGTTCTAATTTCTGGATTCAATCATGACATGGACCTCAAAATTGCTAAACTTGTTAATTGGGTGTTGTACAGTATTCAACAATAGCGTAAATATGAGCAGTGATATTCGTTGGACCAAAGTGAATAAATACAGTGACTGAACCGGACCCATTTCACAGGTTTAAGGTTAACAGGGTGGTTTGTTCATATATCAATAACTGCTGAAAATGATAAAAAGGTGTATTTAGATATAGTTCTTGGACTTTGGTGACTATATCTCCGGTACCTGCATGTTAGTTCCCATATCATAATTGTAATTAAAGTGCCTTGTAAGGTATGGAAGTAGTTGTATCCAGACCATGACTTTTGGAGATAGCATACAGTAGGAAGTTCAATTCATATAAAGTTATTAAGTGTTGCATAGAATGAGATCACATTTCAATAATAATCTGAAAGATAAAGGTTAGTATGGTGATATAAAGCACTAGATGTACCATGGTGAGTTTCATCCATATGTTAAGATGATAGTCTGATTGCATAATTTTATTCACATAGATTATGTGCTAAGAAGCCTATTCATTTAATCTAATACAATTCTTAGCTGACCTCTAATATATAAGATGTTTGCAAGGTTGTACATGAGACAATTGAATTTTCATTTTAATGCCTTAGTAACTGGTCAGCGTTTCTTTTTTTTTTTTTTTTCTTATGCATAAGTGTGATACAATAATTAAAGTGGTACCATGCATTCTGTATATCAAGCCATGTACCAATTACACGCTATATCCATGTAAATTGTGTTTTAAGCCCTGGTACCAGACCACATTTAGCAAAAAAGAAAAGGCTAAGAAAGCAGTACATTGCTTGTGTTTATTATTGAAGTAATCAAGTGAAACAGTTGACAATTGATGAACTGGTAATAACAAAACACGTGAATATATACAATATAGCACAAATAAGTCAAATACAATCCCTGGAATCATTTTGAATTCAACCAACCCTTGTGAACTTCCCTCTGTACCACACCTACATCAGACTGTACCATAGTTTGGTCCCCACGTCAAATTAAAGCGACACAACTCCAATCGATCGTACCCTTTTACTCTCCTTTACGTCGTGATTCTAACGAGTCCAAGATGCACGGCTGAAGTGGCTTCGATCTGCAACAAAGGGAAATGCGAAAAACCCAAGGACCTAATTGAATTTTCATTTTACACTGATCCGCAAACTCTTGATCCCTCGACTAAACGAAGGCAACTCAACAGAAATTGAAGACACCATTGTGCTCCTCTCATCCTTACGATTCCATGAGTACCTCTTTTGTCGGCCGTGATGGCCGGAGGAGTTAACGGATCAATACCCGCATCGTCGGAGCCGTCAGTGAAGGAAATAGGATCCGTCTCCCCAAATGCAATTCAGCGCCATGTCTCTTTCGATCCTTTGTGGCCAGAAATATCTAGGACAACCATGTTTTCGATCTCTGGTGACCCGTATTAGCAAATAAAACAACGCAAGTAACTTCAGCCCAATTAATATCGATGCCCAAAAACTGGTAAAGCCTACGCCATCTCCTCCTTGGACACCTCAGTCCAGTCAGCGCCACCTCATCTCCCTTAGCTGATGTGGACCAATGAAATAATTCTAAATCAATAGAAACTTTAAAAATTCATTAAAAATAATAAGAAACTCATAAAAATATAAGCAAAATATTCATAAAATTCTAAAAATCTAAATAAACCAAATTCACTGATATTTTGATACAAAAATCTAGCAAATTATTAGTCTTTTCTATTTTTGAAGTATTTTCAATATTAAATAAATTTTATAAAATTCTAGAATGATGTTAAATCAATTTTGTAAAATCCCAAAATGATTTCAAAACTCAATAAAACTTTTCTAATGAGTTTTCAAAATTAAATATTGAAATTTTAAAAGAAATACATTAAATATCAAGTATTTTAAAAATAATAATAATAATAATAATAAAATAATTAAAAATATAAAAAAGAATTTCAAAAGTCTAAAGTTAAAAATAAAAATAAAGAAAACTGAGAAAATATTAAAACCCAAAGAGAAACTTAAGAAATTAAAAGTAAAAAAATACGAAACCCAGAGTCAAGGCGAAAACCTTTCCATTTCAATAGCGAAAACTCTACAGTACTTCAAGTGTCCTCAATTGGGTCCCGTCGATTAGGTTTGGTACCATCAATTAAGTCCTCCTTAATAGCACTCCGTAAATCTCTCTTTTCTTAGCCCATTACATCAACACCCTTTACGTCCCTTAATCAGAGGTTCTCGTAGGCAACTACGAGGTAATTAACAATAGGGGCTTGCGCCTATTGGAAAGAAAGGACCCGTTAAATTAAGAAACTTCTTTAAGTAGCGACTCTTTATAGGGTTCTCTTGTGTTGAGAGATACCCGCCATAGAGATCGAAACCTTAAGGGAGGTGAATCTAAGGCTACGTTCCCATTGTTCTTCGAGAAACTCCTTCGAGGAGAATAATGACGAAAAAGCCGCGACAGTTCCTTCTCTTAATTTATTATATTATGTAAATTATCATGTCTTTCATTTTATTAAGCCTATATATATATATATATATATTTTTTATTGTAATTTGTATTCATCATTAGTTAAATGATCTTTAAAATTTTATTTATTAACCATTGATACTTAAAAGTTTAGAAAGTATCAATTAGACCTTAGAATAAACTTTTAAAAGAGCTCTTTCAGCTTTGGATCTCCGCAGAATTGGCACTCATGGAATATGCTTAAAGTGAACTGATGAAATCCTTCTAGAAAATTCTTAAATAGTGAACTAATGCTATTAATATTCAAACTCTGTAACTGACAAATGCTAGAATCAAACGTATAGAACTTTCAACACGATTCGAAAAGTCGAATGTTAAAATTTCAAATGTACGACCGATCCAAACAGCTCAGTATGATCTCTATAGGAAAATATTCCTGAAAAATTGGAGACGAGCCAGCGGACCGCAGTTGATGGGCCAAGGAAGCATCAGCGATGGGTCAACGGAGTGTCGTCGAAGGGTTGGCGGAGCGTCGTGACGGGCTAGGTGAGCAGGTAGCAATGCTAAGGTTCAATCTCACTGTTCTATCTATCGTCGAGGAGGATGAGCAAATTAGATGAGAAAGGGGAGAGATAGTTTCAGAAATTAATTGAGATAAAAGAGTAATTTGGTCAATTCGAAATTATATTGTATTTGAGAGTATGTTTACATGACAAATGTGACAATTCAGTAAACAAATCAATTTTTAGGGTGGCATTAAGCTAAGAATTTATTTTGGAATGATATTTCTCTGATTTCAGAATTTTAGAGTGGCATGCCTCCAGTTTTTTCAATTTAGATCGATATGCCTATTTTCGACATAAATTAAGGCCCGACCGGAAGGGAAAGCAAAATTTAGGCACGGATTTAAAATTGGAGTTTTGATTCCATCGAAATCATTTGATCGGGAAGGAGGAGAATTAGTCATAGGAGTTCGATTGATGAAAGTTCACTCCCCTCAAATCTCATTTTGAAATCCCATTGAAAAGGAAGAAATTTAGCAAGAATCTCATTTTGAAATCCCATTGTGTCAGGTACAGAAGTGATTGGTACAAAAGCAATAACTGAAGAGAGGGTTGACTTGGTCAGAAAAGCTGACACTATTAGAGAGGAAGAAGCCGTTTCGTTGACAGAGCAGACAAAATGACTAATACTTAACGGGATGGCGCTGAGGAGGTGAAGTGAAGATCCAGCCATTAATGTGCAACGGTCGACTAATCTGACCCGTTGATGTAATATGATGTTGGAATGATGGTATGTTATATGGTGTGCTTGGATACATTGGGATGATGGTATGTTGGGTGTGTTTGGATACATTGGGAATAAGGAATAAGCCCCTTATTCCTTATTCCGGTGAAAACCAAACAACGAATGAATAGGAAATTTGGGCTTATTCCGGTCCTTATTCATATTCTAACAAAACTTTGGTATTTGAATAAGGAATAAGGAATAAGCTTATCTCTATTCCTATTTCTTATTCCCAATGTATCCAAACACGAGCACTAGTGTGTAAAAATGTTGTTGAATATTGATTAAGAATTATGTTCCTTCTGTTTTTTCTCCTCTCTTTCTCTTCTTGAAATTGCCCTTGTGTGTCGAATTTCCCTCTTTGTTGATCCATTAAGTCAAAATTAGCCATCAATTCAGCTAGTTTGTGACAAAATTGGCATCATCATAAGCCAAAAGATCGCAAACTGGGCCAACCTTTCTTTCCAAGAACATTCAAGAGTCACTCACCATGCCTCCCAAACCGTCTCTTGGTGAGCAATTCACTGGTGAATTGCAAGAGGCTATCGCCAAGTTGAGTCAAGAAATGAATGATAAACTAGAACAACAAAAATTGGAGAATACACAGCAAATTGGGGAACTCAAGGCCCTGATGGAGCAACTTCTCCGATCTCATTCTACCAATGGTGGGGCCACCGGAACATCATCCCGACCACCTCCTCGATTGCATACCTTTCCACCAGAGCACACATTTGGAGATGACGACAGACCACCACGTGGGGGAGATTCAAGATATCACACTACCAGGATATTCAAATGGAAGAATTTTAGCAAGAATTGATGGAAAGCATCCGATCGTTCTTATTTGTGGTAACGGATGAATTCCCGTCAATTCCCTTCGTCACTCATCCGACCGATCAATGAATTTCATTTTAAAATCAAATTATTTCTTTTCCTCTGAAATCAATTCCAATGAAATCTTCTTTAAAACCCTTTCCGATCATAGCCTAATTAAGTGTACCTAATAATATAAAAATGAAGGTAGTGCCTAAACCTCTCTGCTCAAATATAAGAAAATTGCAAATTGCAACAATGCAATTTTTTTTTTATAAAAGGAAAATGAAGATAAATAAATTGTTTACGGGAAAACAAAAGGACCTTTCAAATATTTAAAGTGGGCAAATTGAAGAGACAGCACATTATTGCTGATTTTATTATTTATTTATCTAAATTTCATAGAAGTTTCAAAGCAACAGTCTTCCTAGGAGCAAAATTGAGAACTATATGCTCTCTGAATTTCTAGAACTACAAAGACGTAGTAACCCCCTTCCAAATTGGATATCACATCAATCTGCTTTCATTGCATCATATGAACGTGGTTTCCCTTTTCAATTTTCACCATGGAAATCTAGCTTTGAGATGAGAGTTCAATCTAAACAGATATTTAAGTCTCAACTCACAATCACGTCGGTCGGAAGAGAAGAGCTGAAAACCCTGTTTTTTGCTTTTGTTGCCTGTTAATATGCAAAACACATTCCATAAATAGGCACTTTCTAATAGGTGAAAGTAATAGTTTCAACCAAAATGTGTAATTGTTTCAATTAAGTGTTACCTCTTTCTCCCAATTAGTGAGTAACGTAATGGTCAAGAGCAACACCACTTGGACAAATATGCCAAATATAATTCCCATCCAGAGTCCCTGATATTCAAAGCTAAATGAGACGATTTCACAAGCTTAATTATAATATACAAGGAAAATAAAAGGATATATACCTTTCCTCCAATATGGAATACAAAAGCTAGGAGAATAGCCGAAGGAATACCGACTGCATAGAACGCACCAAGATTCACAAACGCACCAATATTTTGCCATCCACACCCTCTTGCCACCCCTGGTTAATAAAAATAAATTAATTCTAATTTATATAAAATGTTAATACAAAGTCTTGATGGAAAGATAAAAGAAAATAATGTTTGAAAGGAACATAAGGGAAATCTTCCTTTTTGGAGAATTAAATATAAAGGAAATCTAATTCTACCTGAAAGCACACTTTGAATTGAATCAAACATGTTGGAGATCGCAAGAATGGGTAACATGATGGCCACATATTTCACCACCTCTTCTTCATTACTGTATGCATAACCCCATATATTTCTTATCAAAATTAGAATTGTTCCTGTTATTATTGCTCCTGTGATGGCTAAGCATAAGATGACTCGTACTGCTAATTTTGCAGCTTCAGGTCGGCCAGCACCTAGCTCATTTGATACACGGGTACTATGACACAAACAAAAAGAGGATCAGTGAAAAATCATAATTTAAATTTCTTCTGAATACAGTTAAGAAGTTAATCCAACCTTATGGCAGCGCCAAGACCAAAGGGGATCATGAACACAAATGAACCTGTGTTTAGTCTGGAAAAAGACAGCACAAAAAGTAACATAAGATTTAGTGTATATTTAATATAAATATACTACAATTAAATGAAAAAGGAAATTTCTTACGTTACAGAAAGAACAGAAGTTTCCAGTTGTGGATTTGGTAGAAGGCCAGAGAGTAGAACAAGAAATTCAAATGACCACCATTCCAAGCTGCAGATATTAATCCACATTTGAGTCAGCATGAGAGAATATAGAAGTGTCCAATAGAAGCCTAATTTTGTAAATTGGGTCAAAGTGAGGCACAACTGAGGCTTAATCAGATTTCATTTGCATATTTCATAGGTGAAGCTTATTTAGATATTATCTGATGATTCCATTTTTCTGGCACAATTGAATTCTCCTTTGTAAGATAAGTACTTTTTCTTACCAAACCATTAATGCAGAAGGAACTGCAAGCTTAATAAATCCAACCAGATCATAAAATGCCTCCTTCGAAAAGCCAACCCAAGTCTTCTTACACTTTGGCGAAAGCCTAACATAAACCACTAAAATGGCCACGTTTATCCAATTTGAAATCCCAGTGCCAAGTGCAGCACCTTTGCTTCCCATCCCCAATTGGTACACCAAGAGCCAGCACACCAAGAGATGCAAGAAGGCCGTCAACCCTGAACTAAGCATAACAGGAAAAACAATGTTTTGTGCCTGTAGAAACCTCACATGACACTGAAGAAGCCCATAAGCAAATAAAGACGGTATCATCCATTTTGCATAAATCCCAGCCTCCCATGCTATGTCGGCTTCTTGACCAAAAAGTAAAAGAATCTCATTGGTGTAAAACCAGATGGTAGCAAGTGGCATGCTTAGAAGTGTAAGAATGAGCATGGCTCTTTGCTTGTAAATTCCAAGGAGGTAGTACTCTTTTGCTCCATATGCTTGGCCACATAGTGTATCCAGGGCACTGGCACTTCCCATCTATAAAAATATGGCCAAATGACTATGATTTGAGGGCATTTTTAAATATGGTTTAAATTTGAAGATTAGAGGGGGATATTCCCAATTGACTATGATTTGAGGGTATACGTCTAATTTACCCATTTCTCATGAACCTATTTCTAATTTGGAATAGCTAGAAATATGGCCAAATGACAAACTTCACTCTTTCAGTTTTGGTATATTATGCTGATATGGTACTGCCAACATATACCACTATTACCCCACCACCCCAAGATTTCTTTTTTTGAATGCAGTTGTGTAACCAAAATTATTGAAAATAGCAGTCACTGTGCTAGAACTAGTTTTGTAATTAGTTGCGCAACTTCACTTTGGACAATTAATAATAGAATGAACCTTCTCTGTTTGCCTAAGTTTGTAGATTAAAAAATAAACAAGTAGAAACTGTTACTAATGTAATTGGCTATCTGTTTGACATATACATACGATATACAAAAAATTGTGTTGAATGATTAATTAATTTTGCGCCAGAGGTTAATACAGCATGTGTACACCACTTTTCAGTTTTGTCAAGCCCTCACTCACTTTGCAGCTCACAATAGGTCATGTTCTAACCTAAGCTCATGTCTAGATCTCAAATTACCATCCAATGTAACTCTCTTTTGAAAGACCCTTTTAGATGACAAGCAACTCACTATCAGAAGATGCCAATTACTGTTATACAGCCTTGTTAATAAATACGTTTTGGCCCAGTTTGTATATATTCTGCTGGCCTCTCTGTGCCTCAGATTTCAAATGCATTTATTATGGTGATTTAGATAAACACCAAACGTCTCTTTTTTAGGGTAACTAACTTGTATTCTATTGCATTAAATAATATCTTCAATGAACTCAATATCAGTTGCTCAAAATATCAACTCTGCTAAGTTTTCAAGGAGGAGATCTAGTTGGACTTGTCGTTTCATCGTGGCAGTTCAAAACATAAACACGTAAGAGAAAAGTAAGATGTGACATTTATCATTCATTTTCTGTTTAGATTGATTATGAAATTAATCAAGGAAAAAGGTCTGAGATTTTTAAATGGAATCAATTGAAATGAAGATACCAGTATCTAAATAAACAAAGCACATGACAGGAAAGATACAGTCAGAAGGAATATATGTTTTTTGGATCTTCTCTGGTTGATACATGACAGGACAAATCCATTCATCCTAGATGCAATCACATTGCTCAAATCTAAAGGTTCCCATCAATTTTTTTTTCTTTCCTTTCCGGATTTTGATTCCTTTATTAGGATTCACAAATGGGTCAGTGTGTCAATAACATGGCTGTGCTTGTATAGTTTTCTATTTGAACACATGGGTGAGCCAGAAAAAAAAAATGTAGGCCCTTATCAAAATGTTTTTTTTTCACGGGATTTCAATTCAATTCAATTGATTTCATAGGATTTCATTGGATCTAATTACATAGGAATTCCAATCAAATGACACCAAATCCATTCATTTTGATCAAAAATTTTCCAACGAAATGAAATGAAATGAAATCCCATGTTAAAAAAAAATGAGATTTTGTTCAGGGCCGTATAGTGGTAAAGTAAAATAGATATGGAAATTTACTTTTCATCTATATATTTTCATAATGTAAAACATTAAACCTCCTTTATAAGAAATATATATAAAGCCATAATGAGAATCAAACATTTGCATTTTGGGTAAGGCATAGTAAAAAAGGAAATTTTAACTAAATATTTGAAGCTATTCTGTCCCATTTGGCTCTAACCTGTTGAGACGAATCCGAAATTCTTAGTCTCTGACTTGAAAGTGGTCCTTGGAAAAAAAAAGAAAGAACAGAAAGAACAGAATTGTGTTCATTTCTGCTTCAACTGGAGACTTAAGAAAATTTAGCATAATATTGGAAGATTTTCTTAATAATCTTGGAAGATTTTCTTATTGGGATAAAGACAAAGTATCAGGTACACCAATAGCTTATTAAATATAACTGAGTTTAGGTTCATGGATCAACTGGCCAGTGAGGAATAATTATCGACTTAAACTCAAAAGTCAGTAAACCAAGACGGAGATTGTCTTATCCCAGTCCCATGAGGGCAAAATTTATAGTTTTTCTTCCATATGACCCGTAAACATAAAAAAAAGTCTCTTTCTCCCATATCAATTTATAAATTTGCAAACCATATTGATTTCTTCATTAAAAATACATATTGACATTAATTAGAAGACACACATAACTTTTCCAACATATTTTGCAAACAAATAAGAGCGATAATTGGATAATGTTTATTCAATTCTGATTAAAAATGCATTCTGTTGGCAAGAAATGGTAAAAAACTGATACTTCAAATTTCTCCATTCGCCCAAACAAAAAAAAAAGAAAAAGAAATAACAACAAATATAAAGGGATGATGGAAGATTAGGAACAAAGAACTTGGCATGGATGAAACTCGGATGCTGAACATATTTAACTGTTGCAAATTCTTGTTTACCTCTTTGGAGGCTAAAAATTTCCCAACTATAAAAAAATAGGATGTTTTCCAAAATATAGCTATATAAAGTTTGGACCTAATGTTAGATTAATTCAAAATTGACATACCATAAAGCTGTATCCCGTGACATTAGCTAAGCAAGTAGACATGGAGACACCAGCTAAAGCGAATTCACCAAGGTGACCCACAAACATAATGG
The DNA here is from genome assembly GCA_028095005.1 of Rhynchospora pubera. Taxonomy (NCBI): domain Eukaryota; kingdom Viridiplantae; phylum Streptophyta; class Magnoliopsida; order Poales; family Cyperaceae; genus Rhynchospora; species Rhynchospora pubera. The sequence goes on from CM051461.1 coordinate 26,011,592, forward strand.
ATGAAATCCCAATCAGATTTTGTAAACAAAACCCCAAACTCATTGGTATTATTAGCTCTCCTTGTTTCTTCACCTCAGTCCAGAATTCTCTTCTCCTTCTTCCTCTCTCATGCGATTCAATTGAGGTAAGAGGTGTTGATAGTGTTGGGCTCTCCATTGTTAGGTCCTTGCCCTAGATCATTGTCTTTTTGTTTTGTAGAGATTTTAAGATTTGGTGTCTTGCTTATTGTGGTGTCCCATTTATAAATTAAAGTGCATTTAGTGGCTATATATACTATACACCTATATAACTGTTCTCATTTACAATTTTCAAATCAATTCACTATATGAAATTAATTAAGTATAAACTAATTAGTTCCATGCCTTCATATGTGAAAATGTGATCATATATCTTTTGTTGAGATGAATAGAATTGAACTGAACTGAACTTAGAAATTCGAAACTAGATTAAACTAAGTTACTTGTTTTGTTTATAGGAGAGTTATTAGCAGATTAGATTCAACAGCAAAATCTGAATTTTCTCTCTACAGTACCAATTTCACCAATCCAACAATAATACGACATAAATATTACTCAAGATCAACATGTCAAGGAGCTGTTAACAAAATTTTTTAAAAAAATGGAGGAATGAAATCGAAAATTTACCATAAGGCTGTAACCAGTAACACCAGCAAAGGAAGTACCCATAGAAGCACCAGAAAGAGCTAATTCGCCTAGGTGCCCGACAAACATAACTGACATCATTTGTATTAAATTTTGCAATAAATTCCCTGCTATCATTGGTCCAGCTAGCCATAGTTGCTTTTTCACCTCAGTTGTCACCTCACCTCTTCTGTCCCTCTTACATGCCTCTGTAATCAGAGGTGTTTCTAGGGTTTGATTCTCCATTTTGGGTCTCTTTGTCTCTCTTCTCCTCTTTGGTTATATCTACAACGGCGGTGTGATTTTGTAAATTGGGAGGAGAACAGGTGGAGGGGAAGAAAATCAAAATTTGGCGTTTCCTATTTTTTTTTTTTGATGGGTCATCAATGGCTGCTATTTATAGGTGTTATTTCTATGCGGATTGGGATGGAAAATAAAATAATATATATAAGTGATGTATTAATATATACAATCTTTGATATTTTATAATAAGTGAATAATAATTGATCTTTTTTGTGTCAATTAGAATTTAACAAGTAGGCTTCGTAGCTACTTGTTCATTCCAAAATATAATAATAAATAAATAAAAAGGTCGATTTTAAACTATGATAGCAACTTTTCATTTGTTGTTACACTAGATAGTCACTATCTAGCTTATCCAAAAAAAAAAAAAATATTTGTTGTTTTTGTTATTTTTTGGATTTATTGGTGATCAACAATTTAAGTTTCATTGCAGTAAATTAAATTATTTAAATTCATGAAGAACTAGATTATCGAGCATGTAAGTCTTAATTTGAAAGAGTGATAGCTTAATTATATATTAAAAATAAAAGAGTGACAAAGTACACTTAGGATTTATTGTCTCCACTTTATCCAGTATTGTACCACATGTGCAGTCAAATCTGGAGTGCTTTCAACCGTGAATGATTGAGCTTGAAAGACATTTGAGTTTGGATGGCTTAATTTTTCATTTGCAAGAAAAATGACTTCAATTTTATTATTATTTTTTTGCGTTAAAAGCTCGTAAGTATTCAATAATAATTTCCATCACAAAATAAATAATTATTCAAATGCCATTCTATATAGAAAATTAGTGTTATCCAAAATGACATGATACGGTCGTGTTGGTACGACACACGTGTGTTAACACGACACAATACATTTATAAAAATAGTACAACATGTGCATATCAACGCGTTGTGTCAAAGTCGTGTGGTGATGCAAACTTTCGGATATTGACATTTTTACACGACATAAGTTGACATGTGACAAGATACGTGACACTGACATGAGTTAGACACAAAAAACTAATATTATCTAAAATTTATTAAATTATACTGAATTTATATGATAAATTTAATAACTTCCATTCACTGCCTTTTTTTTTATTCTACCATTAATTTTTATTTTAATATATCAAGTTAAATTAAATTCTAATAATTTATTATATTTTAAAAATTATTTAAATATGTTGTAATGATTATTAAAAAAATTAAATAAGTTATAATATGACTTGATACATTTACTACATCGTGTCATAACGTGTATCGCGTTAATCAATTCTTTCACTCAACATAACAAAATATTAATTTATATCAACACGACACAATATAAATTCTAACGGCATTGGACACGACACGTTTACATTATCTATGCAAAATGTTTGAACAATACAACAAACATATAAATGCTAATAAAATACACTCGATTGAAAACTAAATAACCAACACGCATAGATAGAGGTCCCAAAATTACAAAAAGATCCAAAAATAAATCAACAATTCTGAGTACTGACCGAACAATTAACATGTTTCCAATGTCCTTAGCTAAAACGTTTGTTTGGATCTGTTAATTCTAGTCACAGTTCCTTTTGACAGCAGCTGTCCAATCTCCAAAAAAAAAAAAAAAAAAAAAATTCTAGTCACATTTTTTTTTTTTTTGCGGAAAACAAAATTTCACCTGTATCTCGGAATATTTCGTTAGCATATTTTTTTTTTTGACATATTAGATTAGGAATGTAAACGAAATAAACTAAAGCACTTTTCGAAATTCTATATAGTTAGTTGATCGATACAACTGCAAAAATCAAATTAATTGGGATCGGAAATAATGAGATGGCTAAAATCAGCCAAGACTGACGGTTGCATCTGTCAGCTACAATCAAATTTCAATTTTCGAGGTTCTAATAGTCGATCCGAACCGTTCAATGTGTTCTCCATATTGAAATCTCTTTGGAGACCAAATTTTATATTTTTTCTGAAATTTTTTAGTATTTGTTTGATATTTTACAAAATTCTTAATCTAAACAATTCTGGACTTTTCAATAACTATGATTTTTAAAAATCTCAAAAAATAGTAAATAAAATCAGAAAAAATGTAAAATTTGGTCTCCAATAAAATTTCAATATGGAGAACACATTGAACGGTTCAGATCGATTGTTAGAATCTCAAAAATTGAGATTTTATCGTAGCTGACGGTTGCATCCGTCAGTAGTGGCTGATTTTAGCCCATCTCTGGAAATAATTCGTTCGTGGGTTTGTTCAGAATTTAAGCTACTTGTTCGATTCGAACAAGATTAATTTTAGAGACAGAATAAGCTTTCACACTTGAATACGATATAAAGATTTGCAATTTTGTTAAGAATTTTAAAAGGCGAAGACTTGAAAAAATGGAGGCATTGGAGATAGTCTTTTTTTTATTTATATACATATTTTATTAAAATTTTTAAAAATATAGAAATAAGGTAAAAAGAAAATTGAGGTGCATATTCGAATGTGTATATATATTTTCTTCATAGATATCTTGAACAAGGAAGTCATTTAAAATTTTACCAGCACATAATTTTATAACTAGATTTCAATTCAGATCGTTCATTTAAAATGATAAAATAGAGATGAATTATCAAAATTCGAATCTGATTTAATTTATCATTCATATGTTGGTGTAAGACAAATACATATTGTCGGGTAAGATGATCTAGAACAAAACAACCAAATATTTTAAAGTACCTCATATAAGATTTTTTTTCTGCGATAATAGTTCTGAAATTCATTAATTGTTTTAAAAAAATAATTACAAGATTTCCGCATGTAAATTTTCTTGCATCTAAAATAAAATTTTTTTAATCATATACGGCGACGGCATGAAAGCACAACAATATAGGAGTAAATCAAAAGGGGCGGATCTAATTAATACATCAAAACTTGAGCGTCACGAACCTTTTGATTCAGTTTTTTTTTTTCTTTTTTTTTTTAAAAATAATGCCCGTCAGAAGAGTCTAAGGGCCGTTTGGATGGGTTGGGAATTGGGGGAATAGCCAATTCTAGGCATAAATTTATTGGGAAGTGTGTAACTTTGTAAAGAGTTTGGATTGTTTATAATAAATTTGGCATAAGAAATTTCGGAAATTTGCAATTCCCACCTATTCCAACCTCATCCAAACGCCCTCCTAAATTTTTTCTGTCGCTATGAGTGTCATGACTTTTGATGATTCTCTCTTTTTCTAAAATCAGCACATGGGCACTACGGAAGAATCAGACGAGAAAATTCCACTACTCCTTTTTTTTTTTTTTCTTGGTTGCCACGAATGTGGAGAACTTGTTTTACTTGCTCGCAATCAATTTCCACTTACCACAGACCATCATTGTCGTAAGTGGAGAACTCTTAATTCTCAACTCCATTGTTGTAAGCAGCTTTTTGTTGTCTGACAGTTCATTATTTAGTCATAGATTGAATATTTAAAACGGAAATAATAAGGATTATTTTAAGATCCATCGTTTCTGTCATCTCTAGTAATCTCTTTCTATTTTTGGAAATCATTCCTGTGACGCGCTTTTTTTTTTTTTTTGGAAATTCAACACTCATTCCTTTCTCCTATGTAAGCTATTTCCCGCCCCCCCTCCCTCCCTTCCGTGTACGCTGTCCCCCACCCCTCCCCCCCCTCTCTCTTCTCTCACATTTCATAACCGTTGAAATTACTATACATAAATGTTGAAGTTAATATCGTAATTGTTAATATTAAATAGATAACTGTTGAAGTTAATATCGTAATTGTTAAAATTAAATAGACAACTGTTGAAATTAATATCGTAAATGTTGAATTTCATATATTTAAATGTTAAAGGTAATATCGTAACTGATCTGCACTCTTCTTTGGTTATAATAACATAAGTTAGTTTAGTCGTCTGTCTAAAAAAAAATCTCAATGGCAAACCCACCTTCACGTGGATAGCCAGGCGAGACAGCCGAAGACATGAAATACAACCTTATCGCCTCGCCGAGGCGTGGCAGGAATCTTTTCTTCCTTCCTCGAAAAGCTTGGTTGGTGATAAAAGAAGCCCAAAGAAGAGAACCCCATCCAAATAGGGGAAATTTTTTGTTAAAGACAAAAATACCCTCGACATTATTAAAAATGACAAAGCATTAATTTTTATTTTAAAAATAGCACAGCTATAGCGGCACTGACATTGCCGCTATAGCAGTGCCTTAAAAACAAAAAAAAATTGCCTATAGCGGCAATACAATTGCAGCTATAGGACTTCTCTTTTTTGTTTTGTGCAGACTGAATTTTTTTTTTCCTTTTTTCGTTTTTTTTTGCTTTTATTTTTTTTGAGTTTTTAATATTTTTATTATATTTTAATAAATTGTATAATATATAGTGTTCTAACTACGTGCCGTGTCATGTTGTGTCGTAACGTCATGTCCGGATCATTTGTCATGCTATTAATATTCTTCTATCATGCGTGTCGTGTCCTGTCAAACACTATTGTGTTGATACGATCGTGTCGTGTCGTGTTAGTCGTGTCAAATCGTATCAGATTATTTTATTATTTTTTTAGATTAAAAAATCATTAAAAATTTAAAAGTAAGCGAAAAATTACTATATGTCATAATTTATTATTTAATTAAGTTTAAATTTTTATTAATATTTTTCATAAAAAAATAATAATTAGATTAAAACAATATTGTGATTTAAATGATGGTAAATAATATGATGTAGTATTACAAATTGAAATTAAATTATTAATTTTGCTTAAATAATCCACATTAATAATTAAATTTGTATTGAGGTGTCGTGTTAATTCGTGTTCGTGTCGTGTTGCGCGCGGAATCGTGTTGTGTCGCGTGTCGTGTTGAATCGTGTCAAACTTTCTAATGTCCCAACACAACACGAATGTGTCGTGTCAATTTTATATTCATATCGTGTCGTGTCGTGCCATTTTGAAGAACACGAATTTAATTATTAATGTCGATTATTTAAGCAAAATTAATAATTTAATTTCAATTTATAATAGTACATCATATTATTTACCATCGTTTAAATCATAATATTGTTCTTATCTAATTATTATTTTTTATGAAAATATTAATAAAAAGTTTTAACTTAATCAAATAATTTATTATGATGTTCAGTAATTTTTCGCTTACTTTTAATTTTTTAATAATTTTTTAATTTAAAAATAATAAAATAATCTGATACGATTTAACACGACTAACATGACACAACACGATCGTGTCATTCGTGACGTGTCAAGATACGTGTCGTGTTGTCTGTTCTTACCACTAAGCATGACACGATTAAAAAAGTAATTCGTGTCAACACGATCGTGTTTGACACAACACGACACGCACGATTGAAGAGCACTAATGACACAACAAATGATTCGAATATGACGTATTTGACACGACACGTATTTAGAACACTATATATTATACAATTTATTAAAATGTAAAAATATTAAAAAACATAAAAATAAAAGTAAAAGAAAAAACGAAAAAAGGAAAAAAAAATCAGCCGGCACAAAAAAAAGAGAAGTCCTATAGCGGCACTACTATTGCCGCTATAGGCAATTTTTTTTTTTTTTAAGGCACTGCTATAGCGGCAATGTTAGTGCCGCTATAGCTGTGTTATTCTTAAAAAAAATATTAAGATTTTGTCATTTTTAATAATGTTGAGGGTATTTTTGTCTTTGATAAAAATTTTCCCAAATAGGTGATATGCGGCATTCATTGTTGTTAGCAAGTTGCTTGTGCTTATGATATCATTCATACAGATGCCTGGATCATTGTTTTAATCACTATTTCCCCAATCCTAATTGGATTCAGAGAGAGCTTCACCGCTCTGGGGAACGCGTTGTAAAGAACTAGTTCTGACAGTTCAGTCAACCGAGGCAACGAGGTATAGCTAGGGTCTCTATCTGAAGGTTCAGGACGCATATACGGAACTAGTATGCTTCGTACACATGGGATGGAATAAGGTAATAGTTATACATATTAACTTCAACAATTACGATATTATTTTCAACATTTAAATATAATAATTTCAACAATTATGAAGTGTGTAGGAGGGGACAGCGTACGTGGGAAGGAGGGGGACATCGTACGTGGGAAGGAGGGGGACATCGTACGTGGGAGGGAGAAGAGGGAGCGGGGACAGCATACGCGGGAGGGGGATGAGTTTGTTGCAGCGTACTGATTCGTGGGACGAAGGGGCTGATGTGGGATAAGGGTCATGCTATAGATTCATATCACGTGATGGAATCCTATAAGGGACGAGAGGATGATAGAATATTGAGGATGGTAGAATACAATTCCCATATTTAAAATTCATAATCAATTTACTAATAGATCAGTTCAAAATAGAAATATTTTATGTCGACAACAAATTTATTTGACAAAACAATCCGATCAACAGTTGTCAAAATTTGGGGAAAAAAGATAAATTAGATAATCATTTTTACTTTAGATAGAGTGTGTATCCAATTAGATACGGTTTAAAATTTAATTAGTAATTCATCATAAAACAATAAGGGTTCAATTTATTAGTACTTCATCATTGTGATCGATGACGAAACGATTTTCAATTTATATCAATTATCAAATTATATTAGTCATTTATCCAAGCTATAAATGAGATTATCATTGATTTTTAATTTTAATAGTTGTCTACTCAATTGTTGTGTAACATTTATTTAATTAAGAAGTAAAACCCAGTTTAATTCCCACCTTTGAGAATATGCGCGAAAATAAGCTTTTTAATGCAAACATCATGTAGGTGTAGAGGGACTCTAAATCTATACTACTATATATTTATTAACATTATTAAAAAGGACTGACATGTGAACTCAGCAGACAAAAAAATGATTTCTTTCATTTTTTTTGGTCAAAAAATTAAAATATTCACGAATTTTAAAACTATTACTAAAAGAATCGAGTATCGCAGTATCGTTGGATACAACCATTTGGTGTATTTTATTAATATATTACTATATATTTATATACTACTATATATTACTATATATTTATTAATAACGTTATTAAAAAGGACTGACATGTGAACTCAGCCAACAAAAAAATGATTTCTTTCATTTTTTTTTTTGTTATTCAGCCCGTAGGCATTGCGGAAAACAATTGAAGTATGTCTGAGGAGACCCAAAAAAAAATTAAATATTCACGAATTTCAAAACTATTACTTGAAGAATCAGAATTATATAAATGGTATCGCAATATCGTTCGATACAACCATTTGGAGTATTTTATTAATATATTTTTAATATTTTAATTATTTTTATGTAAATTTAATATTTGTATGGTTTGGTATTATTGATATGTATTTTTCTTATTAACTTATATTATTTTATTTTTGCAATATGTTGTACATATATATTTTCCACAATCCTTTATTTTTCCACATAAAAATATAAAAAAATTATAAATAATTATTTAAAATTTTTTTAAGTATATTAAAATTTTGATAAATATTTATATATAGGCAAGCCTTCGCTTGTATAAATATTTTTTCAATTGCTAGTTTCTGTCTCATCTCATCTAATCTGCTCTCATTTCCTTTACTTTTCTCCAAGCTTTTAAATTTCGATTTTTTCGATATGACGGTCCAGGTCACCATGTTATTTCGGTGTTATTTCGATGTTATAACGGCGATATAACGGTGTAGTGTTTTTCTCAAATTTTGACACACATCAATTCTATAACTATCAACTTATATGTTTATACATCTCCAATACTCCATACAAATAGAGTACGGCCATACCAAATTCAATATACTGCAGTGTACTAATATTGAGTAGCAGTAGCAGCTTGTACCAATTTAACAATAGTTCAATATTGAATACACAATTTAACAATAGTAGCAATAACAGCTTGTTATTTCGCCGAAATAACTGAAATAACGCGTTATATCGCCGAAATAACTGAAATAACGCGTTACGTCATTTTTCTCAATTAAGACTGTAACGTTCATGCGGTTTGACACAGAATACCGCTATTTCTGTTATTTCGCCGTTATTTCGGAGAAATTTAGAAGCTTGCTTTTCTCTTATCTCATCTTATATATATCTCACATCATCTCCCTCCTCTTATATGTATCTCTTATCTCCTCTATGTTATATATGCTACCCTATTTTTTTTTCCTTTACTATACGCAATTATTTTTTTTCAATTTTTAATAAACACCTCTACATCTCCACTTTCTTCTGTTATCTAGTAACTATTTTTTTTTTGTTGTTAAAAAACTAACTATAGTAGTTTTAATATTATTTTTTTAGATTCGAAAACTTTCAAAGTAGATTTTGGAGGATCAGACATTATTTTTTTTGCTCCGAAAATGGTCGTTACGAGGTTCATCCTAGTAAACTTTGTAGATCTCCTCACAAACTTTTCGGATTGGGCTCATTTGCCCCAAACATATGTTCCTATAAAAAATTATGCCTATTTGACATTCTAATGTTTAAAAGCACGTTGTAATTTTTTTCGTTTTTGGGATTGAAAAAACTACATAAAAAATAGTTCCAAAATCACTAAAAAAATTCACGTTTTGTGAACGACATATTCTACTTTCATACTTTCAATTTTCACAACCTAACTCCAAACATAAAAAAAAAAAACGAAAAATCGCCAAATTACCTAACTAATAAATTTCAAAAAACTGTTTTTGTAATTTCTTTAATTTTCGAAATTTTAAAAATATGCCAAATACTTCCAAAAAATCTAGAAAAATCACCTTGTGTAAATGAGCGACTCTACTTTCATACCTATGATTTTCATAACCTAACTCCAAATAAGGGAGAAAACAAAAAAATCGTCAAAGTACCTAAAAAATAAATTTCGAGAAACAAATATATATAAATAAAACCATAAATAAAAAAAATATTGTCATGAATAACATACATTATCTTCGTTATAAATATGTTCAAAACAAATATATAAAATTTTTTCATAAATCAAATATATTAATATTTATTTAAAATTAATTAAAATAATAAAATAATCAATATTATAATTGAAAATTATCTAAAAATAGGTATGGGCTAGTATAGTTTTTCAAAGAACGGCACTAGATAATATTTATCTAAACGGCGATATTGTGATACTATTTATAGAATTCTGATTATTTTTAAAATTTTTATGAATTTCGTGAATATTTTTATATTATTTTTAATTTTTTAGGTTCAGGAGACCAAATTTGGGCCTAATATACAATAACTGGTCCATACCCAACCTTATTTAAATCCAAGTTCTGGAAAAAACAATTTATTCGAATATCGTTTCTTAAGACTTTTGCTCGGATGAGAAACTGCTAGTCGTTGAACAGAGATCTGATGCGACGAGTATCTTCGCGGAACAGAGATTAGATGGATGTAAAATCCAATCCTCAGTACTCTAATTTCACGAATCTTTTATGTCACAATTATATATTTGATCAATTTTAAAATTGAAATTCAAATTTCGAATTCAAATTGTTCGTGTTCAGTTTAACAAGAAATGCATTTTTATATAAATACAAATTAATATTACTTAATCATGTAAAATGATGATTAGGAAGGCCGATCAGTTGCCAAATTACAAAATTAACAAAAAAAAATAAAGATATACCTGTTAATTTAGATTGATTGTATATCAAATTAGCGATATGGATAAATACAAGGGTACAATTTTTATGGTGTTCATCAATATGATCAATACCAAAATGACTTTTAATTTATAAGAAATCCTATACATTATTTATCCAATCTATAAATAAGTTATCATTTATTATATGCTTTTTTCAATTTTAAAGGGTAAATTTTATGATTTTTATCAATACCCACATAGTAAATTTTATTCAATTATGAAAAGAACCCAGTTTAATTTCCAACTGTTATATGGGCGAAATTAAGCTTATTAATGTCAATACTATGTGGGTATAGAGAAATTTTAAAACTATATATATTATTATTGTTATTATATATACCAGAGACGTTATCATTTTCAAATTGGAAGGCATGGACTATTCTAATATTGTTTTTTTAAAATATCATAATATATAGCACAAAAAATTGAAAATATATAAAATTTAGTCTCTATAGCTTTTCAATATGGAGAAAAACTTGATCAGTTTGAATTAACCATTTGCATTTCGAAAACGACTCTGGTATATGGGATCCGTACACAAGAGTGTATTTTATGATTTTTATCCATTATATATATACATATATATCAAAATGCTATGCATAACACGAATGACCTTAATGTTACGGATCCGTTCTTGAATTTCAAGCTTCAAACTATCGATCCAAACCCTTCATTATCTCCCGCATATTGAAATCGCATTAGAAATCAAATTTTACATTTTTTTTAATTTTTTACTATTTTTTCATATTTTTGAAAATATTAATCTAATAAATTCTAAATCCTTCAAGAATAGCGGTTTTAAAAAATCTAAAAAAAAGTAAAAACTTCAAAAAAATGTACAATTTGATTTCTAATGAGATTTCAATATGAAGAAGATAATTAACAGTTTAGATCGGTTGTATGAAAAATTATATTTAAGAATGAATCCGTAGCACGAAAATCATCCTTGCTATGCATAGTATTTTAGGATTCCTCTCTCTCTCTCTCTCTCTCTCTATATATATATATATATATATAGTTTTGCTATGGCGAGTTACAACTCACCAAAGGGTCGATGAGTTGCGATTAAAACACCTAAATCTAGTTTAAAATGACTGATCCAAACCATTCAATATGATCTCCCTATTGAAATCTTCATGTAAACCAAATTTTATATTTTTTCAAAATTTTAAAGTATTTTTTCAAATTTTTAAAAACTGTTATTTTTGAACGATTCAGAACTAATTAGATTAACGATTTTCTAAAATTCCAAAAAAATACTTAAAAATTTCGAAAAATTATAAAATTTGGTCAGCATGGAAATTTCAATAGGATATCATACTGGACGGATTGGATTGAATTAGATTTAGGTATTTTGATCGCAACTCACCATAGCAAAACTCTCTCTCTCCCTCTCTCTCTCTCTCTATATATATATAGAGAGAGAGAGAGAGAGAGAGAGAATGGCTAATGTGCCATCGATGGCACGGAGGGTCCCGTGCCATCAAGTCATTTTTCGAGTTCCAAAATTCAAATGGTCAATCCAAACCGTTCAAGTTGTTCTCCATAATGAAATATCTTTGGAGACCAAATTTTATATTTTTTCGAAATTTTTTGCTATTTATTATGATATTTTTAAAAATATTATGATTAGAGTATTTCAGGCCCTCCAATTTGAAAATATCATAATAAATAGCAAAAAAATTCGAAAAATGTAAAATTTGGTCTTCAAAGGTATTTCAATATTTTGATCAACTTGAAAGGTTTGGATCGACCGTTTGACTTTTGAATTTCGAAATACGAGTCGATAGAAAATTGATGGCACGTGCCATCGATGGCGCGTTAGCCATTCTCTCTCTCTATATATATATATAGAATAAGAGAATATCTATTGTGAATCATAATGCATAGAGGGCTCCGTGATCTTGAGAGTACGGATCGTTCCGTAATCTCAACTCATTTTTCGAAATTCAAAATTCAAATATCCAATCCGAACCATTCAAATTGTTTTCCATATTGAAATCTTCTCAGAGACTAATTTTTTGTTTTGTAAAAAAAAATTTAAACAAAAGGACCATATATTAAAGTGAGCGAAATAAGGATGCAGAACATTATTGCTGATTTTATCATTTATTTATCTACATTTTATAGAAGTTTCAAAGCAACAGTCTCCCGGGGAGCAAAATTGAGAACTATGTTTTCTCTGAATTTCGAGAACCTACAAAGATGTAGTAATCACCTTCCATATTGGAAATCTAGCTTTTAGGTGAGAGTTCAATCTAAACAGATAATGGGCCTCAACTTACAACCATGTCGGTGGGAAGAGAAGAGCTAAAAACCCTGTTTTTTGCTTTTGCGGCCTGTTATATATAATACACAAAACACATCCCATAATTATCCACTTTGTTAGAGGTGAAGGTAATTTTTTCAACCAAAATGTGTAATTGTTTCAATTAAGCGGTTACCTCTTTCTCCCAATTAGTAAGTAACGTAATGGTCAAGAGCAACACCACTTGGACAAATATGCCACATATAATTCCCATCCAGAGTCCCTGATATTCAAAGCAAAATTAGACGATTTCACAAGCATAATATTTAAAATGTACAAGAAAAATATATAGGGAAATTACCTTTCCACCAACATGGAATACAAAAGCTAGGAGAATAGCTGAAGGAATACCGACTGCATAGAATGCACCAAGATTCACAAATGCACCAATATTTTGCCATCCACACCCCCTTGCCACCCCTGGTTAACAGATAAATTAATTCTTATTCATATTAGATGTTAAAATAGAAAAGTTAAATGGAAAGATAAAAGAAACTAATGTTTGAAAGGATTAAAGGGAAATCTGCTTTTTTTTGGAAAAGCAAATACAACGGAAATCTAATTTTACCTGAAAGCACACTTTGAATTGAATCAAACATGTTGGAGATCGCAATAATGGGTAACATGATTGCCACATATTTCACCACCTCTTCTTCATTACTGTATGCATAACCCCATATATTTCTTATCAAAATTAAAATTGTCCCTATTATTATTGCTCCTGTGATGGCTAAGCATAAGATGACTCGTACTGCTAATTTTGCAGCTTCAGGTCGGCCAGCACCAAGCTCATTTGACACACGGGTACTTTGACACAAACAAAAAGTGGATCAGTGAAAAATCATACTTCTAAATTTCTTCTTAATACAGTATAGAAATATGATCTAACCTTATGGCACCACCAAGACTAAAAGGGATCATGAACACACATGAGGCTGTGTTTAGGCTGGAAAGAAATAGCACCAAAAGTAACATAAGATTTAGTGTATATTTAATACAAAAATATGCTAAAATTGAACAAAAGGAAGTTTCTTACGTTACAGAAAGAACAGAAGTTTCAAGTTGTGGATTTGGGAGAAGCCCGGAGAGTAGAACAAGAAATTCAAATGACCACCATTCCAAGCTGCCGATATTAATCCATGTTTGAATTAGATTCATGTGGAAATTTATTGAACTTCAATTTCTTGACAGTAACACTTAATTTTCTCCACTTGGTCAGCATCAGAGAATTTGGGAGTGTACAACAGAAGCCTAATTTTGTAAATTGGTCAAAGTGGGGCATAATTGAGGCTTCTTCATTTGCACATTTCATAGGTGAAGCTTATTCAGATATCATCTAATAATTCCATTTTTCTGACACAATTGAATACTGTTTTGTAAGATAATTGTTTTTCTTACCAAACCATTAATGCAGAAGGAACTGCAAGCTTAATAAATTCAACCAAATCGTAAAATGCCTCTTTTGAAAAGCCAACCCATGTCTTCTTACAATTTGGGGAAAGCCTAACATAAACTGCCAAAATGACCACGTTTATCCAATTCGAAATCCCAGCACCGAGCGCAGCTCCTTTGGCTCCCATGCCTAATTTGTACACCAACAGCCAACACACCAAGAGATGCAACAAGGCCGTCAACCCTGAACTAAGCATAACAGGAGAGACAATATTTTGTGCCTGTAGAAACCTCACATGACACTGAAGGAGCCCATATGCAAATAAAGATGGTATCATCCATTTTGCATAAATCCCAGCCTCCCATGCTATGTCGGCTTCTTGACCAAAAAGTAAAAGAATATCATTGGTGTAGAACCAGATGGTAGCGAGTGGTATGCTTAAAAGTGTAAGAACGACCATGGCTCTTTGCTTGTAAGTTCCTAGGAGGTAGTACTCTTTTGCGCCATATGCTTGGCCACATAGTGTATCCAATGCACTAGCACTTCCCATCTACAAAATTGGACAACAGATGTCTACTATTTAGTTATTTAAAATTAAGTGAAGTCCTTGTTCAACAAAGTTGCTAACTGAAGGGCACTATATGCTATCAAAGTTGCTAACTGAAGCAACATTACCATATTATACTACTACTACTAAAACCAGCATAGTCTTCTTTGTTCTTGCGTAAATGAACCTATTTTAAATTTGGAATTGCTAGAAATATGGTCAAATGATTAACTTTACTCTTTCAGACTCCGTATAATATGTTGATATGGTACCACCAACATATACCACTGTTACCCCACTACCCCAATATTTTCTTTTATGAATGCAGTTTGGGTACCAAAATTAATGAAAATATCAGTGACTATGCTAGAACTAGTTTTGTAATTAGTTGCACAACTTCACATTTGACAAATTAATATTAGAATGAACCTTCTCTGTTTGCCTAAGTTTGTAGAGTAATAAATAAACAAGTAGAAAGGTTACTAGTGTAATTGGCTACTTGACATATACAAGAAATATACACAGGATTGTGTTGAATGATTAATTAATTTTTCACTGGTTGACCCCAGAGGTTAATACAGCATGTGCACACTTTTCAGTTTTATCAAGCCTTCATATTGCAGGCTTGCAACTCACAGTAGGTCATGTTCTAACCCAAGCTCATGTCTAGGTCTCGAATATAACCATCCAATGTAACTCTCTCTGAAAGTTCCTTTTGGATGACAAGCAACTGACTATCAGAAGATGCCAATTACTGTTGTACAAGCTGGTTAATTAATATATTTTGGTCCTGTTTGTACATATTCTCCTAGCTCCTGCTCCTCTCTGCCTCAGATTTAAAACACATTTATTATGGTCATTTAGATAAACACCAGACACATCTTCTTTTAGGTGTGGCTATCCTGTATTCTTTTGCATTAAATAATAATATTTTCAATGAACCAAATACCAGTTGCTCAAACTATCTACTTTGCTAAGTTTGCAAGTAGGAATTGATCTAGTTGGAGTTGTTGTTTCATTGTAGCAGTGGAAAACTTGAACACTTAAGAGAAAAAGGTGGATTGTGACATATTGTCATTCATTTGCTGTTTAGACTGACTATGAAATTAATCAAGGAAAAGCATCAGAGATTGTAATTGGAATCAATTGAAATGAAGATACCAAATTACCAATATCAAATTAAAGAAATAAAATGATAGGAAAGAGACAGTGAGAAGAAATACATGTCTTTTGGATCTTCTCAGGTTGCCCACATGACAGGACAAATCCATTCTTTCTAGATGCAATCACATTGCCCAAATCTAGATGTTTCCAATATTTTTCTTTCCTTTTTCGGATTTGTGATTCCTTTATTTGGATTCACAAATAGGTGATAGGTCCGTGTGTTTAATAGCAATCAAATCCAGAAATCGCCATTACATGGCTGTGCTAGTATAGACTATGAGTGAATCATTTGGACCCTGATAGTCAGTTGCAACAGCAAAATCAGTAAACTAAGGCAGAGATTGTCTTATCCCAGTCCCGTGTGGGTAAAATTTATAGCTATGTTGCACGGGTGCGGGTGTGGGGATACGCTATTTTTCGAAAAATTAGAATACGGGAGTATATATAAACTAATTAAAAATTTTAAATAATAAAATATAATAATTATATGACAAAATTAAAGGTAGTATATAATTAAGAAAACTAATTTATTTTCGGTGCATCCAACAAAATTAGTCCATAAAATTTCCGAAAAATATTATTCGTGTGCTTCTTCCACATTTAAATAAAACATTTCATCAAAGGAAGGGATAAAAGGGTGCCTTAACCTTTGTTCTCAATTATCAAATAAAAAAAAACTTTGTTCTATGTTGACATTTGATAGCATTGAGCAGCAGAGTGGCGTCCAATAAAATCTGCCACCATGTCCTTTTCTACAGTACTATGCCCCTATCATTTCAGGGCCACATACACTCTGAATTTCTAGCTCAGTAGCCTAGCTGGGTAATAAACTATATTAAATAAACTTTAATGTAACCAAAGTCTAAAACGTATCCGTATTCTATTCGTATCTTAACGTATCTAGTCCGTATTCAAGGCATATTTTGACCGAATTCGCAAGTCGAACGCATTAAAATAATCAGATTCGCCACGTGGAGCATTGGGTGCGTATCGCACGCAAATCGCACACGTATCCGCGTCGGATACGTGTCGGATACGGGATACGCTTTACTTTTGAAGAATCCGAGTAACATAGATTTATAGTTATTTTCCCATAGACCCTGTAAATGTAAATAAAATTATCTTTCTCAAATTCAATTTATAAATTTGTAAAACATATTGATTTCTTCATTAAACATGCATATTTGACATTTTAGAAGGTGCACACAAGTTTTGTTTTATAATTCCAACATAGTTTTGCAAAAAAAAAAAAAAAGAGGAATAATTGGATAATTTATCCAATTCTGTTATTAGAATGCACCACAAACATTTTGTTAACATGAAATGATAAAACTGAGACTTCAAATTTCGCCATCATTCCCCAAACGGAAAAGGAAATAAAGAACAAACAAAAACGGATATAAATGGATGATGGAAGATCAAGAACAAAGAGCTCGATGGGGATGAATTTGGATGCTCAACATATTTAACTATTGAAAACTGTTATTTACCTTTTCTTAATTTGGAGGCTAACAATTGCACCAACTATGACAAATTAGTATGTTTTCCCAAATAAAGCTTTGTAAATTTTGGAATTAAAAGTCAGATTAATTCAAAATTGACACCCCATTAAGCTATATCCTGTGAGTGTGACACCAGCTAAAGCGAATTCACCAAGGTGACGCATGTACATAATGGATGCAAATCCCAATAAAATTTTGTAAACAAAACCCCACACTATCATTGGTATTATTAGCTCTACTTGTTTCTACACCTCTGTCCAGAATTTGTTTCTCCTTCCACGTCTCTCATGCGATTCAATTGAGGCAAGAGATGTTGATTGTGTTGGGCTCTCCATTGTTAGTTCCTTTCCCTAGATCATTTTCTTTTGCTTCGTAGAAATTTTAAGTCTTGGTGTCTTGCTTATTGTCGTGTCTTATTCATAAACTTAAGTGCATTTAGCTAGTGCCAACGTATGTGCATCATGTGGCTATATATACTACACCTATATAACTGTTATCATTTAAAATTAATTAAGTATAAATTAATTTATTCCATGGGCACAATTATTGGTATATTTGAGCCTTATAATATTTGACACAAGTAACACAACTTATAATAAATGGGACCTAAATTGTGTTGTGGTGTGACCTTCGGTGAGATGCTGAGAAGCTCGTGTGCTTTGAGCCATCTTGGATATTGTTGAGGGTGACAATGTCAGTTAGGTTTAGGCGGGCTTAGTTCGGGTTATATTGTACGGTATTGGTACTGTCAAAGTTGTAAACTTGTTGGTAGTTTGCGGCTAGGTTGTAAACTTGTTAGAAGTTTGTCATGTTTTTATTTTTTTCGTTGGGACCAGTATTATTACATGTACGAGCTAGTTCTGATTTTATTTTATTCTTTTGTAAACTTTATTTTTTTAGTGAAAATTGCTAGCACAAAAAATAAAAATACTAAATTTGATGTCCCAATTAAGCTCCCTCTTATAAATTAAATATCACTGATCCAAGGTCTACTGGGTGAGTGCTTGTGCAACTTTATATATATGTACATCATATGAATATATTGGTTGAGATGAATTGAATTGTACTGAACCAAACTGAGAGATTTAAGACTAGATTAAGCTAAGTTACTTTACTTGTTTTGTTTATAGGAGAGCTATTAGCAGACTAGATGCAACAGCAAAATCAGAATTTTCTCTCTACAGTACCAATTTCACCAATCCAACAATAATACGACATAAATATACTCAAGATCAACATGTCAGGGAGCTGTTAACAAAATTTCTTAAAAAAATGGAGGGATGAATCGAAAATTTACCATGAGGCTGTAACCAGTAACACCAGCAAAGGAAGTAGCCATAGAAGCACCAGAAAGAGCTAATTCGCCTAGGTGCCCGACAAACATAACTGATATCATTTGTATTAAATTTTGCAATAAATTCCCTGCTATCATTGGTCCAGCTAGCCATAGTTGCTTCTTCACCTCAGTCGTCATCTCAGCTCTTCTGTCCCTCTTACATAACTCTGTGATCAGAGGTGTTTCTAAGGTTTGATTCTCCATTTTGGGTCTTTTTGTTTTTGTCTGTCTTCTCCTCTTTGGTTATATCTACAATGGCGGTGTGATTTTGTAAATTGAGAGGAGAAGAGGTGGAGGGGAAGAGAGTAAAAATTTGGCGTTTCCTAGCTATCTTTCTTTGATGGGTCATCGATGGCTGCTATTTGTAGGTGTTATTTCTATGCGGATTGGGATGAAGAATAAAACAATATATATAAGTGGTGTATTAGTATAGACAATCTTTGATATTTCATAAGTGAATAATAATTGATCTTTTTTTTGTGTCAATTAGAATTTAACAAGTAGGCTCCGTACCTACTTGTTCATTCCCAAAAAAAAAAATCATAATAATAAATAAATAAATAAATAAAAAGGTCCAAAAAACTTTTTAGTTGTTGTTTCTGTTTTTTTTTTTTTTGGATTTATTGGTGATCAACGATTTAAGTTTCATTGCAGCAAATTAAATTCTTTAATTCATGAAGAACTTGATTATTGAGCATATAAGTCTTAGTTTGAAAGAGTGATAGCTTAATTACATATTAATAATAAAAGTGTGACATAGTACACTTAGCATTTATTGCCTCCACTTTATCCAGTATTGTATTGTACCACATGTGAAGTCAAATCTGGAGTGCTTTTGACAGTGAATGATTGAGCCCGAAAGACATTTGAGTTTGGATGGCTTAATTTTTCATTTGCAAGAAAATGACTTCAATTTTATTATTATTATTATTTTTTGCGTTAAAAGCCCTTTAAGTATTCAATAAAAATTTCATATAAGGAGATCGTATTAGAGGCTGTTTGGATTCCCCAAGAAATTTGGGGAATTTCATCTTCCTATCATAAATTTATTATAAACAATTTAATTTTTTCACAAAATTACACACTTCCCAATAAATTTATTCCTAGGAATTGCAACTTTTCTAAATTCCCCAAATTTCTAAGCGATCCAAACGGCCCCTTAGATAGTTTGAATCGGTTATTTTGAATTTGATCTAGAAGTTTTGAGCAGCTCATCTCTCATGAGTCGTTACTCACCATAGCAAAATTCTCTCTCTATATATATATATATATATTGCCGAAAATAAAATTTCACCTCTAACTCGGCATATGATGTTTGCAGTTTTTTTTTTTTTTTCACATATAGATTAGGAATGTGAACAAGGGTGGATCCAATGTACCGGGTGCCATGGCAAGTGTTCGGGTAAAAAATGAAAAATTAAGGACCTGTATATATACTTTTATTTGGTGGCTTAATTAATCAATTGTTGCTTTTATATCTTAGAAATAAGTACGTCTCCTCTTTAATTTTTAAAATATTTTTTTTGCAATCTGTCATGTAATTTGGTTATCCACATAGAAAGAGATATATTAAAAAAGATTTCAAAGGAAGCAATTATGCAAATATTTCGAACTATGAAGCACGCAAAGCACTGTTACTTGCATTACAAAATTAGAATTAGATTTTTTTTTCTTTTTTTTTTGTCATTTAGTTTATGAAAATGACTGTTACTTGCATTAGAAAATTAAAATAATAGAATTAGATTTTTTTTTGTTATTTTTTGTTATTCATAAAGAAGTAAAGATCATGAAAAAGTGATTCGGTTTATGAAAAAGATGATGTATTTTATAATAATCCAATTATATATGTTTAGAATGACTTTTTTTTAGCTGCTTACCCGCGAATTAATTATTATTTATTTTATTGTATTATAATAGTGTCTAGGCTAAAAAAATTTTTGGATCCGCCAATGAATGTGAACGAAATAAACTAAAGCACTTTCGAAATTCTATATAGCTAGTTGATCGATACAACTGCAAAATCTAATTCAATTTGGAATTGGAAATAATTCGTTCGTTGGTTTGGACTGTTCAGAATTTAAGCTACTTGTTCGATTCGAACCACATTAATTTTAGAGACAGAATAAGCTTTTCACACTTGAATAATATATAAAAAATTGCAATTTTGTTAAGAATTTAAAAGGCGAAGACTTGAAACAAATGGAGGCATTTGAGATCGTCTTTTTATTTATATGCATATTTTATTAAATTTTTTAAAAATATAGAAATAAGGTAAAAGAAAATTGAGGTGCATATTTCGAATGTGTCTATACAGAGATATATATATATATATATATATATATATATATATATATATTTATATATATATTTATATCTTGAACAAGGAAGTCATAGTGCTATATTTGGATTGAAATTAAAGAAGGCGCTGACCAAGGGTTAGTGATTAATAAATAAAAATTCAAACTATTATTTTATACAAAATTGGAAATATGACTCAAACATAGTTAATTTAATAGCAAATTTTACCAGAACATAAATTAATTTCAATTCATTTAAAATGATAAATGAGAGATGAATGATCAAAATTCGAATCTGATTGAAATTTTCTGTCCACTATAAAATTACCTTTATTCAATTTATCATTCAGATGTTGGTGTAAGACAACTACATATTGTCGAATGAGATGGTTTGAGAACAAAACAACCAAATATTTTAAAGTACCTCTTGTAAGAAATATTTTTCTTTTTTTTTCTGTGAAAGTAGTTCTGAAATTCATTGTTTTAAAAATATTTACAAGATTTCCGCATTAAAAATTTTCTTGCATCTAAAACAAGTTTTTAAAAAATTCCGTATTTTCCGTTTTATCTAGATTTTTGTTCATACCGCATAACCGTTTTATCCGTTATATCGCTGTTTTATCACCAATAAACACTAAATCACTACCCAACCGCTAAACCGCACAAATCGCATTTTAAAACTTTGATCTAAAACATTTTTTTTCTTTTAATCATATACGGCGACGACGGCATGAAAGCACAACAACATAGGAGCAATTCAAAAGGGGCGTATTTGATAAATACATCAAAACTTGGTCGTCACGAAGACACGAACCTTTTGATTCTGTTTGTTTTTTTTTTTTTCTTTCAATAAAACCGTCAGAAGAGTCTAAATTTTTCTGTCGCTATCACTGCCTATCAGTGTCATGACTTTTGGTGATTCTATCTTTTTCAAAAATCAGCACATGGCGCTCCAGAAGAAACAGACGAGAAAATTCAGACAACTCTTTTCTTTTTTTCTACTTTTCTTGGTTGCCACGAAAGTGGAGAACTTATTTTACTTACTCGCCCAATAAATTTCCACATACCAGTTACCACATACCATCATTGTTGTAAGTGGAGAATTCTTATTATCAACTCCTTTGTTGCAGCTTTTTAGTTGATTATTTAGCCATAGAGATTGAATATTTAAAATTCATAATCAATTTACTAATAGATCAGTTCAAAATAGAAATATTTTATGTCGACAACAAATTTATTTGACAAAACAATCCTATCAACAGATGTCAAAATTTGGGAAAAAAAAATTAGATAATCCTTTTTATTTTAGATAGAGTGTGTATCCAATTAGATATGGTTTAAAATATAATTAGTAATTCATCATAAAACAATAAGGGTTCAATTTTATAGTACTTCATCATTGTGATCGATGACGAAACGATTTTCAATTTATATCAATTATCAAATTCTATTAGTCATTTATCCAAGCTATAAATGAGATTATCATTGATTTTTAAATTTAATAGTTGTTTACTCAACTGCTGTCTAACATTTATTTAATTAAGAAATAAAACCCAGTTTAATTCCCACCTTTGAGAATACGGAAATATGCGCGAAAATAAGTTTTTAATGCAAACATCATGTTGGTTTAGAGGGACTTTAAATCTATACTACAATATATATTATTAACATTATTAAAAAAGACTGACATGTGAACCCCCACGTGACAGAAAAAAATGATTTCTTTCATCTATTTTTTGGTCATGCAAGCCCGTAGGCATTGGGATCCCTATCCTATGCCGCGCGGCACCATGCCGCACACCAATCCGAGCCGTACGATCCGATCTCGACAGTTAAATTTTTTTCGGGCCTTACAATCAGGTTACATGCACGGGACTTCCTTATCCATTAGATTTAATTTGGACGGTCTGGATTGCTGCGCTGCACGGTGCCGCGCGGCACAGGATTTGGTTCCGTAGGCACTGCGCAAAAGGAATTGATGTATGAGGATACCGAAAAAACAAATTAATATAGTTTTAATATTTTATTAATATATTTTTTTTCTTATTTTTAATGTTTTAATTGTTTTTTATGTAAATTTAACATTTGTATGGTTTGATACTGTTGATATGTATTTTTCTTATTATGTTGCATTATTTTATTTTTGCAATATGTTGTATGTATATATTTTCTACAGTCCTTTATTTTTCCATCATAAAAATATAAAAATAAATTATAAATAATGATTTAAAAAATTAAAATATAATCTAAATAATTTTTAAGTATATTAAAATCTTTATAAATATTTATGTATAGGCAAGCCTTGGCTTGTATAGGCTCCGTTTGGATGGTGTGGGAATAAGAAGAATAAGAGAAGAAGTATTGGGAAGTGTGTAATTTTGTGAAGAGTTTGGATTGTTTATAATAAATTTGGGAGTAGGAAGAAGCTATTCCTTTATTCCTTCACTCATCCAAACGGAACCATAAATATTTTCTCAATTGCTAGTTTTTTCTCTCATCTCCTCTAATCTGCTCTCATTTCCTTTACTTTTCTCTTATCTCATCTCATATTATCTTATATGTTCCTCACATCATCTCCCCTCCTCTTATATGTATCTCATACATCCTCTATGCTATATATACTAGCCTATTTTTTGTTTTCCTTTACTATACACAAAGTTTTTTTTTCAATTTTTAATAAGCACCTCTACATTTTCACTCTCTTCTCTTATCTAGTAACTATTTTTTCAAAGCTAATTATAGTAGTTTTAATATTATATTTTTAGATTTGAAAATTTTCAAAATGAATTTTGGAGGTTCAGACATCGTTTTTTTTTTTGCTCCGAAAATGGTTGTTATGGGATTAATTCCGGCAAATCTTGTCGATCTCCTCACAAGCTTTTCGAATTGGGATCATTTGCCCCAAACAGATGTTCCTATAAAAAATTATGCCTATTTAAAATTCTAATGTTTAAAAGCACACTGTAATTTCTTTCATTTTTGGGATTGAAAAAAACTACGTGAAAAATAGTCCCAAAAAATCTAAAAAAAATCACGTTTTGTAAACGAGATGCGTTACTTTCAAGCTTATAATTTAAACAACCTAACTCCAAACATGGAAAAGAGCAAAAAATCGTCGAGTACCTAACTCATAAATTAAAAAAAAACTGTTTTTGTAATTTTTCCAATTTTCGAAAATGAAAAAACTATGCAAAAAATACTTTCAAAAAATCTAAAAAAAATCACCTTGTATAAACGAGCAACTCTACTTTCATACCTATGATTTTCATAACATAACTCCAAACAAGGGGAAAAAAATGAAAAATCGTCAAAATACCTAAAAAATAAATTCCGAGAAACAAATATATATAAATAAAAACATAAATAAAAATAATTATTGTAAAAAATAACATACATTATCTTCGTTATAAATATGTTCCAAACAAATATATATAATTTTTTTTAATAAATAAAATATATTAATATTTATTTAAAATTAATTAAAATAATAAAAATAATCAATATTTTAATTGAAAATTATCTAAAAATAGATACCGGTATCGTTTTTTCAAAGAACAGTCCTAGCTAATATTTATCTAAAGTACGATATTGTCATAGTATTTATATAATTCTGGTTATTTTAGTAATATTTAGAAAATTCGTTTATATTTTTACATTATTTTTAATTTTTTTGGTCCAGGAGACCTATTTTGGGCCTAATATACAATAACTGGTCCATACCAAATCTTATCTAAATCCAAGTTCTGTAAGAAACAATTTATTCGAATATCGTTTCTTAAGACTTTTGCTCGGATTAGAAACTGCTAGTCGTTGAACAGAGATCTGATGCGACGAGTATCTTCGCAGAACTAGTTACAGATGTTGTAAACCAATGTAAAATCCAATGCTCAGTACTCTAATTTCACGAGTCTTTTATGTCACAATTGTATATTTGATCAATTTTAAAATTTAAATTCAAATCGTTGGTATTCAATTTAACAAGAAATGCATTTTTATATAAATACAAGTTAATATTACTTAAATCATGTAAAATGATGATTAGGCAGGCCGATCAGCTGTCAAATTAAAAAAATAACAAAAAAAAATACAGATATACCTGTTGATTTTGATTAATTGAATATCAAATTAGCGATATGGATAAATACAAGGGTACAATATTTATGGTGTTCATCAATATACTCAATACCAAAATGACTTTTAATTTATGTGAAATTCTATACATTATTTATCCAAACTATAAATAAGTTATCATTTATTATATGTTTTAATTTTAATAATTGTTTACTCAATCATTGTGTAAATGTTATTCAATTATGAAAAGAACCCTGTTTAATTCCCATCTGTTATATGGGCGAAAATAAGCTTATTAATGGCTCCGTTTGGATGGTGGGAGAATAAGAGGAATAAATAAAGAAGTATTGATAAATGTGTAACTTTGTGAAGAATTTAGATTGTTTATAATAAATTTGAAAGTAAGAAGAAGCTATTCCCTTATTCCTGCACCCATCCAAACAGAGCCAATGTAAGTAATATGTGGGTATAGAGAAATTTTAAAACTATATTATTATTATTGTTATTATATACACCATAGACGTTTTCATTTCAAATTGGAAGGCATGAAACATTCTAATTATAGTGTTTTTTTCTAAAAAAAACCATAATATATAGCAAAAAAAAAATTAAAAAATTTGTAAAATTTGGTCTCTTTAGTTTTTCAATATGGAGATCAATTTGAACGGTTTGGATTAACCATTCGCATTTCGAAACCGACTCTGGCGTATGGGATCCGTACATCAGAGTGTATTTTATCCATCCTCTATATATAAATAAGTATATATAGGTAATCTTGAGAGTACAGATTGTCCCGTAATCTCAACTTATTTTTCGAAATCCAAAATTCAAATGGCCAATACGAACCGTTCAAATTGTTCTCCATATCGAAATCTCATTAGAGATGAATTTTTTATTTTGTAAAAAATTAATCATTTGTTTAACCAACCAAAAAGAGTAAAACAAAAAGACCTTACAAATATTTAAAGTGAGCGAATTAAGGATGCAGAACATTAATTATAGCTGATTTTATCATTTATTTATCTAAATTTTATAGAAGTTTCAAAGCAACAGTCTCTCCCTGGAAGCAAAATTGAGAACTACATTTTCTCTGAATTTCTAGAACCTACAAAGATGTAGTAATCACCTTCCATATTCGATATCTGATCAATCTGCTTTGATTGCTTCATATAGACGTGGTTTCCCTTTTCAATTTTCACCATGGAAATCTAGCTTTTAAGTGAGAGTTCAATCTAAACAGATAATAATGGGCCTCAACTTACAACCATGTTGGTGGGAGAAGAGCTAAAAACCCTGTTTTTTGCTTTTGCTGCCTGTTATATATAAATACACAAAACACATCCCATAATTATCCACTTTGTTAGAGGTGAAGGTAATTTTTTCAACCAAAATGTGTAATTGTTTCAATTAAGTGGTTACCTCTTTCTCCCAATTAGTAAGTAACGTAATGGTCAAGAGCAACACCACTTGGACAAATATGCCACATATAATTCCCATCCAGAGTCCCTGATATTCAAAGCAAAATTAGACGATTTCACAAGAATAATATTTAAAATGTAGAAGAAAAATATATAGGAAAATTACCTTTCCTCCAATATGGAATACAAAAGCTACGAGAATAGCTCAAGGAATACCAACTGCATAGAATGCACCGAGATTCACAAATGCACCAATATTTTGCCATCCACACCCTCTTGCCACCCCTGGTTAACAAATAAATTATTTCTTATTCATATACGATGTTAAAATACAAAGTTAATGGAAAGATAAAAGAAACCAATGTTTGAAAGGATTAAAGGGAAATCTGTTTTTTTGGAAAAGCAAATGCAAATTAAGGAAATCTAATTTTACCTGAAAGCACACATTGAATTGAATCAAACATGTTGGAGATCGCAATAATGGGTAACATGATGGCCACATATTTCACCACCTTTTCTTCATTACTGTATGCATAACCCCATATATTTCTTATCAAAATTAGAATTATTCCTATTATTATTGCTCCTGCGATGGCTAAGCATAAGATGACTTGTACTGCTAATTTTGCAGCTTCAGGTCGGCCAGCACCTAGCTCATTTGATACACGGGTACTTTGACACAAACAAAAAGAGGATCAGTGAAAAATCGTTCTTTTAAATTTCTTCTTAATACAGTAGAAAAGTAGATCTAACCTTATAGCACCACCAAGACCAAAGGGGATCATGAACACACATGAAGCTGTGTTTAGGCTGGAAAAAAATAGCACCAAAAGTAACAAGAAAATTGAAAAAATTATATGCTAAAATTTAGTGTTTAGTTAAAACAAATATGTTAAAATTTAAAAAAGGAAGTTTCTTACCTTACTGAAAGAACAGAAGTTTCCAGTTGTGGATTTGGGAGAAGGCCAGAGAGTAGAACAAGAATTTCAAATGACCACCATTCCAAGCTGCAGATATTAATCCATGTTCGAATTAGATTCACGCGGAAATGTATTTAACTACAATTTCTTGATAGTAACACTTAATTTTCTCCTAGTTTGAAAGGAGTTTCCTTTAGCGCTTTTTTGTATTTTTTTGTTTTTTTTGTTTCTGCTTTTTCTTTTTTGGGTTCTTGTTTCTACTACTCAGTTACTGACCAGTTTATCAAAAAAAAAAAAAAAAAAAAAAACACTTAATTTTCTCCAGTTGGTCAGCATCAGAGAATATGGGAATGTCCAACAGAATCCTAATTTTGTAAACTAGGGCATAATTGAGGCTTCTTCATTGGCACATTTAATAGGTGAAGCTTATTGAGATATTATCTGATAATTCTATTTTTCTAAAGTTTGATTGTTTGCCCAGTGATTTTTCTCTATTTCGCCAACCAAGTGGTCCTTGGTTCAATTCACCGAGGGAGCATATTTTTTCAAATTTCTTATAACAAAATTGTTGCTTTCAAACCCCAACCTTCAAAAAAAAAATTATATTTTTCTGACACAATTGAATACTGTTTTGTAAGATAATTGTTTTTCATTTTTCCTTACCAAACCATTAATGCAGAAGGAACTGCAAGCTTAATAAATTCAACCAGATCGTAAAATGCCTCTTTTGAAAAGCCAACCCATGTCTTCTTACAATTTGGTGAAAGCCTAACATAAACTGCCAAAATGACCACGTTTATCCAATTCGAAATCCCAGCACCGAGCGCAGCTCCTTTGGCTCCCATGCCTAATTTGTACACCAACAGCCAGCACACCAAGAGATGCAACAAGGCCGTCAACCCTGAACTAAGCATTACAGGAGAGACAATATTTTGTGCCTGTAGAAACCTCACATGACACTGGAGGAGCCCATATGCAAATAAAGATGGTATCATCCATTTTGCATAAATCCCAGCCTCCCATGCTATGTCGGCTTCTTGACCAAAAAGTAAAAGAATTTCATTGGTGTAAAACCAGATGGTAGCGAGCGGTATGCATAAAAGTGTAAGAATGAGCAGGGCTCTTTGCTTGTAAATTCCGAGGAGGTAGTATTCTTTTGCGCCATATGCTTGGCCACATAGTGTATCCAATGCACTAGCACTTCCCATCTACAAAAATTGGGCAACAGATGTCTACTATTTAGTTATTTAAAAGTGAAGTCATTGTTCTTATACATAAGAGAAGGTCAGTATATGCTATCAAATCTGCTATCTGAAGCACATTACCATATTACACTACTAGTATTAAGACCACTATGGTCCTCTTTGTTGTCGGCTTATTGCGTAATATATTTTTATGAACCTATTTAAAATTTGGAATAGCTAGAAATATGGCCAAATGATTAACTTCACTCTTTCAGTCTTGATATAATCACTGCAAGAGACATGGTCTATTGCTAGATTTGCTAAATTTTCTAGATAGACTTTTTTTTTTTTATTAATGTTGGACATTGTTCTATTGCTAGATTTAATTGATGCACTAAAGTCTAGCAATTTTTTAGCAAGACTTAATTTTTTATTAATAGGTATTTAAAATTCTAGCAATTTATTTTGATAGACTTTTGAATCTTGCAATATTTAATGTAGCAATTTTTTGCTACATTAATTTATGGTGTAGCAAAAAATTGCGACATTAAACATTGCAAGATTCAAAAGTCTATAAAAAATAAATTGCTAGATTTTTAAGTATTTATTAATAGAAAATGAAGTCTTGCTAAAAGATTGTTAGACTTTAGTGCATCAATTAAATCTAATAATAGAACAAGGTCCAACACTAATAAAAAAAGTCTATCTAAAAAAATTAGCAAATCTAGCAATATACCATCTCTCTTGTGTAGTGAATATGTTGATATTGTACCACCAACGTATACCACTGTTACCCCATCAGTACCCTAATATTTCTTTTATGAATGCAGTTTGAGTAACCAACATTAATGAAAATATAAGTCACCGTGCTAGAACTAGCTAGTTTTGTAATTAGTTGCACAACTTCGCTTTTAACAAATTAATATTAGAATGAACCTTCTCTATTTGCCTAAGTTTGTAGTGTAATAAATGAACAAATAGAAAAGGTTACAAGTGCAATTGGCTATTTGACATATACAAGAAACATACACACCATTGTGTTGAACGATTAATTAATTTTTCACTAGTTAACCCCAGAGGATAATACAGCATGTGGACACTACTTTTTTCAGTTTTATCAAGCACTCATTACAGCTCACAGTAGGTCATGTTCAAACCTAAGCTCATGTTTAGATCTGGAATTAACTATCCAATGAAACTCTCTGAAAGTCCCTTTTAGATGACAAGCTAACTAACAATCAGAAGATGCCAATTGCTATTGTAAAAGCTGCATGGTTAATTAATATATACGTTTTGGCCAAGATTGTACATATTCGATCTGCCGGCTCCTCTCTCTGCCTAAGATTTCAAACGCATTTATTATGGTCATTTAGATAAACACCAGACACCTCTACTTTTAGGTTTGGCTAGCTATCTAGCTTGTTCTTTTGCATTAAATAATATCTTCAATGAGCCCAATACCAGTTGCTCAAAATATCCACTTTGCTAAGTTTTTGAGGAGGAATTGATCTAGTTGGATTGACTTTGAAATTAATCAAGGAAAAAGTTCTGAGATTTTTAATTGGAATCAATTGAAATTAAGATACCAGTATCAAATTAAAGAAAGCACATGACAGGAAAGAGAGTCAGAAGAAATAGATGTCTTTCGGATCTTCTCTGGTTGCTACACGACAGGACAAATCCATTCTTTCAAGATGCAATCGTATTTGCCCAAATCTAGTGGTTCCCAATATTTTTCTTTCCTTTTTCGGATTTGTGATTTCTTTATTTGGATTCACGAATAGGTCAGTGTGTTTACTAGCGTCAAATCCAAAAATCTTCACTACATGCCTACATGGCTGTGCTAGCTAGTATAATCGTGTATTTGAAGTTCTGAACACATAGGTAAGCCAGAAAAAAATGTATAGAGTAACAAAGTAAAATAGATATGGCAACTTATCTCATCATGTGAAACATATTCTAAGCCTCCTTTAAAAGAAATATAAGCCACAATGAGAATCAGACATTTGCATTTCGGCAAGGCATAGCAAAAAAAGAAATTTTAACTCTAACTTGAAAGTTGTCCTTGGAAAAAAAATCTATGTGCATTTCTGTTTCAACTGGAGTCTTCCAGAAAATATAGCGTAATATTGCACTATAAAAAAGATAATCTTTACAAAAATTTTTATAGCTAGACATTATTTATTTATGTTGGACCTTGTTCTATTGCTAGATTTACTTGATTCACTAAATTCAATAATATTTTTAGCAAGATTCAATTTTCTATTAATAACTCCTTAAAAATTTAGCAATTTATTTTTGATAGACTTTTCTAGATTTTGTAATATCTAATGTAGCAAAAATAAATTGCTAGACCTTTCCAAATTATTACATTAGATATTACTAGATTTCAAAAAGTCTATAAAAAATAAATTGCTAGATTTTTTAGGAGATATTAATAGAAAATTGAGTCTTGCTAAAAAAATTTTAGATTTAGAGCATCAAGTAAATCTAGCAAAAGAATAATGTCCAACATAAATAAAAAAAATCTAGCTATAAAATTTAATGTAAAGACTATCTTTCTTGTAGTGTTGGGATATTATTGGGATAAAGAAAAATATTTGGTACACCAAATTGCTTATTAAATAATTAAGACTAGGTTCATGAATCAATCACCTAGTGAGGATAACTTATCAAATTAAAACTCATAAGTCAGTAAACTCAGACAAGATTGTCTTATCCCAGTCCCATGTGGGTAAAATTTATGAGAATTTCTATCGTAAAATATGATGCATAAAAGATTTCGTGCACCATGACTATTTTGATCGGTAATTTTATAAATTTACAAATCTAAATTAGTCAACCTAATATATATATTGATGCATAAAAGATTTTTACAATTTTACAATGTTTTTACTAATTTTTTCGAATTTTTTAAAACTTGACATTTTTTGCCACAAAATACACTAATTTGTAATCAAAATTGGCAAGTTTTAAAAAATTCAAAAAAAATATAGTAAAAAAAATTATTTTATATGAGATTTCAATATATAGATTGAGTTGTTTAAATTAGATTGATAATTTGTGGAGCAACCGACCAAAACGATAATGGTGCACGAAACCTTCTATGCATCATGGTTCACAATGAATTTACTTAAAATTTATAGTTATTTTCCCAAATACCCTGTAAATGAAAATAAAATTATCTTGCTCAAATTCAATTTATAAATTTGTAAAACATATCGATTTTTTTTCATTCATCATGCATATTTAACATTTTAGAAGGTGCACACAAGTTTTCTTTTATAATTCCAACATAGTTTTGCAAAAAAAATAAAAAAAAAGAAAAATATGAGGAATAATTGGATAATTTATCCAATTCTGTTATTAGAATGCAGCACATACTTTTTATTAACATGAAATGATAAAACTGAGACTTCAAATTTCGTCATCATTCCCCGAACAGGAAAGGAAATAAAGAACAAACACAAATGGATATAAATGGATGAGAACGAGCTCGACAGGGATGAATTTGGACGCTCAACATATTTAACTATTGCAAATTATTGTTTACCTTTTCTTTGGAGGCTGATAATTGCACCAACTATAACAAATTAGTATGTTTTCCCAAATATAACTTTATAAATTTTGGACCTAATGTCAGATTAATTCATAATTGACATTCCATAAAGCTGTATCCTGTGACATTAATTAGATAAGCAAGTAGACATGGAGACACCAGCTAAAGCGAATTCACCAAGGTGACCCATGAGCCATGAACATGATGGATGAAATCCCAATCAAATTTTGTAAACAAAACTCGACATTCATTGGTTTCTTCACCTCTGTCCAGAATCCACCTCGCTTATGCGATTCAATTGAGGCAAGAGGTGTGTTGATAGTGCTGGGCTGTCTACTGTTAGTTCCTTGCCCGGCCTTGATCATTTTTCTTTCGCTTCAAAAAGATTTTTAAGTTTTGGTGTCTCGCTAATCTTCGTGTCCCATTCATAAATTAAAAGTGCATTTAGCTAGTGCCACCACATGTGCATCGAGTGGCTATATATATATACTATATACCTATATATATAACTGTCAATTTACAATTTTCAAACCAATTCATTGTATGAAATTAGTTAACTCTAAACTAATTAATTCGATGGGTAGAATTATTGGTAGATTTGAGCCTTGTGATATTCGACACAAATCACGTAACTTACAATAATTAATACTAAATTTGAGGTCCCAATTAAACTCCCTCTTAAAAATAAAACACACCGTTGATCCAAGGTCTACTGGGTGAGTGCGTGTGCAACTAATTTATATGTGATCACATAATCTTTTGAGATGAATTGAATTGAACTGAGAAATTTAAGACTAGATTAAACTAAGTTATTGTTTTGTTTATAGGAGAGTACTTAGGAGACAAGATATTAACAGTAAAATCTGAATTTTGTCTCTACAGTACCAAGTTTCCAAACCAATAATAATAGGACAAATATTACTCAAGACCAACATGTCAAGGAGCTGAAAACAAAACTTAAAAAAAAAGGGGGATAAAATTGAAAATTTACCATAAGGCTGTAACCAGTGACACTAACAAAGGAAGTAGCCATAGAAGCACCAGAAAGAGCTAATTCGCCGATGTGCCCGACAAACATAATTGATATCATTTGTATTAATTTTTGCAATAAATTCCCTGCTATCATTGGTCCAGCGAGCCACAGTTGCTTCTTCACCTCAGTCGTCACCTCAGCTCTTCTGTCCCTCATACATGCCTCTGTAATCAGAGGTGTTTCTAGGATTTGATTCTCCATTTTGGGTGTCTTTGTCTCTCTTCTCCTCTATGGTTATATCTACAATGGCGGTGTGATTTTGTAAATTGGGAGGAGGAGAGGTGGAGGGGAAGAGAATCAAAATTTGGCGTTTCCCATCTTTCTTGGATGGGTTATCGATCGATGGCTGCTATTTATAGGTGTCATTTCTATGTCGATTGGGACAAAAGATAAACAATATATATAAGTGGTGCATTAGTATTGACAATGTCACACTCCGAATCAAGTCACAATTCGGGAGGACAATTCCGTCACGTGCATACACCTTGTTGTATACACATAATATTATAAAACAAGTGTCTCAGAAGCAATTAAATCATAAAGTAAAGTCATAAGCGAATAATACCATGTACTAGTTATAATATGGAAGTGTGACATTTTTTTTTTTATCACGACCTGGAGGCACTCAACCCCCCACGCACGCACACATTTTCATCTCGCCCCAGCGAGACTCGAACCCAAGTCTTTCTCGTGGGAAGACAATGTCTCTACCAACTAGGCTACCCAGCGGAGACTGGAAGTGTGACATCAACCAGCAATGACTTGGGGTTTCTAAAATCGAATCTTTGTCATCAGCCAAGTCTAAAACTGTTTTCACAAATTAATTTGTGCTATGAGTAAATGAATACTCAGTGCTATAATATAATTTAGCCCATTTGAGATTTAGTTATTCAAAAGAATAGAATCTAATTTATAAATTAATGTCAATTATGTTCAGATGATTGTTAATTGTGTTTATTCAAAAAAAAAGATATGAGTGTGATTAAGTGTGCTTTTTTGAAGAGATATGAGATATGAGAATATCCGCCTTACGTAACTCCAACCCTATAGGACGAAGTCATGTCAAATCCACCTTACAGTCCTTACTTAGACTTGGGAAGTAATCCCGCACCAGGTCCACCTTAATATATCGTTATTTTCTGACCGTACCTGTGTTTATTTGATCCTACCCATCGAGTGTGTAGACATCCGACCCTAGTGTATAGACATCCGACCCTAGTTGCTTTGCAACCGCTCCTGCCCTCCACCGTGCACTAAGTAGGAACTAGTATACACTAGTACTAGACTACTACCTCGGAGTTCTACGGGATAGTCCGCTTCCAGCCAGTTCAAACAAAAAGAATATATACCAAATGACCGCTAATCCTCCTAGAGGCTGAATAGCAAAATAGATCAGGTGCAATCTCCCGATAATGGAAACCTCGGATAAAACCCCAACAACTGAAAAATCAGTCCCATACCCCTGTAATCTTAGCTAATCAGAAATATCATCTCTAATCTTTGAATTTAGATATTCCTTTCCAATCATAAATGCTGTTGATATTTACCCTTTGCTCCATTTCTACTGAGTTTTTAGTTATGAAAAATCATAATTTTTTTATTTTGGACAAAAATATCCTCAACTATCTGATGATTGATCTTCCTGCTACTTTCATTCTTGTTAAATCAAAAAGAAATATATGGTATCTCCAACTAAAAAACATCAATACAAGGTGAACCAGTTAGTGACAATGACATTCATAAATTAAAGAGGAAAATATACATGTATGTTAAAATCATTTTTAAGCTTTGAAGTAGCGAATCTAATATATATTTATGAACTGAAAGGTTCAAATATGTTGAAATTTTATTAGGGGCCTTCAATTTGTCCAAACAAATCTCATGCCAATTTCCTCTGATCTTTCCTACTTTGTTCAATAATGTTTTTAATTCTGAATCTATTTCACAAAAAAATAAAATCACCATATAATACAAAGCTAGCTACTACAAGCTCTCAAGAAATTTCGATTGTCATTTTCCAATGCCTTCCCACACATAATCTTACAGCTTGCACAACTTCGGAATTCCCGGTAACCTTGAAATTTTCTATACATTGTTGGAATGGGTAGTTTCACTCTGGCGTGGACGGCTCCAGTAGTTACTACTACAAATTTTGGATTCCACAACTGTTAAAATAATCCTAATGTTTTTGATATTTTGTTGCGTTGTACTAATAAAAAATAAAAATATGTATGAAACTATAAACTTAATTTGTGCAGGCTATTTTTTTTGCACCTCGTGCTACAGTGCCGAACAAGGAGAAAGCTAGCTACGGAATGTTTTTGGAAAATCTAATTGAATAATATGCAACTTAATTATTATCTTATGTACACCTACCAAAATTTAAAAATTCTGGTACACCTACCAACTTATTAGCTATGGAAAGATATGATAAGCTTTATGTAAATTAAAAAGTTATTACATAATCATTAATCGACAAATTATATGATAATGCCTACCAAAAAATAACTGATCAAATCATTGTAATTATATTAAGGGCACGTAAACCAAAAAATTCTTTCCTTTTTTTTTGAACAAATCTATTAATTAAAAATCTCATGGCAGCATCTTATTATATTATCTACACGTTGAAACATTCCTTGTTTGTTAAATTAGAATCTATTTAACAATTAACTATATTGGGCACTTGATTAGTAATCACATTAAAGATGTTTTAAATGATGTTTTGCAACTCCCATATAAAAAAAAATGATCATAAAAGGCTGAAAAAATAGTACAACCGTTATTATATATAGACAGTTGTAAAAGGATCGGACCCGCTTGTCAGACCATAAGTCGTCAAATTATCATTCAATTTTGGCAGGATTTACAACGACTGTTATTTTTAGTTAACAGTCATTAAAGATTTTGCGACTGTTATTTAATATTAACAGTCACAATATTTCTATGATTTTTTTATTTTCTATTCCTCACGCTTATTTTGGTGTTTTCTGGACTCTAAACAAATGCAAATAATGTCTTAGGATTTCGTGTTCAATTAGTTTAACTCTAAAGCACCTCGGCCTACGACTTTCATCGAGACAGAGGCATATTTCGGACCGAAATGCATGAATATTTCGGACCGAAATCCATACTGTTCGTGCCAAAACTTGCTTTAGACCTTCTGTTCTGACTTGATATTTTTTCACAATACTATATGAAGGTTACTGGACGACCAGACCTAAGTCCTAACCTCAGCTATCACGATTTCGGTTCTGACTTGACTTGGAACTCGGTTTTTGCCACATAAACAACTAAACCTATACTTTCGTTCTGATTTAGCTATTTAAGTATGCTTAGTTGGATTTCTAAAGGTATTTAAAGTCCTGTCGGATCAATAAAAGTTACACCTTTCGGTCGTGAACTAACATCCTCTTTCGAGCGATTGGCTTACCTCAAGTGCTTGAATAACTAATTATTTATTTTAGTTTAATGTCCTAATGGTGCTGCAGTTCATCAATAGGTAAACCTCAAACAAACAATTAAATTAACCAAGCAAGATATAATTCTCAACAAAACATATCACATAACATAGTATAAAAGCAATCAAGTCATCACAAGATACTAAACTAATCTACTAACTACTCCTAAGACCTCAATAACTATAACATGCAAGAAAAATAAGATACAAACTCCATCAAATCAAAATATCAACAGAAAAGGAACGAATATACTAAATATCGCTTCTAACTCAAGATATCGATCGTCCGAAGTCGTGGTTGGATCGGTTCTACCGCTGTCGCGTTCAAAATCGCTCCAAAGTTGTTGCTAGTGTTCTAAATACGTGTCGTGTCGTGTCAAACACGCCGTGTCTAGATCATCTCTCGTGTCGTGTCTAAATATTTCACGTGTCGTGTCGTGTCTAAATCCTAAGAGATAGACACGACACGCCTAAGAACACGCCACGCCTCGTGTCCTCGTGTCGTGCCATGTCATGTCTTCTTTAGATGTGTCGTATCGTGACGTGTTCAGACACGTTTAACTTTTTGACATGAATGTAATTTGTTTATGAAATTTAAAAATTATGTTTGTTAAATACTTCAAAAATTAAGAAAGTAGACGTGTTGTACCATTGAATTAAAATATAGATTAATTTTAACAATCGATTAATATTTTGACAACTTCTTATCGGACTTAAGTAATTATTTTACAAAAAATAAATCAAACTTATGAAAAGGTACAAAACTATTTTCAATGACAAAAAATATTTGATTCTTTTTTAAGACAAATCACATATAGATTTCTATTTTTAATTTGCGCATGGCTCTGAACCCTTTTATTTTATTTGTGATTTAATTATTAAATCATCCTAATTATATTGTAATCTTTTGATTTCCAATTCTAACGATTTACAAGTGTTTTATTCGAAAATAGGTCTATTAATAATCATTGATTTATGATTAAATGTATCTTTGGCAAGATTTATGGTACATAATTAAGGAATCCATTGTATTTCTGTAACACTATGTGTGTCTGTAATACGTGTCGTGTCTCTCGTGTCGTGTCGTGTCCAGACAATTCACGTGCCGTGTCGTGTCATGTCTATTTCATCAAAGTTGGACACGACACGCTTAAGGACACACCACGCGAAGTTCTCGTGTCGTGTTCGTGTCCGTATCTTACCGTGTCGTACCACCTCCGTGCCGTGTCGTGTCGTGCCGTGTTCGGACACGCCGTGTTGTTGCCATGGACGTGCTCCGCTGCGAGAGATGGAATCCCACGCCTTTCGGTGTGAGAACGGTGATGGAAAAGGTGAAAATTATTGTATGGAAGGTGGAATGCATCTCTGGTCAAAATTCGTGCTTATAAACACCTAGGGAAATACCAGGAGACGGCTAGGACAAGAGGGAATCCTTCCTTCTTTGAAAATTACAAAAAATCACTTTCCATAAAAAAAAAATTCGGACCGAAATCTGAGAATTTTGGTCCGAAATGTATTTTGACCGTCCGATCTGAAATTCAACGACTCAGATTGTTGCGCTCAAGATGAGCAGAAGTTCTGGTTTCTCTGCGTTTTCCGTTAGATCTCTCCTTAGGCTATTAGATCGAAAATAAAAAAAACGCGAGGAGACCCTTCGTCTCTCTCTCTCACGCAGAGAGGAGAAAAATCTATCTTCTCTTCTCCAATCAAAATCCACTCGCTCTCTCCTCCTCTTTCCTCTCCCTCTCCGAGTCTCCGCCTCTTCCTCTCGCCTCTCGTCGATCGAAGCTCTCCATCACCGCCTAATCCACCTCTCGCCCCCTCCCTCCGCCGCCTTCGTTCACTTATTCACAAATCTGACGAGGCGCTCGTCTAGGTGAATCGAGTTTTACCTTTATTGTAGATTTTGATGTAGAGAAAGTGCAGTACAAGAACGTAATGGACTATTTCTAATTGAATTGTACAATCAATTTAGGTGTAGGTTTGACAATTTGTTTACCATAACATCTACTGGACTGGCACTAGTATCTTTCAGTTTTTAACTGAATCTTCCATAACGTTTGATATCTTGATAATGTAGTTGGATGTTGATTTTCTTCAGTGTGATGTAAGGGCCTCTAATCTCCAACTTGAGGCAAGAAATCGAGGTATTTCATTTTCATGAAATATTTTATAATTATTTGGCATGCCTCCCAAATGTCCATTTATGACCTGTATATATACATGTAAAACAACAAACATTTTAATATTTCTCATCTTAAGCCTTGTAAACCTGATCAGAATCCTTAGAATTGGGCCTTGAAAAATATCAGAATACATCATCTTTTCTTCCTCATTTGTATAGACATAACCAATTGAGGAAAGGGAGTACTTTGGGAATTTTCTAATCTTTCTTCTGGGGTACCTTGGATCCAGAAGTATTTGTCTTAATTATGTCAAAGATAATTACCAAGTGAAAAGAGTTTGTAAGTTGAAAATACAATGGACCGTTAAATCTGTATATTGATTTTTTTTTTCAGATGAAGAAGGATGGAAAAAACAACAAAAGAGAAAAACAAAAATAAGAAGAAGAAGGATTTTAGGCTATATTTTGATATATTCTGATATTTTAGGTTATATTTTGATATGTTAAATCTGATCTTATGCATGGCTATATTTATGCTGTATTGCAATGGTACATGAAAATGAATTTTGGATGTTGGATGTTATCTGTTTTGCAATGGTACATGGCGTTTTTTGCAATGGTAAATGGCGTTTTGAGCAATGGTACTTATAGTTGGCGTTTTTTTTTTTTTTTTTTTTTTTTTTTTTTTTTTTTTTGAGCAATGGTATATTTCTTTGGTGCCACAAGAAAATGAATTTTATCACACATGGTACCACAATTATGGTCAATTTTTATCACACATGGTACATGGAGTTTTTTTTTTTTTTTTTTTTTTTTTTGAGCAATGGTCACACATGGTACCACAATTATGTGTACCTGTTGTTCAATATATTTGTAGGAGAGATAATCATCTCCCTACCTTCAAAAAAAAAAAATTATGTGTACCTGTTCTTTTACATGTTCCTTTAAACGGAACTCAATTTGTTAATTTGAGTTAGATTATGTTCAATAAACTGAAACATCAATACCCCTAGATTGACATGTACCACAGAGATTGACTTGTTCTTTTATATGGTCACACATGGTACCACAATTATGTGTACCTGTTCTTTTTACATGTTCCTTTAAACAGAATTCAATTTGTTAATTTGAGTTAGATTCTGTTCAATTTCCTTTTCGTTCATATTATACAAAAAGTACAAGTAATCGTTTAATTTGACAATGGCACTGTTTACCACTGTAGGTACCACTAAATAAGTACATCACGGTAGTCTCTGTGAGTACATGAATAACGCATGATAAGTGCATGGTACCACTGTAGGTACCATTGAATTAGGTACGCTGAATTGAGTAGCCAGCGTTGTTCAAACATTTCAATAATTGTACATTTTTTTAATAGCTGAAACTTGTTTAATTGCTTATCTGTACCAATTACTCTTATTTTTTGAAGATTAAAAGTGACAAAAGTGAATGAACAAGAAAAATTCAGAAAGCTCATTTCCAATACAACATGAAAAATTCAATCACATGCCTGATTACAATCAACCCTACTTAGTAACACAAATAATTGAACGCAAGACGGGTTTGGTGGTCGATTGTAGTTGGAAAATTTTTAACAAAGACAAATTTATCCTTGATAATTTTAAATAGAACAAAGCATGTTCATTTTTTTTAATAAGAACACAGTTATAGCGGCATTGACATTGCCGCTATAACAATGTCTTATAACGGCAATCCTTCCAGCGCTATAGGTTTTTTTTAGGAGATGCCCAATCAATGTTTACCGCTATAGGCACTGATATTCCCCGCCCTTTCAAGAATAACCATATCTAGTTCTGAATATATTCTTATTAAAATTTAAATACAACTAACAGTGTTATAATTTCAAAATATAGGATGGAAAAAGAAATATTTATTTGTATAGTTGTTTAACTCTTTTTGGCATTATAGTAAAACATTTTTTCTTACCACCTTAATATACAAAGAAGTTACCAATTGGACTAATATTAGGATTATTTTGTTGAGCATTAAACTGTATACAAAACTATTTTTCTATGAGCTTTGTCATTTTCTTGAAAACATAATTAATTTTATTACCATAATGATACGGTACATACTATAAATTTATCACTCATAAATAGACAAAAAAGAAATTGAATAAACATTTTCATCAGTGAAGCTTAAATAGATTAAATATTATTATATACCATATAATCTAACCTATAGAAAACTATACTTAGTTGCAGTTACTTGTGTGACTGTGCAATAACTCCGGGGAGGACAATGTACCATTCCATGAGACAGTAAAAGTCAAATTTGAAGTGTTTGAAGGACACAGTAGAAAAAAATAAAACCAACAAGAAAATTGAATTAAATAAGAAGGAATAGAAAGGGTGAGGCTCCTTCACAAATTCCATATTCGTATTACACTAGAAAACAAAAGGCCACGTAATGGAGACAAAAGCGAAGTCTCTTTGTCTCTTTCTTCTATAGCGGTAATACAAAATGCTGAGAGCATGCAAACGGTTCAGAGAATACAAAAAAAAATTTATAGCGATAATGACATTGCCGTTATAGGACAGTGCTATAACGGCAATGTCAGTACCGCTATGGCTGTGCTTTTATTAAAAAAAGTGGATCTATTTTGTTCTATTTAAAATTATTAAGGACAAATTTGTCTTTCTTAAAAATTTTCCTTCATACACAATATATTCAATCAAGTCTCACAATAATTTGAGCTCATTTATCAATAATTGAGAAGGGGGATTAAATGCATGATGCGATCATAACGAAGACTTTGAAGATACACTAGCTAGTCGTGCGACTGAACTGATAACTTCTAATTTCGTAATAAAAAAATCGGGGCTCTACATTAAAAAAGTGATGTGCAATAAAAAAAAAAAGTAAAGGCTCAACAGAAGAAAATCCATTCAAATTCTTTACACATGCGTTGACGTGTTCGTGTTGTGCCATCCATTTCTTTGCTCGCTTTTCTGTGGCACAGCTTGTGTTGTTCGCATTGCAAGCTAAAATAGATAGTTGATAAGAACTCGTTACACAAATTAAAAAAGAGAAGGAAATACAAACCATCCAATACCCATTCACACGGGTTACTTTTTGTTTCACCTATTTATCAGAGCGGATTCCATATATATATATTTGTGTTGCTAGTTGCAATTAATATACATCTATATATATATTATACAATACTCACACAAAAAATTATACTAATTAATCCGATATAGAAGATCCGTCAATTGATCAATGGAAAGGCACCGTTGATAATATCGCTAACTTTAAAAGTTTATATGATATATGATGATTATTGCATAAGATTGCATCTATGTATGCACCAGCAATACTTCCATGTGATACATCGTTGCATCCTTATAAGCTGGTTGTAACATGAATTGCACAAATATTACGTGATGGCACGTAACTTGCATGGTAGTACGCATTATGGATTTGTTTTTTTAGTATGATATATTATTTCTCAGATGTGTATTTATGGTCAAAATTTAAGGGCCGATTGTCTTAATGCGTAATTGTATAATGCGAATTTTCTTCCATCCGACTTTGAACGGAAAATAAAAAAATTAATAACCAATAGAAATAGTTTGATTTTTCTTTTTTAACCGTCTCCAAAAAATTTGCCTCGTTACCTGAGTGCTCATCCATTTGACTTTTCTTTTTTTAGAGATCCATTTCATATTTCCGTAATTGGTTACTTGTGTAATTCTGTTATTGTTTTTTGATGGAAATATGCAGCTTTATGTTTTTTTATATAAAAATGTTTCACAAATTGAAATTGAAATTTTATTAGACGAGTTTAAGATGTTATATATGTTATCATCATTTGGGTATAAAAAAAGAAAATTTATTATCGCCATCTTTAGTTTTACCATCGGTTATCATCGCTTGAACGAAATAAACACATAAAATAGACAAGATGAAGATATAAATAATCATAGTGAACACATACAAACAAATAAATTCAATAAAAATAAGTTAAATAATCATATAAAAATCTGAACAAGGAATGACAAAACTTTTTTTTTGTAGTGCTCACTTTGATCTTCTACATGTTCACCATGTTTGTCTTATGTGTTCAATTTGTTCAAGCGATGGCAACCAATGACAAAATTGCAGATAAAAGTAATCATTTCACGAAAAAAAAAACGAAAATTATAACAAATCTTCATTGATGTGTAATTTCCAGACTGTAAAGAACGAAAACATACTAATTTTGGACAAAAATGCTCAATTACAATTCAATTTAGTTATATATAGGAAACAGTGGTTCTGGAATTATATTAAGGACCTAAATGGTACTGACTTTTAGGCACTAATAGCAGGGGGGTCGGAAGGAGAACCACTTCTCTTGTTCTCTTTCCATTGAATAAATGTTTTTTTTGAACAAAAAATAATTGAATAAATTGGTTTGTATTCGAAGAATATTAAAAGTTAAATATGCAATGAGGGCAGTAAAACTAGTGTAAAAAGGATTATGTACTGCAGAACGAGCTCACTAACAAAGTGGAATTAATTGTGACTGAATGTTGCTAAAAAATATTCTCCTACTTTGATTTTAGAATATAGTGATGACGACGTTTTCATTTATTTTTTGAAATAAGTTTTAACATTCACAAATCACAATAAGTGTCGTATCAGCATCAGCTCTTTGCCATATAATTTAAATTCGTATGTCACTAAGTGCAACTGAAATAAAAATCACAATACATATGTACTTAAGTATCTCATACGACAATAACATTACAATACTTTAACATAGCATCATCTCTTTGACTCTTTGTCATTTGTCAATACTGCCAAATCACAAGTTTTGACATCACAAATCACAATATATAAGTAGTACAACTGAAAGAAATTACTTAAGTTTGTTTTAATTAACAATTAATATACAAACAGTCACAATACATACTCCCTTCTTTAATGGAAATCTATAATCTATCATCTATAATCTATAATCTATAATATTAATTAAGTCGCAATATTTTTTATTTTTGACGGCTATTTTGTATAATAATCAAAGATAGTTTTTTTTTGTATTTTTTATAATTTAATATAGTTTTTTTATTTTTGTATTTTCTATAATTAAAATAGTTTTTTTAATATATTATAAAAATTGTCATACCAATCATCATTTAATTTTGGAATTAAATATATTTGAAATCTAAGATAGTTCATGCTGAATTATTGTCATATTAAAAAAAACATAGCGATGCCATGTCTAGTGGGAAAAATAGTTGGTGCGGCTTCTTTCACCGTCAATTTTCCACCTTTAATTAATTTCCTTCTCTTTCGTTCAAACCATTCTGATAATAAAACCTAATGTAATAATATTTTATCTTGGTACAAGATTTTTGTTGACAATTATTATTGTCGTGTCGTCATTATAATCAAGCCTCTTGCAAAACAGGGACCGTTGAGGAGGGAACTAAAAGATACCACCTACCTTGAATTTTGAAAATGATAATCCTATTATAAACTTTAAAAAAAGTCGTTAGTTGTGCATCCCATTAGACAACTAGTACTGCTCCCCATGAATAAGCAACTCAAATTATAAAATTAGTATGTATGACGCACATATATACCTCTCTGAAGAATGGTTCTTATGTCTTTATGATGATTCAAATGCATTGAGATAGCATAAGGGGACAGAGAGTTGGAAGACGAAGGTGCATTCTTTTATGCTTGAGAGTATAAACTAGAAATTATGAAGTTCATTAGGAAAATAACATACACCGTTACTGAAACATGGCTCGGGTTGGGGTTTCTTCTAGGATTTTTTCTCGTCTTGGCTCTTTACC
This sequence comes from Rhynchospora pubera, assembly GCA_028095005.1. Lineage (NCBI taxonomy): Eukaryota > Viridiplantae > Streptophyta > Magnoliopsida > Poales > Cyperaceae > Rhynchospora > Rhynchospora pubera. The sequence continues at coordinate 26,056,271 of CM051461.1, forward strand.
TTACCGGCTTTCCACAATTTGCAAGCACAGAAAGTGAGTCTGATCACATTTCTCTTAAGCTTGTTTCAAATTGATGCCCAAAACAGTATATTGATCATGCTTTTTTTTACTTATTTTAGCTTATGGGTCATCGACAAAAATGGAGAGATTTGCACCAGAGGAAGTTGCTCTGACGCCACCGTCACAAGGTACGTAAGAAAAAAAATAGTGAGGGAAGAAATATAGCAGAGTGTAAAATTATGTTAGTTATAACTACTAAAATGATGCTTTTGAATCTTGAAGAATTGTTCATGTATAAAACAAGGGAAACTAATTCAAACTTGTTTTGTTTATCTCTTTGGATGAACGAAATACATCATCTATAGAGAACAAAAATATAGCCAATTGTCCACTAGCTATAATCAAATGCGACCCTGCAATGCAGCCGAAACAAACAACAAAATGGGTATTTCAGGAGTATGTGTTTGCATTTGTTCCCGACTGCAAAGTTTATTCAATTGATCATGATACCTTAACACGAATTTTTGGATGTAGCACTTCCAATTAATATATTAAACAGTTACCTCAAACATATAATTTATGTAGATCATTTCCATTTACACTACTCTTACAAAGAGTATCTACTTCTGGCACTTTTTAGGTGGAGAGACTAAAATTCCACAAGAAGAACCCAAGAAAACCGAAGGACCAGAAAATATCGAGGAACCCAAAGAATCCGAAGAAATAGTTCCAATGAATCCAATATGTGACTTCTCAGACTGGAGGTATGATGGTTGTGAGATGCACGGTGATGCCCGTGCTGTGGGGCATGAGAACAACTCAATAGTTTACTTTATCCCACCTCCATCTCTGATACAGAGAGCTGAGGCACAGGAATGGAAGATCCGGTCTCAGTCACGAAAGATCGTGGGAATCCGTGAAGTCATTGTCAAATCGCTCAACTCATCGTCACCTGCAGCCCCTGAATGTACAATCAGAAAGAATGTACCAGCTTTAGTGTTTGCCACTAATGGACTTACCTTTAACATATGGCATGCATTTAGTGATGTACTTCTGCCGCTTTTCACCACATCTCGTGCTTTTGATGGAGAGGTTCAATTTTTAATAACAGGTGATGCAATTTCTGAGTAGTTGCATTGGGTAAATAATTAAAGTAGCATCCATGTTAACTGATTTTATTGCCAGTGAACCGGATGTCCATTATATTGTACTGCATGTGCAAATTTTGATTATGATTGTAATTTGTAAATATATAAGCCAGACTAATGCATAATGGTCTCATTCCCAAGTGCAAAGTAAAATAGAACCACAAATTTGCAATATTCAACTCTCTCTTATGCTTATGCATGACATGGGGAACTATTTGTAAAATTACAGATTACCAGGATTGGTTTGTCAGAAAGTACAACAAGGTCTTCAAGGCCCTTACCAACTATGAGATCATTGATCTTGACAATGATAGAGAAGTCAGATGCTATGAGCATATAGTAGTGGGTCTTCGAGGCCACAGAGAACTCAGCATCGACCCCGCTCGAGCACCCCGCAATTATGACACATTTCAATTCCGGATGTTTGTTCGAGATGCTTATTCGCTACCACTGTGGCTAGACATTCCTTACAAGGCGAATGACAGCCTAGATAAGAAACCACGAATGATGATAATTCTTAGAGGAGGAAGCCGCAAATTTGAGAATGCAGATGAGATTATTGCGGCTGCTGAGAAGGTTGGATTTGAAGTTATCAAATCTGAGCCTGGATTCAATGAGGATATGAATGATTTTGCCAAAAAGGTTGATTCATGTGATGTGCTGCTTGGTGCACATGGGGCAGGTCTAACAAACATGATTTTCCTCCGAACAAATGCCATTTTGTTCCAAGTGGTGCCATGGGGTAACATGAACTGGGCCTGCAACATCTTTTACAATGATCCCGCACGCGAAATGCGTCTTAGGGTTCTAGAGTATAACATTACAGCCGAAGAGTCCACATTGTATGAGAAGTATGGTAAGGACAGTGTGGTAATTAATGACCCCGAGCAGCTCGAGAAATGGGGGAATGCATCTGTAGCTTATTGGGCAGAACAGAATTTGAAGCTTGATATTTCTAGGTTTACTCCAGTGTTAGAACAAGCATTCCAACTTGTCAAGGAGTAGGCTACCTCTCTTTGTTGGCCTGTTGGGAATTTTGAATATAGTAGTAAATTATTTTATTAATTATTCATGATTTGTTGTTTATTATATATTCAACAAAATGAAAAGGCAATCAGGCAACAAATTGTGAAATAATTCCTATTTATGAATAAATGGTATCAACATCACCCTTATTCTGTCCATTTTAATTGAAAGTATTACAAATAATCACGTTGGACACATGGACCTAGAACTATTCTAAGTTCCAGCAAATAAACAGTAGTTTAATAGACAGGAACGTTCCATAGTTCTTTAACATTTGTAACAAGTTGAAATTTGAAATAAGCAGGATTATTCTCCCCATTTGATATAGGAAACATATACTCCTATTATTTTATGTCCTTGAACTTCTCTTAGTTGCCCTCGTTGTTCATTGGATGGTTATTAAGTCAAACACATTAAAAACATGGTATGGATTTAGGTCCTTACCGGCCTAAAGGACAAAAAATGAAGAAGTTAAGTGTGCCTCTCAACTTTCTTTACAAAATTGTGAAGTTGACTTCTGAGGTTTTAATTAATTTGGTTTGTTACTATGTAAAAATTTTGAACAAAGTAGTACATGAAGCTGACAAAAAACGTCATGCTTACATCCCTAACACCCAACAACCATCCAAGAAAGGAAATGGAAGTAAATGATACAAGTAGTGGTTGCCAATCTCAATCTACACTTTCTACTAATTAACATAAGAGAGGGAAAACAAAAATAAAGAACCATGGGAAGTGAGGTAGAACCTGAATTGCATGAATTTGTAGCTCTGTAATTGTAGCAAATGGGCTATGCACCAGTAAGGCCAGGCATGCTATGAGATTCTTCCTGCTCAATCCATTTCCAAATCAAAGCGTTGTCAATGAGACAAGACATATGCCCATTAGCATAGCAGCTACAAGCCTACAAGCTATCAACCTCTCAGTCAAAATGGAAACTCTTATCTGGGATTGGCGCCCGGCGGTACTTAAAACTGACTTGGGTACCATGTCACAGGACATTACATAATATCTAGATATGGAAACTGGAAAATGACAAAACTGTCATGCAGACATTTTGTCGAGCACATTGTGTGCCCCAACAAAACGGGCATGAGAATAATCGCTTAGGCAAAAACATTGTAGTAATTTAATGAAGGTGTCTCGACTCTCGACCCAGACAAAACCATGATTCCAGTTGCACATCTAAGGACTCATTCAGACAGGATCACAGGACGCACTAGATGATTCATCAAACTCACACAAGATTGTGCATCCCAAGTCCCAACCAGATAAAAGGCCTTTTTATTATTAGTACTAATGGACTATCAGTCTATTACCGAATATCTCTATCTCTATCTATCTCTATCTATTCTCTATTAAAACCTTCAAATCAAGGATGTATTGAACTTTTCAATTTTTAATCTGAACCATTTATAATTTAGTCTGTGTACCAGATGTCTTCAAATCTGAACCAATGGAAGAATGTACCAGATGTCTTCAAATGAAGGGCTAACTTTGTATGTTGACCTTTCGTTTGGAGCGAAAAATATTTACCGTAGATGCAACCAACGGCTCTCACCCGCACCTCAGTTCAAATCCTCCTTATACACTTTTTTTTTTAATTATTATCAGATAACTTTGCTCTGTCAAATCTCCGACCCCATACCCCACACGCAAATAGCGAACTAGAGAACCAAAAATCGCCACCGATGAAGCCGTCGTTTCTCTCGCCGATCTACCTTCTAAATAGTGGGACCCACCACTTCAATCCCCTAATCCTAATCCTCTGCTGCACCGGGAAAAGGCCACCAGGCGCCAGCTAGAAGCCTACTATCCACCGCCGCTCTCTTGCTCCAATATGATCCGAACAGATGCCACGTGGAGTGCTTGTAACTGTACGGGGTGTGGGAGTGGAACAGAAGCCGTTGGATGAAAAAAGGCGCTGGTGATCTTCCTTCGCGGCAATAAATTTTGAAATTTTATCCACACCGTTTCAGTTTTACTTTTGAAATTCGAATCTCCTACGTCACCCTTTCGCTCGGAGAAAATTTTCGCTTCCCTATTTAAACTAAAAGGTCACAACCCAAACAAAGGAAGTGAAGGAGAACACGACCTGATATAATTGCTTCCGGTGGCCAGTAGATTGAGGTACTCTTTTCCGAAACTCCTATCTGTGTACCTCGAAATTCTACAATGAAGGAGACATTAGTATTTGATAAATTTTGTGGGTTTCTGATTTTATTTATTGATTTTAATACATAGCCATGCTCTCTTCTCTCCAAACCTTAAGCTCTAGAAGGGATGGACCAGAGCTAATAAGGAACAGAAAATAAATCAAAACTAAGAAAATGTAAGAAAATGAAGTTCACCTGGTCTGTGTTATAAAAAGCATACATGAGAGTAACTGGTTTAACTTTCTTTTTAATAAATAAAAAGATAATATTGTCCTTTGATTTGAATTGAAAGAGTAATATTATAATAATAGATCAAGGGTATTGCTGGAAAACGTTTTAATTTTCTAGTGTTTCTTCATTACCATTATTTCGAGATAACCAATCTTCACTTAATTTTAAGCTTTGGAGATCTTCAGCTTCCTTCCATTTCCTCTCATTCACCCAACAATCACATTTGAAGCAAGCTAACATCACTACTCTTCCTTACCTTAGCTTCAGTTTACCCCTTCTGAGCAAGCCCTAAGTATCGCTTCAAGCCTTTCTATATTCCATTATTAATAATTTTGTTCAAATTCATTGATTTCATTATCTTTTCTACATATATATATATATATAGTAAATCTATTGTGAACCATGGTTCATATAAGCTTCCGTGCACCATGACCGTTTTGGTCGGTGGTTTCACAAATTGTCAAATCTAATTTAACAAACCCAATTTATATATTGAAATCTCATAAAAAACAACATTTTACAAATTTTTAAATTTTTTTACTATTTTTTTCGAACTTTTTAACACTTGCCATTTTTTGCTATAAATATACTAATTTATAAGTAAAAAATGGTAAGTTTTAAAAAATTCGAAAAAAATAGTAAAAAATTTATAAAAATTATAAAATTTTGTTTGTTATGAGATTTCAATATATAGATTTGATTGGTTAATTTAGATTTGTCAATTTGCAAAATCACTGATCAAACGGTCGTGGTGCACGGGACGCTCTATGCATCATGATTCACAATAGATTTACTATATATATATATATATATATATATATATATATATATATATATATACTAGATTTCTTAATTGCGGTTCCGCTCCAATCCAATTTACTATATGTATAACATAAAATTTAATACTATTTGATAAGGAAGTTTATAACTTTAGGAGAAAAAAGAAAAAATCAGCAAGCTGCATTGATCAAAAGATGTTAGCACTAATTATCCGCTAGTTAGAAATTTTCTTAATACAATAAAAAGATCATGTAACTAAGCAAAAATGAATGGAAAAATCATGAGATTAATTGTGATAAATACAACCACAATAAATAAATGCAATGGAAGCAAATATTAAAAAAAGGAAAAAAAAATCCAAGTTACGCAATTATGTGTAAGAAAACCCTTGAGTACACATTTCCTTTGTGATGGATCCACCTCAGGAAATTTTTTTGACTCGCTGACCAAAAGAAATCGGGAAACGACATGAGCAAGAAACAATTTTCATTTCCATTGTGCATATATATGAATATGACCGGTGCACATTTCCTTCAAAAGAATACAATTTAGTAGGACCCACATGGCAAAAATATGGGTGGAAAAAAGCTTATAGACGAGGAAATAATAGGCAGAACATGTGCATTAGTAGAAGAGAAATAGTGGGAATTCTTGTGGAGGAGACTATGGGACATGATATGCCACGGATCATATTAACAATAAAAATCGACTTACAGTCATTGGAATGTATACAAATAGTTTTTGCACAGAAAATCAATCTAATAAACACTATCCAATACATAGACCATGTGCGGATAACATTGCATGAACCAAAGGTTAAGTGGGACCATCGCAAAGATAAAGCAAGAACGGCGTATGTTCATATAAAGAAACAGGGCTCTTGCAAAGAACAAACAAAAATCTATCCTTCCAGATATAGATCATTTGAGGAGGATAACTTTATAGGTTCTATGGAATAGATCATGTCAGAATTTAGTTGAATGGAGACAAACCCACCACACCAACAAACATACAGAAAGGATAGCAAAAAACAAAGTCACGCACTATTCATCCTTCATTCAGGATATATGGTTTTTTCAATTAGAATGCAAGGATAAAGAGTTTAAAATGATAAGTTAATAGTTACAAGAATAGGTGAAATATAAACCATTAATGGACATAGTATTGTATTGTACTGGTAAATATGTTTAGAAATTAAATTTAATCTTCTGATGTTTAGTGTTTGCAAATCTGTGTTTCTTTTTAAAGAGGGAATTTTTTAATTTTTCAATTTTGTAGCAGTTTGTTGCGGCTTTGGGTTAAGAGAATTTGGATAGTGGTTTACGAGTTAGGCGTTGCACCTTTTATTTTATGTTTGTATTGAACTTCTGTTTCTGTAATGAAATAGGTAAATCAATGGTTACTTTGTTAATATGTTGCATGGGTTCATATACGCAGGGGCGGATACAGGCAGGGGGCAGGTATAGGCCTGGTCTACGCTGCGAAAACTGTTTTTAGTGTTAAAATATAAAAAATACAGTGGTAATTCGATTATCTAATGTATCTGGTCTACTCTAGTATTAAAATTTCAAGTTACTAATGTCTAGTTGAAGTCGACCTCGACAATTCGGCCTATCCTGTCCTCAAATTCGGAATCCGCGGATACGAGTACCATACCTGGTACGATTTGGGTACGACGGTACGAAAATTTTCGATACAGATACGGATATATATATATATATATATAGAGGTGGGCTAAAGTGCCATAGATGGCAACGCCATAGATGTCTTTTTTTAGACATTTTTTTAAGATCCGAAATTCAATTGGTCGATCCAAACCGTTCAAATTGATCACCATATTGAAATACCATTGGAGACAATTTTACATTTTTTTGAAATTTTTTTGTATTTATTTTGATATGTTCAAATTGGAAGGTCTGAAATACTCCAATTATAACGTTTTTTAAAAATATCATAATAAATAGCAAAAAAAAATTCGAAAAAATGTAAAATTTAGTCTCCAAGAATATTTTAATGTGGGCTCCGTTTGGATGCGTTGAGAATAAGGTAGGAAGAAGGAAGAAGGGAAGAAATTTATTGGGAAGGGGTAAATTTATTGGGAAGTGTGTAACTTTTGTGAAGAGTTTGAATGGTTAGAAATAAATTTATTAGTAAAAAGTGGTTATTCCTTATTCCTTATTCCGGAAAGAAACCATCCAAACGGAGCCGTGGTGAATAATTTGAACGGTTCAAATTGAGTATTTGGATTTTGAATCTTGAAAAACGACTCTATGGCACGGGACCCTCTGTGCCATCTATCACACATTAGTCATTCTCTTTCTATCTCTCTGTATATATATATATATATATATATATATATATATATATATATATATATATATATAAATGTTTAAATAAAATTTGGAGTTTATATAAATAAATGAATAACACATTTATATCAACAAATACACTTTGCGTAGTGGTTGTTATTCTGGTTTATTAAGCTGCATGGCATGGGTTCGATTGTAAATATTAGGAGAATTTTGCTTTGCACGTACACATCCGGTTTTGAGCTAAAGCTTTAGTCCCACATGAGGAATTCAACTTCTAAATGGATGGTATATATATAATGAGTGCTTCATATATTTGCCGTCCTAATTGGATGGTATATATATAATGGGTGTGTTTGGCTGGCATATCTTGGAGTCGCGCTTGTGATGGTGGCTAACCAAGTCGCAAGCGTGGCGCTAAGGATTGGTGGCTGACCAAGTATGCCACGTACCCGGTAACATAACTTTGTTTTAAAAAAAATAATTAATTTAATCTTCTCAAATCTGTGATATATATTCTTCCTTAGTGAATTGCATTTTTAACAAATGTACTGATATTGATCGCATTTTTAACCTCTAATAAGCATCAGCATTTTCATTTATAGTCTTTGGAGCCGTTTGGATCGCTCAGGAATTTGGAGAAGTAGCAATTTCTAGGAATAAATTTATTGAAAAGTGTATAATTTTGTGAAGAGTTTGGATTGTTTATAATAAATTTATGGTAGGAAGATGAAATTTTCCAAATTCCTTAGAAAATCCAAACAGCCTCTTTGGTTTTTTCCTCCTTTCCTTTAGTGAATTGCAAGAACATGCACGACCTCAATCCATGTCTTGACAAATATCAACAACACACTCAATGACTTGATTTGGAATAAGTACGTCTAGTCTTTACTTATATCAAGAACACAGTCAATGACTTTTGGAAAATGTACCAGTAAGAATTCTAAGCATCGAACCACAGATAACACGACATGAAATTGTGCAATTCAATTCAATTGCAGCCTCCTATGCCTTGTCTTGCCAGCTTCTTTAGGAATTGGTTCAGAAACACTCGATTGAGATTAAAATAAAAAAGTTTGATTGATAGACAATAATATACACACATTGCTATATAATTTAAGCTCTATTGCTGGCATTTGGATAGACGCTATTATACAAATCCAGTTTCATTTTTATAGCAAAACTGTAGCCAAAATTTTCAATAAAAAAAATATCAAGGTTACTAGAAAATTCACACAACATCACAAACCATACAATGCAAAAATGAAACTAAAATACTTATTGTGTGACATGAAATTATTACTGGTAAAAATTTAACTACTGAACCTATAATGCTAACTAATGTTTGAACCAAGATGACCCATACCAATTATACTCGTGGAACATAGTTGCAATTCTATCAAGTACCAATCAGTATAATTTTTGTTTGAAACTAAGGTACAGACCATGCTAATTGGTAAAGAAAATATATAAGTACCACATGGACAGTACATTCATAGGCCAATAAAACACATATATTGTTAATGCAAAAGGGTACGGTTTTTAGCAAAAGGTATACAGACAAAAATACCGAAATACTCAGCATACACTTATCCTGACTTATCTATATATTGGGACCCACAGTGATCAATCATAGTGATAATACATCATATTTACAGTTAAAGACATGCATACATCTTTCCAAGTTCATGCACTCATTTTCTTACTAAACAATATATAAAGTCCCATATCTCAAGACAAATTACAGCAACATACCAAACAAATAAAAATTTTATAGCTATAAAAAAGGAAGGCATACCTCTCTAAATCAATCAATATTCCTTCATCTTGTGAGGATGTGAAACTCGCATACCGCAAAATCACTCAATATTCCTTCTTATTTTGTCAACAAGCGAAACCCTAAGAGGAAAAATCGCTTAGAATATGTATGAATTTAGAGAAAGATCAACAATTTAATCTCCGTCAGAACTTAAAGAGGAAAGAGAAGGAACAGTGAGAAGAAAGAAAAGAAATGATAAATTCAGAAGGAAAGAAAAACTTGCCAAAATAGATCTCTAATGGACAGCAAAAACACGTCAATAGGCACAATAATGGTGTCATTTGTGCCTTTGTTAGACCCATACATCATAACCTTAGCACAAGAGAGAAAAGTACCAGCTTATCATAAACCTTATCACTAAAATGCTCTCACTTGCCTTCTCCATATATAAAAGAAATAAAATAGAATATGTTATAAATTCAATTTTGCCTATCAATGAATATCAAAATTGGATACAACACTTTGACAGAACTTACGCTCTTAGGCTACCAGAAGTGAATAGCTCAATTTAAGGCACTTTATCATGGCACTAATAGAACTGACAAAAAGTATAGGGACTTGATTAAGGCACAAATTTGCTCAACACAGCAGCACAAGGGAACTTGGTTCGCTAACGATAATTTTTATAAACACAATTAAAGGTCACTGTGCAAGATCACCTGAAAAGAGAGGTGACTTGGTCTACTTGAATTCTTTGTTGATGTATCAACTAGGCAGTAGTATTTAGAACTTTTTCTTGCCTGATCTTTTCTTCTCAGCCTCCACCAGTTGTAATTTTTCTATAAAAAGTTTTCAAGCAAGCAAAAAGAAAACAACTGATTAGTTGTCATAAGACAAGCCAGCAATTTGGAATGTTGATCTTTTGTTAGTTGTCATTTGTAACATTGAGCCTTAGTTAGTGGAACTCAATAGTATAAGATTTAAAAATGATTAAATCAAGTAAATAATTAATCTCTACCGATCAATAGAGTAAGTTAATGTGGGTGTGCTTGAAATGATTATTGAAATATCCAACTAATCTGAATTTCAATAATGGACGTTGAATACATGATGAAGATACTGGTAGCAATAATCAGAAAATCAAAGTAACCAACGTTAGATCTGGTGCTAATAATTGAGAAAAAAGACCAGTCGTCATGTTCACAAATTTGGACAGCATTTGTTGACAAACTTTTTCGTATTCAAAATAACTTCTAATAATCAAAGAAATTAGCTACAAACAATTTACTTGCAAAATTGAAATTTACTTTCTGGTACTCTTTCATCCAGAAAGATATAATAAATGGAAGAAGCATTTATTGAAGAATGGACAGTAAAATTACTCAATTAGGTAAAGTAACACGCATTGTAAGGGGTGTCGATGAAATGGAGGGGGCTGGTACATCTATACTTGTACCAATGCCTTATCTGATCGGCCCACACACATAGTGCTGAAAGATCTCCGTCTACATAGTCTGGTAATAGATTTCTCACTGCCTCTGGCTCCAGTAAATCATGCAATATGCACTTATTAGTTTGCAGAAATAGCTCGTTTTATCTTCTTGAAGATGTATAATGTCAGACAAAAAAAAAAAGAAAAAAAGAAAAAAAGACGAGGATCTTACTCAGAAAGACATCCTAGGAGGTTAATAAACGTGCTATGCGAAAACAGTTTAATAAAAATTATTAACACTCACCAAAACTGGAATGAAAGAAAGGAGGCGGTAGGCTCTCAACCTTAATCTCACTCTGAGTCTCTATTCCTTTCGGCTTCTCAATGTTAGAGATATGTCCTAGAAACCAATCATATTTGGCTACTTCTATGGTTTTATGTTATGGATGATTTTATATCATTTGTTCCTTGATTTATGTGTTGACAGTTCATTCAGGTTGAGGATCTGAATTATAGATCACTGTGTTTCATTTAGTAGTAAATGACAACAATAAATCTAAAGCGTCCATAATCTTGATAATTAACAAGGAACATTAATTATCAATAAGATTAGTATGCAAGTTAAGTGTTGATTAAGTTCTATAAATCACAGGTTAAGAGTAACCAACTTAATTGCATATGTTTATGTTAATTGAACATAGTACAGGACATGACCCGACGAAATAAATATATGGATTGTGTTTTGGTGTCATTATTTATTTCGTTATGATTTTGATTCTAAGTTTGAGATATTTATCTTTTCCACATGAGGATAGGTTCAATAAATATCGTCTACCGCTGATTCCCGATAAGGGCTGCTATACGGACGTTATTTATGTTCTCTTGAATTGTGCGGGGAAAAGCTAAATAGTCAAGAAAACCGTATGTCCCTCATTAATTCACTTAGTGAGTGACGATATCTGTTTGGGCCCCTTGATGGAGATAGATTGTTTGCTAGCAACTGATACAATTATCTCTAGATCAAGAAACGTATAATCTGCAAGAATGACACATTCCTATCTTGGATTATACGATGATATCGTGAGGCATAGGAATCAAAATAGAGATATATTTTATTCTCTTATGCAGGATTGAAATATTGTAGCTGTACACTATTTATGCGAATTGGGAATCATAACGTGTTGCTAGATACCGCTTATGATTATTGGAATTAAATAGCGATTTAACTCCATGTCCAACGTAGCATAAATCCTCAAAGGGTCACACAGAATTGGTGTTTTAACCATGCTTGCATTATTTATTTATTTGCAATAATTGGTATTGCAAAATATGATGAGTTGATTAATTAATTAAATAGCGTTGTAGACCGTTATAATTAATTAAATCAAAGGGATCATATAGAAATAAATTAATGCATTATCTAATCCCTAAATAATTATTATTAAGTTAATAATTATTTATTTCAACACATATGCATTTAATATGGCTTTAATTAAATAGTTAATTAAAGGCCCAATAGGGAGTCAAATTGGGAGCAACAAGAAGGGCCATTTAATAGTTGATTAAGTGGACCCAAGAGGCAAAGCACATAGCCCATAAAGGGCCCATAATGTGGCCGGCCATGAGAGGTGGTAGGTGGGTGGCAAAGTTGTAAATTGTTGGTGTGAGGTAGGTAGGGTTTGTGCTCTATATAAAGGGGTGTATGGTAGCAAATCCCTATCTCTCTCTCTCCCACAAACCCTAGTCGCCCCCTCCTCTTTGTGGCCGGCGCCTCCCTCCTCTCCCTCTCCATTAGCTCATGTGTTGAGCCCCCTCTCTTCCTCAAATCAATTAGTTCATTTGCTAGAAGATTGGGAAAGCTAGGGATTAGGCATTTCCTCCAAGTTACTAGCATAACTTGTAGAGGATTTGGTTAATACCAAGTGGACTCGAGGTGATTCGACAAGGAGGCGGGAGCTAGACGCGAGCACAACCACCTACAACCTAGCCGGTTCGAGCCTCTTGATTACTACATCAAGAGAGGTATACCTTGAACCTTTCTCTCTTGTGTGAATGGCTTAGTGCAAGATCCGTGTTTGTGCATGATTGTTTATGGATAATTAGGAGTATTTAATCATAAAATGAAAATTATGCACTAAACTAACAGTGGTATCAGAGCACATGGTCGTGCTTAAGCTATTTTGACACTTAATTAAGAGAAATTGGCTAATTAACGGATTAGTAGAGATGATGCGTTTGTTTGCTGTCTGGAAATGGTATTTTCTGTGTTGTTTCGCGTTTTTCGCTTTGATAAGTTCTCTGGAAGTTTTTTCCATCTACATGAAAGTTGTAGATCTGTGGATTGTGATTCTTTTGGCGTTAGATTCACATTTTTCTGAATTAGTATGGATTTACTGTGAATAAAATGGCGACAGTGCGCAGAACCAGTTTCTGCTTGCACTGTCCTGTTTGAATGGCTTGAAAGATTTATATTTTGAATATAAGTACCAGTGTTCTATGGCTAGATTTAAAGAGGACTTGAAGCTCTTTCTGAGCATGTAAAATTTGTTGCATGGCTCAGATTAATTTGTGGGTTTTCAAGTATGAAAAGGAAGAACTTGTCAGATCCAGTTTGTTGAGCAAATCGATTGTTCTAATAAACTGTACCAACTGAGAACTCCTTTAAAAATTCTGTTTAAATGGAGTTGTTCTATTTTGAGTTAGGATTCCAGGAAAATTAATTTCATAATTTTTCGTGGAAGTTAGGACCTTCAACTAGGTTAGAACTTTTCAATCGACTGTCTGTTCCAGTACAGAATTTGTTGATTGTTTAGTTTGTAACTCGAACCTTTTGAACTGAACTTGGTGGTTTTCTTTTCATAGATAGTTAGCCTATAGACTAAACTAGTTTTTCTATGTATATTGTATATATAAAAACTGTTTAGAAGGTGGTCTTACAGACCAAATGGTTGAGAGGATAATCTGAAAATCTCATAACGGTGTTTCGTGCACTTGTAAGAGATTTGTCATTTTTGATTCTCCCAGATGGTGTAAGATCTCTTCTTGAAATTTTTACTGGTAATCACAACTATGATAAGGAGCTTAAGTAATTTATTTGAGAATTTTTGGAGACCTAAAACCTTTGTTTTTATTGGATTCCATTAGTTACGTTTTTTAATAAATTACTGTTTTTCTAAATATTCAAACTAGTTGAAATTAATTAGAAAACTCCTTGTTTGATCTCCTTTCTGTTATGGGATGTTGAAAGAACTTTCTAAATGAATTTAAACAAGTTTGGTTGTTTAAAATTGAGGATTTTTACACGGAATTTACTTATGGCGAACGATACGCAAAGATGCTTGAAAATCGTTAATTGGAAACAAAGTTCTTGTATGTGCTAACTTTGTTTTGTAGGTGGATAGTGGGTTTAGTATGGCTCAAGACTCAATGCCTTGTGGTTGTAATGAATGCATGTGTGAATGTTTGTAATGCGGCCTTTGGTGCCATTAATTAATTAATTTGTTGATTAATTTTTTATGTAACTTGTGAGGCTTGCATGCCCCTAAGGTTAGGATGGAAATAGGATGTTTTCACATGTATTTTGCACCTTTATTTTATATAGGATTTAGATCCTTATAGAATTTAGTGGGAGGGCAAGAATTAGATTAGTTTTGCTCCATGGACGATGTGGCGAAACTAATGCAAGCGGGAGCCATACAAACCCACAACTATGAGATGCTTATATGATTATTTTGTTAGGTTAGGTATGGGTGTATGCTTACACGACCACCAAACAAAGTGTCATATGAATTGTTTGTCCCAAACTAAATCGAATAAGTTAAATCGCCCTCCTTCTCTCTATCCCCTTCACGCCGATTGTCACTCATGGCGCGGTCCGCCCAAGCGGACGTCATGATTGCCAATTCGGTAGTCGGGGTGCAAATAGCTAAGATTTGCAAGGAGCAAATAGTGAGAAGTGACTTTTCGATGGACCCAACTAGAGTTTGGACATCGGGGCGAAGTTCGCTCATGCGAACCAAGAGTCATGGTAAGATGATTGGTTGGAGAACCTACCTTATCTAATCATTTTGGATGACGTGCCATAGCAGGTCCATTTTGATGAAAATAGGGGTCTTGGAAATCACTATACTTAGGGACTTTTAAGAGTGTAGTGAAAGTTTTACTTTTGTTAAAACTAATTGACCTTTAATTCGATAATTGTTGTAGATGTCTTCCTCCTCTTTAACGCTTCGTTCTCTTCTTGAGAAAGAGAAACTCGCCTTTAACGGTGCTAATTTCTTGGATTGGCACCGCAACCTAAGGCTTGCCTTTAGGTTTGAAAAAAGGGAGTACCTCCTCTCCACTCCGATTCCCTCTGCTCCTAAGGACACCGATCCAAAGGATAAGCAAGAGGAATATGAGAAGCACGTCAATGACGACATGGAGATGTCAGTCTTGATGGTTGCGGTCATGGAATCGGAACTCCAAAAGGAGTTCATTGATAGTGGTTATGGAGTGTTTGAAATGATCACTCGTCTCAAGAACATGTTCCAAACCAAGGCCCGCACCGAAAGGGCCCGTCTCATCAAGGCCGTCGCCAACACTCGCTTGGCGGAGGGTCATGAAGTCGGGCCACACGTCATGAAGATGGCGGGGTTGTTTCGGCAGCTCGAAAAGCTTGATACGCCCTTTCCTACGGGTGCGATTCAAGATTTCATTCTCAACTCACTCCCTCCGAGCTTCACCGGTTTTGTTGTGAACTACCGGATGAATGGCATGGACAAGAGCATGGATGATCTCCAAAACATGCTCGTTGAGACGGAGGATAGTCTCAAGAAGGAGAAGGGCCCAAAGGATGTTCTTGCCGTGAGTGACAAGAGCAAAAAGATCAAGAAGCGAGGCCGTAAAGCCAAGAAGGGCAAAGGCCCGGTGACGCCCCAAGGTTCGGCCAAGGGTGCTCCCGTGGGTTCCAAGAAGAAAAAGAACCCGGCCACTCCCGAGACCGTTTGCTACTACTGTAGCAACAAGGGTCATTGGAGGAGAAACTGCCCCAAGTACCTTGCCGACAAGAAGGCGGGAACCGTCCAACCTTCTTCTTCAGGTATATTTGTCATCGAAACCCTTCTCGCTACCTCTAACACCGATTGGGTATTCGATACCGGTTCGTGTGCTCACATTTGTCGAAATGTGCAGGTTCTAAAGAGTAGGAGGCGGCTCGAGAAAGGTGAAGTTCAACTCCGCGTCGGGAATGGCACGTGCATTTCCGCTATGGCCATTGGGAGCGTGGATTTAACTTTACCTTCCGGTTTTGTGTTGGAACTAAAAGATGTATTTTTGGTTCCCTCTATCACTCGAAACATTATCTCTATCTCTTGTTTGGACATGGATGGTTTTGATGTTGTAATAAAGAACAAGTTGTTGACCTTGTTTCGAAATGAAGTTCGTTTTTGTGATGCGCATTTATTGAATGGTCTTTATGTGCTTGATTCTAGCGGACTTATCTTGAGTGTTGAGAATGACAATAGGAAACGTAAGATTTCACATGAGAATGCAACTTTGATGTGGCATTGCCGCTTAGGTCATATCAATGAGAAACGCATCAAGAGATTACAAACCGTTGGTCTCTTGGATCAATTCGCTTTCGAGCCAATTGACACATGCGAATCTTGTTTGATGGGAAAGATGACCAAAGCGCCTTTTCCTAACAAAGGAACAAGGGCAAATGACTTATTAGACCTTGTACATACCGATGTATGTGGACCTATGAGCATTTGTGCGCGTGGTGGTTATTCATACTTCATCACATTCACCGACGATCATAGTAGATACGGGTATATCTACTTGATGCGTCACAAATCCGAATCCTTTGACAAGTTCAAAGAATTTAAGAATGAAGTTGAGAACCAACTTGGTCGAAAGATCAAGGTCTTACGATCCGATCGAGGTGGTGAGTACTTGAGCCATGAGTTTGGCAACTATCTAAAGGAGTGTGGAATCGTTCCACAACTCACTCCACCCGGAACACCACAATGGAATGGTGTGTCCGAGAGGAGGAATCGAACTTTGCTTGACATGGTTCGATCAATGATGAGCCAAGCCGATTTGCCTATGTCCTTTTGGGGATACGCCCTTGAAACCGCAACTTTTACTTTAAACCGTGTTCCATCAAAGTCCATTGAGAAGACGCCCTATGAGCTTTGGTTTAAGAAGAAACCAAGCATGTCGTTTCTCAAGATTTGGGGTTGTGAAGCTTATGTGAAAAGGCTAGTGAGCGATAAGCTTGGACCCAAATCGGACAAATGTCATTTCGTAGGATACCCTAAGGAAACGAAGGGTTACTACTTCTATAACCGCAACGAGAACAAGATAGTTGTTGCTCGTTATGGTGTGTTCTTGGAGAAAGAATTTCTCTCAAGAAGAAGTAGTGGGAGCAACGTGGTGATTGAAGAAATTCAAGAACCGCAACAACAAAGCATGCCTCAAGTAGGCAATGTAGTTGTTCCCAATATGGTGCCAAATGAGGTTGCACAAAATGTGGATGCACCGAATGAGATTGTAGCCGAACCAATTCCACAAGTTGTTGTGGAAGAAGAGGTTCACGAACAAGCTCCCTCAAATGAAAACTCAAACATATCGCGAGTCGATGATGTTGAGGAAGCACCTTCACTTGAAGTTCAAGAACAAAGTCCACAAACCGTTGTGGAACAAGTTCAAGAACCTCAAACTTCTACCCTACGAAGATCGGCAAGGCCAAGTCGTCCACCTATAAGATATTTAGGTTTGCACGACGTTCTCGTTATGGAGAACGATGAGCCTTTGACCGTTGATGACATGAGAAAGAAACCCGACTCCAAGGAATGGCTAAAAGCCATGGAATCCGAAATGCAATCCATGTATGACAACAAGGTATGGACCTTGGTTGACCTTCCCAACGGAGTAAAACCCGTTGAGAACAAGTGGATCTTTAAGAGAAAGGTCGACATGGATGGCAACTTGACCATTTACAAAGCACGACTTGTAGCGAAAGGTTACAAGCAAATTCATGGTATTGACTATGAAGAAACCTTCTCGCCCGTCGTCATGTTCAAGTCAATTCGGATCATGTTAGCGATTGCCGCATTCTATGATTATGAGATTTGGCAAATGGATGTCAAAACCGCCTTCCTAAATAGAAATTTGGAAGAGGATGTGTATATGACACAACCCGAGTGTTTTGTGGATCCAAAGAATGCTGACAAAGTATGCAAGCTTCAACGATCCATTTATGGATTGAAGCAAGCATCACGGAGTTGGAACAAGCGCTTTGATGAGGAAGTCAAGAAATTGAACTTCTCTCAAAGTGAAAAGGAACCTTGTGTATACAAGAGGTTTAGTGGGAGCGTGGTTGTGTTTCTTGTTCTATATGTTGATGATATACTCTTGATCGGGAATGATATTCCCGAATTGAATGCAGTCAAGGATTCATTGAAGAAAGTGTTCTCAATGAAAGACTTGGGCGAGGCCGCCTACATCCTAGGAATCAAGATCTATAGAGATAGATCAAAGAGGATGTTAGGTTTGAGCCAAGATGCATATATTGACAAGGTGTTGCAAAAACACAACATGGCGAATTCCAAGAAGGGATTCTTGCCTATGTCACATGGCATTTACTTGAGCAAGACTCAAGGTCCGACAACGGAGACAGATCGGGAGTACATGAAGCGATTCAAGTATCCATCTGTAGTCGGATCGATTATGTATGCCATGCTATGCACTCGCCCCGATGTGGCACATCCGATTAGCGTGACTAGTCGATACCAAGCCAACCCGGGCATGGCACATTGGACCGCAGTCAAGAATATCCTCAAGTATCTCAAGAGAACCAAGGAGAGCATTCTCGTTTACGGTGGAGACCAAGAGCTCGTTGTAACTGGTTACACTGATGCTAGTTTCCAAACCGATCGAGATGACTCCAAATCACAGTCCGGCTTTGTATTTCTGCTTAATGGTGGTGCCGTAAGTTGGAAGAGTTCCAAGCAAGATACTACGGCCGATTCCGTCACCGAAGCAGAATACTTAGCGGCTGGCGAAGCAGCAAAAGAGGCCGTTTGGATCAAGGAGTTCTTGACCGAGCTAGAGGTGGTTCCAAGCATCTCGGGTCCAGTGGATATCTACTGCGACAATACGGGAGCCATAGCTCAGTCCAAGGAGCCTAGGTCTCACCAGAAGACTAGGCACATTCTACGACGATTCCATCTCATCCGTCAGTTGGTCAATGACGGATGGGTCAAGGTCAAGAAGGTGGACGGTGCCGCGAACACAGCGGACCCTCTGACAAAGCCTTTGTCTCGAGCCGCGCATGAGTTGCATGTTGCATCCATGGGGATTAGGCGTATGCCTGATTGGCTTTGAGTTGTATTTTATTTAGGCGTTAGTATGAGACATGTATATTTGGATATTACATTGAGTACTATACACTGGCTAGAAGTCACTATTGATTGACTCTAGGCCAAGTGGGAGATTGTTAGAGATATGTCCTAGAAGCCAATCATATTTGGCTACTTCTATGGTTTTATGTTATGGATGATTTTATATCATTTGTTCCTTGATTTATGTGTTGACAGTTCATTCAGGTTGAGGATCTGAATTATAGATCACTGTGTTTCATTTAGTAGTAAATGACAACAATAAATCTAAAGCGTCCATAATCTTGATAATTAACAAGGAACATTAATTATCAATAAGATTAGTATGCAAGTTAAGTGTTGATTAAGTTCTATAAATCACAGGTTAAGAGTAACCAACTTAATTGCATATGTTTATGTTAATTGAACATAGTACAGGACATGACCCGACGAAATAAATATATGGATTGTGTTTTGGTGTCATTATTTATTTCGTTATGATTTTGATTCTAAGTTTGAGATATTTATCTTTTCCACATGAGGATAGGTTCAATAAATATCGTCTACCGCTGATTCCCGATAAGGGCTGCTATACGGACGTTATTTATGTTCTCTTGAATTGTGCGGGGAAAAGCTAAATAGTCAAGAAAACCGTATGTCCCTCATTAATTCACTTAGTGAGTGACGATATCTGTTTGGGCCCCTTGATGGAGATAGATTGTTTGCTAGCAACTGATACAATTATCTCTAGATCAAGAAACGTATAATCTGCAAGAATGACACATTCCTATCTTGGATTATACGATGATATCGTGAGGCATAGGAATCAAAATAGAGATATATTTTATTCTCTTATGCAGGATTGAAATATTGTAGCTGTACACTATTTATGCGAATTGGGAATCATAACGTGTTGCTAGATACCGCTTATGATTATTGGAATTAAATAGCGATTTAACTCCATGTCCAACGTAGCATAAATCCTCAAAGGGTCACACAGAATTGGTGTTTTAACCATGCTTGCATTATTTATTTATTTGCAATAATTGGTATTGCAAAATATGATGAGTTGATTAATTAATTAAATAGCGTTGTAGACCGTTATAATTAATTAAATCAAAGGGATCATATAGAAATAAATTAATGCATTATCTAATCCCTAAATAATTATTATTAAGTTAATAATTATTTATTTCAACACATATGCATTTAATATGGCTTTAATTAAATAGTTAATTAAAAGCCCAATAGGGAGTCAAATTGGGAGCAACAAGAAGGGCCATTTAATAGTTGATTAAGTGGACCCAAGAGGCAAAGCACATAGCCCATAAAGGGCCCATAATGTGGCCGGCCATGAGAGGTGGTAGGTGGGTGGCAAAGTTGTAAATTGTTGGTGTGAGGTAGGTAGGGTTTGTGCTCTATATAAAGGGGTGTATGGTAGCAAATCCCTCTCTCTCTCTCTCCCACAAACCCTAGTCGCCCCCTCCTCTTTGTGGCCGGCGCCTCCCTCCTCTCCCTCTCCATTGGCTCATGTGTTGAGCCCCCTCTCTTCCTCAAATCAATTAGTTCATTTGCTAGAAGATTGGGAAAGCTAGGGATTAGGCATTTCCTCCAAGTTACTAGCATAACTTGTAGAGGATTTGGTTAATACCAAGTGGACTCGAGGTGATTCGACAAGGAGGCGGGAGCTAGACGCGAGCACAACCACCTACAACCTAGCCGGTTCGAGCCTCTTGATTACTACATCAAGAGAGGTATACCTTGAACCTTTCTCTCTTGTGTGAATGGCTTAGTGCAAGATCTGTGTTTGTGCATGATTGTTTATGGATAATTAGGAGTATTTAATCATAAAATGAAAATTATGCACTAAACTAACACTCAACACATGTCGGAACTAGAGAGGAAGGCTCCATTTCACCAGCACCTCCAGTAAAACGCAATTGGCACAAAAGGAGGTGGAGGCGGTGGCGTATTGTCCACCTTTGCGAAATGGAGAAATCTGGTGGCAGTAATGGCAGGATAGGATCGGGGAAGATAAAGAGGAGGGGTGGGGTTGGGAGTGGCGGGACAAGAAAAGGGAGAGAGAGTATAGTATGAATGGGGAGTGGCGGAGGTGGAGGAGGAAGGGGAGGGGGAATTTGGGGTTTTCATAGAAAGGAAAGAAAAATGGGATTGAGTCAAACGGTGGTAGGATTTTCTCGGAGAGAAAGATGCGACCATAAAATAAAAATTTAGGACAGATTTTTTTTTTTTTTTGAAAAGATGTGGGAGCGCCATCCGTTTCATTTTGAAAAATGAAACCAATACAAAAACCTACAACTTCCTGTTACACGTCTGCCGCAAAACTTATAACCAACATTAGACACCAAATTAAATAACCATCCACAACATATATAACAACCACATTAACCAGCTGATAGAAAGAAGACAATATAACTGTCAATCGACACAAACTGAAACGACATATAAAACGTCAAAGAACTGTTATTTATAAATGTTCAGTTTAATAATCAAATGTGTTCAGTTTTATATTCAAAAGTGTTCATTAAATGCGTCAACTAAGGATTTATTATATAGGACCGCGCGTCAACCTTGAGGAGAGACGCGCCAGAGACAGAGTTGGAAAAAAATAATTTTAACCAGATCGGTTCATGACCCCTTCTAATTTTTTCATGCGGTTTTTTTCACTTTCGTGACCCCTTCGCTTGAAATGCTCCTATTTAAAAAACATGAAAGTAATACTTAATAAATTGAACATTTATATATAATAACCTAAACATTTGTACTTACGAAATTGAACATTTGTTCTTACTAACTAAACGTTTATACTTATCCAAAATTAGCATTTTTGGTAATAATATTTATATTTTTTTATTGCAACTAATTGGACATTTATATTAAATAACGGAACATTCGTACTTATCTAACTGAACATTTACATACGAAATAAAGTGTGCTGGATGGGGGCCATCAGACTAGTCAATTTTCTTACTGCTATTATAAGTGCCATCGGCAGAATAACCATCCGTGTCATTGCTGCTATATATTACAAATGTTCAGTTTAATGCGTCAGAATCGCGCTAGAGTCAGAGTCGCGAGTGGTCAAGAGGTGCGCTAGGAGGTAGGGGTAGAATCGGAAAAAAATTAATTTGAACCGGATTGGTTGATTTTCAATTCTAATTTTTACATGTATTTTTTGTCCGGTTCATGACCTCTTCGCTTGGTTTTTTTTTTATAACAGTTGTATTTCTGTTGCAACTAACTGAATATTTTTATTTAAATAACTGAACATTTATACTTATAAAACTGAACATTCGTACTTACTAAACTAAACATTTATACTTAATAAAATAAACATGTTTTCTCATAACATTTATATTTTCTGTTGCAACTAACTGAACAGTTATACTCAATTAACTGAACATTTGTATTGACCAAACTGAACTTTTGGTCAAAAAAAAATCAAAATGAACATATTTGGTCTAGCGAACACTTATAAAATAGTGAACAATTCTACTACAAAGTGAACATTTGTACATATTAAAGTGAACACTTATAAAAAAGAAATGAACAAAAAATACGCATTGGGTGAGTAGAGGGGAAAGAGCGCTGCTCTGACTTTCGCTGAGGCACTGTGCAACGCGATGGCACGGATGGCGCGGAGTGGGATGGCACTAATCAATTTCCATTTTCTTAATATATATCTTAGATTACCATCAACAAATGAAAGCGACGCTTTCACACCTTCTGTAGACTGCAGGTATTACGTCAAACTAACATTTAACAATTTTAGATTAGTGAAACCGAGTAGAGACCTCAATTTGTAGTTTGACTTGTCCAAACTATATTAAAATTATAGAATAACAATAAAAGGAGTCGAGCACGATTTATTAATCTTAGTTTTTGACTTTTGCAATGGGAACTGCTGGCCATTACTTACAAAAGTTTAATTTCTTCCATAAAACACTCAAAGGGGGAGAGAAATGCAAAATACAGGAAGACGCCCTGGCCTTGATCCGGGTCAATGTCAGGTGCACGGTGGCTACTTACAATCAACAATCAGTGAGACGGTGATTGATCCCGGAAAAGCCGACATTTTGGTTCAAGGTTTGCTTGATCCGGGTCATCCCTTAGAAATTCTTGCGGATTACAAGGATTGGGCAGTTGATCTATCTAAGATTCAAATAGGAAAAGCTTTTGCTGAAGGGGCTTTTGGGAAACTGTACAGGGGGACATATGATGGACAAAATGTGGCCATCAAATTGCTAGAGAGGCAATTTGATCTTGATGTCGTGACGGAGAAGGCCCAATTGCAGGAGGAACTGTATTTGCGTGAGGTGAGCATCCTTGCTAAAACAACGCATCCCAACATAGTGAGGTTCATAGGAGCATGCAGGAACCGGAAGGTACGTTGCATAATCACCGAGTATACAAAGGGGGGTTCAATAAGGCAGCTTCTGGCAAAGCAGCCCAAGTCCAAGGGAGTGTCGCTTCGCCTGGCAATCAGACAGGCAATAGATATTGCCCGGGGCATGGCCCATCTACACGGTCTGGGGCTGATACACAGGGATCTCAAGTCCGACAATATCTTGGTGGCAGCCGACATGTCCATCATGATTGCTGACTTTGGGGTTGCAAGAATTGAAGAAAGACCTGAAAGCATGACCCCAGAAACCGGAACATATCGCTGGATGGCACCGTAAGCTAGTATTATCTTTTTGTTATGTTTCTTTGTCATTTTAGTATTCATGTCCACCACTGAAAAATAAAGTAAAACATATACGCTGGACCTTAAATGAAGAAAAGAGGTGACACATTGTGATTTGAAAGTCAGATTCTAAATGTGCATGGCCTTGGTTGGTCAACTTGGTCTGCCTGATCGAACACAACTTAAGTTGCATAGGCTGAAGCTAATTTACTTGAAATTAACTCAACTGGACCGGTCCATTATATACATGCATTTTACAATAACACTTTAGATTGAGATGAGTATTATTCAATGAGAGATAATAAATCAACACTCATTTTGAGCTTCCATTTTTTCCTGGCTACCTACTGCGCGGCAAGCAATTTAAACTTGATTTGGCATGGAGCAGAGCTGTAATATGTGTTGTTAGTTCTTAATTTATTTCTGTTTTGTTCTGGTGTGTTACGTGTTGCAGTGAGATGATTCAACAAAGGCCATACACCAACAAAGTTGATGTGTACAGCTTTGGCATTGTTCTTTGGGAACTTGTCACCGGCAGCATCCCCTATGAAAACATGACTGCGGTGCAAGCAGCATTTGCGGTGGTGAACAACGGAATTCGTCCGGCCATTCCACCCGATTGTTTTCAAGGGTTGCGCGACATAATGATCAGATGCTGGGATAGGGATCCAGATATCCGTCCCTCCTTCGTGGAGGTTGGTGAAATGCTTGAAAAAGCCCAAACAGACCTCTTCACCAATGTTAGGAAAGCACGCTTTCGCTCCTAGCTTTTCAACATTTAATATAATTAATAATTAATTAATGACATTCCTAAATATTATTCCTAATGCAACCATTTTGAACAATTGAACAAAAACGTCATTTCAAAGAAATGTGAGTATTTACACAGTGTGTATGTATGTATGTATGTATGTTTGTTTGTATCGGATTAAACATCAAGTTTTTTTATCAATTCAATTTCTCAATTTCTGAACATTGATGATGTCATCATCATGACTCCAAATGTCATCGTCTCTATTTCCCTGATAATTGGAGCCTTTATTTCTAAAATTTCAGATTAAATATAGTTGTATTTTTAAATTGTTAATCACAAAAATATGTTGAATTTAATTATATAATTTTTATAACAATAGAATAAGAAAATATTTTAAAAAATTTTCTTAATCTCATAATTTTTTTTCTATGATAGTTTTGATTTTAATTGTTTCAAGGATTTGGAAAAATCATTATGCTATTAAATTTTATGTGCTTACTCAAAGATATATAAAGAATTTAGTGACATGAAATTTTATAATTATAGACTTATAAATATTTTAAATAATTTTTTCAATCTCATAAAATTGCATCCCCATAATTTCATAAATTTCAATAGGTTTTTAATTATTTAAAAGAATTTATGATTTTTTTATGCATAAATTTTTACATAAATATTTTTAAAATTATGAAAAATATATTCATTCCATAGAGCTATTTTTAATATAACCATAAAATTTTTTAGCAATGTAAAATATACAATACTTTTAAAATTATTTAGGATTACTTATTAATTCAATTGGCTGTAAAAAAATTATTTCTTTCATCACAAAAATATAAAATTTAATAATTTTAGAGTTCTAAATATTTAAAAAATAATTTAAATTATGTTATTTCAGAAAACATAATTTAACTTTTAATTATTTCCAAAGATTTCCAAAATATAATATTTTGTATAAAATTTCTATACAAATTACATAATAAAAAAATTATAAAAAAATCTAATGATATAAACCTTTCAGATTTTATACTTTTGAAATATTTTATATAATTCTTAACTTCTGTAAATTTTCATAATAGTATTTTAAATATTGGGTTGCTGACATATATTCCTAGATTTATTTTTTTATTAAATTTTAATGTATGCATAAAAAATATACTGATCCAATGATATTGAATTTTTTTTAGATATTTTTTAGAAATTTTCATATTTTTAAAATTTTACAAATTCTATAGAATTGCATAACTTTTAAAATATTTGGAAATTTTTAAAATTAATTTTTTCATCAAATTTTATATGAATAGTAAATATTAGAAATTCATTGTTGCTAAGTAATTTAAATTATTTGTAAGATAGTATTTAATTTTATTGGTATTCAATTATTGATTATCGATAATAAAGAAAATAAAAGTTGATCGAATTTTTAATATTTAGAAAAATTTTAAGACAGTTGGTTTTGTCCAAGATGAACACAGTCGATTTTGTTCTCATAATTCTAATACATTTTAACAAAAATACTTAATGATTACATGCCGCCTTTCACTTTCTATATATTAAGGATGATAGAGACAATTAAGGTCTCTTGAAATCAAAACAACTCCAAAAATAATAGTTCCGACATAAATGATAAATATATTAAAAATGACACATACCAAACTATCCAATTAATTGCAATCAAAAGATCAATTCTAAGACAGTTTGTTAGTTTACAGGTTTTGTCAAATTGTTGTAATAGTTAGTTAAATTACATTGCACAATTTCAGGTCAAGATTTTCGACATTGCTAAGTTTTGTCTTTTATATATACTTCTTTTTTTTATTACAAAAATCTTACAATAAATGTCGGTTTGTTTTATGAGGTTATCTTTTACTTAATTGTAGAGTCGTACTTATAATATTTCGTTTTTATGTTTTTTTTATTGACAGTGGTATATATTATTAATTCGGCAACTAAACGTACATATAATTTCTCAGGACATTCCTTTTCACATTTTTTTTATGTGCATCATAAGTTTACTCACACGTCACACCCATAATGTACATTTCTTTTATATTTTCTAACAAGTCAGTCTTCGTTTTTTTGAGAAAAAGCTGAGATAGTTCTCCATTGAAAAATAAAATTGCAGTTACAAACTTCCATATGAGAAAAAATACAACTACCTCAAACCAGAAAGTAGATTAAAGCAGCTTAACTGCTGGTCATACACAAACTAAAGGAGACACTAAGGTTTACAAGCAACATAGTTCAATAACACTCAAATCGCTTCAAAATGAGACTTGTGGCACAGGGGAAGATTGATCTTTGCTGAGATTGCTGGTCAATCCACTAAGTCTTCATCGTCAAGTCCATCTGTGTTCCTACCAGCGATTTGTCTCTGCATTTATGCAATGCTCTTGAAACTTGCTTCCATGCCTATATTAAAACATGTCCATAAATGATAAAGGCTCAATATGTTAAAGTACAAGGAATGAGGATTAGTTCCTTCACTAGAGTTAAAAAGTCTCCTATTTCTCTCTTTCCACTGAGTCTAACATGGAGCAGCCAAAATAGTCTTAGCATAAATTCTATCAGAACTATTCAGCCTATTTATGTTAATCCAAATGCTATTGTCACACCACGCCGATACATGGGGCGCCACGGTGGGGCGGTATCTTCTGCATCCATTCTTCGGTCTGTCAACCTACGTCGCAAGCAGAAAAAGAACAAAATGGATGTCATCTACAAAGCTCAGTAATCGATTATTTATCGATGCAGCTTCTCTATATTAGTTGATAAAGCAAATTAAACATAACTGGATTAATCCATATAACAAACCATACATTTCACGGCGATAATCGGGTCTAGATTAGTCATATCATGGTCATATCTCCTAACCCAAGGGCAGGCAGCAGAGACTCATCTCTAACCTTGGCAAGGCATAAGGGAGTTTCAAATCCGTATACACAACAAATTCAAAATTCAGATTCTAAATCTGATATCCCGCAAAATATACCACATACGAGCGTAAACATGCCAACAAAATCAAGCGGTAATCGAATCAAGCAATACGAAACTAATTATAGAGAAGTCTGGTTACCTGACTGAATGATCAAGTGCACAAGCAAATCGGGAGGATGATAACTACGACGTAGAACTCGAATTCCAAGTGGCCGAATATTCAAAGCCAAAGCGGTATTCAAAGTTTGCTAGGGAGAGAGAGAAACATAAATGATATACGAAATGAAATGAAATGAAATGAAATAAGGCTAGGTCTTTTTATAATGGAGGTCTGACTAAAATGGTAAATATTCTAGATTACTTAACGACTAAATTAGCAGAAAGGAATTACTTAGTTACTGTTTCTGAAAATATTAATATTATTTAAAAAATAATGGAGCATATTTATAAAGATATTAGTTATTAAACATTATTTATATAAATATTGATTACTTAGCTACTAAAAGTGTGGATAAGATCAAATAGATATTTTCAAATGAATAAGTATGGACATTTTTAAATAGAACCTTTGAAGTATTGCAAACAGATCCTAAAATTCGGGAATGTCACGGCTATCTAAACTAGTTAAATCCAAGTTAATATTTCTATCATTAAACATATTAAAATTAATCAAAAAGTCCTAATAGAAGGCCAGTTGACAAATAAATGTTCTACACTTTCAAAGTTTTGACAAAATTGACACCTAATGGGTCCATGCCAACCTCTAACCATTAAATTATGAAAAGTAAGAATTTTATTGTTCACTGCCAACCACAGGAAGCACTTAAATTTGAGTAGAATTTTTAAATTCCAAACTGAATGTTCTAAATTATAATTCACATCACCAAAATTAAAAAATTTAAAAAGAGATTTTACTTAAAAAAACCATGCCCTTCCAAATTCCAGAAAATATTATATTCTACTTCTACATTAATAACTATAAGTTGTTAACAATGTCTGTGAGAGCTTCCTTTTATTACTCTGGAAATTCCTCTTGTGAGAAAAAAAAATTATATTATTATTATTATTTTAAACTTGGCTAAAGTCAGATGCTCTTTCTTTTTAGACTTAGCATAAACATTTGGAAAGGTCCTAGCAATAGAAAAATCCTGATGCCAGGTGTCATGCTGTTTTACATTATCTTAAGAGGGATCAAGCTGTTTTCCATTTAGCCGTTGAATTCATATAACAAATTTTATTTCTAACTATACGCAGGACCGGCGTACCACACAAATGTAGAAGCGATAATACATCAAAATATTATTTTTTTATCTGAAGTGAGAAGCTGATTTATCATTTAATTATCTATGAATTCGTGTGCTGATTTTTCACATCATTAATTTATAGAAAATAAGTTTCACATTTTGACAATTTTCTACACTCAATTTTGGGATTTTTATTGCCAACACGATACGGATGTAAATTATAACAAAACACTTTAAATCTTTGAGTATCATGTTTCTAACGGTTAGCATTTATTAATTATTTTTTCGCCGAGGAGAACCGCAGGCTAATTATTAGCATTTAAACGAAGTAGTCGGAATCAGAAAACAGTTGTAGATCGGATTAAACACAGATAAAAGAACCTCCATTTAATACAAATCGCAATTCCTCCATTTGAATTCAACGACTAATATCCGTTGAAGATAAACACATTACGCAATCAAAACCGTTTAAATATTCGTTCTTCTCCAGTACAGATTTCCTATTCCGAATCCGAGAATCATGTCAGTTATGGTGCGGACCAACCTCAACCCGGATCTCTGCCGCGCGGCACAGCCACACTTTTCATACAAATCGTCCGATCTGATCTGAACGGTTCAGTTTTTTCGAGCCTATCAATCCGGTATTTTCTAAGACCGTTCAAATTAGATCAGACGGTCGGAACGAAAAATGCTGCCAGTCGCGCGCGGCAGAGGATGTGAGTTCACCTCAACCCACCCGCCTTGTCCTCTCCGCTGAAACACCAAATACTCCACTATTTATTTTTACGAAATATATACGAAAGTAGGAGGTGCCATGTTATGATTGGTCCACAACAAAATCTCCCATTTGACAGTTGAATAGCAGTAAGCACTATAGCATTTTGCTTTGTAAGATTGCGTAAACTATGTAGTTGGTCAATTAATGCTACTTGTTTATATCCTCTCCATCTGACCATCTCCATCTCCCTCTCCCTCTCCCGCTATTTTTAAACCCTACACTGGTCTCAGCTAAAGAGAATAGGAGAGAGAGCACGCTCTGATTCGGATCTGAAGCGACACCAATGGCGAGCTTTACAATTGGGCAGTCTTCACTGGATGGTATATAACTATATACTCTCTTCCTCTCTCTCTCTCTCTCTCTCTCTCTCTCTCTCTCTCTCTTTCTCAATTTCGCTTTTTCACCCTTCTTAATTTCCGTAATTCAATTGCTTCTCGATCTAATTTTCTGTTTGATTTGATTGATAAGGATTCAGGTTTTGATTTTCGCTATAAAGGCTCTGAACGAGTCGGGACCAGCAGCAGTGTATGATGCTGTGGAGAAGCCTTTGCAACTTGCTCAAACAGCAACTATCCTCGAGGTAACAACTGTTCAAAGAATTTTATACAACATTACTTTCAATTTTATTACTTTTTCAATAGTTGTGTGTCAATTGTTTGAGAAATTAGGTCGAATTTGATGATGACCTTCAAAATTATGTTATACTCCTTGAAACCAGTGGTCTCGTTCGCATGACTATAGAAATCTTAGACTTAGAGCATCATTCTGTCGTTTTAAGTTGGCATCTCACTCATTGTTTATTTTTCTTTTTCATTGGAATGTAATGGTTTCCATCATGGGCAGATTATCCACGGGCTTATTGGTAAATGGTAAGTGATTTATTTTCATCTATTATTTTTTCTTAATAAAATTTTGTTATGATTCTTGCTAATTTTATCGAGTTGACTAATGTAGGATTGGTTAGATCACCTGTGTCAGCTACTCTGCCACAAATTGGATCTAGATTGTTTGTGACTTGGGGCATTTTGCACAGCTTCCCTGAGGCATGATTTGTTATAAACAGTGAAGATAAGAAAATTAAAATACATACCTTTCCTTTGAAATTAACGAAAATTGCTAATATCTATGAAATCTCCCTTTTCTGACTGGCTTCTGTAACTTTGGATGTCTAGACAAGGACTCACATACTGGTTAGCTCTCTGGTCATCAGCCAGTCTCTTACTAAATGCAGTGTTATGGTAAATTTTTAATTCTTAACAACTTTGTGTGCAGATAATTAGATACTCCTTTTTGGGTATGAAAGAGGCTCTTGGCTTTACCCCGTCATGGCTCTTATGGCTCAGGTTATTACTATACTATTGTATTCTTTAATTATCTGCTTGAAAAGGAGTAATCTAACATCTGATTTTTAATATTTTCACACAGATATAGCACATTCTTACTTGTTTACCCAACTGGTATCACAAGCAAGGTTGGCCTAATTTACATTGCTTTGCCATATATCAAGAGTAACCGACAATCCCATCATAAAAGGATTTGTTTTCTAATTGTATAGATGATTTGCATTTTTCTGTTAAGGCATAGTAAAGGCCCATATCTAAATTTGCTGAGTATTAACAAAAAGTAAAGATGACCATTTTATCCTTGTTTTAACACTTGCTAAAGTATCTTTTACCAATTATGGAACTCATATCAGTTATATAGAAATAATTTATCCTGTAAATTATCTTCTTCTCGTAGTTTCTTAGCTATTTAGATGCATAATTTTGCCTTATTAATTTAAAATCCCATCTCTAATGACTTATTTAGCCCATATAGGCAATGGGTTTGCAAATGATATAGAGGAGAAATTTGTCTAATAATACTACAACCAGTACAAAAAGAACATTTTGATAGTCAACTTATATCTTCATTTAAAAAAAATGTCTATTTTCCATGTAGGAAAATCATTTGTGCTTTAAGGACAAAAAAGAGTTTGTCTATTTTTGCATAGAGGAAAATCGTTAGTACTTTGAGCACAAAAAATGATAAACCCTGTGGTCTTGTTAAAATAAAAGAAGCAGCACAAGTCATTGACTTTTCTTATGCCATCGTTCTTTGGTTCGCTGCAGGCATCAGACAAATTTTGCTTCAGGATGCCAAATAAATGGAATTTCTCCTTCGATTATTACTTTGCATCACTTGCTGTACTTGGAATCTATGTCCCAGGTTTGTATTCCTTGTATTTGATTGAGAAATTGGGTTCAAGGATTATCTTGTTCTAGTTCCTGTTGTGATTGTTGCATTCTTTTGTGTCTATAGGTAGCCCACACATGTACACCTATATACTTTGACAAAAGAAGAAGGCTCTCTCCAAGTTAAAGGCTGCATAAACATGATTTCGTATAGTATGAGTTTGATTGTACTTGGAAGTTATTCAGCTTGAAAGTTGTATGTGCTCAGCCTTAGTAGGAAGAATGATTCATACATGTAGATTTAAAATTTTCAATTGTGTTTTCTTTGCATCTGATTTGTTTCTTTGCTAATCAATTTATTAAGTAAACTCTAGCTCCAGAGGTTGCTGCATTTGAAGAGAAAAGTAATGTCATTACAAATTTCTACTTTCTGTAAAGATTCAGTCAAAAGATTAAAACAACCTAAGCTAGAACTAACATCTTCAAAATCTGAAACTTTAATGACATCATAAGCCATATTAATAACTCATAATTCAACAATTATTGTTGATATCTCACTTTATCAGGCAAAAATTTCAATACTTTAGCAACAAACTAAAGCCATAATCATTCAAGCAGAATACATGTGGCATGCTCACCAGAATACCAAAAAAGCAAGCGTATACACAAAAGAATCAAAGCACATGATATTCAAACCTTATAAATAACAAACTCCCGTGCATTAACTTTTACTTTTCAAAACACACAAATTTTTATGCTACTTTTGGTCACTTTGATCCTAATCCTCTTATATACTTTCTGCATTCGTCAGCAAACCTAGTCCTCTTCTATACTTTCCGCATTCATCAGCAAACTATTGATTTTACAGAAAAAAATAATTTAGAAAAGGAGAACAAATTAAACTGACTTATTGGTCTTATCACCTTGATTCTCATCTTTCTCACTATTCTCTCTCTCTTCCATCACCTGCTTAATCCCCTCTTGATATCCTTCAATAAAAGCTCGTAGTGCATCTCTGTATGCCGAAGCTCGCATCATGTACACTCTCTGCAATGCAGGCCTCAGTGTCTCCATTCCTCCCCTTGCTGCTACCGCCAGTTCTTCCACAATGGACATCTCCGTTTCCTGCTTTGAACCATCCTTTTTCTCAGCAGCCTCTGTTTTGTGCTCTTCTGGCCTGAGGTCAGGACCAATGTCTCTCACCCAGCTCGCTGCATATAGTCTGGAAGCTTCTTTAAGAACATGCCACTTTTGTTTTATTGTGAGTTTTGGCTCTGGCTCATAGCCTGGCGGATCAGGGAGGGAGGAAGGGAAGGCAATTTCTTTCAGGTCATATCTTATGTAGTTGTATAATTTTCGACATACTACCCTCAGCTTCATGTTGATTGCTTACTTCAGTTAAAACTCCTATCCTGTTGTGGAAAGTATAAAGTCAACAATTCAACATTATTAAATTTTTTAGTACTGATGTATGACATACTTTCATCACACAATTTGCCACTTGTGAACTGTGGCTAAGAAGGTCTGCAGAAAGAAATGGTGATTCTGGTATGAAAGTAAAAAGAAATTAATTTCTGTTCTGTCAAATACGTTTCAATCAAAACTTTTATCTCGAAGGGTCAGTTAAACCCACATTTTATTCATAAACTTACTAACAGTCTAAGTTTTTGAACAGAACAAGAAACATAACCCAAAATATACAGCCAGCCATTTATCCCTAAATATTGATTTCCCACAGATTTCCTAATAAGAGATCATTGCTATGATTGTAGATTTCCATTCAACCCACTCCATAAAATATATTCTGTTTTAGTCCTCGTACAAAAATTAAATTGAAATAACTTTCAGCTATGATAAAATAACTTGACTAAAGAACATTGCCAAAGTAAGATAAATGATACACTAACCTTTCATGATCTATTTAGCAAAAGGAACTACAGTAACTGGTTTGTACTCCAGCACTTGAGCTGCTATGGTTTTTTCTGTCCTCGCACTATCACAACCAAACTAGAAAAATCACAAGTATTGATCAGTTTGGGTACGCAGCAATATAGAAGTCTTGGTATGCTTCTGAATGAATTTGTAATCCTTTCCTATATTCTAGAAACAATTTCATTCATTAGAAGAACAAACTTTATTTACTTTGTTTATCATAACTACAATGGCAGTACAATTTTGAATCTCAGTTCTATATTATATATGGAATAAGTACGAATGTACCAATTAATCTCAGTTCTAATAAAATTTTATAGCAATTTGAACTATTTGGCTGCAATTAACACTAAGGATTATAAACCACCAGTGACATATCCTGAGTTAAATTGAAATAACAGTAAAATTCACCCAGATTCTGATTCCAGCTCATACGTCTAATAATATAAAATGTTATTATAAATGGACATATGCAAAAAATGTAAAAGTAGAATTTCGGTGGAGCATTCAACATTGTGTACACATGCAAGAAATAATTAGCTCTCCACTTCTATCAATGAGAATTGCCAAACTTCCTTTTGAACAAGGGAAGGACAGCATGAAATAAGCTTCAGTTCAAGTACTTTTCAGAGTTTCAAACATACTAGGCTGAGGTGCAGAAAGTGAAAAGTGATCTAACAACTACCAAATATAATAATTCCACTTCTTCTGTATGAAGAAAATGTTCTCTATTGATTCAAAGGGTATACCTATGGGATAGAATAAGAAAAATCGAAATGAAATTCAAAAATCCAGGAAAAAAAGGAAACTGAACAAACAAATAAGTAGAAGATCGAAGAGCCCGGATTCAAAATGACAAAATTGAAACTCAAAAAGGATCCTTCTTTCCGATTCTCAAAGGATGAGAGGCAAAGGGATTTCTATCAAGAAAGAGTTTTCAGGCAGAAGATCGTGACTTGATCCGCATATGTTTCGTAAAAGAGAAATCTTTTCCTTTGATCATAAATTCAATTGGAATATGAAAACGTGACTGAATTGGTCGAAGTTACTCTTCCAAACGGATCCAATTAACCTCAACTTTTCCACTATCGACCCCAAAAAACCAAACTCTGCCTTACGTAAAGTTGCCAGAGTACGATTAACCTCTCGATTTGAAATGATCAAAATGTGTTTAAGCGGATTGCTACTATAAGAGGAAAGAGAGAGAGAGAGAGAGAGAGAGAGAGAGAGAGAACCTCGATAACTGTCCATTTTCGGTGAAAACGGAGTATTGGGCGGGAACGAAGTAAGTGATCTGCGGCACTTATCGTTCTATTTTTTTGCGGAGAACCGGTGGAGGGAGTCAGGGAGCAGAAAAGGAGAGAGAGACCGGGAGAGGACTGGAGGAGAGACTGACGGCTGGTGATGTTTAGCCGTTTAGGTTTAGTATGTGTTGGATTTTCTCTGTCCTTATTTCGTGTGACTATCTGTGGTTCAGCTTAGAGAGCGAGAGAACAAATTATATATATATAAAGTTGAGTTTACGGTGATGTCAGGTGACGAATGCAAATGAACAGTGACCATTGCTGTTGGAATTTTTCTGATTTTCATCGTAGGAATGAAAATTTGTCATATTTTTTAATCAATTTTCTGAGTGTACATACATGTAACGGGTCACATTCAAATTGAAATAAAACTCGCTGAAAAAGACTGCATGAATTGCTACTTGAGAATAGTTATTATGTATCGAGAGATCTAATTGGGGTGGACCCCATGTCTTTTGATTTTTTTGGAATGGGGTGTGTGGCTACTCTTCTTTTTCGCTATTTTTTTTTACTTCTTTTGTCATCTCTTTGTTTACATGACAGAACAAACAACAGAGATAACTTTTGTTTTCAATCAAAAAAAAAGATAACTTTTATTTTCACTATTCAAACAACTATATGAATTCTTTTACGTAATTTCAGAGAACCAAAAAAAATAAAATCACAAGCATGCATATATTTTCTCAAAATATTAGAGAAAATTATTAATTTAAGTATATTACTATAACTTTGTCATTGTTTTATGGTAAAGAAAATATAACCAAAGTGCAAATTCAATAAACAATATAAGTTACCATATTAATTATGTATCTAGGAAATAGTTTGCTAAATAATTTGCTAAAAAATCTAGTTTTGTAATAACTTTTACATTTTTTTGTGATATTATTTTGAAGGGGAGGACGACATGAAGCCATGAACAAAGAGATGACAGCATGAACAATTCAAATCTGATAAAATCAGTTCAAATACTTTTCAGAATGTCAAAAACGTACACTAGGCTGAGATACAAAAAATGAAAAGTGCCAAGCAACTACCAAATATAATTCCAATTCTAAAATTTGGTAAATATAACATACAGAATGAGAGAGAGAGAGAGAAGACCTCGTTGTAGTGAACTTGAGAAGAAGAGGTGTTGAAGATGAGTGAACTGAAGCCCTTTTCTCTAAATAGTGTTCTTGAAGGGGATTAAGGTTGAGTAGCGTTCTCGAAGTGATTACGGTCGAAGTAATTAAGGTGAGTAGCCTTCGTCGCCGACCGCCATTCAAATGAATTTGACGAAAAAAAGAGAAGAAAGAAGGGCGGCGATTTTTCGGAGCAGAAAAAAAAGACTTAACGAAGAAAGAGAACGGAGAAAACCAAGCATGTATAAAATTCCAATAATACCCTACGTAGTTTGAACGGTTGTGATTACTCGGATTGAAAAATCGAGTTTGAGTAAGGCTTAACCAGCCCTCATGGCAGAATCTCCCAACAAACTAATATATAACACCCAAAATTTTATGTTGTTATTATTTATATGTGTACAATTATTTACAAGTCTTAAATAAAAATTAAATTTTTATTCGTTCAAAAAAAGACACAAAATATCTTTTGGCTGCCTTTATATATTTTGAGACCATAGTTTTAACTTTTATTAGTTTATTTCCTGACCGATTTCACACTAGATATGAATATAAAAATAATCTTTACTCCTACAAGCATACTTTCATTCCATATATTTTTTAAAAAATAATTATTACTACTATCAAGGTATTTAAGGAAATTTTGTCTCACATCAAATGCGGCGTACAAATTTTCATAACCAATATGTCTTTTCTTGATTCAGCAATATATAGTTAATTTTTTAATTATATCTTTTTAGACAAAATATTATTTTTTTATTAGGCTTGAAGCCCACGCACTTAGAAAAATGCAAACTTTCTATTTTACCCTTAGCTGATACATCTATTCCTATCAGACCCATTTAATTATAATAACTATTTCAGTAACCGTAATTTTTAATAATCGTATCTAGCTAATTACTTCTGGGCCTGTTTGGATGTTGTAGGAATTTAGGAAATTTGTAATTCCTAGACATAAATTTATTGGAAAGTGTGTAACTTTGTGAAGAGTTTGAATTGTTTATAATAAATCTGACATATAAAATGTCCGGAATTTACAATTTCGACCAATCCAAACGGAACCTTTGGTAACCGTATTTTGGTAACCGCATTTTGATAACCATATTAATCTTTTCAAATGAGAATTTATATTGTTTGCAAAGTTCGATTATTTAATACCCATACACGCTCGTTTGTCTCACCAAATTCCTCGAGTTATGTTTTACATTATACTAAGATATATCCGATTAATACATCAATTTCTCCATGGTCTTTGCTATCGGTTTCGCCCAATTGAAATGTTGATTATCCATCTGATTGAACTTTGAGTTCAATGTCGCAATCATTAATCATTTGAGTTCTCAAATTTACTCGTTTACTCGTCAGATATGTTAGGAATTGTCTAATTTTAATTTTTGTGACTTATTACTCCTAATTAATCTAATTAAAATACAAGCAAAAGTGATTTAGTGCTCAAGTTCAAATTCAACACAAAAAGAAAGATATAGGAGTTGTACCTCCCGCGAAATCGTATTTACGGGGCTCGACCACGGCATAGAAGTTGGTGGGGTGCTCTCCTTCGCCTTCTCCATGTTGGCCTCGAGTCCACTAAGAAAACTAAACCATTCTCATAGGTGTTAGGAAATCGCTCAATTTTAATTTTGTAGACTAATTACTAACTAATTAATCCAATTAAAACACAAAGAGCAAGAGGATCTACTACATAGCTATTTCGACACAAAGAGAAAGGGGTGGAATATTGTACCTCCCGCGAAATCGTATTCGCGGGGCTCGACCATGGCATGGGAGTTGGTGGCGAGCCTCCATGTGCCTCCTCCTTCGTCGGTTGATCGGCCTCGAGTCCACCAAGGAGGTTAACCATAATCTTCAACTCTTGTGCTAGCAAGAGGAAGATACAAGCTAATCCCTCTAGGTTTCCTCTCTCATTTAGCAATTAATTGCTTTAATTTGTGGAGAGGAGTGCTCAACCCATGAGCTAGAATGGAGAGGAGAGAAGATAGAGCAAGGAGAAAAATCTGAAAATTTTTCTCCCCTTGGTGAATTTCGGCCATAGAGGAAGAGGGAGAGAGAATGGAGTGGAGGTTAGGGTTTCCCCAAAACTTGACCCCTTTATATAGTGCTCTCTACACCTACCTACCACAACAATTTGTGGACCATTCTACCCTCTTGTGGCCGGCCCGTATAGAGGCCTTTGTGGGCTACACCAAGTGTATTACAAACCCATTAATTCAACCTTTTAATTGCTCTTTCAACTAACCTCAAATTGGACTTTTATTTAACTAATTAAATAAAGACCCAATAGCTCAATTAATTTAAATGAGTTGAACATAATTAATTATTAACTCATTAATAATTAATTTGGGATTAGCAAATGCATTAATTTATTTCTATATGATCCATTTGACTTAATTAATTATAACGGTCCACAACGCTATACAATTAATTAATCAAACTATCATATTTTCGCAATACACATTGTTGCGAATAAATAAATAATGCACTGTATGGTTAAAGTCCTATTTGTGTGACCCTTCGAGGATTTATGCTATGTTGGACATGGAATTAAATCGCTATTTAATTCCAATAATCATAAGCGGTATCTAGCAACACGTTATGATTCCCAATTCGCATAAATAATGTACTGCTACAGTATTTAAATCCTGCATAAGAGAATATATGTATTTCCCTATTTTGATTCTTATGTCACACGATATCATCGTATAATCCAAGATAGGAATGTGTCATTCTTGCAGATTATATGTTTCTTGATCTAGAGATAATTGTATAAAGTTGCATGCAAACAATCTATCTCCATCAAGGGGCCCAAACAGATATCGTCACTCACTAAGTGAATTAATGAGGGACATACGGTTTTCTTGATGATTAACTTTTCCCCGCACAATTCAAGAGAACATAAATAAAGTCCGTATAGCAGCCCTTATCGGGAATCAGCGGTAGACAGTATTTATTGAACCTATCCTCATGTGGAAAAGATAAACATCTCAAACTTAGAACCAAAATCATAACGAAAATAAACAATGACACATAACACAATCCATATGTTTATTTCGATGGGTCAAGTCCTGTGCTATGTTCCACAATATACACATATGCAATTAAGTTGGTAACTCTTTATCTATGATTAGTAGAACTTAATCATCACTTAACTTGCATACTAATCTTATAAGATAATTAATGTTCCTTGTTAATTATCAAGATTATGGACCGTTTAGATTTATTATTGTCATTCTAAAGAATGATTCACAGAGATCTACAATTCAGATCCTCAACCTGAATAATCTGTCAATAATAAACCTAGGAACAGATGATAATATATCATCCATAACATAAACTAATAATTAAGTCATTAAATTATTGACTTCTAGGACATAACTCTAACAATCTCCCACTTGGCCTAGAGTCAATCAATAGTGACTTCTAGCCAACGAAGAATTGAGAACGATGTCATATATCTAAATATATACATGTTTCGGACCTCAAAATAAATAATACGCTTATAGCTAGTTACTCATACGTCCACCACGTATGGATGCATAACTGCATCTCGTATACTGCTCAAGGTAGAGATCATGCTAGAGTGTTCGCTGTGTTCGCGAACCTATCCAAAAAATGTTCGACCATATATATATATATACTCCTATATATATTCTTGACCACCATCATATGATATCAAGTGATATCGTTATAGATCATATTTGAATCTCCAATGTAACATTGGGTTCTTTAGGAGTAAGTTATAGTTCGAGATGCTTAGAACCATAATAACTCAACTAAGAAATCGATCCGAAATAAACTTCTTTTATTGCTTCACAAGTTGCTATGTATTTTGCTTTGGTGACGGAAACGGTTGTAATATTTTATTTAGAACACCTTCTAAATTTACAACACCACCTTTTAGCAAAATATGTAGTTCAACTGTGATTATATCAATCTTTGGAAAAACTAGCATTAGTGTAATTAATTTACACGAGCTCTTTTTCATCTTAAGAGATGAAACATTATATCATTCTTTCTCATAAGGTACTCGAGGATATCCTTGACTATCGTCCAAATGTGTTTCTCTTGTATCCATTTGACAACTGTTTGTCATATCTTTTGGATACTACACATTGGGGCATATGCATAAATATGGCGTACACAATGAAACTCATAATGAAAGAATGCTTGAACTATTTCATGCACTTTCTCGAATCGAGTTGCAATAGACCGAGTTAAAACACTCAAGTCATGCCATGTGACGTATAATTAGACATCCTTTCTTGGAGTGTAACTTTCGTGTTTCTAGAACACTTCGTCAATATATGCACATTTGCTCAAACCTAACATCCATCATAATCTATCTTTATAGATTTTGTTTCCTAAGATTAGGTGACTTCGCCCAAATTCTCATTTGAGAAAGCATTCTCCAAAGAGATCTCGACAATATTCATTTTCTTAATGTTATTCCCAATTTAATGAATTGTTATCTTGAACAATACAAGTAATACAATTATGCTCCCACTGAATATCTTGTTTATACAAGATACTTTTGACGAAGTTCAACTCCTTGACTTCCTTGTCAAAGCTTTTATTCCAATCTCCACAACACTTGCTTTAATCCATTAATGGATCCTTGAAGCATGCGTATGTTTTTAGCAATACATAAAACCTCGATTTGTGTCAAATGCACAACATCATCCTTCATTCATACGAAGAAGGCGGTTTTATGTGTTTTTCCATATATCAACATATATGAAATACAACTATTGCCAGAATGATCTTCATTGACTTTTACATAGCCACAAGCAAGAGGTTGTGTTTTGTATGTAGTCAACTAGTCATCGACTTAGATATAGCTACAAGCGAGAAGCCGCGCTTTGTACATAGTCGATTTGTTATCCATGTCGATCTTTTCTTTTGAAGATCTAAACGTGCTCGATGGATTGCTCCTTCATGAACATCAACCAAGGTCTATACCTTGTTGTTATACATGGATTTTATTTAAAGATCATATGAATTCAAACCATATATGTGGAATCGGATTGTTCCATCGTTTTCTTGTTTATCAACGGATTCTCATATGCTAAGTTTGAGAATGTCATGAAGCCAATGCATCAAACGGCTTAGGCAATCAACTCTCGTTGATCTTTTGTAGGATTGGTACTTGAGGTTCATGAACTTCTTCTACAACGATTTGTTGAACGAGTTCTTGACTCCTTATATATTTCATGAGTTTCTCGAACATCATCAACTCGTGAGATGGTTGAGTCATCATTGGAAGGAGCGTACTATTAAACTTCTTTCAAAACAACTTGTGAATGAAGTTTTGCTCAACTCCCACTAAGTACCATGTATGGAGTGACAAGTTTCCTATAAGAGTACTTCTTGTAGTGATGCATAAACTCCTTTAATGCTCACTTTACTCCCACTACTTCTTCTTGAGAATATCATTCTACAAGATTACGTTATGATTAGCAACAACTACTTTGTTCTTACCATATTCGTAGAAGTAGTGCCTTAATATAAAGCATCCTACAAATTCACAGTGTCTTATTTGGTTTAAGCTTACAAGTCATCAATACTTAAAATAAGCTTCTCAACACCAAATCTCGAGAAGTATTATAC
This sequence comes from Rhynchospora pubera, assembly GCA_028095005.1. Taxonomy (NCBI): domain Eukaryota; kingdom Viridiplantae; phylum Streptophyta; class Magnoliopsida; order Poales; family Cyperaceae; genus Rhynchospora; species Rhynchospora pubera. The sequence goes on from CM051461.1 coordinate 26,098,052, forward strand.
TTAGAGATCAAAATCTCGTAAGATATCTTCTTCAACAGACTTCGATGGAACATTATTCAGTGTAAACAATATTGTCCTCAAACATAATTCCCTAATACGAGTCGAATAAGTCCATTTGATTTATTACCGATCGAACTATACAAAATATTGTTCGATACCTCCATTCTTGGACATATTATTCCTCATAGAGCGAGTTGTTAAACTACTTTCATACTCTTTAGATAATATTTCAAATCATATGACTTAACTACTTATTTATTTACCACAATTAATTGTAAGACTTCCATTTTTCTTGAACGGTCTTTTAAACTTCACTCTTGAACTCCTTTGAACTAGTCAAAAGGTTCATACTTATACCTTATCAAATAGATATGTTAATATCTACAATGATCGTTGGTCAAGTAGTAAAGTATCAATAACCTTTCATTACACAAGTACTTATAGGTCTTTATACATCGATATGTATAAGTCCTAATTAGTTCACTTGTCCTTAAACCTTCATAGGTTAAAGGCGCTTTTGTCATTTAACAAACATGATTCGCATATCAATCGATTTGAAATCGAATTGAATTTCGAGCTCTACGTTACGTAGACTCTCATAATGCGGTTCTCGTTTATGTATGTGACTAAGCGGTTATATATAACATGAAAGTCAAATACTTTATGTCAAGTCTTACGCATCCTATTTGTCATTCAAAACTTGTTTATCTATTTCAAGCAAATTCAATCAAGATGCATGAAATCATATAAACAAATTCATAATAAAAGATCTTGTCTTTTACAAAACATAATCATCCATCATTGAATATGAAATGGAGATATTTTGAGAGGTTAGGATTAAGGTATACAACCTTCAATTCCTAAACAAACTCTTAATAAAGATAACTCTATGTATTCAATGGTAATGACTTAAACGAATAAGTCATCTCCTATACGGAGTTTACTTTATATCTCTCGAACATTCTCTTATTCTTCATTGCCAACACATTTCGTTAAATGCGAGCATATGAACTAGTATCAAGTTACTAGTGTAAATTAGAGATAGTGAGATAATTTGAACGACAAATACACTTTAGGATTAGAATATTTCTAATCGTCACAATCATGGTACTTCGGACAACCTTTCAAATGCCTCCCATAAAACGGCAAATGAAACATCTCATGTGACACATGGTCATCAATGAGAGTCTCGAAATTTCAACTCATACCTTGGTGAAGTATTTCTTGAATACTTAACCAATCACCTTTTTTGCATCAACAAGCGTGCATAAAGGTAATATTATATCCTTCATAATTCCAAAGAGATCGAATGACAATATCAACAATCCTTGATATCGGAGATTAATATCTCTAGTCATCAATTAGCTACTTCAATCTTTCGATTTGTAAGCTAATGAAACATTCATATAACTTCTTTTAAAAGAATAATCTCTTGGTCAACTCATATTCTTTATACTCAATCATAAATGATGGAGTTAATATCTACTTTCTCCAAGAACACTTTCTTGAGTAAGCGAATGAGAGCGTACGAGTTAAATCTAGTCCATATGAATTCTCTAATTCAAAGGTCTAGAAATTTTGAATGAGGATACTAGCCATACGCTTTATTGAATAACTTTTCGCCAAAAGTCAATCAATCATCGCGATGCTACGTTCGGGTAGTTTGAGGAAAGTTTTGGGAATTGACATACTCAAGTTTCTCTTCACTAAGATTGTGTCTTAGGAATCGGTATTACTCTTTCAAGTAACTACCTTTTAGAAACGAGTTTGTTTATTTTCAAAGATTGATCGCAACAAAATTAACAATTTAAACATCTATAACAAAATCAATTTACGGTCATTTAGTTTATGCAATTGTTTTATTTATAACAAATAAAACTCCCACTACAATTATTTAATGTCCCTAATGTAGTAGGTTTTCCAAGATCTCTATTTTCGTTGAGATGGTGCTAGCGTTGGCGTGACACCAAAAACAACTAGATAGAGTAGGTTCTCCAACCAATCATTCCATATGATTCTTGGTTTGTGAAATATCACATGTACATCCACAAACTTTGCCCCGATGTCCAATCCGATTAGAAAACATCGTTAAGTAACCTTTCTCTATTTGCTCCTAGTAAATCCGATTTACACCCCGACACGGATGATGGAACACGATGTCCCGCATCGGCGAGAATGCATCAATGAACGATCATACACGTTAGAAGGGGATAGAGAGAAGGAGGGCGATTTAACTTAATCATGTTTTGTTTGGGACTATCAATTAAGTGACACTTGTTTGGTGGTCATGTAAGCATACACCCATACCTAGCCTATGACAATTCATAGCAATCACAAGCAATCACATATAAGCATCTCATTATTGTGGGTTTGTATGGCTCCCGCTTGCATTAGTTTCGCCACATCCTCCATGAAGCAAAACTAATCTAATCCTTGTCCCTCCCACTAAATTCTATAAGGATCTAAATCCTATAAAATAAAGGAACAAAAAATACATGTGAAAATATCCTATTCCCATCCTATCCTTAGGGGCATGCAAGGCTCACAAGTTACATCAAAAATTAATCAACGAATTAATTAATTAATGGCACCAAAGGCCGCATTACAAACATTCACACATGCATTCAATTTACAACCACAAGGCATTGAGTCTTGAGCCATACTAAACCCACTATCCACCTACAAAACAAAGTTAGCACATACAAGCACTTTGTTTCCAATTAACGATTTTCAAGCATCTTTGCGTATCGTTTGCTATAAGTAAATTCCGTGTACAAATTCTCAATTTTAAACAACCAAACTTGTTTAAATTCATTTAGAAAGTTCTTTCAACATCCCATAACTGAAAGGAGATCAAACAAGGAGTTTTCTAATTAATTTCAACTAGTTTGAATACTTAGAAAAACAGTAATTTACCAAAAAAACGTAACTAATGGAATCCAACAAAAACAACAGTTTTCGGTCTCCAAAAATTCTCAAATAAATTACTTAAGCTCCTTATCATAGTTGTGACTACCAGTAAAAATTTCAAGATGTGATCTTAAACCATCTGGGAGAATCAAAAAAGACAAATCTCTTACAAGTGCACGAAACACCGTTATGAGATTTTCAGCTTATCCTCTCAACCATTTGGTCTGTTAGACCACCTTCTATCCAGTTTTTATATATACAATATACATAGAAAAACTTGTTTAGACTACAGGCTATCCATTAATGAAAAGAAAACAACCAAGTTCAGTTCAATAATATTAAGTTACATGCTAAACAATCAACAAATTCTGTACTGGAACAGACTGTCGATCGAAATGTTTTAACCTAGTAGAAGGTCCAAACTTCCACGAAAAATTATGAAATTAATTTTCCTGGAATCCTAACTCAAAATAGAACAACTCCATTTAAACATAATTTTTAAAGGAGTTCTCAGTTGGTACAGTTTATTAGAACAATCGATTTGCTCAACAAACTGGATCTAACAAGATCTTCCTTTTCATACTTGAAAACCCACAAATTAATCCGAGTCATGCAACAATTTATACATGCTCAGAAAGAGCTTCAAGTTCTCTTTATTTCTAGCCATAGAACACTGGTACTTATATTCAAAATATAAATCTTTCAAGCCATTCAAACAGGACAGTACGAGCAGAAACTGGTTCTGCGCACTGTCGCCATTTTATTCACAATAAATCTATACTAATTCAGCAAAATGTGAATCCAATGCCAAAAGAATCACAATCCAAAGATCTACAACTTTCATACAGATGGAAAGATCTTCCAGAGAACATATCACATCGAAAAACGCGAAACAACACAGAAAATACCATTTCCATACAGCAAACAAACGCATCATCTCTACTAATCCGTTAATTAGCCAATTTCTCTTAATTAAGTGTCAAAATAGCTTAAGTACGACCAAGTCTCTGATACCACTGTTAGGAAATCGCTCAATTTTAATTTTGTAGACTAATTACTAACTAATTAATCCAATTAAAACACAAAGAGCAAGAGGATCTAGTACATAGCTATTTCGACACAAAGAGAAAGGGGTGGAATATTGTACCTCCCGCGAAATCGTATTCGCGGGGCTCGACCATGGCATGGGAGTTGGTGGCGAGCCTCCATGTGCCTCCTCCTTCGTCGGTTGATCGGCCTCGAGTCCACCAAGGAGGTTAACCATAATCTTCAACTCTTGTGCTAGCAAGAGGAAGATACAAGCTAATCCCTCTAGGTTTCCTCTCTCATTTAGCAATTAATTGCTTTAATTTGTGGAGAGGAGTGCTCAACCCATGAGCTAGAATGGAGAGGAGAGAAGATAGAGCAAGGAGAAAAATCTGAAAATTTTTCTCCCCTTGGTGAATTTCGGCCATAGAGGAAGAGGGAGAGAGAATGGAGTGGAGGCTAGGGTTTCCCCAAAACTTGACCCCTTTATATAGTGCTCTCTACACCTACCTACCACAACAATTTGTGGACCATTCTACCCTCTTGTGGCCGGCCCGTATAGAGGCCTTTGTGGGCTACACCAAGTGTATTACAAGCCCATTAATTCAACCTTTTAATTGCTCTTTCAACTAACCTCAAATTGGACTTTTATTTAACTAATTAAATAAAGACCCAATAGCTCAATTAATTTAAATGAGTTGAACATAATTAATTATTAACTCATTAATAATTAATTTGGGATTAGCAAATGTATTAATTTATTTCTATATGATCCATTTGACTTAATTAATTATAACGGTCCACAACGCTATACAATTAATTAATCAAACTATCATATTTTCGCAATACACATTGTTGCGAATAAATAAATAATGCACTGTATGGTTAAAGTCCTATTTGTGTGACCCTTCGAGGATTTATGCTATGTTGGACATGGAATTAAATCGCTATTTAATTCCAATAATCATAAGCGGTATCTAGCAACACGTTATGATTCCCAATTCGCATAAATAATGTACTGCTACAGTATTTAAATCCTGCATAAGAGAATATATGTATTTCCCTATTTTGATTCTTATGTCACACGATATCATCGTATAATCCAAGATAGGAATGTGTCATTCTTGCAGATTATATGTTTCTTGATCTAGAGATAATTGTATAAAGTTGCATGCAAACAATCTATCTCCATCAAGGGGCCCAAACAGATATCGTCACTCACTAAGTGAATTAATGAGGGACATACGGTTTTCTTGATGATTAACTTTTCCCCGCACAATTCAAGAGAACATAAATAAAGTCCGTATAGCAGCCCTTATCGGGAATCAGCGGTAGACAGTATTTATTGAACCTATCCTCATGTGGAAAAGATAAACATCTCAAACTTAGAACCAAAATCATAACGAAATAAACAATGACACATAACACAATCCATATGTTTATTTCGATGGGTCAAGTCCTGTGCTATGTTCCATAACATACACATATGCAATTAAGTTGGTAACTCTTTATCTATGATTAGTAGAACTTAATCATCACTTAACTTGCATACTAATCTTATAAGATAATTAATGTTCCTTGTTAATTATCAAGATTATGGACCGTTTAGATTTATTATTGTCATTCTAAAGAATGATTCACAGAGTTCTACAATTCAGATCCTCAACCTGAATAATCTGTCAATAATAAACCTAGGAACAGATGATAATATATCATCCATAACATAAACTAATAATTAAGTCATTAAATTATTGACTTCTAGGACATAACTCTAACAATAGGTCCTATGCCAGTAGGAACTAGAGGAATGATAATCCCTTTGCTATTCTTGAATTAATCCAATATTCAATTTAGGAATAGCTATTCTCAACACATGAGACCTAATAATCAATGGAAGAGAGCAAAAAATGGAAGAGTGAAAACTTTTTTTCTCTCTTGAAGGTGGCGGCTAGAAGAAGGGAAGAGGAGGAGAGAGAAACTTAGGTTGGAAGGCACCAACTAGTGGTCCTTATATAGAGATCAAGTCAAACCTTCTCACTTCCAAAATTACCATCATGCCACTCACCCTAGGCCGGCCAAAATAAAGGCCTTAATGGGCCATTTCCATATTTTGTTTATTCTCTCTTAAGCCTATTATATCAAATATATAATGGACCTTTTCAATTGATTATCATTTTGGCTCATAATGGCTAATTAAATTAAGCCTTTATATTCAATATAATTCTTTCAATTATATTAAATATTATTGAGCATAATTAATTATCAACTTAATGATAATTACTTTAGGATAAGCATATGTATTAAATTAATTTCTATATGATTCTAGAAGAAGGGAAGAGGAGGAGAGAGAAACTTAGGGTGTGTTTGGAACCATCCCAGTATAAGGGATTGAATAAGGGTGTGGGCCCACTCTCTCCTCTTTCCTCTCTCCTCTCTCCTCTTTTTGCCTATTCGGCTAATACCAACAATTACCCCGAATAAGAATTGGGACCGAATAAGGCCTTATTCGGCACTCTCTCTCCTCTCTCCTCTGACTACCGTACACCCTCTCTCCTCTCTCCTCTTATTCGGTTACCGAATAAGAGTTGCCAAACACACCCTTAGGTTGGAAGGCACCAACTAGTGGTCCTTATATAGAGATCAAGTCCAAGCTTCTCACTTCCAAAATTACCATCATGCCACTCACCCTAGGCCGGCCAAAATAAAGGCCTTAATGGGCCATTTCCATATTTTGTTTATTCTCTCTTAAGCCTATTATATCAAATATATAATGGACCTTTTCAATTGATTATCATTTTGGCTCATAATGGCTAATTAAATTAAGCCTTTATATTCAATATAATTCTTTCAATTATATTAAATATTATTGAGCATAATTAATTATCAACTTAATGATAATTACTTTAGGATAAGCATATGTATTAAATTAATTTCTATATGATTCTTTTGATATAATTAATTATAACGGTTTGCAACAGTATATAATTAATTAATCAACACATCATATTTTGCATTTTCCAATGCAAACAAATCAATTAATACACTGTATGGTTAAGTCCTATTTGTGTGACCCTTTGAAGATTTATGCTATGTTGGTTATGGAATTAAATCGTTATTTAATTCCAATAATCATAAGCGGTATCTAGCAGCACGTTATGATTCACAATTCGCATAAATAATGTACTGCTACAGTATTTAAATCCTGCATAAGAGAATAAAAGTATTTATCTATTTTGATTCTTATGTCTCACGATATCATCGTATAATCCAAGATAGGAATGTGTCATTCTTGCAGATTATACGTTTCTTGATCTAGAGTTGATCGCTTAGTTGCGCGCATACGATCCAATTCCATCAAGAGGCCCAAACATATATCGTCACTCACTAAGTGAATTAATGAGGGACATACGGTTTTCTTGATGATTAGCTTTTCTCCGCACAATTCAAGAGAACATAAATAAAGTCCGTATAGCAGCCCTTATCGGGAATCAGCGATAGACAATATTTATTAAACCTATCCTCATGTGGAAAAGATAAACATCTCAAACTTAGAACCAAAATCATAACGAAATAAACAATGACACATAACATAATCCATATGTTTATTTCGTTAGGTCAAGTCCTGTACTATGTTCCATAACATACACATATGCAATTAAGTTGGTAACTCTTTACCTATGATTTGTAAAACTTAATCATCACTTAACTTGCATACTAATCTTATATGATAATTAATGTTCCTTGTTAATTATCAAGATTATGGACCGTTTAGATTTATTATTGTCATTCTAAAGAATGATTCACAAAGATCTACAATTCAGATCCTCAACCTGAATAATTTGTCAATAATAAACCTAGGAACAGATGATAAAATATCATCCATAACATAAACTAATATTTAAGTCATTAAATTATTGACTTCTAGGACATAAATCCAACAAGATAATCAGACTTTTCTATAATTTAATTTTCGCTTTGATTGATTGAAAAAATGTTTATTTATTTGAATTAATTGATATATAAGAATTGTGACTGATATATTTTACAAGTCAACGGGTCTCTGATGTGACCTGCTTTGAAATGGAAAAGTGAAATGGAATGTGAAGCGGAATCGCCTAGATTCCTAGAGAGGGATACGCGGTAATGTGAAAGTGATACGAGAAACTGATTTAAGAAAACCTAGATCCGTTGATCTCTGTAAAATACATTTAATTTTAGTGTTATTAATGTGTGGATTAATTTGATCGGTTGATACTTGTTATATAAATTAGTTATAGAGAAAATGTGTCGTTAAATAATTGATTACTCGACTTTGTAGCTGACTCCGTTTTCTTTGTATTTCTGTTGTGACGTAAATTGACGGGACGTCGGATGGATGATCAGATACCGTCTCACCTCACGTCTGGTATCTCGGATACGGGGTGTGACAGATATATCGGATGCTTTACATTCATATTAGCTCGAATCACTGTAGGAGCGTGCTCTCAGGATAAATAACCCCCATGGGAAAGGTCTTCTACCTAGCGAAGGCTAATTCGAGGGCGCAACTAAAATACCCTCGTGCTTCTTTTGTTGCGGAGGAAAAATGTAAAAGGATTTTCCAAGGAAAGAGGAGAATGGGGTTTAAGCGGATATCGTTACTATCATCCAAACATATCACCATCATGTGTCATCTTATGAGCTTGTGCGCTAAAAAACCCATTATGCCTCTCTGTAATCACATGAGATAAAATGACTCATTATGATTATTTCTTTTTTTTTAATTCGTCTCTCTAAAACTCTTCATAAAACAACATAGATCTAATCATCGTCTCTCTCTACTGAGCAAACGGGCTCCCTCTCTCTCTCTATACTAGAACGCTTTCTCTATCTCTCAATCACATCAGATCTCCTTCGCCATTTTCTACTTTGTTGCTTCAATGTTTTCACCATTTTCGAACGCATCAGCTATAAGGATCTGATCGAAAATTTCATTTTCGCATTTCACTACGGATTTTGACATCAAATGGTACGCATCTTGATTCTATTTAAATTTATTTCAAAATTGAAAATAGGTTCAGATGCGATTGTTTGAAATTCAATTGTCTCAAAAAGAAACAATAATTTACCAAATCAATTTTATTTAATTATGATTTGAAATTGAAACTAGGTTAAGATGCAGTTTACTAGTTTCAAATTTGTGTGAAAATAAATTGAAGCAAATGTTGAAGCAGTAATTGAACATATAATATCTAAATTTTTACATTCGTTTGAAGAAGAAGCAATGATTTATCAAATCAATTTTATTTAATTATGATTGAAATTCAAATTAACTAGGTTAAGATGCGGTTTAGTATTTTCAAATTTGTATGAAAATCAATCAAAGCAATAATTGAACATATCATATCTATTTTGGAAAGGAGTTTATAATATTGAATAGTGACTATTGATTTTTTGTAAATGTGTAGTTAGCACTGTAAGTACTTCACAACAATTGAATAAATTATATTTTGAAAAGGAGTATATAATATTGAATAGTGGCTATTGATATTTGTAATTGTGTAGTTAGCACAATAAGTAATTCACAACAAGGGAATAAATTATATTTTGGATAGGAATATCATTTCATGTTTAAGGGAGCAAATAAAATTTAGAAGGGAGTACATATCAAGTGTCATGTATCTTGAATGTATATATTAATTTTATATATTATATTTTTTTATTTTAGGTCATGTCATGCATTTTTTTAAAATCTTAACAAGTAGCTTTGTTCCAGCACCTTTTCAGAGAGGTACAGCAACCCGTCACATATATCAACACCATGAGGGTTGTATTGGACTTTACTCCGATCAACCCTCTACAAAGTAAGGCGGATATCATATACTTGAGTCACAAACGGTTCAAGTATTTAATGTCATATTCAATCAAAGAAATTATTTTTTTGCATATGCTGTATTTTTATGCACTTTTTGCAACACATTTTAGTGATGATTACGTCTTGGACGTTCCACTTACATTATTGAACTCATCCTCGCATACAGTAACAAAGAATTTTCTAAATACATGTGAATGTGATGTTGACGTTGAAACAAACTAACAAAATTGAGCAAACCACATTTATTGGTTCAGGGACCATGTTCTCATAATTAAGACGTAATATATTTTTTTTTACAATTCACCGTCAGTAAACTTGTTCTCGGTCATTTAGTTGAAAAAAAAACTCTTGTTTTTTTTAATTCACGTAATTTTTTTAAACAATTCTTTTTTTTTGCATGTTATCAATTTTAATTATATTTATTTATTTTTCTCACAAATAAAATCTAACAGACAACACACGTGTTATTTCAAAAACTCCTTTTTAGCAGGAGCCTTATGGAAGGAGTGTATAATGCCAGAATCTTCTCCTCAAAAGCTACAAACCACTACCTCCTAATTTGCGAGAAATTGTGGCAAGTTTGAATATTTGGAAGCTCCACGCTTAATTTTTGGAAAAAAAATTCCCGTGTCATTCAAAATCGACGAAATTGTGCATTTGCCATCTGAAAAGTTCAATCTTCGATTTTTGCCATCCAGAAAGTTTAATTATTTTTTCTAAAAATGCCACTATGTATTTTTTATAATATTTTTATCTATAAAATAATAAAAACAAAAAAGTATGACAATTCTGCTCTCCATCAATCTGAATCAAGTGGACTCAGCACTCGATCTGATCTAACCAAGTCGACTACGTTTGCTTTGCACGATCCCAAACTCTCTCTTCTTTTTGTCTCTTCTTCGGTCTTTTTTTGATGGGGTTGGAAGAAGGAAGAAAGAAGAAGGCTCAAATTTATTATAAACAATCCAAACTCTTCACTTCCCAATACTTCTTCTCACTTCTTCCCTTCTTTTCTTCTTCATACATCTATCCAAACGGAGCCAGAAGATGAACCTTAGATAGACCTCTAATCTCCATCATTTTTCCTTTCTCACTGCCAAGTTTCTCTCGCAAGTATAGTTCAGATCGATGGGGGCCGACTAGTCGACTTGGTTAGATCAGATCAAGTGCTGAATCTACTCGATTCAGATCGATGGGAGCAGAATTGTCATAATTTTCTATTTTTTCTTGTTTTATGGATAAAAATATTATAAAAAAAACATGGTGGCATTTTCAGAAAAAAAAATTAACTTTTGGGTGGCAAAAATCGAAGATTGAACTTTCGGGTGGCAAATGCTCAATTTCGTCGATTTTGATTTCACAGAAAAAATTTTCCCTTAATTTTTAGTTTTGTAAATAAGAATGTAGGCTAATAGTTCTTTCTTTTCTTGTTCCTCCTTTTGCTTTTTCTATAACTTTCTTTTTTTTTTTTCGTTCCTTCTTTTGCTTTCTCTTTTATGCACCTATTGTAGCACTTTCTTTACATAATAAAAATTTGATAGTTGGCTTTCGCCAACCAACACTCAAAGAAAAAAAAAAAGGGAAAACTACAATAATAAGCATCCGAAATAGCCAAATTTAATACGAATATGTTTAGTTATGTGACAAGCTAGATCATTGTGACTATCATATAGACGAATCAATTATGCCGATATAATTATATATTATTGCTAGATAGTCTCTATCTAGAATTTCGAAAAAAACTATATACAAATAAGGTTGTCTGTATCTTATGCATTTTAAAAGTACACTCACATTAATAAATAGTCTCTATTTACCAATTAAAATCCGACCAACCTCTATACTGTGGTAAGTGGTAACGCATGCATTAATGCATATCTCCACTTTTGTTTAAATAATGTCGATATGATTTTTTACAACGAAATCTTATATTAGTGTTTTGGACTGTACCATTCTGTCTGGCATACCGGATCAAATTAGAAACTGAAACGCAACCTGTATTGAGTTATGGTACGGTATTCAAAGCAATATTGTAAAGTAATGTCATTACCAAATTACCAAAAGAAACAGAGCCAAACGTGCGTTCAATCTGGCTAGGTTGCGTTTATAAATATTTTTATGACATACCACTACAAAATCCATTTTATGCCAAAATTCAAGCGCAGTAGAACCTATTAGTATTAGGAGAAAAATGCGGAAAGATGTCATATGAAAAGTATATTGCACTTTGTCCATCAAACTTAAAAATTTCTTTCGTGATGAGCTAAAAAAAACTAATAATATCGTATTCACAGTATAAAAAAATTATAAATATATATAAACATTCTTGAAAATTTATATAAAATATAGGCTGTGTTTGGTTCGCTCACGAACTAGGGACGAATTAGGGATGAACAACGGCCCACGAATAGGCCCACGTACAACTCCTAGTTCATGAAAATTGGGGGATTAGGAACTAGTCAAGAAGTTCGCGAACAGTCTAGTTCGTGGGTTGTTTAGTTCTCGCGAACTAGCCTAGTTCGTGAACTTCTAGTTCACATATGATGCCAAACACACCTTATAAATACATTCTAAGGATGTAGCTTGAGCATCTATTGGAATGATGAGCGTGGAAGATTGACGTCATCTAAAATACGGAGAGCATTTTTTACACAATTTTTGTGGGAGTTGATGCGATAAATAAATATATTTTAAGTTAATTATTTTTTTATTATTAGATATAAACGCCTTAACATTGTGTATAGAAATATAACTACTGTAGGTCGCAGAGGCATGACGCCGCTGGTCATTATTACTAGCGGGATCTCACGCATTGCACGATGTATTTTTTTATATACGGTTAGTGTATATATTTTTTTTGTTGAACAAAATGACTTGATTAGTTTATGTCTAGCGCGATAGAAAATAGTATAAAATGTAATGTTCTGATGAGTATGATGGGCCGTCTATTCCCAAATTGGTAAATAATTTATATGTATATATATTTTTTTAAAAAAACGCTAAATTTATTATTTGCATCAATAAAATAGGATATTGTTTCAAAAAATCTGTAAAATATTTAAAGCATAGGGGAAAAATTCAGAGTAAGTATTTCGAGCATCTAAATAAATATTTGATGAGAAAATAATTTAAGAAAGCTCTTTGAAAATTACAAAGAAAATATAAAATTGTTGTGATTTTTTTAAAAATATTAAAATCATATAAGATATTTTAAATATTGAAAAAATCGAAAATTATTTTTATTAACATGCCAACTATGACATCTTTATGTGACTTAAAAAAATTATATAAATTATCGTTGAAATCGAGAATTTTACACTCCCAAATTCCTCATATTTTTTGTGAGCAATCATATAAAATTTTATGCAAAAATGAGTTTTAGAAAAAATTAAGAAACTAAAATTCAATTTCTGAAAAATCGAAAATGGGTATGTCCATTTAGGACGCAATTGAAATAGTAAAGGAATGGAGGCTGTTGGCTTGTCCGGTTTTGAAGTTTCACTTTAGTCCCACAATGACAAACTTAACTATTATCCAAGCATACATATAGGCTGCATTATAAAAGGCAATTGAAAAGATGCGCCCTTGTATTTGTGGCGCTCTTTGTGTGGCAATTGAAAAGAATAATATAATATTGAGAAGTGTGTAATTTTATGAAGATCTAATTTTGATGGTTAGAAATAAATTTAGAGGCTATTTTCTTATTCCTAGCACATCCAAATAGGTTTAGGGTGTACTATCAGTCTATCATGCACGTGAGAGAAATGAATGACAGCCAAATAGGTTGGACCATCTTAGCGGTGGATCCGGATCATTAGCGAGCGGTCCCCTACAAGAATATTAGACGATTTCATAAATATTCCTTCATTAAAACTTCAAATTTTTTTAATCCTCATCTTCAAATTTGTTTATAAAAAATGCTCCTATGAATCTATATGCTGTCTCCTTCCCTTTGCTTCATTCCATTTTGATGAATTGATTACGAAGGATCTCAATTAAACAAAATGTTTGTTCCTTCGTCAAGCAGGTAACTCTCGTACGTTGTGGATAGATACGTAATATTTTCCGTAATTAGTCGGTATAAAATGTCAATAAAAAGAGACTTTTATTTTTCCTTTCTCTTTCTCTCTCTCTTTCCCTCGATTTTATGTCGTAGTTTCCAAAGTTATATTTTGGAATTAGTCTTCTTTTGAAATGAGACAAATTCCCAAGGCGGTCGCTTTACAATGTTTAACGACCAAATTGTGTTAATGTCAGAAGTTACGAATCTCTTCGTATATTATTTTCCTTTTAATTTTTTTATTGTCAGAAATGAGACAAAGATGCTTATCGTCTGAAATAAAAATATCAGTCCTTTTTTTTTCTTTTTTGCGTATAAGACAAAAGATGTTTTTGATCGATTTAGAAATACTTAAATCAGGATTGCGTACGTTTTCTTTCATTTGTTAGTAAAACAGGTCATCACTTAATAAACCTTTTTCTTAAAAAAAACACCTTAATTGCAATATGCATAGGTAGAAAACATAAAAAGTAACGTGTGAAAACTGTTATCTTTTTTGTTAATTATTATTATTATTATTTTTGTACGTCACACATGTAAAAAAAAATACGACTTTAAGATAGAAATGGATAACTATCCCAATTGAAAATACGACTAGCATGATAAAAAAAAAGGAAAAAATTATATTTGTGCTCTTTTGGTCCGAAACAGTACGTAACGGAAGGGGAGGAAAAAGTACGATGCGATGATGAAAATGAAAGGGTCGAAGCAAAAACATTTTTTATTTATTAAAAAGTGTAGATAGAGAGACAATTGAATTTAAATAATATAATAAAGAAAATCTTTTTACTAGCATATACATCTTCTAATTAAAGTCGTAAGCTAAATTTGAGAGGCACACAGTGTTTACTCACAATCTTTGACCGTAGTCTTCATGCATATACCAGCATATGCATATTCGATTCTTAATAAATTTGCAAAATCAGACCATTGTATCGGATTGTATGAAACAAACTAAATTTCAAAGAGGCAAGGAAAAAAAATTAATAAACAAAATGCACATTTTCTTTTAGAGTCAGGTGGCAATTACCACACCCACAGATTTTATTAATAAGAACATTTAATTACAGAAAGTGTAAAAAAATACTGGAAAAAAAAACTAATGCAAACATGATCAGGAGCGAACACAAGAACATATTTTCTTTAGTAAAAGGTATGGACTAGTGTCGATAGTGTCGATATTCGAGAAGATACGTTTATTGTGGGCCTTTCAAATATTTCAAGATGTTGCAGCCAGATAATATCTCAATTTTTAATAGACGGGATTATGAGAGAGAACTAGAAATCTCCAATGTCCAATGTAAAATCAAAAAGCGGGAGTTTGAACAAAATGCACACTTATACGTAGGTCTGTCAGTATTAACAGTCGTTCCGTCAAAATGGGTTTCGTTTTCGAAAACAGAACATAAACGGAACTGAAATTTGTTAACGTAAATGAAACGGACTACGGAAATAGGGATGAAATTAATAGAAAATAGTGATGGAACGTTAAATGAAACAGATTTATGTTACGTTTGACGAAACGGAACGGAAATGAAACAACCGTTTTGTTCATTTACCGAAACGAAACGGAAATGAGATTGTCTGTTTCCGCTTCCGGTATAAACGTTTGACAGGTCTACGTATACGGCTATACGCTACTTTTTCAAGATAACCGCAGTCCCTGACCCAATCTTATAAATGGATGCCTCCAGTGATTGTAACATTCTTCTATAAGCAACTAGCTTGAGGAGTGGAGAAGAGAAACCCACATATGACTATGTTTAAGTACCTATGTCGCACATAAGCAAGATTGTTGAGATGAAGAATTTGAAGAACATGAACTGGATTTTTTCTGAGAAACGGTTTGTGAGTTTGGCTCCCTTTCTGGTTTTTGTTCTGGTAATAGTTGCATTCTTCACACTGCCTGATCAGTTCACACTTCGTGCTTTCAATTGTAAAACCTCATTTCTCTTGATTCGTAATTCTTTTTGTACTAATATCGGTGTTATCATTATGCAATATGGAATTCTGATGTTGTTTTTGTTGTACACTTGTACTTTAAAGCATTGTCAGGGGAGCAGTACATAAATGGAACTTATATGCGAGATGATGGTGAGAGATTAACAGAACCAGGTACGCTAGTCATTTATTTGGTGATATTATTATGAGAAATTGTTTGATTTTGGTGAATATGTGCATGTTATACCAAAGGTTTTCATGCATATCTTCTACTTGGGTTGCTTAGATAAATTTTTGTATGCTTTCTAATGGTGAATGAAACTTTTTCAAAAAGAAAGCACCGAGATATTACATGGGAATTATGCTATGAACTCTGAAGTTTAGCAATGGATGTATAGACAATGACGTTTCGTCCATTAATTAATAAAATAATGTTCCTACCATTTTGTGAAGAAACATATTTCTTTCTTCTCGGATAGAACTTGAACAATTCTGCCATGAGAAGTGACAAGAAACTTTGGTTTTTTCGCAGACCAAACAAAAAGTAACTACATTAATAATATAGGTTGGTAGTAATATACAAAAATGAGAAGTATTATTTTCTTTTTTTGGTCCCCTGTATAGTTCTCTGTTTTTTGTACATAAAAATAAGTGAATTAGGTACAAAATATTTTGTCTACTGTATTTTCTGAGCATGAAAAACAGTTAATTATGCTTTGAACAAAATTTGGATGAACTCTGAATTAAATTTTTGTCTAAGCCGCAGTTCTCTCAGTTCTGCACCAGTGAGATAAAATAACATTAATAAATACTTGCTTCGATTACCAGTACATCTTACTTTACACTTTGATGTTGTTTCCAGTGAAGGAAACTAAAAGAGAAGATAGACAACAAACAACATGGCAAGAAGTGAATGAAATTGTACAGAAACACAATTCTTCGGAAATTAACCACAGCAATGAGTATAATGGAACTGATAATAGCCACGGTACTGATTTCTTTTATTTGCTTATTGTGAATCTTTTAGGAATAAATTTGTGTATTACAAATGTTTCTCAAATCACTGATACAGTTGAGGGATCTCCAAAAAATGTTATAGAGCAAACTCCGCCTAAGCCGATATGTGACAACTCCAACTGGCGATATGAGGCATGCGACATCACCGGTGATGCACGCACTTTCGGTATTTTCTCAACTGTTTTCTATGTGCCACCGCCTCAAACCATCAACCCAGCTGCCCAAAATTGGACCTTCGGTCCTCAATCCCGTAGAGCGGTCCAAGCTAAAAATGTCACTGTGAAATCTCTATTTTCATCTCTGGAGTCTCCTCCTTGCTCGATTAAAAATAACATGCCAGCAATAGTTTTTGCCTTGGGCTGTCTTACTGGTAATTTATGGCATGATTTCAGTGATGTGCTGATTCCATTGTTCATAAACTCCCGTGCATTTGACGGTGAGGTCCAGTTTCTGATAACCGACATGCACACCTGGTTCCTGCAAAAGTACCACCTGGTCTTCAAAAAACTTTCGCGGTACGAAATCATAAATTTCGACATGGATTCAGAAGTCAGATGCTATCCACGTGTAATGGTTGGTTTACAGAGCCATAAGGACCTCGGCATCGATCCCAAAAGAACCCCAAATGGATACAACTTGTTTGATTTCAAAATGTTCATAAGGGATGCATTTTCTTTGCCTCCAGCATTTGACATTCCTTTTAAATTGAATACAAATCCCAAAAGAAAACCAAGGGTAATGCTGGTACTGAGAAACAGGAGCCGGCGATTCATGAACGGGCCTGAAATAGTTCAAGCAGTGCAGAACTCAGGCTTTGAAGTACTTCCAGTCGAACCAACTCGTGACATGAACATCACCGAATTTTCACGGGTGGTGGATTCCTGTGATGTCCTAATGGGTGCGCATGGTGCGGCTTTGACAAACATTATGTTTCTCAGAACAAATGCTTTGATGATCCAAATTGTCCCATATGGAAAAATGGAACGTGATGCTGATAATTTTTACAGCAAACCAGCCGCTGAAATGAAGCTGAGGCACCTGGAGTATAGTATAAGTGCCGAGGAGACAACTTTGCTAGAGAAATATGGATGGGGCAATCCAGTAATAAGCGACCCCGAATCCATACACAAGCAAGGATGGAAGGCCGGGATGCGGTATTACTGGATAGAACAAGATATCAAGCTTAACTTGACAAGGTTTGCGCCTGTTTTGGTCAAGGCTCAGCAGCTTCTTCGCGAATAGTGCGAAATATGATTCCACTTTTCTTTTAGTTAGTCAAGCTTTCTGTTTATACTTTTATAGATGTTTTAAAAAGGTTTCGTGTTATTACTTTTATTTGGATCTGTTGATCCTGTTCACATATTAGGTGGTATAAAATTTGTTGAAATTGAAGGACGTGCAAAATAATAGATATTGTACGTTTAGGACACAATTCAATTTTTTTATAAAAGAAAAATTCAAGAGGATATATAAATTTTCTTATTAGTTACAAATTATTGCTATTGCTATCGTTGTCTTTGAGTACCGATTATTGGTTTAGAATTGGTTGGGAACCCTGCATCTTCTACACAACTAATAATTACCGGTCTGTGGTGTTATGCAGAAATTAAAAACTTTGAACATATCTCGTAGATGCTGTTGATTTTCAATTCGGAGACGATTATCCTAGATAAAGCAGAAAACAATATAATGATCATTGTAGCAAACATCAACACAATATAATAAGTTACCTTAACATTCTTCGTTAAAGAATATGTTCAATATAATTAATTCTAAAAGGAAAGGAAACGAAAAAAAAAGAAGAGAGGAAACCTGTATTGACTTATTATTAATATAATTAGAATATATTATTATCTATGGCTCCCTTTGGATAGGTGTGGGAAGAAGGAAAGAAGTGGGAAGAAGTATTGGAAAGTGTATAATTTTGTGAAGAGTTTGAATTATTTATAATTTTTTTTTCTTCTTTCTTCCTTCTTCTTCTTCCTTCTTCCTATATCCAAAGGCACCCTATTAGACTATGTCAACGTAAAAATAATTAAAAAGTTCGGAAAGAAAATCTAATCATATACACCTAAAAATTTACAGACCCAATTAACGTAGCATTTCACATGAAAAAAGTTGTATACTAAAAAATATCTTTGACAAATGCGCTGCAGATTTGCAAAAGGATGACACAGAACTCATTGAAAAATTTTGGACATCCGTCAGATACACGTGTCTGCATAATGTTCGCTATGTACATTTTTTTTTTTAATTGCAACAAATTGGAGAAGACAACAATGCTTTTAAATAGTAGAGAGCAAAAAGGTCTCTACATGAGAGATATTTTGTGCTTCCGACCTTCCACTTTCACATTTGTTCTTTTTGTAATGTACCGATTGAATTGATTGTACCTGTAACTGATTGCTTCCACTTCTCTTGAATCTTGATCGGTTAGAGATGGTACTTTAATATTCTGACTGGCCATACCAGGTTTCCTTTGTCTTCTTATTAGGCCATACATTGGGTCCCTTTTTCTTATTAATTTGGTTGCTTCTTTTGGTGGGATATATTATTTAGTCCATTTTCAGGCGCCTGTATCTAACACTACTTTAGACGGTGACGTTGGGCATAATACTCTCTCAATATTCCAGATAGCAAAAACCCATATTTTTTTTATAATATATGTTTTTCTCTTCTTTTTTGTTACTATATATTTTTCCCCTGATGTAGCAGTATATAATTAATACAACTATTGCATGATTAAGTGATTATTATATCTCCCAATTTCAAACTACTTAATGTGATTGTTTCAAATTCCATCATTTGCTTTTCCAGTGAAATTGTGTCAAATCTATTGGATTCTCAAATTTTGAAGAATGAACACGACATAAATATGAAAAATGAAGTCATTCTAGTCAATGATTTTCGGCAAGCATAGCTTTCAAATACAAGTTAACTAGTCTCTATTGTTTCCAATGAATAAATTAATGTATAAATGGAGAAGAGTTTGAAGACTCCTACAAGAGTTTGTTCTCTCCATGAACCATCCTGTGGGACCTACTAAAATAGTTGTCAGAATGGTAAGTGCTACCTAACAATTCTAAAGACACATGCATGAAAGTTCCAGTTTAGACTGTAGAGGTGTAGTTCTGTCGGGACTTAAATTGCTGATTAAGATTGAAAGCATAGTTTTGTTTTCTTCTCATATTATTACTGGCCAAAGCGCAAACGACATAAATCAATCATTTCACAGATAATTTGGAATTTTCTTTAACTGTCAGTCACTCCTAGTTAATCGGCTAATCCTAATCTTCCAACTGATAAGATGTTTTTGTATTTGATATTTGAAACTTCTGTTCAATTTGCAATAAAAAAAATAGTATATCCGCATCCGGAGTTAAATCAATGGCATAATTGGGAAAGTTCAAAATTTTAATTTTGATTCTGAAGTGCAATAGCCAATACTATGTGTTGAGTGTAAGGAATTTGAAGAGTAAAATTATGTGTGTGTTATACGGGTACTAATCTTTTTTTATAGAAAATCTTGGAAGTGGCAAAAATGGTTACTAGCCAGTCTATAACCTACTAGGCTACTAGCATCGGAGTTCCTGTTATATTTTCGGTCTTTGTAAAGCCCTTAAATTGGTTCTGGTCTTCCGGAGCTCCCTTATAAAAGCCTATTTACATTCTTAAGCCTATTTTATGCAAGGTATTGGACTATTGGGTTCTGTTACGCGTGTAATATAGCCCAAAGGAGAAAAAGAAAGAAAGAAGGAAAGGGAAACACAATATGAATGTATGATGTATCATATCACCGTTTTATTGAAATTTTATACTTATTAATTTTGAGTTGCGATAATAATAGCGTACACTTGAAACTTTGATATGAAATTCAAATATGTTTACAAATATTTAGTTTGTATCCTAGTCAATGGGTAGCATCAGGCGGTGAAACACAAAACAAATTTTATTGACAATTTTAACTTGAGTCGTCATGTTTTCTTTTTCAGACATTTTGATCACCATTTTATGAAACAAGAGGTTCTAATACCCAAATTATATATAAATTTTACATGAGTCTTCATTTTTACTTTAACAAGTATGTTGCATTTTAAGATTATCAAACAGTTTTTTTAATGACGAGAGAGACACAAAATATAAGCATTGTACGCATCTTTATCTTCTTGTCGGCAAGCACATATTAAAATGCAAAGTAAAATTTCCTACGTCTTATATTAAGACCTAGTAATTTTGGGTGTGTGATGACGTGATGTGAATAGTGCAATCTGTTTTTTTTCCACAGGAATTAATTTCAGCCGTTGGATCTATGATCAATGGTGTGTCTGCAATAATCTAAGATTATATATATATATATATATATATTTATCCCCTCATACGACATGCAATCTGAGCCCTCCAATTTCCGTTGATCGATCAATCTGGAATATATTCTAGAAGTTTACCCTTCTTAATTAAAAGCCATGATTGCATTGACTTTTAATTAAAAATATTTTTTGATTAAATATATTAAAAATAATTGTACCAATCATTTAAGATAGTTTTTTATATATAAAGTAAATATAAAATAGATATATTGGAAACATATATTTTTCTTTATATATTGATAGATTTAGCCATCAAAATTTATCAAATGGCGGCGAAGCCGCCTACCCTCATCTAGTCATTTAATCTATTAATCCCCGCATTTAGACCCGGATCCGAAACAACTGTGGGTAAACAGTTGTTGGAACAGTATCGGATCCTGGCCGTTCGTTTTTGTTCAGATCAATCCAGTTCGTCCGATCAAGTTAGATCTGTCCGTCCATCAGCGCGTCGGCTCAATCTTTCTAGAGGCGTTTTTTGGGCCAGTGAAAGGTCAATACACTGTGGTCTGTACTACCTCGCTGCCCCTTTCTCTCTCTTCCTCTTTCTCTTTCTCTTTCTCTTTTCTTTTCCGATTTCTCTTTTCTTTTCCGATCCATGGCGGTGGCCTCTTCTCTGGATAGGGTTTTCGCTACCAGATCTGTAACTTCTCGGTTTAGTGCCTTTCCAAAGAGGTGCTAATAATACCAACAGAGACACTAACTTCTTGACCTTTTTCGTCCTTTTCGAGTGCGTATTTAGAAGAGAGGCACTAAACCGAGAAGTTAAATTATGTAACTTCTTCACCTTTTTAAGTGCCTTTCCCTCGATTTTATCGACCTGACCTCCATTGCTGAGTCATACCAAGAGAGATTGAGAGACACAGAGAAACACGCACTCGCACGCGCACACTCGAGGAAGAGGAAGAGGAAGAGGAAGATGGAGAACGGAGGCATTAACAAGGCATCGTCTAAGCGGGAGAAGCTTATCATCGATACAGATCCAGGAATTGGTAATTTTTCTTCTCTGCTTTTTACTCAATTTCTCCTCATATTCCAAGATTTTAGCTCCTACTGCTCTCGATAGTGCTCAATTTGTCTTTATCTCACGTTTAATTTCCAAATTATTTGACTATGCTTAGCAGTTTACTACTTTATTAGTCACTTTCCATGGCGTTATGGCGTACCTTCGTTCAACTTATTAATTAATTCCGTCGTCCGACTCAAAGAACAAATATGCAATATGTTATACCAAATTACCAATTAGTGTTGAGCTTGGGAGGTTTCCAATAGCTTTAGTAATTTAGTTGTAAATAATTGTTTAATCTACAGTGCAAATTTCTTGCATGCACGGACGGAATCAAACTAGAAAAGTAACTGAATCTAACTATAGAGAAGAAAATAATAAATTAATAATAACAATCAGCAAAGCCAATTGAATTATACATAAAATAAATAGCCGAGCACTTGCGATCCTTTGTAAAGCTTGTCAATTCCAGAGGGGTAATTCCATCCTTTCATGACCCCTTATTGTGTGACAATCCTCTGTAAAGAATTCAAGTGGAATCACTAAATCTATTATTGACTTTTAAGGAATGGCCTTTCTTTTTTTTAAAAATATATATATATATATAACAAACACCTTTCTTAAAAAGGTTTAGTGCCTCTCTCGAGTGCGTATTTAGAAGATCCTTCTCTTTAGAGGTGCTAATAATAGCAGATCTGTAACTTCTCGGTTTAGTGTCTCTCTCAATCTCTCTTGCATTTAGAAGATCCTTCTGTTTAGAGGTGCTAATAATAGCTTCAAGTGTTTCGTCCTTTTTCCAAAGGGTGTTTTCAATCAAAAATGATGTATATGTGTATATGCTTTTGGTTGGGACAAGTTGACCATTCAAATTGACATTTAGCGATTTAGCCTTTAAAAGGAAAATACATTTAGTGATTTTGTTGATATGCATGATGATCTGTAGCTTTTTATGTACTTAAAAAAGTTTAGTACAGTTCTTTGCAATATTCCAGAGTCTTGCTGTGTTTGAAGTTTGTTCTACCATTTAAATTTTTTTATCTTCAAGATATACACTTAATCATGCCTTTCTTTCATTATTTTCAGGACTGAGCAGTGGGCAATACAGTCACACAGAAGGACATTTCTCATGGCACATGCTGAGGATAAGAGCACACACTTCTTTCTGTTAAAAAATGCAGCGACATAAAAGCAACAAAGGTATCCTGTGAGTGATCAAATTTAATATATTTCAGTATTTTTCTTGCTTAGTTTGTAACTCTATCGTCGTGCACAAAAGGCTATGTGGTTGCATGCATAAAATGCTTCACTTTAGGGTCCTGGTAAGTTGCTGATGTTGTCTTCTGATCATTCTTTGTATATGCATGGTGTTCGTCAGGCATGATTCTAAAATTATTCGATGCAGTTTTTTTTATTCATGCACTTTTTTTGGCGGTTCTTGCAGCTTACTAGAGAGTTCATATTTTTTCTCATTACAAATACGGATAGAACTTTCTTTTGTCCTTTCACCGAATACAATACTTAACTCTATTTCATTTTGCTGCAACAACAAGCAATCTCGAAATAACCCCAGCTTTAATATGCAGCCCACAACACCAGCACCTATTCTACAGCACCGCCTGCAACACCGAGCACAAGTCCAGCTCAAACTAAGCTGACAAAATCTACGGGACACAAAAAAAAGGTTATTTCTCTCTTATTTCTTATAAAAAAAAATCCTCCTACCAG
Organism: Rhynchospora pubera; assembly: GCA_028095005.1. Taxonomy (NCBI): domain Eukaryota; kingdom Viridiplantae; phylum Streptophyta; class Magnoliopsida; order Poales; family Cyperaceae; genus Rhynchospora; species Rhynchospora pubera. Next base: position 26,121,955 of record CM051461.1, read on the forward strand.
AATACAACATGGGCAACTGTACTGCTCAACAGGCACACGTGACATATATTTTATAAACAAAAAAAATGAAGATGAAAATAATTGCTTGCCCTCATATTCAGTAATGAAACTTTACGGTGCTAATATAGAAAAAAAATATTTATGCCTAACATGTGCCACAAATTACCTCTGTTCAACACAGCAAAGATCTTGCCCAGCATGGAATACATGGACCGGGTACAACAACAGCCTGAAAAAGACCATTTTCGGTTACAATCTGGCTGAAGACCAAAGGTACATGGTTTTCGTTATCTATACTTCTCATGTACCATCTTATGGTCACACAGCTAGAATAGCACAACAAAATCACCAATGATCATATTTTTATTGTTTATTTGCCAGCATATCTCCTGAAGATAAATAGACATACTTAGGACATGATGAGCTTGACAAGATCGGGAAAGGCAAGAAAAAGAAACCGACAGATTTCGCAGACACATCTAATCACCGCCACGACCCGTCCAGGTATGAAATAACCAAAGACCTCACCTAAGTAGTTGAGAATTTCTTTGCAAGTAAAGTGCATCCTCTTTGCTAATTTCCTCATCAAAAACAACCCTTTCAAACCTGTTTCCTTTCTGTCTTACATGCATGTTTTTTTTTGCATGGCTCATTTATTGCATGGTCATAGAATTTGAACTGCATCTGGTGATTACCATGTACACATACCACTGTTGTGTACTGTTTGAATTCTATGCCATCTCACAAGTCACATTATGTTTTGAATGTCTCCGAAGAGATCGGACTATGTTTATGAATTAAGGCTGTATGTGCTTCAAGGAGAAATGAGCATTTCCTGTTTATGTTCCTTAGAATCATGATAACTATCTCTTTCTGTAATATTTTTTAAATGGTTTATGTATATTATTATTGTTTCTCCAGCAATTGCTATTGGAATCCAGAGAACTCTGGTAATATAACTTACAAAGTGCATCATGAGTCACTGTGTAAAAATACTGGACTCACATCGACAAGAAGCTAGGGGAAAAGAGTAATTCCTTCCCAATAACGACACTTTCATCTTCACTGCTTGCACAAGATGTCAGGTAATATTGGACAAATCAGATTAGATCAGTGAAGACATTTACATGTTAAAATTTCAACTAAGTGATTAGTCGTTCACTAATTTCTAGCACAAACGTTTATTATCAGTTCAATGGCAGCTACATTTCACATGCTGAATATGTCAGACTCTTTGCGTTTTCTCAGGTATCTTTTATTCTGCTTTCATTATAGCCAATACAGATCAGTAAATTAAGGCACCATCTACTCTTTCGCATGACATTTTACTTGGCTTGAACTCTCAATTATGAAATTAGGTCTCAATCTAAAAATTTTTCAACAACTTTCTCTTTTTTAATTGTTCGCTAAATTTCCCCTTTTGCCTCAGCAGCTGAAACGAAAGAAAAAGTTGAAATTAAAAAAGACAACAACTCTATACAAGATCCTTAAGTATCCTCAAATGTATTTTTTGGAGTAAAAACAAATTTAGATGACTCATTGTAATTATTTCTATGTATTTCTCTCTAGAAGCAAACTTTGGGTCAACCTTTATCACATTTGAGATATCAAAGGTGACACTGCCCCATATACTGGCACAATAATAATGCACATAAAAAAATCTCACAAATGTAGTTATATTTGATATCAAAGATTAGTAATTGTTTCTTTTATTTTTATAGGTCATAATGAAATTCTGGCTGACATGTGAGTTTAGGGTAGTACTTTAGCGGTGGCCATGGATGGAGGAATTAGTGGCAGCAGTACGGAGACAGAGCTAGAAGGGGATGAAATCATACCTACAGTTGCTTGCCTCTCCATTCTCTATTAAAGTGGTAATAAAAGATTATTTACGAACCGTTTATTTAATTGGTTACAATTGGCTGGAATTAAAGAGGTAGTCTGTTGGAGGAATTACTTGTAGATTTTGTTAGATCTAAATTTGCAACTGGTTTGATTGGCTCTATTGCTTGAGCTGAGAAAAAAGGGATGCATAAATTTTTATATAAAAAGCTCTGTTATACTTCTATTAATTTCATTAGATTTTTATTTTTGCCAGATTGGTTAGTCTATCATATGAATGGCTTCGATTCCGATGTTTACATTTCCTTCTATTTGATTGGAAACGATGTTTAAGTAAACATCAATTGACAACAATTTTATATATTTCAATACAAATTTGTAGTGTTGAGAAATCATGATGCATAAACATATCAAACTATTTTATTTTTACCTCATTAACCTTACTCCTTATTTGATGGCCACTCATTGTTAGAAACTTATACCGTGATTTGCAAATGTACCCGAGTTTGCAGCACAGCTTGGCTGATTGAACTCAACAAAATTTGATGGTCACTCACCTCACTTAATTTGCGCCATTGGCTGACTTTCTAATTTCACCCATTGATTGGTTAGACTTTTTTTATCTCTATTTCATCCAAATGAGCCTTTTAATTGAACATTTTTACCATTGGAGAAAATAAAAGGGTTTCTTAGCATTTAGTTCATCTTTTTTCTGTTGAAATTTTCCGAGAAAATATGTTCATTTGTTTGTTTATGTCCCAAAAATTATTTTGGTTTTCTGAAGAAGCAAATGTATAAAAACTAAACTACTTTTCCTCTTAACTCTTTCCAGCTTTGTGCAATCAAGGGATATCCTGTAGGATTTATAATTGAAAAATTTATTTTGTTTCCTTTACTCTGTTATTTTTCGACATATTCACCAAATCAACCTGCAAATAAAATCAACTGTGTTGCTCAAATTGGACAAAAAAATTGAAACACAAATAGGTCGCGCAACGCGCGACACCCCACCTAGTATATGTTAATTCCCGTGGCCGATATTGTCTTCCGATATTATGTTCAATATCTGGACCGTACGTTTGATTTTCATTCATATCTGATCGTCAAATTTTTTGCCTCAGCCATCGCCTCATTCTCTCTCCCGATCTCTAAATTGAGATTCGCTGCTGTGTCGCGCGGTATGCTGGCCGTTTGATTAAGATCCAATGGACAAGGGAGCCCCGTGCATGTAACCTAGATTGGTAGGCCCGTAAAAGATGAACCGTCCGATCAAGATCAGACGGCTCGTAGTGTGCGACACGCGGTGTAGCGCAACAGCGAATCCGGATTGCCGATCTCTTATTACAACTTCTCCCTTTCACCATGTCTTCATCTCTTCCGATGCCTCTCCATCGGAGTCACGGCTCTCATCCTCTTCTCACTACTAGAATGTCAATTATTTGCTTCGCAAAAAGGCGTCCCTATTCCGACACGAAATGCTATCTGCGTCCACCTAAAGACACTACCCAAGCGACTCCGATACTCTAGCCGCTAATAATAAATATCTGTGTCGCGAAGACGCGGATTACTTAACGCGTCCCTATATCTGTGTCGGGATAACGACGCATACCATGTTCTCTGATCGCTTAATGAAACAATAAGCGCGTCTCTATTTAGAGGTTACTATGTCGGTATACCGACGCCTTTATTAAGCGACCCAGATAATATATTGTCAGAATTTATTGGGGCCCACAAACTATATTTGTCGGTATACTCACACCTTTGATCAGCGACACAGATAATATATTGTCAGAATTTAGCGGAGCCCGTAATTTATAATAGTCGGTATATCGACGTCTTTGATCAGCGATCCAAATGATATATTGTAAGATTTAGCAAGGTCCACCATTATTTAATTCATATAATTTTAATTATTCACAGCTATTTGGATTTCTCAACCATACACATTATTCACATTGAATTAAACAAAAATCACACAAATATCTATTATCAATTGAATTGCAAATCAACAACCAATAAAAATAACAAACATGCATATGTTTTGATACAAACCAGAATTCAAAAAACATGAAAATTTAAAAGGAAGTCATCTTAGAAACTGAAAATGAAATGGAAAAAACTAATACCACTACAACTGTTAAAAGGAATTCCAACTTTTCTCTTACATTAACTCGATTACAAATCCTTCTCTTACTTGACATGCACTTATTCAATTCACCAATAATTTTTAGCCCTAAAAAAAGTAGTACATAGTAAGATTGCATGACTTACAAAACTTGCATATTCTAAAATATACCAAAAAGACTAAAAAAAATAAACCATGCAATTCTAAAAAGAGTATACACTACATTATATTTGACTATTGACCGAACAAGTTTAGTTCTAAAAAAAATCACTTACCCAATATAAAAGTTATTAAGTTCATAACTAGGGATGATAGATATTGACACGGTACGAGGCATTTCAGATCTTAATAACCAAGCTCGATAGCTTCTGGATCTTTCTTGCTCACGAGGTAACAAATCTGAAATGGAAATAGAAAATGCATAATTAAGAAACAACTACTAGCATATATATAATTTACCTTAAAAAATAGTAATCTTACTCCCTTTCATGCAATGCAAATAATTTGTTTATATTAAGTGTACCTGACATAAGGATATAATAAAAGACAACGTATTGTAAAATAATTGAAAATATCTCACTTCTCATGAATTTTCTGGTATTTCTACATCATCAACATCCAAAAGAACCACATCTGCTACCTAAATTAAGAAAAAATCAATTTAATAAGCAATAGAACATGATTTCTAAGTCCTTTTCTAAAGTTGTGAAGACAGAATGCATGGAATTATTACATTGGAAAAAAAAATAAAAATTAAAGTTGAATCACCTTTTCTGAGTCAGAATCAAGTGAACATTCAGATATTTTCCTTCTACAATTATAATATTAAAGTATTACAAACAAAATTTCACAAACATATATCAAGCTTTGGTTTTTTCACATAAATCAACAAAAAATATATATCATAAGACCATGGAAGTAATATTGACAAAAATTTCAAATATGCATCGGACATTGACTACAAAATTCTAAACTTCATGCTTTTATTTTGGGAATAGTTACGCAAGTCATCTGCATACCTTTGAAAAGAAGGAAGGTTTGTTGCGAGAGTTCCTTTCAGGGGTGCGTACCGGCTCGGTAAGAAGCTGTATGGGCTGGCTTTCGTAGCTTCTTTCTTTTTCTTAAGGTTTTTAAATTGCATGGTATATCCTCCTGCTGGTGTTAAGTTTATATCTTCATGTTCATCAAATTTTATCACACCATTAGATCTTTTGGTATAATGAATTTAAATAGAAAGAAATGTCTAGAGTATAGATACTTTGGATACATAAATTAAGTGGATTAGAAAATAACTTTTCTTTATAAAATTCAGATAATAACCTTTCTTTATTAATCGGAATGCAACAAATCCATGATTGTCATCCTCCCACATGTACACCGGTGAAATTCCTGAAGCAGCTTGCAAGAGCAAATTAATATATGACAAGTTTGCATATGACAAGTCTCTTAACAAACAAAAATAGTGATACTTGATGCATTTGTGATATTTATTTTAGGACTGCCATTATTCAACCAGTTTCTCTTATAACAATGTTCATATATAATAGAAATTGACACTGTTTGCCAAATGGGAAGTACTTAACTTAGCATGCAAACCTCTCTATATCTTTTACGTTGTGCCTGTAGACTTCTCTGTTAACTTTGGGTAAAACATCTCCTACGTAAAATAAAAGAAACATACTTATAAACAAGATATTAACATGTAAATAGAACCAATGTGTGGATAGAACTAACAAGTGGATAAAAATAAAAGAAACATACTTTGTTCCTGTAGAGTTTGGCCCTAGAAATAACATGTGGATAAAAAAGCAAAGAGATTAGACAAGTATCAACACACAACATATAATCAATCAAAAATTCAGATTACGGACATAGACATACACAGATCAATCAGATTTCATAAATTCCACAAGTTACACAGATACTCAGATCATTCAGATCACAAACACTCAATTAATTTACATCCTCACAAGAGATTAGACAAGACTTACCAAGGACAACAAGATGGAGATGAGAATGGTCAAGGAGTGAGTTGATACTTGCTGGCTGGCCTGAAGCTTATCAAATCAAATTTTGGAGCGGATTTCAGATTCGGATGAAGTTAGGGTTTAGAGGTGGCTTTTGGAGTTGCAAGAAGTATATGAATGGAGGAGTTGAGGCCACGAAGGTTTAGAGTTACAAGGGAGGTGGACCGATTTGGGACTGAACCAGTGGAGGAAGGGATTGGCAGAGCTCCCATGGGCCATGGCGAGGGGGCGAGTCAGCCGAGAAGGAAAGAAGAGAGGAAGAGGTGAAGGGGCCGAGTAAAAGAGAAAGAGAGGAGTGAGGTGAAGGGGTGTGGCCGGGTTCGAGGGCGGAGCCGGTGCTCCGGCGCTGTATAGAGGGAGGTGGCCGAGAGAGAGAGAGAGGGGCGACGGCAACAAGGGGGTAGAGTGGGTACGGAGAGAGAGCAAGATAAGGGGGAGAGGTTTTTAGGTTTAAGTCCCGTAAATTCCTTCTAACTTATCTGTGTCGGCCCACCGACACCAAGTTAAAGCCCTCCCGCCCACTTTTTTCTTTCTGCGTCGCTACTTGATTTAGCGACTCTAATATGTCGGTGGTCCGACACAGATAAACGAAATTCTAGTAGTGTCTCCTCCATCGAAAGTCCATCTCAACTCCTGCAAGTCCTCTTTCTTCTCCAACCAATCCTCTTCCTCCGCCGAACCCGTCCCACCTCAAGTTCCGTCACCGCTTTCTCGCTCCATACCTTCGTTCAATGAATGGCTGCTCCTCCGCCTTCAGCTCCTTCCCTTTCCTACCGCGCAATCTCCTGTCCCGCGCGATTTAAACAAGTGTTGCTTGACATTTTCTCCTTTGCTGCACAATTCCGCCACAATTCGATGAGCTTCATCGTTGCTCTTCTTCAGCAAATTACCTTCCAACAAAGGTAAGAAAGCTCTAAATATGACTAATCATATTTAATTTCCATCTTTTTAACACAATTCACCCTAAGATAGAGTCGTTAGTTCTTTCCTTTAGAGGTCATGGTAGCACCATGATTAATTAGATGCCTGTACATTTTGCCTCTTTAATTAGTTTTTTCATATCTTTAATTAGAATTAATTTGAGACCATGGGTTCGCAACTTTGTGAGGGTGTACCAGTAATGGCACTAACAAGTATTGGTATCAGTGAAGGTGGGAAAAGGGGCCTCAAATATTGATGTGTTATAATGATGCTGCCAAAAGGTATTTTTGAAAAAAGTATTAATTCTTATAATCATTTAATATGAAATTTTCATTCTATATAGTATCGAATACATATTTTATAATCTGTGATTTTGACATAATCCCAGGGTCAATTATGTAAAAACACTTTCCTGTTAATAGGTCCTAGCATAGCACTGTTTAAGTATGACCTTCTCTGTTAAACTGTTTCAGTTGAATAAATCCATTAATATCATATTTTAGGATGCATCAGGGTATGTTATACAAATGTCATAATGGTTCTCTTTACTGTTGATTGTTGGCTTATTGTAGATTAGAATTCTTAAATAAATTAATTATTAGGTCACATTTAGATAATTTAAAAGTGGAGGACTGATTTACAAAGGTTCATCCAAGTTGTCAGAAGCTTGTCAGGCGCAACAACTGAACAGAACATATCACATTTGGAAATTACTAAGAGTTCAAGTAGGAAGGCCGTGTTGACAAATATCAAATAATTAGGTGGACATAATATGCATAGAGAGAGCATTTTGTTTATTGTATTTGTGCAAATGTCTTTATGGGTGCGTTTGGATAGGTGTGGGAAGAAGGGAAGAAAGGAAGAAGTGGGAAGAAGTATTGGGAAGTGTGTAATTTTGTGAAGAGTTTAGATTGTTTATAATTTTTTTTTCTTCTTCTTTTTTCTTCCAACGATCCAAACGCACCCTATAAGTAGCCAAAGGAAGTGTGTAATATCAATTGTTTAACTATGGCAAACCATCTCTGGTACCATGTAGTCGACCATATGTAATGTAGAAACGAAATTTCAAGTGTATACTGTGTTTAAGACTTTCACAAGCTTGACTTTATAAAAGAAATACCAAATAATAAATACAATTCTATAATCCCAAACCGAACTGAATCAAACTTCTCTCTGGCTCCGTTTGGATGCGTTGAGAATAAGGTAGGAAGAAGGAAAAAGAGAAGAAATTTATTGGGAAGGGGTAAATTTATTGGGAAGTGTGTAACTTTTGTGAAGAGTTTGGATGGTTAGAAATAAATTTATTGGTAAAAAGTGGTTATTCCTTATTCCGGGAAAAAGCCATCCAAACGGAGCCTCTGAATCACATTTGGGAATTAAGAATTATATGTAATAACCTGGTACCAATATCGGTACTGGTATAGTCCAAAAACATTGTAAATAAAGGATATTGGGATAACTATTCAATGAATGTAAATCAAACGTTACCATTTCAGTTGACATTTAAATTTCATATTCATGAATCAAATAAATACTTACATCTTGACTGCTTAATTATTTTTTGGTTGAAAATTTCTAAAAGAAGTAATTAATAAAAGAGACTAATTATATTTATCTTTTGGTTAAAAACACATTTGGTACAAACAGAAGTACCGGACAGTACAAGTTTAATTAGCACATATGGGTAGTTGTTGCTTGGCTGAACTTATTAGAATGGTCTTATTGTATCCCTATTTTAAACCAAATTACACAATTTGTTTTCTAATAAGAAAAATTAATTTAAGTTAAAAACTTCACTAGAGACCAGATATAGATACAATTAGTATCCTTACATAATTAAGTGGTACCAAACTTCTCTCATGGCCCTAATTTTAATATTTAATTTTACTTTTTTTACACTATTAATTTTTTTTTTAAATAGACATAGAGTGGAGATGAATAACTAAGCTACTTGAATCTATAAGAAAGATAATAAGCTCAATAATTCAGATATAAGCTTTAAATAGACATATAGCATTTGGCTCTTACGGAAACGAGAGTAGCATTACCAGATGCTGCAAAAAATTTCGATAAAAAGACATAAATTGATCGCAAAAGGAGGGAGCAAGAGAGAACTTTTAGATAATTCAAGCAAAATATCACATTTGTTAATAATAAAAAATTCGCTATGACGCGGCGAAGCCGCGTTTTCCCACCTAGTAATATTTCATGTTACGTCACCTAGAAATTGTATGGAGTCTGGCGAATTCACATCCTCTGCCGCGCACGGCTGGCCGTACTTTTCATCCAGACCGTCTGATTTAATCTGAACGATCCCTAAAAAATACCGGATTGATAGGCTCGAAAAAATTGAACCGTCCAAATCAGATCGAACGGCTCGTATGAGAAGTGCGACTATGTCGCGCGGCAGAGGATACGAATCCGGAGTCTGGCTGTCTGGGATAAAAAAAAATATCCTTCATGTGAAGTCGCCTTCTTTTGTATGGACTTGGTGTATAGTTTTTATTGGTGCTTCAGCTATGCACTTTATGTATTGTGGGATCTGTCGTACTCTGGTCTTCAAATATAAAGAGTAAATTTATTGTGATTTGTGAACTATAGTTCATATAAGTTTTTGTATACTATGATCGTTTTACTCGGTGGTTTTATAAATTGATAAATTTAATTTAACCAATTTAATCTATATATGAAAATCTCATAGCAAACAAAAATTTATAATTTTTTTATTTTTTTACTATTTCTATCGAATAGTAAGTTTTTTTTAGATTTGCCAATTTTCAAAATCACCGATCAAACGATCATGGTGCACGAAGCCTTCTATGCATCATACACTACATAAAAAAAAGCTTTAGCACCGCCACATAAACACATATTTTTAAGAAAATTGGTATAAAAAAATAAACGGTGTAATTTCGCAATTATCAGAGTTTATTATTAGCATTGGTTTTTCTAAAAAAATCGGTGCTAAAAGAGTTGTAGAAAAAGAAAAATAAACTACAATTTCTCTTTAGCACCGATTTTTTAAAAAATTGTGATATTTGATGGCATCCTAAACTTATGGCACCGAAATAGAAATGGCTTCATGCACATGAGTTTGGAGATCCACTCTTTTTTTTTACAAAAATGCCTTCACGTTCCAAATTGAATTGTGAATTGAGCTGAGAGACGTAAATTAAAGGAATACAAGGAGTATTTCGTCCACAAAGGATTAGATCTCCTCAGAGTGCATGATGAAGCAATTCCCACCAACCCTCCTCTTTTTGGGGACGTTTGGATGGGTTGGGAATTGGGAGAATAGTCAATTCTAGGCATAAATTTATTGGGAAGTGTGTAACTTTGTGAAGAGTTTGAATTGTTTATAATAAATTAAATTCCGGAATTTGTTATTCTTGCAAATTCCGGGTTCATCCAAACGCCCCTTAGTTCTAGCACATCGGTGAGATAATGATTACTTTATTTCTTTATTGGTACTCAAGCAAAAAGAAACAAAGAAAAAGATTAATTCATCATGCGCTAATTAATCGCATGACCAAAGTTAAAATACAGAAAACCAAGCACTAAAGCAAAACAAAATGAAAGCATCACAGTAACATCCTTTTAATCAAGTAAATTAAAGGACAAGTGCGGTGTAGATGAAGATTAATTACCAATCTGGCTTCTTCATAGGGGTGTAGTATCCGACGATTTTAAACTCAATCCAAAGCTCGTTCTCATCTAGCGAGCTCAACTTTCTTCCATACATTTGGCCTGTTGCCAGCGAGAACACCCCGGTCCCTCCAACGATGGCGAACTCCCTTGGAGTAGCCGTGATTTTTTTAAACCGAAAAAACAGAAAATGTTATTTTAATATAAAACCTGCGACTGAGTAAATTAGAGGAATGAACATGTCAGGGCGCAGGTAGCCTGCGCGGGTTCTGACGGCGCCATTGGCAGTGGCGCGGGCATGACAAAGCCATTGGCAGTGGCGCGGGCATGGCAAAGCCATTGGCAGTGGCGCGGGCATATCCTGCCCAAGCCAATCTGACTGGCGCAGGCACACTGTCCTTTTTTTTCTTCCCTCCATTGCTTTCGTGTTCATTTATTTTTTACCGCATGTTGACAAACTATAAGGCAGCTGGGTCGAACAAGAGGAAGGAAACGTCACTTCAATACAAAGAATCTTTAATTTTATATTTTCCAAAACATGGGTGGGCCAGGACATTATTTAATTAAAAAGAAATTTTGTATGGCGCGGGCAGCTGCTATAAATAGAGCATTAGTCCCAGTTTTGAGAACCATGAATCACAAGTTCAAAACCACAATGTTGAAGTATTAGGAGCTAGAAAATTTTATCTCTTTCCATTTGTCTTTGTAAAAAACAATGTTTACTACTACCAGTAGGGTATATTTAAAATAGAGGCATCACTGCATACAATTCTTATGGCTATTTATCGAGATACTTCCAAGGAGTTGCGGTTCCCTAACCGCTTATGACTTGGGTTCAACGGGCTTTGACTACTCCGGCAGTACGAGCACGATTGAAAGATTTAGGAATTAGAATCTCGACAACTAGAGCGGAAAATTTTGTTCTCAAGTTTATGTTTTATTTGAATAAGTGAAGTTGTAAATTTCCAATGTAAAATTAATTTTAATGAAATGACAATTTAAATTAATTTTACAGAAGTTGTGCATTTATTTTTTAAATATAAAAAATATTGAGACTTTCTTTAATCATGTATAATATTGTTGAATTAGATTTTGTTTAAGTGCATTTATTGGGACTGGTCTTTGTGCACAGCAGCACAAGCCCGAATATTGTTGATACTCGAAATGAATGGATTTCTTTTAAAAATATTAAATGTCGGGCCTTCTTTATTCAAAATAAAATGAAACTTGAAAAGTCAAAGAGAGAGAGAGTAAAGGTAGTAAAGCTGAAAAGCAAAGTCGCAGGCTCGCAGCCTAGAAAGATTCTATTTGTAAATTGTAATGTGACTAGATTCCTACTAACAAAGCCAATGGTATTGGCGCCTGTATCGATTCCTGCTAAGGAAGCCAATGACATTGGCGCGTGTGTGGACTATAAATATCACTCCTCTTTCTCAGAATCAATATATAAATCAGTATTTTAAAGTTATTGTATAATTATTTTTTAAATTTTCACTATACTAAAAAATCGTGATTGGTGTTTTTCTCAAGTTGATTAATTTCATGAAGAATGTTTTGTATTTTTTTTTAATGATGATGTAATAGTTGTGAAATATAAAATTTAATTACAATTTCGTCTTGCTCTGGCATGTTGTTTTTCTTTATAGTATAATTTTTTTTGTACAATACAAGCCTTAAATAGTTAAATTCTATTCAATGTGTTCAGCCAGATTAATACTTCTGAGAAGTTGCGAAATTTTAAAAGGGCCACGCCATTGGCACTGGCGCGGGTGCCTGACCACTAGACTGTGCGCCAGTGCCTGACCACTAGACTGTACAGGCCTGAAAGTCTATTGAATGTGTTCATCCAGATTCAGGCTTTTCAAAAGTTGCGAATTTTAAAAATGGCCACACCATTGGCACTGGCGCAGGTGCCTTAGCAGATCCAGTTTTAGTGGCGCAGGTTCAACCTATAAAAATAATCGTTGCTGAGCATCACATAGCACTTCCAATTATCTACATTTCATTCCATGTCCATCGCCAGAAGATCTTTCCAAAAAGATCAAATATGGATTGGAGTATTAATTTATATGGTTGTTGGTGCAAGGAAAATAGCCATAAGAATTGTATGCGGCATAATTTTATAATAATATTGGGTCGCAGGCAATTCTTATGGTTACTTACGTTTCACCAATATTTATGTTAAAATTTCGTTGTGAAATCTTACGTAAATTAGAGCACATTCATTTTTCATCATTTCCGACACCTGCATTTTTCAATGCCAGATTCTTCACTTTGTAGAGTTGGAAGATAGAGATGGCAATGCGTGTGTTCTCCATGACAATCCCATTTTTCTTGTATGAGGTGGTGATTGTTTTTATCATTTCATCCCAGTTGAGTGACGCACTGGTATTTTTTACGATTGGTGTTTTTCTCAAGTTGATAGTTTTAGAAAAATTATTGTATAACTTTTTTGTTTTATTTATGTAATGTAATGCAAATTTGTATTGAGTGCAACATTTTGTTCAATTGTTAGCTTAATTATTAATATTTTTAATAATATTTACATTATTTTTTAGGCTATGTTATTATTTTATTTGCAATTGAATTGGCTATATTTTTGGACCAAGTAGGGATTGTACGGATTGTAATAATATATTCACTGATGAATGCATTTATTAGTAATTTATAACAACACAGATAGTAAATTGTGGCAGTAGTTATTAGATGAGAGGAGTGGTGGATAGTAATTAAATTGTAATTTTAATGCGGGAGCTCTGGTTGGTTTTTATGCGCGCCAAACCCACTGGCGCGGCAATGGTCAATATACCCGCGCCACTGGACCACAGGCCCACCACAACTGATAGCGTCGTCGGTACAGTAATTGAGCGGGAAAGGGAATAAAGAAGAGTTGGTGAATTTTTTTAGGAAGGGCGGACGGAAGAGAAAATTAAAGAAGAGTGAGTTTACTATTTTTATAATTGGTATACAATTATATTTTCAATAAAGTCTTCTACTACATTTCATTGTTTGTGTATTACGTCTTGTAATACACAAGAAATAGTTGGAAAAAAATTATTGTTTCAAATTGGAAATTAATTTTTTTAAGAACTCATTATTGAATATTTTTGAAAAGAAATTTGGAGGTGTCCAATTGAGCAGAAATAATACGTGTTTAAAATTAGAATATACTTGGTTTCTCTTATTGTTAGATCATACCACGCATAGTACTTTGGACCAAAAATTAATTTCCATAAAATTTCCATTTAGACTATGCCAACGGAGCATCTTTCCGGCGATGGTTGTGGTATTGGCACCTCTACGCAAGGTCCTGCCGATGAGCGGGATCCTCAAAAGGTGCTTTACCTTTCTCCACAGAGACATCGCGTGCACCATTCGCCAACAACCGTAATGTTTCATTTAAATAATGAATTTATATTTTGGTATTTAAATGGTGAATTTATATTTTGGTATTTAAAAATATGCAGAGAGATAAAAAACCTATTAGATTTCGGACACATCGTCCACTAATGAATTACACACTTGATATTGAGGACCGCATGAAGACCTTAGGATTGTACCATTTGGTTAGGCTACGAGAAATTTATCCTGATGAAGAAGAGACACAACAAGTTAAGATTGACACTGGATTATTGACTGCTTTGGTTGAGTTTTGGAGACCTGAAACTCACTCCTTTCATTTTCCATTTGGAGAGATGACCGTTACCCTAGAGGTAATTAATTTATTTAAGTATAACATAAATTAATAATTTCATAATACTATACATTTAATAAAATGTGATATTTTCGTAATTAAACAGGATGTAGCATGTCTTTGGGGTTTATACACAAAGGGAGAACCCGTTACGGGTTGGACTGATAGAGACTGGTTGGACAAAATTCGTTATTTAATTGGACAAGAAAACATCGAAATTCTATATCGTGTATTGATGAGGTTGTCTGTGCTATATCGTGTGTCTATAAAACTGTAGACATCGAAATTCTTGTGCTGGCACACTGCAATGACATGAGCACAAGGTAATCCAGTAAGCTGCGGTTTTTGACAATCGCATGAACAGTACGGGTCTGGCAATTGTGGATCATCTCTTGTAGCCTCTCCTTGAGAAAGATTAACGGTGTATTTATATGGCCCATAAGTTTCACCGTGTAACCTCTCACCATAAGTTTGAACTTCATACTCTCCGCGATCAGTTCCAAGCGGAATTGTTGTCATTCGAACTGCAATTGTATTAAAAATGTTAATGAAAGTATTTTAAATTATGTAAAATTAATATACAATTATTAATTAAATAAAAAATGTTACCAGCTTTATCATCTCGTTTTTCTAGGATATCCAAAATCTTGTCTGGCCATTGTTTTCCGGCTCTCTGCAGTCGGAGCGCTTCCATCTTTCTTTTGTCAAACCATTTTGCACATTTGTACCATGTACCCTCCACGATTGCAACAACTGGCAAACTTCGTTCCACTTTGAATACACTGTTCAAAGCTTCTGAACCATTGCTTGTCATGATACCCCATCGATGCCCTCCATCATAGGTCAGCGCCCATTTACCTAAGTTTGGTTGTTCTGTTGGATCTTGTTCACGTCTTTTTCCACACTTTTTAAGGAAATCATAAGCTTTCCTATTGGACTTTTTCAAAATGCGCATTCGTTCTATAAAACGATGAAGTTTCTTCCTATTTGCTATCCTTTTTTTAAATTCATCCTTCAATGTGTCTTTGTTAGTCCCGGGTTTCCTAGCAACCTTAAATAAATTTTCTGCAACATGTTGCATGCAGTAACGATGTACAGCCTCTCCTTGTTGTTCCGACCATCCTAGATGAGATCGATCGAAAACTGCTTTTATTCCCTTATGACGGTCAGATATAATACAAATTTTCATGTTAGATCCAATGACATTTTTACGAACCCAGAGAAGAAACCAACCCCAATTATCTAAATTCTCTTCATCTACCAATCCAAATGCTAAGGGAAGAAGTTTATTTTCCGCATCGTACCCGCATGCCATGAGTAACCTTCCTTGATAACGACCAGATAAGAACCCGGCATCAATGGTTATAACAGGTCTCATGTATTTGAATGCTTCAATACATGGACCGTAAGCCCACGCTGCACTTTTAAACAATTTTACATTATTATCTGTTGTATCATGCGTTATAATTTTGTATTTCGTTCCAGGAGTTGATATAGATATAGCCTCTAATATCTGCGGAAGTACTGTATATGACCCTTCCCATGTTCCAAATAATTGTTCGATTGCTCTCTCTCGTCCACGCCAAAGTTTGTTATATGTTGGAAACACACCGGGATACCTCGTGGTAATAAGCTGACCTATCTGCTTTACAGTTAGGGAGAGATCATTTTTTACGTTCTGTCTGACACAACATGCAATCAAACTGGCTGTCAGTTGGTCATGCTTGCGGTCTCCCGGTTTTCTCCTACATGTGTGGGGGGTTTTGTTTGTTTTGATGATCCATGCTCGACCAAGGGATTCGGGTCTGGCGTACAATCTCCATTTGCAACCGAGACTTTGGCATGTCATCACGAGTCTCGTGTTGCTGGTTTGGGACGCTTTCAGTAGTACGTTCTTCCTAATAGCCCAATCGTAAATCGCAAATTTTAGAGCTTCTTTCGAAGGGAATATTCGATTTTCCTCCAATTCAATTTCGGGCCCCAATCTTTGATCTTCACCTCCTAGTTGGTCAAACATGTCAATATCATTCAACGCTCCCACAGGATGACGCCTATTAGTTCTACCAGTAACCAACAAAGTTGTGTCACTTCTTCGAAGCTCTTGAAAGGTCTCCACATCTGATAAATCGGAGGGTTCTGTGTAATCCTCCCCTGTTGAAGGATCCGATAGGATAAATGGTCCAGGATCTTCCGCCTCCTCAGCGTCACCATCGCTTTCAATCTCAACTGCTATTGCTGGAACGTTATTATCGAAATTTGGACTAACAAATCCTTCAGGACTACTTACTCTTAAATTTTGACCCACACTTAGGGCCAAATCCGCACCCATATTACTGTTGCAATCTTCTAGAGGAAACACAGGATTTTCTTCACATGTACTACTACTCTCTCCCAAAAAATTAAAAAAAGTCGTGCTTTCAACTGGTGGCTGAAATGCTCTTGGTACAACCCATGGGTCAAATGGGCTTGGTTGACCTATGGTATACCATTGTGGATATTGACTACCGGCACCGCTTGGATTATATAATGGTCTTGGTTCAATTGGCGCATGCCATTGTGAATATTGACCACCTACACCACTTGGATTATAGAATGGTCTCGTCCATTGTTGTTGGTATTGAGTGGCATCACTCATAGCCATACGCAGTGACGGATCTAGAATAAAATTAAGCATGGGTACAATAAAAAAAATTATTAAATTTAATTTAAGATATATCAATTAAAGATATTGACCTCTGATTTGTTTCGTTTTAGACTGTATAATTACACAATGTTTTATGATACAAAAAAAAACGGTTAAATATGAAATTGGGTCAAAAAATTAAAAGAAAATGGAAAAAATAGAGGCAAATATTCATACGGAAATCAACATTTAATTAAATTTATGTATAAGATATCAAAATCCTTTTCATATAGAAATGACTAAAAACTATGTAGTCTTCTTCCTTTTGAGTTATGCTTTAAGATATATCAATTAAAGCACAGGCACATCTACCAAATTAAGCATAAGCATTTGACTAAGTCTTTTGAACAAAAAGGAAAATTAATGTTGGATTTAAGATTTGGGAAAAAGAAGGGCAGGCTAGCATTGTACCTTGACCATAACTTTCACGGTAGCCCGTTTCACTGCTCGGATAGCTGGGAAATATACCAAAGGTACTACCTGCTTCTTCAGTAGTATCATTTCTATTTGGCTCTTCGGGATTATTAGATTCTACAAAATGAGTATTTGGATAGAGATAATTTGGATTATATGGTATCATTATGTAAATATATGGGTTGGTACTTTATAAATAGCTGAGAGTAAGAACTTGCATCCAATTGAAAATGATGTGCTTTATATAGATTGTGAAGACACTAGGCAGGCATATTGGCGCCACTACAATCTAAGTGTACAAAGATAATGCGCCCTTTGCTTTATTTGTCCCATCCATACAAAATTTCTTTTTAATTAAATAATGTCCTGGCCCACCCATGTTTTGGAAAATATAAAATTAAAGATTCTTTGTATTGAAGTGACGTTTCCTTCCTCTTGTTCGACCCAGCTGCCTTATAGTTTGCAATTTCTTTTTGTCAACATGCGGTAAAAAATAAATGAACACGAAAGCAATGGAGGGAAGGAAAAAAAGGACAGTGTGCCTGCGCCAGTCAGATTGGCTTGGGCAGGATATGCCCGCGCCACTGCCAATGGCTTTGCCATGCCCGCGCCACTGCCAATGGCTTTGTCATGCCCGCGCCACTGCCAATGGCGCCGTCAGAACCCGCGCAGGCTACCTGCGCCCTGACATGTTCATTCCTCTAATTTACTCAGTCGCAGGTTTTATATTAAAATAACATTTTCTGTTTTTTCGGTTTAAAAAAATCACGGGAGTAGTCAGCTGTAGCGCTCGCCCCATCCCCATAAGTGTCGACCCCTTCAACCTTATATATATATTTACATTAATTATGTAAATTATGGAGATACTTCATAGTGCATTAAGGCTTCCTATAGATGTAGGTATATACGAACACCAAAATATGCACATATTTTTAACGTATTTTTTTATAAGAACGCAATGGGTTTTTCCTACTGGCGATCCTGCATATGTATAAACAGTTCAAATCCTGAAAATAATAAATAAAAAATATATATATATATATATATATATATATATATATATATATACACTCTCTACGATGTACTTACGCCGGTAGCTCAAACTCTATGTTGAAAGACAAGTGCCAGCCAAATGTTTTCTGATCTGATTGAGTAGCAACACCTTGTAAACGTGCAATGAGATTCGTCCCGTTAAGGTGACCCCACAAGGGCACATCCATGATTAAAACTTCACCAAAATTCGGGAAATCAGAATTTGGGTTTGCTGCTGCTGTTGTTGTACTGTTGGGACCCGTAAAGATCTCGTGGAAATACACATGGAAGTAGAATTGCTTCCGATCGGCATTTAACTGCAGAGGAAGGGCTTGGAATGGACACCACTCTTCTTTGTAGGTGAATTGAGTATTTTGAAAGTCTTCAATGGCGATGGTTGTTGATACAAGGAGGGAGAAGATAGAGAGAGTGAGAGCAGCCATGATTTTAGATTTTTTTTTTTTTAGGCTTTTTTGCCTCTAGCATTGATGGGAAAATGCTTGCTTGACAAGTTGACATTATAGAAGGTGGGCCTAGAAACGTTTTTTTTTTTTTTTTTGGGTCCCCTTTTTGGGTGATAGAAACCCGTGGGCTGGGTCCAGCAGAAATATATGCTAGATTAAATTCCTACGTGCTTTGTAAGAATTAACTTTTAGGTGATATGAATTATCATATGATTGTGTTATTTAATTTATAGGTACATGACCTGTACAAGATAAGATTTGAATGGGAACCTCAGTCCGAGACTCTGAGGTCATGTCACCTATGACTATGCCAGTCAAACGTGGCCCAATAGCACGGTATTGTCCATTTCGTTTGTCGTTCTGTTAAGAAAACGATTTCAACATTTCATTTCGTTAACCGTTTCATAAAACACATAAATTTGTTCCATTATTCGTTCCACTTAACATATTACACACAAAATGGTTTGAAACTTGGCTGAAACGATCAAAATGGTACATATTTGTATTTTGTTTGCCGTTTCGTTATTGAAACAAAATCTATTTCGCTGCCGTTATTCGTTTCGTTAGGCCTTAATGAAACGGCATAACGTAATTTTTTTGCCGTTGATAGGCCTACCAATGACAATGATTCTTTCTTGATTGTGAATATATATATATATATATTTGCAGTCAGTAGAGAATTGCAATTTTGCAAGTTCAATATTAATCTTTGGGCTACTAGTGGGTCGAATCTGTCCGTGGGCTCACGGATCAGACATCCTATTTTTCATGAGTGGGCCGAGCTAATTTCAGTTAGGGCCTAAAACTCGGTTCGGCCCTCAGGTTTCATCATGCTCGATTGAAACTCGACTTTTCCTTCCTCCGGCCCTCAGTCCTAACTAACTCGAGTCAAGGGATTGACGCTGCGCCTCTTGAATCTCGACAATCTCAACTCTCAATCTCTCAAGCTCGCCATCGCCAATGTCGCCTCCGTCTCTCTCTCACAACTTCTCTCTCCGTCTCTATTGAAAGTCGCTCTCTCTTGCGCAAGCGCCGACCTCCACCTTCTTTCGCTCTGAATTGGGTAAGCTTTCTTGTACTCTCTCTCTCTCCATCTCTGTTGAAAGTTGGCTCTCAGTTGGTGTTGAAGCCAAGCAAAAAAGCTTGGATTTGGTTTTGGGACGTTTAGATTTTTGGATTTTTGGGACTTGATGAAGAATTATGTTTTAATTTTTGCTCATACTTGTTTCACATGTACGAAAGTTTTGAATTTTTCATAAAATCAATACAAGCCGAGCACTTTATCTAATTTAACAACTTTGGTTTGATAATTGATAAGAAATCAGTTTGTTGTTTTAGGAAAATTATAAGTACTGGTATTGTACAGAAACAGTGTTAACTTTGGTTTTGGGGCAAATTTGAAGTTTGAATCATACAATATCAACATAACACTTGGCGAGATCATAGTACGGAGAGCTCCCCAACAGGCGATTCCCAGGCGATTTCAAGAGATGGACGCTGAAGGTTGGCAAACTGTTCAACACCGCCGTCGTACGGCCCCCCAACGCCCCTACCAACAAACCCCTCCTCAACAAGCTCAGGTCTACCGTCCCTACCCGGCTCGCCAGACTTTTGCTCAGGTTGTTGCAACCCCTCGTTCCATATCTCCCCCACAACGTGCCAATGTTCCTCTCATGTCTGCTCCTCCACGTGCCATCGCCCCTCCCTCTAGCAAGCCTCTCCTGCCTCTGCCCCCTCCCTCCACTATGCTATCACAACAACCGAAGGCTAAACCCCTCTCCAAAATCTCCTCCATGCCCCTTAACAGGCCCTCCCCTAACACCACGGCTCCTTTCACTTTCATTTCCCCACACAGCCCAACTCCTCTTCATTTCCCACCTTCTCCTAGCCGTGCTGAGTGGAATGGTCGTTGTTTCCGCTGTTTCATGACCGGTCATGTCATTGCTACGTGCAAGAACCGTCCCTCTTGTGCCAACTGTGGTGACGTTGGACACACTTACTACAAGTGCCTCAAACCTCAAACCCATCGTGTTGTGCAGCAGCAGCCAAAGCACCAAATTTTTCACCACCCAGCTCCCCCAAAACAACCACCTGTTATCTCGGCAAATAAACCTAATTTTATTCATAGGGAACCTGATTTTGAACACCTCCTTGATGGTTCCTATCCCACAAACTCACCTTTAATGCCTAATGACTCTGAACGGCCCGACCTCATCTCTTGTTTCATTCCAAGAGATGACGGTTATTATCATGAGTTAGACCGTCTTACTAAAGCTATCATCTTCTCCCCTCCACTTAATTCTGATGTTGAGATGTCTCTTGATCAAGTTGCAAGCGAATTTGCTGCAACTGGTCTTGTTAATGTCTTCGATTTGTCTGTTGCGCAACTGCCTGGACGGAAATACTTAGTCGTGCCCCCTCCTTCTATCAGCAATCTTGATCTTTGTCTGGCTCTACCGGAAAGCTTTTGGAAATCAGGCTTCGACGCCCAGCTCTGGTCCCCATTGTTGGACAAAGAAGTGGTTATACCATCCTATACCATCTGGCTCGAGCTCGTTGGGATCCCTACTGAATTATGGCATGAAGCTAATGTCAGTAAGGCGATAAGTTCTTTTGGACTTTTTCTGGGCTCTGTTCAATCAACTACCGTAGACAATTTGGATGTTTGGGGGGTTGCTGTAGCCACCACGGACCTCAAAAAGGTACCTAAAAGAATTGCTATGATAGCCGGAGCACTACAAGCAATTGTCCATGTAATACCAATCAAATGGATTAACAGACCCATCTACTTGGCTTCTGACCTACCGACTTTACCTACAACCATTCTTAGACCCTCAGAGCGCCGCAGCCAACCACTTGGTAACTTTACTTCCTCTTCCTCCCAGTCCAATGGTTCGAGCACTGAAGCACGATGGTTGATTGACGGCGAACGACTAACTATAGATTTACCGGCGTTAAAAGAGATTCTACGAGGTGTTGATCTTAGTCAGTTACCACCAGACATGGTTGCAGCAATGGCAGGTGATAGGGAGGCAGTCAGGCGCAACAACGCACAACAGCGTGCCGTACATGCAGCACAAAAGCAACATGTTCACACCGCCGCAGAAAATCAAGTTCACACAAGGAGGGACGGTACGGATTTCAATGTGAAATGCCAAGCAGAAAAAAGGCCACGCGACTTTATGCAGGTACTTTCTCTTTCTCCTAAACGTTGTGTACCTCCTACTCCAAGTAGGGTTCTAGATGTTCAAATACTTTTCCCTGAAACTTTGCCAAAGGAAAATATTTTCACCAAAGAGGTAACTACGGTACATGATGAGCTTTGTCTTGTTGAAACGGGTCCTGACATGTCAATTGTCCCCATCTCCACGCATGCTAGGGTTGAGACGTTTGTTTCCTCAATTGTACCGAATATGACCAACCAATTGTCTCTCTCTGCTCCCGAGGAACTTATAGTTCCCAATTTACATAATGACCAACTTTTGGTACCTTTGACTTCTGCTCCCACTCCCTCTAGTAAAGCTTTAAAGGTTCAAAATAAGTCAAAGTCACATGCTTCTCTGCCTATGGCAAATCCTTCAGATTTTTATGATGTACCCCTTGTTTATGCTGAAAGTTTGGATATAGCTGGCTTAATTGGTATCCCAACTTTGACAATTCCTAAAAATATCTTGGATTCTTCTTTGGGCCAGGATTCTGTTGGGCCTAAAAAGCAAAGAATAACTTACAATGATGCAAACCGTCTTGGAGCCCAACACCAGCGTCTCTCTAAGAGCTCAGCTAGCAAATCTGCAGTAGTAGGTTCTGCAGATTTCGACCCTTATGCTGCTTCAACCTCTGGCATCAAAAAACGTTTGGGCCCAATAAATACAGCCCGTAACAAACATTATGCAGGACCAATTGGTGACTATGGTTTAATCTTTGATGCTGCGACATCTGATGAACTAGAATCGATTGAAGAATAGCTTCCCACGCCATTCGAATTGCTTCTTGTTTTCTCTTCTTGTTTTCTAATCTTGTGTTATGTTTTGGTTTTCTTATGGATTTACAAGGATTTAAGAAATTTAAGATGTTGAACTGGAATGTTAGAGGATTAGGTGATTCGGCTAAATGTAAGGTTGTTAGAGAGACTATCCGTTCTTCACGGTGTGATATTTTTTGTTTGCAAGAGACTAAACTCTCCTCAATTTCTGTTAATCAGGCACAATTGTTCTGCCCTTCTTACTTTCATTTTCCTTTAGTTACCTTAGATGCTGTTCATTCAAAAGGCGGTTGTTGTATTGCTTGGAAACGTTATTTTACTCTACTCTCTTCTTGGGTCACTAATTTCACTTGTTCTGCTTTACTATTAGATACCCGAACTGACAATAAAATTCTAATTACTAATGTTTATGGACCTCACCGTGACAATCTGCGCTTGCAACTCTTCCAGGAAATTAGATTGACTGCCTCTTTATACTCAGTTCCATGGATTTTGTTAGGTGATTTTAACGTTGTAAGATGGATAATAGATCGCTCAAACTTAGCAACAGATTTTAATATGATGGAATGTTTCAATGATCTTATCAATGACTTACAACTAGTGGATATACCTCTACGAAATAAACGGTTTACTTGGAGTAATAAACAGCCTTCTCCGTCGCTCTCTAGGCTCGATCGTGTTTTTCTTACTACTACATGGGTCCAACATTTTCCCCTGATCACTCTCGAACCGCTTGCGATGGTCGTGTCAGACCACTGCCCACTTATTTTACATTGTCGACAATACCCTACACAACCTTCACCTTACCGCCTCGAAAGGTTCTGGTTCCGGTTTTCTGATTTCAGCAACTTAGCTGATGCTGTGTGGTCCCAACAAACGGCTTCTGATCGACCACTTTCTGATTTCTATTCTCGTCTTGCCGTGCTCCACAAAAAAGCTAGAAGTTGGCACAATCTCTCCTTCTCTAGTGCCGATACGCATCTTAAAAATTGTAAGTTTTTTATCTCCTTCTTCGACAAGTTAGAAGAAGCACGCACACTCACTGCTTTAGAATTTTGGCTAAGGATCAAAATTAAAGAACGTGCTTTTGAACTTTCTAGAATTTCAGAGGACAGATGGCAGCAACGATCTAGGTGTAATTGGGTTAAATTAGGTGACAGAAACACAGCCTTTTTTCATTCTTTTGCTTCTGCTAGGGCAGCAAAAAAATTGATTTCAGAAATCCAAGTCCAAGGTGATGTCTTACGTGATTCAACAAGTATTATAAATGCCTTTACTGATTTCTTTACTTCTTCTCTGGGGACATCTTCCACTGTTCTACCTTTCCATCCTTCCACTCTGTATTCAGAAGACTTCACTCTAGATTCCCTGGATGCGCCTTTCTCTCTTCTTGAAATCAAACATGCTGTTATGAAACTTTCAAATGGTAAAGCCAGTGGACCGGACGGGTTGCCTAATGAATTTGCAAAAATTTTTTGGAGTTCCTTAAATGGTAACATCTTCCAAATTTTCTCTGATTTTTATGATGGAACCTTAGATCTCAAAGTTTTTAATAAAGCCAATATTGTTCTCATACCAAAGAAAGATGTTTCGATTACACTATCTGACTTTCGTCCAATTAGTGTAATCTCTTACATACCAAAACTCCTTTCTAAGGTCCTGACAATTAGGCTTCAGCATTTCATTTCCTCTCTAGTCTCCTCTAATCAAACGGGTTTTATCAAAGGTAGGTTTATTGCTGAAAACTTCATCTCTGCAAGGGAAATTTTTCATCACCTAATAACTTCTGGAGAACCGGCAATTCTTCTGAAACTTGACTTCTCAAAAGCATTTGATTCAGTAAACTGGAACTTCCTGTTTTCAGTTCTACAAGCACGAGGATTTCCAAATAAGTTCCTGGACTGGACCCGACAAATAGTCTCTACTGCATCGTCTTCTGTCCTAATAAATGGAATCCAGGGAAGGACTTTTCAACATCAAAAAGGTCTTCGACAAGGCGACCCTTTGTCACCTTATTTGTTCATTTTGGTTGCTGATGTTCTTACGAAAATGAGCCAAGCTTCTGCAACGTCTCTTGACGTTTCCTTATCAAGAAAATTGAACTTCCCTTTTCAAATTCTTCAATATGCTGACGATACCTTAATCTTTTCCACTGTGAAAGGTTCAGCTATTCATACGCTTGCACTGGTTTTACGACTTTTTTCTGACGTCTCAGGTCTCAAAATAAACAATGAGAAAAGTTCATTTGTCCCTTTGAACCTTTCAGATGAAATCATTTCCTCGGTCCAAGGTACGCTTGGGTTTCGAAGAACAGATCTGCCTATTACTTACTTAGGCATGCCGTTAACTTCTAACACTCCAACAAAAGCCTCATTTATGCCTCTCCTAGATAAGATCAGGAGAAAGATGGATGGTTGGAAGGGAAGATTGCTTTCACGAGCTGGTAGACTGCAACTGTGCAATTCTGTCATTTCTTCAATTCCAGTTTATTTTATGTCCTGTTTTGCCCTACCAGCATGGTTCATAAGCTTGGTTGATAAATTAAGGCGATCTTTTATTTGGTCTTCAGGAGATAACAACAAAAAAGGAGTTTCACTTATTAATTGGGCTCTTGCGTGCATACCTAAAAATTATGGTGGCCTTGGCATTACTAATCTCAAACTGCAAAATCAGGCAATGCTTCTACGTTGGTGGTGGCGCCTATACTCAGAAGGAACTTCAATTTGGAAATCTACTGCGAGCTTGCTTTTCCAGCGACATGACCTTTCTACCCAACCCTTGCGTTGGATAAAACAGGGCTCTTTTTTCTGGCGATGTCTACTTTCCTTGCGATATTTGTTCCAAATTTCCACCGTCTGGACAGTAGGAGATGCAACAAAACCCCTATTCTGGTTCGACAATTGGGGGTACGGTAATGTCCAATCTTTCTATAATTTGACTACTTCAGACTTGCCAAATTGTCCCAACTATTCACTATCGCAAGCCTTAAGTAACTTACATTTAGTTCTGCCGAGGCCGCATACTCAACAACAAACTCAATTGTCCCATGCGTTGCAATCGCTTCAGTTATTTCAGACAGGTGACAAGTTAAATTGGAAATGGGACCCTGGAGGAAACTTCTCTGTTAATTCAACTTACAAGTTCCTTTCAACCTCTGGGCTCATAAAGACCGACCTTCCTGTTGTATGGAATTTCAAACTGACCCCGACCATCAAACTCTTTTGCTATTTCTGGTTACGTAACAGACTACTTACTCAGGATCGTCTGCTAAGATGGAATTTCAACTTTACACAAGGATGTGTGCTCTGTTCCTCACACGTTTTGGAGACACCAGTGCATCTCTTCTTTAACTGTGCCTTCTCTAAGGAAATCTGGCTGCAATTGCATACTGTTACTTCCTTACCTCTACCAATTGCACAAGAGGATTGTCCATCGACTTTCAACATCTTTTTGCAAAATGTCCCGACTGAACAAAAGCAAATTGCAGTTACCTTCCTCTCATGCGGTGTTTGGAGCTTATGGAAGGAGCGGAACTCAAGAACCTTTCGACAGGAAAGACGTACTTCACACGCCCTATTTCAAGAGATTTGGCTTTGCGCGAAGGATTGCTTTAGACACTGCTGATTGGTTTTTAATTTCTTTTGTTTTTATTTATTTTACTTTCTTCTAGGTAGCTACTGCCTAGTTTTCTAAAAAAAAAAAAACTTTGGTTTTGGGGCAATTGGTGTTGAAGACTTGAAGCCGAGCACAAAAGCCAATTGCACTTCGACTTGGATTCGTAAGCAATTTGAAAATTTAAACTTGTATTATCACAAGAAATTCTTTTTTGTTGTTCTTTTTTCATGTTATCAAGGAATGAAAAAAATGATTCCAAATCCGCATTCTAGTTGTATAGTGAGATTCTCGCTAAGAAATTATTTCAAATCTGGCCAAACATCTGAAGTGTTATAATTCACGGTGTATTCCTGAGTGAAATTGGAAATGGTTTGTGACTTCATGTCAGTCTTGGAACTAAATTCTAGTCTGTCAAGCTTCAGTTACCTAAATGTATTACTCTGTGTTTTCATTAATTTTTTAGGTCAAGCCAGAAGTACTTAGTTGGTCTCCAAGAGTAATCCTGTTGCATAACTTCCTGAGCTTAGAGGTACTTTAATTTCTTCAGCTAAATTTACTTTATTCTAATGTGAGTTGTTCAGAAACAATTGTCCTTCATTAAGACGGTTCTTATGATATCTTTTTTTTTTCTTGGTCAGGAGTGTGATTATCTAAGAGCAATAGCAAAACCCCGCCTTAAACCTCCACAGTAGTAGATGTAAAAACCGGAAAGTATGAGAAATCTAATCGTGCGGATCAGGTTTCAAGTGTTGGGTCCCCGCAGGTTGGGAAAAAAATTGTGTAAAACAGAAGCTTGATGAGGAATTCGCTAAATTCAAATCTTAAAATGTTAATTTCAATTCAACAATGTCTGAGTTGGAAAAGTATATGTAAGAGAAGCTTGAGGACACAAGGAAGAAAACTTCGACATTTTGCAATTTTGGAAAAATAATTCTGGCTTATATCCCACACTTGCAAAGATGGCAAGAGGCTTTTTGGCAGTGCAAGCATCAAGTGTAGCTTCTGAGTCGGCATTTAGTGCAGCGGGCCGGCTGACTGATCATCTTCGCAGCTCAATGAGTAGCGAAACACTTGAGTCTCTTGTTTGTGTGAAGGACTGGTTTGGGCCGAATGACGAAGTATTTGATTTGAGCAAATATCTGCCTTTAATAAGGAGATCTTGATTAGTAAAAGTACATCAAATTCCTTTGTCATGGTTTAATTTATTTTTTATTTCAAACTTTGATATATTCTGTTGCACTGGATAATAAAATGCTGAATATTTTATGGATGTGTTTCTGTTAATGTTATGTGTAAAGATGAATTGTGACATCAACTATCAATATTGATATTGTTTGTTTAAAATTGATCAGGCATGCTCCAGTTCAAGCAATGAAGAGTATATAATACCATAATGCATTTGCTCATTCCTTGTTGCTGGAGGTGTTTCCATCTTTGCCCTTCTTAAGGTTAGATCAGCTTCTTTCTTTATTCTTCTCAATAATTTTTTTTTTGAGTCTCACTTGACCACCAAATAAGGCAATGAAGAGATATTAGAGGCACACATTTTTAAATTGTCTTATAGGCAATCAACTTGGTGCTAATTGGAATATACCAGCTCAGAATTATAGACCTCCATTTAAGAGTGATTTACAATACTAGTTGTGAGAAGAATACTAAATAATTTAATTTGATATTAGAAGAGCTGATCCAAACAAGTTATCTAATTTTTCACCAAATGCACATTGAGATTTTTTAGTTATCTAATTTTTCACCAAGTTATCTCTAGGTTTTCTAATGTACATATTTGTGCTAGCCTTTTTATTTTTATCTTGTTGCAAATGACTCCTTATTTTTTACTATTATTTCATGCCAACGCCTGTTAGTTACCCTTGCAACAAACACTTGAGATTTTTTTAGTTATTCTTTTGTAATGATGACTTACACCTGAAAATAAATATGATATGTTGTCCCTTTTTATATGTCGATGTGCACAAATTTTCTAACAAATAAAATCAACTGGATGTACCAGTTCTCCTTACAGGTGGTGGTTAATTAGTAGTCGTGGCTGAATGTTCACCAGGAAAAGAAAGCACATTTTAGTTTTTTTTTTCCTTTGTTTTTTGTTAATTTACAATTGGATTATGTACTTGTTTATCATTAGATTGACAAATGTTAAGTTTAGAGAAGAGAGTTCATATTCTTGTGTGATGATGACATGATAGATGCTTAGATTTTTGTCTTGAAATTTACTAAACTATTTAGAAATCTAACTTGTTTATTTCTTATTTATGTGTCAACTTGATTTTGGTGAAATTTTTAGTGGGTTCTGTTTTGAGCCATTTTCATGAATAATGTTTCTGATAATTAATCAGAGTGCTGATTTCTTTAATTAGAATGATTGTATGTTGAAGTCGAACATTTTTGTTTAACAAGTTCAATGTTGACTTCATTAAAGCTCTGTATTGAATATTTTTATGTGAATTGTTTGCGTCTTATTAAATTGTATTAATTATACATTTAATAAAAGTAGCATTATCATATTTAACACTTACTATAAGGTGGCGCGTTAAACAAAATTTCGGTTTTCTCTACGTTGATTTACCTTGAATTTTCAAATGCACAAGAATTTTCTTTACTATCATATTTTTCTTCTTTATTTTAATAAAATTGTTTTGAATATCTATGACACAGTTAAACTATGAAAAAAAAAAAACCATAATCTGATATTTGCTTAAATTAGACGGTTCGATATTTTACAAACCATAACATACCTAAAGTATCGATTATACAGAGGAATCCAAATGAATTAGTTCAAGTGCCAAACAATGAAAAAAAAAAAAAAAAAAAAAACAATTTACGTCAGGGGCCTCAGGGCCGAGTTCAAGCCGAGCTTCGTATGGATAGAATTTGATAAGGGCTGGGTTCGAACTTTGTCCCTCAAAAAGGGCCGAGTCTGGATTTGAGCCATCCATTCACATTATTGATATCGGGCAGGGTTTCGAGCCGAGGCCCTCCCATAAGCAGGCCTTTATTTAATCTTGAATCCATCAAAGAGATCCCATAATATACAAATTTTTGTTATTGGTTAACAGATCTTGGTATGAATAATTTCATTTGTTTTGCATATCAGAATGTCAATAATTATGAGTATTTTGTGATGCACCACAATACCAAATTGATATGCAAATAACAATGAATACATTCTTCTTAAAAAATAGTCGACTGAATACTGCACAGCATATGCCGCCTAACCAGTAACCACTTCAAACTCAAAAGTCGCCTCATTGAGGTGTCTCCAGTTCCTAGCACGATTGCTATTGCGAGTCTCTGCTGCTCGAATCTTTGTTTGGTGGAAGTCCACTGTTAACAAGATATAATATCAGGTGTACATTTGCAAAGTAACTATGATTTACAAAGTAATTAACTAATTATTAAACGAGGCCATCATATAAAATAAATGTTTGCACAAATTAATAGTATATTGTTTAATAAAAAAATGTGAGATTAATTGCTTCACATGTAGAGCTTGTGAATTAATGAACATGGGGTTATAAATTTTATTTGATATCTGATTTGTATAATGATATAACCAGAATGTAATACACGCAAACTAAATCAATTTGAATAGAAACTGTGATGAATATATATTGTGGGGTTAAAAAATATATAGGATAAATTGAATGACCTTTCGTGAAATAATACGATTTTTTTTTTCCAAAAAATGTTTGGCAGAGGACATATTGAGTTAAAAAAAAAAACATATACTCATATATGCTTCATTTAAACCTAAAATATAAAAGTGAAATTCAATAACAAAAAACATTCGCATTCAAATCAAACATATACACTAAAAAAAAAGGGGAAAATATACTACTAGTTTTGTCCAAATACAAAGCCCAAATTAGACGAGATCACGCACGGCCTACGTGCTCTCTAATTGACTGAATTTAAAATTGCATGTTGTTGCATTTATTTCAAAATTTCAGAGGATAAGTGAATTGGCCAATTTGAATTTTGTATTATGTTGAAAATTACTAAGGATAATAACTTGACAAATATCATCATAGATGTAAGGAACCGGTCTGCTTCCAATTCCCAACTACTGCATATTTGTTCATATTTCCCTCGGCATTGGTAAACTCCAAATTTCAAAAATTGTAACAAGAAAAGTATCTTCATTTTTTTTAACCCATGGAGGTGTCTCCAGTTCCTGTGTTGCAGAGTTCTCAATGTGGTTGCTGTTGCGAGTCGCTGCGGAAACTTTATTGTGACACTCCTGACAAGAAATATTATCGTTTAGATAATAAATAAGAATATTTAAACTATAATTTTGTAATATTAATGTATACACCTAATACTTGTGATAGATGATTAACAAACTTATTAACTCGATAATGGTTACAAATAATGTTTGAATTAAAAATTCAACGTGTTCCTTTTTTTTCTATTTGATCTTTTCTTTTTTTGGCAATAAAAGTGTCTAACAAGAGACACCAGGCTATATTAAAAGCCAGCAAGTCTTACAAAACAACAAAAGACGGAGGAAAAAAAAAACGGAGAAACACCAAATAATAGTTTTTGTTTTTGTTGTTGCCTTTTTCTGTCTTGTTTTTTTCTTTCTTTTCAATGTTTTTTCTTTCTTTTCAACTAGGTAGACGCTATTTAGTATGTTAAAAAAAAAAAAGATGGAGAAACCTAAAAGACCATCTGATATGTTAATCATACCAAATGGCATTTAAACAGCTTAACCAACAACCCACTGGTATGTGAAGCATACCAGTGGTACCTACACACTCTATTTGATCGATTAATTTTGATTTATTGAATTTTAGCTATTGAATTTTTTTTCCAAACTAGGTGTGATTAATTGCTTCACATGTATTTTCATGATTAAACGTTAGGTTATAAAATAAAAGAAATTAAAAGTCTTTTTGGAATCTGAATGTAATACGAACATGTGACTCAAACTGAATGTAAATTTAAATACAAATTAATAGATCCACGAACATGTTTTCGTAGAATACACTAAACACAAATATAATTGAGAGATTATTTACTACCACTATACGTCCCAAACACAATCCAAAATTTAAATAGATCAATAAAGCTCATCACCAAACGTTCTTTAATTGTCCAGATTTAATTTGAATGGTTGTTTTTTTTTTTGGATAGATTTGTAAATTTCAGTGGCCAAGTGAGTTGGCCAATTTGAAAATTGCATGCTTTTGCATTAAGTTGGAAGTTGGAACTTACAGAGGATGATGATGATGATAAGTATAGCCCCATGAGGAAAAGAAACGGTCCACTTTTTTTTGGACGAAGAACTGGTCTCCCAATTCCTACATTCTGTTTAGTTAATTTGCCTCGACTTTTTAAAATCCCTTAATTCAAAATTAAATAAGAAAAAGTATCTTCATTAGACCCCTAAACTAAACAAAAATTTGGGCATGCATGCAATGAGTAGTAGAACCCACCCACCAAAGAGAGAAGTGGAGGAAACCTCAAACGTGAAGCGCACAAACATGGGTTTATCATTCTCCTACCAAAGCACCACTCATAGCCTAGTGCATGCTTGATTTTCAAAACAAAAGTCTTCTTCTGATGGTCCTTAATTCTGGGTTCTTTTGAGATCTAATAGAGAGGATTGGGGCGAACAAATTTTGGGTCTTGGAGAGATGAAGGGGTTGAGGAATAATGCCCGGACCTCTTCTAGAAATTATCTTGGTTGTGGATTGATTTTGGGGGTTTTCTTTATTTCGTTGACCTATTTTACTGTGTCTAATCAATTTGCGAGTTATACATCCAAAGGTACTTTTTTTTTTTCACCATTTTGCGTTAGAATTTTGAGTGTTAACATGGTTTTATAAGTATGAATTCTGAATTTCTTCTTTTCTTTTTTTGGCACTTTATAGTAGCTACAAAGAGCGATGCTGTTCAGGTCACTCAATTTCCTTCAGGAAAAGGTAGGGATTTCTCTTTACACTTTGGAAATTTTATTTTCTATTTGACATAAGGAAAAACTTTTATCAATTTCGGCTTTGAATATGTAGATGATAGGTTGAAAGAAAAACATAATATACCAAAGAAAGAACCGTTAGAGACAGTAAGTACCATTGGGGGAACAGAGCAAGTAGTCATAGGACAAGACAAATTTGAGCAAGGCAAGAATGATAACCTTTATCAGACCCCTCCTGTAGGTGAAACATCAGGTAAACATATTTATAATCTACTAATATTTCCAGTTCTTAGTGCTTCTCTTCTTTTAAGTGTGATGGGACCCTTTGTCAGGGAATGAAAGAAAGGAAGAGATAGAATTGAAGAAGCAAAGAGATGTGATAAAACAGCGAGAAGAGACACAGAAAAAAGATGTTATTGAAGTTCAACCAACAGGTATGTTGGTTTATTGCATTCTTGTTAGCATATTTGTACTCAATACAAGAATCAGATTGGAATTGGATTGGCAATCAGAATTGGTTTTCTGTCTATAGAATTGGGATTGGAAAGAGGTTCTATTTGATTATGATTCATGAATTTATTATGAGAAACAACATAATTTGAGGCTTTGATTTCATGGGATTACAGTCAGCATTAATCTGCTTTGGAATTAGAATAGAAATTGGTATATATAACTGATCTTTAATCCATATTTCTCTTTCTGAACCGATTTGCATGATAATCCATTCAGTGCATGTACTTTGAGTTTCCAATACAAAGTGCTCATTGAGTTTCCAAGCACCGATCATAATTACAGTTCAGTAATATTTTACATTTTTTCTTTTTTAATTTATTTATTTCTGAGGGGGGTTTTGTCAGGGAAAGAAAGAGAGCAAGAGATAGAAAAAATAAATGTATCAGAATATAAAGAAGAGACACCTCAAAGAGATGTCAATCAAGTCCAACCACCTGGTATGCATTGCTTTATATCTTTTTTTTTTTTTGGACAAACCAGGTAGCGCGTTGCTTTATATCTTACTATGAATATATTTGAGACTCAGTATAATCTGAATTAAAAATGAAATAACAATCAGAATCTTACTGTCTATAGAATTGGTTTTGAAAGAGTTTCTCTTGAAAAGAGCATACTTCAAGCTTTTGATTGTCAAGGGGATTGCAGTCTGATTGACTATTTAACAAGAATCAGAATTCATATGTATTCTGTGCAATCTTATTTCCATCTGATCCTACTGGCTTTCGACTCTGTGCAGCAAGCACATTTTATTTTAATCCAAAACCCAGAACTACTGAGTCCTCTTAAGTAAATTTCAACTTCATATCTGATTGTACTGGAATATAAACTTTGTAAATGCTTTGTAAAAATACCAAAATTCTTTTTCGGCTCCCATTTCATTAAGTACAATTAAGCTCTAATCGATGACACAAAATCCTAACTGTAGCTGGAATAACCAGGAATATAATAATGACCTGTGCCTTATTGCATAATTAGTTTGAATTATTTCCCCAAACCTTTAGAGTCCTGTTCCAATTCTGATTCTGAATCCTATTTGCATTAGTAACCGACTTTTAATAATTATTGTGGTTTTTCCTTAGAAACTTCTAACAATTTGGGTGACTGGCGAGAGGATTTGGAAAAGGAGAGGATGCAGAAAGGCATTGATCAATTTAACAAGGGAGAGAAAAAGGATGAAGTTCCGTTTAGACTGTATGGTGAGCTAATATCCTGATCTGTCTTACTGAAATTCAATTTATCTAAAAAAATATAAATCAACTCAGCTTGAAATTGGCATTGCAAACATTAAGTCAGAGGCTCATGATATAATAAGAAATGATGTAATTTATAATCTCACATTGCTCTTCTATATTTTTAGATGGACCTCAAAACTTGGGCCAACCACAACCATTGACACCACTATGTGATCAATCTGATGCTAAATTTGACCTCTGTGATTTAAATGGCGATGCCCGTACCATTGGCAGTGCATCCATGGTACTTCTCATACCACCAAACAACGGCACACCAACCCAAGAATATAAAATAAAGCCCTACTCCCGCAAATACTTGGATGACATTAAGCCCGTAACTGTGAAATCCCTTGAGGGACCCACTGATGCTCCAGGATGCTCTAGTAGGGTTAACTATCCAGGACTTGTAATTGCACTAGGTGGACTTTCTGGTAACTATTGGCACGATTTTACTGACATACTGATTCCTCTATATATAAGATCGCGTCAGTACAATGGAGAAATCCAGTTGCTGGTAACCAACAACCAGCCATGGTGGATCACCAAGTATGAAAAAATATTTAAAGCACTGTCACGGTATGAGATAGTTAATTTTGATCAAGATTATGAGGTAAGGTGCTTCCCACGTGTTCTTGTTAGTTATGGTAGTTACAAGGAGTTCAGCATCGATCCTTCTCGAGCTCCCAATAAGTATTCAATGGTCGATTTTACAAAGTTCCTTCGTAGAGTTTACAACCTAGAAAGGGAATTCCCCATCAAGTTAAGGAAAAACCCTGGGAAAAAACCAAGATTAATGATCATTTCTAGAGGTGGCAGCCGGAAGTTTGTCAATATGCCCGAAATTGTACAATTAGGCGAGAGATTAGGCTTTGAGGTGACTGTTATTGATCCAAAACCAGACATTGGTTTAGCAGATATTGCAAGAACTGTTAATTCCTTTGATGTTATGCTTGGAGCGCATGGTGCGGGGTTGACAAATTGCCTTTTCCTCCCTCCGAATGCGGTATTAATACAAGTGGTACCATATGGAAAGATTGAGCATTTGGCAAAAATGGATTTTGGTGATCCAGCAGTAGATATGAATTTAAACTATCTGGAGTACAGTATAAGTGCAGAGGAAAGTTCATTGTTGGATGCATTTGGGAGGGATCATGAGCTGATCAAGGACCCACTTGCAGTTCATCAAAGGGACTGGGGTCAAGTGGCAGAATGGTACCTGGGAAAACAAGATATAAAGCTTGATATACAAAGGTTTGAGCCTATCCTCTGGCAGGCATTGGAGTTTCTGAAATAGTTCTATTTGTTGTAGATTACTTATTTACGTTTGTTAATTTATAATTCTTCAATTTTCTTCTGTATAGACTGTTAAGTTAAAGACAAGAAAGATTCAAGGATTGGTTACACTGATTCATTTGGGAAGAGTTTTAATATATATATATATATCAGGAATCATATGGGCTCCGTTTGGATGCATTGAGAATAAGATAGGAAGAAGGAACAAGGGAAGAAATTTATTGGAAAGGGGTAAATTTATTGGGAAGTGTGTAACTTTTGTGAAGAGTTTGGATGATTAGAAATAAATTTATAGGTAAAAAGTGGTTATTCCTTATTCCTTATTCCGGGAAGAAGCCATCCAAACGGAGCCATGGATAACATTATGGGTACTTAGTAAAAGATTGCTATTTTGGAAGTTGGAGTTAGAACCCCAAGACAATTTGGATACTCACAAAAACTTTTACATTTCAGGTAGTGAATTACAAATTGTGACGTGTTAGGTGTGTTGGTGTGTCGTGTTAAAACTTTATTGTGTTAGCATTTTCAAAAAACTGACAAGATTTAACACGACACAATTCAACACGACACGATTTGACACGATATGGTTACAGCACGATTTTATTTTATTTTAAAACTTAAAATTTAAAAAATATTATAAAACTATGGATGATTTGAATTTTAAGAAAAAAATATCATATATAAATTATAATTAAAAATTTCCAACTAACTTATATTATATAATTTGTATTTTATTATCTAGTTAATTAATTATTATATTATAATTATTATCATATTATTTTTTGTCAATTATATAACCGATTTATAAAATTTAATACATTTTTTTCTCTAATTTTAAATTATATTTAACTATTTTAAGAAAAAAAATAAAATAAAATAAAATGTTAACACAGTTCGACATGATTGATACGGGTGTGTTGTATCGTGCCAACATGGCGTGTCAACCGTGGTATGTCAATTTCCGTGACGTATCGACCTTTTTCTCTACTTAGCATGACATGACACGACACGGTTTCAAAACCGACCTATATCGACACGACAGACGAGGTGCCAAACACGACCGTATTTGCTACGACACATCACGATACGGCAAGATTGCAATTCACTAATTTCAGGTATGAATTGCACTGCACGTAGAAAATAATAAAATTTGTGCATGTTTTATCTTTTGTTTGTTTAACATTTTTTATAGAAAACCTGCCCTAAATGCCTAATACCTTGATGCATTATTGATTACTTGAAACCAGTAATTAAGTTATCTATACGTGCAAGCAACACCAAATGTTAAGTTATATTTCAAAACATAGACAGAGGGGCGAGGGCCCCAAATAATCATTCGTTTGGGATTTTATTAAAGATGGTAAACCAGGGATACATGTTCCTTGTTGGGTGCGTTTGGATAGGTGTGGGAAGAAGGGAAGAAGGGAAGAAGTATTGGGAAGTGTGTAATTTTGTGAAGAGTTTGGATTGTTTATAATTTTTTTTCTTCTTCTTCCTTCTTCTTCTTCTTTCTTCCAACGATCCAAACGCATCCGTTAGTAGAACTGTCCTTCTGTTATTGGGACTCGGGACCGGTACTGCTGGTACCAGTTGACATGTCAAGCTTTTTGTTAATTTGTAATCTTTAAATTGGTCTCGACTCTTTGTGGGCCGTTTAGATCACTTAGAAATAAGAGGAATAACTTATTTTTAGGTGGAAAATATTGAGAAATATGTAATTTTGTGAAGAGTTTGAATGGTTAGGGATAAATTTCTGTCTAAAAAGAAATTATTTCTCTTATTTCTAAGCGATCCAAATGACACCTATGGAAACTGGGGGCTTTTATATATTGAATTGAAACTTAGTCCTGAACAATAAAATCACTGATTTTCTTTTTAAATTAACAGGGCCCTTAGTCCAATCAAATCACTAATTAGAAAGGGATCCAAACATAAAAATATATATATATATATATATATATATATATATATATATATAGAGGTGGGCTAAAGTGCCATAGATGGCAATGCCATAGACGTTTTTTTGAGTCATTTTTTGAAAATTCGAAATTCAATCAGTTAATCCAAACCGTTCAAATTGATCACCATATTGAAATACCTTTGAAGACCAAATTTTATATTTTTTAAAAATTTTTTGCTATTTATTTTGATATGTTCAAATTGGAGGGTCTGAAATACTCAAATTATAACGTTTTTTAAAAATATCATAATAAATAGCAGAAAAATTCGAAAAAATGTAAAATTTGGTCTCCAAGTGTATTTTAATATGATGAATAACTTGAACGGTTCGAATTGAGCATTTGAATTTTGGATCTTGAAAAACGACTCTATGGCACGGGACCATCTGTGCCATCTATGGCACATTAGCCATCTTCTATATATATATATAGAGAGAGAGAGATTGGCTAAAGTATACTCCAGCATACGGATCAAACCCGTATGCTAGAGTCGTTTCTGAAAATCTAAAATTCAAACAGTCGATCCAAACCGTTCAAGTTGTTCTCCATGTAAAAATATCCTTCAAGACCAAATTTTACATTTTTTCAAATTTTTTTGCTATATATTATGCTATTTTCAAATTGAAGGGCCAAAAATACTCCTTTACAACTCTTTTACAATGTTTTTTTTAAAATAGCATAATATATAGTAAAAAAATTCTAAAAAATATAAATTTTAGTTTCCTAGGAGATTTCAATATGGAGAACAATTTGAAAGCTTCGGATTGACTGTATGCACTTTAGATTGTGAGAAACGACTCCAGCATACGGGCTATCTATATGCTGGAGTATACTTTAGCCAATCTATATATATATATATATATATATATATATATATATATATATATATATATATATATATATATATATATATATATATATATATATATATATATATATATATATATATTGTGTGGAGAAAGAGGGAGGTCTTAGCCTAAAAAAACTATCGTTAAAAAACTGTGTTTGCTTGATTCAATTTGTTGGTACCTCAAAGCAGTGCAATCTAAAAGAAGGTTACACTATAATTACATCTGTAATATTTATTTTAGTAATTAATTTATGCAGCTAAATTTTAATCCATTTATGTAACTAATTTGTGCAATAAATCTTAGTTTGGTGTTTAAGTTTAAATTAATTAATTAATTCGAGGTGACACAATTAAACAAGTTGGACCAGAATAAAAATTTTAGACTTATGCTTGACCTATTCAAATATAGAACATGTTTCAGTTACATAAAGTTTGAGTCGGATCAGATCAATTTGTTCGATGGGGTGGATCCGTGGATGATTGACATATATAGACCATTACAGTCTTACGCCAGCTTCTTTTATAATTATTTAGAGGACTTTTTTTATAATGTTTGTGGTCGCGCACAAACTTACGTCATTATTGGGTCCCTGGTCGCATGTTACCATATTCATGTGCGAGTCGGTGTCAATATTGTGCCGTTTCACACAATTCTGTTTCGTTCCGTCCAAAACAAAACAGAAACAAAAGGATATTAACGGAGCCATTGTGGTTTCATTTTTGAAAATGGGATGGAAATGAAACGGGGACTGGTAAATGTTATTGTTTCATTTATCGAAAATTGAACTGAAATCAATGAAAATTTGAAAACGGAACAAAAAAATCATTTCGTTTAACGAAACGAAACGGGAATAAAATAAAATTTTTGTTTCGTTGCTGAAATGGAACGAAAATAGAAAAAGGTATTTTCGTTTTCCACGTTTGAGACCCCCTATATGCGACTGTACTCTGCAACTTTTTTTGTTTCATAAACAAATTCAGATCCGCTGCCGTGCGACACATGGTGTAACGCGGCATTCTGGCCGTCTGATCAAGATTCAATGGACAAGGGAGCTCCGTGCATGTAACCTAGATTGATAGGCCCGTAAAAAATGAACTGTCCGATCAAGATCAGACGGCTCGTAGTGCTCTACACCGCGTCCCGCGCTACAGCGAATTCGGATTGTTCATAAACTGTACTCTGTATTGTACATGTGCACAAGATAGTCATCAAGATAACATTGATGGGCATATAATTGTCGTTACATGCAATCACATCAATATGTCTAGGTGTTGGAGCGTAGCTTCTTTGCGGTATCTTTTTGTGTACAAGTACAACAGTACAAAGACATCAAGGCTATAAACAGTTCTTTATAAAAGGAAGGGTCAACCTGTAAAATGTAAAAAGCAATATACTGTGCTTTGTAATTGTACTTCATTCCCAAAAGAATTAAAAAAAAAAGACTAATTTTTTTAAAAAAAAAAAAAAGAAGACGCGAGTGCATGTCCAGGTTTCTACCAAAATTTTAAAAAAAAAGGACGAGAAAGGAAAATTTGGGGACTATGTACAATTATGTTATCTACACTCGTTTTTAATTATGAATTGCAAGATTAATCGTCACATTCAACTTGTAATTTTTGGGGACTGTCCTTTGATTTTATGAGAAGAGTATAACTTAATTTGAAAGTTCCGTAGACATGACATTAAATGCTTTTGTCTTACAATCAGCGGAAAGAATATAGACTGGACCACAGTAGATCCACTGATCCAAATGTGCCTTGTCCTCAATTATGAGAATTTAATGTATTATTATTATAAACAAAAAGTTAATTAAAAGGCCAAAATCATTTTATTTTATATTTTTTTCTAATCAAAGTGTAGTAGCGGAAAGTTCATATTTATTACCTTGCCGTAGTATACAAGATGAGGTTGTTGGCTTATAATTTGTTTCATTTAGAATACAAGAAAAATCAACGAGCATGTGACTATGTTCGACCAATTTAAGGCGAAAAGAATCCGTAATATGTCAGAATATACAAAAGTCTATACAATATAACAATAGATCATGCACCGAAATGTTGTTTTGAAAAAGAACAAGGGAAACACAATTAGTACAAACCCATGATAAAAATAGTTCATATTGTCTTAGTCAAGTGATAAGTTTACGTTGACTAGAGTCGAGAGTACTTGTTTAAGGGGCGAGGCATGTGCATGCTCAATCAGAATATTTCATGGTGGTACAATTATTCCAAATAAACTAGTTATCTTTTATTCAATAAACTAGCTATCGATTTGTGAAAGTCCGCGGACTGTATATTAATTGACAGATATTTTTGTAATCTTCTCAACTTGTCCTCCTTTCTCATGTCACTGTTTTATAGTTTATATTTCTTTCAAAGCTTTTATAAATCTTCGTTTTCTCGACATTTTATTTTAATTTTAGTTCACACCGCACTATCGTTTTATCCGCACTATTTTAGTTTTAGTTCATACCGCACTATCGTTTTATCTGTATTATCGCTTTTTAAAATGTTTTATTACCAATTTATCACCAATAAATACTAAATCACCATCCAACCGTTAAACCGCACAAGTCGCATTTTAAAATGCAGATTTCTATACATCTTTATGTGTAACGAAAAAAAATAGGTTTTGTAGTGAGGTAATTTACGTATAAGTTAAAAATAATTCTATTTTAACAATGAAAGATTATAAATTTATTATTTCACTGTTGTGTTGCATTCTTCTCTATTTCTCTCCCTTTTCTTGTCACTGATCTCCAGTCTACATTTCTGTACATCTTTCTGTGTAACGAATAAAAAAAAACTTATGGTTGGAAGGCAAATAAATTATATATATATATATATATATATATATATATATATATATATATATATATAGCTGGAAAATAATCCTACGATCATAACTTTATTGTTTTACTGTTGTGTTGGTAAAGCCAAAATTCATATAGAAATTTTATAACAAGAGACATCATGAGTAATCTCCGAATAAGTTATTTAATGGTCTCTCTATCAAACCATCAATTTAATAGGTTTAGTCTAATTGAAAACATACATGTGACTTATGTGAGATAAGTGAAAACAACTGAAAATGACACAAATCGAAAGCTATTGAGTTGTCCTAGTCCTATAAAAAATCAATGCTTTTTTAAAACGTCCTAAGGTAGGATTTATCTTTATTTTTACAAAAAAAAAACATCCACAAATAAATATTTATATGATTGAATGATAAATTTCCTAAAAAAGCTGATTTAGTCTAATTGCTTTGTCATGTTTTTATGCTTTAGTCATTCCTTACCAAGAGCTAGCTACCATTTTGTTTATATGTTAAAGTCCAATGATCCCGACTTTAGGGATACATACAAGACGGTATATACACAAGATGGATATGTATACATCAAATATTTTAGACTGATAATAAGCTGTGAGTGAGTTTTTTGTCCGGAGAAAGAAAAGGGTTAGACCATGAAAACAAAATCATAATGACATTCTTCCTACCAAAAGTTTTGGACCAAAATCCATACGAAGATTGATTATGTACTTTAACTACCCCGAAATTGACGGGGGGAAATCAAATTTAGCACTCATTCATTATACAAAAAAAAATTATAGGAATATTTTTTATGATTAATTCAACTATCCCATTAAATTGGTTGTAAAGAAAGTTTCTAAGAAAATTATAAAATAATTGGCAATTGAAAAAAAAAAGTCAGTTAAGACCTTTCATTGAAATTAAAAATTAGTGATAATCTCTGACATCAAGATTTTCCAAGAAAATGTTGGGAGTGCTGTAGAATTCAATTAGTCTCTAAAAATCAACAAAATTTCACCATCCGAATTTTGAATATGTTTTTTTTTTTCTTTGATGTCCTGTTGAAGAAAAACTTTTCCATAGTAACGAGCGAAAACCAATCATGATAGAACTTGTTTTCTTTTTATAATTATTGGACCGGTTTTGTCCTAAAACAACCAACGACCTAATCACCTAATCCATCTAGTTATATTAAATAAGCTAGATACTTCCAATGAATATTTTGTACTTCTGCTAGGTTATGCTACCAAACTTTCGTCCCTTTTCTAAGTACTCATAAGTGTGCGACCTGCTATTTATATGATAAGAGGAGTATATGGTTCAACTTTCTAACAATAATTTATACGTATAAAAATGAAATATATATTAAATGCCAATTGCAATAATAAATTTAACACTCCAATATATTTTTCCTTGCCAACAGTACTTAGGAGCGGAAGAAGAGAAGACACTTTAGTGGCGTCAATAAAAATAATTTTAAGATTACAGCGGATATATTAATTTGTTATATTTTGTATGGTAATTTTATAAGTTTGAACGGAGTCATGTTGTAAAATTTCGTGTGTAATTTAAAATTTATAACTCCATAACAATGTAATTACTAATAAAATAAATATTTTTTTAGCTATCATATGTCCGGTGGGAATCGGCTCTTTCACAACTTATTCCGTGCTACTTGATTTGAATTAGATGCATATATTTTTATTTATTTTGTTGAAAGTCATTAGCACATAAATCAAGTGAGTAAATATTCGTTAGCGTAATTTAGAACAAGTCAAATATGTCCCTATCACTTCACTTCTTGTTGTAATACTAGTGGCGACATGTATTAATTAATTAGCATGCATAATAGAAGCTAGCATACCAACTCCATGACAACCAAGTTTCATCAATAATTATGATTTAACTAAATAGTCACCAGTTAGATGTATGATTAATAATTTCAAAGATTCTCAAAGAGAAAATGGGATTTATAAGCATGCAATTTTAGCCAGGGCCATATTATTTCTTGGTATATGGGAGTTATGAGCAACCAAAGTAATTTTATCATTTAATTATTTTTAGTGGGCATTTCAGTGCTTTGATTTTTGAAATGAATGTTTAACAAATTCGTCCGCTCTTATCAAACATGCTTCTTCTCTTTTAATAAAATCAAAAGGTCCGGAATAAAAAGAACCACTAAATGTTGTATTTGGGTAATTTTTTCTAATTTACTTAAAACCGCACACAAAAAGATATTTTATTTATATTATAACTTTTGTTATGATTCAATTAGAAAGGTCGTTTAAAAAGTTTTACTAGATTTAATTATTTATATTATCAGCATGATAAACCTTATCTTTGAGCCCAAAATCACAAAGATAGGGCTTATATACATCAATGTGCAAGTTGAACAAATTAACCAATTCTCTCACTATCGATTATAAAATATAAAACAAAACAAATAAATAGAAGACAAAATTAAACAACAGCCAAAAAAGATTGTAACGAAGATGATGCGTGAAAATAACACTAGACATTTGCATCCACTTTCGTCCACACATCTTCACAATTGGTAACATACATATTGCTTATTACATCAATACATTTTTATTCTTTCTAGTCCTTTAGTTTTTGCTTTTTTTCTTAATGAAATAGTTTTACTCCCTTTGAAGTCCAACATGTGAAAATGTCGTTTATGGGGGACGCGCGCAGGAATAGATAAAGCACAGCTGCACAAGAGCAAAAGATGGCGGAGATATATGGCCGACCTTTTTTATTTGACAAAAGAAAAGTTTGGAATAAGATTGATTAACGAATTTTTATTTTAATTAGACAAACAAAAAACATTAATTTTTTTAAAATTATACTGATAGTAATTTAATAAAAAG
Organism: Rhynchospora pubera; assembly: GCA_028095005.1. Taxonomy (NCBI): domain Eukaryota; kingdom Viridiplantae; phylum Streptophyta; class Magnoliopsida; order Poales; family Cyperaceae; genus Rhynchospora; species Rhynchospora pubera. The sequence goes on from CM051461.1 coordinate 26,165,865, forward strand.
ATAAATTTACATATAAGTATTTTAATTTATATAATGTCAAATTTATGAATATTGGTTATTGGTCATACTAAAATTTAAGGTTATTAGATAGATCGATATGTATATATAAATTTACGAAGTAGTTACATAGCAGTCAACTTGAGAAGTTCGTATCATATTCACATTAGTTAATTACTTCATATTTAGTTTGTCTCTCCAAATCTTTTAATTCGCGAAATAAATTACCCAATTATGCGATTTTATGCTAAAAAAATATATTTTGTTATAATCTTCTATTTGGTAATTAAGCTTTATCTCGTTTTACCTTTTAAGTCATACATTCTCTTGCACATATTTCTAGAGTAAAACTAAATATGCCAATAATTGTGTCAAATCAAAATGCCGAACGTTAAAAGGAAAAGAAAAAAAAACAAAATTTAGGCATTTCTCGTTCTTATTAGTCATCTGCAGTAAAATGTACAATAAGCTTGCAAATCGGTATCAATGTATTTCAATATTATTATTATTCCCAAATTTTATCGAATATTTCAGGAGCTAAAGATGTGAATCAAATAAGAAATGTCAAAAATTGATGTCCTACCAATCCAATCAAAAGGCCAAAAGGATCACGAAAGAAAGGAGAAGGAAAGGATAAAGCAGAAGACGACAGAAATTTTTATGTTTGGTAGTGTGAGATATTCAGTTAAACTCAGTGACCATCAAAGAGACAGCATTTCATTTTTTGTTAGATTGCCCCCCAAATATCACAACTGTACGTGTTTGGATGGCGCACCAGATTCAATGATTCAAACTACCTTTTTAAGCCTAATTTCTTATTGTTGTTTCTTAGTGATTAATTTATTTAATATCCTAAAATCAAACATCCATAATTTTATGCTAATGGCGTTTTGAGTGTTTGGATATATATGCTGCAGTCATGAAATTTTAAAGAAAAATTGTGGTAATGTTTTGTAGTAAAAAAAATACAGAATAAATAAAAGAAAAATAATCAGAAATAATGAAGTACAAGCAAATACACACCCATAACCAATAATTAAGTTCTCATTGAAAAATTAGAATGATCATAAAAGGGGTAAAAAAAAAAAAAAGGCTTCAAAATGATTCGTCGCGAGTAGCAAATTTTTGCCTCCTCCGTTCAGCAAATATTAATTCATGAAAAAGGGCTCTAAATCTATTGTAAGGCCTTACCGAAATATTGCCTCCTCCTCCTCCTTCCAACAATTTCCTTAATTTAATAAGGCCTTACCGAAATTCTCATGTTACTATTATTCCACAACACTATTTGAATTGAATGATACAAGACTTTTTGAACCTTTTAATTTTTGCAAAAAAAATTATAATAGTAAATAAAACATTTTTTTAGATAATGGTTTAATATCTTCATTTTTCATGCCTCCACTAGTTCTCGATACTTTATAATAAAAATTGAAGAACTTTAAATAACAAAATAAATTAGAACTACATGCATGTGATTTATATATATTACTTCATATATATATAGAGAGAGAGAGAGTTTTGCTACGGTGAGTCGTGACTCACCAGAGAATTTGTGAGTCACGCTCAAAAAATCTTAGATTTTGTTCAAAACGACCGATCCAAACCATCTAATACGATCTTTCTATTGAAATTTCCATGCATACCAAATTTTACGTTTTTTCAAAATTTTTAAGTATTTTGTTCAAATTTTCTAATTATATATTTGCACATAAAATTTACATCTCCATTTTGTTCTAACCGAAAGTAATATATACTTCAAAAAATATATATATTAAAAATTATTCCCACTGGCGTACTTTTCTACAAAGTTCTGACGTTAGTAAAATCAAAATTGAAAGGTCGGACTTTTATATATGCATTGAAAAAGCGAACGTACCATAACGTCAACACCTCATGTCCTTTGAACTTCCTTGAGAGAAAATACTTATTTTCCCACCTAAAATATGAGGGTTACATATGTCCTCAAAACTTCATTATTTTTTTATAGAAGTTCGATTCTTCCCGACCGATTGAAGTAAAATAGATCAACTCCATTTATTTTTTGTTAAAAAAAAATTGTATGTATAAGATGGATGAATTAAAACCAGCCGGTTTAGAAGGGGTGCTTGGTGCACGATCTATATAAAGTAGCAAACTCAAACTCGTACAAAATCTTGGTATATCAGTTAATTTTTAACAGTGGCTAAAGCTTATTACTTCCACATCTTGACTTCAATATAAAGTTGCTAAACTTTCTCTCATGTCTGCTATCATGTGACACGTTAATTAAAAAAAAAACTTTAATAAGGGTACCACATTGTGTCAATCAGTTATATATTTTATAGTTACAAGCATATTCAGTTAAAAGTCACCGAGACTTATATATTTACCTAAGGAGATCATATCATATCTAGAAAAAGATTCAATTTGTTGGCAGAAGAATTAACCTCAATATAGTTTATATTAATGAGACATAATAAAAAGTCTAGAACCGATATATGCTTTGTAATATTAAATCTAAAATTTTTTATAAGGGGCGGCAACTTCAATGATATATATTATATAATAACCAAAAAAAAAAGCTAAACATGAGTTTTAAACAACAAGTTTGGAGGCTTGACCCAATTTATCTTCAAATTATATCTTCAAAAAAAATTAAAGATGTTTGAAATGTTCCTCCAAAAGCGGGTCTTCTATCTGATTATTATTTGGTGCAGAACCGGCTGTGAAAAGATTGGTAGTTACTAGGTCTAGGACGCAGACTTTTCATATTTTTATTGTGAGGTACACTTGTCAGTGGCACAGGAAATGAAAATCTTTGTCAGCATCCGCACTGAGAAAATATGGATTCTAGTTCCAGTGGTGGTCTTTTCATGTATTTTATGAAGGAAGATGGTAGAAGGGAGATAAAGAGTTTGGACTTTTTGTAAACTACACATAACACATGTATCTTCCTTTTTGTTGTGAAGATTAAAAAAGATGCAACTTGTGATCATCCGGTCCCTACTTCCCAACGTGTTAGCCCCACGTACTGGTCTAATTTATTAATACATGCATTTGTCATCAATGCAACGAATACTTCTACCTCAACTGCTCTTCTACCGAAAACTAATAGAAACTTCTCTTGTCAAAGCCTTGATTTTTATTAAATATATGCAACTTGTACTTAGGGCTGTCAAACGTAGCCGAAATGTACGGAACATCCCCTACCGTTTACCGTTTCGTTTAAGAAAACGGTACGATATACCATTCCGTTAACCTTTCCGTTTCCAAAACGGTACAGAAATCCATTCCGTTATTCGTTTCACATAAGAAAATACACATGAAACGGTTTGAAAAGAGGCGAAACGGTTCGAAACGGCACAATTTCTTATTCCGTTTGCCGTTTCGTTATTGAAACGAAATGAAAACTGGTGTCGTTATTCGTTCCGTTTCAGTTAAACGGAACGGCACCACATTTGGTGGCACTGCCGTTGACAGCTCTACTTGTACTTATCTAAAGAAAGAATCATGTTTTATTTTACACCTTAACCTACCCAAAAGTTTGACCTCACAAAAAACTTCTCATAATGCTTCTTTTGTATATTTTAAAATGCACATTCCTTTTCAACTTCAGTACACGATTTTTAAAATGCAAATAAATATTTAATTTTTTCAGTTTGAAATAATTGATTATTGATTGTCCATACTTAATCGATAGCAAAAATATGTGTTTTCCCTTACTACGGCCTAGAAGGAGAGAGGGAGTTCAATGGACACAATTAATTTTAAGTTCTATACCGATTTGATAAATTTTGCGAAAATTAATAAAACACACAAGCAAGTAATTAAATTAATTAACTAGGCAAAGAGAAGAGACACACAAACTTGATTACGGAGTTTCGACCATTTAAAAAGACTAGTTTTAGTCGTACATTGTCGGAAATTTCACAATCTTGTCAGATGCGTTACACAACTCTATAGAGCGTTACACAATGCATGACCAAAGAATATTCAACATTCATTGACAATTGTCTGAGCGTTACACAGCGCATGAGATTTGTTACACAACGGATGGATTTTCTCAAAAATTACTTGCGTTGCGTAACGCCACGGCGCATATTCAAATCGATGGCTAGTGCCATTTATTTTTTTTTTCCAAAGTGTGGACATTGTACAACGTAGGGAATATGTTATACAACGGTACTATGCACATTTTGTGTAAGTACAGAAAGTTGCGTTACACAATGCATGAGCAAGTATCTCAATTTAATTGTGATCAGAAGACTTGGTCTCAACGTTATACAACGTAAGGTTTGCGTTATACAACACTTGCCCATACATTATACAAGTTAAACGATGTGTTGTGTAACGCATAAACACTGATTTTGCAAATACGCATGAATTTTAATATTGGCTATGTTTGGATTGGTGTGGGAAGAAGAGAATAAGAGAAGTGGGAAAGAAATTTATTATTAAACAATTCAAACTTTTCACAAAGTTACACACTTCCTAATACTTCTTCCATTCTTCCCTTCTTCCCACACCTCATCCAAACGGAGCCATTGTGAATACGTTGTGTGACGGATCTTATGCGTTATGTAACATATCAATTCTGAAATGAGCATTAGCTAAGAAAACACTTTGAAATTAGTTTACGATAATACCTAAACTAATGACTCTAGGTAGTCTTTAGTCACCTTGAGCCTCGCAAGATCTTAAGTACTTCTTGCTCTAATCAATTCTTCACTTAATAACTAGTAAAAATCTAGAAATAGAGATTAGACAATATGTTTTCATTAACACAAAGTAAATTGTTTTATTTGACAATATGTTTTCATTAACAGCCGCCTGGCGCCTTGAAATTGTATGATCCATTAGTGCACATTTTTCTTTGGGAAAAAAAACAATAAGAACTTAATTTTTCTTCATTAAGCTATTAAGGAATTCTAAAGTTAATGCAAAGTTAAATTGAATATACTATTTTTTTAGTGCGTGTTTTATTTTATTCCTCTGTAATTATATAGCATTTTCTGATAAAAATGCATAATGCAAAACATGCAATCGGCCTAGCAATAATACATTACAAGAGCGTTATATTATATTTGAATGTATAACTGAAACTAAAATAATATAAGTAGCTTAAATTGTAAACTTAAACTGAGAAAAGATATGATACCCTTTTTCTGATAAGTACATCTCATTGTCCATTTTTTTAAGGGAAAATCAGCCATATCCTCTAAAAATGTCCATCCATTTTATGCGTCAAGTAAAAGCAAATAACTATTCACTCTAAAAATGTCACCAGTTGAGATAACTATACAGATATTTAATTATTTATACTAATTGATTTTTACAGAGCTAAAAGCCATTTTGTACATTCAATAGTGAAAATTATGTTAATAAATAAGAGATGAAAAAATGGATGAAATGGTGGACTTTAAATATTTTCCTTTTCTTAATTAAAAATACAAAATAGGTGTTAGACTTATTGTTAAAGCTATGTAAAAATTGAAAAAAAAAAAAAGTTCTTATGAATTGTCGATGCATCTTGTTAAACAACCCAACCAACATGTAAATTTAAATTAATTAAGGTAAAATACTTTGTTAAGTGTAAATTCGAGTTATTAGACCAAGGCTTGTCAAGGCTCCTTCCAAAATTAAATCAAGCTCAACTTGGGAGGAGTGTCAAACTACCAAGTAAAACAAACCCAAAAAATTAAATCAAGCTCAACTTGGGAGGAGCGCAACCGATTGGATTCCCTCGAGACTTCCTCTTCAAAAAGGACCTTGAACTACCAAGTAAAACAAACCCAAAAAATAATGTTGGCGGCCATGTGACAAATACCCAATAAATGTGATTGTCACTTGGCATGATAAAATCAATTGCTATTTACCCCCTTAATTACAAGGGTCAAGGGGTATGGTAATTGGTAAGAGAACGACAATAGGCGAGGCCTAATAAAAACCAAGAAATTGTATATAAAACAAAACATTGGAATAGGTTTGGAATAAATTGGAGTTCCTTGCATTCAGGGTCTTCGTTTTGTGATCCAATACGACTGCTTATTCCCTCTTAGTTCTTCCTTTTATTTGTCCTTTCCCCTTCTTCTCTATCGAGTAACCAAGAAAGAGAGATGGCTTCTAGTTCCGCAGCATATGCAAGAAATTCAAAACCTATAACTGAGAGAAAACAACCCAAGATAGTCAAGAATTTATCCAAAATAGAACCCAGAAAACTTGGAGTTGGATTAGTAGCTGGTTGCTGTCTAGCCTTGCTAACGTACATATCTCTTGCAAAACTATTCTCAATTTACTCCCCTGTTTTTGGTACGTTTGTTCTCTCCATGTTTCATTTTATTTTTTGTTTTCTATTCTCTTGATTGTTTATAAATCTGATTGAATTCAATGTTTTTTGTAGATATCAGCAGAACATTATCCAAATCCACCTCATCGCCTTCGGGCACTTTAGTTGAAACCGTATCGATTCCAAATTCAAATTCAAGTTCCAGTCTCTCCAAAGAACCAGGTGAGACAATCTAATTGATCAGTTCGGAATTTATTTGGACCCATTTATTTCCTTGTGGTCAGCTTTTGTGCATGGAGCGTCAAGTACATCAAGCTAAATCCAAAATGATTTATTGGTCTTTGATTTGTGATGAATTTGAGTTTCTTACCTTTATGTATTCGTTTTGGGGATGTAGATGAAAGTGCGACAAGCAATGAACTCTTCGATAGCAAGAAAACAGAGGATGATCCTGTTTTGGATATACCTGTGCCAAAAGAGATAGACAGAGTACAAGATAATGCCCCAAAGGGTACTCAAAGTACTACTTTAAGGGATAGCAATTCAAAGACTGATTTCCCTCAATTCTGTGAGTATTATTATTTCTTATTAGTGTTACAACAATGTTAATAACTATAATAACTTTTCTTAGTCTAATCATTCGATTGACCTTTTATTTATTGTAGTTAGTAACTTCTCTTAGGCTTATCGTTATTCGTTAGTATTCTGGGGTAAGTTTAATTTTGATCTAGATAGTCTGTCTTGTCATTGGTACCTGTTCCAAATAATATAACCCGTTGTATTTAAAACTTTGCATGTGATCAGACTTTTATGGTTAAGAGTGCAATTTTTTTTAACCCGCTTGCTTTTTGAATTGCTTTCACTTGCCTTTCCTTAAAGTACTCGTTGACCCATCTCATCATTGAGATTACCATGCTTATATAATTTCACTCTGTGTATTTTTCCATTCATACATGCTTTGATATATATTCTAAATTTACTTCCCTCCTTATAGATGACAAAGAGACGCCAAAGGTCCAAACAGAGAGCAAGATTGCTTGTGATGAAAATAGCAAAGACGAAGGTTTTCCATATGCTCGGCCAACCGTGTGTGAAATGACCGGGGATTTGAGGATTAGTCCGAATGAGAAGTCGGTATATTTGGTGTCTTCTTCCCAATCGACGGTTTTCGATCAAAACGGGGAGAAAAAGGTCCGTCCCTATGCACGGAAAGATGATTTTCTCATGCCATCGGTTGTAGAAGTGACAGTGAAATCTGTCAAACCAGAATTTGAACCGCCAAAGTGCACCAAGAGATATCACGTACCAGCAGTGATCTTTTCAGTGGCCGGTTACACTGGTAATTTTTTCCATGACATGACAGATGTGCTTATACCGCTCTTCCTTACCACATCACATTTCAAGGGAGAGGTACAGTATTTCATTACTAACTTCAAGCCGTATTGGGTCAATCGGTACCAACCTATACTTAGCAAGCTTTCTAACTATGATGTGATCAACTTTGATGAAGATAAAGAGGTTCACTGCTTCCCGCAAGGTTTCTTAGGTTTGATTCGGGACAGGGACTTGATCATATACCCCAACCCGACCAGAAATCCAAGAAACTATTCCATGGTTGATTTCACACGATTCCTTCGGAGTGCATTATCCCTCAAAAGGGACCGGCCAATTATCCTCGGTGAATCGCCCAAAATGAAACCAAGAATGCTGATCATTTCAAGGGAAGGTACCCGAAAACTACTTAACCAAAAGGAGGTTGTTGCCATGGCAGAGGACCTAGGATTCGATGTTATTTTAAAAGAGGCAACCCGGTCTGACTTGTCCTCATATGCAGAGTTGGTAAACTCTTGTGATGTGCTATTGGCCGTGCACGGTGCTGGTTTAACTAACCAAATTTTCCTCCCAACTGAAGCCGTGTTGGTGCAAATAGTGCCATGGGGAAAGATGGATTGGATGGCTACAAATTTTTACGGCCAGCCGGCACGAGACATGAAGCTACGGTACGTCGAGTACTACATTGACAAAGAAGAAAGCACGCTAATGGAGAAGTACCCGAAAGACCACATCGTTTTTACCGATCCGATGGCGATCCATGCACAAGGCTGGGGATCCTTATCAGAGATCATCATGAAACAAGATGTGAGAGTGAATCTGACTAGGTTTAAACCTTCCCTACTTCAAGCCCTGGATTTTCTCCAAGAGTAGACCAAGGATTTGTTCATGTGTTCTGTTAATTTTATTTTTTGATAACGGTCACATTTGTCATTTTTTATTTTTGCCCAAGTTTGGGCGGGGTATATTCACATCGATTTTACAAATATTTCAGTTGTTTTTACTGCCGGATATTTAAGTCATAACTAGAAATTTTGTTGGTGCTGACAGTTCCCTATAGTGATAAAGAATAACATTAATTCGGTTTTCAAAATTTTGTTGGTAGTTTGAACGAGTGAATAACTGTTCGGAATAGCCACTGACTCTATTCTTGTATAGTTATAAGAAAAAATAAGCAAGTTAAACAATTATTTTGAAAATACAAATTTGTCTTGTAATAATTCAATTCATGATTAATACCTTGTGTACCCTTAAAACTAGTTCAGATGAGTAAGATCTAAATCAATTAAGACTTGAAGCATAAGATCGAAATATTGGAAATTTCTACACGTCTCCGCACATGCTATGCGCCATTGATCCCGACGTCTAACCTGTACAATTATTTCTAATAATACTTCAATTATCTTCAGAAAAATAAAATAAAATATTAGTTGGCATCATGGACTTGAGATTATGACTTGATCAAATGGACGATTATAATGGATACACCAAATTTATATGCACACACAACCCAGCTATACCTAATATCCTGACCAAGTCATTTCAAAAAATTAAAAAAAAAAATGGATGGCAACAACAAAGAAACTAAGTCAAATAATTTATACTTATCAACATGATGTATGCTCTTTGAATAATGTCTGACTATTCCATCATGTTTTTTTCTAAAGTGAAGGACTTTTTGCACTTTGAAAAGGGAGTAAAACCGGAACTATAATGAAGGAACAGTGTTCCCCAAGCTGGATCATAAATAGCAAAGTTTGGTGCTAACTAAATAAAACAGACAGTGAAGCAGAGAAGCATCAACTGAAGAAGCGGTTTCCACAAGACATGTATCATTTTTGTACAGTATAGAGATTATAAAATGTCATCACATTAATTTTTGATGTTGATACCCCAACAAGCAACAATACTGAGAATTGTCTGGCTAATATAACTACTCTTGTATCTTTGTATATTTGCGGTACAAGATGATGTTGATTGAATTCAACGGTTTTTTTTATTTTATTATCTGACAATTTCTGATTGATTGAGAAATTGTAGAGATAACAATTGGGAGATTATTAATTAAATTAAACACAGATTCCTAAACGGGGATAAATAAAAGAAAAGATTCTCAAATGGACATGATTACCCACAACCAGTTACCAAAAACAAGTAAATATTGAAAATAGTATGTCCTCTCGAATTAAATTAAGGTGTATGAAGATAAATGCAAGTGACTCGACCGCATTATACGGTGTGGTATGTACAAAATTAAAGAGAAATTGACCTACTCTTAATGATTCCCCGCTTCAACATAAATTATTTGTACTTACCTTTCTCTTCTATTCTAGGTTGTATCCTTTTCCATTATGAATATTCAGGTCTGAGTTTTAGAAAAGAAATAATAAATGTTCAACTACATTAAAAGTACAACGGAGTTCATATATAATCTTTCAACGTTTACTTTATCTTTGCATCCTAAACAAAACAATCTTCAGGATGTGAGCTTAATTTGTATAAACTGTATTAGAACAATCAACAAAAAAAAATTAAGCCGTTTGCTTTTTTATTTAACAAAAAGGGGAAAGAATACTTAAATCCAAATTTAATTATCAATGTAACAATTAACTATTATCAACATATATCTAAATATACAAATGAAAGTGGAACTGAGAATTCATCAATAATAAATTAACTTAATGATCTGAACAATAGACAAAAAGGGGGAAAAATCTAATTTCAAAAACTGGCATTTGAAATATAAAATGCATGCTCGAATTATATTAATTTGACACACGACTAGTTAATGAGAGAATTTTGTCTATAATTTATTTCTGTAGCAAAAATTTTCTTTCATTAATAAAAAGAATAAATATTTTAAATTTTGTCTTATTAGCATATTGTCAATGGATTCAATGAAGTTATAAATTTGCTCTTTATCATTTCACATAGACTGCGTATCAAACCTAGTGTAATTAGAAAACCCTTTACCCACTATTCAAGTGCTAATAAATATAATCATTAATTTTCAAACAACTTGACAGTTAACTAACCTATCAAGTATTTTAATTGTACAAAACTTAAAACATCACAATCTAATTATCTTCTGTTTTTTATCATATCCGCTCCAATCACCCGATTAATTTATTTTAGAAAATCGATTTAAACATTTTTCATTATTAATTCACTACATTGTCTCCCATCAAAAAATTTTAACAATGTTGTCTAAAATTATATTTTAACCAACAAGTTAGCAATATCAAGTATTATTTATTTATTTATTTGAAGCAATCAGGTATTCTACTTAGCACAATTTCAGAGGTTCAGAAATCGAACCTTCTAAGAAGCTGATTTTACGGCGCCAGGGTGGACCCCAGAAGACAGTCGTGGCTCGTGGGGTAGCACTAAGCACATTGGAGGTACTTCCAACTAGCCCTGATTAATGTGGTAAACGGACACGGAATGGGGTGTTCCGTTTATCGTTCCGTTAACGAAACGAAATGGATTTCGCTATCATTTACCGTTCCACTTACTAAACGAAATGATTTCGCTAAACGGCATGTACAAAAACACGTTAAAACACGTTAAACTGTTCCATTTCATGTTCCGTTTACCATTTCATTAAAGAAACGAAATAAATATCTGTACCGTTTACCGTTCCGTTTCAGCAAACAGAACGGCATAACGTTTTTTTTGTTCCCGTTGGCAGGCCTACTTCCAACGACCAAAAACGAAAAGTCAAAATTAGACGTGCCCTGAAATGCGCACACACACATGGATTAAATCCAACAAAACTAAACTAGACCTTTGATTTGATGGCCCCAACCACAATTAAACTGGATTAACACTTGTATTAAAAGGTAAGTCCAGCTCAGACCATGCCAATGATGACGTCATCCGCATGGCCGTGTGGTGACTCGTTTGCTCCTCTCTCTACCAAAAATGGATCTTCTGTGGTTTTTGTGGATGATACGATTTGTCTATCGTGAAAAATTGTCTATTATTTTCGCTCCTACTCTTTTTTTACAATCCCTGATGAGTGAGTAGTAACTCGAGCATAATTTTAGAACAAGCAAAATTGTATTATTTTTTATTCTCTTTATTCTTATTAAATTATTGGCATCTAATTTCCACTGACCAACAGCTATATATTTTTTTTCTTAAAACGTGTAAAATAATAAAAAAAACAAAAGAAAAGGAAGGGGAATAGATTAGATTAAATTGATGACAGTGGCCGATAATTACTCCATTATTTCATATTTCGGCCCAAAAAGTTGGACTGGGCTGAATAAGAATTCTCTGTTTAATCATTAAACAACATAAAATCAAATATCCTATTGGACTGAGATAGTGTGGTCTAGAAGTTTTTGTAAAGTACCCTTAATTCAAACAGTTGTCTGGGCTTTGATTACCCTTTAAGAAATAACTTGAACATCCGTTCGTCTTGGGCTGGTTCAAGAGGACCAGTATCCTCTGGAGAGCTGTCCACTCTGGACATCTCATCAGGATCGTCCGATCTAATCTCGACGGTTAATTTTTTTCGGGCCTTACAATCCGGAGAAAAATAGAGGCCATCCGATTTAGATCTGACGGTCAGGATGAGATGTCCAGAGTGGACATCTCTCCAGAGGATTTCGTTTCGGTTCAAGATGGGTTGAAGAATATCAATGCCATTTTAAAATAATAACAATTTAAAATGAAAAAAAAATTGGCAAATTCTATAGGGAACTAAATTTTAAAACAAGATTTAAATCTAGATTCTTCATGTAAAATTATAAGAGAATATAAATGATCATTATTCAAGCTGGTTTTAAAATTTCAATATATCCACTAAATATTTACACGAAAGAAATTATTGTTTTGTAGCTCCGAGTAATTCAAAATTTGTTCCAGCATGCGTTGGGCTCATTTATTAATCGGAGAAATGTTGGATTGAGCTTTCTACCAAACTTTGTTTACTGCATCATTTCAACTATGGCATGTGATTTTAATTACATGTGTTGCATTAAAAAAATAAAATAAATTGCAAGTGGAAGATAAATCAGGCATTAATACTCTTGATGGTCAAATAAACATTCCTATTTCAGAAACCATACAGGATTACCAATTGTCTTGGTTTCTACTTTCTACTTTCTAGCTCTTTTGGGAAAATTTGAAATTTCTAGGCATAGATTAGAGGCTCCGTTTGAATTCCATTTGGAAAGAAAGGAAGAAGGGAATAAAAAAATAAATTTATTATAAACAATCTAAACTCTTCACAAAGTTACACACTTCCCAATATTTCTTTCTACTTCTTCCCACACCTTATCCAAACGGAGCCAAAAAGAAAAAATTCACAAGCAAGCCGACCACATGCAAGCCTAATCAATACAAAAATGCCACTTCTCGAGTTGCTTAGTATGTCACTTTATTTATTCTATTCTGAGGCTTCTTCGTCTAGATCTGTACTCACTACTTGCGTTTTTCTTATTTTTACGTCTGATTATTATAGTTGGATTTTCAAACTTATCATAAGGTATGAAAAATGTATTTAAGGGAATCTTTACATTTTGAGGAGTGGTTCTAAGGTTCCAAATAAATTTTAGAAATATTAATGTTGGAACATTTAATGTGAGCTTCTATATATGTTGTTACAAAACCTATATATATTCTTTATTAGACAAATTTAATCTCATAATTCTTTTATTAAGAGAATTCAAGTTTGGTACTAATTTGTCAAAGCAAGGACTGATTCTGGGTCCAAAAATACTCCTACCAGCCGTAATAAATGCACTTACTTTGAAAGAAGCTAATATAACTACATGAAACTTTCATTAATTATGGTAGAACAAATGAGTGAGATAAAATGTCACACTCTGGTCCCCTCAAAATTTTCAATCAAGTAGCTAGACATAAAGTTTTCCCATGTCAATATGTCATGTGTCACTAGGATTGGGATCTCCTTGCAACTATTGGCTACACCATCTACTTCCTTTTCCTTTTTATCTCTTCTATATCCTCGCTGTACCATCTTTAATTAAACTTGACTTTTGTTAAAATTTACAAATAGAAAAAAGCTTAATTAAACTTGTAGTCTTTGTCGGCAGAAATCAAAATATGGTCATTGACAGCACCGTCTCAGTCGGTATAGAAGTGATGAATATAGTATGTTTGGATTTTTTTTTTTCTTTTTCCCCCCAAAAGATTTTACTCAATTTTCCAAATCCAGTAGTAGTAATATATGAATTATATTTTGTTTACTGAACGGTTTATTAGACACCAAAAAACTTTTGGTTGGTAAATTATCCGATTTAGTTGTTGTGAAGGTGGCAAAATCATGGCCAACACATGTAACATGCACGAATTATATATGCACACATGCATGTGCTGTTATTCTCTGTCTTAGATGCATTAACCAGTGTTTTAAATTTTGAACAATTGTTTCCTCCTTGTGGAATTTCTTTTTCCAAACTTGGTCTCACATGATATCATTTTTCTAACGAATTATGTTTTAGGTGGATCATGAGCTGCATCATGGGACCTTCGACATGAACATACCGCTAATTTAATGCAAAATTTGTTGTTCTTTTCCAATACGCACCTTACAAAAGCTGCTATTTTTTCATATAACTAGAAAACAAGGTGAAACAACAAGAGCAGGGTGGTTAAAAAGTATTAATAAATTAATTTCTGTGTTGAATTGCTAATTGCACTACAGGCATTTTCATAATTACAAGGGGAATATAAATTATATCAGGGGTAAATTATGTAGATTTGAAGCAAATGTCCATGCTATACGTGATATATTTAGACACCATAAAGAACACAAAATAAATTTTGGAGATAAATATATATACAAAGGAAATACGCAAGTGAAAGAATGTAAAATATAGGCATAAATTTATATTGTAATATCGTAAAATCAAACATATAAAAGGCACCGTTTGGATGCGTTGAGAAAAAATAAGAAGAAGGAAGAAGAAAGAAATTTATTATAAACAATCCAAATTCTTCACAAAGTTACACGCTTTCTAATACTTCTTTCCACTTCTTCTCTTCTTCTCACACCTATCCAAACGGAACCAAAGAGAATTAGGACGTGCAATTATGCAAAAATATCCATCGATGACGATAACTAACAACGAATCAATGCAACGAGTGTAATTTTGTTTTCGACTACATACTTCGTGCATGAGATAAATATACAGAATTAATCGTGATTGGTATTAAATTCAGCTACAATAAGTTATAAATAAATATAGTTATCGTAGCAGTGATAATAGGAGTGGAATTTTCTTTGTTGTTATTTTCTTTTTAATCCTTAGGGCACTGTAAATTTTCTTTAATTTCAATAAAATCACTCTGTTTTGCTCTTTCACAAAGCAGCATTCTAGAAATTGAAAGATTATTTAATTTCTTCTTCTTTTTATTTGCTACAAAAAAATGAATCCTGTTGTGTTAAAACTACGACGAAAACTCATATTATCTGACAGACTGACATTTTAATTAATAAACTTCATATGAAAATTTATTTATATTAAAAAATATTTTCTGGATTTTTCTATATATGTCAAATCATTTATACTTTTAACACGTCCACTTTGATTCTCTCGCATCTTTTATCTTGATTCGATGGCTTAACCATAACCATCGTGCTTTTCTATCTCAATTAATTAAAAAGTGATATTTATCCGATATGCCTAAGGAACAATACAAGCCTTAGAAAAAATGCAACTCTATTGTGTTCTTCTACATAAATTATTGTGGGATTAATTGTGTTGTTCAGCATATATCTCAAGCATTTCCAAAAAAAAAAAAAAAAGAACGACTGTTTGTAGTTAAACTTCTCTGGATAGAAAATTGTTTGTACAAATTGTTTCAGTTCAAAATTTGATGAAGCGAAATCCAAAAAACGAGCCTATATTGTCAATATTTAAAACTGTTTGTAGCAAGAACCGTTGTCACCACTTTTGGTTGTCACAAGTTGCCACAACTTTATATATTGTCAATATTTAAAATTTTTAAAATTTAAACTTTGAATTTAAACCGTTGATCTTGTTTAATTTTAATAAACGATGCGTTTCTATATAATTTTTATATAATTTTGAGTCAGTTTGATATTCGATCAAGTGACTAACAAATGAACGAATCAAATTAATCATGACAGATTAATTCTAATACGTTCATCATTTGGTCACTTGATCGAGTATCAAACTAATTTCAAATTTTATAAAACTTATATAAAAACGCATCACTCATTAAATTAAAGAAGATCAACGATTTAGATTCAACGTTTGAATTTTAAAATGTTTAAATATTGATAAAATATGAAGTTGTGGCAACAAAAAATGATGGCAGCGGAAACTTGCTCATAAACAAATAATAACAGTGACTAATAAAGCTAGAGGTGTGCTGTGTGCAATCATAAATACCTAAATTTCAAACCATTGGAGAACTGTAGAAATATTGGTGCATCCCAGCCGTTCCTTTCTTCTGCAGCTCTTCATCTCAGCTGTCCCTTCTTTTCTCTCTATTTGGTTGGTTTGGTATGCTTTTTCTGCGTGGGGTGTTGCTGACCAGTTATCTTGGTTGGGATTTTATGTTTTCTGCTCCGTTGTTGTTGCTGTGTTGTTCCTTGCTCTGCGTTCTCATCTGATCTCTCTCTCGCTTCTTCTACGTGTCGCACCCTTCGCTGTTCAGTGGTTCGTCCTTACTGGATCTGTGTGTGTTTTCTCCGTGCAGTGTCGCTCCCTCTTCTCTCCTTTCTGCCATTCCGGTTTGTACAATTTACTGTGATGGCCTTGCTACCTGCTCTCGAAAATCCTGGATCTTCCTGTTGCGCTGCGACAGGCCCCATTCTTCTCATCGCTGCTTCTTTTTTGCTTTCTTCCCGTGTTGCTCTGGTGCGTTCCTTTTTTTCCTTTTTTATTTTCAGCATTTTTTTTACGGTATCAGTATCCATTTTGGTTGTTCATGCGCTGTTGTTGCTTCTCATTTAGTTATGTTGTCTTTGTTCCTCTTGCTGTGTTATTACTTTCTAATTTTTTCATGTTTTGCTCCTTTGGTTTGTTCTGGTTGTGCCTATACTGCTGCTCATCTATTTTTTCTGTTGTTCTGCAGGTTTTCTACAGCTGTTGCTGGTCGATTGCGGTTGCTTTGGTCAGGGATTGCTACGTTTTTCTGTTCTCTTGGTTTTTCCTTGCTTTGCTTTGCTGGTATTTTTTCCCTTGCTGTTTTTGTGTGTGTATATATATATATATATTTTCTCTGCTAGCTTGCTGTTGCGGTCCTATTTTGTGGTTGCAGTTATGTATCTTTGCTTATCTGTAGTCACAGGTTATGGGATTGCCTTCTCAGGGTTTTGCACCTTTTATTGTTTCGGTATATAAAATAGTCATTGGTGTTGGTTCTGATTTTATTGTGGTCTGCTTTGAGGTACGGTATTAGAAGAAAAAATTGGTGAGAGGGTTATTGTATTTTATTTTTGGTGCCTTTTGTTATCTGTGTTGTTGTTTTTTGATTTCCTGTCCTACTGTCATTTGGATAATGCTGTATATTAATTGTGCTTATTACAAATCAAAAGATGTATATGCTGGGTAATGGTTGTGCTTCTAGGTGTTAGATGTGTATATATAAATTATTTTCTCTCAACATACTTCTTACAAGATCATACCTGATTTTTATAATTTCTATTATTGGATTTTAAAATCTGATATGGTACTGCTTGCGACGTCCCAGTACTCTTTCATTTCTGATATGTCCCTTCCCAGTATCCTCTGACTGGTATAGAAATATTTTACAGAGTTGTTATATGTCCTTTTGCTTTTGTTTTCTTTTTCTCTATTTTCGGTGATTCACTATGTGTTGCCTTTTTGCAGGGACCTGCTGCAGCATCTGTTAAGAAGTATATATCAGTAGTTACAAATGGGTCAGAGAATGGAAGGCATGATGTTGCTCCAACAATTTTGATAGAAGTTGCAGTAAATATTGGACCATTCCCACATGTATTTCATAGAAGCCTCAATCTTTTTTACTTGCAATTTTCTTTGAATATGTTAAAAAAACAATCAGTGTAGGTGGACTATCATAAAGGTCAAGAGTAAATATTGGAGCTGTTCATGATGCATTGATAATTAGGAAATGCTGTAGGGAAAGATCTTCAAATATTTTCCACAATAATGCATTTACGATTCATTAAATTGATTTGGAATCATACTAAATTGGTGCATTTTCTTTTGTAATTTAGGAAACTTCTCTGGAAAAAGAATAAGACCAGAAAAAATTGCTAAAGCAAGAAGCCCTTCAATTGGACTTAGCCTACAAGGAGATATTCCCTCAAGGTGCATCTATATTTTGGAATTTTTGTTCATGTTGTTAGCTTTAAATTGGCTAGATTTGTTTCTGGTCCTCAAGCTCCCAACTAAAATTATTTCAGAGAGTAATTTCATTTTACCAAAGGCTGCAAGTATTGTGCCAATAATTTTCATCAATATCTGTGAAATAATTTTCTATTTATGTTTGTTTTTTGTATTTTTTTAAATATTGTTTATGCTATATTAATTATTGTTTATGTTTTCTGTTGTGTCGCAGCCTCGCAGGAGAGTCTAAAAAAATATGCACTTTCGTTATCTCAGTAAGTTGCAGATTTAGACAAAAGACTGTCGATCTTTAAGAATGTGACTTTAGGTTTGATTTAAGATTGTTTCTTAATTTTAGATCTGCCTTTTTGGAAATATGCCTCAAATAATATTGGTGAATATGGATTATATTGCTTCATGCTTGTCTAACTTCCATTGTGACTAAAATTGGGTGTAATAGGAATCTAATTGAGTTAAAACACATTAATGATCGAAATTAATTTATGTTCTTACTCGATTTTCAAAGGTACATTCAAAGGATTTGAAAACTTTTGTTCTTTATCTTCTCTGATCTTGATTGGGGTTTAAAAGTCTATATTTGTGCCAGTTAAGTATGAACATGCCATTTCAAAAAGGTTTGACATTTTGAGTTATTTGCAGCTTGCGATTTTTGAACTTTTAAACAGTTCTATCTATTTTGCTAGAGTATATGGCCATAGATACATTTTGTTTTCTGATTTCGAGAGCATTAATTGATAACAGCTTATGCGTTGATGGAACTGTCAAATTGGTGGAAGAGGAGCACAGAAAAATCAATTAAAAAGCAATATCAATTAGTTACATATCTTAATAGATTTTCTACTATCAACCTATTTCACTCTTGCTCGGTTCTTATTTTAGTTTGTCTTGCAATTTTGGTGAAAGAAAGCAGCGAGCGTTACAGCTATAAAAAAATGAGCCGATTAGAGGTTTGACATAGTGATTGATGTTTTACATCGACCTCAGTACCCCTCTCTTATTTATACTTATAATTTAGATTTGCAAAGATGCATGTATGCAGTTAGAGTAGCCATTTCAATAGTTTAAAAAAAGTAGGGTATGACGCATTCAAATCTTTATTTCTTTCTGGATCAAAATGTGTTTCTAAAAGATCCCTTTAGTCTTCCCATACATAACTCACAAAAGGACTTTTCTTATAGCTTATATCACGCATCTATCTAATTAGTTCAGGTTTGTTTCATCTTTCAGGAAAAATTGCAGAGCATCAACACTATCTGATTGCCGGTAGTGTTGAATTGTAAGTTCAAATGTCTTGCATATTGAGTGATGATTATTTTGATACACTGCATATTTTAGGAATTGCGATGTAAGTTGCAGCTATCCTCAGTCAAGTGATGATGCTGTCATGGACACGTAAGTAACTGGATTAGCTTATATTTGCTCTATGGTTTATGAAAATCAGTTAGAGATCTCTTTCAAGATAATAATTCATCCAAAATATTTGTACGACTAAAATGAGAAGTCACTGATTGTGAATTGATTATTGCCTTGAGGACAGGTTAGATGGGACTGAGTTTCACGCAATTGTGGAAAGCGAAGACCGGGCAGAGATCTATTTCAAGAGAAGTTGGAACACTTCCCTTCGATACGTATTCGCCTACCTCAATACTGGTACAGGTTAAATGTTTATGTTGTGCATTCCATGCCTTTTGTCTCTTAGGTATAGGTTCTTTGTTTGGCTTGCTACCTTTTTTTGATTAATAGGGATGAAGTATTTTGTAGACGATTAGTAGTAAACAAAGCTTTTGAGGTGATAACTATTTAAACATTTATTTCTATGCTGCATGTTATATACAATGTTGCTCAAGATTATGCCTCTTCCAGATCACGAGTGATAGAATTTTTGGTGTAGAAAATAAAACGTTCATGTATCTGATGGCTCTATCTTTGTAAGACAACTAAAAAAATCTACTTAGGTAAATTTTCTGAATATGCTCTCAAATAATCCAAGTTGATTATTTTCTTAATCTTGAAGATATCCATTTTTTTAAAATACCAGTAAAATCAACAAGAATGTAAGAGATTGTTGTCGGCCATGGTTATTCTTGAGCACTTTAAAAGGTATGACCATCAGGCCATGTTATAAAATGTTTTTTTTTTCTTTAAGAAAAATGGCATCTCACGCTATATTAAATGTCCGTGTTAAGTTCAGAATGGTAAAGTCAAGAAGAATTATGTAGTCGCAACTTTTTGTATGCAACCTTAGTGCATAAATTGTAAGAAATGAATTAGTGCTTGCAACCTCTGATTTACCCTTCAAGGTATTTTACTGTCGTCCTCTTTTATATGTATATATGTTTTGAAAAAGAAAAAGCACTAAACGATGCTAATAATTTCTTAATTCTCTTGCCTGAATATAGCAACAAAGTAAGAAACTGATACGACGGCTGCTAGCCCCCAAAAACAAACTCTATCCAATGAGTTAGCTTCATTTTTCATGGATATACCTTAGTTCTCATTATTGCCCATGTATGGATTATGGAAACAAATTAATGTCGTGCTAACGTAACTGCTTTGGACAATCAGCTACTAAAAGATAAAGCTGAGATAAGCGTTTCCTTTACCAATTTGAGGAAGTGGCAAGAAGGTTTATTTTTTGCCCCTTTTTGTAAATTTTGTTTGTTGTGAAATTATTGGCATAGAACAGCAAAGAGAAGACAAAAGGCAGGTCAGGATGAAACTTTGCTTGATATGTTGCCATTTTGTTTGATCGACTGTTCTATGCCTTCCTGGAGAAGGTCAATATTGGATTCAAACAAGAAGGATCCAAAGAATAAGAGCGTCCTTGCTGGAAATGATTTGTCGTGATTAGATCTGTTTATTATTTGTCATTGAATATCTGATGTTATCTGATTTGTCGCTCCTGAATAAAAGTTGAAATTTGTTGTTTTTGATAAACTGTAGGTTAGTGCAGCTCAAAGAGATCGATGGAAGACTGTCATAAGCTATGTATTTTAATCTCCTTTGTCCTTTCTTATATCACTGTTTGATAATATATTGGAACTTGAAATATTCATGTATTAAGCATGCACATCTTTATTGTTTCAATACTGATTCAGGTCAAGGACATATTCCAACGCATGCTATGATCTATTATCTCTTTTTGTTCCTGCTAATTTCATAGGTGTCCTAAATCACTTCCAAAATACTGCTTAACTTTTTCCTTTCAAAAAAAACTAAACCAAATAATATTATCGCTGCGAGTTAATCTTACATCGCGCGGAGCGCGATGCATTAGCTAGTTCTTCTTGCGTTGCAATACCTATTGCATTATTGATTATTAAATAATAAAACAGTGCAGTGGACAAAAAAATAACTCCATATTAGTTGGACTTGTCTAGATTTGTCCAAAACTTGGTACTTGGATAACTGATATATGAATTTATTTTATTTTATAGGCTGATAATAACAGGATAACTCTTATACGTTTAAACAATAATAAAACACAATAATCTCTTGCATTGGAATTGTCATCCTAAAAAATTTAGTTCCTTCCGCTGAATTGTCATTAGAGATATAAAAAAAATGGACATGTAGACCTTCTCAACATTGTTCCAACTTATATAAGCAGAAAATATTGAATTATTATATTATTTTGAAATGTTAAATGTATTTAGCGTGCACGGTGCAAGAAGCATTAAAATATAATATAAATATTTTCTCTACAATATCAGATTTTTTTTTCTTTTTGAAACTTTATAATATCAAATTGCAATAAAAAATCTATCAAATTATCGTTGCAAGAACAATTTTTAAAGCAGTAATTTGGAGCTAGGAATAGGAGGCATCAATCAAATCTCGTCAAAGAGTTAATCTTGGAGAACTAAATCAATAAATATGGCCGCGTAAGTGGGGCCCACAATGCAGCATCCCTGAAAACTGAAAAGAGAAACCTCTGATTAAGAACTACTGTCGGTGTCGGTGCGTAGCAATTATGTTTTATGAAGCAGCATGGTCTCTGTGATTTAGAAAAATGCTGCCACTTGTGCTACAGTTGCCATAAGCAAATGTATGCAATAACAATGTATAAATTGCGCCGAATATGAACACTGCCATTTGTTTTTTGTAAATTCAATTTGTACGGATGCCCAAAATGTAAATGCATATATACATTAATGAGGTATGCACAATGTTTGTTGCTCGAGATTTTTCATTTTAATAAAGATAAAAATTGGTTTCAAACTTTAAGTATCTAATAACAGGATGTATTCCGATCTGGGTCTAGAAAAGTGTCAAGTTAGTATTTTATTGGTTTTACATATCATAGGAATTCTATATGAGAGTATATATCTCAATGAATTGATGTATTATGTATTTAACGGTTCCAATAGTTACGATAGAAAAAAAAAATGACAAAGCAATGAAAAAAAAATGAAATGAAGAACAAATCGACTAATCGATTAGATTTCGTCCTCGTTTATAAGCATGTCGTTTTTAAAAATGAATAATAAAGCATAGCAGTGGAAGTATATTATTGCCCATTAATAATTAATAATTAATAATAATAATGGTTTTCGTCCTATGACCTAGCCAAGAAAGCTCATATGTACTTCCAAAATTTGCTACCTATATTCCTAGAAAGTTGTTGCCCGATATAAATGTGCCAAAGACGAGTCTTTTTTTTTTTTTAATGTGATTATGAGCCTCAGCGCGTAGTGCCACATAATTGCTGTTTGGATGAGTCCGAGGACGTTTTAAAATTAAATCCTTTTCCCATAAGAAAAGAAGAAAAGATAAGTATTTAAAATATCTGAGAATCCGCTTTGGATGTAGTGGTAAAGAAAAATGCATCTTGTATTTTTGAATGTAAGGTCGCAGTTCGAAATCCGGCTGGAGGGTCTTTTATAGACATTTAAGTTAAAAATAAATCGGATGGCTTAGACCTCCAATTTATCTTCAATAAATATATATATATAGAGAGAGAGAGAGATTGGCTAAAATATACTCCAGCATACAGATAGTCCGTATGCTGTAGTCGTTTCTCAAAATCTAAAATGTATACAGTCGATCCGAACCTTTCAAATTGTTCTCCATATTGAAATCTCCTAGGAAACCAAAATTTATATTTGTTTCCGTATTTTTTTACTATATATTATGCTATTTAAAAAAAAACATTGTAAAGGAGTTGTAAAGGAGTATTTCTGACCCTTCAATTTGAAAGTAGCATAATATATAGCAAAAAAATTCAAAAAAAAATGTAAAATTTGGTCTTAAAGGATATTTTTACATGGAGAACAACTTGAACGGTTTTGATCATATATATATATATATAGATTGGCTAAAGTATACTCCGGCATACGAATTAAACCCATATGCTAGAGTCGTTTCTCAAAATTTAAAATTCAAACAGTCGATCTAAACCGTTCAAGTTGTTCCCCATATAAAAAATATCCTTCAAAACAAAATTTTACATTTTTTTGGATTTTTTTGCTATATATTATGCTATTTTTAAATTGAAGGGTCAGAAATACTCCTTTACAATATTTTTTTAAAATAGCATAATATATAGCAATAAAATTCGAAAAAAAATAAATTTTGATTTCCTAAGCGATTTCAATATGGAGAACAATTTGAAAGGTTCGGATCGACTGTATGCAATTTAGATTTTGAGAAACAACTTCAGCATACGGACTATCTGTATGTTGAAATATACTTTAGCCAATCTCTCTCTCTCTCTCTCTCTCTCTATATATATATATATATATATATATATATAGAGTTTTGCTATGGTGAGTTGCAACTCACCAAAGCGTCCGTGAGTCGCGCTCAAAATTTCAAAATTAAGTTCAAAACGACCGATCCAAACCGTCTTATACGATCTCCCTATCGAATTCTCCATGCAGACCAAATTTTATATTTTTTCGAAATTTTTAAGTATTTATTTCAGATTTTTAAAAACTGCTGTTTTTGAACGGTTCAGAACTAATTAGATTAATGATTTTCTAAAATCTAAAATAAATACTTAAAAATTTTGAAAAAATATAAAATTTGGTCTGCATGGAGAATTCAATAGGGAGATCGTATTAGACGGTTTGGATCGGTCGTTTTGAACTTAGTTTCGAAATTTTGAGCGCGACTCACGGACGCTTTGGTGAGTTGCAACTCACCATAGCAAAACTCTATATATATATATATATATATATATATATATATATATATATATATATATATATATATATAGAGTTTTGCTATGGTGAGTTGCAACTCACCAAAGCGTCCGTGAGTGGCGCTCAAAATTCCGAAATTTAGTTCAAAATGACCGATCCAAACCGTCTAATTCGATCTCTCTATTGAAATCTCCATGCAGAACAAATTTTATATTTTTAAAAAATTTTAAGTATTTATTTCGGATTTTTAAAAACTGATATTTTTGAACGGTTCATAACTAATTAGATTAATGATTTTCTAAAATTTTAAAAAAATACTTAAAAATTTCGAAAAAATATAAAATTTGGTCTGCATGGAGATTTCAATAGGGATATCATATTTTACGGTTTGGATCGGTCATTTTGAATTAAATTTCAAAATTTTGAGCGTGACTCAAAGACGCTTTGGTGAGTTGCAACTCAACATAACAAAACTCTCTCTCTCTCTATATATATATATATTTAAAGTACCTTTACTCAAATTATTATAAAATAAACAATTTGGTTTTCGTTTATTAAAAAAAGCAATAATTAATAACTCCGACAGCCTGGCATATTGAAGTTTTATTTTAAATAGATGCTTTGCAATTTTTTATTATTTTACTTAACATTTAGGACGGGCAAAAAAAGTTGTAAACCACAAATTGTTCGAGTTTGATTCAATAATTGATTGTAATTACCTCACCCGAAATAATTTCAACTTGTAATTAAACAAGCAGTATTGAGCTCGAGTCACTTACGAAGCAAACTCGGACTGAAGCACTGAACCGATGACATTTAGAACTAAAAAGAAATTCTACAATAATAATCAATTTCTGAATCAGGTTTTAATTTCAACTGCATCTGTTTAAAAAAAATTAATTCATTAACACACATAAAAGATTACGATTAAAACCCGATTCAAAATTGATTCTCGTGTTAGAATTTCCAGAAACTACATTACAAACTGAACCAACTTAGTTTTTATATATACTAGCAAAAAATGTTTTTAATATGGAAATTGATTCGCACACCTCTCTATTTAGTCCTAACACAGCTAAAATTTTTTCAAGACAAAATTATATCTAAATATTCAAACGAAATTACGTAACAAAAAAGTGCATAACTTGTTAATTGAAAATCAACATCTAAACGAAATTACGTAAGAAAAGTCGATTAAAGAGTTTGATCTTTTATTTAAAATCAACATCTAGGCCACATATCAATTTAGATCACACAAATTAAATGGTCCATAGTTGATACAAAAATTATTTCCACTCTTTTAGCGAAAATTGTTTTGATCTTTTTATGGATACTTTTATAAGTAGTAGAGATAATTACGGGATGAATTTTCTAGGTACTATTAGATTTTAAGTGAACTTTTTAACTTTTATTGTTTGAAAATCCCATTTATATATAAAATAGATTCTTAAAAATATTAGTTCGCAATATATACTACAACGTATACCTGATCAAGATTTGTTCCCAATTATGTTTTTCAGACAATACAATCATATAATGATCTATAAACAAAGTTCAACTTTTAAAACTTTTTAGAAGTTAACATGCCATATTAGTTTTATCATCAGCACGATTTGAATCATGCCATAAAGTGAGTTCATATCAGTCGTATTAATTACTTGTTTAGTTGTTCTTTTGCTTTTTAAAATTTTCTACGTCTTGAATATAGCAGAATTAGTAGTTAAAATAATTTACATAAAAAATATATAGATTTTAAATGCAGTAAATACATGGGATTATTTAATTTAAATATATGAGACTACGTAACAACATGTCATGGAAATATATTATATGAGTTCAAGAAAAGAAGACAAATGGTGATGTTAAATAGCAAGTCGTTTAGACTAAGAATCCGTATAATTTGACTATGGATTTGTCCAGAACAACGCGACTAAGAAAACATATTCAGAGTTTGAAGGAATTTACTGGCACCAATTTATGAATTAATTATATCTAGGGATAGACTTCCGTATGTCTTCGTTTATGTTTTATTTAAATGCTCCAAGACATGAATTAATGGATATCCTTCAATTTTGGATCGAGAAAATGATTATCATCAGCACGCTTTCGTTGAATTAAAGATACGTGGTTTTCAAATAGTTCAAATATGGTAATAAAATGCATTTATGCTTAACAATAGGTGCTTTCTTCATCAAACTGTAGATTGCAACACAAGTTGTAGGTCTGTGTTTTGTGTGCCTTTTTCCCTTTTGTTAATCATACGTGTAACTTTCTGGTGGTACCCAAAATATATCTAATCTAGCGTCATTTATCATAAATTTAATCCCTTGACAACTTCAAATATCAAAATAAGTACCAGTTAAAGAGACCGCCAAACTAATACCGTTATTTAAGAGCATCCAAGGCTTTGATTGATGATGTCCACAGTAAATGAGAAAAAATGTTTGAAGATGGGCCCACATGACAGCAACTCTTGTTTGCCTATTTTGTTTCTCCGAAGTCCCAAGTCCTAACTACTGCATATACTCACATAGTCACATGTCATCTGTTTGTTGCCATGTGTTAATATAATTAGAAAATGTTTTTGTTGACTGTTGAGTAGGTTCGGTGTACAAATTGATTGTGTACACAAGAGCCACTGGAATCAGCCCCGCTAATGACCAATAAGGTTATAGAAATGTCACATAGGATTGAAATTTTAACACCAAATATAAAACTTAGATTCTTAATATCTTTATTTGTTAATTCTTATTAAATTAAAATAATTCGATGGCTTTTATAGTGGAGAGCATCTAGAATATAATTTTATAATTTAAATTTTGGTTCTCGGCTAATGATATCTATTGATATTAAAATTTATTAATCATGATGCAATATTTTGTACTAAGTTTATTAAGTTATAGTTTTTATAATAAATAACGATTTTCTAAATTGAAAAGTTAATAATATGAGGTTTCCATGATTTTTAAGACTTTTTTGGTATATTATTCAGTTGTTGATGTATTAATTTATATAAATCATTTGCTCGCAACCATGAATAAATATGTTACGAGATTATTAATTTAATTTTTTGAGATATATAATAAAATATAAAACATTTGAAATTGAGACGTGCGTGTTTAATTATCAAACTACAGACAATTTTTATATGTTTAATGCATATAATAATGGTATAGCTTTATTTTACTGTTATATAGTGTATAAAGATTTACAAAAGTAAGTTACTCTAATACTAAATTTATTTGACAACTATAATAAAAAAATAATTATCAGAACAGTAATATTATTACAACTTCTTCTGGTTTAGATAAATTGCAAAATGATTATGGTTCAATTTAAAAATTAGTTGATTGACAATATTGCAGTTTCAAAAACTAACCAACACTTGGTTGTTGATCAGTGATATCTAAATTACATTAAATTTGATGGACAACATATATAGATCATATAAACAATCTTTTCTTTAAAAAAATATGAAAGATACCTATAACTTTCTTTTTTTATTTTAATAATTGTTACTATCGACTTTCGCGATTTTAAAAGAAATATAATTATCAACAGTTAAAACGTACTTCTTCCTCCTTTAAATCCTTCATCGCAACAGTTAATACTTATATGGTATACTGCGTACGGACGCTAAACCAGGTGCAAGTACATGTCTTAAATAAGACCAAGACGACATCTCAGACTCCGTCTGCTGTTACACACCACCAAACCCACCTCACACTCACACTCAGCCCAATCTCATTTGAGTGTTAAGTATTTCCGAAATTATTTTATATAAAAATTTATACTCAAAAAATTTTAATATAAAGAATTATTTTATTTTTTTTTTAATAAGAAGAAACGTTTCAGAAGCGAGTATTTCAATTCCCCTCCGTACGCGTTTATAAAACGCGCTCCAGGGCACCGAACGCGTTTTATAAACGCGTACGAAGGAGAATAAATTCAGCCCTTCCGTTACGCCTTTTGAGACGAGTCAGGCCTTCGTACGCGTTTATGAAACGCGTTGGGAGCCCTAGAGCGCGTTTCATAAACGCGTACGAAGGTCGTCTCTTTCAAAATCGAGTTAGCCGTTTCATTTTTTTTCTGTTCGCCATCCTTTCATTCGCCAGAGAAAGAGAGAAAGAGAGAAGGAGAGAAGGAGAGAAGAGGAAGCAGCGGCAGCCGCGAGAGAAAGAGAAGAGGAGAAGACAGCGGCAACCGCGAGAGAAAGAGAAGAGGAGAAGGCAGCGGCCGCGAGAGAAAGAGAAGAGGAGAAGGCAGCGGAAGCGGCAGCGGCAGCGGCAGCGACGAACTTACGACAGCGAGGTATTGCATTTTGTATTTTGTATTTGAAATTGTGGATAATTAGGGGTTTAGGGGTTTAGGGTTTAGATGAAATTGTTGATAATTGTGAAATAGTGATAATTGTTGATAATTGTATTTTGGATGAAATTGTGGAATTGTTGATAATTGATGTTAATTGATGAAATTGTGATGGAATTGTTGATAATTGATTAAATTGTGGAATTGTTCATAATTGAATTAGTTAATTGATCAATTATTTATTTATAATGGATGATAATTGATGAAATTGTGGAATTATTGAAAATTGATTAAATTGTTGATAATCGATGCATGATGATAATTGATGAAATTGTTGATAATTATTATTAATTAATGCATGATGATAATTATGATAATTATGTATAAATGGAATTAGTTAGTAAATTTCCGAAAAGGAATTAGTTAGTAAATTGTTGAAATAAAAAGAAATTTATATAGAAAAATTATAGTGCAAATTAACATAGTTTCAAATAACTGGAATTGTATATTGAAAATTATGTATAAATTTATTGGCGTAAATTATGGTGCATGAAAAATTTTAACATATTATGATAAAATTATTTGATTATTGATCAGTAATTATTGTGAAAATGTCAATTACATAGAAAAATAATTTTTGTTTTGTTCGTTTTGATTATTGAAAAAATATTAAATTCATTGTTGTTTTAAATTGTTGTTCTTATATTATTTGAATCAGATGAGTTCAGCAGAAGATGAGGCTGGTCCTTCTGGTGCTTCACCACCTCCCACCGAAGCACCCCCCACCGAAGCAGCCTCCACCCAGCCTCGGCCAAAAAGACGTAGGCGTCGCGCAGCCCGTCCGAGCGCGCAAAATGTCATTCCACCTGTGCAACCGGCCAACGCAGAAAACCAACAGGTTTTGTTTGTTACGGATAACGAGCATCTCGTTGGTTTGTCTTTTGAGGAGGTAATAGATTGTTTTATGTTAATTTATATTTTTTTGATTTAATAATTTAGATTTCTTAATAGATTTATAAATTGTATTAAATGCTTATTATAAATTGTATTAAAAAATTAATTGAAAATGAGGTTTATTATAAATTTTTATGTTCAATCTAATAAATTGTATTAAATGCTTATTATAAATTGTATTATAAATTGTATTATAAATTGTATTTATTGTAAATGTTTATAATATTTTTATGTTCAATCTAATAAATTGTATTTATTGTAAATGCTTATAAATTGTATTTTTAATACAACGGTTTATGTTTCGTGTTAATGCAGCGTGAAACACATTTGGAGACGAGATCGCATAAGCGAACGATTAAGGTGGACGATCGGATTGAGGGAAGGCTGATCAAACTGGGGCTCAGTCACATTACGAAGGTGAAGCATGTCAACGTCGACATGCCATTACTGAAGGCAATGGTCGAGTTTTGGCGTCCGGAGACGCATACTTTCCATTTTCCCGTTGGAGAGATGACCGTTACTCTACAGGTAATTTATTTAAACTTGATATTAAATTTTTTTAATATAATTTTCGTATTAATTTTCACAATTAATTCTAACATAAAATTTTGACTTAACATGACACGAATTGCAATATTAACATGACACGAATTTAACGTATTTTGTAATTGTTACCAGGATGTTGCCTTCTTATATGGTTTGCGCTCGACGGGCATTCCAGTTAGGTCGAATACGAGAGGGCCCTGGGAGGAAAAGATTCGTGCAAATCTTTATCCTCATGAAGATTTGGGAGACTGACACAGAGAAAGGAGGAGCAGGGAGTAAATGAAAAAAATAAAGTGCAATATTGATTTTTTGCTATTCAGTATATGCATTGCTTACTTGTATTGATTATTTTAAATTTGTACAATGCAGGGGCGATGTTGTTGTGGGCAACAACATCAAGTTGAAATGGTTGCGACAAAATTGCGGTGTGGAGCCACAGGCAGGTGCTGATGATGAGGAGTTAGACCGATACATGCGTGCAGTTGCTCTAGAGTTATTTGGGACGTTGATGTTTCCAGATATTTCTCAGAATTTCGTCCCAGCATACTATTTGGAGCTTGTATCGGTATAATTTTCTTAACTTAAATAATTTTTTTATTTGTTTACCAGCAATTTAATTTTATTATTTAAAAAAAATAGAGCACAATTAACCAACAATTTAATTTTGTTATTTAAAAAAAATATAAATTATTATAGCAAGACTAATATTATTATAGCAAAATTGTTTGCATGGTTATTATTGTTTTCAATGTTCTCGAATTGAGTTTGAATGCGTTGTTTAATTTAAATGCAGGGCAATTTGAATGAAGTTCCGGATTTCAATTGATGAGGTGCCACGCTTGCTTGTCTATATCGTGCTCTGGACCGTGCCTCCATGCGTTTCAAGGTTGTGACAGGACCTTGGATGCTACTATTGTTTTGGGCATGGTCATACCTCCATGTTTGTCGCCCAAAGGTTGCTCCTATCGGTGGATTAGGACAACCTAACCTAGATTCATGTGTGCCGTTTGGCAGGTAATAACTTATAATAATTTTTCAATAATTTTATGCAAATTACAATACATCAATCCTAACCTTCAAAATTTTCAGGAAATGGGGCGAAGCTCGGTCTTTCTCACGGAGTGGAGAACGCACGGGACTACCTAGCCGTGTTGAACGTTGAAGACGTCAACTGGTTTCCGTACGTACTCGACAGGGCTGTCATGCCACGGGTAGCACAGGTTGGTTCCATAGCGGAGCATGTTCGGTTGCCGCTGATTTTTTACCACATTGTTGCCTACTACTACCCCGACCGTTGTAGGCATCAGTTTGGACTGTACCAGTTTACTCCTCCTCCACTACCTGTGGTACGTTTGCTATATTTTTCCGATTTATCATACGATCAACTTCAATTTAATTAGAGTAAAGAACTAACGTGTTTATTTTAACAGAGTTGGGACGTGACACAGAACCTGCTGGGTTTCCAGCACGGTACCTATCGAGATCGCCCAGATTTTGCTACCATTTTTGCGAGTGCACATGCTAAGTGGACTGACGAGGCATTACAGGCACGCCAGCTGGAGACTCGATCCTGGAGTGCTACTGATACGCTGCGGTACTTCCGATGGTTTTGGCGATACGGTGCCTCCGAGAGACCCACGCCACGAGAGGATGCCGAGGCACGTCTCCAGCGCACTCAGCAGCTGCCTCTTGCTCAGAGGCAGTACACAAACATGGGGTCCAGACTTCGCAATACGGTACATCTTAATTTTTTAAATATGGAATGTATGATTGGTAAATGGAATTGTGCAATATGTCATTATTCTCGTAAATTGCAGGGCAACTCTGCGCTGAAGAATGCACTTCATGCATTGGGACTGGTTGTGAAGAAGGGGTGCAGAAGGGTGGGAAAGGCAATTCTCGCCAACTGTCGTTCGCAGTTGCATGATGCTTCCATCCCTCTGAGGTAATTTTAAATAATTTAATTTTTTGATTGCGTTTTTGCATTTTAAATTCAATAATTTATAAATTACAGGTTGGAGGATTTGTTGGAGCAGCGAGGACTTCCAACAAATATTGAGGACATACCAGATTCTGGGGACGAGTCTTCTTCTGCACGTCCGACTGTACCCACAGACCTTCAGGCGGAGGATCTGATGCATGCGGTTAGTATTCGTTCATATGCAAGTTTCAATTTTAGATACTAATTTATTTATATTGACATTGTTTTTTTTAATATTATAGGATGGTCGACTGAATACCGGGCGATTAGATGATATTTTAGGACCACGCACGTTCTTTCCTACTCAGTTTCCAGCCTCAGGTCCTATTCCATCCATGCATAGTGCATCAGCATCGACCTCGCAGTTTGCTGGCATTTCTCAGGATCCCACTGGCAATTTCCAGCCTCAGGATCCTCCACCGTACTCCTTTGCACCATTTGGTATGCCTTCCTCTTTTCCTGCATTTACTGTTCCTCCATTTACTGTTCCGTCAGTGCCTACGCCTTCTTCTATTCCATCATTTGGCACTCCGTTGGGTAGTATGGAAGGGACAGACTCGTTCAGCACATTACTGCGGACGGCCGGAGATGAGGAGGGTGATTATGTCCCTATAGCGACTCCTCAGGAGGCTGGGCAGCCTGTTGAGTTTGGGCCCATACAGCAGGAGGCTCAGCAGGACCAGCAGGAGGACCGCCAGGAGGAGGACGATGGGGATACGGACTCCACTGACTCGGGAGATGTTACTGCCCCGGGCATACGAGATAGGCGTGTGGTGAGGGTGATTGACAGATTTTCACCTTCAGGACCTAGGAGGAGGCGGCGACGTTAGTTATGATGATGGACTGATTTTATTGCTGATGATGACAGTTCTTTTTTGTTTATGGGCTGATGATGGACGGATCGTTTATTTTTCGTTTATGGACTTGTGATTAACTTGTGTATTACTGATGTTGATTGACTATTTTTCGTTTATGACTTGTGATTGACTTATGTATTTATTGGATTGTTTATTATGACTTGTGATGATTGACTTGTGTATTATTATGACTTGGAATTTCGGAGTGCAAAACACTACTTGAAACATAAACGTTTATGTATTGAAACGCCAATAAATGAAATACTCCAAACAACAACTTTTATCCATTGAACGTCAACACATTAAAACCACAACTTATAGTGCAAAGCACTACAAAAAATAAAGGAAAATAAAAAACAACCATAAAAATAAAACATTGCATTAACAATTCCAACTAAATTACATTAACAACCATAATAATAAAACACATAAATATTACAATGATATAAATATTTAGAGATTTTGACTATCTACATGTTGTAGAATTTCATCCCACCATGGTTGCTCATCTTCATCATTCGGTTGTTGTTGATTACTCGCACCAGTGTTGTCAGCGAACTGAGCGACTTCGTTCCAAAAAGCAGCATCATCTTCTTGTTGATTACTCGGAACACTGTTGTCAACGAATTGAGCGGCTTCGTTCCAAAAAGCCGCTTCGGTTTCTTCTTTTTCTATCTCTGTCATTCGGCTTGCCGCAATTTGTCGAAGTTCATCCCTCTTATTCATTTCTCTCAATTTTTGCTCTGATTTTTTGAGCCTTTTTTTCCTTGCCTCTTCTTCCCTAATTTTTTATTTACGATCCATTTCTTCATTTCTTTCTTTAATAATCCTCTGCGTCTCTATGTCCCGAGCTCTTTGTTCATTCTCGTCGTGACGTTTGTGCTCATGGTAGTGGTCACGCAATATGTTTTCTTTGTAATTGAAAACTTGAGCACACCTTGTACAGGTCACTGTGTGGTCTCCATTAAAGTTGTATATTTTCTCGTAAACGGTCCAGTGAGTTGGTTCACACGAGAGGTAGGGTTTCGGTTGTTGTTGGGGGATGGGTTGAGATTCTGTGTAATATTTTTTGTACCAGTCATATCGCCTTTCTCGGTTCAGATTCTTTTCGTGTTCCCGCCATCGCCGCTCCTGGTACTCCTTCTGTTCCCTTTCCGGCCCACCATTAATGTGCCATTGGTAGTGTATTTTTAACTCGAGCACGTCTCCCTCTTCAGTCGTGTCTTCATGGATGTTGTATTTCAAAGTGCGATAACAAGAGCGACAAATTGCCTCGTATTCTCCGTTTTCTGGTTGATTTCTATTGGCAGGGTAATGGTAGAAAGTTGGCCAATACTCAATGCGGGTTGCTCTTCGATAGTTTGGAACATCATTATTTGAGTTAGAGCTATTTCCTTTCTCCGTTGTACTGAAGGTTTTAACAAGAAGGAGGTAGTGGGTGTTTGTGCATTCTAATTCAACAATGGCTGCTTTTATAAATAATTTCAGTAGTTCAAAGATGACATTGTAAAATCAAATCTTGTCATGTCTTTTGCAGTCTTTATCAGAGCATGCTTGTACTTTTTTTTCTAAAAATTAAATAATACACCTTCGAACGCGTTTATAAAGTGCGCTCCAGGGCTTTCAACGCGTTTTATAAACGCGTACGAAGCTCTGACAAACGAGAGGAAAGTGGACAGCATCTCTCCTTCGTACGCGTTTATAAAACGCGTTCTGAGCCCTGGAGCGCGTTTTATAAACGCGTACGGAGGGGAATTCAAATACTCGCTTCTGAAACGCGTTGGAACTTTCTTCTTATTAAAAAAAAAATAATAATTCTGTATATTAAAATTTTTTGAGTATAAATTTTTATATAAAATAATTTCGGTAAGTATTTTCATAAAAACTATGACAATTTTTCAAAGAGGTCACTAACTTTTTCCTTATTTATAGTCAAAAAAAAATTCAGAAGATGGCCAAACTATTATGGACCTGAAAGCTCAATTTATGGTATTTTACATCACTTAATTGTTTCTTTGTCAAAACATACTAAATAATAATAGTGTCGCTATTCTCCTCCCAAAAGAATTGTCTGCATTAGCAATAGAACATCTATAATAAAAATAAATTGTAGTATTAGAAAATGTCAACATCGGTAAAAGAAAAGCTAATGAAAAAATTCCATATTAATTATTTTGGACAAATAGCTAATGACGGGATCTAATTAGATAAAATAAAAAAATCATTTGTTTTGATGTGGACATTTTGAAGTTTAAATAACCAATGTACATGCATGTGCCATATGGGGCACAAGCTCGGTGCTTCTTAATATTGACACCAAAAAAATAATTTGCATCGATGAACACTAGAAAATGATATTGGAGAAAATCAGTAGAAGGTTCACACGGGCTAAGTCTCTCTCTCTCTCTCTCTTAACTAAGCCTTACTTGATCTAATCGCTTGCATGAGTGTTTGTTGATCTCTCTCTCTCTTAACTAAGCCTTAGTTGATCTAATCGCTTGCATGAGTGTTTGTTGAGAGAGAGAGAGAGAGAGAGAGAGAGAAGAAATATAAAATACAAAAAATAACCCCAAAAAGAGAGAAGCCAAGGGAAGTAACCAGACCCAGTCACATTTGAAGTCAATACAAAGGAGCTGCTTCTCTCTGCCTCTTCTCTCCCTGTGAAAAGAGAAAATAGAAGAGTGCACAGTGTGTGAAAAGGGAGTGCTCAAACTTTCTTCTTTGAAACCATGAAACCAGGGGAGAGATCAAAGCTCCTGAGAAATCTAAGACAGGAGTCCAGAAGGTTCAGGCTTTTGGTTGTTGTTATTGGGTTTTTTCTTGTCACATTAACTTTTATTGTTGTCACCAAACCAGAGGCGATTCTCTTTGCGGATGGTTAGCTCTCATTTCGATTGCAAAGTCTAATCTTTTCAAATTTGCAATGATCTTAGTCTATTTTTACATTTTGAGCTTAATGTGAGCTTTTTTTTTTCTAATTTTTTTCCCTTTTTGTTCTTTTGTTGTTTTAGTAGGGAAGAAGCCGAACTCTGATGAAGCAACTTCATCTATTGTAATTCAAGAAAGAACAAGTGTTCAAAGGCTTGGTAAGTTGGAGTTATTCTGTTTTTTGGGATTGGATTTGAATTGTTTAGAAAACAAAGTAGCAACGTGTTTTCCCTTATACTTCTGTTCTTTGGAAATTGTTGAAATGGAATCAGGTTCGACCACCAACAATAAAAAAGTAATAATTTCTTCTTTTTTTTATGCAGATGAGATTCCAAGGGTGGGAAATCCGGGAGTGGATGCTAGTGTAAGAGGTATAATTTGTGCTTGGAAATGAAAAGTATGTTTTAATAAGGATCTACAAATTTCAAGAAATTACAGGGTTTGGTGTTTAAAATGTTTCAGATAATAATGAAGGTACAGAGGTTAAAGGGGAAAATGAAGACAACTCCCCAACGAAAATACAAAGAAATATAGCCATACAAACCAAGGAAGAAGAGAGAATTCAGCTACGAAATACAATTGGTCCTGATCAATTCGGTAATTTTTTTTTCTATAATTTACCTTTTAAATTGTTACACTTTCTTTTACTGGATTTAAAATGGTAAATGAGAACTAGGAATTGGCTTTCCATAAGCTTCTTCTTCTTTCATAAGCCTCATAGGCTTCATGTGAGACAGAGGCTTGTGGGGGTTGGAGTGGGGGAGGAGGTGTGATGACTAGATTTAATTATATTCTCCTTTTTTGCGTGAAAGGGAGTTGAGGCTTTATCTTTTGTGCTTTTGGTGGGGTTTACTGCATATATCCACTCCAAATAGAAAGCCTTAATTTTGGTGAAACACTTATCAAGTTAATGGTCTTTCTTCCATGCCAAAATTTTGAAAATGGGTTTGGAAAAGTTGGAATAATGCCTTTGAGTGCATGAAACTTGATATGCAGGTAACAATAATGGCAATGAGGGATCAGAAGAGAAAAGTGAAGACAAAAAGGAAGAAGTGAAGCACAAGGTCACACTTCCAACTGTTTCAAATTATACCATAAATGACTCCATTGACACTAAGCCTGATGGTATGCTCCATTTCTCTTTGCCCTTTGGTTATGTTATTGTTTATTATAATAATTTATCATTGCCTTTTTTTCTTTGATATTGTGTAATTATTTTTTATTAATAAAATCTGTCGGTGTGGTACTTGCCACCTGGCCTTCAAAAAAATAATTTATCATTGCAATATACCTTAATTAAAATTCTTCCTCAATATTGATTGTAATACCGTGATTAGAGGATGGAGAGAAGGGTGGTTTTGAACATTGTCTGAAATAAGTGTTGAGCAGAGAAAACTTTTGTGTTTGGAATCACTTTGGATATATACATTAACCAGAATAAAACCTCCAAAATCAAATTGACAATTCGAAATTCGAAATTCCAGCCATGGTGTTACCATGAGGGGACTTCCAGAAACCTGGATTTGGGTTCTTAAGTTACATCCGGACTTCCAATTTGGGCCATTGGTGCTTTTTAGAAACTCCAGCCTATCTAAAATTCAAATTTATGAGATTGGATTCAGAACTGTCCATTTGGTTATTTTATATATTGGAAGACCAAATTCTTCCTAGAATAGATGCCATCTATTTTATATTTGTCAGTTACTAATGTACAAAATATACTGTAGTTTACCTGCAACAAAATTGTAAATCCAGTATAGGCTGTTACTACCTTACAGACCATAATTAAACCAAACAAAATGGTGTAACTTATTTGTTGGGACCAATAGTTCGGCTTGAAGCTTACTATGCTAGTAAAATAGTTGGTGGTCCTGAAATTTATTGCACATTTACATTTATGAATAATTCTGGCTTGGTAATTTACTGGGATGATGGTTATAATTGCCCCCAGGTTTTCTTCCTTCATTTGTTTGGAAAGTTTGATGGTTAAATATTGTGCTTAATTACAGAGACCACAAGTACAGAAGTAGTAGTGCTCCAGACAAATGAGCAGACAGAGCCTACTCTACAAGGTACTTGATGGAAGTGATTTATTTAGTATTCTTAAGAAATTTATATTATTTTATCCAATAAAAGGACACATGTTTTCTTATTGTGTAGCAAAATCAAGCACAAAGCATCTATGCGACTTTACAAACTTCCGGGCAAATGTTTGCGATATGGAGGGTGAGATTGTAATTCACCCGAACTCGTCATCAATTTTTTTCAAAGAACCTGCTGGCTCAACCCGTGATGAGCAATGGAAAATCAGACCATACCCTAGAAAAGGTGATGATTTTTGCCTAAGCCATACAAGTGAGATCACAGTAAAGTCGACCCAGACCCCACCTCAGTGCACCCAGTACCATGATGTGCCGGGGATCATTTTTTCTGTTACCGGTTACACTGGTAACCTCTTCCATGATTTTACCGATGTCATGGTGCCTTTGTTTACCACAGCAAACCAGTTCAATGGAGAGGTTAAGTTCTTGATCTCGGACATGATGATTTGGTGGGTCCGTAAATATCATAGGGTGCTTGAGGCTTTATCAAATTATCCTGTTATCGATTTTAAGAATGACAATGAAGTGCACTGCTTCAAGCATGTAATAGTTGGGTTACATGCATACATGGAATTTACGATCGACTCAAAACTAGCCCCTAAAAATTATTCGATGGTCGATTTTAATGCTTTCATGAGGCGTGCTTACGGCCTAAAGAGAGATTCTGTGACGGTGCTGGGTGAACAACCTAGCAAAAAACCAAGGCTGCTTATCATATCAAGGAAGAGAACGAGAACCTTATTGAACCTAAATGAAATTGTTGAAATGGCAAAGGATATAGGTTATGAAGTTGTAGTAAACGAGGCTGATGTGAGTTCTAGGATCTCCCAGATGGCTGAAGTTGTCAACTCGTGTGATGTCATGATGGGCGTGCATGGTGCTGGTCTCACTAATTGCGTATTTCTGCCCCGAAACGGCACCTTAATACAAATTGTACCATGGGGTGCGCTAGATTGGATCTCTAGAATTGACTTTGGCGATCCGTCTACCCAAATGGGGTTGCATTATATGCACTATAGTATAAGCGTAGAAGAAAGTAGTCTACTTGAAGAGTACCCAAGAGATCATGAAGTTTTCAGAAACCCAGTTGCATTTCACAAAAACGGGTTTGATTTTGTAAAGAAAACATTCATGGATAATCAAAATGTGAGGCTTGACGTGAAAAGGTTTAGAAGTGTATTACTGGAGGCGCTTGACCATCTCACACCCTGAGGAACATATTACAGTTAGTTTGGTGGGATTTTGTTCTTTAATTTAATGGGGCATTCGGTGTAACTTTATTTAATTAAAGATTATATTATTCTTTCTCGAATAGTTCATAAATTTACTTCTTTTTCTCTTTTTGCTCTTATGTAAGTATTCAATGCCAAAAGATCAAATGTTGAATTGTTTCATGTCTTTATCTTTGTAATGTGATTACTTCTAGAACTTGCAAATCAATGAAAGGTATTTACAGATGGTGTCTTTGTGTATATCTTTTATCACATGATCTTGATCATAAATTATAAGGCTTCGTAAAATTTACACCCCAGGTAGTGGGGTTTTTGTACAGTTGTTTCTGATCATGGGCTCCGTTTGGATGTGTTGAGAATAAGGTAGGAAGAAGAAAGAAGGGAAGAAATTTATTGGGAAGGGGTAAATTTATTGGGAAGTGTGTAACTTTTGTGAAGAGTTTGGATGGTTAGGAATAAATTTATTGAAAAAAATTCCTTATTCCTTATTCCTTCTTCCCACTTCTCACCATCCAAACAGAGCCATGGGTGTGTTTGGATTGTTGGAAGAAAGAAGAAGAAGAAGGAAGAAGAAGAAAAAAAATTATAAACAATCTAAACTCTTCACAAAGTTACACACTTCCCAATACTTCTTCCTACTTTTTCCCTTCTTCCCTTCTTCTCACACCTATCCAAACGCACCCATGGTGAATTTTAAAATGTTCGTATATTCTTTCCTGTACCATGCAAAGCTCCTCCAATATGTTAGCAAAAAAGAGTACAAAAGTTTTACTTGGGAGGAGCGATGCATTTGAGGAATGGAAGGTATATGTTAATATACAGAAATTAGCGGCCAAATTTCTAGAATTTATAAATAAAAAATGTAATGAGTATAGGAAAGCAGTCTCTAATATATAGTTTGACAGCTGCTTTATGCTCAAATTTGAGAAAAATCATAACTACGGTGGAGACCAAACATCAAATGACGAACTATATCGTTTGACATCAACAAACTTCTCATAAAAGAATCAAATCATAAAAGACAATGTCATTTACCAATAAACATAGAATGATTTCTTTTATAAGAAAAAAAAAGATGATCCAATCAACATCATGAAGAACTTGTTAGGCTTTGCAAAGCACATGCATAAAGAGTACACGCATTAGCCATGTGATTTGACTCATAGCCATGTACATGTTTCAAAAGATGCTGATAGATCCAACCCTCACCCCTTTATCTTCACATAAAATATTAAGTATAATTATTACGAGCCTGAACAATTTTCAAATATAACCCTGTTAACTTAAAATATTAAATATTTATTTCACATTTTGGTTGACAACTTTTCTTTCACTCATCTTCACATTAAAATAGCCTTGTTTGAATGCATAACTTGAAGGCTCTTAAATGACTAGTTATATAGGTGAACTACTTTATTAGACCTCAATAGCGGTCAAATGAACTGGAAATATCCAAATTCACTTCTCATGTTCCAATAGGTGGCAAGGGATCTTCTAGACATGTGTAAGGAGAGCTCCATTCAGTAGGTCATTGTAGTATAACAGAATTAGAGAGGGATGGCTTCCAAGTGCTCAGTTTTTGTAAGCTCTCTCTTGTCAGTATATTTACTCACACGTGTAAATTCTCCAAGATATATGCTGGTTTTTGCTGGAACGCGGTTTTGGTATGTTAGGAATTAATACCTGATGTTAACATTAGCTCTAAAACAACTTTTTGGTTTAGTAGCAAAAAGCAATGCATTTTGAGTGAAATGGTCGTAGGTTCGAAATTCGACTGAAGATCTTTCATAGACATTTAATTTAAAAATAAGTTGGGTGGCTTACCCCCTAATTTTATCTTCAAAAAGAAAAAAACATCGCCTCTAAAATAATAGCTTTGGGATCCACAATAATTATTCACATTTTTAGTTTTTGTTTTCTGACAATGAAGTGACAGCATGGAGTTTAATCAATTTCCAGATTTTACTTAAAGTGAAAAATTGACCTATAAAATTTAAATCTCGGGTTTTGTACCTAATAAGAAAAAAAAATTAAACGATGTACTCTCCACGCTCAGGAGAAACAAATGTTTTATATATATTTTGAACTTTTTACCCTTAATATAAAAAATAATGAATATTAGATGGTCCAAAAGTATTAAAAATTAATACTTTTTTCCCTTAAAATGACAAAATTAATTGAAAATTTAAAATTATTATCAACAAGGATGTGCTTGAATTGACAATATTATATTTGGAATTATTTCGGTTTAAAACGATATATTTGGAATTTTTCCGGAGCCTTTTGTGAAGAATCCAATAGGCAATAGTGATAGATTCATTCAAATTTTAAAATCATGAACTGATAGACTATTTAACGTTATCGACTACGAGAAAACAACAAATTGGGCCTGACAAAGGATCCGTATCGGCCCCGAATCCAGTTGGTTGTGTCGGCGTGTACCTGTTATAATCTTTTTTTTTTTTTTGAAACACCAACGCCCGTAGGCTAGTACCTGTTATAATCCGTCAAAAGACATTTCACTCTTTTATTTTTGCATTATACGTGAATATTTGTGTATCATCTCTAATATAAAAACTTCAATATTCTATTACAGAACTTAAATGTGAAACGGTAGTTTTTTGGAACACGACGGAGACTAGATCTCATTTCTCAATATTATTTCGCCACTAATTAAAAGCAATCGGAGATATGATTGTATGATAGCATTGAAAATCTTGTAATGTTATTGACATTAAATAGTTTATAGATAATTTTTTTTAAATGATCTCTTTATTTTATAAAAAAAAAGATAGAATATATCTTTTCACTTATCTTGTACTGTACTATAGAATAATTTCCTCTCTAGCTTGGAAGTAGAAATATTATAAAAAAATAAAGTTACTTGAATTCATCGATATAGTTCATAATACGCATAACTTTCGCATGTAGTTCGTTTAATATAAAATTATATAAATCATAACAAATTTAAATTATGATTTATTATATCAAATTGAAAGGTATAAATATACTTTTGAAATGAGTTAGATAGTAGCGGGTCAAATCCCAAAACTCAGAACACCGACAAATTCCATTACCCTGAAAAAACCCATAAATTTTGCACATGGCATATGTTATGCTTGTACAAGAATATGGGTGAGTTGTCAAGGTTTGAGAAGAACGGGCCAATATACCGTTCTAGTCAAAATTTATAAACGGTGCTCATTATTATTATGTGCTTCTTTTTACTTTTTCTTACGCCTATTATGTCATTGAACAAGTGGAGACAAATACTATTATGTCAATCCACACAAGTGCAGACAAATATTGTGCGCCTAAAATTATGCTCTCCGGTCTGCGGTGAGCCGGAGAATTTATGGAGTTATGTCATTTTATGCGCAAACCCTTGTCCTTTTCTGTTTTATTTTCACACCTGATTTTAGGCAGCGGTCTGTTGTGTATTTTTTTATTTTTTTTATTTTTGCCTTCTCGAGTAAATGCAGTGGTTTGCCGAATAATTTTATGGGGGCAGTTTGGTTTATAACAGCAGAAAAAAAAATTAATTCGAAATATGTCATTTTAAATTGGTTAATTAGTTTTTAGTCAGTATAAAAAATATATATTTAATATTACAAGCCAATTAAAATGACCATATTTTTCTTATTGAATGTATCACTATAAAATAGTGAAATTCGGGACATATATGTAGACTATGAGTGTATGACATGTCAGCCGTGCAAAATTTTAGGCGACTGTAAATTCATCCAAACCATGATTCATGGAAAATTTGATACTCATGTTCTCGTACAAATGCGTGCTCCATTTTATTTTAACTCGGAGTTTCTCCCCACTTTACAATTATAGCAATATCGGAGTTGCATGTTGACCAAAAAATCTCTCTCATTTCGATAAATAAATTCTGTCTTTCCGTATATCCTTTGTGGCGATTTCTAAGTTAGATTTTAGCTAACTTGGTTTTCAATCATCAGGATCGTATATTTATATCTAACCTGACAGGTTCCTTCCATACATGATATTCGTCAGATAATACATTTCATTGTTTTAAAAAAAATAATAATTAAGCAGATCCATCAGTTTGAAGCACCGTGTCTGTATAATTGCATTGTTGGGACTTGTGGAGACACGCATATGAAAAGATTGAAAACTATGATAACCAACAAAAAAATTATTAAATTAAAGAATTATTTGATCATATGCTCTTGATAATTATAATTTATAAACAAGACTTTTGGTCGCCGATTA
The DNA here is from genome assembly GCA_028095005.1 of Rhynchospora pubera. Classification (NCBI taxonomy): domain Eukaryota; kingdom Viridiplantae; phylum Streptophyta; class Magnoliopsida; order Poales; family Cyperaceae; genus Rhynchospora; species Rhynchospora pubera. The sequence goes on from CM051461.1 coordinate 26,209,095, forward strand.
TGCGTTGATAAAAAAAAATGTAGTCTTACCAAACTGCATGCCGATGGGTAACTCATTGCAAATTATATCAAATTTCTTTAATATAAAACTCATAGAAACTATATATATAGGAGATAATTTTAATTTAAAATTTTTTAAATAATGATGACTTTGACAATTGTAGCGATTATCAGAAAAATCGGTCGCCTCGCGCAAATAAAATACAGCTAAAGAAGTTCTAAATCAAGAGGAAGCTTTCACATAACGACAGTCAAAACTCAAAAGTGAAACAAAACAGGTGAAAGCTGTAGACGCTGAGTCTGTCTTGGATTCCAGAAGTATGATTCTTGGCTTCGTTTGGATGGCTTCTTTCCGGAATAAGGAATAAGAAATAACTACTTTTTACCAATAAATTTATTTCTAACCATCCAAACTCTTCACAAAAGTTACACACTTCCCAATAAATTTACGCCTTCCCAATAAATTTTTTCCCTTCTTCTTTCTTCCTATCTTATTCTCAACGCATCCAAACGGAGCCCTTATGAAGCACAAACAGATACAGAATTGAAGTCGCATGAGAATATGAGATATAAATCAAGGATACATGTTTTGATTTGTTTTCGGAAATAAGAGTCAGACAATTCACGTGAGAGTCATGCTCAAGTTATGTTCCCCAGCCACCCCTGTTTCACATAAAGAAAAGCTTCCAAGTTCAACTTTAAAACCTGTTCTTGCTATTTTTTTATTTGTTTTTCGGTGACAGTTGGGCACTAAGCTCCAACATTTCTGCGGCATTTAGGAGTCGTTTGAATAGCTTAGGAATAAGAGGAATAGTCTATTTTTAGGCGGAAAAATATTAGAAAGTGTGTAATTTTGTGAAGAATTTGAATGGTTAGAAATAAATTTCCGTCGAAATTTGCTATTCTTGCTTATTCCTTACTCATCCAAACAGCCCCTTAATTTCTTCCGTTTTTTCCCAACTTCATAACTACAAGTATATAATACAGCAAAAAAATTAATTGAACAAATAAAAAATCGTTTGCAATAAGATTATATGAGAATAAGAAATGGGACGAACAGACTATAAATTGTGAATTCTAGCACATTGACATTAGCAATAAGATTTGGAGTAATCTGAAATGTGCTTACATAATGGCAACAATATTGTTGTTGTTGGTTCAGATTATATCATTATTTTGGATAATGTTTTCTGTTATTTATGATTGACTCGTCAGCCAATACAAATAGGACGCTGGGAACATTTAAAAAGGTTTAAACATGGCTTCTTACTTATTGATTAACCAATAAGAATAATTGTCAAGAGATTTCTAGTAAAAAATAAAATTCATTATGTGATTTATTAGTCAAATGGACAGAGAAAAATGAAACGAAAAACCCAAGAAAAGTACAAGTCATTCCTTAAATACATCAAGAATGTTATTAACTCTACCAGTTTGAACCTTGAACCAACTCAACGAACGTTCTCATTATTGTACTTGAGAGACTTGTTGATTAAGTGCCATGATCAACGTCTTAAGGGGTATTAAGTGAAAACCTTTGGGCTTCCTTTTTGGGGAAAAAGGATTAATGGCATGAGAACGTGCTTTGTTTTCTTCAGTATCCGGTCTTAGCATAGTTTTTGGAAATTGTGTACCATACCATACCATACCATACCATAATGAATGATACGCATCAAGCACAAACTAACAAGTGCCTCTTAGCTATTTATATTAATCAAGTCATTTAATAAAAGCTAAAGAATGTAATCAAGTACCACACTATAAAAAGATGAACGAATGGTTCCCTTTATCTTTGATTGATATTTTATTGTTAGATGTCAGATGATGCCTATAGTATAAAGTATAGACAATAGAGAGCAACAATAATAATGTCCATTTTTCAATATATATAATTATATATAGATAAAGCAAATTTTACTGTTAACATAATTTTATAATTAGATTTCATTGAGATGGTTTATTTAATATTATAGAAAAAAAATGAATAATCCGAATTCAAATATAATTTAAAATTCTGTACACCATAGAATTTGCTAGGTATATATACATTTTTCTGGGTAATACAATTAGGAATGGTGCATGGCCATGACACAAGGTGGGCCGCTTATATTTTATCATGGAAGATCGCATAAAATCCGACAGGACCTCAAAATTAAGGGGTCATGCATTGTGCCTATGTTCCTTCCCCAAATATTAGACAGAAATGATAATTGCAATATGCAGTTTTGTTATTCTTTGCTATCACTTGAACAAAATGAATATATAAAATAATCAAAGTCAACACATATAAACAAATAAGTTCAATAAAAATAAGTTGAATATGTCTATAAAAATCAGAATAATAAGACAAAAAATAAAATATAAATCATAATTGGATAAAGTGAACACATAGATGAACAAATTAGACATATAAATGAATAAAATGAACAAATACAAGCGCGACAGCAAGAAATGACGTGTGAAGAAATGATAGACAGTAATTTCCAATATTAGATGCCCTACATTTACGATTTACAGTCATAGTGCACCACACCACCACTTACCAATCCAATACCGTCACTGTGAAGAGCTTACCATATTGGATCCGATTTCGGATCCAGGTTGCTAACAGGATCCAATTGCTTTGGGTTTACGGCTTAGAGTAGTTCTAAAAATTATTCCAAAATGTTTTATTACCCACATCCGTCATGCAAACCACTATATAAAGATAAAGATTAATAGCAACTTGTTCACATAGTTCATATGCAAATACTTATGGCAATTAATTTTCCCTTGATTTTAAAAGCCCATATTTTCTGCTGGCCACTAAATGTTTCTTCTATGTTATTTTAGCATGCCAACCATAAGTGGATTCTCCATCTTAAAGTTAAAAATCAAGTTTTGGAAAGATTTCTCTGAAAAGTATTATGATTTTGTGCACATTGGGTAAGAGTCTAGATGGTATATATAAAGGGGTCTATTGACTGAGTTGTGAGTTGTGACACACTTGGTGGATGTGCTTAGCCAACAAACTACTGAAACAAAAAAGAGTGAAAGAGACTGGTTTGAATCAATTATTGTGTAATAGTGTAGTACTCTCTTTTTATATCACATTGCAAGAATTGCTCCATTTGTTTTCAGGAAGAGGAGTGTTAACCAACTGAATTTCTGATGATAGAGAAAGGTTCCAAAAAGATTAACACCTCATATATAGTAAGAAGAATCCTCACTAATAGCGACATAAAGTATATTTTTTTCTGACCCCAAGGCTGACATCCTTTGAAATTATGTTCAGGGATGACCAAATCTAATTAGGCATGAACACGTAGCCTAAATGAATGTAATAATTTGTTTCCATCACATTCCTGTTGTTTCTCAAAAATTTCACAAATATGGTATTGGCATTTCTTATATTCCTAGAACCCAGCATTTCCTCAATTTTAGTTTCATAATAATTGATATAGCACGATGAAATGGAAAGTATAGTTTCCTCAGGATATTTCTTCGAACTATAGCAAATATAGCTCTTTATTAAATTATCAAGCTGTGTCATTTAAAAGACATACCATATAGTTTCCATTATGGTTAAGGATAGAAGAGAGAACGTATTTGATTGTTCTTGCAACAAATTGCAACCTTTGTACCAGTATTCAAAAGATAAAAGGGAAACATGAAAGAAAGAAAAACAAATAAAATCTTTCCTTTTCTTTTCCCCCTCTGCATGCATTTATACATAAATATCCATAAAACCTTCTTACAGATCTAACCAAATAAAAAAGAATATTGCAAAGTAAAAATAAAAGAAGAAGGTGAAAATTTAGCAAAATAAGATTTTAACCTACTAGCTAAACACCCCCTATAAAGCTAGTTAATCAATTAATTACTTCGGCCATGCGGTAAAAGCTTGAGCGCCTCCAACAATGTATTCTTAAGTCGCCCCAAATGCGGCCGCACATTTTGCTTGTCTAAATACACCGTCTTTAAAGCATCCCAGCCTTGTTTGTGTATACTATACGGGTCTTTCAATACTGGATGATCCTTCGGGTACTGCTCACTTAGTGTAGTTTCATCTAATTGTATCATATACTCGAGATAGTGTACCTGCATCTCAGCTGATGGCTCCTTAAATGTGCCTCTTGCCAACCATTCGAGACCCCCAAAAGGTACCACCTGTTATATTGTACCGAAAAACAAATCAGTTTCCCTACTAACTCTTGTTCCAACAATAAAACAACACTGCAGATGGGCAATTTTGGAGAACCACTGAAAAACTTAACATTGGATTAGGAATTTGCAAAGAAGAGATAATGGTAATCAAACAATGGTTAAGGTCCCATCAATAGCCTGACTTAAAATAATTTGTTTTCTTTTTCTTCGAAGTTAGCATTCATTGAATCGGCAATGTTCACTAATTAAGTAATGCATTTTTTTTTTCAGAAATTAAAGTAATGTAATATTGACTGGGGCATTAGAAGTTTCAGGGCCCTTAAATGTAGGGACACAGTTACACCATACAAGTCAATGAACAAATACATAATTTAGGTCAATACAGTACCTGAATAAGCACTGCACCAGCTGGCAAGAACACCATGTTAGTCAACCCTGCACCATGCACACCAATCATCACATCAGCAGAATTCACCAATCTTGCAAACTTGGCCACATCTGTGTTGATATCCGGCTCGCCAACTCTGACATCAAACCCAAGTGACATGGCCATATCCACCATCATCCTCTCATTCAAAAACGCTCTCGAATTTTTCCTAGAAATGATAAGCAGCCGTGGCTTCCTCCTGATATCCCACTGGTCGCCAGTCGGAGCCGCTGTCTCCCTCTCCAGACCGAATGAGTTCCTCAACATTTTCTTAAAATCTACAATGGAGTAACCCCCAGGGGTCTTGGACGGGTCTACACCAAGTTCCTTGTGGAACGTGAGGCCTGCCGTTATTTGCGGGAAACAATGAACATCTTTCTCGTTGTCAATGTCGATGATATCGTAGTTGCTGAGTTGTTGAAACATGAGAATGTATTTGTTGATCCACCATGATTTCAGGCTGCTTACCAGGAACTGGACTTCGCCATGATACTTGTACGAGCTGATGAATAGTGGTATCAGCACGTCAGTGTAGTCATGGAACAAGTTGCCAGTGAAACCTATCAAAAAGGAAAAAAAAAAAAAACAGATAACGTTTAGCATAACATCAAATTAATTGAATGACCACATTGTTTAAACACTCTTTTCTGGATAAATCACACTTTGACAATCAAATAAATTACAGTCATAAATTCATTCCTCTCAATCTGACCTCTACAAGAAAACAAGCATAAAAATAAAATAAAAAACTAAACTGTAGCATATAAAATATATTAACATGTAAAGAGTGTACGATAGTAGTAATTCTCATAATTAGAAAATTTCCAGCTATCTTATGACAAGTAAGAATATTACAAGGACGTATGCACAAAATCCCAAAAATAATAAAAAAAATATAATTAAATAACACTTGCTCTAGAACAATCTTTTACCTCCGTTGGAAAACAGCAAGGCAGGAACAGAATGGTTCCGGGTACAAGCTGGAGGGGGCGTCACGTGATCTAGGGGCAAAAGCGTCCATTCGCGCACGTGCGAAAGAGCGAACGCGTCGTGCTTGCGACAGTAAGGTTTGATCTTCCACTCCTGCGCCATCGGACGGACGAAAATCTTCTGCGCATCTCCCTGTACAACCACTTCCCCACGTGCCTCGCACATGTCCGCTCGGCGGCTCGTTTCAAAGCATGTCGGTTTGCTTAGATCTACTTCGGAGGCTAAGGCTGAGTCGGTGTGGGACTTCTCTTCTATATCTTCTTCTTCCTTTTCTACCTCAGCTGTAATTACGAGAAAATGTGAGGTTTTGGGTGTAAACATTGTGTTTGACAATTTAGTAAAATTGAGGGTTGTTTAAGTAAATAAAATCGGAGAACAATGCAGATAATTCTCCATTGCATGTAAGGAAGTGGAAATTGGGAGGATCAAGCAATTAATTTGCACTTTAGCAGTGCAAAATTAAATTTAGTACAGCATTAATGAAAGAAGTAGAGTGATTAAAGAGCAATTATATAAATTTGTTGATCTTGACTGAGTTAATATTTTGTTTCCCAATTTTCAGAAATGAAAGATACATGCGGAGATAGTCAAAGAGATTTGAGTAAGTTGAAATTGCTCGACATTTCAAAAAGGAAAAGACAACAATTTGTTGGTTAGAAGTCCCAAAAGGTACACAGAGGACCAAATTAGTACAATATTGCAAGAATTAATAAGTAATTTCCTACTTTTGAGTAAGTTCTAAGAAATGTGCCTGAAAAATAGGTGCATGGCGTTTTTTTAGTTATGATTGACAGATTGAGAGAGAGAGAAATTAGTTTTCAGTTAGCTTACGTCTTTTCCGGTACCAGAAATGGAAAAAAAGAACCCAAAGAGAAAATAAATAAGTTTCTACTAGTTTATGCTCACTTTCCCAAGCTAATTATTTGTTAAAATAGCCCCTACAAAGAGAATAAAAGTTTTTGTAATAATTAAACTAGATAGACATGGGAATAACCTCTGTCTGAAGCAAAGAGATTTTAGTAGAATTGAGAGAATGAAGTGGAAATATTTGCTTTTAAAAAGTAAAATAGGTAGCTGAAAAAAATTTCACATGCAAGCTTGATAGTAACAAATTGCTAAAATACAGAGAAAATAAGAACCAAAAGGCGCATAAATTCCATGCATTTTGAAGTCTATACTTCAAAATCTAGACAAATTTAAGAAAGGAATTAATCGCATGCAAGATCCACTAGTGAAAACTTCAAAATTTTAGTAATTCCTTCTGTTCTAAAAAATCCAAAATGAAAGAGAAATTAATAAAAAAAAAACCTGGTTCAGTCTCTTTGGGTTGTTCTTCCACAACCAATCTCTTAAAATTGGGTTTCACTTCGGCATCATCTTCAATTGCTTTCTCTGTTTTCCCTGCATGAATTTGCAACTAATCTTCAGATACAAAGCTGAGATGGGGAAAGAGGAAGTGAAAAGTGGGACAAAGAAAGAGACCCACCATTGTTGTAAGGTGTAAACCTTGCTCTGATGAGAGAGAGAATGCATAGAGAGAAGCATGAGAGCTATGAGGCTAACATTTCCAAATCTCCTTGCCTCTGTCCTCAGTTGATTCCTTGATCCCTTCATTTCTGATTTCTCTCCTCCTCCTTCCTCTTCTCAGTTCCTCACTTTCTTCCCTCTGTCTTGGGTTTTCTCTCCTTTTATTTTAATTTTTCTCCCTTATTTTAATTTTGAAGCTTTGAATGGATCTTAGGGAGAGTGTAATTAAGCTTGACGAGGTAAAGGATTAAAGGAGGTGGTGTGGTTGACTATGAGACAACCACTATCTTGCATAATGCCATGTGTACTCTAAATTAGATTTATATAGCCTCTTTTGTTTGTTATTTTTATATTTTTATACTTTATCCGCTTTATATTTTTCATGTCCCTGACTTTTTCTGAAAAATACAAAATACTTCCCGGATATTAGAACGGCGGAGGCAGCGGTTCCACTTTTTCATTTGGATTATGGTTTCAAGATCGTCACTAGCTTGTTTTTTAGAAAAATTGTTCGGCGCTTGTTAACTTTTTCTCATAAGTTATTTTATTTGCTAAACTCTATCCCGTAAAAATTAGAAAAGATATGTGTTTCATTAACAGCAAACTTTTTAATGGACTCACGAGTCATCAAATAAAAATTAAAATTAAAAGTCAAAAGTATGGATATTTTTATAGTTTGGATAAGTTGCGTATTAAATTTTATGCAATTTGGAATTGATTAATAATTCATCAAATAGTATATATAAAGAATTAATAATTTGATTTTATCAATACTTAATTGATCAGTGACCAAATAACTAAATATTGCTCCAATTACACCAAATTTAAATTCATAACATCTCTCTACTGTAGAAAAAAAATTGCTACGTGATTTTAGACATAATTATTTTATTAATTATTGCAATTGTCAAAAGAAAAAAAATAAGGCGGTTGGTTTATCCTTTTCAATCACAAGTTATTGGCAAATAGAGAATGAAAAAGGTAGATGATACCAAAAATAAAATTAAATAAAATAACACTCCTGTGCCCAAGTCCAAATACAATTAAAACAGAACAAATAACGAGTACAAGAAAATTAAACTTTTAGATGCAATGTACCACACATTAACAAATATTGCATATACAATACTCTCTAATATATAGGGTATCTCAATCTTTTTGTGCGATACTCATTGAATAACAACATGTGGCATAATTCTATATTTTGTCATCACCTTTAAATTCTTCTTCCATTTAGCATTAGCATAACTTAAAATGGGATGATTAGTAATTATTTAGTTGACTACTGAGGGAAAAGATAAATAACAGGTGAATATTTTGAATTATGTAGTCGGATGACTTTCATTTATATTATTTTATTATTATATAAACTCGTAGGAAATTCACAAGAACCTTCATTTTGTTTAAATACATATATATTCTTTTTGGATATATGAGCTCGTATGCTATTGGTTTTAGAAATTAACACAGGTCAATGGTGTTACAACGACGGGGTCATGTCTTGTTTCAATAAATAACACTAATAAATCAGCAACATGTTGATATATTATAAATCAGCTTGACATCAATTAATACACGTATGGCACGGTAATGGAACTAAAATGGGAGACATGTATCGGTAACACAAATTCCAACAGCATACTTCGCTTTTAAAAGCAACAATAGCAATTTAATGATTAAAAAAGGGGGCAAGATCTGCTAGGCTAGTTAGTTTAATACAAATTTTGCTTTTGATTAGTGATAAGCATGCTAATTACAAAAGATAGGATAATTAATTTATTCTCTTGGACCGAGTTTCAATACTTTGGGTCCCGGGTAGAACCAGTAAATTGGTATAATTTTCTGCTTTTTATTGTCATAAAATTTTTTAATTGCGACCGTACAGATTCAATTGTGCAAGGAACTTGTGCGAGTTAATAATGGAGCTACTGGGGTCGCTTGTAGGTGTGTCCATTATTTTTTTGTACTTAGATCCATCTAAGGTTATAAATACCAAGCATACATACATCTAGGAGTTCATAACTATTTATACAGATTTTTGTACTCACTCCACTTGGTAGCTTTCTAAAAGAAAACTGTTTATATAGATTTTTATATAAAACATGAGTATTGAATGCAGGGTATTAATTATTCTGTTTATTTGATCCTTTAATAAAGCGAGCATAGAGAATAATTCAAAAGTATTTTCTTAACTCATCAAGTAAAAGTACATATAAAAACTAATTATTGATCTTATAATTAAAAAATCCATTCGTTATTATTTATTGATATCTGATTTTTATTTAATGTAAAAAATATTTGTTATATATATTTAATGATATTATGCACAATAGATTATAGAATGCTAATTATTAATACAAATATTATATAAATTATTATTTTATTTGATAATTATTTAATATTTCTAAATTAATATTTTTAATCCTTACAGCTACAGGTCAAAAATAAATGAAATAAAATCTTATTGAATATGGATATGAAAGCACTTGGACTATATTTCATTTTTTATACTTCGCACTATCTCGGCATCTTTGGTAACACTTGATAATCATCTGCTCACTAGGTAGCCTCTATCTAGTTTTATCAGAAAAAAACAGTTGACAATCATAATTAAATACTATTTTTGTGCTACTATACGTTGTATCAAATTTTCAAATTACATATTTGCATATGTGATTTAGTCGTGCCCTCAAGCTTATTGCTAAAATTACATATATGGATTATAATGCAAGAACAATAAAAAAAAAAACAGAACTGATAACTGTCATCGCGATTTATGCAATCGCGCGCCATCGCTACTCTTATTTTCCCTCCCCTCTCTCTAGTGCGCGTTCCCTTCCGCATCTCTTCATCTTCAGATGCGCTCTCCTCCCCTTCGATCCCTCTCCTTCTCCCGACGCTCACTTTTCGGATACTATCTCTCTTTTCCGCCTCCTTGGACCTCGCCTCTCCTTTCCTCTCTGTTGAATAAATTTAACACTTAAAATAAATTCTTCTACCCCCGTACCTTTTCTTCTCTTCTCTGTCTTTCCTCTGTCTCCTTCATCAATGATTCATTTTCTATCAAATAGTGAGAATGTAAAACAAATTGAACATATAGAATAACAAATTGAACATATGAATGAACAAAGTGAACATATACACATAAATCTGACAAAGCAAGAAAACAAATTGAACATATAGAATAACAAATTGAACATATGAATGAACAAAGTGAACATATACACAAACAAAGTGAGACAAAATAAACACAGAACTCTGACGCACAACAAAACAAATTGAACACATAGAAGTAACAAATTGAACATATAGAATAACAAATTGAACATATGAATGAACAAAGTGAACATATATCTGACAAGCAAAAAAACAAATTGAACATATAGGATAACAAATTGAACATATGAAAGAACAAAGTGAACATATGCACCAACAAAGTGAGACATAAAAAATAAACACTGGCACACAGTAAAATAAATTGAACACATAAAAGTAACAAAGTGAACATTTGAATGAACAAAGTGAACATATATACCAACAAAGTGAGACATAAAAAATAAACATTGATGCACATTAAAACAAATTGAACACTTAAAAGTAACAAATTGAACATATGAATGAACAAAGTGAACATCTACACCAACAAAGTGAGACGTATAAAATAAACACAAAAATCTGATGCACAACAAAACAAAATGAACACTTAAAAAAACAAATTGAACAAATACAATAAACAAATTGAACAAAGTCTGACTCAGAGAAGGAAGGAGGGGGAAGAGAGAGAGATGCACAGAAGGAAGGGAGAGAAAAGGAAGAGAGACGAAAGAGTGCGTAGAAGGGAGAGGGAGCGTACCCGAGTGACGAGAGGAGAGCGCTTCGCTGGGTGAGGAGAGGGGAACGCTTCGCTGGATGAGGAGATCGCTTGAGATGGAGGGACGCGATGAGGAATCCATCGGACAGAAGCGTGCGAACGCTGACGCGATGACAACGATGGTAGAATGTGCGATGGTAGTAATCAATTTCTAAAAAAAAAAGGCTTAGTGTATAGATAAAAGAAATATTTAGAATAGTTCAAAGTTCAAATTAACTTGTAGAATTGCTACTTTGTTAAAGCTGGTAACTGTATTACGTGCAGCTTTGTTAGATCTTGCAGGAGGGTCATTTTTCAGGTATTCAGTCAAGTGTGTTTGGATTGTTGGAAGAAAGAAGAAGACGAAGGAAGAAGAAGAAAAAAAATTATAAACAATCCAAATTCTTCACAAAGTTACACATTTCCCAATACTTCTTCCCATTTCTTTCCTTCTTCTCTTCTTCCCACACCTATCCAAACGCACCCAACAAGATTCTGCGCTTTTTGTTGGGTTGGTAATAAAATTCCCTGAAATTGATGACCCTAGCAGAGGATTTACTAAAATAATTCTAATTCACAAACAAAATTTTGGTTGACTATGCAATCAAGATTCCAATTTATTTGAAAAATATTTGAGTTAGCTGAATTGAACATATAATTTGGTCAAAGTATTATATGGTTTGATTTTATAATTACTATTTTTTTGTCGTGTAGCCACATGACAGAATAAAAGATTGAATTATTACATAGCATTGTTAAATAATTTAACATAACACGGACCGGTCTTTAGACTGTTTCTTTTATGAAATTTTTAATAAGGAATCTTGAAATTAAAAACTATATTTGGATGTGAAATCCCAGCCCCTTAGTTTGTTAAAATTCACTATAGTGCTAATCTAGTGACCTTATAAATATCTTTTAGTTGACGAAGTTATGTTAAAGTTACGAAATATTGCATTTTTTTTTCTCTCAAAGAACATTAAATTCTAGCCAAATTATTAAGTTTTACTCAAATCTTGAAATATTTTTATAAGTTTAAATATCATATTTATTATTTTTTTTGTTGTTTTTCTTGTACTATAATTTGGTTACAAAACAATGAATTGTTATTGAATTTGAATTTATAACCTCTTGCACAAAAAGTAGGGCGAAAAACATTACTGTAGGTAACTATACTAGACATAATTCTCCATAATCAATTTTTTTGTCATCATTTTTATTGAAATTTTTGGAGCGCTGATTTGATTACCAAGCCTACATATTCATGGTGCATAGTGTGCTTCTACTTCACCATAAAGTTATTTTTCATAAGATAATTATAGTAAATGTCCACCATCAACAACAAAAAAAAAATTGCAGACCAACAATTTATTTTTCGACAAAGTAACTTTGTAACATACTTCTAATATGCATGATATACGTAGGACAAACCAAAATTTCGTACTATTTTTTGTCTTGTTTGATGAGATTGTGGGAGATTTCGTGTTTAATTTCAGTTGTCTAAACGTAGACGAAACCATAGAAATTTATATTGCTTGGTATCTATAACATACTTAGACAGAGAGGCTAAAGCAACATAAGAAAACTCAAAATGAATCCGTAAGAAACAAATAAAATATTCTAAAAGGGTTTTATGCATGGAATAATGAAATCTCGGTCCTGATTACGAAAATGCTTAGAGATAAGACAGCTCAACTTATCTGACCATGCCATGCTTGGTTGTTGAACTAAATAAACCATAGTTTGTTTATCAAGTCTTAGCATAGTCGCATGTACATCATATAATAATAGTTGTCTTTAAGGTGGTTGCGTGTTTGACCTTGTCAGGACATACTTCTTTTTTGCTTGTAATTATAACTATATAAGAACTTGGGCAGCGTGACATGCTCGTGGGGTGTTTTTTTTTACTGTATAGTACAATAGTTAATCTAGACCGTTATTTCTTCCTTCATTAATTCCATCTAAGCCATCGATATTTGATGTGTTAATTAAATAATACACAGGCGTCCTTTTTATGCTACAGTCAGTTGATGCACGAACTATAAAAAAAGAAATTGAAAAAATACGGAAAAAAAGAGATTTTTTATTCTGATATCATACAAATTCTCTTTTTTTTTTTTTTGACAAAGTTCAATTCCGAAACAAAAACTTTCTGTCCACGACATGATGGCTGCCTTATATAAGCAAACTTTGAAAAGAAATGTCTAAAAATCAATGAAAGAAGACTCAGATTGTGGATCTAAGCAGGGGCGGAGCCAATAGGGGGGCTGCTTGGGGCAATTGCCCCCCTTGTGCTCCAAATTTTTTTTTATGTATATTTTCTTTATTTTTTAGAAAATTTATGTAATTTGCCCTCCTAATTAATCATGAATTACTGATTTAGAAAAGAAATATTCTTCTTCATATATAAATAAATTTTTATTTCATTGTTCAATCTTTAAAATTTTATCCTTCCTATCATAATTTTCTAGCTCCACCCCTGGATCTGAGCCAACGAATTGGCCAAAACAAATAATAGATTAGATTTATTTCAAACTTTGGATTACAAAGCTTCTGTCAAAATTTCAATTTGATCTGACGATCGAAAAAGATATTGTAAAATGTGTGCGGACCATACTGCATCAAAATATGTCGGATCACCTCAAAACAAAAATTGACCCGCTTCATTCATCTTTAAATGAAAATCTTAGGATCAGAAAACCCACGGGCCATGGCACATGGTCTCAAGAGGGTCCCATAAAATATGTTTGCCAGTAGAGTTGTATGTTCCCAGTCTATTATTTACATTTTTTGGGATTTTTCATCCGATGTTGACATTCAATTGCATCTATATTTTCCATCTTCACACATGCCTTGGAACATGAAACAATTTGCTAAATTGAAATCATGTGGCGCGCGAAATCTGGTGTAGCACGACACCCTAGCCGTCTGATCAAGATCCAATGGACAAAGGAAGCTCCGTGAATGTAACAAATTGATAGGCCCGTCAAAAATAAACTATCCGATCAAGATCAGACGACTGTGGGTGCACTACACCAGGTGTCGCGCGTCACCAGAATTGGATTGTAATTTGTTTTTCTTCAGTTTTTTCATTTTTATTAATAAGAGCACAAGAGACTTTATGTAAAATTGCCTCCTTAGAAATGGACAACTGTTTTCGCCATTTCAGATAATAGCATTGTATTGCTATGATCATCTATTAAGAAATATACTAATTTTTGTTTCGTCTCTTTTAGCATTTAGCAAAATTTTTATAAAAAATTATGAATAATCTGCGCTAAAAAAAATAATGTGATCGCGCACGATATTAACACTAGTAAGGTAAGGCTTCTCCGCTTCTGCATAGTAACTAGTCTACCGAATTTTTTTCTTAATTTATAGGCTTTTGCGAAGGACTAAAAAAGAAAATTAATATAAACTTATATGCTTTTTCTTTTCTGTTTTCAAGGCAAGAGATGAGATAGCCAAAATCTCCATGAAAGGCTTTTTGGACCGAAATTATTTAATATAAGAATTTAGACACAAAAAATTTTAATAGAAAGAATTATTTAATTTTTTTTTAATAAGAAGAAAGTTCCTACCCGATTTATAACCGCGTAAAATATCTCTCCTTTTTACTCATTTATAAAACGCGTTCAATGGCTTCCAACGCGTTTCATGAACAAGTAAGAAGGAGAATAAATCGTCAGACCTTCCTACCCGTTTATAAAACGAGTTGGAAGTCTTTTAACGCGGTTTATAAACGCGTAAAAAGTTTGTTATTATTTTCACTCCTAAACGCGTTTTATGAATGCGTTTTATTTGTGTTAATTTTAAATTTTAATATTGGACCTTTTCAGAAATGGAATAAAATTCTGATTCAGTCAAGAACGGAATATATAATTCGTCTTTAGCATATATAGTATTCTTATTTATATTTCTTGGGAACATTAAGTATGGAATGAAATTTGAAACTTCGTCCTTTCTATATTTTGAAGTCCAATTATTAATATTAATATTGTCATTAATATTCCCTATATGATTTGTTTTCTTAATTAAAACAATGACAATATTAATATCCTCGAATAATGACAATATTAATATCGGCGAATAATGACAATATTAATTCAAGGTAGTTATTTGTCACACCCCAAACCAAGCCGCAATCTGGGGAGGACAGCCCCGCAGGCACAATTTGCTGCGCACACGTAAGGCTATAAAACAGTGTCACAGATACAAATATCACAAATAATATCACATAATAATGGCATTGTTTGTTCATACAACACAAGAGACTGGTAAAATAATCATACATCGAAATCTCCAGTTATCGTACAAACAAAACATAAGTAATAATGCACAGCGGATAACTACTATTCCAGCTCGGCTTGTTCTTCTGGCAAAAACTCATTTGCTAAGTCTACCAAACCTGAACCTGCGCCACAAGCAATTATGTGGGCTGAGTACGCGAATACTCAGTGGTGGAAAATGGATAGACTTAAGGCTTTGGTTAAAAATAGTAGAATAATAATATACGGAGTTCATATAATAATACGAGAGTGAAGCACCCGCACTCAATAGTCAAATCATAAGTCACATAAAATCCAGAATCCATCTCACAAATCCTAAAATAAATGACATGAACCGTACCTACAGATCTACCTAACTCAGCCTTGCTCGATTACTCAACCTTGCCCCTATTCCCACATTCCCGCTAAAGAAGGGGGCAGTAAAACACGGTACCGGCCAACTGACTCATGGGGATCGAGAGGTAGTCTGATATAATGGCACACTCAGCTCTTAGTTCAATGTCAAGCCAAAGGAATATAATACACAAGACAAATGGATATAATAGTAACACAAACAACTATCAAGTGACCGCAGTACCGCCTGACGGTCGGTCTGCTGAGTGATCATCAGGAACGCGTTGCTCGAGATCGCTATCATAAGGAGCCCACCGGCAATGGCTGAGGTACCACTCCCGATAATGGAAATCGCGTGCAAAACGCCCTTATCTCACTCGGTCTCACTATCCTGATCCGCACCAGATGCAAGTGTTGATTTAGGGCACTTTTAAGTTTATTAATCACTTTATTAATATGAATGCATATCCTATATTTATGCAAAACTAATCTTTAAGTTAATGATATGCTCTCAACTGTTTACTTAATGTAGATGACATGATATGCACACATTTAAATAATGATCTAATTACTAACTAAAAATTAAACAAAACCTAAGGCATCCATATAGTCATAAAAAGACAATCCACACCTGGAAAAGTCTAAGAAGGCGTGACTACTCCTCCTGATGGTCGGTGGTGTCCTGTCCTGCGTCACCGGCCTCGTACTCTGGGTAGTACTCGTCTGCTACTCCGGAGTAGTCCTCGTGCTCACAAAACTGTTTTATGTTTCGTTTATTAAACAAAACTGGCTTTTTTTCAATTTCGTTTATTTTTATTTAACCGTTTATATCAGTTTTTATCAAGCTTTTAAATTTCGGTTTTTTCGGTATGACGGTCCAGAGTTGATTTAACGGTGCGGCGTTTTTTCGGTGATAAAACGGACGATATAACGGCGTGTGTATACCAATTCTAAAATTGTCATTGCATTATACTATTGTGATTTGTAAACTATACTTACCTAGAATTGGACCTGACTAGGATAAATATTGGAGAACAATACTTAAATATTTTCTTTTTTTTTGGGTACAACACTTATATATCATTGCACTAACTGGTACCATTTGTTTGAAAAAGGTGGTACATAATGAACTTAGTACTGTTACAAAAGCAATTCAGCAGAAAGCAATGAAGATTGGCGATTTTTTGTTGCTAAAAAAATCACAGATGTCTCTGATATTTCTAGATTGCACAATACACAACGCAATTACAAAGAACATAAAACTATTCCTTATTTCCTATTTAGCTATAATTACTAGATCCATTAATACAACATTAGTTTGGAACATAAAACTAAAATTGCAAAAAATATTGTAATCGGATAGTTGGAAAGTTTTTTCAAAAGAAAATTACTCTAATAGCAGCACCTCAATTTATCAGGCACATGAAGTAATTGAGGGATAATCATTTACATCAATAATCAATACCAAAATGATTAAGCCATACATCAATTTTAGAGCTTACTGCCTAAATCAATTGGAGTCCCATCAACAATTTCAATGCCAAAATGATGTGCGTACTGAAATTGAACCTACTGCCTATATCAATAAATCCTAAAACCCTAATTGAACCTACTGCATGTCCCTCTCTCTCTCTCTCAAAGCTTACCAGTATTGTCTAATCTTTACCAGTAAACAAAATTTTAATAGATACTAAAGAGGATGTTCATGATAGATGGAATAGAAGCGGAAAACCAAAAGAAAAAAATGCAACAAAAGAGACGAAAAAGAAGCGGAAAAAAATGAAGTACAAAAAGTGGCTACACTGCCTCTTCTCTTCCTGTCTTGCTTCCATGGCTACCGGCCTCTTCCTGCCTTGCTTCCATGGCTACTAGTAGAGAGGAGCAGAGTGGCTGCGCCAGAAGAGGAGATCGAGCGGCGGAGGAAGGGATCGGAGGAGGGGGAAATCGGAGTCGAGGAGGAGATCGAGCGGCGGAGGAGGGGATCGGAGGAGGAGATCGAGAGCACCACCTTATAGATAGTCGTCGTCGGACGAGATTGGATTGGCGCCTCGTCGGAGGAGGAGATTGGATTGGCGCCGAGAGAGAGAGAGAGATTTGTGGGGAAGGGGGGTTTGGTCTGGAGTCGCTAAACGAAAGATCGACTAATCAGAAAGGAAACTAAGACTTAGCACTCAATCTAACGATCACTAAAATTAACCCTCTATTTGAATTAAGATTCTAACTATTTAGATTAAGGATTTGGATTATCTAAAAAGAGGATTCTGTTTTAAAATATATTGTTAATTTAGAAGAAATATTTTATAAAATTTTGACAAAGTTCCACTTAGAAAACAGTGTGAAGGAAGGCGTTCTGGCGTGTTTCTACAGTCCATTCTACGCGTTAGAGACGTAAATAGAAACTTACAAATCCTTTAATAATTTAAATTGTGGATTAACACTTTTAGTCAATTAATAAATAAAACTCAAAAAGTATACAAATATAATATAAATAAATGAAACTCAAATGTCATTAGAAATAAATTAACTATAAATATACTAAGTATAGATAGAGAATAAATTAACCTACAAATTACAATTAATTACTGTTTTTAATGTTTTAAACGTGTTGGTGTTTTAATGTGTTTGGGATCATACGAGTCCAGATAGTTGTTTCCATTGTATCTGTATTTTGCAGAATTATTTCTGGACTATTTAAAATCCTATCCCATCTTTAAGTTTACGTATTAATCCGATTTTTAATTTAGGCAACAATTTTTATTTCGGGTCTATACCTTAACATCGGTCCACTTAGCTAAACTCAACTTAATTCTATTGGGTCCAGATTCTAAACTTCAATTATTTTCCTTCAATCCCTTCTTTTAAGTTAATTAAATTAATTAACTTCATTAATCCCGATTTTAATTAATTAACTTGTATTTGGACCTGGCCCAGTCCAGAGAATTAAATTCCAACAGAACAGAGAAAGGCCCAGCTCACAGGCCCAACACACAGAGAAGCAGAGAGGCAACACGCAGGCCAGCCAGGCCCAACAAACACCAGCGACAGAGCCCAGGTGGGGGATCAAGGCCCACCTGGCGGCAGTAACGGATCCGGGTCAGAAAGACAAGCGGGTTTCGGGGATCAAATCCGAACCCGTAACTTAGAAATTAAATCCACAACCATTTAACCTCAGATTTTACACAACGGACCCTGAATCTAAAATATTTACACAACTTTTACTAACAGACCCTAGAAACAGATTTAAATATAAGGAAGTCCTAAAAAGTTCAAAGGTATTTATGGAAAGGTCCCTGATACTAAAATAAATCACATAGAGGTCCCTGGCAGCACTCAATGTGTACCAGTAAGCAAACATCAGAGGTACCAGCCTGGTACAAGGCCTGTACCAGCCTAGTAACAGACCAGACAACACTCAAAAACATTTGAAAGTCTAAATCACATTCATTCAGCTACACAATAATTGTAACAGCTAGCTAACATATCAAACCAGTGAGAGATATACCAATTAACTGTTATAACTGTTTTAAATTAAATCTAAACCCAAAGAAACCATTATCTAAACTGACAATAACACAGATTTAAAACATAGCAGTTACTATACTCCTAACCAAGCATTTGCAACCTCTAACAATTCACATAACAGACCAAATCAATTGAGGCCATGCACAGCACATCATCTAACCCATTCAACAAGCAGGCAATCACAAAGAAACAATTCAATTTCGTGCATGCCTCACAAGCAAACACATCGACAACTGAACAAGCTGACAGATCAATTCAACAGGGGCTATGCACAACCTATAAGCATTCATCAAGCAAGACAACCTCAAGAACAGTTCAATTATGGTGCATGCCCCACTGTTTCAATGCAATCACAACACAAGTCAAAGAGAAAGAGAAAGAGAGGAAGTTGGTTACCAAACCGAGATGGCAAGCAAAGGAAGAGAAAGGAGGAGGAAGGAGTAAAGCTTCAGCTGTAGCTGCTGTCAGCCAACTCTGTCAAGCCTCAACCAAGCACCAGCCGTTAAGTCACCACCAAGTTCCAGCTATCGAACGCCACTGTTGTCAGTGCAGCAAGAGAGAAAGAGAGAGAGAGAGAGTGGATCTGAGTGGGTGAGAAAGAAGAGCTTAGGGTTTAGCCATGGCAGTGAAAGGGAGAGACAGTGGGAGAGGAGAATGTGCACAGAGCGTGAAAGAGAGAGGCAGTGAGGAGTGAGTGTCGGCTAGGGTTTCCTCTTGGGAGAGAGGAAGGAGACAGGGGTTTTATAGGCTAGAGAAGAGAGGGTGGTGGGTTCCAGTGAGGCTCGATCGGATTGGAGAAGAAGAGGAGGAGGGAGGGGCCCTGATGATTTATCGAGAGGTGAGAGGGGAGTGGGAAAGGGAAGAGAGGGGATGGGGTCGCGCCTTCATTGGCCAGGGGAGAGAGAGGAGGTGGGGTCTGTGGGTTCCGCCCTTGGCGGCAGAGGAGGGGCGACCAACACGAGAAGAGAGGTGGGGCGAGTGGGGACGACAAGTTCTGTCGGAGAAAGGAGAAGAGAAAGAGAGGAGAAGAGAAGAAGGACAGAAGAGGAGATGATCCAACGGCTCAGAAAAATCCAATGATTTTGGAATTGATCAAACGGTCCAGAATAGATGGAATTGAAGGAAATTGAAAACTGATTTATTTGATCAGTGAAAATTAGGTTTTTAACATCAATAAATCCATATAATTCTGCAATTCATTTTAATTGAATTTTTCGTAACTTGCATTTATTTGTTTGCTTGAAGTTTTACTAGATTTTACGATTTAATTAATATTTTTAAACTAGATTTTATCATGATTTCTAAGAATTTCTTTGTTAAATTCAGATTAGTCGCTAGTTCTAATAATTTTAGCTATTCCATAAATTAAGTATCAATTTTAAAATTAAAATTTTTGTTTTCTAATTTTACGGGTTTTTACATTATTAAAACAATGACAATATTAATATTCTCCTTAATGTTGTCATTATTCGCCGATATTAATTCATTGTTTTAATAACTACCTTGAATTAATATTTTCATTATTCGCCGATATTAATATTGTCATTATTTGCGGATATTAATATTAATGTACAAATTCGAGAATATTAAAACAATGACAATATTAATATCGGCGAATAATGACAATATTAATTCAAGGTAGTTATTAAAACAATGAATTAATATCGGCGAATAATGACAACGTTAAGGAGAATATTAATATTGTCATTGTTTTAATAACTACCTTGAAGTAATATTGTCATTATTCACCGATATTAATATTGTCATGAAATTAACACAAATATTAAAATTTAAAATTAACACAAATATGAAAATTAACACAAATATTAAAATTTAAAATTTAAAATTAATACAAATATTAAAATTTAAAATTTAAAATTTCCATTTCTGAAAAGGTCCAATATTAAAATTTAAAATTAACACAAATAAAACGCGTTTAGGAGTGAAAATAATAACAAACTTTTTACGCGTTTATAAACCGCGTTAAAAGGCTTCCAACTCGTTTTATAAACGAATAGGAAGGTCTGACGATTTATTCTCCTTCTTACTCGTTCATGAAACGCGTTGGAAGCCCTTGAACGCGTTTTATAAATGGGTAAAAAGGAGAGATACTTTACGCGGTTATAAACCGGGTAGGAACTTTCTTCTTATTAAAAAAAATTAAATAATTCTTTCTATTAAAATTTTTTGTGTCTAAATTCTTATATTAAATAATTTCGGCTTTTTGGACAGCCTTTTAGGCTTTTTGCGGAGGATTTTGAAAGTATGATCAATGCATTTTATTTTTCTTTTGTGCATTCATTAGCTGATGCCTGATGTTAAACCGAAAATAAATATTGACCATCCTTAATAGCCACAGTAACTATTTAAAAAAAAAGAAATAGAAAATATATAATGCATACCGATCAAACAACCTTCATCTTATTTCTTTTTTTTGAAGGTGACCTTCATCTTATTTCGTAGTGATCGTATTTTGCTTATCCTTCCGTTGTTTCAATTACGATCGAAGATCCCTACTTCGATTTTTTGTTGATAATTTTTAGCGAAAGAAATAGCAACGAATTTGCATAACTGGATTCGCCGAGGTATATCCGTATATGTTTTCCTTTTAGCTCTATCATCATTCACACTTCGTATATAGAAAATGCTCATTCCTTTTTGCAAAAGAAATTTAATAAAAAGTTAGAACTTCATTTTTTTTTTGTTACTAAAATGAGTCGCCTGCCATTACATTTTGTCGAATTTTTATGGTTAAACATTCCAACAAATTAATATTATGTACAATTGAATTCAATACGAAAAACGTATCTAAATAACACTTCATTTATTCTTGATCGACTCTTCAACTACTTACTAATTAATATTTTGTTTGATTGGTTTCAATTGCTAATTTATTATCACTAATTTGAAGTTGACTTGAAGTGCTCTCTCAATCAATTTCCCCACGTTATAAGTTCTGATGCTGCACAGCATGTGATAGAGACCTACTAAAAAAAATGCGTAACAACGGTGATAGAATAGTCTAAATTTTTAAATCACTTTTCATTGAAAAACAATCTAAACATATTCTAAATTTACATGACTTTTCATTGAAAATGAGTTAAATTTATTTATTACTTTTTCGTAGAGTGTAATATTATGTTTGCTTTTTTATATATATATAAATGACAATTAATTACCCTTTAATTGGAAGATGAAGTTAACATTTTTTTGTCGTATAAAATATTAGTGCATTATTTATTTATTCACAATAGTAAGTACCGTGGAAATATGATAAGATTGATTAATTAATTATATACCGTTGCGGAACGTTATAATTAATTAAGTCAATGAGATCATATAGAAATAAATTAATACATTAACTAATACCGAAATAATTATTAAATAGTTAATAATTAATTTTAGTTAAACACAATTTAATATAAAAAAGTTATATTAATTAATTGGGTCATCATTTAATAGTAAATGAATAGTCCAATTAAAAAACAAACTTGAGAGGGCTTAATTATAAGAATTATAGGTCCAAATGAAGAAGTGAGGTGGTCCATATAGGTCCTATATGTGGCCGGCCTAGTATGGTGGTAGGTGGGTGGAATGAGATGTAATTTTGGGAACTTATCCCTAGAATTTGAACTCTATTTAAAGGACCCCTTGGTGACTCCTTGAGCTAGCTTTCTCTCTCATCTCTTGCCTCCCTCCTTGGCCGCCACACTCTTCCTCTCATCCTCTCAAGCTCATTATTGAGCTCTCTCTTCTCTCCACTTAATTAAAGAATTGATTGAAAGAAGAAGAAAAAAAACTAAAGGGATTAGGCTTGTTCTTAGGTGTGCTAGCACATACCTTGAGAAACGTGGTTAAACTCTTTGATGGACTCGAGACGGCTGCCGACAACGAAACGATGGAGGAGAAGGCACGCCACTAACTCCCATGCCATGGTCGAGTTCTGTGGATACGATTTCGCGGAAGGTACAATTTCCCTATCCATTTTCTTTGTGTGTTGATTGCTTGGCAAGATCTTTGTATTTGATGTTTAATTAAAATTAATGAGATGTAATTGACATAAAAAATTTAAATTGAACACTTTCTCATAGTATTTTGCTAGTTTAACTCAATATCTGAGCAAACTTCGATTTTAGCTCAAACCGGTCGCTTGAATCGATCATACAGTCCTACCAGCTAGAGAGATCGAGAGAGACATGTGGTTCAGTTTGCTATTTTACTTTTGTGATTGAGAGATTAACATTGATAAATGCTAGAGGATCCATGTAATTTTTTAATCTATGTCATGTTCTGAAGGGAAATTTGGAGTCAATTCTTACCTATTATATCTCTACTTTTTATAAAATTTTATGGCAAAAAATATATCCACCTCTTTAAACATAATTTCAATCATTGATTTTCAAAACATGATTTGATATGTACCTAGATGATAACATCCAGATAAAAATATAGCTAATTATTAGTTCTTCTTCAAATGAAAAGAGCATTGATTACAAATATAACTACTTTTTTTATTTTAGAAAGATAGCACAAATAAATAACTTTGTGACCTATATATTTTTTAAGAAAATTATTTATTTTAAATACATATTTTTATTAAATAATCTTTTAACATATTTATATGCTCATTTTTATTTTTGTTGACGTATAATAACATTTTTTTAAAAAAATTTCATTTACCTACGTATTGGTGGGTTACATTTTCTAGTTATGCAAAAAAAGTTGTATATTAAATTTCAAAAAATTGAAGGCGGCCATTGTATTCTAGATTATATTTACTTCACATTATTTTTTTTTCCTTGAGCGATTTGGTTTTTTTTTTAATGAATAACTCATTAACGTACGTCGCATATCTTGGAGATGATTTCTTGTAATTTTTTTTTAACGATGATGTTAAGTTTATGAAAATATTAAGACAATACAACTTAATCAATCCTTTTGCCATTACCTACCAACTAAAGTTATTATTTTGTCTACATCCGGTAGAAACAAGGGTAACATGGCATGCTTATCGCAGAAAGAAAAGAAAAGGCAACAAAAGATATTGTTTTCGTCATCAACATCAACGAAGCTCCTCTAGCTAGTCGTTTAAATAATTATTCGACCCTGAATCATCAATAATACTAGAGCCAAATAATTTTTTATTAATTTATTTAAATAATAAAATAATTAATTTAGTAAATCGATAAAAGTTTTAATATTAGTATTGGGGCCGTTTGGATCCTCATGGGATTTGGGGAATTTCATCTTCCTACTATAAATTTATTATAAACAATCCAAATTCTTCACAAAATTATACACTTCCCAATAAATTTATTCCTAAGAATTACAACTTCCCCAAATTCTCCAAATTCCTAAGCGATCCAAACGGCCCCATTAGCAGTAAAGTTGGGTCACTAGAGTTTCTTTTTTTTTTTATTGGTCATCCGCGCCTAGTGTTTTAAAATCTGAGATATCATTCAGCCTGGGGCAAGAGATGCTGCCAGCCTGATGTCTCTTCAATTAATAATGCGTCACTCTATCCCGTATTTTCAATCTCAGAATCTCCATATGGGTTCGAAAGACCCTCAAAGAGTTTCTCGAGCTCAGTGTACTCTTCCCTGTCTCACTGTCAAGAAACAACGAATCCCAAATCCAGTCGATCCTCATATTCCAGTCTGATATTTCTTTGTCAAGCTTGTCATACTCGTCAGAACCATTGGTTTCGCCTACATGTGACATTTGTGGAGGCGTACGAAAGGTCTAACTAAACACATCAGAACCATCATTTCCCTTTGAGTCTACTCAGCTCCTCATTCATTGGTACCAAATGCGATGTTCAAATTACCTCTCACGTTATCATTTTGCATACTATTATAACTACGTTGATCATAGCCTTCAACTACAATTCCTGAAGCCAAACTATTGTTTTCGCGCTAAAAAATCGACAAAAAAACATTAGAAAAATTCACGATTGGAACTCGAAAAAGGATCATCCAAATCATAGGTTTGCTCATAAACTTGCATAGTTTGAGGTGATCTAGGATTAGAAGTACAACTTATTAGGAAATTGTACAACTTATTAGGAAATTGTACAACTTATTAGGATTAGAAGTACAACTTATTAGGAAATTGTACAACTTATTAGGAAATTGTACAACTTATTAGTGCAAAAGTCCAATTCAACACAAGAGAAAGGTAGGAATTCAATACCTCTCTTGATATTGTAATCAAGAGGCTCGATCCTACGACTTAGAAATCGATGGGGTGCTCTTCAAACTCCTCCAAATCGAAATGCCTCGAGTCCACTAAGGTATTAACCAAGTTATTCTCGAATCGTGCTAACGATGAGAATAACAAGTCTAATCCCAAAGATTTCTCTTTTCTTCAATCAATTCACCAATTAATTTAGTGGAAGGGAGAGCTCAACACATTAGCAATTGATTGGAGAGAAGAGAGAGAGAGGTACCTAAAGAGGGGTATGGTGGCGGCTAGGAGAAGGGAAGAGAGAACCATCCAAAGGAGCCTCTATATAGGTCCTTATATAGCCTCCAAATCCTAACACAAAGTTCACACTAATTACAAGTGTGCCACCCCACCTACCACCCTTAATAGGTCGGCCTTGTATTGGGCTTTGATGGGCCACAAGCTCATCTCTTTAGTATCTCAATTCAATTAATTAAAGGTCTCATTCAATTGCTATTAATTGGACATTTAATTTACCACTAAATAAAGGCCCAATTAACTTAATTAAATTAAGTATGTTATTTATAAATAATTATTAATTTAATAATAATTATTTAGAGATTAGACAAAGCATTAATTTATTTTAATATGATCTATTTGGATTAATTAATTATAACGGTCTATAACGGTATATAATTAATTAATCAACCCATCATATTTTGCAATACTCACTGTTGCAAATAAATAAATAATGCACGTATGGTTAAACACCTCATTATGTGTGACCCTTTGAGGATTCATGCTATGTTGGACATGAAATTAAATCGTTATTTAATTCCAATAATCATAAGCGGTATCTACCAACACGTTATGATTCCCAATTCGCATAAATAATGTACTGCTACAATATTTAAATCATTCATAAGAGAATAAATGTATTTCTCTATTTTGATTCTTATGTCACACGATATCATCGTATAATCCAAGATAGGAATGTGTCATTCTTGCAGATTATACGTTTCTTAATCTAGAGTTGATCGCATAGTTGCGCGCATACGATCCAACTCCATCAAGGGGCCCAAACAGATATCGTCACTCACTAAGTGAATTAATGAGGGACATAAGGTTTTCTTGATGGTTAGCTTTTCCCCGCACAATTCAAGAGACCGTAAATCAAGTCCGTATAGCAGCCCTTAACGGGAATCAGCGGTAGACAAGATTTATAGAACCTATCCTCATGTGGAAAAGATAATCATCTCAAACTTAGAACCAAAATCATAACGAAATAAATAATGACACATAACACAATCCATATATTTATTTCGTTGGGTCAAGTTTTGTGCTATGTTCCATAACATACACATATGCAATTAAGTCGGTAACTCTTTACCTATGATTTGTAGAACTTAATCATCACTTAACTTGCATACTAATCTTATATGATAATTAATGTTTTTTGTTAATTATCAAGATTATGGACCATTTAGATTTAATACTGTCATTCTAAAGATGATCCACTGAGATCCACAATTCAGATCCTCAACCTGAATGATCTGTCAATAATAAATCTAGGAACAGATGATAAAATATCATCCATAACATAAACTAATATTTAAATTATCAAATTATTGACTTCTAAGACATAACTCCAACACAACTCCCATGGAATGAACCCCATTTGGGGAGAGGAAAAAATTAAAATTAAGGTTAAGATCTAGTGTTACTCTGTTACTTTTGTGAGTTCATCACGGGTGGGAGTTAAAACTACTAATAACACAACACTCCATATCTTTTTCTCCACGATATTCTCATGATAAAATAGATACCAATTGTATTCATAATCAATAGGTAGGTGCATCTCGTTAACTATACCATAATAACAGCATGTCAATCTTATTGTTTACTAGCTCTCGTTCTTACCTAAACTCCTATATGTCTCATTTTTTTTTAGGGATTCATAGGTGGTATTTTCGCTTTTTATGGTTTCATAGGTGGTACTTTCGCTACCAGATTGTCTAATAGTCGTGAGATTAAATCGAGCGGATCTATTGACTAAAATCTCGATCAAAAATATTATTTCTAGTCGTGATAGTACTAACGTACTGAGTATAGTTTGGTTTTGAAAATAACTCTAGCTCTAAAATTTTGACTTATGGATCCAAACTTTCGACTTACACGAGATGAAGTTTGAAAGTTTAAAAATCCAAAAATATTTACAACACAAAAAATATTATATCATTTTATAGTAGTAATTTTTTTTATCAAACATAATAAAGGAATAATTTTTTCTTAAAAGAATAATTAGTTAATATATTCATATTAATAATATTTTATTTGTGACTTTTTGTCTACTGACTTTGCTATAAGAGAAGAAAATTGTAATTAAACTAATCTGTATAAAAAATAAATCTAACTAAATTATATTTTAAGTAATATATGTTGCTTTTGAACATTTTGTTAGGAAAGATGTCATATAATAACAAAATTTAGTATATAAATTGAAAAGGTCTTGATACAAACTAAAATTTTAGGGAAGTTCTTGATTCAGACAAACATCTTAGGGACCAACTAGTATTTTTCAAAATGACACCACATGCATGCGTGTTGACAACAGAACATGAATTGACGCGTTATACGAGTTGACATGATTCTTTTACTTAACATGACACGATCCGACACGTTGATTTTGATATGTCGTATCATAATGCATGTCATGTTAACAAATCCTTTCACTTAACACGATACAATATGTTCAAAACATTAATTCGTGCCAACACAACATAATACTAGCTCTAACACATACTTGTTTGATACCGAGGACACGTTCGTAACATACTAGGTCTTACTCACCTCTGCCTCCGTGATAATTCGATTGAACTCCACCTACGGACATAAAGTCATGCTATCTCATTTAATTGGTACAGTACCAATATTAATTAACTGACAAATTACAAATTTCTAATAAAGAGTGCTTTGATTGACGCAAGCTAGGAAATAGTTTTGGGACCAATGTAGTAAACAGGACTTTTACATACCAGATTAATACTTAAAATTTCCAATTTTATTTTTTTTAGACATTCTAGATAGCGGCTATCTAGTTAGCAAAAGAAAAAAAAAAGAAGAAGAAGAAGAAAAAAAAAGGAAAAACTTAACAAGAACCAAAAGACCTCCAACAAAAGCCTCTAGCAAAATTTGAAAAAGAAGGCAGACTGCTGCACCAGCCAGTCTTGAACTGCTTGAATATTTCTTCTTTTATTTCTAAAAAGCCTGTTGTTTCGTTCAAGCCAGATGGACCAAAGTGTTGTGGCTGCCATGGTCGAATTTCTATGATTGTCACCCCACGAACACAACTGAAGTAGCAGACTATGAACATCTTGACAAGTGCTGGAAAACAGTCCCAACCTCGTGCATAAATCATTGGAGAAGGGGCATGTGCAGAACAGATGTTCCGCTGTTTCAAGAATGTCTTGCTGGCACAGGTGACAGTGTTGTTGGATATTCATGTTGCGTTTCAGAAGTTGCTGTTGAGTAAGCAATCTGTTATGTGCCAGCAGAACCAGAAATACTCTAATCGTGGGGGGGACTTTGAGGTGCCAAATTTTACACAATTCAAACTTCACCTTCCCTGCAGAAATTAAGGCTCTGTATATCGTGGAAGCAGAGTATCGACCATCCGCTCTCCACTTTCAGATAACTCTGTCAGGAGATCCTGTGAGTGTTAAACGTTGGGAATTCCTATGTAGATCATCAAGCTCTCTCGTCATGGGTGCCGGCACAAAGTCAAACCAAGAATCGAGTACCTGTTTGACAGTGGAAAATCTTTGAGCAGGTGTACTGGTATCTGGTCTGAAGAAGAACAGATTGGAGCCCCCCAGTTGTCAAACCATAAAAGTGAGTTGATGCCTCTATGCAACTCGACAGAGGTAGAGATCTGAAAGTACATCCTTAGAGCTAACAGCTGTTTCCAGAAGAAGGATCCATTGCTATTCCAACCTAGAGGAGGGATGTTAAAATCTCTTTTTGAATAGAATTGTTTTGCTATGCCAGACCACATGGACGAAGGGTTGGAGTAAAGTCTCCAAATCCATCGTAGCAACAGAGCGATGTATTGTATCCGCAAGTCGATTACCCCAAAGCCTCCAAGATCTTTGGGTAAGCAAACCCGACTCCAAGCTAGTAAAGGTAACGCTTTGCCTATCTGTCCTTGCTAGATGAAATTTCTTCTTGTTTTATCAATGGCTTTAATGACCCAAACTGGTAGGCGAAATACCGACATAAAGAAGACTGGAATGGAGGAAAGGACCGAGGATGTTAAAATTAGTCTACCTGCTCTGGAGAGCAAAGGTGACATCCACCCTGCCAGTTTCGCATTGACTTTGTCAATGAGTATCTGCAAACAGCGCCTGTCAGGTTTCTTGTATGTCAGCGGTAAGCCCAAGTACATAATTGGTAATGAAGCCTGTGCACAGTTTAATAATCTTTGAATCCGTGGTAGATCGCTGTCCATGATGTTGAAAGGAACAAAAGAGGTTTTGGTCCAGTTGATATCTATGCCAGAGATAGAAGCAAAGGTGTTTAACACCAAAGATAAGGCCTGTAGAGCATTTCCCTTGACTGTAGAGAACAACAGAGTATCGTCCGCGTACTGAAGTAAGTGAAAAATTTCCAATTTTGTTAAAGACCCAAATCCACAAAGAATCCAAATTACTTTGGGGGCCATTTGGATCGCTTAGGAATTTAGGGAATTTAGAGAATTTCTTATTCCTAGGTATAAATTTATTGAAAAGTGTGTAACTTTGTGAAGAGTTTGGATTGTTTATAATAAATTTATATCTAGGAATTGGAAAATTTCCAAATTCCAAACTCATCCAAATAGGCCCTTGGATAGCAAGGACGAGAGAATTGGTGCCAACTCTGGGTCTCACTGGATATTGTCATAATTTATAGCTTACAATTAAGGATTATCTCAAAACATTTTGGGGTCGTTTGGATTGAAATGAGAATTTGAGGAATTCGGAGAATTTCTTATTTTTAGGCATAAATTTATTATATAAACAATTCAAACTCTTCACAAAGTTACACACTTCCCAATAAATTTATGCCTAGGAATTAGAAATTCTTTAAATTCCCCAAATTCCTAAGCGATCCAAACGGCCCCTTTATGACGATTGGATGAATAGGTAATATTCAGAATAATTCTTAATACTGTTTTTTTTTTTACTTATTTAAATAAAAATTTACGTAGCAACTGTTCTAAAAGTCCAGTTTAGCATGCTAATATCGCCAATTAAAACTCATGAACGTGCTTAATCCACCATACCAAGTTACTTGAAAAAGAGCCACAAAGGATATATGCAAAATAGACATGCGATATCTACGATATAGGGTCCTCATCAAATGATGTGTCGGATTGTGCGTTATCTTGCTCAAACAGATGCAGGCACTGGTTTGAGCGTACAATTTCCTATCATTAATAACTTCTTATATAGCAGTATAGTACTAATCCTACGTGGCACAATTGTGGTTCACAGTAGGAGGAGATTAGCTGCATGACTTTGGCGGTGGTTTAGCGTAGTACACTGTACACCCACTGGTCCACTAATAGAGGTTCGGTTCTTCTGCGGTTCTCACTTGTGATGCTTTTGTGTAGCGTTGAAGAGCTTGAGAAGAGATGCTAGGACATTAATTTTGAGCGAAAGTTGATGCTTGTAACACAACACAAGTTTGGAGAAAGAAATAAAATTGAGGTGAGCTAGGCAGAGTTTTGGGAAGCAGTTAGTATTCAAACCAAGAGTTTTAATCGTTGAGGCCCTTAATTTATTTCAGGGTAATTTGTATATTATGTTTTTTCTTTTTCTGCATTTTGTAATGTTGAGAATCGAGTTCTACAAGTTATGTACTTATTTTCATTTCTTAACGCTTTCAATTTTTTGGTCATTTATGAAATATTAGAAAAGTTTTTTTTATTTAATTTTGAATGTTAGTACTGGAGATATGTGAAATCAATTTGTAATGTTTGAGAATTGAATTCGACGAGTTAATATGTTTTTCCAACTTTAAATCTTAAGCTAAACAATTTCGCTCAAACAGCTACATAAAAGCACGAATAATAAAAAGCTACACAAAAGTCAAAATTTTCCTTAATGGACTTTTAATCAGTATTTAAGAGCACTCAAATAGTAATCGAGAAATACTATTTCAATGCATAAGATAATTTTGAATCTCAAAAGCACAAATAACTTGACTATAGAAATGTAACAAAAAAGGTCCTGCACGGAAACATATTTTCAGCTGAAACTTTTTAAATTAATTTTCGACATGGAGAAAGATATCCGTAACCCTTTTCTCTTGAGCTAGGCAAAAACATAAATATCTAGAAGTCTATTAATTGATCTGAGCTAAGCAAAAACATAATCCTCTAGAGAACATTAAATTTGACAAAATGACGAGTTGACAAGACAATACTTTAATGTGTCGGTTAAAAAGTTAATTTTCTGGATCCTTGCTTTATATAAGAATTTCGCATGAGTAGTAAATTAAGAAAATGAAATGACACCATCGGAAGCTAAATTTCCATCGCCCCTGGAATTAGTAAACTTAAATTTCTATCTATCAACATCAAATTTAAACTTGGACCTCGTAATTTGAAATTGTCAAATATTTTTCCTCTCAGCCCAATAAAATTGGAATTTTAATCAAACACTTCCTCAACACGGCGCATTTATACAGTTCTATTTTTCTTTGTCCTTCCAAGATTCGGCACATGAAAAGGACCCTCTGTTTTGTTTTGTAATTCAAATATTATGTAAATCTGAGGCAAATTTGGACTGTGAAAAAGCTAGAGGCCAACTTTTATAGCTTGGTGAAGACGATGAAACCTTCGCATATTTTTCCTAGAATTGTCATTTTCATATAAGGCCTACCATGACTGTGAGTGACGTAATCAATAATGAGAAACTAGCGATAGTGTACAAGAAGTCCATTCAAAAAAAAAAAAAAAAGTGTACAAGAAAACTATGTTGAATCAGACATGTCTCAGTAATGATGAAAAGTATTAAAGTGGACTGCGGAGTTGTGGTAAATTTTTATCTGCATTTTTTTGTGGCTACTACGTTTATTCATTCATGTTCTACAGTAAAGTTTTGCATTTCAGAATGGACGAGAAATACTCATTGATTTAGATTAGTGATTATTCTGAAGATTATTTATTATTCTTATTTTTATGTTAAACGCGTGAACAACAGTTTCAATAGGGCCATTTTGCTTAATTATTCGACCAAAAAAATTTTAAATAACATTTTTGTTGTTTTGACTTTTCATCCAAACCACCTTATTTTTCATGGGTAAAGATAATATAAAGCAACGAAAAGCATGCAATTGGACAAATAATGTAAAACCAAAAGTAAAAAGAAGAAAGATCAAACAGGAAGAAATTACGCATTGGACAGACTGTCTTGTTTCTTTCTTCAATTTTCACAATCCGTGAAAAAGTTAAGTGAAAGAGTAAAAATATTTTTTTGGTTGACCGTGACGCGTCAGAGCTTTTGACAGTTTTAGTGACTGTCAGTAAAGATATCATTGAAGTTGTTCAATTAAATATGAAAATAGGAAAACTAATTCAATCCGTGATTTGCGCGAAAGTTACATCAATAATAAAATTTGGTATTGTGTGACTTTAGGAATTGATAATTGCAATCTTGATTGTGTGGTATCATGCGCTCTTTGCTCGGCGAAGATCTGTTTTTGTAAACAAGAGCTTCTTTTTGTTGGTGCAAATTCAAATATCAAATCTCAAATCGGATAATATGAAAAATGTCAAATGACTAAAAGAAATAGAAGGAACAAAGTTACTCGAATCGCGCTAGGCGCTGTCCTTAAGCGTATTCCGTCTCAACGTGCGACAGGAACCGCAACCAAGATAAGACGGGGTTGTCACCTTTTAGGGCACGACCATGAAGGTGACTGATGAAAGCCTCCAAAAAATATCCAGCAGAACAACAAAGTCGAGATTTGGAATATCAAATATTATCAAGAGGAATATGAGAGATTTAACAAGCTGTATATCTTTTTTGTGTGATTTAGCTTGTGGAATGAGTATGAATATATATAGCCAATTCACAAACGGCTAATAGTGCTAGAATAATTTCATGATTTAATTGGCTAATTAATTATACCAACGTAAAAAAAATTATTGTGATATTTAGTGCATTGATAAGCCAAACGGTAAAGAATTGATTAACAATTTTATTAGGTGAATATATGAACAGTGATCTAACGGAAAGAAAATTAAATGCACTAATGAAATGAAGATTGTACAGACGGATAAGTGAAAGAGCACAATTAATATATATATATATTTATACTGCTCAAAGAAATTCTCATATAATGAATTTTGAGTTTTCCAATTATATTTCTAACAATCCTCCACAAAACTCAAAATTTACCAAACGATAAACTCACAAATTAGGGACTTTATATGTTTAACCAAATGATGAATTTTAAAGAAACAAAATGAATTTTCATACAATCGGATGATAAAACAAATAGCTGGATATTTATATTGCGCATCGTAGAAGTAGTTTACAAACTTTGAACTTCACTTAGTGTTGATGGATTAAATTTGGAGGAGACAGAGAGAACTTATGTCTTGAACTCGTTCCTTGAACCCAAATTACACCATCACACACGCAATATAGAGTCAGTCATCGCGGGGTGCGCATTAATGGCCATACGCAAATAACTTGGATTTTTCATAAGAGTCTTAAGGGCTTACCCATGCCCCGCACTGCGGCCGTATACATGCACTCTCATATAGGTGAGTCCCTACCAAGGATGTGTGCAGATTCACATCCCACGGAAATTACCGATTTGGTCCCCATTAAGAGCATTGCTCGAGCTAAAGTGCTCATCCTTAACATCTACATAAAGCACACTCACCATAGGGATGGGGCTGGAGTCATTGCTCCAAAATTGTGTGCTAAGTGGTCAACTTACGGCTTGTTATTACCCATTGAATCTCTTTCCAGGGGTCACCCTTTCGGAGATTGGGTTGCCACCGCAAAAGGCCTATTAGGGCATAAACCCATCCCCTCGATGAATATAGAGTTTAAGCTCTATATAAGTCTTTTAATTAGACTCAATCATTTTTTTAATCGCTGCCATTTATAGGCAATTAATTATGATTCATGGAATTATCTGAGATAATAATAATTCAGTGTTTAATATGCCAATTCAACTTTCCACTATGCTTTTGTTCGAATTATTATTATTATTTAATGTATCAAATTCGATTTGTAAAAATCTTAAATTTGAAAGATGATTCGTATAATCATTGTAATTGTATCATACGATTTTAATATCTATTTGTATATGATAAATTTAAACTGGTCAAATAAGAAAGATAATAATCTGATCAAATATTTCTTTCATTATGACCATATAAGATGTTGTCAAAATTCGTATATTTTAATGCCATAATTTTTTTTTCATCGTGTCTAAATTTCGTATAAATAATTTGATTATTATTTTAAGTCATTAGACACTTATTTATTTTTATTCGTAACCCCCACATTTTCCTTTGTATATTTTGTTTAACATCATCTTTTATGTTGATTAATTATGTGGTGTATAGAAACTGTTTAATTTTCTCAATTAATATCATTTCAGTTATAAGAATATTTAATTTCATTCTGAAAGGGACAATAAAATGATGGTGAGCAACGAGAATTAAAAGGTGGCCAGCCTTTTAATGCTTGTGTAAAAACACCAATGCACCTTAATAAAAATAGATAAGTTGTATTATAATTATGATTATAATTATTGAAAATTTAACAATTTACATTGTATTCATGAAGTTCATATAAATAAATTTATGAGGTCTATTTATAAAAAATTTCTTGTATATTTTGGATAATAGATTAAGATATATTTTCTAACTCTTTTCTTTTCCCAATATGCATAATTCTTCTTACGAAGGGAATTTACAACATTTTATTTTATATAGTATTTCAGTTATAATTGATGGAAAGATAATTAGAATTTATTATGATTTTGGTAACAGTAAATTTTGATTCAATAAATCATGATATCTTGACTCTTCAATGCAATTTATGTCGTTTATTTTACAACTAAATTCTGGCAATTCATTTCGGCTCAATATACAACACTCATAAATAAATTGATTGATTTTCAGTTATTCATTTACTCATCAATTTAATTGGATTCATTAAGATAATTAATTTTTTTTTTCATAAACTATATTCATGACCTATTTAATGGTTCAAATATGAGCTGTGTTATCCATACTGGAAACTATCTTTTCAATGAAAAACTGATAAGCTCATAATTAAAATTCATTGGTTGACTCATTCAATAAAATTCCTCATTAACATTGAAGCAATTTGCTCATTGCAATTTTTTTTTTATTGTTGCAATTAAATTTAATAATTTCCATAACAACTAAATTGATTTATTCGTAGATAATTTTTAATTTTGATTCAACACAAATTTCACAAATAAGAATTGGATTCATAATTAATTGTTGAATAGAACTAAATACTGATTAATTAATTTTCAATAATCAATAGATATTATTATAATATTCATGTTTGGATTCATGGTTAAAGATCAATATTCTTTTTTTTTATAATCCATCAGAAACATATAGATATCCAACTTTGTTTGATTCAAAACTGGTTTATATCTTAACAAAGATTCATTAATTAAATCACCTTTACAAAAGGGAACATATCACACATCCTAGTAAATTCGTAATTTTCTCTTTTCGAGATATTAATTTCAGAATGAAATTTCCAACATCTAACACATTAATAGATGTTTAATTATTATTATTATTATTTTTTAGTCGCATTTCCTCCACTTATAATATGGTAGAAAAAAAAATTAAAATCTATTGACACATACAAGTGTAAGAGCACCACTGTGCAACCACTAATATGATTATTATTATTTTCAATAAGATTTGGCTTAAAATATATTACTATCTTAAATAGTATATATAATTTTTTTTAATCATAATAATTTCAGATTCGTTTCAATGTGAGTCATTTCTTCTTCATTGTGTAAAATATAAATTATCTTCGGCAATATATTTTAAATTCATGAGTTAGATTAAAATATAGTATTTTAGAGAAGAGAAGAACATTGATAAAATATCACTTTTTTTATTTAATTATTATTCTCATGTTCAAATTGACCTTCTGTTTTTTTTTTAATCAACGGTAATATAAAATCATAGATTCTAATTTTCTTCGTAATTAATCAAGTCTTAGAAATATTTAGTCAAATATCATTATAGGCTCACATAAGAGTTTACTCGAATTAAAGTGACCTTTGCCAAGTAAATTTATTCGGTTATATTATATAATTAAACTAGGGATTAATTGCTAACTTTACAATTAAATTCATAAACCTAGTTTAATAACCGTAATTTTTATTTTCATATTTAGCACATTTTTTTTAACAGTGGCTATGATCAATTAAAATTGTCAATTACCTAACAATAAGATAAATTTAATTCTAAAATTTTATTTCTGCTCTATCAAATATAACTTCACTTATTATTATCCGATTAAGAAATACGCTTAAGATTGTTGGTTCAAATTCAAATATCAAATCTCAAATCGGATAATATGAAAAATGTCAAATGACTAAAAGAAATAGAAGGAACAAAGTTACCCGAATCGCGCTAGGCGCTGTCCTTAAGCGTATTCCGTCTCAACGTGCGACAGGAACCGCAACCAAGATAAGACGGGATTGTCACCTTTTAGGGCACGACCATGAAGGTGACTGATGAAAGCCTCCAAAAAATATCCAGCAGAACAACAAAGTCGAGATTTGGAATATCAAATATTATCAAGAGGAATATGAGAGATTTAACAAGCTGTATATCTTTTTTGTGTGATTTAGCTTGTGGAATGAGTATGAATATATATAGCCAATTCACAAACGGCTAATAGTGCTAGAATAATTTCATGATTTAATTGGCTAATTAATTATACCAACGTAAAAAAATTATTGTGATATTTAGTGCATTGATAAGCCAAACGGTAAAGAATTGATTAACAATTTTATTAGGTGAATATATGAACAGTGATCTAACGGAAAGAAAATTAAATGCACTAATGAAATGAAGATTGTATAGACGGATAAGTGAAAGAGCACAATTAATATATATATTTATACTGCTCAAAGAAATTCTCATATAATGAATTTTGAGTTTTCCAATTATATTTCTAACACTTTTTACATATTTGCATAGGGTTTTAGGTGCATTTTTAATTTGTTATCACTTTCATGTCATGGTCATGCCTCATAACAATAAAACAAACATCATAAATCATTGTTAAATCAATAGTCAATTGGGGTGAATTTCATATTGAAAAGAACCAAAACCAAACTAGCTAGCATAGATAACGACAATATATTGGTAATTCAAGTCTCAATATATGATCTGAACTTAATAATCTTTGTATGTTAACGATATACTTTTCCAGATGTCAAATTCAGAGGCTCATTCAGAAATTTTAATTTGTACTGTTCACACAGAAATATCTAACCTCTGTTTAGTCTAATAAGAAAGACCATTCCGCTCCAGTATTAAATTTCAAATCAATTTGTTTGCATGCATGAAAGGACATTTAACACGAAACTGTTTGTAGTTTCCGTTGAGTTATAATATTTTTGTTGAAGTGTCAATTTTCCGTTGGGGTGTCAATTTTCAATACACTGGTGATGCAGGAAACTGTGGAGGAGACATCTACTTTCTGTTTGTAGGTACCAAACAAGTGTACCGGAATTGCAACACATGAACCCACCAGCACAGGATTAGATGGTGGGAACATAAGGCGGTCCAAAATGTTACATAATAAATGAGATTTACAAAGATGTTTAAAAATTTTTGAGCTAATTTTTCAAGAGGTTAATCAATTTGATATAACTTTTTCTCAATTTCTGTTTATTATTTTTAATTAAATACTGAAATTTGATAATTATCTAAATTTACTAATTTAGTTATCATGTCATTTTAGTCATCTAAAATGCCAACCGAAGAGCACCCAATTTAGATGAAAAAATTAGTATTTTGGATGGAATAAAAGTTTGAATAATTAAAGAAGTCCATTGAATAAAAAAACGAATAATTAAAAAATCAGATATCAAAAAATACCTTTCTACCTAATATAAAGTTCATTCACTTCCGACATAATTAATTTCACTAGATAGATCAAATTGCAACAGTGCTTTCTCTTCCTTTAATACGTTGAATTGAAGTAAGTATACATAATCCGTAACTGTATAACTATATATGTGTGTGTGTGTGAATGAGATTAAAGGAATTGAAATCCCACACTTAAAGCATTCGGTTTAGTTCTCCAAAGGCTTTTATCTCAAAGTCCACCTAAATGCCAACATAATCATGCCATCAATTAGTTTAGTTCTTGTTTTATTTTCCAAAATCCCACACTTAAAGCTTTCGGTTTATGTCTCAGCCCACAAAAACAGAAAAGGCCACGCACATCAAATACAATGGAGCCCATAGAAAAAGGAAAATGGGCCACGTATCAACTAAACAATAAAACCCAAAAGAACAGGACGAATGGGCCAGAGAGGAAAAACACGCAACTCATAACAGAAAATGAGAGGCCCTAGTGGTATGGCTGCATAACGTCTAAAACGACCACGAAAACGGTCGATTTCGTTAACCGTTTCGTTTTAAAACGAAATTGATCACCCATTTGCGTTAACCGTTTCATTTTGGACGAAACGGTCGAAATCACGAAAATACCACGAAAATACACATGGACGAAACTGTTCTAAGCTTTCGTTAACCGTTTCGTTTATAAAATGCAACAAAAAATCTTAACCGTTTCGAAACGAAAAAACGGTCGAAACGGTGACCGTTTTCACCCCTACCTAGTGGATCTGGGTTACGACGGGTTCCGGGATCAAATCCGAACCCAAACCAGAAATGAAATCCGACCCATTATAGAAACTTATACACGGACCTGAATTTAATTTGTTTACCTAAAAATTACGTTAAGGTGCCTAATAATAGAATAAATTATAAAAGATCCTAATACAGTTCAAAAATATTTACACAGAGATCCCTACAGCAAATTTTAATTACACATCAATCCTAAAAACTCAGAAAAATTCACAGAAAGGTCCCTGGACTAAAGGAAACTCGTACCAGTAACAACACAGAGGTACAACGGCTAGTACCAAGCCTGTACTAGCTTGGTAACAAGCCCAGAAGAGCAAGCAAAGGTGAACAGACCCAAACAGACAAGCCTTTAAACCCATTAATCTTCTAACATTTAATCTACATGTTTAAACACTCAAACACAGTGTCTAAGCATCACACCAACATCACATATCAAAAGAGAAAGGGCATCACGCTAATATCAACCATTCTAAACTACTCAACAGTTCAATAGTAAGCACATAAACATTTTGAGACATCTAGCATTTGACAGATCAAGTATCAACCTACACAAGAGTGTCCCAAATGTTCCAAAATAAACTTTTTGAATACTTTTATAAAATATAAAATTCAAACTTCGAATCCAATCCGTTGATCTTATTCGATATAACTAGCGATGCATTTTCATATAAGTTTTATAATTTTTGAAATTTATTTGTTACTTGATCAAGAGATTGAAAATTGAACGAATCTAGTTAAATATGATAGATTAATTCTAATCTGTTAACATTTTAGCGTCTTGATCAAGTACCAAATAAACTTCAAAATTTATTAAACTTATATGAAAATGCATTGCTCTTTATATGAAATAAGAACAATAATTTGGATTCGAAGTTTAATTTTATATTTTACAAAAATAACTAAAAAAATATGTTTTGGAATATTTGGGGTATTCAATATGTAAGCACCGAAATACTCCTAACAATATATAGTTAAAGAAATCAAGTTGAAAGGATTGTTACATGACGATGCCACTGACAATCGAATTTTAGTGTAATCATTGGGCTTGGTGCCTTAATTTAACTAGCTTATAATAAACTGTATATATTATATAATACTAACTTGAGTTGACAAACTATTTTTCCGGAGAAACTAGACAGAGACTATCTAGTGAAATTTGAGTTGACAAACTTGTTGGATCTGAACGCATGATTTGCGCTTAACCATATTTAAAGGTACGACAGTTGTGTATTTACTTTCCTTGCAGGATATTCGCGTATCTATGAGGTCGTTTGGATGTTGTAGGAATTTGGAGAATTTGTAATTCATAGACATAAATTTATTGGGAAATGTGTAACTTTGTGAAGAGTTTGAATTGTTTATAATAAATTTGGCATATAAAATGCCCGGAATTTGCAATTCCGACCCCATCCAAACGGGATAGTATATTGATATCTCTTATTTATACATATTTTTTTACCATACTTGGCACCAAAATACTACCCAAACCAATGATATTCACTGCACTTTTGCATTATATTTTGCAAGATTGGACACTGCCGTGGAATTTGACTTGTTTTGTAGGAACTTGGTGGATTGGACACAATAATTGCATAAAAGGGTGGATTTTGAAGAATAAAATGACTGAAAAGAGTCCATAGCATTGTAGAGCTCATCCTAAACTTTCCAACCATCTTTGAATCACCTCAATCGGAGTTCAGATGAAGAAATTATGGTCAAAATACTATCAATGCTCGATTCTGGAATTTTGGTCTGAAATTTATACATTTCGGACCGAAATTTCTTTTATGGAAAGTGATTTTTGGTAATTTTCAAAGAAGGAAGGATCCCCTCTTGCCCTAGCGGCCTCCTGGTCTTTCCCTAGGTGTTTTTAAGTACGAATTTCGACCAGAAACGCATCCAACCTTCCATAGCATAATTTCCACCTTTTCCACCACCGTTCTCACGCCGAAAGGCGTGGGATTCCACCTCTCGCAGCGGAGCACGTCCATGGCAGCAATCTTGGAGCGATTCTGGATGCGACAGCGGTAGAACTGATCCAACGACGACTTCGGACGATCGATATCTTGAGTTAGAAGCGATATTTGGTTTATTCGTTCCTTTTCTCTTGATATTTTGATTTGATGGAGTTTGTATCTTATTTTTCTTGCATGTTAGGCTAGTTAATGATGTCTTAGGAATGAATAAGATACAAACTCTATCAAATCAAAATATTAAGAGAAAAGGAACGAATAAACCAAATATCGCTTCGAACTCATATATATATTAAATTCCGTGACTGCTTTTCATTTTCTTTATAGTTAAAAACAGTTTTTTTTTTCTTTTTTTGCATTTTTAATGATTACAAATAGTTTTATTTTTTGCTAAATATATTAAAAATAGTTGTACCAATTTTTATTTAATTTAAGAATAAAATACATTTGAAAATCTAAAATTGTTCATGTCTAATCTATACAATTAATTAAAAGTCATGACCGTACATCAGTTAAAAATATTTTTTTTCTTATATATAGTAAAAATAGTCGTACAAATCATTATTTAATTTAAAAATTAAACACATTTGGAAATTTAAGGTTTTAATTGAAAATTGTGGTCCGCATTATCTCTTCCTACACATGATCTGAGCCCTCTAATTAATTTTCACACATTGATCAATCTAAATTTATACCAGAAGTTTACCATTATTATAATTAGAAGTTACTTTTGAAAGTTTTTCTTTGGGCAAAAAAATTATGCTAAGTTTATATAGCAACTTTCTAAGATATAAATTACTAATTTTAAACTTACAAATTTCTTTCTAAAAATTAAATTTTTTACGGAATTTTTTTTTATTTTACATCTGAAATTTTATCAAGTTTGACAAAATAAATTGGATTATTCTCAATCTAAAAAAATAAAACGGAGAAGTTGCGACTGATATATCTAGTATAATAATAATAGCGTGGATAAGAACAACAATACTTAATGTATACCAAGCCAATAGCCAATGGGTTGTTCCGAAATTTTCAAGTCTAATTTGAAATCTGACATCTCAGCCGGCCACTTTGTCATATATCAATTCATTTTAAATAAATTATCTGTTTCCCCAAAACTTCAAGTCAAATCTACACAAAAAATTTTAAACTGCAAGTCAAAAGAATATCTAAACTCTATTTTGGACGTGGAGTTTATTATTTTGAAAAGTATGAAAAATAATTTCTAAAAGTACGAAACAATTGGGTGGCTTAGACCTTCAATTTATTTTTAAAAAAAAAGACACTACTTTTAATCACGGATTATCGTCAATATTTTCTTGTCGGCATTTAGCACACTTGTGAGGAGTGAATCTCATGGTTTTTTTTTTTTAGAAACCCGTTCGTTCTCAAGAATGATGAAAAAACTAGTACAATTTAATTATGAGTTTATTTATGCCTTTGACCATTTTAAACTTATCCAATTTTTATTTCTTTTCTTTCATTATTATTATGGGAATTGAAGCTGTCTTCCTCAAAAAACTATACAAAATCCTTTAAGAGTTTTTTTTTTCTTTTTTTTGACATGAACCTTTAAGAGTATGTAAACAACCTTCAGGATAACTTTTATTGAAATCCTTAGTTTACATGGAAGAGCCCCCTAAAAGGTTTTTGGTACAAAATATCCTCTTTGCTGCTCGGTTGACCGGATTGAGTCATGGTGGTCTCAATGACATATTAGTATTTTCAAATTTAGAAATCGGAAAAAAATAATAATTTGATGTTTAATATTGTTAATGGTGTTCGAGTTGTGTGAGTGCTCTCAACTGGGAGAAGAAACGCCTCATGAAAAATTTTTCAAATTAAATTTGGTCACTAAGAGTATTTTTGGGGTTTTATATCAATTAAAGGGGTGCCCAAATCACTTCCGGGGGAGGGGCTTTTTGGGTTCGGCTCTTTTTGTTAAATATTGAACCATGACAATATTGTAATTAGCTGTTGATGTCACTTGAATTACACATTCGTCGATCGATTAAAGTGCGGAAATTTTCCTCTTACAAAAATTGAGTTTTTAATTATTAAAGCGAAATTTCTTCAATTCTTAGCAGGAAGTATGTTTGCGCATTGCATATATGGCCAAGTTGACACTATTCTTTCAATATAATAAGCAAGATGCAACTTTTTCACTCCCTATATATTTACAATCGAATATATCAATTTACATTTCTCTCAAAAAAAAAAGAATATATCTATTTAAATACGTACATAAATGAACAATATCATCTTCTTGACGTTTTAAAGACATATTTAATTAATTAATTATACTATAAATGAGCAATGGTAGCAATTATACTAGTAATTTCACTTCAGCTTACTCAAATAAAGGGCGAAACAGCTAAAAAAAGCTCGAATATGTTCAAATTTCAACTTCAAATGACTCAACAGGAAATTTCGATCAAACACGCTATACTGAATCACACTCTGGCAGTGACTGCATCATCAGCTGTTAATTAAATCAAGCCAACAAAAGCAAATCAATCAAATGCCCATTTTATTTCTCACATCAAATTAATTAAAACCAAAATTAAAAATAAAATGACACGCCCTCAATATTCAACCTAATATTTTGCAGGATACGCATAGAGATCGACCTCTATTTCAGCACCACCAGTGTTGAAATCGACCGAGTAAGTCTTTATGGTTATATAACCCTGAGCCATCCTAAAGTAACCGCTGCCACCGGCTATCGCTAATTCTCTGATAGGCTGCGAGACGTCGTCGGTGCCAAGGATCGCCAGAGAACTCCCGTTGTACTGACCGGCAGTGAACACGATATTAGCAGCCCATGCAACTGTCAGGGAATTCATAACTGACATTAAACCTTGGGTCCTACCTAAAGGGTATGATGTATTTTCGGGTCCCTCAGTTATCAGGTTGTCTAGCACAATAACACTACCGAAATTGTAAAATGAACCCGGTACA
Source organism: Rhynchospora pubera (assembly GCA_028095005.1). Taxonomy (NCBI): domain Eukaryota; kingdom Viridiplantae; phylum Streptophyta; class Magnoliopsida; order Poales; family Cyperaceae; genus Rhynchospora; species Rhynchospora pubera. The sequence goes on from CM051461.1 coordinate 26,253,240, forward strand.
GGGATGTCACTCTTCGCAACAAGGACCTCAGTCTTGTTGGGAAGCATGTGAACGTAGAAGTGTAGGTGCACAGGATCTTTGTCGCAAGATATGAGAAGAGGTGATAGAGAGAGGAAGAGGAGTGAGAGGAGGATTCTAGTTTGAGAAGCCATTTGAGCAATCGGTTAGTTAATTAAGCTATTTTTTGGAGATTTGAGATGAATAGTGACAATTTTTTGTAGTATTTATAGAGGTGATTTTTCAATACAAAAAATATTATTGGTGATGCGAACAGGTGAAAGTTCAGATGTCAACGGCCCAAAAGAGTGGAGGGATGGAGCCCTTTGTTGCTGCAGCACGGGTTTGGGCCGCTAACTGTTTTTCACTTTTTCTGGTAGTATATTTACATTTTGATGTTGTTTATACAAACTTAGCTTTGGGCTTGTTTGGATGAAAGTGGAAATTTGAGGAATTTGGAGAATTTCATATTCCTAGACATAAATTTATTATAATTTATAAACAATCTAAACTCTTCACAAAGTTACTCACTTCCCAATAAATTTATGCCTAGGAATAGCAAATTCTCTAAATTCCTAAGCGATCTAAACGGCCCTTTTATCTCTTATGTGAGCTTCTTTTTCTCTCGGCCGAAAAAATCTCTCTCATGTGTTGTGTATGTGTGCACCTTTGCGCCAAGAAAATTTCCCTTCTCTCTGTTTCTGTACCGATCTCAATACCAAAAATGCATTGCTTTTTACTACTAGACTAAGAGCTAGTTTCATGTCTCCTATTTTATTGTTCTCTTGAATCTCTGCTATCTTGCTGAAGATCAAGCTTAGGGCATGACACCAAAACGTAGTGTTTAATCAGTCCTCATATTAATGCAGAACTACATTTTATATTTCCAAAGTAGAAAACTGAAATGAACTTTCATTTTTTTAAATTTATGTTCAATTAATCTTTGATGGCAGCACTGAATTCGTACCTACAAAACTAATTAGCACGCTTGGAGAAACTTTAGGTTAGGGTCAGTTATGTAATACAGTGCATGGTCCATACCGAATGGCTTTTGCTCAGCCGAAATTTCCATTGCCGCCAGCATTATGGCAACTGGACCAAACAGCATGGCAACCAGCTGGGAAGGATTAATTTTACAGCCCATTTTAGTTGTCATTAAAAAATATTACTAACTTATTCAGTCAAACAAGATAATTTTGCCACTCTTTTTATCTTTTTTGAGTTTTTTCGGATCAGGTCATCAGGGATTTTGTTGAGAAATAAATAAGATCTCGCATATCATCATTGATCATTAAAAGGAAAGGCCAGCCTATATAATCTCAGGGTAATCAGCAAGATATCAAGAGGGACGTTAAATTCTGTTATTGGAAAGTATATGTAAAGATTTTTGTACAGATTCACTTTTGTGTATAGATAGAAAGCACCTAACGGCTATATAGATTTAGGAACCTCTTATAAATATGTATGTATCTGCTTTGTAAACATAAGACTCAATAATACAAAAATCCTCTTTTTCTTAATCAAAGATTGTAAGATGGTATCAGAAGCCAACGTTCTTGAGATCTAAGCTTGCAAAAGATTAACAACAAATCTGAGAATTGGCTTGCTACTCCGACAATGGCACAGACCACAGGAAGGCAACAATTGCTCAGTGCGATAAAGACCACACCGCGATTCACGACATTACTCGGCAGCACAACCTTCTTACCATGGGCTCGAACAATCACAAACTCACGGCTCATGGCAAGAAGGAGCGCCGTGAATTCCGCGCTGCTATACGAGGACAGATTCAAGAATCAATCACGTGTCACAAGAAAAAGAGTCACCAGCACGATCCGCTGCGAAACCAGTGTTGACTATAGCCACGAGAGGCATCCTCATCATCAACACCACCGCACAAGCAAGAAAAGAAGCGATGTAGATGAAGAGAGATGCGGTCAAGTAGAACATTTGATTGAGGAGGAAGGCTCTCAGATGTTCATGGAGGCAAACCATTGTACAAGAGCTACTGGACCGATTTTAATCCCTCAAAAGGTCGGGCCAAACCGAGCAATGCAAGGAATTGAAGTAAATCAAATTAAGCAGCTAATTGAACAACTTAACATTCTGCTTGGTCAAACAGGTAGCTGTACAGGTATTGCTTCAAATTATGTTTCAAATTGGAACAAACAAAATAATACATGGATAATTGATTCTGGTGCCACTGATCATATGACAGGAAATTCTGAATTGCTAAATAATAAAGTTGTTCCTAAAAAGTTACAACATGTAACGGTAGCAAATGGTTCTCAAGTACCAATACAAAATTTAGGAACTGCCAATTTACTTTCTTATAATATTTCTAATGTTTTATATTTACCAAACTTTACATCTAATTTAATGTCGGTTAACAAAATTACAAAAGAATTAAATTGCAATGTGATTTTTTCTCCTGAAAATGTGGTTTTCCAAGATAGGACCACGAGAATAAAAATTGGTGAAGGATTACTAGAAAATGGGTTATATTTAATAAAAGACTCTAGAATTGCCATGAATACTACCTCAAAGTCGATTGATCAGAATAAGTTGTTGCATTACCGATTAGGCCACCCATCAAACAAAGTCTTAAACAAAATGTGTTCTTTGAATTTAGATTCAAATTGTGACGTTTGTCGTTTTTCAAAACAAACTCGTCTCCCTTTTACTTTATCTTCTAATAAAACTGAAAAATGTTTTGATCTTATTCATTCTGACGTTTGGGGTCCTGCACCTATTGATTCTTTTAATCATTTTAAATATTTTGTTATTTTTATTGATGATTTTTCACGAAATACTTGGTTATATCTATTAAAATCTAAAACTGAAGTTTTTTCGTGTTTTCATGAATTTGTTAACTTAGTTGAAAATCAATATGATGCAAAAATTAAAATTTTTAGGTCAGACAATGGAACTGAATACATCAATAATAATTTCTCAAATTTTTTAAAACAAAAATGAATTTTACATCAAACTACTTGCATAAATACCCCCGAACAAAATGGAGTTTCTGAAAGAAAAAATCGTCATATCTTAGAAGTAACAAGATCACTTCTTTTTCAAAATAGTGTTCCAAAACGTTTTTGGTCTGATGCCGTGCTTACTGCAACTTATCTGATCAATAGGTTAACAACACCAACATTGAATAACCAAAGTCCTTTTGAAGTTCTCAACAAAAGAAAATCCAATATTGATCACCTTCGTGTCTTTGGTTGCACTTGTTTTGTGCATATTAGGAGAATTGATAAACTGGACAAGAATGCAGTTAAAACAATTTTTCTTGGTTACTCTTCTAAGAAAAAAGGTTACAAATGTTTTGATCCAGTAAATCACAAATTCTATGTGTCTAGAGATGTGACATTCTTTGAGAACGAACCTTACTACCAAGCTTGCTCAATAGAACCAAAAGAGGTTAGGTATCAAAACCAAATAGGTCACAATGAATTTGTACTTCCAGAACTAACCCTTCCTGTAGGAACTCAAAATGAAGAAGTATTGCAAAGAAACAGTACAAATTCAGGGGGAGAAATCTTATCCCAAGATGCCCCAGAAGAGAGTGCAATCCAAAATGCACCCAGAGATGCACCTGGAGAGAGTGCACTCCGAGATGCACCCACTGACATGCAGAATGCACCTGCACTAGAATCATCCGTAGGTAGCCAGAGTGCACCAGCACTAGATGCACCCACAAGTAGCCAGAGTGCACCAGCACCGGATGCACCCACAGACAACCAGAGTGCACCTACATCAGATGCACCTATAGGTAGACCAATTAGAAATATCCGGCCTCCAGCAAAGTTTAAGGACTTTGTCGTCAATCAAGTAACTTACCCTATTCAAAATTATATCTCATATGATATGTTTTCAACCAAATATAAGGCTTTTTTGACTTCTATCTCAAACGAAGTTGAGCCTACAAACTTTGAACAAGCCAAAAGAAATCCAGTATGGTGTAAGGCCATGAAAGAGGAAATTGAAGCTCTTGAAAAAAATAAGACCTGGAATATTGTACCTTTACCAAATGGTAAAAAAACCTGTAGGATGCAAGTGGATATACAAAATAAAATTTAATAGTAATGGTTCAATAGAAAGATATAAAGCCAGACTTGTTGCAAAGGGTTTTACCCAAACTTATGGTATAGACTACCAAGAAACATTTGCACCGGTTGCCAAAATGAATACTTTACGAGTATTGTTATCCGTGGCTCTGAACTTGAGTTGGAATCTCTATCAAATGGATGTAAAAAATGCATTCCTCCAAGGCACCTTGGAGGAAGAGGTATACATGACTTTGCCCCCAGGATATCAACAAGATATTACCACCAAGAATATTGTATGTAAGCTAAACAAATCAATCTATGGGCTCAAACAATCTCCGCGTGCATGGTATGCTAAACTGAGTAATTCTCTATTATCTCATAATTTTATTAAGAGCTCTGCTGATTCTTCTTTATTCATCAAATCCAATCATGGCACAACCACTCTAGTTCTTGTTTATGTTGACGATATCATCATCACAGGTAATAGTGAAATAGAAATTGGTAAAGTAAAAACTTATTTGAATGAAAAGTTTGATATTAAAGATTTGGGATGTCTTAAATACTTTCTAAGTATAGAGTTTGCTCACTCAAATAAAGGTCTTTTTTTATCACAAAGGAAGTATGTACTTGATTTACTAAAGGAAACTGGAAAATTAGGATGTAAGCCAGCAAGCACACCTATTGAATCACGTGTCAAAATTAATTCTAAAGATGGTGAACCACTAAAAGATATTGGTCAATTTCAAAGACTAGTTGGAAAATTAATTTACCTCACAGTTACAAGACCAGATATAACTTTTGCTGTAAGTGTCATAAGCCAATTCATGCACTCACCAACAACTTCACATCTTGATGCGGTTAATAGAGTACTAAGGTACCTTAAAGGTTGTCTTGGTCAAGGTATTTTAATGAAAAAGAACAACTACACTGACATGATTGCTGGTTATTCTGATGCAGATTGGGCTGGCAGTTTTGATAGAAAATCAACCACAAGATATTTTACTTTTGTTGGAGGCAATCTAGTAACTTGGAGAAGCAAGAAACAAAATGTTGTTGCAAGGTCAAGCGCAGAAGCTGAATACCGCGCAATGGCATCAACAGCTTGTGAATTAATTTTGGCTCAAACAACTACTTCGTGACATAGGAATTAATTGCGATAAACCTATGGTCATGTATTGCGATAATCAAGCAGCACGACATATTGCTTCCAATCCTGTCTTTCACGAAAGAACGAAACATATAGAAGTGGATTGTCACTTTATACGAGAAAAGGTCCAAGCTAAGGAAATCGAAACTCTATATGTCAATAGCAAAGATCAACTAGCTGATGTGTTCACCAAGGCACTAGATAAAGGACCATTCAATCATATTATGGACAAGTTAGGATCGATCAACCTTTTCGATCCAAACTTGAGGGGGAGTGTTGAGAAATAAATAAGATCTCGCATATCATCATTGATCATTAAAAGGAAAGGCCAGCCTATATAATCTCAGGGTAATCAGCAAGATATCAAGAGGGACGTTAAATTCTGTTATTGGAAAGTATATGTAAAGATTTTTGTACAGATTCACTTTTGTGTATAGATAGAAAGCACCTAACGGCTATATAGATTTAGGAACCTCTTATAAATATGTATGTATCTGCTTTGTAAATATAAGACTCAATAATACAAAAATCCTCTTTTTCTTAATCAAAGTTTGTAAGAGATTTACTAAAAGTTTCATTGGATCAGTTTTGGAGCATATTTTAAGGCTTTTGGATGTAACAACGAAGAGTATGGATATACCAATATACAGTGCTCATAAGCTCATCCATATTCCATACTGTTGTTCTCAGCTTAATTTTGTATATGATGAGTTGATGACTTATAAATTTTGGGATAGTTTCCGCCTCGACTTTTTCTGTGCATACATCAGTGCTATGCTAAGTAACGGTACATCCTTAGGTGGCCAATTATAGATCTTCAGCTGTGTTTGATGATCCATTGCTGATTTGCTGTTGGCAGTTGCATCTCTATGTTGGCCTAACTTTATATAAAAGTGATGCATGTTTATGTTTATTTTAGCTATATGAAATTTTCATTTAAGCAGGTTGGATTGTTAGAGTTATGTCCTAGAAGTCAATAATTTAATGACTTAATTATTAGTTTATGTATGGGATGATATTTTATCATCTGTTCCTAAGTTTATTATTGACAGATTATTCAGGTTGAGGATCTGAATAGTAGATCTCTGTGGATAATTCTTTAGAATGACAATAATAAATCTAAACGGTCCATAATCTTGATAATTAACAAGGAACATTAATTATCTTATAAGATTAGTATGCAAGTTAAGTGATGATTAAGTTCTACTAATCATAGGTAAAGAGTTACCAACTTAATTGCATATGTGTATGTTATGGAACATAGCACAGGACTTGACCCATCGAAATAAACATATGGATTGTGTTATGTGTCATTGTTTATTTCGTTGTGATTTTGGTTCTAAGTTTGGGATGTTTATCTTTTCCACATGAGGATAGGTTCAATAAATACTGTCTACCGCTGATTCCCGATAAGGGCTGCTATACGGACTTTATTTATGTTCTCTTGAATTGTGCGGGGAAAAGTTAATCATCAAGAAAAACCGTATGTCCCTCATTAATTCACTTAGTGAGTGACGATATCTGTTTGGGCCCCTTGATGGAGATAGATTGTTTGCATGCAACTTTATACAATTATCTCTAGATCAAGAAACGTATAATCTGCAAGAATGACACATTCCTATCTTGGATTATACGATGATATCGTGTGACATAAGAATCAAAATAGGGAAATACATATATTCTCTTATGCAGGATTGAAATATTGTAGCAGTACACTATTTATGTGAATTGGGAATCATAACGTGTTGCTAGATACCGCTTATGATTATTGGAATTAAATAACGATTTAATTCCATGGCCAACATAGCATAAATCCTCAAAGGGTCACACATAATAAGGTGTTTAACCACACGTGCATTAATTATTTATTTGCAACAATTGGTTTTGCAAAATATGATAAGTTGATTAATTAATCGTATGCCGTTATGGACCGTTATGATTAATTAAGTCAAATAGATCATATAGAAATAATTTAATGCATTGACTAATTCCATATTAATTATTAAATAGTTAATAATTAATTATAATCAACACATTTAATTATTTGAGCTAATTGGGCTTTAAATTAATTGGTTAATTTAATGTCCAATGGAAGGTGCATTTAAATGGAAGAGTATTGGGCTCAACTTAACTTGAGGCCCAACCCATATATGGGGTAGGTAGGTGCGGCTAGGGCAAGGGGCAAATTTGTCCATGTATTTTTGGATGAGAGCTAGGTTGAGTGGCCTATATAAAGGGGTGTTCTTTGGGAGCAAACCCAAGCCTCCACACACCTCTCTCTCTCCTTCTCTCTTTGGCCGCACCTCACAACAAGGGAAGAAAATTTCAGAATTTTCATTCCCCTTTCTCTTTTCCACACACCACCAAGCTCATGTGTTGAGCAAGTTTTTCCACTAAATTAATTGGAGAATTAACTTGAAGAGGGAAAGCTTTGGAATTAGACACACTTCTCTCAATTACTAGCATGATTGATTTGAGAAGGTGGTTAATTCCTTAGTGGACTCGAGGCGCACGGCGTGGAAGTTCTTGGAGAGCACGCCACCGACACCAATCCGTTGGAACGAGCCTCTTGGTTGCGATACCAAGAGAGGTATACTTCCAACCCTTTTTCTCGTGTGTTTGAATAGCTTATGTACTAGATCTCTTTGTGTGTGATGTTCTTGGCTTAATTAACTTGTAATTAGCAAAATAAATGAAAATTACACACTTTCTAACATGGATTGGATCGGATGAACTTCAACAAGAAAAGTCTTGTAAATACTACAACGTCCCAACAATTCCAAAGAATTATTGAAAAAAAAAATTCCAATTATAATGTTTGCATGGAAAAAAATAGTATAAAGCTTTGCACACTGCGTGTTTTTGTAGTTTGAATATCGAATCGTAATGTTTTCACATGGAATTTTAAAGCGTAATCTTAGTCTGCTTCGTAAGTAAAATATTATCTCAAAATTTCATTTTATTGATTTTATTTCGTATAAGAAGTTTTTTTCCCTTTAAAGTTTAAACATCCAAAATAAAATCTTATTAAGTCTTTTTTGCATTATACAAAGTGAACACAAAAATAATATTTACAGTATAAATGTTTGAAATATTTAGTTATTCAAAACAAATAAATCCATTAAATTTCATTTTAAATTATTTTGATTAATTTTAAAATTACAATAATAAACTTCTTCAAATGAATTTCAAGTTTATTTAACTTTTGGCATTGTAAAATTTGAACTGTGCATGTTTAAAAATTTTTCGGTTTAATGACCTCAATTTTGTATATATATGTTCTATGTATTCACATTGAAACTTTGTATTTTATGATTAAAAATTTAATTATCTGATGTTAGAAAATACATTTACAAAAGCGTTGTATATATCTTTAAAATATAATAAACCGTCAAATGTTTCTATCTATAAAATAAAATTAGCAAGAATATGTTTGAAAAAAATCATGCGACAACCTGAAAAGAGCATTTTTTTTTATTTATTTTTTTTTGCAGAAATGAAAAGAGCATATGGTTGTTGGGGAACGGGGCACTTTTCCTCCTACTGACATGTGGCGAGGTGGCTCCGATTCTAGACACGTCCTCCCAAAATAAGGAAAAAAGAGGGAGCGAAATGAAAAGCATGCAAAAATATAAGGGCCAAAACCAAAATTTCGTCGAATAAAAGAAAAATTTTCTCCACTACCTCTTGGAAACTCCGTCACCTTTCCTCTTATATTTTCTATATTCACAACTCTATGCCATTTCTACTGCATCTCTACTCTATCTAACAATTACAACTCGTTACATAAATAATTACACAGATTTGTTCAAAGCGAATCAGGAAAGGAATCACACTATACATAGTTTCAGTTCAGACTTCAGACGACTAATAAAAGCCTCAAAAGGTCTCCGTTTAGTTTCCTCTTACAATTTAAAACCAAATCAGAGATCAAAATCTAATTCTAAGAGCAAAAAAAGAAACCCCAAAAAAAGAAAAAAAGAAAAAAAAAAGGGAAGAGATGGCAGCGACGATGAAGCTCGCTCCGACCTGTCAGTGGGTCTCCGGCGGCGCCGATCTCCGACGATCCTCCGTCCGTACTCAGGTCAGGCGATCAGTATCCGTCGCTCCCATCCGCGCCTCCGCTTACTCCGATGAACTCGTTCAGACCGCGGTATGATCATCACTCTCTCTCAGTTTGATTATTTTGACTGAATTGGTTATTTGTTCTTTGATAATTCTCTGATCGATCTATTCGTGAGACGTGAGTAATATACTGACCTAGTTTTCCGAGTTTGGTGGATGGAATTCGAGTATATTAGTTCAGTAATTGTATAATGTTACCTTTGATTTTTTTTTTTCATTTTACTTTTGAAGTCTACCTAATTTTTTTTTTGTCACCTACCACCACCAAGTAGAAAGTGAATAGTGACACAAGGGTAAACAACCAAACATATATAACATATTTTGTGATGATTAAGCTGTTATATTAGATTTCATTGAAACAGGTTCCTATCAGCTGATCTTCCTTTAAGCACAACTAATTTAGTAGAGTATAATATAAAGTTAGATAAATGTTTTTAAACTAAAAAACGGAATATATTCAGCATTTTAACCGTATTATAATATAATGTTATCGTACTTAAATAGTTTATTTTATTTATTTATTCATTTATTTTCGTCGTTGTACTCTTGGGGTTTGGATGTGAGAGCTGTTTTACAATTGGAGGTTAACTTCTATTAAGAGTGATATTTCCTGATCCAAATCACATTTTGGCTTTCTATAGAAATCGGTTGCCTCTCCTGGCCGTGGAATCCTGGCCATTGATGAGTCAAATGCAACATGCGGCAAGAGGCTTGCCTCAATTGGGCTTGACAACACAGAACCCAACCGCCAGGCATACAGACAGCTTCTTCTGACTACACCTGGACTTGGCGAGTTTATCTCTGGCGCCATTCTCTTTGAGGAGACATTGTACCAGTCTACCACTGATGGCAAGAAGTTTGTTGATTGCTTGCGGGATCAGAAGATCATGCCTGGTATTAAGGTCGATAAGGTAAATTCCTTTTGATTCAGCCTTACAATTTCTTTTTTCTTCTTCATAAGAAATAAAGGCAAGTTTCTGAATTATCGCTAATTGAAAATTGGTTTGCAACTAATATTCATTTTTGACCTAACAGTTGGATTCCGTTTGCACATGTGACAACTGGATATTTGTTTTATGTATGAAGTATGATAAATATGGGGTTCTCTTTTGCATAGATTAAAATATGGGGACAATTTTCCAGAAAACAATAAAAGATCTATTATTTGTAATTGAATGTCGGTTCTGTTCTCTCCTAAAATTTTGGGAATACTAGGGATTGGTTCCATTGCCGGGGTCGAACAATGAGTCCTGGTGCCAAGGATTGGATGGCTTGGCTTCAAGATGTGCTGAGTATTACAAGCAAGGTGCTCGCTTTGCCAAGTGGTTAGTTTGCATCACCAGTTCGTCATGTGTTTTTAATTGAATGAGTAGGTAGTAGATTGGCCATTTGTGTAATCTTTATTGCTAATAATCCTTGCAACTCTTCTTTCATATTCTACAGGAGGACAGTGGTGAGCGTCCCTTGTGGGCCCTCTGCCCTAGCTGTCAAGGAGGCTGCTTGGGGCCTTGCCCGTTATGCTGCCATTGCGCAGGTATATTTTGTTGTTGTTATAATCATTCTAACTTTTTTAATTATATGCGCATGCACAATTGCAAGTAATGACAAGCACCTTGCTGTACTTGAACAGCACCCAAACCTTCTTTTTTTTTTCGTTTTTCCAGTTCTTGAGGTTAAATTTGCAAGCCCCTGTTATGTCATACCAAAAATCATGCATGATCAATGTTGTATGAAACATGGCTGCAGGACAATGGCTTGGTGCCAATAGTTGAGCCTGAGATCCTACTGGACGGGGAACACCCAATAGAGCGCACCTTTGAGGTGGCAGAGAAGGTGTGGGCCGAAGTATTCTTCTACCTGTCCCAGAACAATGTCTTGCTAGAGGGAACCCTTTTGAAGCCAAGCATGGTCACCCCTGGTGCCGACCACAAGACCAGGGCATCACCTGATACCATTGCAAAATTCACTCTCAAGATGCTCAGAAGGACTGTACCACCTGCCGTGCCTGGCATCATGGTATTTGATCATTTTCAGGGAAAACTTAATCTATTTTCTGTTCTGTTACAGCCTTAACTATTGATGATATGTGTTAGCATATTCAAACAGATATAAATATTTAACTGGATATTCAAGTTTCTTAAAAGCACCGCATGCCTTGTCCCAAAATGGAATAGGCATATTCCATTTTGGGCTACTACCTGCTTTTAAGAAGCAAGATGCCAAATTTGATAAAGTATCGCAACATTATTTTATGAACTTCCAGCAAATAGAGCGGAATTTTAATCAAGTATGATATTTTCCTACTAGTGGACAGATAAAACTTCACAACTCTGAAAATAACTTGTGGTTGTTCTCATGCAGTTCCTTTCAGGAGGCCAATCTGAGATGGAGGCAACACTCAACCTCAATGCAATGAACCAGTCACCAAACCCGTGGCACGTCTCTTTCTCTTATGCTCGGGCCCTGCAAAACAGCGTGCTCAAAACATGGCAAGGTCGTCCTGAGAACATCGAGGCAGCTCAGAAGGCTCTCTTGGTACGTGCTAAGGCTAATTCTCAGGCTCAGCTTGGTCGCTACACCGGTGAAGGTGAGAGTGACGAGGCCAAGGCTGGAATGTTCCAGAAGGGGTACACCTATTAAGAGAGCTTGAGTTGATGTTCTGTATTCATTTTCGTGTGGTTTAGTTGGTAAGAGGGAGAAAAACTTTTATTGCAATTGTTTATTTATGTTCTCTACTCGGAAGGTTGATGCGTTGAATAAGTATTAGTTGAGGGAAATGTAATTGCTTGGCAAAAAGAGAGACTAGATCATTTTCACTATTTAGAATTACTAGTTGTGAGAACATGCTATAATAGCCCTAATAGTCTGATTCCGGAATAAGAGAGAGTTTATATTTTGCTATCTCCACACGTATGTGAGGACCCCATATTTATGTTAAGAAAGCCGAATAAGCTTGTGTTCGTGAATCTTGCGTGGAACTGATCTTAAAATAGATAAAGAACTATATTGGCAAAGTCAAAATAAAAAATTATATTGTTAATTTGTTATGCCTTTGAAATCTGATCTGTACGTAAAAAATAGAAGCCGTGAAACATGTTAATCAATTTATAAAAAAGATGATGATAAGTACAAAACTAAACTTCATATGAGTTCAGAAATACAATTAGCTTGGTAAATCGAACACAAATTAAGTGGATGCAGCTTGACTCTAGTGCATTTGTACAAATTTTTTCGCTACATGCTGTACAACTTGAAACAAATTGGGATAAATATTTTGTTGAATGTATTCAGTTTCAGTTAGAACTTAGAACTATGGATTTGTTTGATTTGTGTGATAAATAATGAAAACAAAAAATGTGCAAGTGCTCAAAATTTGACTAGGATATGTAAACTAGAAATGTCGGCCCAAAGATCACAAGAACAATTGTAACACTCCAGTACTACCGATTGCTTTCGCTGATAACAGCGAAAAATATCACTTATCAATTGTCATAGTCTATATATACAGCCCCCCATTATTTCACTATGCTCATTTCTCTGGCTTGTAATCCATGGCAAGATAAAGTTTGTTCTCTACTCAACCTTTAGCTCTTTACTTGAGCCTTTGACGTATCTTAATCAGTGAAATATAGATCTAAGTAAAATTTTAATGGGTAACAAATGCTAATATATATAAAGAGGAGGGTTCAGTGTCCACAATTTAAATGCCCTAAACGCCTCAAAACTCATTTTTTGTTTTTTTTTTTTCAAAATATAAAATCCAAACTGTTAATCTTATTTGATATAACAAGTGATGCATTTTTATATAAATTTCATAAATGTTGAAGTTTTATAAATTTTGAACAGGCTGAAAGCCTGAAACACAACTGTGAAGAGTGGGCTCCCTTTGTCAATGCGGGTGGCTCCATTTTAAACATTCCTGTACTTCAGCGTTGGCTAGTTTTATAAATCCAAACATATGACTGGAATATTAGAAGTCTTCAATACGAACCAGAAGACTGGAATATTAGAAGTCTTCAATATCACTCTTAAAAAGTAATAACGTATATTAATACGATTTTGAATTTACTCATAGATAGCATGAAGCCATGAACGGGAAAGAGCATGCAATCAATTTTGATAATTAATAAATAAAGCAACTGTAAATTACAATTATGTAATCATTTACCGCGAAAATCAAAATTATTCTTGATATCTGTAACATTATGCCAGAAACTGGCAAAGAAGCAGGTATAACCAATTCATTTTATCACATTCTTCTAGGTTATGGTCGAAGACGATCTGCTTCATAGACAATTTGTGACCAATCAAAATGAGAACTCCTAAATTACAGTATAATGTACTTTTCATTTTGATCTGTTTGATGTGATTGGGAGTTTACAGAAAAATATAGACATCTGTTGAAGGTTAATTTATTAATCTTAGACATGCTCGAGTATCATTAAATTAGTACAATATGATTTGAGAGGCCAAGCATATTATCACAATATCACTAGATAATTCTAGTGGCAGCATATTCATTCAAGAAAATCTAAACAGAAAGCTCAGCAATAAGAATAGATAAACACTAACAAGTGAATACAATGATACAAAATTCGAATAATATGACAGGCAATCTCTTCTAAGCAAGCCATCACTAAAGTTATATGATTAAAGCAAAGAAACCTTGTAGGCCAAAACATACATTAGCAACATAAAAAGATCAACCATGATAGCCCAACACACCTAGTTCCAAAAAGAGCTACTACAAAAACCAAAAAAAGCAAACACTAAAATCACCCTTCACCGCACCATCACAATATCATCAATCTTCAAAATCATCCTCACACACTCAGTGGCAAGTGTAATAGCACTGGTACTAACAAGCAGTGGCTGAACCACATTCTCTTCTAAAATATTAGTAATCTGACCTTTTCTGACATTGATGCCAGCATATGTCTCACCACGGGCATGGCGGTTACGAAGCTCAGTGACAATGGATACCGGATTTAAACCCGCATTCTCAGCTAGGGTGTATGGAATCACTTCTAGAGCCTCAGCAAATTCCTTGATGCAATAGCTCTCCATGCCATGGAGCTCTTTGGCCCATGCTGCAAGTTGCCTTGACAATTCTATTTCTGGTGCACCTCCACCGGCTATCAGGTATTTCTCATTAACCAAGCACCTAAAATATGAAACTACCATTAAACAAAGGACACGAGCATGTTTTAAACATTCATTATTTTTTAATGAAAACCTGATTTATAGCTCAAATTCACTAAAACCCAGATATCATGTCACAAAAGTTATATATAATGTTAAATCAGGCTAAACACAGACAGAACTTTCCATTTATGTTTACCTCAAGTCCTTGACTAAAGAACTAAATAATGAACTCATACTAACTTTGGATCACACAGACTAAGTTTGTTTTAGGCTTTTAGCTTCAGTTTTGGGGTCAGCAGAAAGACTAATAATGAACTCACCTACTAACTTTGACCAAACTGCCTAGTCAGCCTAAATTTGTTTTAGGCTTTTATCTTCAGTTTACACTCGGGTGAAAAGTACCTCATCTCAGGTATGGACTTAATGTACAAAGTAAATATTACTCCCTGCTGTTCCATTGGTATAGGTGTAATTTGGCAGAAATTAATGAGTAAAAAGAAACTAGAAAATGAAATCTTTTCAAGGTTAACCTGACAACACAGAGAGCATCGTGCAAACTCCTCTCAGCCTCATCAATGACGAGCTGATTTGATCCCCTGACAACAACAGTGGAGGTGCGTCCCATGTTTTTTATACCAGTAACCCTTACCACCTTGCTCTCCCCCACTGACACTTCCTCCACTGCATCAGCAAATCCTAGCTTATCCTCCCTAAAGTGCTCTATGTTTGCAATTGGCAAGCAATTCAAGGTCTTGGTAATAAACTCGATATCATCTCTTTCTATATCTTTCACTACCAAAATCTTTGCCTTAGCAAGATAATGCAATGACAAATCTGTAACAGCATCACGAAGGATACTCTTTTGAATCAGAAGGACATTACATCCTGTGGCCTTAATCTTTTTCACCATGCTGAGTATATAGTTCCTCTCCTCACGCAAAATCCTATCCATCTGTGTGTAATCTGACACTACCACACTCTGCTCAATATCAGTCTTTGGTGGTGAGATCTGGAACTGAATTACTGCAATTTTGGCATTCTCAACCCGAGTTGGTCCACCAGCAGCATGACTAGCCTTTTTATCAAACACAAGCCCCTTGATAAGTTCGGTATCATCAATTGTACCCCCCAGCTTTTTGACTATTTTAATATCCCTCAGGTCGACGAGCGAGGGGTTATTTGGGTCAAGGATGGAAAGAACTGCATCGACAGCAAGAGGAGAAAGAAGGGAGGAGTAATTCGATACAACTTTGGAGTTTAAGGCAGTTGAGGCAGATTTAATCAAAGTATCACGGTCAGATAGGTCAACTGGGATGGCGATCGAGCGAAGGATGGATACAGCTTTCTGAGAGAACTTGTGGAGGGAGTCAGCAACAGCAGTGGGGTGAGCAGCTGCATTGGAAAGGAGATGCTGGGATTTGCGCAGGATGGCCCCAGCAAGGACGACAACCGAGGTGGTTCCGTCACCTGCAGCAGTGTCCTGGGAGCGGGAGAGATCAGCTAGCATGCGGGCTGCTGGTTGGAGTGGTGACATTTGTGAGAGGATTGTCGCACCATCATTTGTGATGATCACCTGGATTGTGGAATAAGGAAAGATAGTTAACCTATGTAATATGTGCCAATTGCATCATACAGGCTTAAAAAATTATCACCATTAGTAGGGAACTTGTTGAACCATAAATGCTTGAATTAGATCTATATTCCAAGTAAGATTACAACAAACAAAAAATAATTTGAAAGACAAACATGATGTCATGAGAAATCCTACATGTGTTTAGCCTTGTCAGTATCAGTTTAAGTTCTATGACAAACTTACACTTGCCACACCTACGCTAAAGACAAACTGGCTTATATTATTACCTGAGTATGACGTCATTTCTACTAAAATAAGGATCAACAGATCACAACATGTTGACAATAGCAATAGATTCAATAACACACTCACTCTAGCCACCTTTGAATCAATAAAATAAAACAAACCTCTTTTCAACATTACCATTCCTCAACAATCCAAATTTATCTCAGTTCCGATCTACAATATCATCTACCACAGATCCAGATCATATTGAACAAACACAACCCAAAATGTGGAAAAATACCTCGTTCGAGTTGGGAGTGATTATCATCTTATCCATGCCTCTGGGGCCGAGGGATGTACGGACGGCGTCAGCGACGGCGCGCGCCGCCTCGATGTTAGCGTGGCGCACATCGTCGCGGCGCTTGGTGTCAGTGAAGGTCTCAGTTTTGGACGATGGGGCGGCGCGCGCTGCGGGAGGAGGAGCGGAGACGACGGCCGCCATTGATGGAGAAATTTGAGATGTGTAAAACCCTAGAGAGAGAACGAGAGAAAGAGGAGATCACTGGGGTTGTAGAAATGAAATGAGGCGGGTGGGTCCGACTGGAGGAGAGGAGAGAGTAGAAGCCTCTGGATTTCAAATATCTAGAATTTGCGACAGTCTAAATGGGCCGAGATAGGCCGGTATTTACGCCCATTTAGAGACCAATTATAATGGGAAGTACCGAGTTGAATTGGACTTTAAAAAACGAAATTGATTACTGTCATATGTGATTTTACCGAGTAAGGCCCTTCGGATTGACCTGAATATAAATAATATTAAACTAGTCCCCACCAATGATGACCATATTAATTAACTATGTGACTATGTCAGAGTGAAGAAAAGAATTTGTTGTGGTCGGTTTTATTCTTATTAGCACTTCAGAGGCGAAGAGTTACCAGTAGTTACATACTGATGCATCTGTGCAATTGATATCAGGAAATTATGCAGAAAAACAAAATCTACATGTAATTGAGGATCGATCTGATTGCACTCTCACTGATTAAGTGATTTTCAGACCAAAATAGATACAAGCAAATAAATTATGAAAATAATCACAAAAAAAAAAATGAAATTGAAACTACAATTAATCTACTGAATATATAGCAGCAGATATGTCCAAATGCCGCTATTCTTCCACATTTTGCCTTTTCTATACTTCATGCTATGTGGAAGCACATCAGCTGTGAGGATAAGTAAAAGGTTCTAATTTTTTAAGGGATATTTTGGTCATTTGGATTCTCCTTTGAGGAAGTTCCTTCGCTAAGGAGATGTCTTCTTAAATCTTCTTTTGTTTCTGGGTTTAATTTATCCATTTTCTCCTCACTCTTGCCCCATAAAACAAAGTACAGTCCAATTACAATTAAAACTGAACCAATAATCCTGCCAAAGATAGAAATAGAAGTAGTGTTATGCAACTTTAAAATTTGATAATTTATTTTTATTTTATTCTTTTCTTCATACGACATTTTAGCATACCCTCCACTGTATAATTGATCACCAAGTATAAGTGCAGCCATAACAGCAACCATGACTGTTTGAACAGGCTGAAACACAGCTGTGAAGAGTGGGCCCCCTTTGTCAATGCACCATATATGCAGAGACAGTGACAAGCCTGATGCTACTAACCCCTATACAAAAAACCCAACAATTGTGGTTAAAATTTCAAAATTTTAACAGCACATTGTCCAACATATGAAATTAAGGTGGGAGAGTTTATTACAGCATAGAGAATAGTGAATAATTCTCCAGTTGAATGAACTTTCCATCTCTCAACATCATTCTCCAAAAATGAAGCAATTATGAGGAATTGAATAAGACCAAACATTATTGTTAGTGAAAGTGATGAGAGTTTGGCTGGGTATCGCCTTAGCACTGGTACCTGAAATTCCAGTTTATCTCACTGCATAAGTTTCAGCTTAATTATTCGCAAAGGTAATGAAAAAAATCATTAATTTCATATGTACATGTTAATAAAGGCAATGTGCCTGACCTGTAGGACCATCCAGGCAGACCATGCAACACAATTCCCTATAATGAAGACACAACCCAAAGTCCAGTTCAAAATTGGGTTTGAAGAAAGAAAAATTGAATTCAAGATTTTGATGTGAGGTAATTGGTGATTTAGTAGAGGTAGCCCTTTGTAGAGAGTAATAATAGTAGCTCCTCCTATGCTGACAATTGTGCCAAATACTTTTGCTACTCCATATATCTTGTTTAAGTTAACTTGTTCAAGCCTATAATATCAGAAAATTAAGATTAGGTTACTAATTTGTTTGAAGATTGTAAAAAGCATCCAAGCTTATTTTAACTGCAGCAGCTGAATTGTTGAACCATAATTTTCTGTTTCATCACCTGAGAGCAGCAGCCAAGGTGAAGGTGATGGCAGGGACAGTGTTTTGAATTGCAGATGCATATGTTGGAGAGAGATAGTATAACCCAAGTAGATAAAACCCTTGGTTTGCAGTGATCCTAAATATTATAATTATGATATAATAAGCTAAGAGGCTCCTGAAAAATAAATATATATATGTAAATCAATGTGAGTTACTAAATTATCACATACCCTATAAATGCCAGAAGAAAGAACTGAACCAGCAAGGTAAAGGTAAGAGGTGGCCTATCCTTCCTGAAATGAAAGATATACATCGAAATTTGGACATTTTATAATAGAATCGAAGCTTTTGAAATGAAAATGCTCAAGCTTTTACATTTATGGAGCTGGCAAAAACAAGAGACCATATTGTATACTAGCAACATTATTCTTATTTTTTATTCATGATACCACCTAATAAGACATAAGGTCACTTGATATGTAGATTATATCATATGAAATCTGAAAGCATATAAATTATCTTTCAATTGTAATTTGCACTTAATTTTCCTGATAAATAAATGTTAATGCATTGTATGTGGGGGCCAGAAAAGAGGGAAAAATAAGAACTTACTTCTCAAAGAAATACGCAAAAGGAGAAATCAAGACAAGAGCAATTATATTTCTATACACTGGAAATACAATTTTGCTAACACCCATGTTGAGCGCAGTTCTCGAGACTATATGAAATCCAGCTAGGCATAGTTGCAAGAATAGAACTGTCAATAGCAGTTTCAATTTTGAGAAGGTCGTTTCTCTTTCCATGTCTCCTTTCTTTTCCAGGTACAGAGAAAGAGATGATGTTTTTGTGAAGCTTGATAGTGCAATTCTTGTCTTATAAAGTGCCTGCTGTGAGTATCTAGTGCAATAAAGAAATCATGTTTAATTGCTTGTTTGCAACTACCACACTTCATGCAATTATGCCGTTAGTTACTTTGAAAAACTGTCTGGGAGTATAATAATACATTAGTAATGATCATTATTTATTAGCCACATAAGATTTGTTTGTTTTTGCAGCATTAATTATCCATATTTTGAGCCACCATCCTGATTGCACAATATAATGAATCTTAATTACCAAGGCATTTATTTGATGCCCATATTTTTATTAAAGTTTGGTTAAAGAAAATATGCTTATTAAAATAAGGTTGAAAGAATTATCACAACTAACTGTGTCTCATGATCCCAAGTGATGTCTGATTTGTTCATAAACTCTTGTGTATTTTGTATGTTAATTGTTCATTTCATTTAATAGTTATGTAACAGTCAATTGACTTCAACCTTGTAAGGTTAGTTCTTATATTCTTCCTTTATTCTGAAACAAATGATTTCATGCATAACAGAGATATCCCATTATTTCTTGATGGCACCATTTACTACCGAAACGACCCCTAGTCAAATATCTATCGGTTATTTTTCACCTCTGTAATGGCACAAGGCACACAAATCTCCCACAATCTCTTCATGTTGG
Source organism: Rhynchospora pubera (assembly GCA_028095005.1). Classification (NCBI taxonomy): domain Eukaryota; kingdom Viridiplantae; phylum Streptophyta; class Magnoliopsida; order Poales; family Cyperaceae; genus Rhynchospora; species Rhynchospora pubera. Next base: position 26,273,389 of record CM051461.1, read on the forward strand.
CCTACACGACACATATGATCTCTGTTTTGGTGCATTCAATTTTAGAGAACGTGAGAAGGAAAACCGAAGCATCTTATTGAATAATGATGATATGCAATCATAAAGCAATGATCATATGAACCAAAAATATAAATAAGTTTGGGTACTTAAGAATATTGGGGAAAAGTCAAACTCGACCAAATTTAATTTTTTCTTCAATTGATGCATGTATAATATCCGTAAACAAAGTAATTAAAATAGTCTTAATCATAGTTTATACAAAATCATCATTCACCACAAATTGGCTTTTGGTGAAGAGACAAAGAGGAAGAAAAGGAATCCATGCCATGTGGTTTGAAAATATTGTGTTGGCCTTCTTGACCAGTGCAAGTTTTTCTTAGTTTCGATACTTAATTATAATTGGGTACATTGCACATGGTTGCACCTAATCTTGTTCTTCTCATCATGTTATAATTGAAGGACAATTTAATTGTTGACGAACTTATAATTCAATAAACCTAATGTTCTTGGCTTTCGTACGTGCGTTCAATTAATGAATTTTGATGATCAGATTCCAAAAAATATTACAAAACAGTCCAGCTGGTAATGCCCTTGTAGACGAGAAAACCCTTCCAGGCATCAATGAATTTCAGGGGATTTCTTGTGAGCTAATTTAACAGAAAAAGAAGAACAATTTGTAAGAATAAAAAAGAGGATGTAGTAAATTGTACTCATTTTATTACTATTACAATGTCATTGCTGCTCGGGCATTGTCTCTCTGTTCATGTACTATTTCTTTTTGCTATAAGAAGAGGATTGGGTGGCTATATCCACCGGTAACTGGTTCAACTGAAAAGTAATGACAATAAATAAATGAATAAAGGAATATATGCTAGCTCAGAGAAATCTAAAAAGGCAGTTCTGTTTTCAGTTTTCACCTTGTCTGATTCCTTTTACCTTTTATGCTCTGATCATGTTAGATAACAATTATAGTAGCTTGTTTAACATGGCCATTAGACCCCTGCATAGTTTTTTTTTTTTTTTTTTGATCAATGCCCGTAGGCACCCCACCCCAATTAATCTCGCCCCAGCGAGAATCGAACCCAGGTCTTTCCGTAGAAAGACATACGTCTCTACCAACTGGACTAGCCAGCGGAGACATACCCCTGCATAGTCGACCGACCATTAACAGATTAGAGAATTAGCAAAGTTTATTCACCTCAAAAAGAAAAATAATTTCTTTACCTAGCTAATTTAAACAATCAACCATAAAAAATAAAACAGAGTCGAACATTGGTAATAGTTAGAATTCTCAGAATTTTTGTTATCATCAGTATGTACCTGTGATGTCTGAAGGATTTATGATTCAATGACCAGTGCAATAATAATAAATTAATTAAAGTGTTTTGTTAAAAGTGGAAATAAGAAGAAAGTGGTCATCATAGCATCATTGGCAATTTGGCATGACAGCGTGGCGAATTGCATAATTGTCACCTAATAGCACAAGATCTCTCTTGATTGAAACCCCATATGGGGTAATGCATGGTCTAGGAAGTAGGAACAGGAACTCAGTTTGCACTTGGTCACATGTGGTTAGTAGGAGACAACTTGGATGGGATGAATTGATGCAACTTGGATTTAGGTTATGGAAAATTTTTTCTGTCCACCCTTGCAGACTCAGAATTCATCCATCATTTTATTTTTCTGTGGAATGAGAAGTACATGTGGAATACAGATCTTTTTTCTTTTCCAATTAATGCTACAGTAGCTCAACAACGAAAAAAAAAACTAAAATTTTAATTAGATATAGTAATGTTGTAAAAAAAAAAAACAGTCAGTGATCTTTTCTCTTTTTTAAAAAAAAATAGATATATAGGTCGTATTTAGAAAGATATGACTTGCTATACTGTCACATAAAATTTCTCTTTTGTATTCTCCAAAATTAGAATTTGTTTTTTCTTTTTATAAGAAAATGACAGAGTTAATGACAACCAGCTGCTTTAATTATAGAAAATTGATTAGCACCATCTATCTACAAGCCATCGCTCTTCATCGCTCGAAGAAGCAGGCTCGAGGGCTGTGCGATTATGGCCCAGCACGTGACCGATACGTGAGAGGTTTCCAATTTATGGGGCCGTTTGGATCCCATGAGAATTTTGAGGAATTTCATCTTCCTACCATAAATTTATTATAAACAATCCAAACTCTTCACAAAATTATACACTTCTCAATAAATTTATTCCTAGGAATTACAACTTCCCCAAATTCCCTAACTTCCTAAGCGATCCAAACGGCCCCTATATTCTTTTCTTTTCCGATTCGATCAGAAATCTCTCCTCCTCTAATTGTAACGGGTACGATGGAAAAACCTCGTACAATTTCTCCTCTCCGATCTCCTCTCCGATGCATTTTTCCATGTGAGCTTTGTTAACGAATTTGGTTCTGTTCACGGGAATTGCTGTATCGATAATTTAATCATTCATTTTGATATAATTAGGTTTATTTTTGTGTACTGAAGGAGATTCCACTGATTGGCAACAAGGCACCTGAATTTGAGATGAATAAAGTTCGAATTTTCTTAATTGCGTATAGTAATAAGTTCAATTTTTCTGTAAATTTCACTCATAATGCGCCTATCAATGCAATTTGCTCCCTTTGTATCCTTGTTTTAATTTTTGGAATTAATTTAGCCTACGATGGATCAACTTAAGTATTGAATAGTATATGATAAAATAATTGTGTTATGCCTCAAAAAAGTGTGCTATATTAAGTTATCCATTGAAATATTTAACTGAACACATGCAATATTTAACTCAACACATATTCAAAGAAAAAAGTTGAACGCATATAATATTTAATTAATTAATTAGTTGTTTTCAAGTGGCATTTAATAGAACAAATTTTACAATTAACTAAACACATATAGCACACAACTGAACACATAAATCATTTATAACACAAGTAATTAATATAATTATTCAGTTAGTTATCTTGATCTGTTCAATTACATATTTTGATCTACACTGTTCAAGAATTTATGAACATGCAACTGTTATTCTGTTTTGTTCAGTTAGTTTTTTGATCTGTTCATTTAGTTATCCTCATCTGTTCAGTTAAATATTTTGATCTAGACTGTTCAACTACTTACAATTAAATTGACTGAATTTAGTAACATATTATTTCTTTACTATTAACTTATCCATTGAATTGTTTAATTGGACACATATATAAATTAATTAATTAATTATTTGTTTTCACGTAACAATTAGTATTTTATAAAGTCATCATGTCAAATTAGGAATGATAAGTATCATCGCTAAAAAAATCATCGCGCACTATCGCTGTGACTAACATGTGTCCGTTAGAAATATTCAGTTTAATAATCAAATGTGGTCAGTTAAATGCGTCAACTAATGGTTTTATTATATAGAGTCGTGCGTCAATCTTGGAGAGAGGCGCATCAGGAGCAGAGTCAAAAAAAATTTAGTTTGAACCAGACCAGTTCATGACCTGTTCTAATTTTTTTCATGTGTTTTTTGTCCGGTTCGTGACCCCTTCACTTGACATTGCACCCATTAAAAAAAATTTAAAAATAATACTTAATAAACTGAACATTTATATGCAATAATCTGAACATTTGTACTTACGAAACTGAACATTTGTTCTTACTAAACTAAACAGTTATATCATTCCTAAACTTTTTTGCTTATAACATTTATATTTTTATTACAACTAACAAAACATTTATACTCAATTAACAGAACATTTGTACTTACTCCACTGTATATTTGTACTTACTAAACTAAATATTTATACTTGATAAAATGAACATTATTGCTTATAACATTTATTTTTTTATTGCAACTAACTGAACATTTATACTCAAATGATGGAACATTTACGTACGAACCGGGGCGGATCCGGAAAAATTTTAATCCAGACACAATTATAATATAATAAAATATAAAAATAAAATAAATAATAAATTTAATAAATAAAATCATTCTAAATATATATAATTGAAATATTACAAAATACATCATCTTTTAATAAATCTAATCAATTTTTCATAATTTTTATTTCTCTTTCAATCACCAAAAGACACAAAAAGAATTAACACATTATTTTTAGGCATGCTTAATATTTTCTGAATCTTAGCCTAGCCACTATGATTTTTTTAAGTCCGGACAGTTATCAAATTCTACTATTTGGGACCTTAATTTTTCAAAAACGACCCCAGACAAGTGTCTGAGGTCAATTGTATTTGATCCGCCACTGTGTATGAAATAAAGTGCGCTGGATGAGGAAAAGATGCGTTGAATGAAGGGATCGCGGGCTTAATAAGGCAGCAAGGATGTGAATCAATTTTCATTTCCAATATTAAACTGAAAAAATTGAGCATTTAACTGAACACGATACAATCAACTGAATTGTTTGTTCAATTGTCGCGGTAGCGGACTGGCCCAGAGTTAGCGACAGGCCCAAAAGATGGCGCTCTAGACTCATAGCCCGCGATAAGGGGATGGTAATTTAACGGATGGCATTTATAATTCTCGCTAGGGGTGTCAACGGCTGCCGTTTCAACGGTTTGCCGTTCCGTATAAACAAAACGGAACGGTTAACGGCACAGGTTTTTGTTTCGTTTCAGGTAACGGAACGGTAAACGAAATATCAAACTCTACCGTTTCGACTATTTCAGCCTCATTTCAAACTGTTTTATGTGTTATTTGTGAAACAGAACGGTTTACGAAACAGAATTTTGTGCCGTTTCATTAACGAAACGGTTTACGAAATGGGTTGGTGTTCCGTTTCATTATACGAAACGAAAACGGTATGGGCCATTTCCGTGCCATTGGGCCACGTTTGACAGGCCTAATTCCCGCATTGTCAGGGTTAAAATGGGCTTTGTTGACCAGTATCACTAATAAAAGACCATTCTAGTTTTTGAGTCTTGTCGGCCCAGAAGAGCCCACCATGGTAGAGAGCAGGATAGGCAAAAAGCAAAAAAGAGAAGAGCTGGTGGTGTTTTTGCTCCTTTTTGGTTCTCCATCTTGGTGTACCTACCATTACGAACATGTAGAAGCAGCGTAGTATGGTGGTATTATTCAGGTGTGTTTGTTTTTATGCGTACCTACCGTTACGAACATGTAGAAGCAGCGTAGTATGGTGGTATTATTCATGTGTGTTTGTTTTTATGCGTACCTACCATTACCAACATGTAGAAGCAGCGTAGTATGGCGGTATTATTCAGGTGTGTTTGTTTTTATGCGTACCTACCATAACATTACCAACATGTAGAAGCAGCGTAGTATGGTGGTATTATTCAGGTGTGTTTGTTTTTATGCGTACCTACCATACCATTACCAACATGTAGAAGCAGCGTAGTATGGTGGTATTATTCAGGTGTGTTTGTTTTTATGCGTACCTACCATACCATTACCAACATGTAGAAGCAGCGTAGTATGGTGGTATTATTCTGGTGGGTTTGTTTTATGCGTACCTACCAAAGGTTTAAATAGCGGCCGTAGCAGCCGCAATAGCGGCGCTATAGCGGTGCTATTTGGTACACCGCTACAACGCTACAGATTTAACGGCCCGTCCGATAGCGCGACTTATAGCGGAAAATAGCGGGATATAGCGGTGAAATAGTGGGTGCTATAGCGGTATAATAGCGGAAATAGCGATGCAGTTTATAATTTGCTGATATAGCAATAGTATTTTGGACATAACTTTCGCATACGAACTCCGATCGACGTGATTCAAAATTCTATGGAAAGTTTACAGAATTGACCACAATTTTTATGTTTTGAACATTCTAAAATTCTTAAAATTTAATGATAAAATATGCATAGAAAATAAATATAATTTTAGTTAGCGTTAATTATTTGTTTGAAATTATTTTAGACTAAACTAGATCTTCAAAATACACTTGTACGTGCAATTTCGCTATTTTAGACTAAACTAGACCTTCAACATGTAGAAGCAGCGTGTTTCCTTTGCAGTTGCACAAGAAATTATGTGGTAACTGGTAAGAGCCCTCAGACCTCTTAGTTGGTAACAAGCATTTCGACTTTTAGAGGCCTTTGCACGTCTAAGGATGAATATGGATTGATTTTTAGGTTCCCCGGGTATGGATTCTCTTTCTAGATGAATCAGTTTGCATAGTGTTCGACAATTCGCGCACCCAAGGTGCTTTACAAAATGCCCGACTGACCGTTTTGTATGTTTTTGGGTGATCACGAAGGATAAAATGAGTTATTAGTACTTAAGGATGTGGACATCGAATTAATTTTTACTATCACATTTTTCTGTTGGTATCGAGCAAGTTGTACGGCTTCATGAAACAAAACTTAGACCGGTACATCTAATCAAATCCCATGAACTTCTCAAGGGATAGAGTTTAAAATCATTTCTTTACCTTTTTCACAAAAAAAAAAATACACATTTTGAAATTGTTAGAGAACTTAAAGGAAACGTCAATTAGGCAATTATCTTATTTTGCGGATGGGCATCCATCCAATAATTATATATGAAATTGATAATATAGAAAAAATTTTAAGCTGGGTTGTTTGGCCCAGTGGTTTCGCTCTATTCCGTCAACTAAGTGGTCCTTGGTTCGATTCATGGAAAGAATATTTGTTTTCAAATTTCTTATAACAAAATCGTTGGTTTCAAACCAACCTTCAAAAAGAAAAAGATAATATTGAAAAATTTTCAAAAATCATGCAGAAGTATCGTATGATATTTGTATATGAGTTATTGAATCTAACCAATAAAAATTATTCAAATTATTTGATGACAAAAATGCATTTATTTCTATAATTATTTATATGACATAAATGTCATATAGATAATGCTTGCGCAGCTGGAGCCAAAGAAGAGCCAGGGTGATCAATTGACCCACTGAATTTTGAAACTACCTTTGAATTATACAGATTTTTGACTTCACTAAAAAAAAGTTTACTTTCTAATATTACGTTTTCCACTTAAAAAAGAAAATAATTAATTATGTTTTTGAGAAAAAAATAATAGAAGTAGGTCTGCAATTCAAATAATTATAATAATGTGTCATCCTAAATTTTTGTGCCATTCATATATCACCCCCAACCCCATCCCCCCTGGAGATCATGCTTAAATAAATTGTTTATTTTACTTTTCGAGTTAATTCGATTATTTTGTAAATTTAATGGATCCATATTTTAACTACGTCTCGGATTTATAAATAATTAAATTCAGCTATTATCACTAGCTAGGGTCCCTAAATTTGTGTGCTTTTATTAGTTCTATTTAGAGTTCTTATATTGATATCATTGTGCACTCAGTAGAATAATTGCCTTAGCCCGAAAGCAAGTACTTCTATGTCTCTGTCAGAAAAAACATTGCTAAGATCCAGAACTGAAATAGCATTACTATATGGAGACGAGATTATAACTAGATTGACAGAAATGAGATAAGCACTCACTGTTTTCAATAGGGCGAATAATTGCCTTAGTCAGAAAACAGGTACTTCTATATGTCCCTGTCAGAAGAAAACATTGCTCAGATTCAGAACAAACTTCTCCAGTAACCGACTGTCACTCCTATTTATCGTGATATATTTGTAAATTGGTAATTTGGTATGTATTAGTTATAGTTGTAAATTTGATCAGTCGTGAATTTTAAAGAGGAAACGCAGAAATATGCATATTTTGATTTAAATATGTAAATATTCTCTTTAAATATGTGCACACCAAAAAAATATAAAAATAAAATTGAATGGCCCGTACATCTAAACTCTCAACGCTAAAGTCTAAACCCTAAACAAAAATTGTCTGGTAAGCACCAGCAACGCAGGCGCCGTCGGTCTCACGCATGTTGGAGTGAGATGCAAATCAGGTTCATAGGGAGCAACCATATGTTATTTACGAAATTAATGCGATGAATTATTTAACGTAACTTTGATAAACGTGTATAATAAATAATAAATAAACGCACGGTGTACATAGAAAAACTTAAGATTTTGTCCCTTCCAATAAGAAATTATCAATTTTATCATCCATTGATATTAGAATTATCAGAATGAATATTCAAGTTTTAACCTCCAATTTATTCCTCATGAATTTTTGAGAAGACAAATCTCCTATATTATGAACAAAAGCATGCCATTTCTTTTTTTTTTTAAAAAAAAAATGCTACTAGATTAAATACAAAAGTCTAATTAAAAAGAAATTGGCAACTGATTTGCCACTAAATTAAAAATCAAAATTAAAAGAACAAATAGATTAATATCGGTTAGATCAATAGAAACAATGCGAATATGAATTTTTTTCCCGGTTAATGAGAATATGAAGTTACTAGTAAGATATTTGAGAAAAATTGGAAGATGAATATTAAATGCTCAACTTTAACAATCACAAAATGAGAGATTGATGATAGTGCAGCGACTCTAGAGAAGAGAATTAAAGAACTATGAAGACGCATTAATGATAAAAATTTGGACTATTAGCTAATTAGCTAACCTAATTTGATGAAAAATAAATTTGCTTTGACCTTTTAGAGAGCAAATGACCAAAATTGTAAAAATAATAAGCAATAGAAATTACAAAAATTATTATGCAGCATAAATTTGGTCAATAAAATATGAGCAATGGTTATAGCTGTAATTATGTCAATTCATTGTGATATATATATATATATATATATATATATATATATATATATATATATATATATATATATATATATATAGTAAATCTATTATGAACCATGGTTCATATAAGCTTCCGTGCACTATGACCGTTTTGATCGGTGGTTTCACAAATTGTCAAATCTAATTTAACCAACCCAATCTATATATTGAAATCTCATAGCAAACAAAATTTTACAATTTTTAAAATTTTTTTACTATTTTTTTCGAATTTTTTAAGACTTGCTATTTCTGACTATAAATATACTAATTTATAAGCCAAAAATGGCAAGTTTTAAAAAATTCGAAAAAAATAGTAAATAATTTCTAAAAATTGTAAAATTTTGTTTGCTATGAGATTTCAATATATAGATTGGATTAGTTAATTTAGATTTGTCAATTTGCAAAATCACCGATCAAACGGTCGTGGTGCACAGAGCGCTCTATGCATCATGTTTCACAATAGATTTACTCTATATATATATATATATATTGGTGTATGTTAGGTTATTGATGTTTATAATTGCATATATATAGTTATTGTTATAGTTTAGATTAATGTAGATGCCACAGCAATTTTTCTTTAAAATGAAAAGATGCTATAGCAAGTCACAATATTGTAACACTATACTAAAGTCAAGAGTTTGCGCGGGAAAAAAAATAAAAAACTACGACTGTGAAGACTTTTGGAATAAAAAAAAGGTACCGTCCTTCTATTAAATCGAATTACTGAAGGACTGAAGATCGGTACGGTCAAGTCAACCCATATATGCTTACTAAATTTCAATCTATTAGCATACTTAGTCTAAGATAATCAATTTAAATCTCTTTCAATTAATGAATATATGGATCTGATGCGCAGCATTTCCAAAACCAGAACAATCGTTCTTGTTTGACACTTTTTTTTTTTTTTTTTAAAGATCTATAATTTATCTTGTTTGACCTCCTTCAGAACTTTAGAATTTGGAAAAGAGGCAGTAGCTATTGTTTCCATCGCAAGTTGTCTTGCTAAGACCTCGCGCCTCGAGCTGAAGGTTCCGTTACAACTTAATCACAACCGTAAAATAATACGCGCCTTCTTTAAAATTTCGTCGTCAAAATGTATTTAATTCAAGAAGTCAAAATTATTCACAAAGGTTCGAAATTTTGATTCCTTTTGCCCATAACAAGTTGTGAAAATTAATTATTTTGGTTGCATGTGATTAGGGGTGTCAAACGTGGGAAATAGAAGCGGAACTGGTATGTCCTGTTTCTGTTTCGTTCCAACTAACATAAGTAAATTATATTTCGTTTTCGTTCCGTTTCGTTAGCATTTTCTATTGATTTCAGTCTATTTTTCATTGATTTCAGCCAATTTTTCAGTAGAACACTAATGTTTACCTGTTCCTTTTTAGAAGCGAAACTGAAAACCCTTCCATTAGCTGTTCTGTTCGGACGGAACAGAACGGAAACGTGTGAAACGGCACACTTTTGACAGCATGGGTTGAATTGACTGAGTGATATACAGTCCGTACAAAATCCAAGTACACTTAAATTTGTACCTATTTACTGGAGTGAGTTCGGAAACTGAATATCATGATTTGAGTACAGTTCGTTTCATTCCATACGTAGAAAATAATTGAGAGTACGTAGAGAGATGAAGTTATCAAAGGATTTGGGGAAAGAGAGTTGGTTCTATCTGTTGCTTCTAGTTGGCACCTTCTTGCTCTTTGCTATGTTTTATTCATCGCCACAATCTTTCTGGATTCATAACCTAAGATGTGAGTTATTTGAAAAGAAAAACTCTTCCTTTTCATCTTTATCATGTCCTTGGAGTTAATTATGCTTGCTTAATTTGTTAGGGAACATAAATGAAGAAACAAACAGAGAACGAAACGATGTGATGGTTCCGCCTATGAATGCTGACATTCATCCTGAGAAATGGAGTAACGATTCAACATTTGATATTTTCTCATTTTTGCAAATATCTCTTTTTTTGTTTCCTTTTCTTTTCTTCTTCAACTTTTCTTTTCTTTTTTTTTTCCTACTCTATCAATATGGAGAAAATAAGAGATTCACCATCAACTTTAGCCACACAAAATTTCTGTTATATATGTTACAAATGTTTATGTTTACGTGTAAAATTTCGTAGTAATTACATTCAAAATGGTTTATCTTTGGAGAAAAGTATATTTATCAACTAATAATTGTCAAGGTTTTAAATAGCGTCAATAAAACAGTGATGAAACAAGTTTAGAGGTTTTTCAGAGATATGAACGCCGTATTCAGAACTAAATATATAACGATCCTTTGTTATATAAAACAGTTGTAGCGCGGTTCATAAAACAGAAAAGTTTTAGTAGCTTTAAAAAAATGGTTTACGAATTAATCACATTTTAACTATTTTGAACATACTTTCACTGTTTCACACTCAGATTAATAAGATTCAAAGTTATGTGGAAAAGCTTGAAATATGAGCAACAACATTGGTATTTGGTGTTTTCTAAATTGCTCTTTATATTCATTAAGTCACAGATGTGTTAATAATGATTTTTTTTTTTTTGCTTTGTGTTATTTCAAATAAAATATGATATATAGGATACCTGAATGGTAGTTTATTGACTGTGAAATCACTCTCAACCTCTAAATTATGCGAACCACTTATTGAAACCATGCAAATAAATAATAATTTATTAATAAATGTCTTATTAATAAAATTAAAATCTTTTTTCTTAATTTGTAGATGCCAGTGTTGAAAAATTCGAAGATGCAGTCCCAACTAAACCAATATGCGATTTCTCAGATTACCGTAGCGACTTATGTAACATGACGGGTGATGTTAGAACCCAAGGATATAACATTACTACCGTCTTCTTCGTAATTCCTCCATCTACTGAAAATTATGAGCAGGAATGGAGTGTGAATGCTTATTCTCAGAAGATGTACAATTACTTCTCCAAAAATGTGACAGTAAAACAGTTGCGTGGCCCACAGAATGCACCTCTCTGCACAATTGGCCAAAGAAACACCCCTGCCATTTTGCTTTCCTTGGGTGGTCCAACAGGAAACATATGGCATGACTTTACTGATGTGATTATCCCCCTTTTCCTCGCATCGAAACCACTTAACCGAGAAGTTCAGTTTCTTTTAATAAACCACCAACAATGGTTTTTGGACAAATTTAGTTTGATATTCAAAGATCTTTCTCGGTATAAGGTCATAAATTTTGATGAAGATAAGGAAATCCGTTGCTACCGGCACATGTTGGTTGGTCTTCTGAACCATAAGGATCTCAGCATTGATCCAAAAAGAGCTTTTGATGGGTTCGACATGTACAGATTCAAATTGTACATTCGATCTATCTATTCGTTGCCAATGGATGTAGAATTACCGTACAAGATGGATAAGCGTCCAGAGAAGAAGCCCAGGCTTATGCTTGTGGTGAGATCTAAATCTAGAAGGTTTCTCAATCAAGAAGAGATAACTGATGTCATTGAGAAAAATGGTTTTGAGGTAAGTCCAGCAAAAAAACTAAAAAAGGACAGACAGGATAAACAATTTTTAGATTGTAAATTCGAGCAATCTACTTTGAAAAGAAAATTTTAAGTGTTTTCCTTTCTGACAGGTTGTGCAGGTGGAGCCAAAAAGAAGTGATAATCTGACTGAGATGTCGAAGCTAGTCGACTCATGTGACGTGCTGATGGGTGTACATGGTGCTGCGCTGACACATATCCTGTTCCTAAGAACAAATGCAGTAATGGTCCAATTGTTACCATTGGGTGGTCAAGCCATGGATTTTTATGCGAATTCGTGCTATGATGAACCAGCTGACGACATGAGGCTAAGACGGATAGACTACCAAATAACACCAGAAGAGAGTTCATTGCTAGATAAGTATGGATGGGATGATCCCGTCATAAAAGACCCCGACTCGGTAAATAGCAAAGGGTGGAGTTATAGGCAGAAGTACTACTGGAATGAGCAAGATTTAAGGCTTAATATGACTAGGTTTGAACCAGTGCTAGTAAAAGCTCTTGAACTAATCAAGGGATGAGTATAATAAATCATTCATGTCATTTGTTGTTTTGAGCAAGAAACGGTAAAATAGCCAATATCTAATTTTGTTATGCCAATTATAGTGTAGCTATTAACTTGTTCTCTGTTAGGAACTGAAGGGCCCTGAATAATGGGTGCATATCATCAAATTTCTCACATGAAAATTTTAAATTCTTCTTTTCTTTGGACTGGTTCACATTTTTCACGACTATCGAAAGTCATTAGGCTGAGTAAATTTCGAGTTAAATTATACTATTATGGATCAAGGATCCATATTTTATATGAAAAATACTTCATTTGGTGTAAGAATGGTGCAGGGAAACAAGATATGGCCATCTGATTTCGTGGGAAATATTGTGTTTACCTATGTCACACGGTGGTTTAGGTTTTCTAAACCTGAAGTTGCACAACATTTCGCTACAGTTTGATGATGTTGGCGCTTGTATAGCTAACCGGATTCACAGTGGACTGTCGTTGCTAGAATTCTTTATGCTAAAAGAGACGTCCATCTACCCTCTTGTTTGGAATCAATCGGGATCCTTCTTCCGGAAAGATTTAAGATCTTTGCGTTACTTTTTTCAGCTGTCCGGCAGGTCTCTAATATCAGTTGCGGAAAGAATATCTTGTTTGGTATGACAATTGGACTGGATCTAACCTTCACTTCTTTGGTTATGAGCGACACCAATTTCAAAACCACCTTCTGACACCCAAGAATGCACTTCTTTCTTGGCATCTTTATTTCCTTGCACCTGTGACAGCTTTGCAAGCAAGTCTACACTCAGTGCTGTTAAATTTGAATATGCATGGTAACCAACAAGTAGTGTTTTAAAAAAAGCACGGCGTGTCCGAACACAGCACGACACGGAGGTGGTACGACACGACAAGATACGAACATGAACACGACACGACACGAAAGACACGACACATATTACAGACACGCCAAATACGAAAAGGAGACACACATTAAGTGTTATAGAAATACATTGGATTTCTCAATTATGTACATACAATTATATTTTTTTTCCATAAATCTTGTCAAAGATACATTTAATCATAAATCAATAATTATTAATAGACTTATTTCCGAATAAACCTCTTGTAAATCGTTAGAATTGGAAATCAAATGATTACAATATAATTAGGGTGATTCAATAATTAAATAAAAAATAAAAGTAAAAGGGTTCAGAGCCATGCACAAATTAAAGATAGAAATCTATATGTGATTTGTCTTAAAAAAATCAAATATTATTTTGTCATATGTTGTATTGTACGTTTTGATAAGGATAGTATAAATTATTCATTGTCTCAAAAAATTAAATTGTCTCAAAAAATTAAAATATTTTTTTACGTCTCTTGTACTTTTTTCAAATTTTCAATATTAATTTCTCTCGTCTTGTTTAAACAGGTCGGACTAGCAACAATTTAGCATTGAAATTTGCATAGATTTGAAGGTGTAAGGTTAAAATACTTTGCTGATCGGTGTTCCCTCTTAGAAGACATTAAAAATAGTTGTGTACCTTTTCATGAGTTTGATTTATTTTTTTAGTAAAATAATTATTAAGTCCGATAAGAAATTGTTCAAAATATTAATTCATTGTTAAAAATTAATCTATATTTTAATTCAATGGTAAAGCACTTCTACTTTCTTAATTTTTGATGTATTTTATTAAACATAATTTTTAAATTTCATAAACAAATTACATTCATGTCAAAAAGTTAAATGTGTCTGAACACGTCACGGCACGACACGTCTAAAGAAGACACAACACGGCATGGCACGAGGACACGAGGCATGGCGTGTCCTTAGACGTGTCGTGTCTATCTCTTAGGATTTAGACATGGCATAACATGACACGTGAAATATTTAGACACGACACGAGAGATGATCTGGACACGGCGTGTTTGACGTGACACGACACAACACATATTTAGAATACTACCAACATGACACATGTTTTTAGCGACGGAGAAGATCCTGACTCAAGATCAATTGCTATGACGTAACATACCGGTGTAGCAGTGCTGTTTTCTGTGCCAACAACATGTTTTGAAATCTATTAATCACTTATTCTGTGAATATAATTACATAATAGCAGTTTGGAATTTAATGGGGTTTAATGGGCTGCAACTTCAAAGTATTGATTCTGTATTTCAGGCAATTAGAGGTAAGTTTATGGATAACCAGGCTTCTACTGCTACGTTTCTGGTTGCTACCCTCTAGGGGATTTGGTTGGAAAGAAATAACATAATTTTTAAGAATGCTTCTCGTCCAACACAAGCGATACATGAGTGGATCGTCCATGAGGGTACTCTTTTCTTCAAGTTCCACTAGTTTTTTTCTTTGTTCTCTCTATACTGTTTTTTTTTTTCCCAACTAGGTAGCTGCTATCTAGTATGTCAAAAAAAAAATGGTCAACCCCAACTTTTACGCTTGTATGTACGTATACAAATATTTTGATCTATTGTTACGCGCGCTCTGCCAAAAAAAAAAAAAGATTTAACTTGTTCCAATTGAGGATTTTTTTTTATTTTTTTATGGAAGTGAGTATTGAAAATGGGGAACGTGCTTCGAGTAATCGATGGTCTACCTAAAAAAGTAAGACTCTTAACTCTCTGTTTCAGTTAATGATAAGAAGTGAAACTAGCTTCATATATGGTTGAGGTGCTTGTGTTAGAGCAGTCTTAAGAAATGAAGAGATCCAATAATTTGGTAAAAGAAAATGGTGTCCTTTTGTCCCTGTTTGTTGGCAGCTGTTTGCTATTTTATGTGTTCTATTCACCGCCTCAATCTTTTAGTCTCCGTAACTTAAACTGTAAGTATAGATGAAATTATATATTACAGATATTATCCATTTTTTTCCTATTAGGATACTCACTTGAGTGGTTTTTCCTATGAACCGATCATATAGGGATGCGGAAGCAAATGCCAAGTACCCACCACATTGATAGAACAATTATTCCTTCAAACAGCAATGTTGATCCAGAGAAAAACAGTATAGCCAGTACAACCTTCGGTATGTAATTTTCAAATTAGTACCCTTATTTTCTATATTTTCCAACTTTGTTACACGATTTACTTAATTATCTTCCAGATATATCGTTTTTTTTTGGTTTCGGAATGCGCTATTTCTTGGAATGGAAAAACCAAAGGTATGTCGACTTTCAATTGAAAAGTAATATTATAGAAATTAAATACAAGCGTGCAGATCTTTTATGCGCATATGAAATTATCTCTCTTGCTTAATAACAATTTACGAGAGACTACTAATAGCAATCGATTTTCCTAGCTGAGCGCATTTTCATAGTCTAGCAAGTTTAAAATGCCCTAAAGAACACTTATGTTATATATATATATATGTATATGCAAGGCATACTTTGGATATTGTAATTTGTAAATATATTTCCCTTATCCATATCTTATCGACATGTACAACTTTTCATGTAGATGATGGTAGTGAAAACAATGAAGAGGCACTTTCATCAAAACCAATATGTGACTACTCAGATTGGCGCAGCGACATTTGCTACATGACTGGGGATATTCGAACCAATGGATACAACAACTCCACCATTTTCTTCGTTCCTCCTGCGGACTCATTTGTACCAAAGGAACAAGAATGGAGGGTCAACCCTTATTCTCAAAAAATGTACACATACTTGATCAACTATGTGACAGTAAAACAGCTGCAAGGTCGACAGGGTGCGCCAACTTGCACTGTCATCATGAACGTCCCTGCCATTTTGCTTTCTATCGGTGGTCCGTCAGCACCAGGTAACATCTGGCATGCCTTCACCGATGTGTTGATCCCTCTTTTCCTTGCTTCAAAACCATTTGGAGGTGAGGTTCAGCTTCTGATCAGCAGCTATCACCAAGATTTCATTGACAAGCACAGTCTGATAATAAATGATCTGACCCGGTATGAGATCATAAATTTTGATGAAGATAGAGAAGTTCGTTGCTATCCCCAGATGACGGTTGGTCTTCTAAATCATCGTGACTTTGGAATTGATCCAGAAAGAGCTTTTGATAGGTTTGATATGTACAAATTCAGATTGTACATTCGAAACACTTATTCTCTGCCAGTAGATGTAGATATACCCTACAAGATCCATGATTCCCTTCCAGATAAGAAGCCGAGACTGATGCTAATTTTCAGATCTTCAACTAGAAAGTTCCTTAACAAAGAAGAGATAGAGGAGGCCATAACCATGAATGGGTTTGAGGTATAATTACTGTTGTGGCTCATTGTAATAAAATTATATCTTCATTATATAGCATACCGACTAAAATGTACAAAATTTATTTTGCACAGCTTGTGCAGATGGACCTCAAAAATGGCGATGACCTAACCAAGCTATCAAAAGTAGTCGACTCGTGCGATGTGCTAATGGGCATACATGGTGCTGGGCTCACCAACATCGTGTTCCTCAGGACAAATGCGGTGATGATACAAGTGATACCATTGGGAGGGAGCCACATGAACAATGCAGCGCACGGGTATTATGACCGACCGGCTCAAGAGATGAAGCTGAGGACAATAGACTACACTATAACTGTCGAAGAGAGCTCGTTGTTGGATAAGTACGGGTGGGACCACCCTGCTGTAAAAGATCCTGAAGCAGTAGCTGCAAGAGGGTGGCAGGATAGGCAGAAGTACTATTGGTTTGAGCAAGATGTCAGACTTAATGTGACTAGGTTTGAACCAGTGCTTATCGAAGCTTTGGAGCTTCTCCAGAAATAATATTTGCAATTCAATTTTCTTTTTGGTGCTTTTGAAATCAGAATTCTAATTAGAAGCATTCTTGTAATCTTACTATCTACATTAGACTTTATTGTTAATTAGTCACAATTTATATGTATAATATTGAGGGATTTTTTGTATTTTTCAGCTCTCCAAAATAGGTTCTGTTGAAAATTCCTCTTTTGATTCATTGGCCCTTTGTCATATTCGAATCATTTGGATTTATGGGTAGTAATAATAAACAAGAAATACTGAAATAGTGATCTAATAAACAAGAAATACTGAAATAGTGATCGAACATCACAATCATGCCTTTTTCCCTTGAGCGCGGAATATAGCCTTGTTGGTTATTTTCGATTATTAATTAGATTTTTTTGTGCTGCTTCTCTTTCGTGTTTCTAGACCTCATTTCTATCACCTCCAACTGGAAGATTTTTGACTTCTGCAGAGGATGCTGAGCCCCTTCAACTACAAATGCAATTCCTCAACTCGCAACTGGACCTAATTTGTAAGGAGTTTTTATTTAAAAAATATTTAACATCAACTAATTAGATGCATCAAGAAAACATATTTAATAAAATAAAATAAATTGGCATCAACTAGTTTGATGCAATTGATTTTCAGTTGCATAGATAAAACTCATGCAATAGAGTGAAATTAGGACTGTCAAACGATATCCGTTTAGAAATGAATGGGTAAACTGGTTTCGTTTTTTAGAACGGAACGAAAACGAAATAGAAAGTGTACACGTTAGTCGTTTCTATTTTGGTTTACTAAAAACAGGCTGAAATCAATAAAATATTGACAAAGGATCAGAAATGGAATGAAAAAAAATCATTTCGTTTAACGAAACAGAACGGAAATGATAGAGGGCTCACGTTTGACAGCCCTGAGTGAAATGTATCGGCATCAGTTAAATTGATGCAATTGCGATATTATTAGCACCAGCTTAATTGATGCAAGCGGCTGTAATTTTTGTGTAGGCATCCAAAATCTGCTGGTGCAATTAACAAAAACTTGATTCTATATATTGTTGAAGTGCTGATGCCATTGCTGCAGTTTCAATACCAATTTAAAATCGTAATGCCATCAGATCGCTGCGCTAGCTAGTATTTTAACCGTAGTACCGTTTGGAGATCGCGAAGAGTCGAGTTATATATCTAAATGGACATCACGGCTTATGAATTTGGAACAACCAGTTCGAGGGTCGTTGACCCTATTAATTACACTGTTTTGTTTTTTCGGAAATTTATTTTTGATACGACTTTTTAATACTCCTTTTCATAGCCCTTACACATGTTTCGAGGTTTCACCTTGTTTATCTGTTTCACAGTTTCAATGTAGGCTTATCAAACGTGGACAAAAACAGGGGCGGAACAAGTACAAGTCAAAGTGTACTTAGCATATTCTAATTTTCTAAAAGAATCCATAAAAGTTTAAAAATTCCATATTAATTCTTTTAAAATTAAAAAAAATTTTATTTGACACCCCTAAAAGCTTAGAAAAGATCTATAATTTAATTTCTCGTCCCTCCTATTTCAAAATTTTAGTTCCGTCCCTAGACAAAAGGTACGGAACAACCTATTTCGTTTGCCGTTTTTTTAAGGTAAACGGTACCATATTTCATTTTGCAAACCATTTCATTTTGAAAACAAAACAAAATTCCGTTTTGTTATGAAGTGGAAAACGAAACATAACTCCTTTTCGTTAACCGTGCCACTTCAAAAATTACACTGAAAATGGTTCGAAATGAGACCTAACAGTTCGAAACGCTACAATTTCATAATTCATTTACCGTTTAGTTATTGGAATGAAACAAAAATGTATTTTGTTTTTCGTTTTGTTCCATTTAAATTAATGAAACGCTACAATTTCACATTTCATTTAAATTAACTCTGCCGTTGACAAGCAAGCCATGCGCATCGCCTATAATTTTTTTTTTCGAGGGCTAGTTCGCAAGCAGCCAACAGCAATAATAATTTTATTAAGATTAAAGATCAAAAGTCATTTACAGAATTCAAAAATAAAGAAAATGTAGCAAACAAGAATAAAAGAAAGGGGAAAATAAAGTCTTCTTGGAAGATAAGTTCATGAGTGCCGTACGCCTAGCTTCAATTGCGTACCAAGAGTTCCACAATAAAAGGGACCTTGTGGAAGCACCGAGATTCATCGCCCATATTACTAGGGAAAGCATGCTTCTCTTTCACATAGAAGAAAACAATGAAGGCTAGCAACACAAACCATTGGTTCCAACTCAAGAATTTTTCTGCAGTACTAGCACTATCCTTTCTCCTCGTTTCGTTATCTTTTCTCACCTCCAATGACTCGTACAAATTCTATGATAATAGTGACGACTGTAAGTTCTTTTATCATCAAGAGCTAATTCATCTTAATATATAATTCTTGGCTTTTGCACATGGTCGTCATATTACGTACCATTGCTTCTATTTGTGTAGCTTTTCAATTTTCATGACTATTTACCCTATGAATAGTAAATGGATATAATGTGTGTTTTTTCTTTTCAACGTGTAATAATTGTAAGTTTGTAACTCTTTTAATCGGTTCGAATATTGGTAAGGTATTTTTCAGGGGGAAAAAAACAGACTATGCTTGCATGGTACATTAATACTACAATAATTTGAATAAGACAAATCCATTTGCATAGGTATACAAGATTTTTAATTTCAATGAAATTGAACAGTTTGGAAAATTCTTATGGCTATACATTTGTCTAGGGTATAAACTTCAAGATGACAACTTCACAGCACCTGACGAAGAGTCCTTGTGCTTATCTTCAGCTAAAATACTTCACAGATTAGAACATCAAAGTAAGCCTTTTATTTTCCTTTGACCCACCGGCCCCCTTGCCAAATAGCTTCATTGGTTAAGTTTTACTTTTTGGTTTTAGTGGTACTGTACATACGTAACATGTAGCCTAGCTAGCAACCATTGTATCTGGTACTGAATAAAGAAGAGAATTGAATTGTATATTTATATTACTGCATTAATTGAGATTACCTCATGAGAAACTAGGCTAACAGGTAGAAAAACAAAATCGTACGGATTGTACAAATTAAAACCTACTACATTTATCAGATAAAAGGCAAGATATTCTGTAACAGTATCAGTTCCTGGCGGCCTGCCATCTTTATGATAATCGATTCACAAGTGCATATACTGATAATACAGGTCTTGCAGAAGTTGGAATGATCCGAATATACAACAAAGTGTATCTTTGCTCTGTTCTAATTATGATACAAAATATTAAAATGTGTAGCTGTAGCTTGTGTTTATTTGTAATGTGGTAATCTTAAGTTTAGGAAGCCAAATGGAAAATTGGAAACTAAATAGCGTAATTTAGTGTCTTATAATTACCCACAACTAATATTCTGAAATTATTTAGGTGGAGGTGTCCCAAAGGAATCAGTATGTCGGCTCAGAGTCCCAAAGTCTATAGTTTACGAGATTGATGGTGATATTCGGGTCGACGGTAATTCTTCGTCCATTTTTTGGATTAATTCAGGAGGACATGAGTCACTAAATGTCAAGCCATTTCCGCGAAATTGTGACCCCAATGCTATGAGCTCTGTTAGAGAATTTTCAGTAAAATCACTTCAATTTCAAAATGGGTCGGTTCCTCAGTGTAGCTCCAATCATTCTTACCCAGCTATTATATTCTCAACTGCTGCTTATACGGGTAACTTCTTCCATGATTTCACAGACGTATTGATTCCTCTTTTCCTAACTGCTCATCGGTACCATGGTGAGGTTCAATTCCTCATAACAAACATGAAACCAATTTGGGTAGAAAAGTATACGATATTTTTTAAGAGCCTCACGAGGTACAAAATCATTAACATTGATGAAGAACCACACGGAAATACCCATTGTTACAAGAGCATGACAATAGGCCTTTATGCACATAGAGAGTTTGCAATTGATCCCTTCATGCCTCCACTTGGCTACACTTTTGCCGATTTCACGCATTTTATGCGAAAATCCTATTACCTAGAGCGACATGCGCTGAGAAAGCATTGGGAAAGTCCCCCTAAAAGGCCAAAACTTCTACTCATTTCAAGAAGATGGTCTCGCAAACTCCTTAATGCCAATGAAATAGAAACAATGGCTAGTGATCTGGGGTTTGAAATAATTGTCATGGATGAACACGACCACCCATTGGACAAATATGCTCAAATCGTGAATTCCTGTGATGTAATAGTTGGAATTCATGGATCTGCATTGTCATACATGGTTTTTCTGCCCCAAAAAGCTGTTGTTATCCAAATAGTACCGTGGGGGAGACTCGAAGGGCTGAGTTGGTGTGACTATGCCTTTACGGTACCTAAAGCGAAGCTCAAGTACCTGGAGTACCAGGTAAGTTTGGAGGAGACCACACTGTTGAACAAATATCCGAGAGACCATCCAAACATTCAGGACCCTTTTTCGGTGCATTTGCAAGGTTTTTGGGTTCTGAAGGAGGCATACATGAACGAGGATGTAACGCTTGATTTGCAGAAGTTTAGGAATACTTTAGTTGAGGCTCTTGAGCATGTTAAAAAGCAAGAGAAAACCTCTTTAGGTGGCCGAATAAGTTAATTAGGATATTATAAACTTTTATTATATCTGTTTCTTAGAATAATAAGCTTTCTGATTATTGATAGAACTTAGCTAGAAGTTAGAATTGTAGTCTTGAATTTTTCAATCTCTGTATGGGGCACCCATGTCGCAGGGTGCTCATGTGCTTTTCCAATTTTGAGATGTCAGGCCTTGACAATTTATTACTATGTTCAGTATTCATAGCAACACAATATGGAGGACAAAGTAAGGGAATGAGTCTAGTAGGACTATCAATGGACATGATACAATATAGCAGAGACATTTTCATTATTCATATGCGTTAAATTTTCTTTAATCTATATTCTATTTATGTCCGATAAAAATTGACTTATCTGTACTCTATCTTTGTCCGTTAAAAATTAACAATAAGACTAGAATAACGATACCAATGGATAATGATATTAATAACTCAATGAAAAAAATTATGTAATATGAATAAACAAACAACTATGAAAAATTAAAGGATTTTTCGTAAAAATTTTAAGTTTTCTTTTCAATGTAGAGCGTGAATGAAAATCAGAAAGAAATAAATAATATTTTAATGCAGTATTATCTAATTTAATTTTCTAATTATTTATCAATGTATCAATTGAATCTTACAATCATCATATCAATTGAATAGTTATTTAACGTATCAATTGAATCTTAGAATTAATTGTAACTTACTGATTTAATTAGTTATTAACGTATCAACTAAATCGTACAATTATATCTTTTTATTATAAAAAAGATTATAAACATAATATATAATGGTATAGATAAATAACGAATACGAAATAGTCTTACTTGTACCATTTTCAATAATTAACGAAAATTTTTTCATCCATATCCACACCCGATCACTTACGAAAATAAAATCTTACTCATACATATCTTATCGAATACGATACGAATAAAATATACGATTAAACAGATACTTTTGACAGCCCTAGAGCCTAGGTAGTTGGTAGGGTGAAGTAAATCCTACGTACCTTAATTAGCAAGTAGGATTATAAGAACGAATTTTAACCAAATCAACAAACTTGAGTATGAGGAAAATCGCTGAAGCTAGTATCTAATATGACAAACCAATGGTCGAGCCCTCTCAAGTCTCTAAGGTGCGTCTGGATCTTCTAAAAATAAAATTATGATTAGTTATTCGGAGTAAAAAAATAATTTCTTAAACGATTTATTTTTGGATTTAGAATGCTATTTTAAGTGCTTCTCTAAAATTATGATTTGTTATTCTCTAAACCCTCGCTGGGTTTAGAGAATAAATTTTATTTCTTTGTTTGTTTGGATTATTTTTTTTAATCTGGATTAAAGTGGTACTAACAATTTTGTACTCTACATTTAAAGGATGATCCAAACACATTAGGAATATAAAAAAATCTCTATTGTTGGACCACTTAAGAATAATGCTCAAAATACTAAAAAACTCATCCTTGATTGTTCAGAAAATTTTTTTTTTACTCCAAATAACTGATCTTAATTTTATTCTTAAATTATCTAAACGCTCACCCTAATATTTCCAAATGTGATTTTTGGGCGTAACCCCACCATTAATTATATATTAGTGCAGTTCCTGATAGCATTCCTCTGCTTTACATTTTTTCCCTTATTATTTCTTCTATATCGTAATCAAATGATTGGCGGAATAACTGGAGGGTGATACACGCATATATATGTATCAATTTCCAAGATTTTTTTTAAAAAAAAACTTTATTACATATCTAAGTTAAAAGAAGTTGATGCAGAGGTCGATGCAAATGTTGAAAAAAAAGTGTGGATGAAAACAAACTTTTTTTTTTAATCTGTTATTAATATTTATTATTTAAAGATATTTATAATCCCCAAAAGTCGATCGTCGCTTCCAAGGGCATTTTCATTCATTTTACTTTCATCTTCTCTCTTGATAAATGTATGTCAGTATCTTCTCTCGGGTGTGTACTGTGTACAACCGTTAGTCAAAACTCAATTGAAAGATCACAAAATCCAAAGCACGAGCAAAGAAAGCTATATCTTTATAGTTCATGTGCAGTTTTATTATATGGTTATGAAGTTTCTGGTTTGGAAAGTGGGCAGTGGCCTATAATTAAGTTATTAGGGGTTTGTTTGGATTGCTTAGGAATAAGAATAATAGCTTTTTTTAGGAATAATTTCTTCCTAGACATCCAAATAAGTTAGAAATAAGGAGGAGAATAATTTCAACAATTATATATATATAATTTCAACAAAATTAGCTAAATACTAATAACTAAATGAAATTTTATGTGCTCTTTAATTAGTACTTTATTTAATATTAAAATAATATTTTTTAATAATTTATTTAAATTAATATTAATTTGTTTATTCCTAACTCACCATTCAAACAATATTTTTTATTTCCGGAATAACATCTTCCCACTCTTTCCAAAGTTACACACTTTCCAATATTTTTTTTCCTAAAATCCTTATTCCTTCCTTATTTTCATACCATCCAAACAGCCCCCTAACATAGTACCCATTAGTTTGCGAGGCTGCATAACACACTATTATTAAATTGCAATCTTGCCATATTTGTGATGTGTTCAGAGAAATACAGTCGTGTTTGGCACCGTGACACGACACGACATAACACATCTGTGCCAATCGTATCGAACCGTGTCAAGAACTTAATATTCATTTTTTCTTAAAAATAATTAAATATATTTCAAAATTATTTAAAATTAGAAAAAAAATTGTATTAAATTTTATAAATCCGTTATATAGTTGACAAAAAATAATTTGATAATATTTCATGATGATACCATATAATAATTAGATAATGAAATACGAATTACATAATATTATTTGAAAATTTTTATTTATATATATTTCCTTTTTATATGTTTTTTTTTCCTTAAAATTTCAAATCATCCTTAATTTTTTATGATATATAATTACTTCTATATTTTTTTTTGTTAAGAAAAGTTGAATTTAAAAATAAAAAAATATAAAATTGTGTTGTGTCGTGTTGTAATCGTATTGTGTCAAATCATACCGTGTTGAAACTGTGTCGTGTTAAATCTTGTCACTTTTTAAAAAATGCTAATACAACGTAGTTTTAACACAACACCAACACATTTGTGTCATGTTGAATCCGTACATATAGTGTATCGTGTCATGGTAACACGAGTTTGTATTGTGCATATCAACACATCTAGCACGCCACAATTTATAATTCACTACCCACTATGCAGTTTTTATGCATCTAAACAACTGTTATATAATAGTGCATAAGGGTACATAAGAAGGTAAATAACTTGTACAAAGAATCTCTTCACTGTAAATTTTCAATTACACCTTTTCCATTAATTTAATTTCTCACCAAAACTTAATTTTCTCAAAGACATTTTAATCTTTTCAAATGAATATATGCATGCATAAATTACTCTTCCTTATTCAATAACTAACACCCATTATATAACACTACATAAGCACTTATACATCATTAAGTTATACTACTTCTTACTACACAATCAAATGCCCCACCCCATATTTTTCAATAGATCTGTGTCGGTAGCATCTAGGAGCTACCTAAATAGCAGACTACCGGACGGTGCTTTTCTTTCTTCTTTAAGGCTCCGTTTGGATGGCTTCTTCCCGGAATAAGGAATAACCATTTTTTACCAATAAATTTATTTCTAACCATCCAAACTCTTCACAAAAGTTATACACTTCCCAATAAATTTACCCTTTCCCAATAAATTTCTTCCCTTCTTCCTACCTTATTCTCAACGCATCCAAACAGAGCCTAAGCAAACACTCTAATTATGATTTTTGTGCAATCAGCCGGGCTATATGATTTTTGTGCTGCCTATGTAAATTCATTTTAGAAATCGGGTGTGTATGTTTTAAAATTATTACATCCATAAATATAGAATATAAACTATAAAGTAAATGAGTAAGTTTCCGCTGCCACCAGTTGTCACAAATTCATATTTTATCAATATTTATAATTTTTAAAATTCAAATCATTGATCTATATAACAAACAATGCGTTTCTATATAAGCTTTATAAAATTTGGAGTCAGTTTGATACTCAATTAAGTGATCAACAAATGAACGAATCTAGTTAATTGTGACAGATTAATTCTAATACGTTCATCATTTCGTCACTTGATCGAGATCAACAGTTTTTAAAACTTACATAGATATACATCGCTCGTTAAATTGAACAAGATCAATGGTTTGGATTTAGAATTTAAATTTTAAAATTTTTAAATATGAAAAATTATGAATATGAACTTGTGGTAACTATTTTTTGTGGCAGTAGAATCTTACTCAAAGTAAATTAATCTTTCACCAGTTACCACCATACTAGCTAGTTTAAATCGTTTTTTTTAAGACAAATTATTAAAATTGACAATTTAAAAAAAATGTCATTCTTAAATTACTAATTATTTTATGCCACTATAAAATTTTTAAAATTACTTTTATGCCATTAATTTCTTCCAAAAATTGTTAAAATTAGAGATTTGCCACTCTAGAACTTGTCATATTTTTAAGAAATATCCAATTACCATTTGTAAAACCATTCAGAGAAAACCTAACGGAATTACGGAATCGAGGAAAAAATAGATCCGCAAGCATTGATGAACCATCTTATCACACAAATTAAATATGAAAGCACAATATATATTCAATGAGTACGTAGTTCCGATGCCGAACCATGAATCTATAGTGCATGGATGCAAAGTGTTTTGATTAGAAAGGACAAAATCGAAAAGTTTTTCTATTTAGTATCTTTAAGAGTATAAAGACGAAAGATCTTGGGCTAGAAGAGTAGTCTTTATTTTATAAATCTGATTTGTATTACTTATAATTTGATTAAAACTATTCAAAGGGGTTTATATCCATGACTCTTATGATTATAGGGGGTTATATCCAAAATGAAAGATTGAAGAAGGTTAATTATATCTAAATAGAGAAAATTTGAGGGGATTATATCCAATTTTTCCTAATCTAATCTAAATGGTAAATGCTAATCCTTCTGTAAATGATAATTCTTTGCCGTCTTCTACCCTGGTATAAGCTACTTTTGATAGCTACCTTCCAATCAAACAAAAGCATATGTTCCCGTTATTCCGCCGGTTTGATTTGTACTATTGTTATTGTTTTATCTCAGGGTCTCTCGTTTTATCTTTCTAAAAATGCCTGCTTTTTAGCATTTCATGCTCTACTGTATTTGTAATAAGATTTTGTATGTTCTTAGCTTTTTTATTATTTTTTTTAATAAAAGTGGTAGAGCACTAAAAAGCTCTACTTGCTTCAAAAAAATATATATATTTTTTTTCACAATATATATGTTCAGAAACTTAGATATATATGTTGGTCTCGTCTGGTCTCGATCTAGTACTGACACCTACGATCGAGTTGATTTCAAATAATAATAATAATAATGGCCCTGTTTGTATAGTTAGGAATAAGGACTATTTTAGACTAAATAGCTATTCGGGACTAAGAAACCATCCAAACAGTCCAGGATTAAGAGCTTATTCTTAATCAGACTAAGATTAGTTAATCCGACATTTTGTTAGAATAAGAGTTGAGATTAGAAAGAAAAACTCATTATTTATTCTTTCCTCATCCAAACAAAAAGTCTTAATCTGAGATTAAACTTATTCTTAAGAATTTAGGATTAAGAATCTTAATCCTGAATAGCTAATCCTACCCTTAATCTCATACGATCCAAACAGAGCCATTAATAATAATAATAATAATAATAATAATAATAATAATAATAATAATAATAATAATAATAATAATAATAATAAATAAAGAAAGGAAATCGTCAGGGAATCTATAATCATGTACCTAATTTACATGCAAATAGCATTGCATTTTGATTTTTGTTTTCTTGCATTTGATTTTCGCAAAATATAATAAGGGGGCTGCTGTATGATTTGTGAATTTGTGATATGATAACTAGATGCTACTTGGGCAATGGTATTGTAGATGTAAGGTACCAGTGCCATTTCTATTTGAGTGCTAAAATAGCTAAAAACAATGAAAAATAACATGGTAGAAGGCTGTTCGTACTCGGTACCGCTGATCTATAGATATGGATCCAATTCAGGGTGGCAAGTTTGACCTTACGACAAAAGGAGTGCCATAGCCCATATATAAGAATATGATCTCAACTGCTTTCACCGTTATTTAGGGGAGAGAGATGTTGTGATTAGGAAAAACTAAGAATCACTGAAAATGTTTGGCTAAAACAGGAAGATGAAAGGGGAACGAAGGGATACTTTTGTAGATTTGATTTGTATTGTATAAACATTAATAAAAATTACTCATAGGTTTATATCCATGACTCTTATGATTATAGGTTGTTATATCCAAAATTAAAGATTGAAGGGATTATATCCAAAAGAAGAAGATTTGAGGGGTTATATATATCCAATTTTTAAGATTATATGTTAACGCAATTTTAAGGAAAAAAAAGTCCTTGAAATAATTGTACGCCTAGACTAAAGAAAGAAAAATAAGAGCGGTCTTTTCTTGTCCTAAACTCTAACATAATTAAATACTCATTAGTTTTGGTCAGTCAAATTCATTAAACGGTACAAAGAAAGAGGCAAAGTAGAAGGGTGTTGCTTAGCCTATACACTTATCAAGTTATCTTTCTGTCTTTCACTTTTAACAAAACTAGATCATATTGTGTTTCATCTGCGGCGATGAGGAAAACCTCTTTCTATCAACATGATGTCCACTTCACCATTATCCTCCCTCTCTCACTTCTGGCCCTGACAGTCTTCCTTATGTACACTGCTGAGTTTCATCTCCCCACCTTTTTCAGCTCATGCCGAACCTCCATTCCATCTGACAACAATATCATTAGAAGTTTGACAAAACCAGACCTTCGCATTTTGGTCGGTGTGCTAACAACAGCAGACGGCTACGAGCGACGCCAGATTATCCGCTTGGCCTACTCTCAGCAGGATGGCACCTATCATGATGCTGAAGTGGACATTCGCTTTGTTTTCTGCAGTCTCACGAAAGAAGAGCAGAGCGTGATCGTGGCGCTTGAGATCATGCAATACAATGATATCATCATCTTGAATTGCACCGAGAATATGAACAATGGGAAGACCTATACATATTTCTCTAGTGTTCCTACATTGTTCAGTGACCACCCTTATGATTATGTCATGAAATGTGATGATGATACCTACCTGAGAATCGGTAATGTACCAGAAAATTCATTTCACTCTGTTTTTTATTCTAATTGCACTCTGAGATTGAGACGTATCCTAGCTTGCTGTTATGTATTTACACATGGTTATCTTAGATAAAAGTGGTATATATTTATTAACAAATGGTTAATTTAATTTGATTGATCGAAGTTACCGTTGTTCTGCATTGCAGGTAACCTAGTAGAATCTCTAAGAAATAAATCAAGGGAGGACGTCTACTATGGGTTGGTGAACCCTTGCTTTAGAGCAGATGACATCGACTATAAGATGAATGCATCGTTCATGTCAGGGTTGGGATACCTGCTGTCATGGGACCTTGCAGAGTGGATATCCGAGTCAGAAATAGCTCGAAACAACACAGATGGGCCGGAGGACATTGTGCTCGCATCTTGGCTTAACACAGCCAAGAAGGGGCGTAATAGGTACCACAACTTCCCGGGTATCTACGATTACAAAGGAGATACGCCTGATGATTACTGTTTTAAACACGCCTTCATACCGGAAACGATAGCAGTTCACCTCCTGAAAGGGAACTTGGAATGGGCCAGAACATTGAAGTACTTCAATGCAACAAAGGGATTGAAGCCTTCTAACCTCTACCATGTACCTTCATGGCCAGGCCAACTCATTAGTGAATTTTAGCCGCAAGGAAAAACGCGTTTACGTTTGCTCCAAAAAACAAATTTTGCTTACCTTGATTATTTTCTTTCCTGCTTTCATCCGACCCATGTGTCTATTGTTGGAAATTTTAAATCATTTTGAAATTAACTTAAAAGATAATTTGTCATGATGTTTTGGGGTTAATTTTCTGTAAGAATTAATAGTTTGTCTTCTAATACTCGTATTGGAATTGGAAAGTGTAAATTATTTACATAGCTAGGTAATTATAAGAGTTGATAACATGATCATGCGTCTATATATATATATATATATATATATATAGAGAGAGAGAGAGAGAGAGAAAGAGAGAGAGAGAGAGATTGACTATTGTTCTTTGGATAGGACTGAGGGGTTCTCCTATTGACTTTTTAGCCGACGGATCTGATGAAGATTGGTGAACAGATGAGATCTCACGGCTAAAAATAAGATCGCTTGAGCCAACTCTTTAATTTTTTCCGTCCACATCTGCGTAAGTGCGTTTCCGTCTCTTACTCCCTCCGTTTCCTATCCATCTCTTTCCTCTCCCTTCTAAATTATCGCTCTCTCTGCTCTGAAAGAGAAAAACCTAGCTCGACTTCTTGCGCTTTCTCCTTCAAGATCAAGCAACAGATCGCCCAACTTCCCGTCTCTTCCCCCTCCCCCCCCCCTCTCCCCTTCCTCTTTAATTTTTTCGTTCTCATATTTTCTTCAGCAAAACAAATAGCTTTCACGAACCCTCTCTTTTTTGCCTCAATACCCCACATGAACCCACGACGATTTCTCCACTTGCGAACTCAACTGCTAAAAAGTAACATGATTATTCTCTCTTTCAATTTCTCATGCTAATGATAGGATTGGATTGACGATTGCATGTCAGGAACTCTAATTAATTAAGAAAGGTTGTTATTTTTTTTTTCCAAATATGTATGATTTTCCTTAGCGCATATCAAATTAATGTTGGATTTTTTTAATGCTTTGATGATTCTATGCTATTGTATACTTGTTCAATAATATCAATCTTAGATTAAAACATGTCATATGATGTTCGTGCATTTCAATTCAAAATGCTCCACACCAGTCTTCTTAGGTATTCCTTGCCTTTTATCCTGAGACTATGCATTCTTCTTATTCAGGAATAATATCTCATCAGGGAACTTAATTACAATCATTGCAAAATGAAACTATTTAGTACAAAATAATCTCCTAGTCTGTCCCGAGACTAGGCACCATGGTGCCGATTTCAACAGGAACAATTAACATCAGATTAAGGGTTAGCAACATGCATTTAGGTAACAAACATAACAAAGCTCCTTAATGTAGTTTGTCTATTGTCAGACCAAACAAGTGGAAAAGTGAAATTGAATAGAAAGAAATGTTTGTACAAAAAAAGGAAAAAAATCTGGTCTAAGGATTAAATAGTTGTTATATGACTATGAGGAATAAAATTCAAATTGCAAAAAAATTGAAGTAATAAGCAAATTACAAGCTTTCTGGTAAAAGACTGAAACCTACAAGTCTGAACAGAAATTAAAAAAAAAACAAAGAAAAATTAACCCTCCAACTATTAGAGAAATATTTCTACATAATGTTTGTAAATAATATTCTTGGATCCAGCTATTCATGGTACATTCTTGAACCATGCGGCCCCTCCAAGCTCACAAAACTTTACTCTTTCTGAGATTAAATCCATGATTTGATTAGGACCTCTGAGCAGCCTCGAGTTTTAGCATGAATTCATTTTGTATCTTGCTAGATGAAATCATTTTCTATCTCTTTGGACACATTCCAATAATAATATTTGTTTAAACATGAATTTAATGTCTCATCTAGAAAGGAAATAAACAGCTCAAATAAAGGATTAGTGTGAACTTTGAACTCATTCATGTGGTCAAAACTTAAATATTGGTTTTGCTTTTATCAAGTAATGCTACTTAAATATTAGTAAGACCCATGTCAGACTGTACATAGTTATTTTTGAAAACCAATTACAGCTAAACCTCACTTTCGTTAATTTCAAAAATTCCCACGGGAACCAATTCATAAGTAGCCTTAGCTACAGGGAGGCCTGAAAGTAGCCTCTCGAATTTGTAGGAAAAAAATAAGAAAATCAAAGAAAGAAGAGAAATGAGGCGCTTAACTACCTCTAGGGTTTAGATTTCACCTCAATCGATCTGGCCTGAATCTGTAAAATTGAGCAAAGCGGAGCAGGGGAGGAGTAAGGGGAGGCGAAATAATTTGTAGCGATCAAGGGACGAGAGAGTGAGAGATAAAGCAGTATTGAGGAAGTGAGGGAGGGACAATGTTGGGTTTTTCCTACCCCTCTTTTGCTGAGAGAGCAGAGAGCGATAATTTAGAAGGGAGAGGGGAGAGATGGAGAGGAAACAGAGGGAGTAAGAGACGGAAACGCAGTTACGCAGATGTGGACGGAAAAAATTAAAGAGTTGGCTTCTTCAGCGATCTCATTTTTAGCTGTCAGATCTCACCTGTTCACCAATTTTCACCAGATCCGTCGGCTAAAAAGTCAATAGGAGAGCCCCTCAGTCCTATCCAAAGGACAATAGCCAATCTCTCTATATATATACATATATAGTTAAATTTGTCATGATGTTCTATCCGCTATGACATGAGGTCGTCTGCTATCAACCCTCTATCCGCTATTTAATTGGATTTATATAAATGATTGGGTTTATATAAAAGATCCATGCGTTAATTGGAAAGAACTAGTAAGAAAAAAAAATAGAAAACAATTATAAAAAGAGAAACAATTAATGGCAATAAAAAAAATAGAGATCTTGTTTTCAAAATTTTTATACTTTATATAACGTAAGTTTCAGATGAATAAATGATTAAGAGTGATATCATCGCGAAAAAGAAAAAGGAAAACAAGAAAAAGTAGGGCAGAAAAAAAAAAACAAAGAAGGGTCAATCTGATTGTAAAACTAATTCAGAATAATTAACAGAGATGTAATCTAGGGTTTGGTCAAATTGAGACTACGAAGGGTCTATCTGATATTGAGTGATAAATTTTAAGACACTTTTTAGTCCAAGAAGTAAAGAAGTAACATTTTGAAATTTATATATATTCCTGCTATTTTTAGTAAAGTTCTAAATTTTCCTGCTAATTTGGATTTTATTGTTTGATCCATATATATATAGTATTGCTAAAATGCTATGCATAGCACGGATGACCTTCGTGCTACGGATTCGTTTTTGAATTTCATGTTTCAAACCACCGATCCAAACTATTCATTATCTTCTACATATTGAAATCTTATTAGAAACAAAATTTTACATTTTTTTTAAAATTTTTTTACTACTTTTCTCAGATTTTTGAAAATCACTGTTATTGAATTGAAGGGTCTAGAATTTATTAGATTAAGTATTTTAAAAAATCTGAGAAAATAGTAAAAAATAAAAAAAAAACGTAAAAATTGGTTTCTAATAAGATTTCAATATTTAGAAGATAATGAACGGTTTGGATTGGTTGTTTGAAGTATGAAATTCAAGAACGAATCCGTAGTATGAAGGACGTCCGTGCTATACATAACATTTTAGCAATCCTATATATATATATATAGAATTTTGCTATGGTGAGTTGCAACTCACAGGAGCTCTGGTGAGTCGCAATCCGGACCGTTCAATCCACTCCAAGATTCGTGCAGATCTGATAGCGCGATGAGTCGCTCAGCGACTAAAATCTCCGTTCTGTCTAAGCAAATCGCTCCGTTTCCTCTCTCTCTCTCTCTATTTCGTGCAGATGCTCCCTCTTTAAAACCCTAGGAAAGCTTATCTCTGCCTCCTCTCCTCTTGATCGGAGCTCCTCCCCTTCTCACCATAGCAACAGATTTGCGCAATCTCGCGCGCTCTCTCTCTCTCTCTCACTCGCAACAAAAAGAAGAATATTTTTCGCGCCTCCTCACAGTTTCTCACGCCTGGATTGGAGAGCATCGACTGGATCGGAAAAATTAGTGCACATCTCGCTTCTCCTCACGGTTCTCTCGCGCGCCTCAGTGAGAAGGTTTTTCTCTCTCCTTCTCTCTCTCCGTCTCCTCACGGTTAGCTCATCAGATTCTTTTTTTTTTTGTCGAAAATTCACAACCATTCAAATTTCATACTGCAATCTTTCTAGTTCAAGAAATTAGTTGATTTTCTGGTTCAAATTTCATACTGCAATCTTTTTTTATTTTTTATAGTGGAGAATAAATTAGCATGTGGTCTAGTAGCTCAGGTGGTAAGAGCACTTGGCTCTCTTCTAAGAGATCCAGGGTTCAAGCCCGCATGCTTGCGATAGGCTTGGCGAGCCAGCGTAAAAATTCAGCCATATATACAAGAAATGACCAGGGTCGGGGTGTCATTTCTAGCCTACCCTAACTTGTTTGGGATAAAAGGCTTAGACTTTTTTATCAGGGGTTGTATAGTTAAAATAGTTAAAATAGATCTGCCTTGCAACTATGTCGTATGTGAGGCTTTAATTGGTAGGTACCGACTTGGTACCAGTTTAGTACGACTTAATTGTGCTTGATGGTATGCCTCAAAGGCAACAGGGACCTAGTTGTGAAGTATTTATGTCACTAGGGCCTGTGTTTTGTACAGATGAATATGCACTGACACGGGTCATTACAACTCATGCTGAGGAGAACTTGAAGAGAATCAAGGAGATTTATTACAAGAGAGACATTGTCAAGCTTGAGCATGCAATTAAGAAAAGACACCAAGGGTCATTATGAAGATTTCCTCCTTGCTCTGGTTGACTCTGACGAAGAACAGGTCTCCTTTGCGGTCTCCTCTGGTAAAGGTTATTAATAATCAAATGATGCAGGACAACCCTCATGGTGTGCAACAACTATCCTAAAGAGGTGCATACATGAACTTTGGAGCATTCCAAATGTCAAACTCAAATTTGCCAAGAGGAGTGCTGTTCAAGGAGCCCATAAATTGACAAATGAAGCAAGAAAGAAGGCTATCTTCAATGTGGAGACTGACCAGGATTTATGCATAGCACCTAGTTGTTTTGGATGGTTTATATGGAGGGGAACATATAAATATTAATAAATAGGTATAGCTATCAAGTTAAATTTTTTCTTTTTATTTTTGTATAATATGTTCCCAAATTGTGTATTATAAAGGAGGCAAAATGAACAGGATGCATGTTTAATTTGTAAGGATGTGTAAAAACTTAATTTGTAAGGATGTATAATATGTTCCCAAGTCAAGCTATTTATGTTGTGATTGCATTATTTGTAATTTTTATTGGAATTTTGTTATTTGTATTTAGGATTTAGGCAGTAGTGTTGCTTTTGAAGTACTATGCTTATTAACTCTTGAATGTAACTTTGAGTACTTAATTGAGGACAGATTAAGCTTTCTTATTAACTTAAATTATATGGATATGTTAGTTAGTATATGGACATATTAACTTTGCTTGAATGTAACTTTGAAGTGCTATGCAGATTTTTGAATGTACTATGCTACTTTTTTCTTTGTTGGTACATTGGTACCATGGGTATGGTACAGGTGAAAAAATGATTGCTGAACATATGTTATATTACACAGAAGCTATAATCTGATCCACGTGATAATTTGATTCATGTTATTCAAGTTCCATGTGGATGTTATTCAAGTTTAATTAAGTACACAAATTTGGACAGAATCTATAGACTTGAATCTGTATAATTAAGCAGAGTAATATAATTAAGCAGAGTAAAAACATGACCTGTACATGGTACCAAGTTGTTTCTAATTCTGCTATAAAAGCATAGTATAAGCATCCAGAAACTCAGGAATAACAAAAATGCACAGAAAAGAGGTATAGATTCATTTGCCATGTACAAATTGCACAGAAATATAACATAGTATAAGCATCTAGAAACACAGTACAAGAACATCCATTAAATGAGGTACAGATCCATTAATAGAAATACAAAATATCTCACATAAATAACAAATTGTAAAATGTAAATAACATTTTTAAAGGTTAAGCAAATAGTACAGATCCAATAACATGAAATTAAAGTTTACAAATTATCTCCAAGCTTAGTAAATAACATGAAAAGGAGAAAGTCCATACAGTGGTACCAATTTACAAATTCACTCAATTACTCAAATAGAACATTGCTGCAATTCTTTGTATCATTCATTCACTGTATCTTTCAAAAAAGAAGAAAGTATATACATTGGTACCAATTAACTATAAAATGCAATAAACTGAATTCAATTCAATTGGGTACCAATAATAATGAAGATAATAAATCAATTTGTTACAAAATGCAATGCAATAAATAAGCAACATTCTGGAAAAACTCAATTTGGTACCAATTAACATTATGAACAGTAGAACAAAAAAAATAGTACATATTAAAATCTCTAATTTGTCACATATTAAACAGCGAAGAAACAACACGTATTCACTATTTTCAGTTCTACTGCACCAAGTATCCTCCATGAACAAAATAAAGCCATGAAGTCTCTGGATCAAAGCAAAATGTCTCTTCTCTACTCACTGCAATAAAGCCATGAACAAAATTAATTACTAAAGTACAGTGAAATTGGTAATAGTGGTGTATAAAAACACAAATTGCATCCGACCACAAAAAAAAAATGACAGAAGTTGCACATGCATTATCTAAGGCTAAACATTATAAGGTGTACTGGTGTACCACTGGTTTACCAGAACCACTGTACACCATGTACAGGGATTAGAAGGTTTGAGATCTTCAATAATTCCTACTAAGACTCTGTACCTACATATACTCCTGTAAGGTCTCTCTGAGACACAACGATGTACACTCAACCAATACAACAAAATATTCTCTCTTTCAAATGTCTTTTACGGTTTCATTAATACTTACTTTAGCCTACTCGATTGCATTTGAGGGAATCTGGAAAATACCAGTACAGTACAGAAGGGAGAATAATCTGACTCAAATCCAAAGAGAGAGAGAGAAAGAGAAGGAGAGGTAGAGAAAGAGAGAGAACCTGTGCGTTATATCGCGACTCTCCGATCGAAGGCTCCGATCCAGGCCTGAAGAGGTGCGAACAAATGTTCTTCGATCTATGGTTTCCGTTGCTCCTTTGAAGATAGTGAGAGAGAGAGAGAGAGAGAGACAGAGACAGAGACGAAGTAAAAGAGAAACAAAGGATCGAAGGAGAGGAGCTCCGATCAACTCTCCGATTGGCTTGCTTTCTAGGGTTTTAAAGAGGAGGCGAAATTTGTTTTGTTTCGATGTAGAGGAGGAGCAGATCTGCGAAATAAAGAGCGAGAGAGGAAACGGAGAATTTTCGCAGACGGAACGGAATTTTTAGTCGCTCAGCGACTCATCGAGCGATCCGATTTGCACGAATCATGGAACGGTTTATACGGCCTGGATTGCGACTCACCAAGGCCCCTGTGAGTTGCAACTCACCATAGCAAAATTCTATATATATATATATATATATATAGTTTAGCTACGGTGAAATGCATCACAAAAAGTCCTCAGTGAGTCGCGATCAAAATTCCTAAATTTAGTTTAAAATGACCGATCCAAACCGTCTAATATGATCTCCTTATTGAAATTTCTATGTACACCAAATTTTATATTTTTTTCAAAATTTTTAAGTATTTTTTTGAGATTCTAAAAAATTGTTATTTTTTAACGATTCAAAACTAATTAGATTAACAATTTTCTAAAACTAAAAAATAAATACTTAAAAATTTCGAAAAAATATAAAATTTGGTCTGCATGGAGATTTCAATAAGGAGATCGTATTGAACGGTTTAGATCGGTCATTTTGAACCAGATCTATGAGTTTTAAGCACGACTCACGGAGGAATTTTTGTGATGCATCTCACCGTAGCTAAACTATATATATATATATATATATAGATTGGCTAAAGTATACTCCAGCATACGGATCAAACCCGTATGTTAGAGTCGTTTCTCAAAATCTAAAATTCAAACAGTCGATCCAAACCGTTCAAGTTGTTCTCCACGTAAAAATATCCTTCAAGACCAAATTTTACATTTTTTCGAATATTTTTGCAATATATTATGCTATTTTCAAATTGAATGGTCAGAAATACTCCTTTACAACTCCTTTATAGTGTTTTTCTAAAATAGCATATTATATAGTAAAAAAATTCGAAAAAATATAAATTTTGGTTTACTAGGAGATTTCAATATGAAGAACAATTTGAAAGGTTCGGATCGACTGTATGCATTTTAGATTTTTGAGAAACGACTCCAGCATACGGACTATCTATTTGCTGGAGTATACTTTAGCCAATATATATATATATATATATATAGAGAGAGAGAGAGAGAGAGAGAGAAATGCTATGGTGCATCGCGATGTATTAAGGCTTTTGTACATCACGACCATATTTGCCGATAGTTTTACAAATTGAAAATCTAACTAAACAAATTCAATCTATATATTGAAATCTCATTACAAACCAAATTTTATATTTTTTAGAATTTTTTTACTATTTTTTCCGATTTTTTTAAAACCTGCCATTTTTAGAAATTCTTTATTATTATTGGTTTCTAAAAAAGGAAAGTTTTAGAAAATTCGAAAAAAATAGTAAAAAATTAAAAAAATATATAAAATTTGGTTTGTAATAATATTTCAATATGTAGATTAGATTAGTTTAATTAGATTTGTCAATTTATAAAACGGTTGACGGATAATGATCGCAATGTACAAAAGGCTCAATACATCGCGATGCACCATAGCATATATATATATATATATAGAGGATTGCTAAAATGCTATGCATAGCACGGATGGCCTTCGTGCTACGGATTCGTTCTTGCATTTCATGTTTCAAACAACCGATCCAAATCGTTCATTATTTTCTTCATGTTAAAATCTCATTAGAAACCAAATTTTACATTTTTTTAAAATTTTTTTACTATTTTTCTCAGATTTTTTAAAATACTTAATCTAATAAATGTTGGACCCTTCAATAACAGTGATTTTCAAAAATCTGAAAAAAATAGTAAAAAAATTTAAAAAAATGTAAAATTTGGTTTCTAATAAGATTTCAATATGTAGAAGATAATGAACGGTTTGGATCGGTTGTTTGAAGCATGAAATGCAAGAACAAATTCGTAGCACGAAGGCCATCCGTGCTATGCATAGCATTTTAGCAATCCTATATATATATATATATATATATATATATATATATATATATATATATATATATATATATATATATATATATATATATATATATATATATATATATATAGAGTTTTGCTATGGTGAGTCGCGACTCACAGGCCCTCTGGTGAGTCGCGATCCAGACCGTCTGATTCTTTTAATGGACGGGGGAGATTTAGGCGCTGAGCTACTCCTTTGGTTTAATGTTTTCCGTTAGCACTGCTCCGTCTCCCTCTTTTCTATTTACATCCACAGTAGCGCTTTCCCTGGAAAAAAAAAACGAGAGCTACATCGCAAAATTGAAGAAGGCTCGACCTCCTCTCTCAACCATACTTCTCCTCGACGGGAAGACGCGGCAAGGCATCTCCTTCTCTGATCGTCTCTCTCTCAAGTCTCAACTATCTCCGTCTTCCTCTTTCTCGGGCTTCCTACCTAGAATAACTAACCACTCTTCTAGATTTGAATTTATGGGTTTGATTTCGAATTTCTGGGTACTGACAAATTAGATTTGTCTTTGCTTTCTTATAATGTAATTATTTTTCAAATTGAAGAGAGCTCGACCTCTTTTCTCACGGTAGATCTAATAAGTTGGATTTCCATTCAATTTATGATGAATTTGTGCATTTTTAAGCCATTAAAACCCTTCAATTTCTGTCTTCTAACATGTAATTTTGAGTCATCTATTTTACCATCCTGTAAAATCAATGTATTTGAGATATATTTGGCATATGATTGAGGTAATTTGTGTCATCGTGTTTCCTCTAATTAGTTGGTTCAATTCCTTACAATTAGCAATTATTTCTCTTTCTATGAATTGGCCTAATTAGACCTGATTCTGGACATATTTGTATGATAGACTAGGCCGCTTTTTGGTTAAATTCTGAATATGCCTTGTCTTTTCTGGTTGGTTAAAATCTGAACCTATTACAATGTTTTTGGTAAAAATTTGAACCTTTCTTGTTCCAGTAGGATATGCCTTGCGCCCTTGCCTTAACAGTTTGATTGAATCAATACGCATGGTCTACAACATAAATTGGGCATACAAATTGTGTACTTAATCTGAGAATGAATGTACTTAATTGTGTAGTATGATTGAATGTAATCATTATATATTTTCCATGAATCCAGAATGAGTACACAGTAGTGGTGCCGAAATCTTTGACTAATCTGGCCAATATCGCTAGGAGGCAGGAGATGCAATACCAAGGGAGACTACATATGGTACTCTAGCAGCTGGGAAAGATTTAGAAGCAAATCGATGATAGATTTTTCCAAAGAGTACAGCAAGATCCACCGCGATGGTTTCAGTTTGATGGAACACACCTGAGTGTCTTTGAGTATGACTACTATAGGACTTTGTAATTTTTATTTTTATTTTAAATATTTATTATGGTTGTATGGTTTGTTCGGTAGTTTTGATGGTACTTTTTTCTAAGTTTTTAATGTTAGACAGTGGTTTTTAGGTTAGTTGAAATACGATAGTCAGGCACCAGGTTTAGCTTTGAATTTACTGGCAAATTGTAACTGAACTTCTTTTTAATGAATTTTGCCTACTGGCTTTATAAAAAAAAAACATATATAAAAAAAAGCTGGGAGTCTGACACAATACGTGCCTTCAAGTGTTCAATTATAAATCTGATAAAATGCAAAGAAATCGAGGTTGTATGTACCGGTGGTTTTATCGATTGACGTTTATTGCCATACTCATGTACTGGAGGTTTTATCGATTGAAGTTGTTAAAGTTTGCTTCCTCTGGATCATTTGCTTCCTTTACAGAGATTCATTTTTTTTAGTGGAGTTACAGCATTTTCAGATAAAGCCTACAAAATAAATAATAAAATAGATAAAGGGAGTTCCTACAGAATAGATATTAAATAATAATAAATAGACAAAGCATGAATAGATAAAACCTGGAAGGCCGGTACAGTCATATCAACAAGTTGGCGGTGGCATCAACTTGTTGAATATTTACAGAACAACAAACCAAACCTTAATTTCTACACAAGTGAAAAAACACACTTTTGGTCCTTCACTCATTTTAATAGGTGCTTGTGCTTACAAGTCAATTTCAAGCTGTACCATGTACCATGTCTAAACTGAAACCGATCTTTTCAAAAGTTTCTATTTTGATAAAATAGAAATTGTAATAAAATAGATAGGCACACCATATCTGATTACAGAGATATCAAAATAGAAATTGTAATAAACAAAATAGACTTGTAATAATTTTTGACAAATATATTAAACAAAATATAACCAAATTTGATAAACCAAATCTCTAATAAAAAAATACAGCATCTATTGCCAGTAGCTACACACACTGAAGATCATATAAAAAAACATCACACAAGCATACAACAATTAAAAGCACTGAGATCCAGTAACACACATTGTCCAGTACTTAATACAAATTTCAGAAAGTCTCTTCTTCATCACCATACTTCTTCCAGCCATCGATTTGCTCAATTTCTTCTTTTTTTCTTTTGTTTTCCATAATCTTCTAGTTTCTAATGTAAGAAAAATAAAAAGACAGAAATGGTTATCCTAATAGAAACTTTCAACATATTTCATATTTCATAAAAAATAATTAATGATGTTGACTTTACCTTTTGGCATAGAAAGGCTGACACGCATTGTATACTCCTGTTCCAGTCGTAAACCAATTTAAAAGCACACATCACATTAAAGTATAAATTAGTACAGATCTAACATGATGTATAATAAATATTGATGTTGGACATTATCCCAATCTCACAGTTCCAATAAAGCAACCTGTTGAGTCACAATCAATTCATACTACCTATCTCACTTAAAACCAATTATTCTACCAAACAAAAATTACATTCGTAACTGAAAATGAAATTATAAAACCAATTATTCTACCAAAAAAAAATTACATTCGTTCCAATAAATAACTCCCTTACCAGAAGAATTTGCACCTACACCAATAATTCGACCTGGCATTAGCCTCTTGTACTCGTGAGGAGTTGAGGAAAGCTACAAGGGGACAACCGTATCCTGTCGGGACATCAAACCTCTCTGCATAACCCACCACTATGTCGGCCCCAATCTCACGGGGTGGCTTGAGCACCGTCATCGCCAACA
This sequence comes from Rhynchospora pubera, assembly GCA_028095005.1. Taxonomy (NCBI): domain Eukaryota; kingdom Viridiplantae; phylum Streptophyta; class Magnoliopsida; order Poales; family Cyperaceae; genus Rhynchospora; species Rhynchospora pubera. The sequence goes on from CM051461.1 coordinate 26,315,517, forward strand.
AATCAGTCGACATCACCACCTTCAGTAAAATAAGGCTAAATAAATAAGTTTTTAATCAAGTTGATTTGCTCATGTTAACGCCATGGGCATGTTTTGGACAAAAAGGTTGTAATTTTTATTTTCCAAAAGGGCCCAAATATATTTGCACAAACCAATTTCTCTAAATTGATTAATGATTTTGCTACTAATCATTCAAATGTTGCCGAACACATATTTTAAACTAATTGAAAATGCGACTTGCGACCATATTTTGAAATAAAAGTAACTAGGGCTTACTCTTAGTACACAATTCATAATTAGTCTCAGCAATCTAACTCGTCAATTAGGACTTTTAAGTTTTAACTAATGAACATTGTTGGTCTAAGAGAGAGAGAAAGGATTCTGGAAGGTGAATTAGGGTCTAAGAAATATTACCACTCCTACCAATTATTCCTCGCCTTCACATGGAATGGAGAAGGTCGGCCGAGCTTTCTTTAGTGCTTCACGTGTGTGACTTCGTTCGTGAGAGATGTACGCAGCGGGAGAGACACGAAGCAAGAGGGATGGGTACGTCACCAGCACTCCACGAGTTTAAGCAGCTCCATCAATCTAGGGTTTCGGCTAGGTTTTTCTATCGGCGGGGAAGGAGAGAGAGACATTCTGACCCCTCTCACGCTGGGTCGAAGAGAAAGGAAACGGAGAAATAAAAAAACTAACGGAGAAGAGAAGACTAAAATCGCTGAATCAGCGACATAATCTGGACCCTCAGATTTTCGATCGAACGACTAATAAACTTCAACACACAGACCTCTTATGTGCTGAAGTCTAATTTAGCCTATCTCTCTCTCTCTCTCTCTCTCTCTCTCTCTCTCTCTCTATATATATATATATATATAGAGTTTTGCTATGGTGAGTTGCAACTCACCAAAGCGTCCATGAGTCGCGCTCAAAATTTCGAACTTTAGTTCAAAATGACCGATCCAAACCGTCTAATACGATTTCCCTATTGAAATCTCAATGCAGACCAAATTTTATATTTTTTCAAAATTTTTAAGTATTTATTTCGGATTTTTAAAAACTGCTGTTTTTGAACGGTTGAACTAATTAGATTAATGATTTTCTAAAATTTCAAACAAATACTTAAAAATTTTCAAAAAACTGCTGTGTGAGATCAAAAGAGGCTGACTGGGTGAACTTGATCGAGTCAGGTGGTTTGTTGCGCCCATGGTTCATGCACTTGTCAACCTACGATTGACACATCCATGCTTTACTTTCTCAATTCTCACAGGTCGCTTGCGCGTGACTGCGTCAGTAGTTTCACTGTTTTGGGTTCACCTCACGTTGGTTGTTGGATTTTAAACTGCAGAGGATCAACAAGGTGCGGAAGAGGGTTGAATCTGGATCCATAAAATCAATGAAATCGAGATGCTCTATTACGTTTTTAATCAAGTGTTGAGCAAGAAAATTGCTCAGGAAAATTAATTAATTATATATGTGTATAATTTTTATGAAAGTTTGAATCAAGTTTCTAAAGACACGTCTCTGTTTTGTTTGAAAAGAAGTGGTCTATGAATTATTTAAATTCGTTTTATTGCTTTTGAATCCTTAATTTTTTTTTACAACTTATATGCAACTCTTTGACATTTGGAATACTTTTTAAATTTTGGATGTCTATACCCTTTAAATTTTGGATGTCTTTCATTATGCAAGGCCTAGCTAGCTAGATGGATCTTGTATCAATGTGGTTCAATTTCAAAATAAGTTGGTCATTAAAATGACAATTTCAAATCAATAATATAGTTTTATCATATTTGGTTACTAATAATACCATTGTAAAAATTTTATCAAATTTAATGCTCATGTTATCTAAATAATGAATTCTAGACTGATGTCATTAATAATAGTTTGTAAGATAAAATTGATTCTTAATAATAGTTTGGAGATGACTTTCAAATTATTCCTGGCAAGTCAACTGCATTATATATTTTAATTACTATCAAAAGAGATTTAAACATTCTTTAGATGTCCTTACTCCCTAGCATGTGCAGATTTTCGCAATAAAATTTATCTTGTTATTATAATTGCAAGTAGACAAAAGAGATGAAGAGAGATAATTAAAACCTCGATTAGTACTGCGTTCTTGATTTGCTAGCTTCATGGATCATTAATAAATCATGCTTACTTTAGAAGTCATTGTTAAATATGACATTTGAGCTGGAAAACTAATACATCGATCAATGGGATCGATATTATTCTTTAATTTTAGACAAACTTGACAGTGGCGTACGTGATATTGTTCTTTAATTGCTAGTACGTAAGGAAATGAAAAGAGATAAATTAAACCTTGTTTACTGCGCTCTTGAATTTGCCAACTTGCATGGACTCCTCTAATTGAGACGATCATGCATTAATATCGCCATTAATACCATTGTAAGGTTCAAAATATAATAAAATAATGATTCATTTTTTTAAAATTATAGTCGGTGATAGAGTAGCGGTGAAAACAGCGGCCATTTTAACTGTTCTTTCATTTCATTTTGTTCAAAGCGAAATGAAATGGTTAAAAATTTTGGTTGCATTTTAAAAACGAAACGGTTAACGAAAGTTTGAAACGGTTTCGTCCATGTACATTTTGGTGGTATTTTCATGATTATGATCGTTTTGTCTAAAACGAAACGGTTAACGCAATTGACAGATAATTTCGTGTCCAAAACAAAACGGTTAATGCAACTGACCAATTTCGTGGTCGTTTTAGACATTATACACCCCTATGATAGTTGATAGAGTGATCAGACCTCCAACAAGACCGACATCATCTCAATATAGGCACTACAACAACCATGAGCTATAGATAGACTTTATTCTCTTCCAACATGCTAGAAAAACTCTATCTAAAATTTTTTGCAAGACTTACAATTGTCATGCACAACTTGGTGTTGCTATGGTCTATTGCATGACTTATTTAGTGTGTTGGTAAAGGTTAAAAATAGTCTTCCAAAATAGATTTTTTACTACACTTATTTATTTCAACAATAGCATGATAAAAAAAGTCTATCAAAGATAATTTCGCTGCTACACCTTTTATTTAAACAATTGCATGACGAAAAAAGTCTATCAAAGACAAATCCGTTGCTACACCTTTTATTTAAACAATTGCATGATAAAATAATCTTCCAAGACTAATTCGTTGCTACACATTTGCTATATGATTAGCATGATCAAATAATCTTGCTATTTATTTTTTATTCTATAATTAAATTATAATAAATTAATTAAGTAAATATTGACATTTCTTACAATATTAATAATCAAACACGTATTAATAAATACTATTACTATTATACACGTAATACAAAGAGTCATATTATTGCAACCTTTATGAATTTATTAATGATTAAAATCAATTTATAATAAACACAAACGTGATGTTAAGTCATTTGCAGCAGATACCATAATAATTAAACTAAAGAAAGTACAATAATCCATACCTTAAAATGCAAAAAAAAAAAATCTTAAAAACTATTAGTCCTTCAAAGTTGATGCGTCTCTTCAACTTAAACAATTGTGCCTTCGACATCCGATCTGACCCAACTTTGATTTTCTAAAAAAGATACATGGTACGGCTCATGTTCAACCCCTTCTAGCGTATCTTCATTCCTCGTGATGGATCTTGTATATAGAATACTTGATTTGCTTGTGATGCAAAGATAAAGGGTTCGTCCTCAAACTTATCACCTGAATGTATCAAATGTGAGAAGTTAATTGATGTAACACCATAATCATCTTTTTTAATCACTCTACCTTGCCTGACATCACTCTAACTTGTCTGTATCCCTTGGACATTCATTTCTACCACCTCTGTTTGAGGTCTCACCCATACCTTTGCCATGTAAATTCAAATTAGAATACCCTTCTAACATCCCATTGCATACTAAGTGACCGCGCACAATATTTCGATCATGAAGAGAAATATTGACACATACCACACATGGACAAAATATCTTACCATCGTAGACGGTTGAGGAAGAGGCAAAAGAAGAATCAAGAAACATCCTAACACCATCTGAGTATCGAGTACTGCCTCTTGGATATTATAACAGTTCTTTGGACAAATTCAAATCCATAAAATCTCTGTAATAGAAAGTGTTTTTTAAGATATATCATATGTACTAATACTTAATTAAATGTGATCAATAGAGAAAGAGAAGCGTACCACTGACCAATTAGAAGAGAGACGAAGTTGGGAGACAACCCCATGAGTTGATTTTCAAACCTGCAAGGTATTTACAGACAACCCCATGAGTTGCAATCTCCTTAGTGCCTCTAACAGCAATTGGTACTGACAATTAATAATCAAGCATAGTTTATTTGACTGTTGACTAATTATGTGTCGTATTTAACAGTACAATGTATGGGCATCTATAATTTAAACGAGAAATAAATAAATGTTAGTGTGCTTGACTAATAATGAGCTAAGGTCATCATGTACAAGTGGGTAACGAGATAGGATGATGAAGGCTAATTAGTGAATTAGTAAACTAGTATTCGCTAATCAAAATAATTTACACTAAAAGTGAATCGATATTGAATAATCAGCTATTCAAAAGGGCATTAGCAATCCAATTGTCTAATAGGAGTATAGGACTGAGGGAGTGAGAGACCAGTGCATCGATAAAAGAACTTTTAAAAAAAAAATTACAGGGATAACCAACACGTTAGAATGCCCTAAGTCCCAAAATTCAATTTGATATAACTAATAACCCAAATCCCAAAATCGAAAAACTAGCAGAACCTAACTTTTTAAGTGAAAACAAGGAATTGTTTGTCAAGTGAGGTCCCTGACTCTCTCTAAATCAGAACTCAAATCAAACATACATTAATCACTATTTGAAACAATCTAAACATTTGAAAGCTTAAATACAATTGTTTGTACCTTGCACTTGTAAATTGGAATAAAGAAACTTACTGAATATTTGTTAAAAGGGCTATATACAAGCCATATCTCAATATTAAAACGAGAGAAAACCTGAGGTATTTCACAATTGAAAACCATCAGTGCACTCCTCACTGGTGGTGCTTAATGCCTGCACAAGTAAAAAAAAATAAATTAGCAAAAAATGGAATAAAAAAGGCAAAACCTATACGATCACAAAACATGAAACAAAGAGAAGCAGCCGTTACAGAGATCCATGATATGGTTCCAGCATATAGCACAATTGTCCACCATAATATCTACAAATAAGTACATCGAATTAGTGATCGTATTAATTGCATAATAGGATCAAAAAACAAATAATGTATTTTAGAAATTTACATTACTCAAGGAGGGATTGGTGAAGCATGAATTCTAGGGTTTGAGGTAGAGAAAGAAAGAGGGGAAATCAGATCAAGTTTGTGAAAGGTGAAGAGAAAGAGGTCTGTGAGGGAGGGGCTATCGACGGAGCACCGCTGGCTCGATGTGATGCCGGCGGCTCAAGGCAGAGGAGGTCTAAGTGAGAGTGGGAACTGGGAACAAGAGAGACCAAGTAGGGGGGGCAGAGAGAGAGCGGGAGAGAGGAGGAGGAGGAGGACTGGCGGCCGGAATGGGCAGACCTGCTGGCAACCGGTGCGGAGCAGTGGGAAGAGCGATAAACTTACCTTGACGGGAGAGAAGTAGGGAACCCTAGAGAAAAAAAAAGCAATTAGCATAATATAAGCAGGCCATACTAAATTCTACAGAGGGAAGAAATATATAATTCTACCATTTGCAATTAACAAGTTAATCTTGTATTTTTTTAAAATTTTACATGATACAATCATTTAGGAAGTATATCTAGAATATTTGGAGGCAATAAATTTCCATCTAGCGCCTAAAAAATATTATTGCTTCACATTATTTCCTTAATCATACTTAAATTATGTTATTAAAAAAAATCATACTTAAATTATAAGTGTAAAATTTTATTGATGTTAATTGTGGTTTTTTGGGAAGAATCATTTTTTTAAACTGATATATAATTTCTAGGTGTTATTGAAGTTACATGAATCCAATATGGAAATGTAATTTTGTATTGCGCGGCTGATATTATGGTAAAATGAGCTTGTATTGTACCATTACAACTACATTATTATTATTATTATTATTATTATTATTATTATTATTATTATTATTATTATTATTATTATTATTATTATTATTATTATTATTATTATTATTATTATTATTATTATTATTGTTATTATTATTATTATTAAAGTGATGCTATAGTCAAACGTGTTTGACACTTGAGCCCGTTAAACGCGATTGAATCTCAATTTCTAAAATTACAATGGCCAATCCGAACCGCTAAATTTGTTCCTCATAATAAAATCTACTTATATACTAAGTTTTATATTTTTCAAAAATTATTTTTATTTTTTTTCGAATTTTAGGAAATCGTTAATATAATTATTATTAAAATATATAATTTGGCCTCAAATAGATATTGATATGGAGATTATAATGAGCGGTTCGTGTTGGCCATTTGAAATCTTGATAGTTGAGACTTGAATCATATTTGAGGTAAAACATTTTTTACTCTATTATTATTATTATTATTATTATTATTATTATTATTATTATTATTATTATTACATGAATTCTTTAAGTCCATCCCAAAAATTTCTTTGAAGATTAAGAAAAGTGTCGAGCTGAATTCTTCTCAAACACCAAATTGAATCTAACATACGCATTGCTAATCCTTTATGAGCCAAAGCATTCAAAGAGTAGCCCAAAAATAATAAGAGGATTGTCAAAATACAATGCATTGTGCAGATGTATCTTGTACAACACATGTGTGTCCCGAATTGCATGAATCAAACAATCAAATCGAATTGTCTATTCTATTTTCCATATTGAAATCTTGTTGGAAGCGCCTTATTACGACTATAAGTGAATACGTTCTCTTTAAAAGAGGAGAATTTCAATGTCACAACTTATCTATTTTATTAATATTTAGAAATTTAAAATTCAAATTCGAATTCAAATGTTAAACTTGTTCAATTTAATAAGCGGTGCATTTCTATATATATTTTTTATAAATTTTGAAATTTATTTACCATTTGATCAAGAGACTAAAAATAAATGAATACTGTTAACTATAATAAATTAATTCTAATTTCTAACACATTCATTTTTTCCTCGTGATCGAGTATAGAATGACACCAATTTACAAAAGTCATATGAAAATGCTTCTCTTATTAAATTTCACAATTTTGAAATATTATTGAAATTGACAAGTTTTATCATTTGTAGATCATCATTGTTATCTTACTAGAGTTAAATGTAATAGTATCAGTATCATGATTATCATCATCATCATCATTAGTAGATCAACCTTGTTATTCATAATATTATGGTTGGTGAACTTTTGTCATAAGATATATTGGTGTAGTTTATGTCAATGAGAAATACCATTAGTTTCCAAGTTAATTTTTATTTAAGCGATTTTATTAAAGAGAAGGAAATAATTTTTCAAGCAAATAGTTTTCTTTAATTGTCCAAATGGAAAATTTTATACAGTATCATTTGTAAGAATTTTTTTAAAATATTATATTCTATATTATAAAAACTATGAAATGCAACAATATTACGTGGGCACCAACCGTCATTGGCTTAAACAAAATAGGAAACAAAATCTCTACCAATATTTTTGGCAGAAAGAAAAAAAATTTTATCGACCAAATATTTTTGCAAGAAAAAAAAAACAAAAAATCTACCAAATATTTAAGGCGCCACTGCCTATGAAATTAATTTTTGGAGGACAATTAAGAACCAACACCAATTCGAATATGATAACACAAATAATTTTACATTTCTGGCTATTTAATGATGAAGGTAAATGAAAGAAAAAATCTTGCAGTGAAAAAATTATCAAAAAATGATAGAAACATGGAGATATTTTCTTTTTTAAATTTTAAAACAAACAAAATAATATGTATTAAAGATTCAAGGATATAACATGGGTACTAAGGGAAAGACATATAAATAAAAGCATATTTTCAATCGGTGAGAAATAAATATGTGTTGAGCTGTCAAAATGAGGGGGGAAAATTAGTAAAATCAATTTTGGCGCTGTCAAAAACGAGGGAAAGAAGATTATCAATTTTACATTGGCGCCACTTTATCAAAATTTTGTCGAAAACTTAAATTAGTATTAAATATAGTAATATTTCTTGCATGACAAATAAAAAGTCTTCCAATTGCACAATTTAAATTACATTCGTGCTACACTATGAAATTGTCTAGCAGAATTATCTTCCAATAACACAAAATATGAAGCTAATGAAAAAGTCATGCAGTGAAAGTCTATCTATATCCCGGGTTTCTTGTAGTGAGGAGAAGAAATCACATTAAATTTCATCTCATCTCATGATATTCAACTAAAACACGAGTGCTGGAGATAGGGGGGTCATAGGGCCACAGATGATGTCACGGGAGACAGTTGTTACCGGCCTCTGACACAACGACATCAGTAGGAGATTCCATTTGATGTCTATATATATATAACCAAAAGAAATGGGGTGGCCGCTTATTTAATTTTAGCGTTTTGTGGGGTGTTTGGTTGTGACGCAGAGAGTGCATAACTTAAATTGTATATCTTTAAGTCACTAAACACATCTTGCAACTTATTCAATCAAAATAGGTGTCATAAGTTAATTTCATGGACCCCACATAAATAAATAAATAGATAAATAATTTTTCAAACCACCATGACAGAAAAATTATTTTAATAATATCATTATGTTCTAATTATAATTATCCTAATATTATACATTAAGTTTATTTTGAATAATTCGAATTATTATTATAATATTTTTATTATCATTAATTTTGTGATTACTACTTAATAATAACAATGATAATTAATTTTATATTACTATATTATTTATTATTTTATTTATTAAAAATTAATTTTTATTATATTAATAAATTTAATTATCAATTAAAAATTTAAATTCATTGATATTTATGAAAAAGTAGAAATTAAAATTTTGTATTTTAAAATATTACCTCCCTATTAAAAATATTTATAAAAATTATAATAATAATAATAATATTTTTAATAATAATTATAATAATATCATAATAATAATTAAATAATACCTTATGCCCTCATAAGTTAGGGGGTTGCTAGTGTCAAACATATAGGACACGTACACTTGTCCAACGCGATGAAATTTTAATTTTTAAAATTGAAATGGTCGATCCAAACCGCACAAATTGTTCTGTGTTATAAAATCTTCATGGAGACCAAATTTTATATTTTTTCAAATTTTTTTTACTATTTTTTTGGAATTTTTCAATATGCTCAATCTAAAACGTTCTGAACCCTTCAATTTTGAAAATTCGAAAAAAATAGTTAGAAAATATGAAAAAATATAAAATTTGATTATCAAAGATATTTTAATATAGAGATCATATTGAGCGGTTTGGATCGACCGTTTGAAATTTTAATGTGCTACGTTTGGATCGTATTTGACGTCCTATATGTTTGATTCTAGCATTACTCCATAAGTTATTGATCCATCTATTTCACAAACCAAACACTAATTTGACATAAAAACTTATGCAACCATAAGTTATGCCTCCATTTATGTCATAATCAGACGCCTCCTTTAGCTTTATATGCATCATATGAAATATTTGAATGTATGACAAAAAGTTACAAAATATTAAAATTCTCAACTTGTTTTGGGCATAAGGAATCAAAATCCGGAAGTTAGATCTGTGAATTATGTTGACCTTTTGAGTTCAATACATTTTGACGCCGAAATTTTAAGGAAGGCGCGCATTATATATAAAATACGGTTGTAACGGAACCTTCAGCTCGAGGCGCGATGTCTTCGACAATTGGCAATAGAAACAATAGCTGTTTCCTCTCTCCAAATTCCAATGTTCTGGAGGAGGTCAAACAAGATAAATTGTAGATTAAAAAAAAATAATAAAAAGAGGCTGTCAAACAGAATGATTTTTTTCAGGTTTGGGGATTGCTGTGCACCATCCATATATTCACTGAAAGATATTTAAATTGGTTTATCTTAGAATAATGACACTAATAAATGGGAATTTAATGAGCACGCGTTGAATTGACCCAGCCCATCTTCAGTCCGCTAATTCTCAATTCAATCAAAATACAAAATGGATAAGCATTAATTTGTTTTTATTTTTTATTTTCCAAAAGTCTTGACAGTCATTAATTAGCGTCATGCAAGTTACAACGTGAGTTACTGCAGCATATTTTTGAAATTATAGATTGTTTTGTTTAATGATCCCACATTAGTCCCAATAAAATCATAATATATAATGTATACAGCTTTGGGTTTCATTTTAAATAAAATAATAATCACTTTATAAATAAATTAATAAATAAATTTTAGCCTAACTAGAATAAGTTATCATAATAAAAGTAGTTCGATTTATATATTTGATTATTCAATGGAAGAAATATTTTTATTGATCTCCTTTCGTTGAGTTGTGGATTCAATACAACTCTCCTCCGTATCGAAGGACAGACTGAAATCCTCTGTAGAGGTCTCCAGCTTACCATATTTAATAATTTTAAAATTTAAATGTTAAATCTAAACCGTTGATCTTGTTCAATTTTATCGGCGATGCGTTTTCATATAAATTTTATAGGTTTTGGAGTTGATTTGATACTTGATTAAGTGACGAAATTATGAATGTATTAGATTTAATCAGTGAAAGTTAACCAGATTCGTTCATTTGTTGATCACTTGATGTAATATTAAATCAACTCCAAAATTTATAAAATTTATATAAAAATACATCGTCCGTAAAATTAAACAAGATCAACAATTTGAATTTAGTACTTGAATTTTAAAATTATTAAATATTACGAAAATTGGGTACGGCGATTTCAGTCCATCGAAGGGCTCGGTAAAATACCAAATTAGAAGCAAAACAAATGGCCCAATTAAAAAATTTTAACATAAATCAGTATTCACGTACCTATCAAAAGTATCAGATTTATTTATTTTAAAATAAATTGAAGGTCTAAGTCACCTAACTTATTTTTAAATTAAATATTTATGGAAATTTCCCAGTCGGATTTTGAACCTGCAACCTTTCACTCATAAAGTATATTTATAAATAAATTAGACCAAAATTTAAAGTTAGTTTATCATATATGTTTGAACCATTGATTATTTAAATCTGATTTAATTGATGACCAGATGTACATCATCATATAAGTTTACCGACTTTTCGTTTTAAATAAAAATTATATAGTCAAGAACTACATTATCGATCTTCTTTCTAATGAATTATTAGAAATAGATAGTAGAGTAAGTAAAGTAATATCTGAGAAATAAAAGACAAGTCTAGTTACAAAAATTATTTGATATGTTAATCAATATTATTTTCTATTTGAGACCAAATATCTATTTTGTTTAACATTTTTTTTAATAGAGCATATTATTTGCCATATCACTCTACTTTTACTATCGTTAAAATTCTTTATTGATTATCGGTTAAGAAAAGAATAATAATACATGTTTTTTCAAATGCAAATTTATCCATAAATTGAATGAACTTAATTATTAAGTATATATTATATGTAGGGTGCATAACGATCACAAAACTAAACTCTTGGGTTAACTATTTCGTTTATTTCATGCAACAAAATTTATTTGTGGTAACCCTTTTGGTTCAAAAAACGATCAAATTAACTATTTCGTTTATTCCATTTTTTTTCTATTTTACTTGTAACTGTGTTCGATTCATTACTTTAACAATAAATTTTTATACCTATTTTGCTATTTTGCATGCATAACCGCCGGTTCGATATTGCAGTATTCTTGATTAATCAAAATTTGTTCATTAATATGTAGAAAATACATAAAAAATACATAAAAAATGATATAAATGGTTAAACGAAAATAAACAAAACGAAAGAGGATAGTTTTGTTTAATAAATAAAACATAAAATAGTTTCGTTACATATGGACGAAATGAAACGATCAACTGTTGAAATGGAGTTGCGTTTGCACCCCAAATTATATGAGTTGTGGGCTTTCGTATTTCGCTCAATTGGATCCAAGAATCAAAGATCAATTGAACACACCCATAATTAAAAGTTTTCATAAGATGGAATTATACCGAAAAAATTATTAATGACGTTACTGTTCATATTAATTATTTTAATAACTCTTAAAAATTAAAATTTTTAATAATAACGTTGTAGTATCGTCAATCGGAATGACGAAAAAAAAAACTGCTTGGATCGGCATTCCAGTTACCGATCCAAGGCAAAATATCACAAATTTGGGCCAAAAGGTGACCACTACCACTACCACTTGTCTGCCAATCCACAAATGTACATTTGAGTGATTTTAATTAAAGAATTCTATTGTTTAATAAGTTGGTCTTTTGATTATGAATTATAAATAATTTGTGCATTTTTTTATTGAGGTTGATCTTATATATGCGAGTACCAATTTTTATAATAAAAAGCATTTATAGATATCGATCATTGCCTAATCATCATGTTCTAACCATTTTTACTTTAGAGATGGCTAGTTTACAGTTTAAAACCCAAACATGCGATATGTGATCTGAGTTCTTTAATTTTCAGTGATCGATCAATCTGAATATACGGTAGAAGTTTACCGTTTTTAATTAGAAGCCGTGACTGTATTGACTTTTAATTAACAAATCTATAGAAAAAAGAAATTTATCCTCTCATATGACATGCGATCTGAGCCTTCGAATTTTCGTTGACCGATCAATCTGAATATATGCTTGAAGTTTACTCTTCTTAATTAGAAATTGTGATCGCGTTGACTTTAAATTAACAAATCTATAGAAAAAAAAAGAAATTTATCCTCTCATACGACATACGATCTGAGCCTTCTAATTTTCGTTGACCGATCAATCTGAATATATGCTTGAAGTTTACTCTTCTTAATTAGAAGCCGTGACCACATTAACTTTTAATTAAAAATAATTTTGTTGGTCAAATATATATTAAAATAGTTGTACAAAATAACAGAGCGCAGTGATTATTTTTTTTTGTGATAATCAAATTACTCTTTGATTATTATGTGATACCAAATAATGTTCTATTAGATAATGAGCTCAATTAAAACTATCAAACAGTGCTTTGATTAATTTTTTGTGTTATTTGACTTAACTCGAGACGAATAGGGTTTTTGTTAAGTTTGAGCGAAAAGGATGTCTCCTGTGGATTTGATGTGAATGTCTTGTAAGTTGGTACTATTTAATTGAAGACCATCTCAAACTCATTTATTGTTACGCTCATCAAATATATCGCTCATCAAATAATTTTTTGTGCTTTGAATTATTTGGATATTATTATTAATATTTTATATTATTTTATTATTATTATTTTTTTGAGTTTATTATGTTGTTCAGAATCAAAATATGTTTATTTTTTTTTTCAAATTTGTTGGAATCCAAATTTGTTTTATAGAATGCATCTCATTATAATTAATTTTGTTTCTTCAGTAGGCATTTGTTTTTTCGGGGACAAAAAGCGAAGGACAACCCTAGTTGTTATAATTTTAATTGTTGCTGGCATATAATTTATTATAATTCTTTTCTACGTTTTATTTTGCCTTGGATCGTTAATTGGAATGACGATCTTGGATCGTCATTTCGATTGCCGATCCAAGAAGTTTTTTTTTTTCGTCATTCCGATTGACGATACTACAACTCTATTATTAAAAATTTTAATTTTTAAGAGTTATTAAAATAATTAATGTGAACAGTAATGTCATTAATAATTTTTCCGGGGAATTATATGAGTTGTGGGCTTTCGTATGTCGCTCAATTGGGAATCAAAGATCAATTGAACACACCCATAATTAAAAGTTTTCACAAGATGGGAAGAGGGCTACGACATCATTTTTCTGCAAAAAAAAACAGAGCTATAAAACAGGGCCATATAAAAGTTTCAAGAAGAGAGTAATGACATTTTGTAAGTTGTGCTTAAGCATAGAGATGAAAATATCGGACTTGGGAAAGGATCTTGGACTCTTTGCTATGAATTGAATTTATTCTCCGGAGTAATTTGGATCGCTTAGGAATAAGAGAAATAGTCTTTTTCTAGATGAAAATTTATTCCTATCTATTTAAATTTTTCACAAAATTACACACCACTCAATATTTTCCGCTTAAAAATAAGTTATTCCTCTTATTCCTAAACGATCCAAACAGCCCAAGGGATCATTTGGATGGGTTGGGAATTAGGGAAATAGCTTATTTCTAGACATAAATTTATTGGGAAGTGTGTAATTTTATGGAGAGTTTGAATTGTTTATAATAAATTTATGGTTAGAAATTGGAAATTCCTCCAATTCCCAACCCATCCAAACGGGACCCGAATCCGGTGTAGCGCGGGACACCGTGTAGCACGCGTACGAGCCTTCTGATCTTGATCGGACGGTTCATTTTTTACGGACCTATCAATCTAGGTTACATGCACGGGGCTCCCTTGACCATTGGATCTTGATCAGACGGCTCTGATGCCGCGCTACACGGTGTGCCGCGCGGCACCAAATCTGAATTCATCCAAACGACCCCTAGTTATAGTTTTATGTTCCATACGACGAACTGTATTAATCGTACATTCGTACAACAGATCACTTTTTTGTAGATCACTCTTTGTGAGTCGTGACACTCGATCAATGGCACCTTCTGTTGTCCTACTCCTAGGCAGCTCACATGTATTTATCTCATTCCATTCATATTTTTATATTTGATGATGAATTGACACTCCTTCCGCCGGCAAAGTAAATAACTAAATATACAAACTGACAATTGAAAAATTTGTACTTGAAAAAATAAATAAATTTGTTGTCAAAATTAATTAAATCTGAATTAGAATTTCGGACCTTGATTTAAAAAACCAAACTTTAAAATCTCTTCACTGTGTTTTTTTTCTAGTGTGTTTGAATCATCTTCTTAACGAAGATTAAGAAGTTATTATGACTACTTTTTAATTTGTATTAAAACGACGATCCAAATATCCTTGGAATAAAAACTGAAAATATCTATTGTGCATACTAATGTACCGGAGCTTCTGTGCATAATCTCTTCAATCTACTTCAAAATGATCAATCCAAACCATCTCATATGATTTTTGTATATTAATTTCTTTGTCGACCAAATTTTTTTAAAAAAATGTACTATTTTTTTAAAAAATTTTAAAAAATCATTAATCTATTTTTTCCAAATCTTTCAAAATAATAGTTTTCAAAAATCCAAAAAAAAATACTAACAAATTTAAAAAAATGTAAAATTTTGTCGGCAAGGAGATTTCAATACGGAGATCATATTAGATAGTTTGGATCAATCATTTTTAAATGGATCAAAAAGTTTGGATCAGTATGCACCAAACCTCTGGTCCATTAGTATGTCACATAGATATCCTCTTAAAAAAATTATTATGGATGTTGTAGTACTATAAAATAACACTTTATATCTCCAAAATCTTATTTTTGATCGTTTAAGAATAATATTATTACTCAGAGTAGCTAATCTCATTTTATTCTTAGGTTATCCGGAACCCCCCCCCCCCCCCAAAAAAAAAAAATAAATAAATAAATAAATCTCCGTTAAAATATCTGTCACACAGACCCATGAAATTCGAGGCGGAACTTAATTTTTGTCAATGTCATGAAATCCTAGGCATGAAATTACCTCCGGCTCACCCATCCCCTGATTTTAAAAGTCTTATTATTATTTTTTTTTTTGCCTATTTCGAATTTAATATTTAAATTGATCATTAATTTTCTGATATCAATATAAAAATTGCACTATTATCGATCGATTCTATAATTGCAATTCAATATTTTGATTGATCATTATGTTGATATCAACATTTGTTATAGAACATGACTATGACAGCAAATGTCGACGTCGCAAAATCACATACGACAAAATATTTGAGCCATGAAAATTAGGATAGTGAATATATTGCCTACCATTGCTAGAGCAGCTGGTTAAAGCATTGTCTTGGCTCCAAAGAGACTAGGTTCGAATTCCATTTCCAGCAGGAATTGCTGGTCATCGGTCAACAAAAGAAATAAAAGAAAGTAATAGACTTCTGATTTTTTTTTTTTTTTTTGATGAATTGAGTCGAGACTGTTTTAGGAGAAGACGGTCCTGTCAAGGAATAAATGGGCCGTCATATCAATTCTGGGCCCCACAACAAGGAGTATCCATCTTAATGAGTAGTGCAACTCCCTTTCATTATAGAGTATAGACATAAAAGAGAGACTACAATAGTATAACTGAGGTGCTTGTGTTAGAGATGAAGCTGTTTAAGGAATTGGGGAAAGAGATTCGCTTCCTCCTCTTGCTGCTTGTAGGCAGCTGCTTGTTAATTGCTATGTTTCACTCACGCCTCAAAATTTCAGCCTTGGCAGTTTAAATTGTAAGTAGAATTCTTGCACTCATCTGTGGAGTAGTTTTCCTTCTTTCTTTATTTATTTGATTGCTTATGTTTTTTTTTTAATGTACTTTTTGCAAGTTTCTTTTTTTTTTGTTTCTCTAAACCCTTTTTAGTGAAGAAGATGAAAGAAAACAATAAATCAAATGGAACATTTGGTTTTCTTCCAATTAATTAAAAGTTGAAAACCTCTTTTCTCCTTCCATTATCCAACATCTTATCCATGACTTTTCGTGTTTTGAAAGCCTTTCTTTATTCTATCTTTTTTAAATGCATTATTTATATTTACTAGTTTATGTTCTTGATTTCGTACTTTTTTTTGTTCCTTTTGCATTCATTTTATATATATATATATATATATATATATGCAAACTACAAATCTTTATCTACAAATAACCAAGTCGCGCGTACAAATGTTCAAATTTTATTTGATGCACTTTTGGAGTTGTCTTGTCTGTTTAATTTATAGGAGCTAAAACTTTAAAACCTAACTAGTCTTAAGCAGAGTCTAGAATAAAAGGAGTTGCTATTTTTTAAATTAGAACTAAATTTAAGTTTCAGTTCCTAGTGTTATATGAAGTTACCTTCGCTCATATAAGATATATGTTGCTATCTGTTTTTAAGATATAAATAACATCTAATTTAATCTTATGTTCTTTCTTGAGTATTCAACCTTTTGTCCATTCAGGATATAGTTGAAGCAGAGTAGCAGACATCTGTAAGAAAAATTGATGCTTCTAGTACTAATACATACACCGAAAGTGATACTGAATTACTGATAACGATAGGCCAACTAATGGAATATTTAACTTGTCCTCTGCGAATTTTTCTTTTGAGTTACCTTTGTCTTTATTGTCCTTTTATAATCTTTGTTTTTTAATCATTCAAGAATTGACTCCATTCGATTGTGTATGTTGTACGCATTTATATTACTAGGGACCGAGCAACAGCCAAGCCAAAAAGATAAGTCCGAGAAAGGGAGTACAAATTACGACATACAAGGTTACAAACTTTGGCCTTATCTCTGTTATTATTTTGAAAATAGTTGCTGGTGCACTTGTAGATACTTTAATAATTGGTTTGTTCAAAATATGACAGAATAGTGGAATCATACCTAAATTAATTAACACTAACATTTTTTATATCATTATTGCACTTAATACAAGGATGATCTTTGGATTGTAAAACATATTGACAATAATTTCCATATCTTATTCTAATTTGCATATAGATGATGCTAGTGAAAATGATGAAGAATTAGTTCCATCAAAACCAATATGTGACCACTCAGATTGGCGTAGCGACATTTGTAACATGACTGGCGATGTTCGAACCAAAGGATATAACAGCTCCAGCATCTTTT
Source organism: Rhynchospora pubera (assembly GCA_028095005.1). Classification (NCBI taxonomy): domain Eukaryota; kingdom Viridiplantae; phylum Streptophyta; class Magnoliopsida; order Poales; family Cyperaceae; genus Rhynchospora; species Rhynchospora pubera. The sequence continues at coordinate 26,333,313 of CM051461.1, forward strand.
TCATTCCTCGGGTGCACACACTTGTCCCAAAGGAACAAGAATGGAGAATAAACCCCTATTCGCAAAAAATGTACACATACTTCATCAATTATGTGACAGTAAAACAGCTACGGGGCCCACAAGATGCACCAATTTGCACTGTCCATAGCAACAGCCCAGCTATTTTGCTTTCTTTGGGCGGTCCGTCTGGTAACATCTGGCATGACTTCACTGATGTGTTAATTCCTCTTTTCCTCGCTTCAAAACCATTTAAACGTGAGGTCCAATTTATGATAAGCAGCTACAATCAAGAGTTTGTTGACAAGCACAGTCTGATTTTAAAGGATCTTACTCGTTACGAGATCATAAATTTTGATCAAGACAAAGAAGTCCGTTGCTACCCCCAGATGCTGGTTGGTCTTCTGAACCATCGAGACTTTGGAATTGATCCAGACAGAGCTTTTGATAGGTTTGATATGTTCAAATTCAGATTGTATGTTCGAAATGTTTATTCACTACCAAGGGAAATTTCAATACCATACAGGACGGATCCCCATTTGGATAAGAAGCCAAGGCTAATGCTTATTTTGAGGTCAACAAGTAGAAAGTTTCTTAATCAAGAGGAGGTAGTGGATATTATCACAAACAATGGCTTTGAGGTCTGTCCACCAACAAGAATTGTTATGTTATCCTTTACAAAAACGAAAAATAAATTTCTTAACACATGGTAAAAAACTCAATATTTTGTCGGTTGAACAGGTTTTACAGGTCGAGCCAAAAAAAAGCGACAACTTGACCGAGCTGTCAAAATTAGTCGACTCATGTGATGTGTTAATGGGAATACATGGTGCCGGGCTTACCAACATAGTGTTTCTCAGGACAAACGCAGTGATGATACAAGTGATACCGTTTGGCGGGAGCCACATGAACAATGCGGCACACGGGTACTATGACCGACCAGCTCAAGAGATGAAGCTGAGGACACTAGACTACACTATAACTACCGAAGAGAGCTCATTGTTGGATAAGTATGGGTGGGACCACCCAGCTGTGAAAGATCCCGAAGCAGTAGCTGAAACTGGTTGGCAGGATCGGCAGAAGTACTATTGGTTGGAGCAAGATGTGAGGCTTAACGTGACTAGATTTCAACCGGTTCTTGTTAAAGCTATTGAGCTTCTCAAGGGATAGTATATTAATTAGCTAGTATTTGAAATTTTTGTTGCTTTGAAAAGTTTTTTTTGGATAAACTAGCTAGACAGATCGAGACTATCTAGTAAAAGAAGAAAAGAAATAAGAAAAACATGAGAAAAAGAAAAGAGAAAAAACTTCATAGATGGTGAATGTAGTTTTCAGTTACAGTTCATAATATTTATTAATTTCAATTTTCATATTAATCACTCATGCTTGCATTACTGTGCTGTGTCTACTATATGCATGTGAACCGAAATTCAAAATTAACTGGGCATTGATTAAGGTCTAATTAATTTCAAATGTACTAGCAACGCTAGTCACGACTAATTACGGATTTTATAGCAGTAATTCAAAATATTGACAAGCCAATCTTCTTAAATGTGTGAAACGATTACTACTACAATTATACGAAATGATCAATCATTGGATAGCCTTTTCTTAAAAAATATTATACGAAATGAAAGTTGCGTTTCCCTCTTTTTCTTTCGGCACAAAAAGATTCAAAAGAGGCCTAAGCCCACTAAGTAGAATGAGGAAGCCTACAAACTTTATTCTTTTCTTTCCTTCGGTCTTTGCCTCTTTGGAGTTGGAGGAGCAGACAACTTTTCATTAAAAAAAAAAGAGAAACGATACATAATTAACTAGTACCAGCTAGGTTGTGCTTTCAATCAGTAAGAAGTATTACAATATTTGATATATATTCAGCGGATAAAATATTGTTAATACAATATTATTGTAAATTAATTTATTTAATATAATTACCCTAACAAATCTAACAATCATAACACATTAAGAATCCAGCTGTTGGTCTAGTGGCAAAGAGCAATGCACTTTGAGTAAAAGATCGCAGGTTCGAAATCCGATTAGGGAGTCTTTTATAGACATTTAATTTAAAAAATAAATTAGATGACTTAGACTCCCAATTTATCTTAAAAAAGAAAATCTATCATAACACATTAAGGTATGCTCCTTAATAAATCTTGACAATTGCCAACATAAAATTATTGTAACAATAGAGCCTAATATGGTCCAATAAGAATATGGCCTGATAAGGTCTAGTAAGACCTTATAAGAATCCAGCCCAACATAAGATTATCCTAATTAGTCGCTATAAAGGGGCTTCCTTCTTTTCCAGAAGGGGGGACTCGCTCCGACAGCCATCTCTTGATTCTTACCTTTTTCTAAAACTTCATCTCTCGGTATTGCTGGATTCTTACTATTTGTTTCTTTATTTTGAAGCGCCGCCCTTTACACAATTTACGTCTGTGTAACATTAAATCGAAGCAAAATACTAATCGTCCATATATAAATATTGGTTTCATTGCCTTCCCTTTGAACCAAAGAAATAAATAAATAAAATCAAAGTATTGCGGTCGGATCTTCTCACAACTCACATGCCGCGTCAGAAAGTTTTTTCCTTGTTCATAGATTTAATTTCTATTTTTTGTCTGCAAAGAAGGAAAAAAAAAAGTTCAATTTGTTTGAGTTGATCCCATTGCTGAGGACTGAGGTTACTCACAGGGTTATGAAAGCGAGGTCCTTGTGTTGAACTTGTACAAATGTTTTCTATTGTTGTTGTCAGAATAATGAAAAAAAAAGCATTCAATTAATTTCTCCATTGGAGGTTGTGGAGGTGTTTATGTATTTAGTGTCCTACTTAATGGCACTCTGCCTTCTGCAATACACTCCCAATTTCCAATTTTACAGTGAAATAACTAAAATATCCTTAATTTTAAGATTTTGATGTTATAAACAACTGAGGGTATTTTCGTCTTTTTTGTTTTGAAGTTTGATTGTTTTGCAAGTTGAATGCCATCAGCAATTCCCAACTTAACTTAATTATTTTTAATTATTTTAAGTTGCCATGCTGGAGAGCTATTCTCCTATATAGAAGGGCCTTTATTTTTCTTTCTGGCAGTAGTTGGGTTTTCTGAAGCCTTCATAGGTTTATATGCTAAATTAGGATTACATTCCGAAACCATCTTATAAATATTACATAAATTACATACATTAATATAAGACTTTCCTCGATAATAATTTTTTTCGTTGATAAAAAACTTTTTTTTAAAATCAGTTGCTACATTAATATATCAAATCTTATTTTGTTGGTTATCACTTAAAAAAAAATATTTGATTATATCAAGACAAACTTGATTGTCTCAACACTAATTTTAGTTTTTTTTTCTTTTTATGTTTATATTTAATATACATTCCTCTTAAATTAATCATATGATATGGCAACAGGTGCATGCTCATCCACTATTTGTTTATTTCATTTTCTTTATTTATTTTCTTGAGCGGTGGCCGGTGGGGATTAATTAAGCCACGGAAGCAAAAGAAAATGGCAGGCGGTTTTGACAAAATAGTTGGAATAATAATAGGGTTCCTTCTTGTGTTCCATGTACTTGATAAACGAAGGGAATGACAATTGGAGTACGAAAATAAAATCAATGCAGTATGCATGCCGGCCGAAAAATAAACATTATAATTAAATTTGTATATTATTTTAAGATTTACCTGATTTATGTAGTCACCTATTTTTTTTCAAATTTAGTTGATGATAACAAACTAACAAATTATCATTAAAAATGAAAAGGCTATATATCAAAATACAATAGGTAACAGATTCAAAATGAACAAACAAAACAAGAACAGAACTACGAGTATAAGCAATAACATCATACGTATATCCATTTTAAAAATAGAGATAGAAGCCTCTCAAATAAAATTATTCAAATTTTAATATTTACAAGAGGTCTCTTAACTAAATTTCTAAATTGCGTCCCACACTTGTGATCGATATTATGGAAAAAAAAAACTATTTTCAATTCTTTTTGTCACTGTACCAAATGATAGTTCTCATATATTATAGAAAAATTGTGACAAAAGGGCGTCTTTCCTATCAACCACTATTATTGTTTAATATTTTGGTCTGCAAAACATAAACAGACAAAAATTCAACAAAAAAGAAAAGCAAAATGCAAAAACAACACAATTCATTTACCTGAAAAATTTCAAAATAATGTAGGGATGTTTTGTAAGAACTGCACTACAGAATTAAATACAAAAAGATTTCCACCTGAAAAAATTAGTGCCTGCACGTACTTAAGACCTAGGACATACAAAGCACTGACTCATCATATAACAGTTTAAAATAATCAAACTTTTCCGGCTACTATTGTGCAACACCACGAAGAAATGAAGTATAAATAATCATAGTTTCCCATTCATTAGAGCAAAATAGAATTGAAGCAAAAATAATAGAGACTGAAGGGAAGAGATGAAGCCTTCAAAGGTTGATTTTACCATCCATAATCGGCTTCTTACATTGTTCATTATAGGCGGATTTTTGTTCCTAGCTCTTCCAAGCTTTTTGCAACAAAGTTCAACACTTGAAACAAAATATTGTAAGTAATTAGCTTTATAAATAACAAAAGTTATTTCTCATGCATTGCGTTTAAACATCGAAAAGTTTTGTTGGTTTGCTGATAATAAAAGCATATTGAGAGCATGGTTTTGCATATATAGAATTATTGTCTTAAAAAGTTGACAAGTGAATTCCAAGTTAAATTTTTTTTTTATGCACTCATATCTTGGAGGCAATGCAGCATTTTTACATTTATACTGACGTACATGTCGAAAAGCATGCAAGCATGAAATTTTTTCTTTCCTTCTTTTCTGAACTTCAATTTATTATAATTGTCATATTCAACGACATCCCTATTCTTATTCCTGTATCGTTAATAAAATTTCATTTGTTGCTAGAAAGTATGTAAAAATTCATGTATATAAGTTTTGGTTCTTCATCTAAAATGGAGAGAGCATTTATTATTATAATAATATTTTTTAATTTTGGAATGAGAGCATAGCACATAAAAAAAAATCTTATAATAAATATAATTTTTTTCATTTTAGAAAGAGAGCACGTCTGTAAAATTTTCTCAACTACAATTATTCAAAAAATTTGATTCCTTCAGAAATAATTGTATTTATTAATTTATTTTTTTTTATGTTGAGATGCTGATTTTTATTTTTGTTAAAGTATAAATATTTTTTTATTTTTATTCGAAAATTAATTAGTGCCATCTGCAGTTTTGTCATCCCTGTCATCACTAAATATAAAGTGAACATATACAACAAACAAAGTGAACATATAGACGATCTAAGTGAACACATACAAACAAACAAGTTCAATGAAAATAAGTTGAATATGCATGTAAACTTCTGAACAAGTGATGACTACACTTATTTGTTTGTAAGTGTTCACTTAGATCATCTATATGTTCACCTTATTTGTTGTATATGTTCATTTTGTATTTAGCGATGGCTGGGATAGTATATTTGCCGAGGCACTTATAATTCGTGTTTTTATTCACCCACATATATGCCGTCGGAGTTGCATTTGTATATCATCTCTTTGGTATAAGTGATGACGATTTCTGGATTCAGTATCTTCTCTTATTATATGATTGATGACGATTACTAGGCTTTGGTCCATTTAAAAACAACGATATGTACTACGACATTATTCCAAAAAAAAAAAATGTACTACAAAACAAAAATAAATATGTGCCTCTGTTTTTTCAGAATGAAAAGATTTGTAGAGATTATAACTATTTTGAAATGATCATTGTTTCTTCTTCAGAGTTCCAAATTATTACTCTTCTTCAACGTGGACAACGGTTTTAAAAGTTATTAGAGATCTCCAATTCAATTTTTCTTTTTACTACATTCATTAAATAGTAAATTACACAAATGGTCTTTATATTAACACTTGTTTCTTTTTGGATCCTTGAAAATTTCGAAATAATCATTTTTTAGTTCTTACTTTTAAGTTTTCTGTTTGTATTAAATTTAATTGTTACAATAGAAAGATCTTCTTTTATTTCCTTTCAATACTGAGATTTAATTGCTATGCTTGCTAGGGAGGAAGATAGAAGAACATATTTTGCACCAAGTTAATATGAAAACTGCTATTACAATAACCAAAACCAGTAATGATCCAGAAAAAAAGGACACAACAAATGCGCAAGCAGGTATGTTCTATCGTTTCCGATTTTATCTTCTTCTAAATGTCTATTTATTGAACTTCATTACAAGTATTTCATTTGCCAAAAATTAAACCACACAAAATTCCAATTTATTTCTCAGGCGTCGACAAGCAATTACTAGATAAAAGCCAGAAAATTACCGCTACCAAAATCAATACTGAATCTGCGAAGAACACAACCAACGTCCAGGGAACAGGTATTTTAAAAAATGTTCTTATCCATATATTTCATAAAATTTTGTTAGTAAAATTACCGCTACCAAAATTACTGCTACACTATTTTCTGACTTTGTTATGGACAGTGTTAGATACTAGGTGGTTGATAATGGTTCTTGAAATAAAACTGATTCTCTTTCTATTTTATTTGCATTTTTGCCCTGATACAAAATGCAGGGTAAACTGCCCTTATTGCTTGTGTTCTTTTTAGAACTCTATCCCTGGAATTCTGGTTTACACTGGAAGTGGGAACTCCCTATAGTCCTAGACTAACTTTAACTTCCCTATCTTGCCCTTCAAAAATTAAAGAAAGAAGGGGCACCCGCCTGAAAGTTGTCCTTGATGTAATTGACCTGTTTCCACTCAAGTCGTTTGCAGCTTATTTGCTATGTAGTAAATCATGATTTCATTTGCCTAACTTCATTTATGAATTAATTTCTACTGGTAAATTAGCAGGCTGAGTTGGATAATAGAACGAGGCTCGCATGCTGCACCAGCCTCTTTCAGGGTCTAGATCATTTGTGTAGGTCTGGTTAATTTTGGGCTCAAGTCATTTTTTGTTAGACCAATTTCATTTGATGCCAGACTGTAATGGTTTTTAGGTATCAAGTTTTGACAGAATCATTGTCAGATCCGACCCAAGTTCTGCTTTTGTGATATGATAGGCTTCATATTGTAAATTTAAAAAAATTGGTTGATTACCTGATAATGGTGGATTTTATAACCACACGAAAGTTATAACCTCTATAATCAATAGCCAGTAATAAAGGAGCATAAAAGGAAATTTAATCATGTAAATGAAATAGTACCTTAGCTAACAATGTTTCTTTTTCCTTGCAGATAAGACATCTCGAGAAAAGACCCAAGAAGTTATACAGGCCACACCAATATGTAATTTCTCAGATCCCCGAAGCAATCTTTGCAACATGACTGGTGATGTTCGAATAGATGGAAACATAAGCACCGTGTATTTTGTGCCTCCACCAAACACATTTGTCCCTAAACAACAAGAGTGGACTTTCAGTCCACAATCATGTAGAATAATCCAAACCAAGAATGTGGCAGTCAAACATCTTCACAACCTGCAAGATGTGCCGACATGTACCATCAAAAGCAATGTCCCAGTCATGGTGTTTTCTCTTGGGGGTTTAGTGGGAAACATCTGGCATGACTTCAGCGATGTAATAATCCCTCTATTCCTTGCTTCAAAGCCCCTCAATGGCGAAGTTCAGTTCTTGATTAGAGACTTTTTTCCATGGTTTGTGGAAAAATATAGTTTGATATTGAAGGATCTTTCAAATTATGATATAGTAAACTTCGACAAAGATAAGGAGGTCCGTTGCTATGGCCGTGCCACAGTCGGCCTCTTGAACCACGGGGATCTTGGAATTCATCCTGACAGAGCATTTGATAGGTTTGACTTGTTTAGATTCAGAATATACATGCGAGAAATCTACTCCTTACCTCCTTTTTGGGTAGATTTACCATACAAAGTGGATCCTCGGCCAAGCAAGAAGCCAAGGTTGATGCTTGTGTTAAGGGCTGGAATTAGAAAATTTCTTAATGCAGAAGAGGTTCAAGAGATGATCAAGAAGAATGGTTTTGAGGTACCATACCATTCCTTTTTTTTTAGTTTAATTGATAGCCTCCTCTCTAAGTAAACTCTTTGCAATTGATACATTCGTTTATGGCACATTAATTAACAGCTTGTGGTAGTGGAGCCCAACAAAAATGTCAACTTAACTGAGTTCTCTAAGCTAGTCGACTCTTGTGATGTGTTGATGGGAGTGCACGGTGCAGCATTAACAAACTTCTTTTTCCTCAGAACAAATGCAATCATGATTCAAATAATACCATATGGTCACATCGATAATTTTGCTTTTTGGTACTACGGATCACAAGCGCTGGAGATGAAGCTGAGAAAAATAGACTACACTATAATTCCAGAAGAAAGCTCATTGTTAGAGAAGTATGGGTGGGACCACCCTGTAATAAAAGACCCAGATTCAGTAAATGCAAGAGGGTTTGAGGATAGAATGAAGTATTACTGGTATGAACAAGATATAAGGCTTAATGTGACTAGGTTTGTACCAGTACTTGTCAAGGCTCTTCAGCTTCTCAAGCAATAGGTCTTAAGACGATCTTTCTTGTATGGAAAACAAAACCTTTATAGGATTTTGTATAAGTTATGGTAGACGAATTTCTGGTTTAGAAATATTTAATCTAATATTTCTTATAAACAGAAAAAAAAAGAAATGCAAAATATCTGCCTGCCGTATTAGAAAGGTTATGATTATCGGTTACCTGACTTCTACTTTTGCTATTTAATACCAGTATATGATCCTTCAGTGGTATGACCAACCTAATAATCAATATTTTCATTTTTTCATCTTTTTTGGTCTCCACTGACCACTGGCTTGTTATATAATTAGAGGACATCAAAAGAGAAGTACTTTGTAGCATACCAGCAATAGAGTAGCACTGTATCAGAAAATGACTAGTCCCCCCTTTCCCCTGACAGTTTCAAGGAAAATATTTGTTACAAAAATTTAACAACCCACAACATGAATACAGAACTGGTCCAGCTTGACTGGTACTAAATAGACTGTGCTTAATGCTTATATATACCAGTATCATTTCAGTACTAGTATAAGGTACCTTTTAGTTTAATTTAATTTTGTTCGTTGTAAGAAACCAGTACGGTACTAAAATCTAACATTATTTTACCGTTGGTGTTTCCTGTGTCTTTTTTTTTTTGTCAAAAAAAAAAGTGCATTTCATCTATTCAAAGCACAAACCAAAACTGAGAAATCTGAAACAGCCACCCCGAACCCATTATTGCTATCTGGCAGATTCACACTAATCTCTGATATGCTATTTGCAACCCTATAATGCAGCAAAATCATTATTTCTTACCACTCTATAATTTGAGAAGAAACTTAGAACTCAAAATTGGTTGAAACGAGAGGTGAGAACTGGGGCTTTCAACGCGCAGGAGCGATAATTTATTATGAATTTGGTTCGTAGAGACTAATAGTTGCTCCAAGTTGGAGCTCAATGATCGTTGGAAATGGGCAAAAGGATTTGAATTGAAGCTTTTTGCATATAACTTGGACGGAACTGCATCCTCTGGATGGCCATCCATGTATGGTTTTCGATCTCAGCCGTCTGATTTAATCTCAATGGCTATAGATGCCCCGTACATAATACCAAGATTGATAGGCCCGAAAAAACCTAACCGTTAAGATTAAATCGGACGGCTCGAATCAAAAGACGTCCACTTGATGATTGTATTCAACCATCCAGACAAGCAGGAACTCACAAAGAAAGAGGAGCCTACTAATCTAACTTCCACCCTGCGATTTAAAATGTAGGGATCGATTAATCTTATGATCTCATTGCTTGGATTGGGCTTTAGATAGGCTTTCATGATTTCAATTTTCAAGCCTATCCTAACTGAGCCCACTAATAACCTTGTTTGTTGTTTCTCCTTTTTTTTTAACTCGTGAGATCAGGTTAATAAATATATTTTAGAAACAATAAAAACATTCTTTTAGATATCGACTACTAGTCAAATTTTTATGCACAATAAGCCGTTGTTTGTTCAATTTCAATGCATCATTATTTTCATTTTGTTGTCATTTCTTATTTTTATATGATATGATATGTTAAGTGAATGACGACAAACTTTCATCTGCTGTACACCTGACTTTATATGCCCAAAAAAGATTTGCACCTCAATAAATAAGTACCACATGCTATTGAAAGAAACAATGAGTACCACAAAAAAAAAGTTAAAATTGAAAAACACAGCTTGATACACAGAAATAAAAAATATGAAGTCAATTTTACCAAAGAATAAGATTGATGGTGTAATGGCCATAAGGTTAGTTGTGTTGAGGTTGAATGCAAAATCTTCAATTGATTGAGGAGAATGGTGACACAGCTCCTATAAGAAAATGTATCTCAAGTTTATATAGTTTTCATATTTTGATCTAAAATACAGAGGAATTCAGGCATTGACGAACTCAATTTTTTGCCAGAAAAACTTCGTACTATTGCAACGGTAGAGCAATTTGTGGGTCAACTGAACTTCATGTGCATGCTTTTGTGAGAAAGTACTAAAATAGATTTTATATAAAAAAGTTTCACAACACCATACTTAAATTTTGATCATTTGTGGCCGCAACTCTATAATTAGTTGGGTTAGATATGAAAAAGATCTCATGTTGCAAATCGGAATGATGTGGCATTAGATGTTAGTAACTCACACGCAATAGACTTTAGCGGGGCATATTTGTCAGGGACTTATAGCACTGAATGTCATTGAATTGTTTGTAAATCTGCATAAGTAGGGCTGTCAATGAAACCCGTTTATTCGTTTACCCAACCCGTACCGTATCGTATAAAACATGTATGGGTAAAGTTTTATTTTCGTTAAGTTAACGGGTATGGGTACGGGTAAGAAAATTTTTTCGTTAATTTAACGGGTACGGGTAAGGGTAAAAGCTATTTCGTACCGTTTTCATAACGGGTAATTGCCACAATTAAAAAGAAACAATTACATGATACATATGGCATTTTATATTACATGATTGGTAAAAAAATATTGCTAGATTTTATTTAAGATTTATAATTCTTTCTATTCAGTGTACGAAAAAAATAAAAAAAAACATAAACCTAAAATATTCGCCACCATTGTTGCACTTTATTAATATACTTATTGATATAATTTATTTATACAGAGTGTACAAATTTTATTATTATTATATTCATTTTTTACCGTTACTGTATCCGTACCGTTAATTCTTAACGGGTACGGGTAAGGTACGAATAAAGCTATTTTTAACGGGTACGGGTAGGGTACGGGTAAAGAAAATTTTAACGGGTACGGTAATGAAAATATCTTCTACCGTACCGTACCGTACCCATTGACAGCCCTATGCATAAGAGCTCTCCATGGGACCCACAAAGTCATATTCTCTTTCCTTTTTTTTTCCTTTTTTTTTTTTTTTTTTTGAGGATCCATTCTCATTTTTCAGCATGTAGCCTTCAATGTGGTTAATGCATATATCCCTTGCCTTTGTTCTTTTGTTTTCCTGCCTACAAGAAAGGTAATTGGTAGGGACATGGAATATTCTATCCTTTTATCATTTCCGTTTTCAAAGCTACTTTAATTAAAAAAAAAAATAGAAGTACTAAGAACAGAACGTTCTCTGTTTCCGAAGGGTTACATTTATACGGTGACTTAATTTAATGAGCTTAGGGCATTAATATAAGCTTTCAAATTTAACTGTTAATTTAATTTTTAATTGAAAAAGTAGAACAATAAAGATAACGAATATTTTAATGTCCAATGCATTGGATGGAGAGCGTCCATCCAATTTGCTCGTTCTTGAATTTAGAATCTCAACGACCGAAACTAATCGTTTAATGCGATCTTCATATTAAATTAGTACATAACTGAATTTTATATATTTTTAAAATTTCTTTACTATTTTTTATGATTTTTAGAAAATCGCCCGATCAAAAAATTATGAATCATTTAAAATAATTATTTTCCAATAATATGAAAAAATAGTAAAAATATAAAATTCGGTTTCGCACTAGATTTCGATATGAATATCGTATTGAAAGATTTGGATCGACTGTTTGAGACTCAAAATTAATCTAAAAACAAGCACATTGGCGGAACCTTTTCGTAGATTTTAGCTCTTGCTATTTTGATATTACCCAACACAAGTTCATTGAAGGCATAATTTGTTGAGAGAGTAGCTCTCTCCGATTTAACAAATTTAGAAAGGACCAGCGTAGATGGTAGATGATAGTGAAATATATCAATCACTAGCATTTATATTTTAATTGGTATTTTTACTATCTTTGTGTCTCATTTTTTACGTATGTGTTATAGTCAAAACAAAGAAAAGGCAACAAATTATTTTTTATTAAACTAAATTCTACACACTCTATTTACATTCTTGTAAACAATATCCTAAACCAAATGCAAATTAGTATATACTTTGTTGTAAAATGAGTTTGAAAATTCAATGAAACAGTTTTAATTGGGGTAACCCCGCTATATACAAGTTTACAATTTAAACCGATAAGGTCGACCTAGTCAAAGTCCTAACCAGACTACAAATATGACCCGAAAATTCAGCAAGACACCTCTCAAATCCAACTCCAACACACATCATCAGCAGTGCATGAAGAAATATACATATTTCATGGATGGAATTGCACGAAACTGTCCCTAACATTCGGAAGGATAAATATATATATTGACCGTGCATGAACAGTGACAAAGGAATCCAGCAGAGACCAAAAATGTTGCATTTTCATTGTAGGTGGGATGTTACAATCGTTTTGGCGTGTATTACCTTGGCATTGGCTTGGTTTCCATGTTGCCAGATGGATATATATATACATCAAACTGGTAGTTCGAGCCTTCGAGTGCTATTAAACAACACATAATGTCCACTTCTTCAAAGGAAAGTGAAAATGGCCATGTCATAAGTCGTATCTATTGAAGAAAGTTATCTATAAATTATTAAATTATGATAAGTATGTTTGATGGAGACTCTCAAGGCTTATTTTTTTTATTTTATATTAAAAATCCATATCAAAACATGTGAAACAGAGTGTATGTGTCTATACCAAACTTCCAATAATTAATGTGGAGTTAATGTAACTAAATAGGTTTTTTTGGAGGATTATTATGAACATATATAAAATAATTGATGATTAATTTGAAGGATGCATAAATAAATCAAATAATTCGTTTTGTACATTTTTTTTTGTCCTGCACAAGAGTGAAGCAAAACGTAGGTATGAAATTGAAATATAAAAAATTTTAATCTTTTGTATATTAATTAGTTCCCCAGTATCAAACTTAGTAATTTTTTTTCGTTTTACAAGCATAAACTAATTAATATATTTTATGTACACAAACTTAGATTCTTAAACGAATAACTCTTCCCTGCGAACTGTAGTTTAATTATTAACTGGTACCTAAATGATTCATTGTGATATTGATTGGAACATTTACGAATAACTATCAATGCATTGAGCTGGATTATGCCCCTAATTAAATCAACTTGAGTAATACCTCATATCGGCATATTTTGAATTATTCCACGTAATACAATTTTCTTTTTTTCTTCCCCTAACATACTAATTGAATTGAGCAATGCAATGCAAATAGTCAACATAGTCACAATAAGTTCCCCTATATATTGTTGCTGTCGATTACAAGTTGTGGAACATGATAAAGATGCAAAAAGCATTCTAATCCACTACATTTACGACTCTTTTTCCTGTCTTTAACTCATTATAATTTCAAAAATAGCATTTATATATTGTATATTCTAAAGCATTAACAAAAATTTTGCCTAAAGCAAAATAACTATGACTGATTAGTACTACTAAATAAGTATGTTCAAAATTAAATATAATGTTGTAAATATTTTAATTATATTAATATTATTATAATTTTTTTAGATGCAGGATATACAAATAAAAAATTCAACACTTATTAGGTAGTAGTTGTTACTATTTTTGCGCAACCGAACTGGTTCTAAACTTCCTTATAGCCTGGTCGAAGCATCCAAGCACATGTAGGTACCTACTAGTTTCAGATACAATATGGATATGAGTGTAAAAGTTTCCGTGTGGCGGATGCACTCAATACAGAGACCTATTTGCTGTTTGGGGCCAAAAATTGTCGAGCAAATGCATCGGTATAGACCCGCTACACAAAATAGTACTCCGCGTGTTACGCACAAAATCTTTATTTGTACTACAGTTGGGCTGTCAATGTCTCTCTGGTGGGTATTCTTTGGATTCTACACCATACGCCACGAGTAGAAATATACAAACAACAATAATTTCATAGCGAACAAAATGATATATAGTACCTTTTATCGTGTTCATTGTTCAATATTTTCCTGGGTCGTTTTCGTATCAAATTAATTAGTGGCCCAAGAAGGGTTCTTCTTGTTATTTTTGCCAAGGCATAATTTATCCCCATAAAAAAATTATAAGCGTTTTTATAATAATTTATCCTTTTTGAATTTACGTCATATCCGAGCACCGTTAGTCCATTTACACGTAGAACTACTACGAGAAATTAATTTAATCACTCAACTTGATCGTTACATATTTTATAATCATCACCAGTTCGCCGCTCAACTGTTGTATGAAAGATTTAACAATAAACTCATACTTAATTATCAGTAAAAGTTTTCGGACCTTACTTTTGAAAATATAAAGGATAGATATGTTTGACGTTAGAAATGATCACGAAAGTATCTATTTTCGTTAATTTTTTTTGTTTATGGGAGGAAAAAGTTTTATTTTCATCAGCCCTTTCGTTATTTGAATGTAAGTAAAAAATATTCGCTGATCGTTTCATTTCAAAAAATAATTAAAACAGAAATTATAAGTGTCATCGGCAAATATACCATCTCAGTCATCGCTAAATACAAAGTGAACATATACAGTAAATAAGTTGAACATATAGGCGATCTAAGTGAACACTTACAAACAAATAAGTGTTGTCATCACTTGTTCAGAAGTTTACATGCATATTCAACTAATTTTCATTGAACTTATTTGTTTGTATGCGTTCACTTAGATCGTCTATATGTTCACTTTGTTTGTTGTATATGTTCATTTTATATTTAGCGATGGCAGGGATGGCAAAACTGCAGATGGAAGTAATCAATTTCCTAAAAATATATCATTGATATTATTGAATTCTCACAAAAATACATTTGAATATCACATTAAATTTTTCATCAAAATTTGTTCATAAATACTTAAGAAAATACATAAAAATGACATTAAACGGTTAAACGAAAATAAATAAAATAAAAAGGTCAGTTTATTAATCATTTCGTTTATCTCACGAAACTAAATCGATTTTCATTAATTGATCATTTCGTTTAATGACGAAAAAGGAAATAGTTTGGTTAACTGTTTCAGAGACACACAATGAAACAATTTAACGAAAATTTTCATTATGTTTGCAGGCCTAATAGAGGATGAGGCAGTTCGAGTGCTCGCATTTTGATCTCCAAATGTCCATAATTTTCTTTTTATTTTTAAAATTTTAAAATTAAAACATTAAGCAAAACCTATTGATATTGTTCAATTTTGCAATTAAGCAATGTGTTATATATATATATATATATATATATATATGAGTTTTGCTACGGTGAGTTGCAACTCATCAAAGGGTCCGTGAGTCACATTTAAAATTCTCAAATTTAGTTTAAAATGACCGATCCAAACCGTCTAATACGATCTCCCTATTGAAATCTCTATGTAGACCAAATTTTATATTTTTTTTTTGAAATTTTTAAGTATTTATTTCGGATTTTTAAAAACTGTTGTATTTGAACGGTTCAGAACTAATTAGATTAATGATTTTCTAAAATCTCAAAAAAATACTTAATTTAGAAAAAATATAAAATTTGGTTTGTATGGAGATTTCAATAGGGAGATCGTATTAGACGGTTTGAATCGGTCATTTTGAACTAAACTTTGAAATTTTGAGCGCGATTACGGACGCCTTGGTGAGTTGCAACTCACCATAGCAAAACTCTATATATATATATAAATTTTGTAAATTTGATACTTGATCTAACGGTGAAAAATTGAACAAATCTTATTAACTATATGATAGATTTATTTTAATCGTTCATGTTTTGATTAAGTATCAAATGAATTTTAAAATTTACAAAACTTATGTGAATACACATCTCTTTTTAAATTAAACAATCGATGGTTTGATTTAATGTTTGAATTTCAAAATTTTAAAATTAATTTAAAAATTAAAATGTGTGAATTTGAGGACACTCAAAATGTGGCACTGAAATCCTCTTGATATCTTTTGCTACTATCTCTACTGAACATGTAAACTATGCAAGCCATCCAATTATTACTTTCACGGAGTATTTATATATGCACAACCATTTTTTTCTTTTTCGTTTTTGCGAAGACTGCAACCTCTATTTGTTCTTTTAAGACCCAATCCCTAAAAATTTTTGTACCTTTGATCGAGTTCGTAACAAAATTATATGAACATCGAAGGGGGGAAAAAATGATCTATCAAAAGTTTGACATTTATTTGACCCCTGTTTTTTGCTCAAAAAAAAAAAAAACAAACTTGACATTTGCAAGACTTGTATATTACAAACTAATATATATTGTTGTAACCCATGTAGCAGAAAAATATATATATATATATTTTGGTAACCCATGTTTTCAAAATATAGTGTTCTTGAGGGACATAAGTGTAATAAAAGTCCCACTAGTTATCTGCACCCTAGAGTGGAAGTCCATGAGGAGACTTCTGGACCAGCACGCAACGAGCGATTCCTTTCCCAACCTCCATTCCTAGATAGACATACCAACTAACCTTACATACACAAGGCAATAAAATTAATCATTGTAATTTGCTAATGTGACATGCATATTTAGATATAGAAAAAAAAAAGATATTTGTTTGGCGGCTTCAAAGGATGAGTTATTGGACTTTACTATGGGCTTTATTGGTTGTCAACCTTGTCATCTTCAGTCACCCTCTCTGACCCAGCAAAGCATTATTCTTTCTTCTTATTATAATTTAATTTTTTCCATTTCCATATAAAAGAAAAACTTAGACCAAGAGTACTTAACTTCTTACCTATCACTACCCAGCAAAGCATTATTCTTTCTTATTATTTTTTCCATTTCCATATAAAAGAAAAACCTAGACAAGAGTGCTTCTTCCCTACTTGGTATATATGCATCAAGCTAAAGCAAACTTTTGAGAGAAAGAAAGATATATAGAGACCTATAGAGGATAGTAAGAGAGGATTTTTCGGCATGAGGCGTCCGGATGGTTCTAGTAAGATCAAGGGGAAAGGGATTGGCGCGGCCACAATCTTCGGCTGCGTGATCGCCTTTCTGATTTTCATTACCCTTCTCGAGTCAAATTCTCGTGCCTCAGCCATATGTAAGGGATGAACAGTATTTTAAGTTGCACCCTTTTGTTTTTTCTTTCCTTTTTTTTTATTTGTTTTTGCAATTTTTGTTCCCTCCCTACAACGTTTGATATGCATGCGTTGTGTGGTTCTCCTTTTTTTTTTTGCACAATTTAATTTATTTTTAGTTCTTTCTTACATCCTTTTCTTTTATCAGTTATGTGTTTTTTTGTTGGGGGGAAAGGGCCGGGTTGGATTAACCGTTGCACTCATCACTGTATATTACAGTTACACAATTATACGTTCAATCATCAAATTCATTTTCTTAATGGTGTGAACAACATATTTTTGCGAATACAGAAATTTGCACTCCTTGAATAGTAATAGTGCAAAATTATATTTTTCTGATTTTCCTATTATTCTCCTTTATGCAGTAAATCTGCAGCTGTCTTTTAATACTTATGAGCCGTTATCAACAATAGAAGGAACAAGTAATCATCTTCAGCAAGGTTTGATTTAAAAAATCTATGATCCTGTTTTTATTATTCAACGTTGGTTCCTCCTTATATAATTTTCTTCTTTTGGAATAAATAGAATGCATATGGAAGTAACAATATGGTTCATATAATCATATTCTTTCAAATTATTCTTCCATACGGCCATGCAAATAACAAATTGTTGCTTCTTCGTTGTAATAGGGGATTTAGTTGTTAGTATGAGTTATTAAAATTTATTGAGTTAATAATAGGCAATTGTGGTATAACTATAAACATTGTATCAAATTTTACTTTTCAAGAATTAAAGTTATACGAGTGCAACAAAAGTTACAAAACCATATGCATGGTTATATTGACCATAATATTGATACATAGTAGGTACAGAGCTGACTATTCTAGCTTATAAACGTCGCGTTTTAACTACTTGAATATTATTAGCGAAATCATGAACCCACTGATATCAGAAGAAGTCAGAAATTCAAAACCCACATTCCCAAGCGTCAGCACTCAGCACCAGCTAGCCAAAAGCATGTGGTGCCGTGTTAGTAGACGTCGCTATTATTTTGGGGTATAATTTGGAGAGCCCAAACATATTTCCAAAAGGCGTGGTGCTGATTGCTGAAGCCATGAAAAATGTGATATCTCAATAATAACTAACTATATCAATTATCAACTCAAACTTTCTTCAAGGAAAATTTATTAGAAATATAATAATAATAATAATAAATAAATAAATAAATAAACTAACTTCCACATAGTAAGCAAGTGTTTACCTATGTCCATGCGCTTAAGTGTATATATATTATATGAAAAGTCAGAACTTGACATAATAAATTTATTAATTAGTTCAATGTTTGTAGTATAAGCTGATGATCACTCAACGGTGCTCAGACAATGGAAAAACCATTTCATTATTTTTTTTAAGATAAATTGTGGGTCAAACCTCCCAATTTATTATTTTTAAATTGTTTTTCAAAAAAATTATTTTTAAATTAAATATTTATGAAAGACCCAGCGGGTTTCGAAAAACCATTTCATTATTGGAAAATATATTAAAAATAAGCGGTCATTGCCTCATTGATCAAAAGTCTGTGAATAATTGCGTTGCTTAGGCAACTGGTTCAGGAAGCTACTAATTTTCTATTATTTTTTTATTCACTAATACAATTATTGATAGATTAGAAGCCAAATTCTTACTATAATCTAACTAATTGGTGGCGTACTCATAAGTAGTATTACCAACTGTCTTGTAATGGATTAAGGGTAGTTGGACACTTTTTGTCATGTTCGGCCTTCTAGATTAATTTCGTTAAACAATTTCCAGCCTTTCTTTGTTTCTTATGATGTAATGATGTTAAATTGCACACCAAACTATTCACGTGAGGTTTTCCTGAATAAAAATCTAGGATTACAGGTCACGCCTTATTATTTTACTATTTTCCTTTAAATAACTCGCAGTTATTTATTTATTCCGTCCGTTTGAGGTAATTAAGAGTTATCTGATCATGTACTTCATGGTTTATTAATATACGATATTAATTTCAAAATACATTTTTTATTTTAGATTGAAATTATGAGATAAAAAAACGTGCTTTGTTTATTGTGCAATAATTAAATACACAACACCACAACTTACTGGTTACTACCTTTTGTTGCAGGTAAAGAATCAAGTGTTGTTCCAATTTCTTCAGAAGAAAAGCACAAGTCAGAAAAGTCCAGTTCAGGTAATTGTGATTCTCTACCTTTTTATTAAATGATATTCTGCTAATTTTTTTATGGTCCTTATCTTGTCTTTATGCGCAGGAAATGATGGCATGATTAATCTACCAATAAGAATGACAGAAGATTTAAGTACAAATGAGGAAACTACAGGTACTGGGACCAAATAATTTATTGAGTATATATCAATCAGTACAGACTTCAATGCTTTTGAAGTTTCGAATTTGTTTAATAGATGACCGATTAAATGTCTCCCAAAGAAAACAAAAGATAAATAGTGAAGATTAGATAACCTTGGGAATGCAAAAGAGACTGATGATCAACCGATATTATCATAGATCCGTGGTCCCCAAACAACATTTGTTTTCTTAAAAAACTAAAAAATAGAAGAATTTTGATTTTTTTTTTTTTTGTATTTCTTAGATAGTGCAACAAAATTCTTTCAAATAGCATGCATAAAAATTTTCTTTCCAATAATTATGACATACAGTTAAAGACTCAAATGATGACAAACTCGATCCAGAGGATTCAAAGTCAGGTATCAGGAAAAAGAAAAATAATATTGTAGTCCATATATATATGAGTTCTCCCCTCAAGGGTCATGTATATTTTAATGGGTTTCGGACATATATATATCTTTTCCTAATTTCTGGATTTATTTATTTATTTTGTATAGATGCTGATGAGAAGCCCACTTTACCTACTGTATCAACTGAAGATACAACTCATAATAAGGAAGAAATTGTTGGTTAGTACACGCGTTCGATTTTATTTATATTCCCTTTCGTGTCACAAAATTGTTATTTCCTTTTCTTTTCTTTTTAGAAAGGCCAAAAGTTTGTATAGTATGTTACTACCCAAAACAGAGGTCACATAGCACCTAGGGATATCCAAAGGAGTAATATTTTTTTTTTACAACATTTCTTTGATGAATATCTAGTATTTTCCTAATAAATTTTCATTATATATAACTCTTTCAGTTACACAAACAAACGAGTTGGTCATTCCTGCAGAAGAAACGGTCGACTCGAACAATCCGAATCAAAGTATGTTTTCCTTTGAAAAGTATTTTGCATTATCATAACAAATATCTATGATTTATTCTAATTCAATCATCTGTCATGAGTAGATGATGGCGGAGAAATGATGCTACCAACAAAATTAACTGTGGAATTTAGTCAAAATGAAACTACTGAAAATTCAAAAACAGAGGTAACTGCAGAGGAGAAGTCAGAAAGTACTGAAACTGAATCCGTTGATTCTGAAAATCAAGAGGAAACTAAGCAAGGTACCAACAATTTCATATTTTGTAATTAATTTGACTTCTTAAGTACTTTGAAATGTATTGTAACGGAACTATGAATGGAATTTAAACAGAGTTTGTTTCAACACAAGTTCTACCGGCTTTGGACGTCAATACAGAGAATCAGCCTGACACTTCCTCTGGTAAAAAAAAAATTTCTATTCTTTGAGCCTCTAAAATTGGAACTTCAAATTTTTTTCCTTAAATAATTTTATTTACAAAATTCAGAGGAAGTTGCTTCACACCAAAACCAAAAGAGCAAGCTAGAGTGCGACTTCACACATCCAAGAGCCGATACATGCACAATGGAAGGCGATGTGAGAATTTTAGGCACCTACTCTACAATTTTTCTCGTTTCACCTAATGCACAAGATACAACAGAGTCAAAGCTTCGGCCATATGCACGCAAATGGGAAAAGCCAACCATGCAAATGATCAGAGAACTGAATGTCAAGCAAGCTCGACCTGATCAGGCACCACCTTGTACCGTGCACCATGAAGTACCAGTTGTTGTTTTCTCCACAGGTACCAATTAAGCCATTAAGACCCATTTATGGGCTTACTCTAGCAGAAAGCAGAATTGTGTGAAACATCAAAATTAAATTTTTTTTTACTGTTAATCAATTACAGGGGGCTTTGTCGGGAATGTATTTCACGACTACACCGATATACTGATTCCACTCTTTCTTGCGGCAAACCAGTATGCAGGAAAAGTGCAGTTTGCAGTTACTGACATGAGTTGGTGGTGGATTTTCAAGTACCTCCCCATGATAAAGACCCTTTCTCCTTACCCTATTTTAAACATAGATCAAGACAAAAATGTCCATTGCTTTCCCTCAGCTCAAATCGGGCTTAAATCGCACAAGCCCCTCGGCGTTGACCCGGCTGAAGCACCCAATGGGTACACAATGCAAGATTTTAGGGCTTTCATAAGAAAATCCTTCTCACTTAAAAGATCCTCTACCACGGTTGTTAACTTGAAATCAGGGAGAAGACCTAGGCTGCTTATTATTTTGAGGAGAGGAACAAGAGCAATAGTTAATGAGAAACAGTTGGTTTCAATGGCCAAGAAAATAGGATTTAGAGTTGTAACTGCTGACCCAGACAAAACCAGGGAATTCCCCAAATTTGCACATGTAGTGAACTCATGTGATGTTATGGTAGGTGTGCATGGTGCTGGTCTAGCTAACATGTTGTATCTACCAACAAATGCCACTGTTATACAAATTCTGCCGTGGGGTAATTTGGGCTTTGTGGGAAGACATGATTATGGGCTCCCTTTGCCTGACATGGGACTCAGATATGTGGAGCATGAGATCAAAGAAGATGAAAGTACCCTTATTCACAGATACCCAAGGGATCATGCAGTGTTTACAAACCCTCAAGCGATCCATGATCAAGGATGGGATACCATGTACAGAATTTACTTGACGGAGCAAAATATCATGCTCAATGTGGATAGGTTTAAAGGAGTTTTGATTGATGTTTTCAAGTCTTATGTGCAGTAGAAGACAGAGAATGACAGAGATTTGTATATTGTACAGTGATTCTGTTAGGCGTTAATTTTATTATTTTTTGTGGGATTTTTTCTAGGGGAAAATTGCCGTGAAGTGATTGTTTTGAGAATTTTTAATGTAATTAGAAATGCATTGTTTAGAAGTAAACAATAAATTATTATTACATAATTAGTTGGATATTCTCAATAATATTATGAATATATTGTTTAACTATATTTGTGTAGCTGACTTATGTCTTCTCTGACTGACTAGTGGCAAAATCTGAAACGAGTCATAATCAGGGGAAATTTTAGAACTAACTTTTTGTTTAAAGTTCTGTTTTTAAAAGATCCCTCAAGTTTCCGCTGGATGCCTGGATTGATCAATTTTTTCAGCAACTTGTGCAGCTTTTTTTCTACATTTACTGGATTAATTTGATGGCTGATAAATAGTTTCCATACCTAGTATATCAATTTTATGTGTTTTTTCTAATGTTTAATTGTTACTTTAGGTTAGAAGTTAGGTACTGCTATAGTTGCTTCATTTTGTTTAGGATCTACGCGATGTGGCTATTCGACACGACATTTTGAACTTATTTCAGCTTGATCAGCGACCCACAGACCTGACCAGCGACCCACAGAGAGCTCAGCGGGTAGCAGATGGTGACTAACGATGCATTAGACTTCAGCGGGTCGCTAGACTTGGCAGCGAACCGCTGGAAGCTGGAAACCGACAAATAAAAATAGACAACCAGATTTGCCATCTCTCTCTAACCGCCATTTACGCCAGATTTAGAACCTCTATCTGAACGACCCCCACCTTTAGAGAACCGACCTTGTCTACTATATTAAGAGGAAGCGTTGATGCCAAGGGGGTTGGCAGATTAGAGGAGTTTTCTCAGCAAAAAGGAGTACAGAGCTACACAGGTCCAGCGGGTCGCCAGAGATACCTGCATGCCGCTGTCGAGTAGCAGAAGACAGAAAGATAGAGATCAAGTTGCTTTTCTGTTGTAACTTAGTTTCTTTCTTATGTTTTCTTTTCTCTTTGATACTTTGATGTTTTGTTTGATGTCTGATCGCGAGTAGATACCTTTTTAGGGGCCATGGTAGTGAACCTTTAGTTTATGGATTGATATTACTATTTTAGTTGATTTTTTTGTTGCATGTTGTGTTTTATGCCTTGCTTTAATTTCTTATCTGATTGAAATTGAATTGTTTAGGTTAGTTTGCTTGTATCCGTCAAGTATAGGCCGTGCTTGATTGTTAGATAGTTAAGTCCAAAGTATCCTAAGTATTTGATATCAATTGTGCCCACTTGAAGGTTTATAATCGAAAGATTTAACCAAGACTATTTAACGAGAGTTATAAGTCTTTTCTAACAGCGAAAACTTGAAGAATTCATAGGTTAGAAAGGTATAAACCCGTAGAAACTAGACCATGAAACGAGAGTTGAAGTCTAGATCCTACTTGATGGTTTTGGAGTTAGTTGAATTAATAACCAGACCTAAAACGAGAGTTTGATCTGCAACACTTCAATCTAAACCCAATTCTATGCACAAAGCAACTTCTAAATTAACTAAATAGTTGTTTCAGCTTGTCACTAGCGGGCCGCTGAGTGAACCAGCGAGGTGGTCTATGTCCGCCAAGTAGCCAGCAACCAGCTTAGTCGACAAGCGACCTGAGTTCCTTCATCGGGCCGCTACGAAAGTTAACGGACCTCTAGAACTGGAGTAAACTGAAGAATTAACTGCCTTAAGTCCCTAATTTCTAATTAGCAATTTAATTATCTTTTAATCTGCAACTTGATAATTTAGGATTTATTTAATTACAATTTAATTTAATTGTTAACTCTGTGACCAATCAACTTTTCTTGCAAACCTTTTTTTAGTTTAGCAAATTAATTAGAATTCAAACTTAGTTATTAAACATTCGTCCCTGTGGTTCGACATCAATGGCAACTGGCGGCGCCCGTGCAGAGGTTTAAATAGCGGGCGCTATGGCCGCTATAGTGTCGAGATAGCGAAAGTGCAGAAAAGCAGGCTTTAGCGGATAATAGCGCCTATTGTAGCGGGCTTTTTTTGCGGATAATAGCGTCCAATGGAGCAGGCCCATGGCGACATATAAGGAGTTGACAGAGAACCTTTCTAGGACCGGACGGGACTCTCGGGAGGTCAGGTCTAAAAGGGATTACTCAAGGGCCGGGCTTAGAACAACTTAAATATAAATATTGAACCTGGCCCTTCTCAAGCCTGATCCTTTTAAACCCTCTGGATTTCGAGAGGCCAGGCTTGAAGGACCTGAAGGACTTGAAGGGCAGACGAAGAGACAATATATTTCTTTAAATATTTATTAAAATTATATTTAAAAAAATAATTTTTATTTGTAAAAGATAATATAAATGCTATAAATTATTTTTAATATAATTTTACCCATTTATTTTTTATTATATATAAAATTTTTTGTTAATGTATTAATGAATTAAAATAAACTAAATTTACAAATGTATGAAATAATGTAACGTAAAAGATGAGAAATATATATGTATATAGAGAGAGTTTAGCTACGGTGAGTCGCGACCAATACTCCGAGATCTAGATCAAAATGACCGATCCAAACCGTCCAATATGATCTCCCTATTGAAATCTCCATGTAGACCAAATTTTTCATTTTTTCAAAATTTTTAAGTATTGTTTTGAAATTTTAGAAAATCATTAATCTAATTGGTTCTGAACCATTCAAACACATCAGTTTTAAAAATCCGAAAAAAATACTTAAAAATTTCGAAAAAATAAAAAATTTGGTTTGCACGGAGATTTCAATAGGGAGATCATCTTGGACGGTTTGGATCGGTCATTTTGATCTAGATCTAGGAGTATTGGTCGCGACTCACCGTAGCTAAACTATATATATATATTTATTTATATATATATATATAGTTTAGCTACGGTGAGTCGCGACTCACGGACCCTCCGGTGAATCGCGACGAAAACTCCTAGATCTAGATCAAAATGACCGATCCAAACCGTCCAATATGATCTCCCTATTGAAATCTCCGTGCAAACCGAATTTTTTATTTTTTCAAAATTTTTAAGTATTTTTTTGAAATTTTAGAAAATTGTTAATCTAATTGGTTCTGAACAATTCAAAAACATTAGTTTTTAAAAATCCGAAAAAAATACTTAAAAATTTCGAAAAAAAATTTGATTTGCACGGAGATTTCAATAGGGAGATCATATTGGACGGTTTGGATTGGTCATTTTGATCTAGATCTAGGAGTTTTGGTCGCGACTCACCAGAGGGTCCGTGAGTCGCGACTCAACGTAGCTAAACTATATATATATATATATATACAGAGAGAGAGAGAGAGAGAGAGAGAGATTGGCTAAAGTATACTCCAGCATACGGATTTCTCAAAATCTAAAATTCAAATAGTCGATCCAAACCGTTCAAGTTGTTCTCCATATAAAAATATCTTTCAAGACCAAATTTTATATTTTTTCGAATTTTTTATATATATATTATGCTATTTTAAAATTGAATGGCCAGAAATACTCCTTTACAACTCCTTTACAATGTTTTTTTAAAATAGCATAATATATAGTAAAAAAATTCGAAAAAATATAAATTTTAGTTTCCTAGGAGATTTCAATATGGAGAACAATTTGAAAGTTTCGGATCGACTGTATGCATTTTAGATTGTGAGAAACGACTCCAGCATACGGACTATCTGTATGCTGGAGCATACTTTAGCCAATCTCTCTCTCTCTCTCTCTCTCTATATATATATATATATATATATATAAAGGGTATGTTTGTAAGTAGTGTGGAATAAGAACAAGAACAAGAACAAACTTATTTTTGTTTTTGTTCTAGTTCCATGTTTTTGTTGGAACAAGAACAAAGTTCATTTTGTTCTTATTCTATGCACTTCCAAACATATCCTTATAATGCTTGCTCAGGGCATGAAGGTTGAGAAGTTGCTCATTGATGACAAAGAGATGGCGACCGAAGGCATTTGGATCCTAGCAGTAAAAAAAAAAGGACTGCTCTAAGCAGTCCTTTCTTCTTCTTTTTTTAATATTTAAAAATTTAAAATTCAAATAGAGAATCTAAACCGTTGATCTTGTTAAATTTTACCGGAGATGCATTTTCATATAAATTTTATAAAATTTGAAATTAATTTGATACTAGATCAAGTGGTCAACAAATGAACGAATCTGGTTAGATTTATTATAATACATTCATAATTTGATCACTTAATCAAGTATCACTTAATTTGATCACTTAAAATAGAACATAACTTTTAATTATAGAAAACTAAAATTCTCAATTCAAAAAAATATATCGCAACGAAGTTGTAACTACCATGTCTAGTGGTATATGTGTTGTTACATTGGATTCGCTTTCTCTTATCACTACGAACAAATAATATAAGGTAAATAAACTTGAACATTTTACAACTTTCGTTTCTTTTTTCTTTCACTACAAACAAATAACGTAACGTAAATCACCAACTTTGGTTTCTTTAATGTAATTACGCCGTAGATTATCGCCAATGCCTTTCAAACATATATTACCAAAGATAAATGCTACAGTCAAATTGACTTGACAGAAATGCCTCTCAAATTTGATCGAAGTTCAATTTTTGAGGTTCAAATAATTGACGTGAGTCGTCCAATGTGATTTTTACATAAAAAATTAATAGAAGTTAAATATTACATTTATTTGAACTTTTCTTAATTTTTTTTTTCAAAAAAAGTGGTTGTTATTAGAGGATCCACAACTATTTAGATGAAAATAAATTCTAATTTCGAAATAAATGAAATAAATTATTTGAAAAATTTTTGAATTTGGTATCCAATG
Organism: Rhynchospora pubera; assembly: GCA_028095005.1. Taxonomy (NCBI): domain Eukaryota; kingdom Viridiplantae; phylum Streptophyta; class Magnoliopsida; order Poales; family Cyperaceae; genus Rhynchospora; species Rhynchospora pubera. The sequence continues at coordinate 26,360,596 of CM051461.1, forward strand.
TTCTTATCACTTGAGCTACTAGACCACATGCACAAAAATTGAGATCTATCATTTGAAACTCAAAAATTGAAATTTCATCCATTTTGATGGACCCTCCCGTCATTTCTCATAAACAAACAATGTGACTTTTTTCCCTTAATTTATTTACTCTTGTAATAAGACTTTTCTGTGCAGTTAAAATGTCAAGGATCGAATGTATTTATTTTATCCAAATTGCAGAGAAACAAGGACACTTGAACAATATTTTTTTCAAAAAGAAAAGTCATGGTATATTCAGTATTAATTGGATCCACCTAATAACACCATATACCAAGACTAGTTCTGAATTGCGTTCGTGTGAGAGAGGGTGAAGTATAAAATTACCTATCACAGTCATCCATTCTGTATTCACAGACAAATACGTATATTTCTTTTTATAGTGGAAGTACATATTTATATCCTTAGAAGTTAGAAGAGGAAATTAGTTCTGCGTGCATGAAGAAAGAGAGAAAGTGATCATGGCAAAAATAATGAGGATTGGAGTCGGTTTTGTACGTCTCTTGGTACCCAGTCTCCTAATACCAGTTCTGCTGCTGCTAAACCTAAAGATGGATTTTACACTCTCAACAACTGGTAAGTTTTTTATGAGAAGACCTTGTAAAATTGTGCAATAACTGACTATAACTTATTGCCTTCTATCAGGTAGAGAATCAAGTGTTGTTCCCATTTCTTCAGAAGAAAAACACAAGTCAGAAAATTCCATTTCAGGTAATCCTGATTCTATGCTTCCTTTATGATATTTTATTAAATTTTTAAGTTCTTATTGTGCCCTTATAAGCAGGAAACGAAGCAATAAATAATCTAGCCATCGGAATGACAGAAGTAAATATAAATGAGGAAATAACAGGTGGGACCATGTACTTCTATATACATCAATTAGTACAAGTTACATGCTTATGAAATTTCAAATTTTAATAAATGATGACAATGACATAATATATGGTAACCAACTAAAAACAAAAAGCTTTAGATTGAGTATTTAGATAAAGGGGATATGGTGATGACCAGAGATGATCTTAGACTGATGGCCCGCAAAACATTTCTTTTTTTTTTTACCAAAAGAAGAATAATATTGCGTTGTCCTTTTATTTCCTAGAAAAGTGCAAGAAGTTCTTCAAATATCGTGCATAAAATTGTGTCTAATTGTCTTTTCTATCACAGCCCTACTTCTGGTCATTTTATAGAATGATCAAAGCTTGTTCAGTATTCAGTATGTCATTACTCGAAACAGAGCAACTAGAGATTTCCAAAAAGGCTAATCTTCTAGCAATTTTTGTACTACTTTGTGACCACAATTGTGTCATTGACGAGTTGGGCCACATTGCTTTGTCGAATAACCTTTATGTTCTTAATTGGTTGCATACTTGCATTAAATGACTTATTTCAGTTAAAGAAACAAACGAGTTATTGGTCATTCCTGCTGAAGAAAAGGTCGAATCTGATAGTCAAAAGCAAGGTCTGCATTTTCCTATAAAAGAAAATTAAATTTTATTATGACCTTAAATAGATGATGGTGGGGAAATAATGTTGCCAACAAAATTACCTGAGGAATGGAGCCAAGATGAAACTACAGAAAGTTCAAAAACAGAACTGAAAGCAGAGGAGAAGTCAGAAACTACCGAACCTGAATCAGTTGATTCTGAAAATCAAGAGGAAATCAAGCGAGGTAACGTACCAGTAATTCAAATGTTTCAAAAAATCAATGACATTCTAACTACTTTAAAATATTGTATTGTAACGGAACTAATTTTGGGATGTAAACAAACTCTGGTTCAATACAAGTTTTACCGGCTTTGGTCGAGACAGAGAATCAGCCTGCCACAACCTCAGGTTAGAAAATATAAAAGCAAATCCTATTAATTGCGCCTTTCAACGAAAGAAACTGCACATACTGGTTTCCCTAACAATTCATTTCACAAAACTCAGATGAATTTGCGTCAAATCAAAATCGAAAGAGCAAGCTAGAGTGCGACTTCACACATCCAAGAGCAGATATATGCACAATGGAAGGAGATGTAAGAGTCTTAGGGACCAACTCCACCATTCTTTTCGTTTCATCAACAACCCAAGAGTTTACAGTGTCAAAGCTTCGGCCATATGCACGCAAATGGGAGAATAAAACCATGCAAATGATCAGAGAATTGAATGTCAAGCAAGCTTTACCCAATGAGGCACCAAATTGTACCGTGCACCATGATGTACCAGTTGTTGTTTTCTCCACAGGTAATAACAATTAAGCCATTGTAACCCATTTTATGTGGCTTAGTCTCACCAAAATCATAATTATGTTAAACACAGGGGGTTTTGTCGGGAACGTATTTCACGACTACACGGATATATTAATACCACTTTATCTTGCGACAAATCAATACACAGGCAAAGTGAAGTTTGCAGTTACTGACATGAGTTGGTGGTGGATTTTCAAGTACCTCCCCATGATAAAGGTCCTTTCTTCTTACCCTATTTTAAACCTAGATGAAGACCACAATGTGCATTGCTTCCCCTCAGCACAAATCGGGCTTAAATCGCACAAGCCCCTTGGCATCGATCCAGCTCAAGCACCTAATGGGTACACAATGCAAGATTTCAGGGCTTTTATTAGAAAATCCTTCTCACTGGAAAGACCCTCTACAACGGTTGTTGACTTGAAATCTGGGAGAAGACCTAGGCTGCTGATTATTTTGAGGAGAGGAACAAGAGCTATAGTCAATGAACACGAATTGGTTGCAGCAGCCGAGAATATAGGGTTTATGGTAGTAACAGCTGACCCAGAGAAAACCAGGGAATTACCCAAATTTGCACATGTAGTGAACTCATGTGATGTTATGTTAGGTGTTCATGGAGCTGGTCTGGCTAACATGTTGTATCTACCAGCAAATGCCACTGTCATACAGATTCTACCTTGGGGTAATTTGGGCTTCTGACATGGTCCTGAGATATGTGGAGCATGAGATCAAAGAAGATGAAAGTACGCTTATTCACAAATACCCAAGGAACCATGCAGTGTTTACAAACCCTCAAGCGATACACGACCAAGGATGGGCAACCATGTATAGAATTTTCTTGACTGAGCAAAATATAGTGCTAAATATTACTAGGTTTAAAGGAGTTTTGATTGATGTTTTCAGAACTTATGTCCAATAGAGGACATGTCGACAGAAATTTGTATATTGTATAGTGTTTATATTAAGGGTGCATTTGATTATTTTTAATGGCTGTTGTAGAGAAAATTTAAATTGAAGGTGAATGATTTTGAGACCTTTGATTGTGAACAGAGATGCATTCGTTAAGATTTCTTTTGAATAAAAGACTATTTATTTCTACCAGTTTTATTATAAAAAGAAACATGCAGTTATTACAGCAAAGTACAACGTCCTCAACTACTGAGCAACCTGAGAGCAATTGCAACTTCAGTCAGTGCTGAAGCCCGAAAATTTCGGTATAGAGTTCAATATTAGTATTAAAAAATAAAATTTAAATTTACATATTTATAGGGTTCAAAAATTAATTTTTTTAACAATTTACTTAAATAACATATAAAATTGTATATTTTGGGTTAAATTAATCAACACACGAGGTCAATTGCACCTAATTTGCATTACTTTGGCTTCGCCACTGCCTTCAGTTGAGGTCCTAGTTCAACTTTTGTTACTCGATATAAATTGGAGGACTTTGACTCCCATATTATCTTCCAAAAAATCCAGCTGCAGGATCTTTTGTACCGGTAATTCTAACTTCCTTGGTACAAACCATCATCATATAAAAGAAAACCAAAATCAATAATACTGCCAGCAAAAACACTGCATTTTTCAGATAAAACCCTGCAAATGTTTAAATTTATATAAAACTACCAGGAAACCTATGTTGCTACCCCGTTGCTATAGGTGTCACCTTTTCCATTTTTTCTTGATCAACGTGCCACGGTCCAATCTGAGGTAATGAGGTATATATAGTTAGACCTGTCAATACCGAAACGTTTTAACGTTTCTGTTTTTGTTCCGCCGAAACGGAACGTTAAATGAAAGATGAAATGGGTTCCGTTTTTAGAAACGGAACTGAAATTTGTTAACGTAAATGAAACGGAACACGGAAGTATGGCTGAACTCAATAGAAAATAGAGACAGAACGTTAAATGGAATAGATTTCAGTTACGTTTGACGAAACCGAACGGAAATGAAACAACCATTTTGTTCCGTTACAGAAACGGAACGAAAATGGAAACGAATGTTTCCGCTTCCGTTATATACGTTTGACAGGTCTATATATAGTCATTGGCTGCACCATTTGAAGAGGAAAAATGAAAAATCTCCTAATCCTTCACCCCTCGTTGCTTCGTCTTTTTTTTGGCACAACTTCCGGAACAGCCCCTCTCCAATAATTGAACATACCATCTATCAGCAGCAGCACTGCATTAACAAATTTTATGGGGATAGAATTGAAAATAACAGATTCCTATGCGTCCACCAGCTCCACCATATTGCACTATATACTACCAAAAAATCAATTTTATTTTTGTGAAAATGTGACTAAATCCTGTAAGTTCTCCCATTGGTCTATATAATTTGAGCCCTCTTTCATCCAAAACCAAACTTGTTTTGCAAACCTGCTTTTGAAGAAAAAGGTAGTCAGTATTTTCAAGAAGTCCACAAATATGACAATTAGCATACCCTTGCCATTTTTTTATTTTAAGAAGATTAGATTTTGAAAGTTATTTGTCAGGGTAAACTAACTAGCCACATCAAGATTTGAAATTTATGAAAGCTGGTATTGTTTAAAATTTTTAAAATAAAAACTTTGGAATCTTTTTTACTTTAACCCTTTAAAAACTAGGAAATATTATACAAAGAGCATTATTGAGAAGTAAACACTGATAAATTTAAGTAATAACAGTTGGGTGGATGTTCTCAATAATATAATAATACTTCGTTTATTTCATTGGAAAGCTGTCTTATGTCTTCTCTTGGCTCCGTTTGGATAGGTGTGGGAAGAAAGTAAGAAGGGAAGAAGTATTAGAAAGTGTGTAACTTTGTGAATAGTTTGAATTGTGTATAATAAATTTGAGTCTTCTTCCTTCTTCCTTCTTCCTATATCCAAACGGTGCCTAACTGACTGGTGTCAAAATATGAAAGAAGACGTAACCATGGGAAATATTCACAATCAATTCTGCTTTAAATATCTTTCAAAAAAGAACCCTCAAGACTCCACCGGACTCGGTCAGTTCTTTGAGAAACTTGTGCAGCTAGTTTTGTATGCTTGCTGGATGTGACAACAACTGCAACTTTTGTTAATTTGCAACAACCACAAAATAATGAAATATTAATAATGAATGGTACATTAACTTGGCATTAGGGGTGTTGGATATTAACTTGGCCCAAGGGCGTGGTTACTCAAAAAAAAAAGTAGACTGTGATAACTGCATTTTCTCATGATAGGTGTGGCCTTTAATTATTTTGCGAGAAAAGGAGCTGGTAAAATGGATTTGGTTACGAAACTTGAGTTTTTTTTTTTTTTTTGGTATGGTTGATTGTGTTGTTTGATATATATGGTTTTGCATCTACCTTTTCAGTACCAATAATATAATATTTATTTGATCGCATTTTTGTAAATTTCATTTGTTTAATGGAGAATATGAGTAGGTTATTTGAAAAGACAGCTGCAATTGTTTAGTCATAATTAATCTTTACGATTTTTGCGTCTTTATTCAACTGCCTTTAATAACATAACAGAGAACATAAAAACACATTGTTGGTCTGTTGACATATTACAGATTTGTAAATTTAATTTATACCGCAACCAAGTCAACAAATTATAATTAAGAAGTAGACATGTTCTGTGTAATTAAAATGTCAAGATAAAATATTTTTATTCCGTGAAAATTAAAGTAAAAGCAGGGATCACTAGGAAACGGTTTCTAAAAAGAACCTCTCACTGTCAATTAATAGAATAGTCATAGAAGCCACCTAATGAGACTATACCAGACCAGTTCAAATTTGCGTGTGTGTGTGTGAGAAAGAGAGATAAGGTATCAATTCTATCACTATCACAGTCATCCGTTCTATATTGACGGACATAGGATACATATATCTTCTTTCCTTTTTATGGAAGAAGTGCATATATCATTCGAAGACGAACTTAATCGAGCGTGCGCCAAGAAGAAAGAGAGCAAACAATCATGGCGAAAATAAAGAGGATCCGAGTTGGTTGTTCACGTCTCTTGGTACCCTGTCTCATAATACTGGTTCTGCTCCTTAACCTAAAGCTGGATTTTACGTCCTCAACAACTCGTAAGTTTTTTTTTTATATATATTTTTGAGAATTTTTATATCTTATTTTGTTCTTTTTTTCGTTTTCTAATTCAAATGATCATTCCAAAGTGTGTGAGAGTGGAGCAGGGGGGGGGGGGGGTAGGGGAGAGAAACTTTGCATCAATTGATACGTTAGCTTGTGTAATTTTCAACGAGTTTGATTTTGTTACTTCCATTATTGCTGTCGAGGATAACAATATATGGTCTCATATATATCGTCATTCTTTTAACTAGCACAAAAAATATGGATAAACAAACTATTACATTAATTTGATGCGTATAGCCTGACATTCTGGTTCTGGTACCTATATAGCATGGCAGACTGGCAGTCAGATGGCCAATTAGATTATAAGGTGCTATTGTGTTTTTTATTCTACAATATAATTTTGTATTGTAAATTCTGATATCATTTTTGAAGAGAGAACGTTTAACAATAATGAAAAAAATTCTAATTTTATGCAATGAGATAATTATACTTAGAGACATGCAATGTAGGTTATGTAACTAGTTTAGATATTGTACTTTGACGTTACCACTAGTTGTATCACTTATCATGTTATTTTGTTTATAATTTTATATGAATCTGTTTGTTCCCCAACCGGAATAGAAGGTTTACAAAGAAAAACAATGTAATAGTCGTAAGAGGCCCATTAAGCCCAAAACGCCCGAAACGAATAGATCCCAATATTTCGGCCTAATAGGGAAAGAACAAATTGGACTAAATTCGCTCACCGCGTACACAAAAATCACAATTTATGTAATCTGAATAACATGTTAACGACATATTACATATTGAAGCGGTTTAGACTTTAGATATAGGAACATAGTAGTATTTTGTTAATTTTCAATTATAAACTGTTTGATTATTTTATAGAATATATAAAATAATCAAACAGTTTATAATTGCATATGCCTAGTATGTTATTTATAAAATGCACAATGCAATGTCTGCTTGCATATTGAAGGCTCCGTTTGGATTCTATTTGGGAAAAAGAGAATAAGGGAATAAATTTATTATAAACAATCCAAACTATTCACAAAGTTACGTACTTCCCAATACTTCTTCCCACTTCTTTTCTTCTTCGCTTCTTCCCACACCTTATCCAAACGGAGCCGAAAAGAGAAAATTGGATTTTGAAACCTGTTTTGGAGATTGTTATGTTAAGTTCCTCAATTGCCGTTTGGTATTCTCTTGTGATCTTATTTTTGGGGAACGACTTGAATTTGTGGAATTTGCTATTTTTTTTAAGATATTTTATTAATTTATGTAAAAATTTGATGTTGATTGAGATTAACTTCAACTTTAGATGAAAGAAGATAAATCAAACAAAAAATAAATAAAAAGGAGAAAAGTTATTTCGTTGATATTTCCTGCCTGTTGAGATGATACATGATAAAATATACAATGGCTTGGTTTAAATAATCTCAAAGAGAAATAAAGGAAAGATAAGAAACAATCAATGTCAAGATACGGTACAGTCTTCAGACTTTATGACTAAATAAAAGAAAATTTTTAGAATTTGCCCTTCTAGAATTAATATTATGGAGGAAATTGTAACGGACCATGACATATTTCAATTCATAATAATCCGGTTTCGTCCGTCTTTAAGTTTTCAAAATTCATCAGATAATTACGAACATATTAGAAAAACTGGATCAACTAAACTTCTTAATTCTTATGTAAATAATTAGCTAAATACATGTGTTATTTGAAAGGAAAATGTTAAATCATAATTTAGAAATGTGACGATTCAGCCCAATCAGCGATATATACGTATACATGTGAACAGTATATGCTAGTAGTTATAGAAAATCGTAGATTCGTAGCGATCGAGATCCCAATGTTAAGAAATTTGCTGAAATTTGTAACACCTCGAGATTTTTAGCATGCAACTGAGTTGGATTCTCCATGAAAGTCAAAGAATCAGATTCAAACTCCAATGTCAAATCATGTGCAGTGCAAACAAACACCAAAGACTCAAAGAGCCTTGCCTTGTTTTTTAATCACTTGTATACAGATAATTAATGTTACTGTTATTTGATGATATAAATAATATATCATCAGGCAATTTTGTAAATGACCAGATTTTAGCTTAATAAGGGTATTATAACTGTGTTTTGTCATACCAAGCATGTTTTGGACTGATAGAGTTTCAATTGACATAACGTATGAAACGTGTCAAGTCGTGTGAGGACTTATTTTATTCTTTTACCGCTCGAAGGGAGTGTTTGGATTGTTGGAAGAAAGAAGAAAAAGAAAGAAGAAGAAAGAAAAAAAATTATAAACAATTCAAACTCTTCACAAAATTACACACTTCCCAATACTTCTTCCCACTTCTTTCCTTCTTTCCTTCTTTCCTTCTTCCCACACCTATCCAAACGCACCCGAAGGTAGAGTCTAGTTTTTGCATATCTAAGTATAATATAAGGTGGATTTTTTTATGTCCTCTAATTAATCTAAATTAGTATTTTGAAACTAAATCAAACCAAGTAGAAGTGTACAAGAAAAATAGAAACTCATCCAATCCGTTTTGTCAGTCCAACCTGATATGTATTTTAACGGATTTAAGTATTATTCGAATCGGGCGGGATTTTATTTTTATTAAGCCGGTTGTACGGGATTGGCTTATATTCAGTGGCGAAGCCACATTATTTTTGGTTGGTCCAGGACCCACCTGAAAATTAAAAAAAAGCCTCACACTTAGTATGTTTGTAAATATATATAGAGAGTTTTGCTATGGTGAGTCGCGGTCAAAACCTTCTAGATTTAGTTCAAAATGGCCGATCTAAATCGTCCAATACGATCTCCTTATTGAAATCAACATGTACACCAAATTTTATATTTTTTATTTTTTAAATATTTTTTTCGGATTTTAAAAAACTAGTGTTTTGAACAGTTTAGAACTAATTAGATTAACGATTTTTTAAAATTTCAAAATAATACTTAAAAAATTTTGAAAAAAAATATAAAATTTGGTCTCCATGGAGATCTCAATAGGGAGATCATATTAGACGGTTTGGATCAGTCATTTTGAACTAGATCTAAGAGTTTTGAGTGTGACTCACAGACCCTTACTGAGTCTCGACTCACCATAATAATTATTTATTATTTAAAAAAGATCACTGATAAAAAACTTTCTCACATGCAATTTTTTTAGGGAGTAGCTAATGTCAAACATATAGCTAGGACACATACAAACTTGTCCAACATGATAAAATTTAAATTTTTGAGACTAGAATGACCGATCCAAACCGCTCAAATTGTTCTACAAGATAAAATCTCCATGGAGATCAAATTTTAGAATTTTTTACTATTATTTTAGAATTTTTTAATATGCTCAATCTAAAAAGTTATGAACCCTCCAATTTTGAAAATTAAAAACATAGTTAGAAAATTTGAAAAAATATAAAATTTGATTTTCATGAATATTTTAATATAAAGATCATATTGAACGGTTTCGATCGGCCGTTTGAAATTTAAATTGTCGACATTTGGATCGTGTTTGACGTCCTATATGTTTGATTCTAGCATTACTCATTTTTTTTAAATAATTTTATTTATTAAGAGATATTTTTTTTATTTTTTTCTATATTATTCTGCTGATTATTATTTTTGTTGAAGTATACTGACATTTTTTAAAAAACTTTTATTTGTCCACACAATAGAATGGATATATTTTGTAGTGAAACAAAAATATAAATTTTTGCGTGTTTTGCAAGTATTAATGACTCGTATATTTTCTTTTAAGGAAAAAATAATAATTTGAACGTCGGGGATTTCAACGAAGCGGGACGGCAACCGCTATATTGGAGAGCCGTGTTCAAACTTCTATAGCAATGTTGCATACATTGCACGCCAAATCAAATCAATTAATTATAAACGTTTTGTAACACTGAAAAAGTCATTTATGGCCATGTTCGTCGTTAGATGCATCCGTACGGACGACTCGTAGAATTTTCTTACACTACTAAAGCTGTTTGAGAGAATGAAGGAAATACAAGGTAAGCGAAGATGAGACTATATGAGATTATCTTTCTTGAGTCTCGAATTTGAAGGAAATAATAAATAAATAGTTCTCTTTGTTTACCAAACTATATGCAAGATAACTATGACCAAACTATCTTGCGTCTATCAGTATAAGTAAGTTCTTATAATAATAATAATAATAATAATAATAATAATAATAATAATAATAATAATAATTATTATTATTATTATTATTATTATTATTATTATTATTGTTGTTGTTGTTGTTGTTGTTGTTGTTGTTGTTGTTGTTGTTATTATTATTATTATTATTATTATTATTATTATTATTATTATTATTACAATTACTATTATTGTTGTCATTATCATATCATTATCATTATCATCATCATTACTATTATTATTATTACTAGCAAATGAGCCCACCCGATAGTGTGGGAATAAGAAAGAAAATTTGAGGCGATTTTGATATGATAAGAGAGGGTTGATTTGTTTTTCTCTTTCCTTTAATTTGCTATGAGCACAAATTAAAAAAGAATAAAAAAGAAATCGACCATCTAGCGCCAATTGACTCCTTTTTTGTGAAATTATAAAGGGTCCGACTCTTTATCTGAAATACAGATCTAAAATGTACATCAGATCAAGTTTCATAGATCAACGATCTATAATGATGTTAACAAATGTTTGAATTCTTTTTTTTTTAAATTATTATGAATTTGTTTTGGGTGTTTTATAAGTAGTATAGATTATTATTCATATTTTTCTTATAAATTTGGATCACATGACGAAGTACTTAATTGGGATGATGTAGTAATTCGATAATTTTGACAATCTTAGTAATTAAATACACTCTAAATTTAATATCCTACAAGTTGAACCCCTTCAATGTCACTCTTTAATATATTTAAAAAATAATGATGACCTTTGTTTTTCTTTCCATTTAAGAAACAATAGGCACTATTTTAGTATCACGATCTCGCTCTAAAAGAGCAAAAGGAAATATAATAAGGAAAGTTGCATTATCATTTATCACACACTTGCAAGACGTAGGAACGCCTTAAAAAGTATTTTTGTTGCAAACCAATTCTTCTATGAGGTCGTACAATATAAAAAATTCAAAATAGTTTATATATTCTAGTTAAGCTCAAAGGCCGCAATGAGAAGTACATATAATATATATGACTAACACATTTACACTACAAAACCAAGCATAGGCTTGGAGCTCTAGGTCACAAGCCGCTTATAGAAAATGAAGGATTCTTGTGTGCTTGGAAAGGCAGTTGATACCCAAAAGTTCGGTTGCGCAGTCGCCATAAAAGGCCTTCTGTTCATGCTGGCTGTTCTTTCAGTGCTCAATCCTGCTATGCTACCTCCTTACGGAGTGGAAATTGGTACGTTGTTGGGAGCTAAAGTGGGGGGTGCTGGGGCAAGGGGGGCTTCAGGGAAGGGGTCCGGATGTTACGTAGTGCAGACGGCACCAGTTTAGAGGTTCTGTAGGTTATCTATATATTGTTGATGCTACGGCTACGATCTTGTGCAGTGATTAATGCCATTTTGTTGCTTTCAGTATTAGTACTAGTATTTAACTTTTAATTTTCATATGCTATTGATCAGCATCTCAAATCTGTGTGGCCATTTTGTAGTTCACTGGTTTATTTTTTTTCATTGAAAGCATCGTAGTTTGCAAGCATCAGGGAATTAGTTTCCAAACAGAATAGTTATCTGTGTTTACTACTTTCAAATCTCCTTTGCAGATGGATCTAATAAGTGGCCTTCACCAGTTGAAGAGAGACAAAACTTCAATGCAGTAAATTCAGGTAATTATATTACAAAATTCTTTAATTTTATTTTTATTTATGATAAATTGTGATTCTAAGAAATTTCTTAATCAGATACAGGTAGTGACGATCGGCTCATCATGAAATTAGCAGCAGAAGTAGTGCAAAGCGATGAGTCAGTTCTAGGTACGTAATATATTATGTATATATGAAGTTAATTATGAACAATCAGTTAAATTTCTACTCTATATCATGTAATAATGTAACTTCAAAGTTTATTGCTTTAAATTATGCCATATAAACCAACAAACACTAGTTAACGTATGTATTTCTTTAATTTAGGTAAAGAAGGATCAGACAAAATTAAGGACGCTGGAAATATCATTGAATCTGCAGGTAACTGAAATTAAATCACAGCCCATGAGAAAAATAAATTTATCCTTACTTTGTTTTAATTAAGTAGTCGAAAAAAATATTTTATATCCAAGGAACTTTCATCAGATTCCTTTGATCTTCTTTACATTTCCCTAAGTCAACTATCTAATTAAGGGCCTCAATTTATTAGTATGACACCAATCTAGAGGTACCCAGCTAGCATTCAGTGCGTAATGTATTTTAATTAAATGTCAAGTACCAAGTAACATTTATTAATATTGGTTTTCCAATTGTAACGTGGGAAGAATCACTGATCTCAATAAATTCTTAATTTCTTTTTGTAGTAGTACCTGATACTGCAACACAACCGTTTGATACAAATGATAAGTCAGACGGACAACCTTCCTTTGTTGAGACAGAGAAGCCAGCAGAAAACAAGTCTTTTGCAGGCAATTCAGGCATTTTATTTCGATCATACATAAATATGTACAAAAATATAATAATTAATCACAAAAAGTACTGACACTGGAAATTTTGTGCAGAATCTAGCACAACACAATCCCCAGCTCCTCTGAATCAGGGACAAGATGAAGTTCCCTCCAATACAGGTATGCTAAGAAGAAAAATGTACTTAATTAGGTACTCATTAATGGAATATATAGAAAACAGTAATATCATAGCTTATAATTATCATAAGTTCATAACACTATATATTGGATTAGTTTTTCCGAAAATAAGAACAACTAACATAATTTGTTAGCTACCAAATGTATAGAAGAATCCAGCACAATGGAATCATCTGTTTCTCCAAGTCAGTGGCAAGATCAAGTAATCACTAATTCTGATATTATATACATTATTTAATATGTTAGAGATAAGGCTCAACTGAGTGATACCACAGAAATTGATTAATAATTTAATATGATAATGTGATTACGTGATTATTACCATGATGGTTTCCATCACTGCTACAACAAACATAACTTTTGAAGCTGAGTAGTTGTATATATATTTAGTTTCAATGTTTCATTTTAAGTAATAATCTTTTTTTATCTTTCACAGACTCTCCAGCCCCAAATACCGGCATAAATTGTGAGTTCTCTGACTATCGATACAACATGTGCTCCATAGAAGTGAATGTCAGGGTTATAGGAAGCTCTGCAACTGTACTCCTCATCCCTTCACCTTCAACCGCTCCCGACACTAATGTCTGGAAAATCCGCCCATTTACCCGGAAATGGGAGGATGTCACCATGGCACGTGTCAGGGAATTCACGATCCAGTGGGCACCCGATCAAAACCAAGCACCTGCATGTGATGTGACACATGATGTGCCAATTTTGATATTTTCAACTGAAGGGTTCCCATTCAACCCGTTTCATGACTATACAGATCTGCTGATACCTATTTTCTTGGCTGCAAAACAATACAATGGTGAAATTCAGTTTGGAGTGACAAACTTCCATGTACCTTGGATCAACAAATACCAGCCTTACCTACAAGCGCTCTCACACTACCCTCTTATTAACCTCGATTCGGAAACCCTAGTTCATTGTTTCCCATCAGGCCAAATTGGCCTCAGAGGTACTGGGCCTATAACTGTTGATCCTTCATTTGCACAACACGGTTACACCATGCAAGACTTTAGACATTTTATGAGAACAAGTCTCTCTTTAGAAAGAGCTCAAGTTGAAATAATTGAGAAGACCTCAAACAAGAAACCGAGGATAGCTATTTTACTAAGGAAAGGCACACGGACATTTACGAATGAGGACGAGATTATAGAAATGGCCCAAGGGGTCGGCTTTGAAGTTGCTCGAGCAGATACTGAAACAACAAAAGATTTCCCAAGATTTGCACATATCATAAACTCTTGTGATGTGTTGATGGGATTGCATGGTGCTGGTTTAACAAACATGCTATATCTACCAAACAATGGTACAGTCTTACAAGTTATCCCTTGGGGGGACTTGAAATTTATTAGCTGGAAAGATTATGGAGAACCAACCAAAGAGATGGGGCTAAACTATGTGGAGTATGAGATAAAAGAAGAAGAAAGTACTCTTATAGAAAAGTACCCTAGAAATCATACTGTTTTTACCAACCCACAAGAGTTGCATAAGCAAGGTTGGATGGCAATGTATACTGTTTATCTAGTAGAACAAAGTGTGAAGCTTGATGTGAATAGATTTAGAGGAGTTTTGGTAGATCTTTTTAATTCCCTTACTCAACAGTAAGATGTACTTCGATTCGTTTTATTTTAATATATTTTTTTCTTATTACTTTTTCACTAGTATAATTTTCTCATAAGTTTTCACTTCCGTGATCAAGGGTTAATTTTTATGGATGTTATTCATATTTGTGTTGTTCTATATATGCGTTAATTCTGTTAATTCTCGGACCATTTGGTTTCACAAAAGCTTTTCGTGCGTTTACAATGTATATATATATTCCAGGACAGTAATTGCACCATAATTGCTACTGATGTCAAAGAACGACAGAGAAATAATTATCGAGATTCCTTCATTACATTTCCAATGGATATATTTTCATTGCTAAAAATAATTAATACGACCCATCAAATTAATTCGAATGCAACCTGAATATATTTTTATTTGGTTGTTTTGTGTTCCTTTAATATATATCACTAGATCTAGTTCTCCAAACCTAGCTAGCTAGTATTCTCTTATGTACATTTTCCATACAAAACATCTCCAATTATTATTTCTCGTGCACACAGAAATCAGTTAATAATGGGACGGAGAAACAATGGATGCAATTAGAAGTTCTCTATGTTAACAAAATCACACTCAAACATCAACAAGAATACTATATTACTATTATAAATTAAGGGCAGTAATAAGTTGTGAAAAGCACACACTCCATGGAGATTATGCGGATGTGAAGTGCAGCTAGCATCGAGTCAATACGCGGCCACCGCCTATTTACCATCCTAATATGAATTCAATTTATGAACAAGCCAATGAAGATATAATACATTTTGTTCGGTTAGTCACGTTTTAATTAATATTACTAATAACTATATATGTTAATTTAATTATAGTACATTGAGCTAGCTCTTAATTAATTGCCTCTTCATTCTAAGTTTGACCCACTGTTTCCGGGAAGATCGAGTTCCATAAATTCCATGTCCTCTCACGTGTCCTTCACGAATCCATGTGAAGTTAACACAATATAATATATATTTATTGTCGACCTCTTTGCTAATCAACCCTTGGAAACCTCATGAAGTTAAGTTTTTGAAAGTTAATAATAATCGTAATTAGTATTGTTGTTGTCGTTGTTATTGTTATTGTTTTCTTTTTAAGAAAATGAGGGGTCAAAAAGCCCATAACTTTGAATTATTGTTATTTTTGTAGTGTTATTATTATATTTGAAATAACTGATTTCGATTTGAAACTTCTTGAGAAAAATCAAATTAGTTTCTAAATATTAATTTACGCATGTCGTCTAGTGATTTACTGATTTCAAAAAGGTCAAGGGTTCAAGTCCCGCATACACTTTCACCTTTACTTTAATTTTTAAAAAAATGGATATCAAAGACCTCCTTTCTTTGACAAAAAAAAAAACATTTACAGCAACTCTTGAATGTTTTCTAAAAAAAGGAAATTTTGTCCCTTAAACTTTGAAAATATAAAATAGATCCTTCAACTTCTACTTGCACCAAATTTGTCCTTTATTTTTATTAAAAAAACTTAAAATTAAGATTTAAATTAATTAATTAGTTTTATGGAAGTTGAACGACCTATTTATTTAATTATTTTGAAATTTGAGTCCTAATGTAATATAACTGAAAGTTCAAGGACCAATTTATTTTTTCCTTAAATAAATTCAACCAACTTCATAAAAAATAAAAATTCAACGACTTTGTTTTCTTAAGAAGTATCAGGAAACAAAACCTGGATCTTCCCCTATATTCAAGAAAATAATTAATTATAATTTATTACTTCTTTTATCATAAATACGTTCAGAAATCTTGGCACTAACGAATGTTCTCCTTCTCGTAGAATAATTTGATCATATCATAATTCTAATAATGAAGTAATATTACAATTTTTTACTGACAAATAACCCAGAAGTCTATTATTCCAGCTCCTTATATAGAATTCATGCTTCCCTTGATCTATTTCAATTCGAAAAATAAATTAAAATTCACACTCAAAGTTATATTTTGGTCAAAATTCAGTCAATGTAAGATGCTAAATTGGACGATATATGAAATCGTACATTTCTTTTTAAATGATAATATTACTGGTATGACTGGAACGTGTATATTTTCAAATTTCAAGGAATATATTAGAGGGCATGCTTTTAATCTACGTCTTCCGTGTCCAACTATTCCAAACTTAACCACTACGCACTTTCGACTTGAATGAAATTGCCAACGCAAAATTCAGCGCCAGACCATAGAAACTTCTAGAACTGGAAACACTTAATTAGTTTCAATATATAGAGGACTGTGCTGCCAGAACAGAACTGGCAAGTTTTATAATGACAACTATTTTATATTTTCTGTTATTAAATATTGGAAGTTTTAAGAATTAGTTCTTATGAAAATTCAAATATTGTCTGGACAGAACGAGAAATGGCCAATAAAAAAATTGTCACAAATGCCAATCCCCTCTTACTTCTATATGAAATGCATGTGCATGAGATCTAAGTCAACGAAAACTTCATCACTGTGTCTAGCTAGCTACTAACAAATAGACAGTAATTGTGCACTTAGCAATATGAAGCAAAGATAATTACTAGATCTTAATCAGAAGCCTCGGTTCTTCACATTCAAGCAATTCTATGTTTGAAAATTATAAGGATCACAAAAAAAGAAATATGAAAGGGGGAGGAGGCATACTAGGAAGACATGATGCACAAAAGTTTGGATGCAATGCCATGGCTAAGTGCTTGCTTTTCGGCGTGGTAGTTCTATCGGTTCTCAACCCTGCAGTGTTACCGCACTCCATTTTTCCACGTAAGTATATAGTATCATTTGCTTTGTTTCAATCTTTGTATAAAGAATCATATAAAGAAGCCATGGTCAGAAAGTTAATCTACATCCTGCTTATATGGAGACGTTCTCCTAGTTTAAAAAAGTTATATTCTAAAATAATAAAGTTGTGGTTTTATATGGTTAATTTAAACTTATGGTTTGGTAGATATAATTGTTGGGACAAAGCATTACTTCTTACTAGTTTCCTAAATCCCTTGGCTTAAGCACGATTAATAGAAAATAAAATTTCATGATAAACTTTATTTGTCCCTCTGATTGTAATGACTGGATTTTTGGATTGAACCAGGTAAATGGGCAACCGATCCTGTGAATATAGAAGAGAAACCCAAGTTTGAAGCCTCTAACTCAGAGCATACGAAACTGACTCTGAGATTAATAGCAAAAACGGAAGATCAAGATGGAAACAAGACTACTACAGGTGAGGCTGATTATATAAACTACAGTTAAGTTTGGACTTCAGAGTTAGATGGCGAAGATTATGATCTATTTAATCTATGATGAGAGCAGATTCAATGATGTTCTTCTTATTATAATATGACTAATTAAACTGGGTAAGAGTGTGCAAGACCTTACAGGGAAAAAAAATATGATGATTGAGATAAATTAGCAAGACTCTGCCAAGAAGAAAACTTAAGTGTTATACCTCAGTTGAAAAACCAAATGACATGAACTGTCGGAACTGCATCAACCAAATTTTTATTTAACAACTAGTACTCTTTAACTTTTGGATAAACTGGCACATATTGGTAGCAACTTAACCAATAGAGTACAAACTATGCACCCAGGTTTACTCCAAATAAGCATTAACACTGACTTTGCTTTGTTTACAGGACCTGAGGTATCAACATCATTACCAGAGTCAAATGAGAAGCAGGAAAAGGCAGAAGAGAAGATCGAGATCAAGGACACAGAGCGGATCACAAGTAAATTACTAATTCACAACTAAAACTTTTAATTAAGCATGTAAAGGTTGAATTAAGCAATATTGGAATTTGAAAAAAAAAAAATACCTTGCAGGAATTGATATATCTATGTCATCATTTGACTCACAAGAGAAACAAAAAGAAAACGAACTAGAAAAGCCATTGGAGAAAGAGCTACCTACAACAAGTAAGTCCGAAGGCACTTAATATTGTATCAGTTTTCATATTCATCCAGAAAGCACTCTCCAATTAATTTATGTACAAATCAAATTCAGGAATTTCAGCTATGGAATAATGCAATTTATAACAGAATGAGCCGAATAAAGAAACAGAAAAAAACTGTGCAAATGTCTATCTAACGGGCAGATAATAAATTGGGAAGGTAGAACAGTGAGAAGATTAATTAAATTTGAGCAATTTTAAATGCAAACTTTAGGATCAAATACCCCAGCCGAATCATCGGAGACAAAGCAGAGTCAGGAAACAAGCCCTTCTTTGTCATTAAACGAAATTGAGAAACAAGGAGAGAACAATTTAACAATAGGTATTCGCAACTTCTCTCATTTTTCAGGGAATATATCATTGTATTTAAAAAATATATATATAAAATCATTGCTAAGCTAACAAATCAACACATTATACAGATACTGATGCAAACCAGACCTCTCCAAATGAGAAGATGCAAGAATCTAGTCCTAAAACCACAGGTTCCTTCTTCTCCTTTATATTCAAACTTTTCTTTTTCAATATTTCCTCTTTTCCTAAAGGCATCTTTTTATTTCAGCCGATAGGTAGGTTGGTTAGAGTTCAGCGGGTGAACACTTTTGGGCTACCTTTTATTACATGAGATATTTGTTAGACCAGTTGATATGCCAACTGCCTTGTTGTTAGTAACTAAGATTGAGGCCCAATCCAACTAAATGTTGGCCCAATTACATGAGAAATTAACCAGAGCTTGCTATCCTTCACTAAAATAATTTCTCCCTTATTTATTTATTTATTATTATTTCATTGACAGAAGTCATAGTGAACACGAGTAAGCTAATATACAACTCTACCAATCCAAGATACAACATCTGTTCCATAGAAGGGGATATAAGAGTTGTTCCAGATGCCTCCACAATTTTTATTGTTTCTCCTACGCCACTCGATCCAAACAGCACGACATGGAAGATCAAGCCATACCCACGAAAATGGGAGTTCCACACAATGGAGGCAATATCTGAGATGACTATCCAGCAACTGACTGATGCTAATCAAGCAAGAAGCTGTGATGTGACTCATGACTTGCCGGCGGTTGTTTTCTCATCTGCTAGGTTCATGGGAAACTTGTTTCATGATTATACTGACATGATCTACCCCCTCTTCCTTGGAACACACAGGTAATGCAAATATTTGTGACATAGATACATAATTAGCACCTCATGAATGTGACAGCAGAAAATCTGACGTGCCCTAAAGACATACATAACAGTAAGTCAGCAGCAAGATATTAGTATACCAGTCCTAATGTATATTGAAAACTTCAATTCAGACCTAAGAAGAAACCACAATTTATGAATCACAGGTACAATGGAGAAGTCAAGCTTTTGGTGAAGGATTATGTAGCGAAGTCCATAGAAAAGTATCGACCATACCTCACACGCCTCTCTCACTACCCTATTATAAACCTAGACACTGAAACTAGTGTCCACTGCTTCTCCTCTGCTCAAGTTGGGCTTGAAAATCCTGGACCTCTAGGTTACAAATTCCAAAACCCTCAAAACGACCAAGCTATGCAACAATTTAGACATTTTATTAGAGAAAGTCTTTCTCTGGAGAGATCTGAAGTTGAAAAAGGGAAAAAACCAAGGCTGCTAATACTCCTAAGGAAAAACACAAGAGCAATTATAAATGAGGATGATGTAATCAACATGGCAAAAGATGTCGGCTTTGAGGTCGTTACAGCTGATGTCGAAACAACACTAGATTTTCCGAGGATTGCACATATTGTCAACTCATGTGATGTGTTAATGGGAATACATGGTGCAGGTTTGGGTAACATGTTATATTTACCAACTAACGGGACGGTCTTACAAATTCTCCCTTATGGTGAACTGAAATGGGTCGGGCGATTTGACTATGGTGACCCACCGAGAGGCTTTGGTTTGAGGTATGTGGAGTATGAGATAACACTAGAAGAGAGCAGCCTGCTAGAGAAGTATCCAAGAGACCATCCGGTAATTGCGGACCCTCAATCCATTCATAAGAAGGGTTGGCAAGAGGTTTACGTGGTTTATCTATATGAGCAGAATGTAAAACTTGATAGTAATAGATTCAGAGGGACTTTGGAGGAAGTTTTCCAATCATACCAATAAAAGCTAGAATTATAAATTTTTGAATGGATAAAATTTATTTCTTCAGTTTTCTAGTTTTGTTGACAGAGTTGTAATTGATATATAAGGTTAGAAGTGATAAAAGTTATATTTAGTATCAATTCTTTTTCAGATTGCAATTCAAATTATCCTCCCAAATATATATTTGATTAGTCTGAGAAATCCACAAAAAGTTGTATATTTCTTCTTTCCCCTTTTATCAAATACAGAAAGCTTGAAGTTCAATGTCCCTCATGCCCTATTGTGATCATCTCTTTGGCATGCAATATTTTAAAATAAAATTAGTGGAAACCATTTATTCAGATGTTCCACTTAAAACTATACATTGCAACATCATAACACAAGAACTCATGAGCTACCATCATAAAATAGCACAAAGGTAGGACAGAGAGAAATTATTGCAACACAAGCAAACAACATACACCACATGCTCACAAGTACAAAAAAGCGAAGTTCTGTTATTGCTTATCTAATAAGGAGGCGGTCTGGGTGGCGGTGGACCATATGGAGGTGGTGCAAATGGGTCAAAATATCCAGGAGGCTGCGGCAGGGCACGAGGACCAGGTGGTGGTGGTGGTGGTGGAGAATACAATTCTGGACCTGGAGGTGGAGGTGGAGGTGGAGGTGGCATTTCATGTGGCCTTGGTGGGCCAGGTGGTGGTGGGGGAGAAAAAAAGTCTGGACCTGGAGGTGGAGGTGGAGGTGGAGGTGGAGGTGGAGGTGGAGGTGGAGGTGGCCTTTCATGTGGCCTTGGTGGGCCAGGTGGTGGTGGCCTTTCATATGGACTTGGTGGGCTAGGTGGTGGTGGGGGAGGAAAAAAGTCTGGACCTGGTGGTGGAGGTGGAGGTGGCCTTTCATGTGGCCTTGGTGGGCCAGGTGGTGGTGGCCTTGGTGGACCAGGTGGACCAGGTGGTGGTGGTGGCAGCGGTTCCCCATAAGGGCCCGGTGGTGGACCATAAGGACCTGGTGGTGGGGCACCCCTAAAATGACCTCGCGGTGGCGGGGCAGCCATTTCGGATAGTTGCAGAATTGAGGATTGTGGATGTTTATTGTACAGGGAAAGAGAAATTGTAGTCCTGACTCATGAGACAAGGTGATGCTGTGTGCTTGCTACATGGTTGTTTATCAAGGCCTAAGGGTGTACTGCTTGGTGAAGGTAAAAAATTGACTGGTTGATTGGAATGTTAGACCTGAATTATCAAGTCAGGTACAGATCTAGGCTCTTCTATCATGAAAAGACCACACTCGATATGTCATTTTGAGAGTACATAGCATGTCCCTTTGAATAGTTTGGAACGGAACTCACTTGTATTGATTGTGACTGGTAGATAGGTCAGGGGAGATGTTAATGTAAAATTGTAACCTGGGTATGAAAATGCAAATATGAAAAAAATTCCTCACAAGCTTTTCTTCAAACAGTTTCTATGCACAAACCTGCTCGTGGAGAGTAACCTGCCTCGTAGCCCAGTCATCGACTCTTTCTTGCACGAGCAGCTTTGGTGCCGAATATATTTGCATGTCATTATTCATTTTAACCAACTCTTGCACTTATTGATGTCTTCAACAAGACCAAAATTAAATAGAAATAGAGCAAGGTAGAAAAAAGTGGCAAAACTTTTCTTATCTGATCCAATTTATTTTTTTTTATTGATAATACCTCGACATATATAGATTGAAATAACACTGCAATAACTTATCTGATCCCATAAATTTCGGTTTTTTTCCAACCTAGATTTTTTATGTTTTTTGGTTGACACACTTGAGAATTGGAGCAGTTAGAAAAAATTTCCAGTTTAGATAACTACATAGCCTATTTTATTTTCAACACATTTTTTTTTTAAATTTCAATTCATACTTAAATACAGAGGCGATCCACATTTAAACATTATGAAATTTGCACAAAAAATTGAATGGTTTTGAAAAAATAAATAAATAAGGACAAAAGACCTTCATAGAAAACCCATTAAATAGTACAGTTCTGGGCCTTCTAGCGCTTTCACTCCAGAGAAAAAAAAAATCGTTAATTGTTTAAAAGATTCCGCACCACTTTTATTTCGAACTAACAAAGATCATTTTAAGATTCATCATTATATCATCCTCGTTCTCATCATCTCATGTATGCGTTTTCTGTTTTTGAAAATCCATAGCTTATTTTCTGTTTCGCTCATCTTTCTCTCCTTTCTGTTTTGCTCCCTTTCTATTCTCTCAACGTCACTTACCTCTATCCCACCTCCTCCCTCATAATTGTGTAATATTATCGGTGCAAATTACATTATAAAGACATTTCCCATATAGTACATAATTAGATTAATTAATGCAAATTAATTAAGCTAATTAAAGAGACAAATATTGCTGCGATATAAGCGTTGAAATGACATGGTTGACTTTCATTTATATAAAGTATCCAATAATTGAAAGCTATATGGTTCAGTTAAATGAAATGACCGAATAGGTCCAAATGTCATGAGCGGAAAAATTAGTTTATTATTAAACTAAGGATCGTTTGACAATATCGCATAATATTGTTGGTCTCGGATGCGAGAGGATCGTTAGTGAACGATCACTGTTTCGTCTAAACGAAACATAAGTTCGCTGCATTTGATCTGGACGCAATTTGCACCTTTTCATCTAGAAGTGATCTCACCCATTAATTATGGACTCTTGGATTAGCATCTATCAAGTGATTGGAGTTCTTTTATATACTCAATAATTCTGATGGATAATTATTGGAGTATTATTTTCTCTTTGTCTCAAACTAAGGCACCATTTGAGAGGAACAGAGAGAGGAGAAGGGAGACGAGGTCAGGACCGATATCCCGGAGTTCACCATCGAGGCAAGGGAAGCAGTTCGGTTCTGTAGTGCTCTTTTCGGTGTTGTTCTCTACAGGATTTTCTATTCAATCATTCACAAGTGCAAGCATGGCTGGAGGTAACAATTGATCTTGGTTTATTCCGCATTCAAGGTCGTTAAATTGCTAACAAATTGTTCTAGTTCTGCGAACAAACGTTCTAATTAATATAGAAACTATTCTGGTTAATATAAACAACTGTTCTAGTTATATATATTAACTAGTTAATATAACTAGAACAATTATGATATTAATTAGAACAATTATATATACTAACTAGAACAGTAAGAACAGTTATATATATTAACTAGAATAGTTAATATATATAACTATAACAGAACAGGTGTATATATTTATTAGAACAGTTATATACATCTCTGTTTCTTCCCCTCTCCCTCCCCCTTCCCCTGACGCTCGTCCTCCCACGCCTCTCATTCTCTGGACTTCCAAATTTTATAACGTGTTTTTTAAAAATAGAGGCTCTGGATAATTAATGATAATTATGCTGGATTTAATCTCTAGTTTCTATCATCCCATCATCTTGTCTTCTATTAATGTGGGCGCTGGATAATTAATGAGGATTTGAGGAGATGATAGAGATGATAAAATCTAGGAATGATATTAAGCAATTCTGCTTTTATTTAAGTCAATTCCAAATTGTGCACGATGACATATGAAGTTCTACTTAAAAAAAAAACTCTAAAATTATTTTTTCGAAGGCAACTCCTTTAAAATTAGGATTAAGAATAAGAAAATGTAAAAAGAATGTACATAAGATAAGAAAACAAAATAAATTGAAACTAAGTTCAACTAAATTTAACATACTTCTTACCTAATTCATTATCCTTCTTCTTTAATTTAAAAAAAAAAAACATCCAATTGCAATATCTAATCTACAGTAGATATGGCTGTCAAACGTTAATAACGGAAGCGAAACAGGGTGTACTGTTTTTCGTTCCATTCCGGCACACAGAAATGAAATTCATTCCGTTTCCATTCTGTTTCATAAAATGGAACAAAAAACTGTTTCGTTAGCCGTTCCGTTTCTCAATTTCCACTGATTTCAGCCTATTTTCCATTGATTTCAGTCATTTTTCGGTAAAACGGAACATTAACGTGCAATACCGCCTGTTCCGTTTCCGTTCCGGTACCAAATTGACACCCCTAACAGTAGAGCGTATCTAATTTCAACTGACGGACCAGATCTCTCTTTCCCTTCGTTTCTCCGTCTTCCCTTCCCTTGACTCCGACAACCAGCGTCTGACTGGCAACTCTCCTCTCCTCTCTCCTCTCTCCTCGTCGTGTGCGCGGTGCTGTGCGCCTCTCCTTTTCCAGTTACATCTCGATCCATGGAACCAGGTATTCTTTATCCCTCTCTCTGCCTAACTCTAATTGAGCTCAAATTTAATTGGGTGAGTAGATAAATTAAAGCCCAATTGAATTCTCATTGGATTGAATAATCTTGTCTCATCAATTAATTCCAAGTATTTTTATTATATTCAGCGTGTTTTTTTTTATCATTTATAGAACAAATTTAGCAATTAGACATTTTGTTCTTTTCTAATCCTTTTATAAAAGCTTTCAAGTTAAACAAGATTGTCCTGAGAAAGAATGAATACCATGTTTGTTCCAGGTACATATCTTTAAGCAAACGCCAAAGTTGACTCTCTTCTGCGGTCCTCTTCCCACAGTAGTGGAGATTGCCAGTTCTCATATCTGAGTTGAGTTATCTAAAAACCATGTGGCGAAGTGCCGCTAGCCGACATCTCCAGTCTAGCCTTTTCTGTTCTACTTCCCCAAGTTCTTACTTAAAACCCACAAATATTCTGCCTTCATCAAGCAATGGCATGCACGAATTGTACACAAGACAACCAGTGTTTCTTATCTCCTCCCGAGTGCACTCCTCTGCGATAGGTGGTGGTGGTGGGGTTACCTCTGTTGGAGGACCTGCCTTGGGAGGACAAGTGGCCATTGAATCGGCGGGGGCAATCTCATCATTAAATGAGGTGTTTCGGCACTACGGGAGATGTTACTGGGAGCTCTCAAAAGCAAAGCTGAGGTGGGTAACTTTGCACTGTATGTAACTTGATGCTTAGTGTAGCTGGAAAGATGATGTAAGGTTAAATTAGTTGTTTAATTAGGAGATAGGCATCCATTTTTGTGGTAACTACAGTTAGGTTTCCTTGAACTGCCAGCTGGCACAGCTTGTGAGCTTGTGTGGTACAATTTCAGGTTTAATCAAGCCTTGACTCATCTAGAGAGCGTGTCCTAGATGCTTATCAAGCTAAAGAAATAAAAGAAAATAAAATGTTGAAACTGAGATCCAAGTACCCAACCACCCTATTGGTGCAGGTGAAGAAAATTAGTAAGACCATTCTGATTTGACTCATATGTTCTATATTTTTCTGCTAAAAAAATGAATTTGTGCGTTGTAGCATGTTAGTTGTGGCAACTTCAGGAGCTGGTTATGTGCTTGGAAGTGGCAGTGCAATTGATTTTGCTGGACTGTGTTGTACCTGTGCTGGTACCATGATGGTTGCTGCATCTGCCAACTCACTAAACCAGGTCTGGCTCTCTTTCTCCTTCTAAAAATCCAGATATCTAATCTTCAGTACATTGGGACCATTTGTATGGTTTCCTCCTTATGTTATTGATTTTCATCACTTGCCATGAACCATTTTAACAAAAACCATATAATTGCATTTTAAATGACTAAATTTTGATTTCACTGCACCAATCTGTATTATAATTTTACAAATAGTGAGTAATTTGAATTAGCTATACCTTATATTTCATTGATTGAGTGATATATTCAGTCTCTACTATTCTTATTCACCTGTCAACCTTGTTGCCAGTATTTACATGAAATGCATTGTCCTTGTTCAAATTTTTTTGGACAAGCCTAATAAGAATTGTTTGATCCTTTTGGTTATTAGTTCTTGTACTGCAAGTGCATGGTGTAAGCGATATTAGAGAGAGCTTTTTTTAACAAAAAGTTGATCTACTATTTCTACCATAATATAGGTGTTTGAGAAAGAGAATGACACTAAAATGAAAAGAACGTGCAAACGGCCCCTTCCATCTGGCCGAATTTCTATCCCTCATGCTGCCATGTGGGCCTCAACTGTTGGTCTTGCAGGGACCTCTTTGTTGGCTTGGCAGGTTTAATTCTATCTTTTATATAAATGATTCATTCCCTTTACTTTTTCTTAACGAATTTGGACTTACCATGGGTTTGGAAAACAAGCTTAGCTCCAGAAATATAATAGAACGATATCTATTCAAATGAATTTGGGTGATTTACCCCAAGTTGGAGGCCAGTTCCAATTGGACTGAAATTGTAGCTCAATGCGCAAATATGTTTCATTTATACATTATTTATGACTAATTTTGACAAAAAATTAAGGAAAGAGGTACTTGTTGTGTATTTATGAGAAGACATAATTATTTTGTAATTTCCCATTGTTTATTATTTCATTATTCATATTCTTTGCTTTTACATGGAGTACTTGAGCTAATATTTGGGTAATAATCTTCAACGGCATTGCAGACTAATAGCTTGGCAGCCGGACTTGCAGCTTCTAATTTATTTCTGTATGCTTTTGTATACACTCCGTTGAAACAAATACACCCTATTAATACATGGGTCGGTGCAGTTGTAGGTGCCATTCCTCCACTTCTGGGGTATTTTTTTTTTTTCTTTTGTATGTTTTTAAATGTTTATTTTCCTACATATTTTGAGAAAGGCTAGTCTGAATTTTATCTCACTAAGGTAATTTGTGAACTTCAAGAGATGGTTGGTATTGAATTCAAATGACAAATTTGAACTTTTGATCTAATTGACGAGCCAAGTGTTTCCTTTTACCCCTAGATTATTGCGTATGGTCAAGCAGTTGGAAAATGAATAAATATTGTAAGTTCATTTTTCAACAATTTTTTACCATCTGATTTGTACAAAGCAAGCTTAAACAAATTCAATACTTGAAACCATTAACAACTGCAGTGTGGTGATTTTATCAATTTACATTCTATGTGGAGAGACTTTAATATAATAAAGTAATTTTCCTTTTTTTTATTTTTACCATTTAGCCTAACTATGTGTCTCTCCCACTTCCATCGCCTGTAGGTGGGCGGCGGCTTCATCAAACATTCCAGTAGAAGCAATGATACTACCAGCTGCACTGTATTTTTGGCAGATACCCCATTTCATGGCTCTTGCATACTTGTGTCGCAGTGATTACCTTGCTGGAGGGTACATTATTTATTTATTTATTTGCATTTTTTCAAAGTTGATCAGCATTTTTTCAATGTTTACCTTTCTTACTTTCAAGATTAATAAATTGTTGCTTAGGTTTCGCATGTTTTCATTCAATGATCCTTCTGGTTGGAGAACTGCACTGGTCTCTTTCAGAAATTGCCTCTATCTTCTCCCTTTGGGGTGGTTAGCATATGAATGTACGTTCTTATAACATACTACCACTTGAAGAACATAATATAAGGAAATGTATCTATATAGCAAAACTAGGGTGAAATTTGTGTATATAACAAAACTAAGAAGTGTGTCAAACTGTCAATTTAATAGCTCTTCTAAATCCTTCAATAATTAACATTCCTCTCAAAAAAAATAAATAAATAATTAGGAAACTGTTTTCTTTAATGCATAGTTAAATTAAATAAAATTTCTTTAGATGTCTCCTTCTATAATTCAAAAAATGTTAAAACTTGAATCCTGACCTGCAGTGCCAGATATTGGGATAAATATGGAGATGACAATCATTTTCCTAATGTCTTTTGGAAACAAGTGCAGGGGGTTTAACTTCAGAGTGGTTCGTCTTAGAATCGACACTCCTGACACTCGGAATTGGCATGGCGGCCTTGTTATTTGTCAATGAACGAACTACCAAAAATGCGAGACGAATGTTTTACTCAAGCCTCCTCTACCTTCCTATTTTCATGTCTGGGTTGCTTCTTCACAGGTTGCCCAACGAGCAATATGAAAATAGCAATGCTTCCGCTAAGATTGAGCAGGATAGAAAAGAGAGAATAATGTATGATGAAATCCTGAGAGAAGAAATTCAACAGAGAAAAAATAATGTTCGGCGGGCACCTGTTGCATATGCTTCTGTTGCTCCTTTTCCTTTCTTACCAGCACCATTGTATGTCCCCCCTGATTCATGAACAGATGAATTGCGAGATATTTTCTCCTGCTGTTTATTCTTCTTGTAGTTTACATTTCAATAGTTGCTTTTGATTGCTTTTGTAACCATAAAGAAAGGCTTCTGAAGAAAGAAGCTGAAGACTATTTTTTTTCCAAAATTTGATGAATTGACGGGGAAAGATTTTGGATTGACCTGCGGACTGGCTGTAATAAATGGAATTTTGTTTTTTGAAGAATTGAATATGATAATAAAATGATAACAAGGTTTACCTCTGTGAATGTAAAACTGTTGGCAACTTGGCATGCCCAAAAACAAAATTATCATTTTTTTTAATAAAAAAGGACCAATATTTTTTTACTCCTTCAATACATTGTTTTTCGTTTTTTTGTAATATTTTTTCCTTTGTTGATTCCATATAGGGTGCATAACGTCTAAAATAACCACGAAAATGGTTAGTTGCGTTAACCGTTTCGTTTTTTATACGAAATTGACTACCATTTGTATTAACCGTTTTGTCCAAAATTATGAAAATACCATGAAAATACACATGGATGAAACTATTTCAAAATTTCGTTATCCATTTTATTTTTGAAATGCAATCAAAATCTTTAACCGTTTCCTAAACGAAAGAATGACTAAAGCAGTCACCGATTTCACCCCTTCAAGGCTTTGACCATACGAAACTTCTGATTTTAGCTGCAATGTGCAATCAATTTAAGTGAATGTATATTAATACTTGGGCTCGGACTTAGCTTACAAGGGGCCCAAAGGCCCATGTAAATCTGTGCAAAATCCTTTGCACATCTCCAATGAGCAATTAGGGTTTTTCTTCGCTTCATTATAAAATGAGCACCGATTCGGCCGCCTCTTATCGCAGTTCAGGTAAGGTTTCTTGTAATTTTTGCTTCTCTCATTGTTAGATTGGTAAGATTAGAGGAGTGTCAATGAAGAATCTTTTCAAGTGCTGTAGGCGGATGCAAATCCGTCAATGGCAGTTACACAAATCCTCTAAGAAGTTCTGAGACTCTCTCCTTATCAGCTCTTTATCGGAACAATTTTTGTTTTTATTTTTATTATGTCATTTTGATTGTCTACTTGAAGATTTAGTTTTTGATGGGGTGTGAAATGATGAAAGAAAACATCGTCTGTCAATCCACTGATTTTCTGTGATTACAAACATGTTCCGACAGGCTCTGATCAAACCCCTTCCATTTTTTGATATATTTTTTTAATTTTCCGATTTTTGTTGCTGTTTAATTTTATTGAGTGCCTCGAACCTAAATATTTTTGCTCAAAATACTGACAATTTGTAAGTGCCCAATAATTTTTCTTCTAATAATTGGGTCTCTTTTAAAGCATAAAAGCAAAGATTATATAATGTCAGATAGAAGAACATGTTGAGATTGGAGAGTCCGAATTTAATAATTGCTATAAATGGGTGTGTGTAGTCACGGTTGCATTGATTTAAGTTTTTCGTAGTCTAAATTAAAATCTCAATATTTATTTCTTGATATTTCAGAACTTGTTATATTTACTGGTGCTGGTAAAATAATTGATTTGAGTTAATTTGATGTAGTATGATATTTTCTCAGTATTAATGAGTTATTTGATTGAAACAAACTGAAACTGTATTGTCCTTATGAAATATTCACTTATGATATATTCATTTGAAAAACATTTATCCTAGCAGCAAGTGTGCTGGTGCTGGTACTGGTACTGGATTAGAAAAGGCTTCTTGCAAGATTAACACATCTGCACTGAATTTTTCAATTAAAAACCTATTTTTTGTATAACCAATTCATGTCTCTCGCCATTGCTAAGCGATCTAAAGTCAATAATTCTCAGCGACTCACCTAAAAGTACAAGATTTTGATTACACGATCTCTTTTTCTATTGAAATTGAAAATCATGTTTTTATAATAAAATTTCTCATAACATTCGTGAGATCATCAATTTTGTGAGTAAGGCCTGGTAGAGTTAGTATGAGGTTCATATTATTTTTCTAAACTAATGTAAGGATTTAGAAAAATTCCGAGTAATATTATTTTCCTGATTAGATGTTGAGGGGAATTGTTACTTACACGCCTCCAAATTGGAGATCCATTTTTTTTTTTGACAATAATGTCCTTTTATTTTTTTCAATTTAGTTCTCTAAACTTACACTTCAGTTTAAAAATGAAGGATATTTTTGTCTAAAAGAGTGAATTTCTAATTTAGAGACGTGTAGGGAGCAATTCCCGATGTTGAGTCATCTGGGTTCCAGTCGACAATCATGCTTTACGCATGAGAACAAACATGTTATTGATTTTGGCGGTCATCCCCAAAGTGTGTATCGCATAGTAATATATGGAATTAAACAAACTTAAAAGAGCCACTGCAAAACATAGCGTGATCTCAACTTTTATTTAACTATAAATTCCAATTAATGATAAACAAAACCATTCTATTTATGTGTGTGTGTGTGTGTATATATATATATATATATATATATATATATATGTATGTATATTATTGATCTTATTATTTTTTTTAATAACTTATTTCGCCATTTGAATAAATTTAGCATACATTATAATCTAATCAATAAAATTTTATAATAAATTATAGATATATGATACTTCACTAGATAGCTAACTATTTAAAAAATCATTTTACTTAAGATATTGGTGAAAAATGCAAACTAAGAAGGTCTTTTATTTATAATATTTGATTTTATATAAATTACTTAGGTCTTGATCTAAAACTATATTTTTCATGAGAATTGGAAATGAGTTTTCTTAATTTTGGTAATTTCATTATCAGAAATAGTTAACACGTGAGAAATGATTTTCATTGGTAAGATTTGGTAGGAGAATTTACTATTGAAGGATTTTGACAAAAAACCAAAAAAATTTGTCAAATTTTAATCAAGCAAAGGTTTTATAAGTTGAGAATTTAAATAATTGTGGGACTAACAGTAAGCGAGTGCCTCCATTCAACAATGATGGATATCTCCATTTGTCTATTTCAGAAAAAAGATATAGTTTTATTTTATTTATTGTTTGAAAGTTTTTGAAAACTTCATTTAGCTATGAAAGTTTATACACTTGCTTACAGATATAAGAAATTATGTGATATGATATTTTTTAATTATAGAATTATAAAATATTTTTCATAATTTTTAAAATCTCATAAATTTTAATCTCCATAATAATTTACCTTTATAATATTTTGAAAGCCTTACTAAATTAATTTTTGTTATGAAATATTATAGATCATTCTCACAAAGTCGTTCTCAATTTCTCATATGATTCTATCATATTTATATTTTTTTTTCACGATCCAAATTGTATTTTAGAAAAATAAATTCGTGCAACGTCGGAAAAAAAACACTTGTTTAATTATAAATGTACAAAAATTCAGACAAATATATCGCCTACTCTTATCATATTTACAAAATTTTAAAATATAATATAATATATGTATATATATCGCCGTATTCGTACTGAAGATTTTTCAAAATTTTCATACCGTGGTATCTATATTTTACTCGATACGGTATTGGTATCCGTATTCATACAACATAGAGCAGCAGAAAATTTTCCATGCGATTGCATTTTTTAAAACTTTGTAAATTTGTAAAAGAATGTCTTAGAAGCTCTCCACGTCTTTCTCTTGGCCTACCTTTTTACCCGCTGGTCAGCTTTTGCACTTTTCCCTCTTTTGATTCCTTCTAAATAGGGGTGTCAATTTGGTACCGTTTCGAACGTTTTCGTTGAACGGAACGGAACGGAAACGGAATGAAAATTGGTTACGTTTTCAGAGACGGAATGGAAACGGAACAGGTGGTACTGCACGTTAATGTTCCGTTTTACCGAAAAATGACTGAAATCAATGGAAAATAGGCTAAAATCAGTGAAAAATGAGGAACGAAACAGTTTCTGTTCCGTTTTACGAAACGGAACGGAAACGGAATGAATTTCATTTCCGTGTGCTGGAACGGAACGGAAAACGGAACACCCTGTTCCGCTTCCGTCTTTAACGTTTGACACCCATACTTGTAAAGTGTTGCTATGTCTCTGTGTGAATGTACGTAGGGGTGTCAATTTGGTACCGTTTCGAACGTGGAAACGAAAGGAAAATTGGTTACGTTTTCAGAGACGGAACGGAAACGGAACAGGTGGTACTGCACGTTAATGTTCCGTTTTATCGAAAAATGACTGAAATCAATGGAAAATAGGCTGAAATCAGTGAAAAATGAGGAACGGAACGGCTAAACGGAACAATTTCTGTTCTGTTTTACGAAACGGAATGAATTCATTTCCGTGTGCTAGAACGGAACGGAAAACGAAACACCCTGTTCCGCTTCCGTCTTTAACGTTTGACACCCATAACTGTACGTATGGAAATAAGTAAGAGGATAAAGTGGTAAAACATATGTTAAGAAATCATTTCTTTTCAATTTTCAGAGGGTTTTTTATCATTAAATGTCAATTCCTATCAATTCTATTTATGTTCTTTCCAAGCACCAACTTTCAATTGAAATCATTTTGAATGAAATCTTTTCTAATGAAATGAAATCAATTCCATATAATTAAGCATTCTTTTCAATAATTGTTGTTAATCTTTTATATTGTTAATTTTTTTGCAATAAATATGAGAAAAATTATCAACAATGTGTTGATTTATTGGAGTCTATCGACGAAAATCCATATTCTTCCATGCAAGAGAATCAACAACTAAATTGTGCTAATCAAAGTACAAGAAATTCTCATTAGGACCATATTTATATTTAAAATTTATAATTAACTAGTGGTCTTTAAGCTGTCTGAATAGTGCCTTTAATGTTTCAATAATCATACCAAATTTTGTGTTGTTGGTATCTCATATTTATATACACATTTTGATCATACTTAGCACCAAAATGACACTCAAACCAATACGATTATCTCATAATTAACTATGATTTTCAAAATTTTGGTACTGCCACTGCATCTTTGTTATTTTGTAGTCGTTGAAATTGAAGACAAGACACGACAAGTAAGGAGAATGGAGATCTAGTCTTAGCCGGATGACTCATTTCCAGCTCTCACAAATGTGTTAGAGACCAGAAAAGATTCCCATGGGCCGAGACAGATCAGACATTACGCGAAGGCCTAGGTTTCAGTCCATATCTCAAGACAGAGCGTAATTTCGATTCGAAATCTATGAATTTCGGTCCGAAATTATTTTATGAAAAGTGTTTTTTGGTAAGTTTCATACAAGGAATGCGTGATCTTTTGCCCTAGCCGCCTGTTGAACTTTCCTTAGATATTTCTAGGCACAGTTTTCGGCAAGAGAGGCAGTCCACCTCCACCATAATTTTTTCCACCAACTAGGTGTTGTTAACTCTTTTCGACGAAGTTTGAAGGCAAGGCAGCAGAGTTTGGACAAGACAGCAAAATCCATATCTATTCTCCATCGACTTCTAACCATAGAAGAAGAAGTAAAGCCAGTGGCGAAGACAGAAGGGGACTGGCAAGGGCCAGGTCCCCCTAATAATTAGAAAATAAGCAATCATATGTTAATTTATTAAGATAAATTTATATATTTAAGTTTCATGGGCCTCCTCTAGGCTCAAAATATTATGCTCAATGATACTTTGGTTAAGAAAAATTAATGATTGCGTGTATTATTTTAGGTAATTAATACTTAAACTTGTAATTTTCTTGATTTTGAATTTCATTTAGTCAGATTTTGGTCCCTGCCATTCTTTATTCATGGCTTCGCCACTGAGTAAAGCATAAGGGCTATTTGGTTAACTCTTTGATGTTTTTATTTTGTTATTCTATGGGTTTATTTGTTGCTTTATGCATGATACTTGTTGCTATTTGTAGTTTTAACATGTTAGGTTAAATTTTAGTATGTCTTAAGATAGGTAGTAGTTTAATTTGGTATTTGCTATGATTTGATGAGATACGATTGTGTTATGTGATGTTGATGTGTTGAGATATTATTATTATGCTTGGTTTTGTTTATGATTTGTTTGATTATTTACATATAGACGAACTGCAGTGTCTTTAGGACATTAAACTAGAATAAATTGTGAAAATTGCAAAGTACTTGAGGTAAGCCATTCACTCTAAAGAGGGGTTAACTAATCGACCGATAGGTGTAGTTTCTACGATCTGAAAGGACTTAGATACCTCTGGAATTCCAACACAAAAACCTTCATTGACTAAATTCCAACACAAAAATTTATGACTAGTTGGTTACGTGAAAAAAAAAATCGAGTTTCAAGTCAAATCTAAACTTAGATTACGACAGCTGAGGCTATGATTTAGGTCTGGTCGACAAGTAAACTTCACATAATTTAACCTAAAATTATCAATCCAAAACAAAGAGTTTGGAACAAATTTCGGTCCGAAATCTTGTTTGTTTTGTGCAAAAGCACGCAACAACGGCATTCCAGAGCCAAATTAAATGAACCCAAAACTTTAGGACATTTTTCTTACATCCGTTTGAGTCCAGAAAAATATAAAAATCAAACCAATAATTGTCTAACTTTTAATAAAAACTAAGTTCGGTAATCAGTTTTATTGTCCCTATGGATCGACCCTTAGATTTGCCCAACGACTAGTAGGGTATAACGAAAGTTATAAATTTATTTAACTTAGACTTTGAAACCTCTATCAGTTGTCTTATTAGGTTTTTAGGTTATTAATATTATAGTGGCAATTTAAGCATTAGAAAATGATTAATTTTGATTAGGTTTTCTTAAAGTTCTTTTCGTATTATTTTTTAAATTATGTTTAATTTGTAAGATTTTTACCTGTTGTTATGTATGGAAATGTCATTTTCCATTTTTTTTAAAAAAAAAGAATCATATGTAAATCTTTTGAAATTTGCAAGAGAAACTCATTTATTTGAAATAATAATTGTGTACAAAAATTCGGATGGATAAGCCTTGCCTCGACAAAACAAGATGTACGAAAATTAACCGACCAAAATTATATCATGGTTTTCAGCAATGAATTTTTTTCCCCTATATTTGATGGTAGCTTCGATACTACAACAATAAATTTGAAATAGAAAATTATGATGTCATCATTTTTTAGACAAACGGATGTGGAGTTGCTTTTACATATAGGGTGCGTTTGGATAGGTGTGGGAAGAAGGGAAGAAGGGAAGAAGTATTGGGAAGTGTGTAACTTTGTGAAGAGTTTGGATTGTTTATAATTTTTTTTCTTCCCTTCTTCCTTCTTCCTTCTTCCTACCTTCTTCTCAACCCATCCAAACGCTACCATAGTGAAGTTCTGTAGTGTATACCATACAAAGTTCCTTCCTATAACAAATGTTTGTTCTAATATTTAATAGAAGAATGATATGATGCATTGTATCCCGCCATTTATAATTGAGGCAAAGGCCAAAGGGAATATTATCAGCCGAAAAGTTACAAACCTTTATATGATTCGATAACCATAAAATATTATGGTTGTCTGATGACTGATGAGGTATTGATGCAGAAGCCCACTAATTTGGCAGCGCCGGAACAAATTTTCGTAGGATTGCATTTACTTTTGACTAAAAATAAATTAAGATTTTCTTTATATGGAATTAACGACAAATTCTTCTAGAAGGCTCACTAGTTATTCTTTGTAAATTTTCTAAATACAGAAATATCAAATATTCTTCAAAGATATATGTAGTTTATTGGTGGACTCACGAGTAATTCGAATTTAATGGTATTAATCATCAGGAATCTTCAATTACTTTCTTATCTTGTCTCTGTTTATTTCCAACGAAACCAACTCGGCTTCCAGAATCCTTAAAATAAAAATAAAAAATAGCATCACAAGTGAAGTAATCTCTCTCTCTCTCTCTCTCTTTTAATTCCCCAGGTGTTGAGTAAGAAAATGTTCACTTTTTTCCCCCAAAAATCTCAGCTGAGGTCAAAATACAAAATTTCGTCTCCTATATCAAATATGAAATTGGAAGAGCAAAGAAAATTTCTTAATTAAGATAACTTAATTTCCCTTGAAAATCCGCACATTAAT
The DNA here is from genome assembly GCA_028095005.1 of Rhynchospora pubera. Taxonomy (NCBI): domain Eukaryota; kingdom Viridiplantae; phylum Streptophyta; class Magnoliopsida; order Poales; family Cyperaceae; genus Rhynchospora; species Rhynchospora pubera. The sequence continues at coordinate 26,397,431 of CM051461.1, forward strand.
TAGTTAGCAAGAGATCAAAATTGAAGTGAACAATTATTTAAATTATGGATTTACACAAGCATTGGGATTTGAAGTAAACCATTAATTTGAAACCTTCAAAACCTTCATTCTTAAAAATAATTTGCTCTGTTCTTTTGGTCCCCTCTGTAATAGTGTTCAATCTTTCTCGCTAGTGTAAGCAATCTCTCAAGTCCTAAGAGCAGGATTCACATGTGACCTCATGAGGTACATGAAAGCATTTTAAGGTTCCTATATGAGTTGCACGTTGGAATCGTACAAAAGAGAATGAATGCCATGAATGAATTATTTATTTATCTATACCGTTGATATTAATTATTTCATAGGACATCATGCTGAAAGAACCAGACATCCCACACAAAGCATTCAAACCAAACTTAAAAATGTTTTAGCATTTAGACATGACTACTACTTAAAGCCTCAACCGTCAATGAAGCCTAACTATCTAGTTACTGCAGTACTGGTACTAATCAATTGTATCTGTATATTTTCTCAGGCACTATTTGTTGATAAATTATCTTTCTGTTAAGGAATGATGACAGAGAGAGGGTTTAGTTTGATAATCAATCAGACATCTTTGTGCATTCTAAGTGCCACTGAGACACTTGGTTTAATTATTATCGTCAATATGTCGCCACAGAAAACTCCACAATCAATAAACCAATAACTACGAGAACCAGCTCTTGGTTTAGTGACAAAAAGCAATGAATTAACCAATAACCACACACCATAGTAATCCAAATATTATTGACAATTATGAATTAACCATGCATTAAATCAAGTACGAAATATTAAGGAAAAGTTGATTATTTTTTTGGAGCTTAATTCATTGCCAGAAATTTCAAAAATAAAAACATCATTTCACGATCAATTCCAAAGAAAGTGTGAAGATCATATGGGAATTTTATGAACTGATCATGAATATTATTACAATAAACTGAGAAGATATAAAATTAAATATACAATCATTAATATAAGTAATCACTCAACCTCAAGCTCCCAAACAAGCTCTCTATCCTCTCAACAATGGTCTCTTTCACTATCGATCTTTTAGATTGAAGCTAACTCTCAAATCCTAAAACAAAAGAGACATGCAACCGTAAGCTTACCATTAATTCCCAAGCTTAGTTAGCCGAGGTCAATCTGAGATCATGATAAGTAACATACCTGTTGCCTAAATGCCTGGCAACTTTTTTAATTAAATTGAAATGGTTGTGCTCTACACTACAACAAAAAAGGCTTATGGCAAGACACGAAAGTCTAGCCATGTTTGCATATGCGCCTTGCTAAATTATTTGGCAAGAGGGATTTTAATCTTGTTACATGTAGTGTAGCGAGGTGTTGTGGCAAGACAAATTTCCTATGTTGGTAAAGATTAAGATGCGTCTTGCAATTTAGCAACATGGACTATGGCAACACGGAGTGGTCTTGTGTCATTCATTTTCATATGTACTACAATTGTAAATTAAATTATTATCATCATTGCAAGACCAAATAGCCTTTATACGTTGTTGGTAATACCAAATAGGACATTTAGCAAATATTAAAATTCTAATAAATGTTATATTTATCCACATTTGCACACAATTAAATTAATAATATATATAAAAACAATTGAATTATAAGAATCAGTGTTATTACATCAAACACAAATAATTACAATATCTTAAAGAGAACTCTACAAAATATTAACAATAAAACCCAAAAGCATAGAATTCCTAATCTAATATTCAATATATTCTATTGAATCTTGCTTCTGTAGCCAGTAGCATAACCTGAAAAATTGAAAGAAACATTGCATAAATTAAAATTGGTGCAGTAAACTAGTCGTCCTTCTGATCATAAAACTCAATTAAATTTTGTCTTTTGACCCATTGCAACTATACCTCAATGACTCAGCCTAATTCGTTAATGGATTTAATTAAAACTTCTTACATATAATGAAAACAGAACAATTAAGGATGTATACCCAAATTTTGAATTTGGTAAATTTCAATAAGGCAAATTGATTATAATTTAATCCTATCAAGAACTAACTCAAAAGCAACGAAGCAAGCTTATTTCTAAAATAAAAATGGAATAAAAAAGAATAAAAAGGGTACTTACTAATTATTAAAGGACCTGAAAAGAAAGCTTGGCAAAGGTGTCTTGATTACTCCCACTCCATCTCTTCTGTTATTGCAATTCATAAATCAATGTTATCATGAATACTCAAAATGAAAAAAGGTGAAAAAGTACTGAAATATATGGTCACAAAATTTGAGCATAACAATAAAGGAATAGAAACGTCCAAGATCCAAATCATAATATTATTTATTAGAAAAAGAAAAATTTCATACTATGACATCTCCAATATCAGCTTATAGCTTAATTAAGTCTCCATGTGAAATCAAGCAAGCCTATCCAGTACACAATTAAATCGGATTAGCATCAACAAAAAAATAAAAAATCACCAAACATTGCAGATCAAAGGCAAGAGAGAATAACTAAGCGAGATTAAAGAAATACCTTAAATGAGTAAAAGGAAGCAAGATTTAATTTGGCTTTTCTCCTCTACCAAATCACCACAATTAAATCGAGTTAGCATCAACAAAAACCAAGAAACATTATAGATCGGAGTGAAGAGAAAGAATAATTAAAGAAAATTAAGGAAATATCTTAAATTTAGTAAAAGGAAGAAAGACCTCACCTTTCCTTCCTCTACAGAAACGCTACCCATGGTTGCAACACAAGAAAAGAAGATAAAGAAGGGCTTACGGCTGTGGTATGGTCCAAAGAGGAGAGTGACAGAATCGAATGAGAGAAAACACGTTCTTACCAGATTCGTGCGAGAGAGAAGAAAGAAACGATGCAGAGGGTTTACGGCTGCGGTACAGCGCCGGAAAATCTCAAAGGGTTTGGGGGAAAACCCTAGCCGGGTTAGAGAGGCGGAGGAGATGAGGCGGACTCAAAAATAGAGCGACTCCAACTAAAGTGAATTGAACAAGGGGTTTGGGGTCCAGAGATAAATCCAGGAATATCAAACGGTCCACATTTATGCAAATAAAATAAACTAATGGCTCTGATTAGCCCATATTTGAAAAATCGTTTTCAAGATAGAATAGAATAGTTATAAATGAGATTTTAATAATAACATTTTATTTAGTCAATAAACATGTTGAGCAATTTTCACTAACAAAGGGCTTTTATTAGACGCTATTAATGTATAATTTTAAAATCATGTATTCATGAAATAAGAAAAATGTTCTATGATTTAAATTCGAATTTGTTTGAAAATTATATATAAAATATAATTATCAAAAAATGTTTTGCCGTATATATTTGATATTATGCATTTGGTCTTGCTAAGTTGGTCTTGTGAATTATTAAATATTTATTTTTGCCACGTGAAGTTTGATCTTGTGAGTTGGTCTTGCCATAACTTTTATCCTCCCAACATGATAAATGGTCTTGCCAATAAGTCTTGTAAAATCATATGATTGGCGAGACCATGAAAACATCTAGCCATCTTAATCTTGCCATAACCCATTTCTGGTGTAGTGCTACAACTCTTTAAGACCAACTGATTCATTCGTATTCTTCACATCAGCAATATAAATTTACACAACACAATAGTAAAGTTTGGATAATATCTTTCCGATAGTTTATACACGCAACATCTGCAGACAAAATGGTAGAAAAAAACATTATATATATGAGAAAGAAGGCATGGAATTAAGATAATAAACTGAAATGAGTATTTATACCGTTGCTTTAAAAATATTGTAATGCCCTATAAATTCATACTCAATAACTTGATTTATGAAGCAACAAATTGTTCGGCTCTCCAGCTCCTTGCCAATGTGAAGCAAATTTCTTCTGAGTTAAGCAGCCTACGGTATTAAAAAAAAAAAGGGGGGGGGGGGAGAAAAACAGATATTTTGTTAGCTAACAAATTCTAGCAAATGAGAAAACACATTTATTTTAAGGAATATTTTGATTAAATTGAAGCAATAGTTTTAAAACATCATTGTGAATAACTAACTTGATTATCTAACTATAAGTACTTAGTATGAAGAAATTTCATGCTATAACAAACACTAAACCTTATCATGTTGAAAACAAGAGACAGAGTTTGGAAATAGAAAGTGGTATTCATTCAACAGAAAACTAGAAATCAAGCTATAAGTATATCTATAAAAGCAAACTAAAATCACTACAGACACATCAATGTATACATTGGAAATCTAAAAGCAGGGTATGATAGGTGATGACAGAAGCATAGAGAGCACATAGGATAAGAGATGCCAGCCAAACTCTACATATGCAACTCTCCCTCTGTGCTCTCTATCTTCTGTCAACACTTCCTCCTGCTACCTAGTTTAAAACTTCAGTAAAATTTAGGAACCAGACAACAAATCAAAACTGGTTTCAACATTGTCTATGCTGGCTTAGTTGACAGCAAATTAACCAAGTGATAGTTTTGTGTATGTCAGAGAAGTGCTTTCTGTGTGTGTGTGTGTGTGGTGTGTTTAGAGAGGGGTGGGGGTCCGGTTAGTATAGAGAGAGAGGTAGGGTCAATTAGGAAGTTAATACATGTGAACAGCTCTTTTGGTGCCAAGGGATGAAATGCATTTGCACCTCTATTTATAGAAGAAAGTGTTGGAAAACGTCAAAGATAGTGCAGTGTGTGTTCAACTGCTCATGAAAGAATCCACTACTTTCATTAATTATCCTTGATACAAGGGACCACTTTGAATTGCCCCATTTCCAATTTAGGAAACCTTGCTTGCTCTGTTGAAGAAAGTAACAAGTACTTAAGCACATGAGATTGGATATTTGTGTACTCGACTCAGACCTAGTCCTGATCGATCCAGTATCCAACGTGCAGCATGTCGAATTCAATCTGAGTCAAATTGACTCAAAGATCGATATAAGTGTAAAAGTGTGCCGATTTTGCAATAACATTATTTTTTTTAACTAATGCTAGAGTCACAGATCTACTTTGTAAAACGTGATCTGAAATAAAATTTTGGATCTTCAAATAACCAATCTAAATAGATCATAATAATTTATATTAGAATAATTTTATTAATTAATAAAATTGTGTAAATTTAGAAAGAGAAAAATGTTGTTATTGGATGGCAAAATCGTGGACTGGCCACTTGATTTTCTAGATATCTAAAAAAAATTAAAAATAATTGGTTTCGAAATTTATAATGTAAAGATCGCAGTGAGAGCTCTTTAGATAACTAGGCCATTGACAGTTCTAAATTTGAGATTTGAACTCGTTTGATTCTAACATTATTCTTATAATTTAGTAAATTGACAATTGGTCCTTAATTACTATAATATTATAATTTCATTCCTTAAAATTTTTTAAAATATTGTTGAGATAATTTTTTTTATACTATGTGCCACCCTATGTGAAATAAAAAAAAATGAATGAAAAGAAACATATTTTGCAGGAAGAAATTCTTGAAAATTATCTACATTAGGACGCCAAAGCCTAAGAATAATTAATTATCTGCAGCTTGTTTACTTGCTACAAATATTTACCAACTATATATCTACTTACCACTATCCAAAACTCGTTTTCACACCAGAAATGAACCTCCGACAGGATAGACTTCCAACTTTGTTGCGGACCCGGAGATATTAAAGATAAGTGCACTTAGACTCTATCTTTTGTCTAGTTAGGTTTTGGCCTCCGAAGTCTTTGCTTGGTGTAGCATTAGCCTTGGTTTGGCCTAATCGCCTGCGCCCCACATGCATGATTCCTGATCCAATTAAAAGGGGTACCTAGAAGTTAGCTACATAGGTTTTGGCCTAGTTACTATATTGATATTTCCGATCAGTTTTGCTACAATAAAAACGTGACATTTCTTTTCTTTTTTTTTTTTGTATGGTCAAATATCTGATAGTTTGTCGTCCGACCGGCACATGGATGGCAGTCAGATTTTCATTTTTCTTAATTTTTCTTGACGTCGAATTGTATTACATTAATTTCTTCATGGAAATTGGTACATATTTACCTGACAAACTATATATATTACAACGAATTTGTACATGTTTTATTATGTTGTGTTGATATTAGCAACGAAATTAATTCAAAGAATATATATAACTGTTACAATAAGAAAATCATGGAGGCCGTTTTCCTACCATGAGAAATATTTCTCATTTTTCAGAAGAAAAAAAGGGTGGGCAAATTTTTTCTGTACCCCTCGAAACTGAGGAAATATAAAATTTGCTTTCCGAAAATCAAAACATCTGATTTTGCCCCTCAAAATTCTGAACACCTCCTCTATTTGCCCTTTTGTTGTATTTTACATTATAAAATAAAGAAAAAAAATATGACCATTATATCCTTATGAATCCATCTCTGTTAATGTACCTTAGGTTCTTGATTACATATGACCCTTCTGAGCTCTGTAACTCACGCACCTCTGGTCCATATATACCAGCATCACCGTATGAGATATTCATTGAAGAAATAACATTACAATACTGATACTCTCTCTCTCATTACAATCACACTTTTGTAATTTATTTTCTCATATCAGGGTTTTATTTCTCTGGACCAAAGTACCTTTCTCAAATCTCAAATAAAAAGGTTATGGAACAAAAATGTATGTATAAAATGCTATAGGAAACAACATAGTCCCCCCCCACACCTTAAGGGCGCCACTGCCCCAAACCACCCTCGGATCCGCATCCTCTCCAGCCAGCCTCTACAGCCATCACCTACAGCCGGCCTTTTCTTTTTTTTTTTTTTAAATTTTAAAGTTCAAATGTTGAATCCAAACCGTTGATCTTGTTCAATTTTACGAGCGCTGCGTTTTCATATAAGTTTTATAAAATTTGGAGTTGATTTGATACTAGATCAAGTGGTCAACAAATGAACGTATTAGAATTAATCAGTGATAGTTAACCATATTCGTTCATTTGTTGACCACTTGATCTAGTATCAAATCAACTCCAAATTTTATAAAACTTATATGAAAACGCAGCGCTCGTAAAATTGAACAAGATCAACGGTTTGGATTCAACATTTGAACTTTAAAATTTAAAAAAAAAAAAAGAAAAGGCCGGCTGTAGGTGATGGCTGTAGAGGCCGGCTGCTGAGGATGCGTATCCAACCACCCTCCCCCTCTCCGGGTCGGGGCGCCGCAGCTCCACACCCCTTCCCTTTCCCTCCCCCGGCAGGGGCGCCGCAGCCCTACACCCCTCCTACCCATCTCCCCTCCCCGGGCAGGGGCACCACAGCCCACACCCCTCTTGAGAATGGTTTCGAGAGGAGAGGAGAGAAGCTCCGTGATAGAGAAGATTGGTTTCGAGAGAGAGAAGGAGAAAAGTTTGGATTCGATTTGGTTTGCATCTATTGGATTAGATTCATGAGGATATAATGGTCATAATTTTTTCTTTTTTTATTTTATAATGTAAAATACAACAAAAGGGCAAATAGAGGAGGCGTTTAAAATTTTGAGGGGCAAAATCAGATATTTTGACTTTTAGGAGACAAATTCTGTATTTTCTCAGTTTTGAGGAGTACAAAAAAAATTTTCCCAAAAAAGTCATCAAAATTCAGTTCTGACATGCATGATTACATACATTGGAGGTAATTAAATATCTGTCAACTAAAATAGATAGTTCCCCCCCCCTCCGTCGTCAACCAGCATCTCTTTAATTTCATCACATTGTTCTAGCTGTGACTGATTTGTGCTTTTTAGGGTACACAAGACTAAATAAAAACCCTAATCCTATTTGGTCGGAATGCAAGCGCACTATCCTACCGCGTAGTACTTAGGGGTCGATCCCACAGGGAGGCGGTTTAGAATTACCGGACTAACAACTTTGGGTAATCTAGACCTGGCAAGTAGTCGGATTTGGTGTTTAAACTACAGGGGTAAACAAAAAAGTAAATAATGCAAATGCCAGTGCAGTATGAGATGCAGCCGCACTGGACTAAGTGCGACCAAGGATGCAGGTGAACAATTCCAGAAAGGATGCAGGCTAGGATGCTACTGGTAAAACAGGATGCAGTCTACGATGCAAGTGCACTCTTAATAGAAAATAATTATATTTTTTGTTAGGATTATGATTTCACCACTATACTCTACTTGAGTTAACACAACAATCTACTTAGAATTATGGGGTCTCATCACACGTACTTTATGCAATCCTTTTGTGCCTGGCTACTTGATTTAAGTTTGTAATCAATTAATACAAGCAGACCATTTGGTAATAATCTATCCTAATCCCCTCTTGAATCTGGCTACCTAAACCACAAATTGCTGGTTTAAGCGGATTGCTAGAAAAATAGGAAAATCGACTACACCATTGTGTCTAGCTACTAATACTAACTTCCTACAAACAAATCTCAAGCGGGCAAGAATTGGATAAAAACAAATGTAATGAAAATGAGAGAAATGTGTTAACAAGTGGTTTATAAGTACTTTTGTGCATGTCTACTTGTCTAAATCCGAAATCCATTAACTCGAGCGGACCGTTTGGTAATAGTCTATCTTAACCTCCCTTTGAATCTGTCTACTTAGATCATAAACAAATAGTCTAAGCGGATTGCTAGAAAATTAAGAGAATCAACCATACCTTTGTGTCTAACTACTCAATGATAATTTCAATCAAATTTATAACAAGCGTGCAAGTGATCAAATAAATCGCACAACACAATAGACAGAACTAACAACAACCACCCATAATAACTAAAATAAATGCTACATTAATTCAAACAAGAGTAAGAGCTACATCATAATTCTAACAATAATTTTAGCTACTCATGAAACAAAAATAAAATAAAACAAGTTTGAACACAAGCATCACAAGAGAGAAAAAGATAAAGATGCAACCAATTTCCTTGGCTTTCATCTCTAGGCTCGGGTGTGCACGCCTTCTCCTTGCTGTCACCATGGGAGAGGCAGCTGCCATCCTAAGAGAGACCAGGGCCGAAGCCCTAGGTCAAAATTCGACCAGGGAGAGAGGGGGGGAAGAATAAAATCTGGATCTGGAATTTCAGAGATGTGAGTCATCCCCTTGACAGCAGCCCTTAACATCCTTTTATGTTGCCTTCATCAATATTCCTCCATCTCCTCCTTGATTTTCTCTTTTTCAGTCTGGAGGCCTTTAAACTCTTTCCATTTCAGCCCTTGCAATAAGGGAAATCGGATCTGAGAGGAACAGCTGGCTGTCGCTTGAGAAACAGCGCAGTTTCCAAATCTGCGCGTAGGGTGCAGTGCACCTTGGAATGCAGGTGCATCGTCAAGTCTGTAGCACATCATTTCCTAGTCTGCGTCAGGATGCACCCTGAGATGCTGGTGCACCCTCAAACCAGAAATGCAACAAAAATAACAAAACGACAATATCTCTTTCTTTCTTACAAAATGGACCAAATGATATAAAATAAACATGAAAAGGACATAATTTAGGAAGATAATTAGACTTAACCGGACATAAATACCATGTCATTTTCATGTTCATCAATGACGCATGACAATTAATTAATCGAAAGCACAATTTTCTCAAAGTGATAAATAACTTTCCGTAAAGCGGGATGGACATGAAAATATTCTTGAGTGTCGATATTTTGAAATGCTGGAAAATGTGACATATTAAATCTTCAAGCCTCTTTAAGAGATTACCGACAACGGCTTGATAGTTTGCTTAATTGCTTCAAATATATACGCTCCACATATATTTGAAATATTATGGTAAGGGCCTGTTAGTATATATCGTCAAATATTAAAGATAATTCATGGAGCACTCAAAAGTCAAAAAACATTTTATTTCTAATATACAAACGGTAATGTCTTAATTTATATATATATTAAATTGATAAACTCCTCTGTCCTATTAAGTACAAAAAAAAGTTCAGTGTCGTTTAATAAAAGATGGTTAATATTCAGATCATAAAAATTTCGACTGAATCATTCAATGAATGATAGAAAAATGTTATACTTGCATACAGACACACAAGATTAACACTTTAACTAAAATGAAAATGGTCTACATCATACTTGATTATGTCCTAATGGTCGATCTACAAACTGCTTATATTGCTTAATATAACTTGCGTAGATAAAACTATTTGCAGAAATTCAATTTTCATATATACTTTTTTTTTCTTTTTGAGGGTCAGGTGGCAATCACCACACCGACAAAATTATATTAAAAAAAGTTATTTACAAAAAGAAAAAGAAAAGCAAAGAAGTAAAAAAAAAAACTAAATCTAGTCTAAGAAGTAAAAAGAAAATCTAGAAAATCCTAATTAAGCATGTCTACTCCATGCTGTAATATCATCTAAAATGATTCGGAGTAGAAGATTGGCCAGAGTGTTCGAATTGGAGAAGATCCTTTTGTTACGCTCCTTCCAAATGTTCCAAGAAGCCGCAGCCCAAATAATGTCCCAATTATTGATTCCTGAACCTCTGATAGAAAGACAGAAGTTGCAACGGTCTAAAGAGAAGTCCAAGTTCGGAATTCTGAAGTGGAATTGGATACATGTCCAAATAGTAGTCGTAAAGTGACAATGCAGGAAAAGGTGGTCCGAAGATTCAATTTAACCCGTATTGCAACTGGGGCAGGAGGTAGGAGATGGCCAGTCTTTTAAAAGGAGATTTTGTTGAGTTAGTAAGCGGTCCAGAAGCAAAAGCCAAAGAAATTTTTTTACTTTCGGTGGTGCTTTAATTTCCAAAGAAAAAGAAAAAACCTTGAGCGCACACCATTATTCAAGAAGGTGCGATAAGCAATGGCAGCAGAGAAAAGTCCATTTTGTGTCCATCTTCAGACTATATTATCGTTAAATGCTACAGAAGAGATACTGAAGAAAGGTGTTAAATGGAGGATGTCAGCCAGACCATAAGAAACATCGCAAGTTTGTAAGATGTTGTTGTCAGAAGTTTCGTATAAAAGTCTCACAGTGGATGTCCAAACTGAATATGAATCATGAAGAAGTTTCCATAACCATTTCAGGAGGAGTGATTGGTTCTGGCGATCTAAATCGATTATTCCCAAACCACCATTAGATTTGGGTAGATAACATGTTTTCCAATTAACGAGACAATGGTCCCCCAAGACATCTATCATTTTCTTTCCAAAAGAATCTACATCTGATGCCTTCTAGTTGTTTTATAACCCAATGCGGTAATTTGAGGACTAGCATGTAATGTAGTGGAAGAGCGATAAGAACAGACTTGACAAGCGTGAGACGCCCACCATAGGAAAGAAAGTTAGCTTTCCATCCATCCAACTTTCGCTGGAAGACATTGATTTAAGGCTGGAAATAAATTTTCTTTGATTTCCGAATTGAAAGAGGCAACCCTAGATAAGTGACAGGTAGTTTTTTTTTTAGCTTTTGAAAAAAAAATATTTAAAATTTTTGAATACTCAAATGTTTTTCCCCCCTTTTTTTCTTAGTAAGAAATTTTTTTTCCCCCTATAAAATCAAATGTGGCGCACATCTTTTCTATAAAATGGGATGACGTGTGTCGAGATCTTACTGCACGGAAGATGATATATTTCTCACGGAAAAAAAAAAGGCCCCATAAATATTCCTTTTCTTCCTCACTTGAAATTGGATTTGTAGGATGCTTATCTTCAATTTTCTATTCTTTTTACTAAAGCAATTATGTCAATTTGTCGTTGTCCGTTCTCCAACATCTCAGATCCACTATCCATGAAAGTCCCATCCCAAACTTTTTAATTAGCACAATATTTTTTCAAGACTAAAAAATATAGAGGAACTGAGGAAGAAGCTGATTCTAGCAACACGTGTCATCTTGGGACAAGTCAGGTGTATTTTATTGGGAACTCGTTGTCGCTTTACTATTGGTTGATACAATATTCCAAGTTTCCAACCCACAACTAGGTAGCACATAGAGGAAGTGAATGGAGAAAGGAATCAAGTATTCCTGACCATCGGATTAGGGTGGGTAACGTAGATAACGGACGGAATGGAGCGTTTCATTTTCTGTTTCATTTAAGTAACGATATGTACCGGCAGGGTGGGTGGGGCTAGAGTCCCAGCTACCGCCGTCGAGCTCCTGGAGCCTCTCTTTAGCCCAGCGAATTTTTTTTGTCATTGGAGCACTCAAAGGTGGGGCTGAAGAATAGAAGAAGAAGAACCGTTCGATCAAATGATTCATTCAAGAACTCAGCCCCACCAAAATATTTTTCCTAGATCCGCCACTGTGTACCGGACTGATTCGTAATTCGTTTCGTTTTGACCGGAACGTGACGAAACGATTATATTTGCACTGTATTTCACACAAATGGATCACGAAATACATTTTGTTTTAAGTTCCGTTTGCGAAACGAAATGAAATTTTATTCCGTTACACGTTTCACATAGACGGAACGGAACAGTTCCACGATTTCACGACATTCCGCTCCCACCCCTACATCGGATGTTGCCTCAATATTTGATTTTTGTCTTCCAATGAATTTTAAACATTATTTTAGTAGAAAATTTATCGGCATTTAGTTGCTGACTAGACTCGGTCATATGTCATATGCATGTCTACAGAGATTCCACAATTTAAAAATATATGAAAAAAATATGAGAAGTATTATATCGTTTTTAAGAGATTGAAAATAGTTCCATTCTTGACAGCCTCCACCATCCCCCCCCCCCCCCCCCCAAAAAAAAAAAAGGTCGATTTTACAGCACGCCAACACAAAACGAGCAAATAATAATAATAATAATCGTAATAATAATGCATAATTATAAACAAGTCATCTGATTTATATTGATCCATATCGTATTATTTTAGCTATTGGGAGCAAAAATAAATAGTTTTTTTTCAAGATAGTAATTAAGGAATAAGTATGCAACAGAAACAAAAAAAAAAGAAAAAAAGCCGAAAATAGACTTCTTTCATCCTCTTCAAATTCACCTATAATCAATTTCCTTCGTTGATATTTCAGTAATCAGTTCTTTTATTGTCATTCATAAAAAAAAAGTCCTTTTATTGTATGCAAATAAATTAAAATTTTCAACCTTCCGACTTCCGTAGACCGTAGGCCTATATAGGCTGCAGTACATCAGGATCAAAAGTTGCTTTCTTTCAAAGGTACATCATGCATGCATTATATACACTCCTGTATATTCTTCGAACGATCCTCTCCTACATAACTGGTAGACAATGTTAGCGATGTTTTATGACTTAAAAGGACATTTTGTTTCTTTAGTTTATATTTGTATCCAAGAAGACTTAAATGAAAACAAAAAATGTACTTGCATGCCCATCCTGTTTTGCTTTGTTTTGTAACTTAGTGTTTGATATTTTCATTCGTTGAACTCCCAAATATTTTAAAATGTTTCCAAAAGATACATGTCTTGTACTTAATAACTCTTGCTGAACTTTTTAACTAAAAAAATAGAGAATTTGCCTCTCGAAAATCAAAACTCTTGATTTTGTCCCTCAAAAACTCAAATTACCCCTCCTCTCTTTACCCTTCTGACATATTTTATGCCATAAATAATCGATAAATAATATTTTTTAAAAAATTACCATTATACCCCTGTTCAAATCCATCTCTTCTCTCGCACGAACCAGGTATGTTTGAAAAAAGAAACGAGAGTATTAACTGTATTTTTCATAAATAATTGGCCAAACAAAAAAAAATTACCTAGTTATGAAAATTCTCGTATAAAGTTGGGACCGTGTTATATATGAAACAAAAAAAATCCAACTTTATTAATTATAAAGTTGAACATACCTGTTTATACTCTCGTATAAAGTTGAACATACCTGGTTTATGAGAAAAAAAAGAAACTTTCTTCAAACCCATCTCTTCTCTTCTCTCACCTTGAGGGCGGAAAAAGTACTTGAGAAATCGGCCAATTAAAAAAACAATCCACGACTCCAACAGTTCTTACTAGGTTCAGGGATCAGTTTTATCTCTCTTGAATTTTGCAGTTTACCACGTCATTTATAATTGCATTAATTTATTTATAATCTCTCTTGAATTTCTGGTTTGTGCGAGAGAAGAGATGGGTTCGAACAGGGGTATAATGGTTAATTTTTTTAAGAATTATTATTTATCAATTATTTATGACATAAAATATGTTAGAAAGGTAAATAGAGGAGTGGTCCGAATTTTTAGAGGCAAAATCAGAAGTTTTGATTTTTTAGGGGCAAATACTATATTTTCTCAGTTATGAGGGGTAAAAAAAATTTCCTTTTTTTATTATTATTCAAATTTGTAAAATGGAGTTCCTTTTTAATAACAATAATTGAGAGACTACGATGGATAAATTAAAATAATATTTATATTATTAGTAGCAGCAATAATAATAATAGAAAATGAATTTTCTAATTTATAAAGCACAGCCCATGCGTGCTGTGCTATAAAGTTTAAATCTGTCACTTATCTATCAAGATTCGTGCTGAGTGCTGATGAAATGAGGTCACTTGCTGAGGCGAATTTGAAATTAAATACTAGTACCCTACAAATTAGATTACATAACGAGAAATGCTAGAATATGAAACGAAAGGGTCCGTCTAATACAGTGCCGGAGCCAGAAATTTCTAGAATGGAGTTCAATAAAATTTCAATATTCATACATGTAATAATATATAATTATAAATTCACATCTTATAACCATAACAGTTCAAAATTTTACAGAATACAAAAGTACAAAGGGGCCGTTTGGATCCCCATGGGATTTTGGAGAATTTCATCTTCCTACCATAAATTTATTATAAACAATCCAAACTCTTCACAAAATTACACACTTTCCAATAAATTTATTCCTAAGAATTGCAACTTCTCCAAATTCCTAAGCGATCCAAAAGGCCCCAAAAATAATTTAAAAGCAAGTATAAACTCTAATTTAAAAGGAGAAAAAAAAAGAACACATACATAGCACATTTAACTTATAAATTCTAACTACAATCTTCATCATCTAATTGAACACTCCAAAGTTTCATATTTTGAAATTGACGTAGTATGACGGTATTGGTAACCTTCTCAAAGATCTCTTTCTCAATGTAAATAAACGGATGCAATTCATTGCCGAAAAGACCTTTTCAACGAATGCCATTGCAACCAGCAAGATTAATGCTAATTTCAATAACAAATAAACTTGTGAATGCACTCTATGCTTTTTGGTCTCAATCATTGCTCTTGCTAATTCACTAATTCCCTTCAAGTTAGTAAAATGGTTCATTGTAAGCACATCGGCCATGAAGTTTTCTAATTAATTTAGAAGAGCTAAAAGACTTGAATTAGAAAACTCACTAGTATAAAAGGAAGTCAACTTGAACAAAGAGTATAAAAGGAAGTCAACTTGATCAACTTTTCTTTGTTGAATGATCCAAATAAATTACTTGGATTCAAGCAAGAGATACATAAAAGTAATTCTGAATTTATCTCATCAAATCTATTATTAAGCTCCTGCAATTGTGTATCTATAATTACACAAAAAATCTCTACACGAGATGGATTTTTTATGAATGGAGAATGGTGCGTTGTTGTTCTGGAAATAAAAAGTTGGATGAAAAAAGTTAGCTCACTTTACTTTTTTGTTCCCATTCAATATCTTCTATTATTTTATAAAAAAATTGCTAACTTTATCTCAAAAATAACATAATAAGGATACTTCTATATATTTATAAATTTATAATTTCAAACTAGTACATCCATACAATTTTTCATCATAAAAGTACATATTTTTATATGTTAGGTACAAATATTTTTTTTTTTTTGAATGGGGTCAATTGACCCCCCTCCCTTCCATGTATCTCCGCCACTGGTCTAATATGATCGTTCTCACATTTTAAATTTAAAAAATAACCGATCCGAACTATTCAATATGATCTCTAGAATTTACAATAAATTATTTTTAAAAAAATTTGACTATTTTTTGTATTCTAGAAAATTATTGTTATTGGGTGATCCAGATTTTTTATATCATGAGTTTTCTAAAATACCAAAAAAAAATATTTCAAAAAAAATGTAAAAATTGTTTTAATATAAATTTTCAATATGGAAAACATAGTGAATAGTTCAGATCGATCGTTTGAAATTTGAAACGTGAGAATAATCATATAGAATGGACTCATCCGTCCTGTGTATTGAGACTAACATATTCAGATATGAAGAACTTTTTTGTTTGAATTATTTTTCAATCTTTGGACAATTATATATTATGGAGTTGCATTGTTTGGAAAAAAAAGATGGGTAATTTGTTCTCACCCGGGAAACTCCAGTAGAATAGTATGTTTATGTCAAAAGAACGGAAACAGTAATCAAATACATATTATTCTATTTTTATTATGATGATGATTGAACTTGACATAAGAAGAGAAATTTACGAAACAGAAAGAGAGATGATGAAACCTAAAGAAGTGGGCCAGAAGTATCCTCGCGCCAGTGAATCAATCCTGGCCGTTTAATCGCGGTACAAGATCGACTGATGGAGACGTCCTGTACGTAAGTACTTACTTATTTTACAGAAATATGTAGTGCAGATTGTGATTATTTACTGGTCGTACAAACAATTATTCCTTGATTAGTATTTTGTTCCTTTTCTCGTTATATATCCCGGTTACTTCTGTTCGGTGCCTACCAAGTGTTCCAGGAAATGTCTAAATGGAGTCTATATGTATATCAGGAGCTTACACAAAGAGAAAGAAGAAATACAGATCAAATATAACCTTGTAAACCAAATTTGTGTCTTTGCAATAAGTTCTTCTTAGTTTAGAGTAATGAACTAAACAAATGATATTTGAAATTGTGTTTTCTAACAGACTGAATTTAGTACTATACAAAAAAATATAATGGTATTTATAGGTAATAATAATTTCTAGAAGAATAACAGCGATGTTTACTCACTAATAGTGGATAATCAGCCTCCTCAGAAATTTCTGACATGCCCAGTGAAGTCAAGGTGGTAACTCTAAGAGGCTCGCTTGCCCAATTATTCTCTGAAGTTGATAAAAATGGTGACAGTGGAAGTGCCAAGCAGTCGATATCTCCTTCGAGCATCTCAACTACTCTTCTCATTGGAGGTCGATAAGAGGATTTCATCTGGATGCACCAGAGACCTTATACACACAACTTCCTGTCAATTTCATTTATCTCAAAAGAGTTATGAAGTTCAATACCATTGTATTCGAAATCCGGCTAGGGAGTCTTTCATAGATATTTAATTTAAAAATAAGTTAGGTGGCTTAGACCTTCAATTTATCTTAAAAAAAAATATCATTGTATTCCTTTAGTTTTTCATAGATCTAGGAAGGATAGTAAACTCGATTTGAGTTGTCCATCATTTTCTCGGCATTCTGCCTCCCACCCGCCATATCCAGTAATAGCATTCCAAAGCTATAGACGTCAGATTTGTAAGAAATCACACCAAAACTCTTTGATACCAATTCTGGTGCTACATACCCGATTGTTCCTCTAGCTGCAATGAGAGACAGCAAGCTGCGGTCTCATGGGTACAATTTTGCTAAACCAAAATCTGAAATTTTTGGGATAAAATTCTTGTCCAAGAGAATATTATGGGGCTTGATATTAAAGTGTACTTGCATATCACAACCTCGGTGAAAACAATCAATTCCATGCGCAAGAGCAATTTTTGATCCATCTGTACAAGAAGGTTCTATGCTTCCTACTTGTGCGGAGAGATAATGAATGTTGACATTAACATAGGTGCCATTCTTCAGTCAAAAAAAAAAAAAACATAGGTGCCATTCTGGCTAAGACAGGGAATAAACCAGTAGTTTGGCTTCTGAATCTGCATGTTACATTTCATGAAAGACGCAACAGATGATGTGTAAAAGTATATTTTATTGTCATCCCACAAATTGTAGAGCCGATAGATACTAGGGATGTTACAACTTCCATCAAGGATGGCGGGATCAATAAGTGTCATTGTGCTGTTCTCAACTTCTCATACAAGATCTCCTTCACATAATAGTAAGACATGGGGCCCGGTTGAAGCAAAGTATTGTTTTCCTTGCATAGAAGCTCAAAGTTCCGGGAGCCACACCCAGCGGGTCATTTTGTAGATGAAAAGGATAACTTATCTGGCGTCTTTGGCCGCATGAAGAAGGAAGACATTTAGTAGTAGATTGTTCAGAAACTGAAATGGGGCAAAGATGTACCAACATGAGCTACAAGAAGAGTAGTTAAAACCTCTCCATTGGAAAATTTCCCTTTTTTATTTATTTTCCTCTCTCTCCTTATGGTATATTAGTAATAATTGAGCTTGATACCTCCACAAAAGGGACTAATGAATTCAAATTAAACTGTGTTCACTGTTCACACCAACTATAGGGAGAGAAAAGTTTACTTTGGAATTTAAAGACCCCATTAAGTGCGGCAACCGGCAATAATGCCAATAGCTTTGCAGAGTAATTAAGCTACACATGTTTTGTTAGAAAGTCATACAAAAGCATTCTTCTTACCCATTTAACTCTTGAATTGAATACAATAGCAAAAGGTTTCCACAGAAGCTCCTGAATTGAACAGACTCCCATATTTTCAAATTCATGTACTTATTTGTCTGGACGATACTGATACAGGAAAGAGGCTAAGTCAAAATTCTTACATGGGGCTGGCGAAGCTCCATGCAGGCCACTCCTCCCCATCTAGATAATATAACATTGGGATTTTTAATGTGGACTTTTCTTTCTTATTAAACACAATATTATTATGAGGAAAATGTCGCAGTCGTAATTATTGAGATGCGGGACACATCACAGTAATCCGACTGTGGGATTCTTCATATTCAAGTCTGGCAATCTTGACCAGTACAATAGGGCATGAATTCACGTTTGCTGATCTTGACATTTTCCCATTGGATTTATGTTATAATATTTCGTGATTCAATGGAGAAAATGGAATATTTCAAATTGAACAGAGCATTAAGAATCAAAATCCCTTATATTTATTTTTTTATCTTTTTTTTTTAAATAACTATTAAAGTATTATCTCTCAAGTAAATACCGATCATATCAAATTATACTGTAACATTTCAAGTAATGATCTAGTCGGAGGCATTACGATTTATTTTGACTTAGAGCAATATTGTCTTCCCTCGGTAGGATGGTTCAAGTCGTTTATTATTCTCTTTCCTTTTTATGGCACATTGGCTTTACAACTAGCCAGTTGAAAATTTTCACAAATTAATTTAATAATTATTTTTAGTCAGTGACAATTGATCATATAAAATTTTAAATTTTCTCATAATTGACATGACTATATTGGAATGATGAACAACATATACTTCTTCTGTTGTTATACTTCAACATTTATTATGATAGCACAAAGAGTCATCACTTTTATAATTTATCTGGGACCATTATACTTATTGCACATTCCGTACCAGCAGTAGCCAATTCCAGATATGAGTAAGTTCGGTTAACATTCCATACCAGCAGTACCAGTATCAGGTACCAGGTGCAGGAACTTGCTTTTAGTTAGACCCATTCATGTAAGTTCTGTAATGTATTCTGTAAAACTTTCTTTGATAAATGAAATCACTAGTATGGTTGTTCGCTAAGTGGTCTTAAAGGAAAAATCAAACAAATATCACACCCATCTATCATAAGATTAGACATGCTATGTTAGTCTGATATAATGAATATGAGAATATCATTTGTACAATTAATTATTACATTTTCACGCCTTGGTTGGCTAAGCCATTACATTTTCATTCTGGAAAGCAAAAAAGCAAGAAAACCAGCTGAAAGAACTCAGTGGTACATCCTCCTAACAAAATTAAATAAAGGCATAGTACATATTTAAATAGAGACATCAGACATAGTACGTAAACTGTCACAATTCTATACTTCCTCTGAAATGATATTATCACACAATCCTAATGAGGATACAAATGGTTTTGGGGGCATTTCCATATCTTCAAGGTCATTAATGAGCATATGCAGTACTGCTGTCATTGAGGGGCGGACAACTGGGTTCCATTGTATACACCAAAATGCCACAATCAGTAGCTTTTTTGCAATCTTTGATTCGCCCAAGGTCAAATGCACTCCCAAATTTAAGACTTGACCATCTACCAGCAACCGATCATATACCATTTCGGGAAAGTAATCCTCACTTTTCATCTCAATTTTTGGATCAACACACTTCCTACCTCCAACCATCTCCAGTAACAGCATACCAAAGCTATAGACATCAGATTTGTATGATACAGTCCCAAAATTCCTCGAATAAACCTCAGGTGCAATGTAACCCATTGTGCCCCTCGCCGCAGTCATACTGATGATACTTTGATCTTTTGCACATAGCTTTGCGAGCCCAAAATCAGCAATTTTCGGGTTCATGTTTTCATCCAGCAAAATATTATGAGGCTTGATGTCGAAGTGGAGGATTCTTTCTGTGCAACCTTAGTGCAAATACTCAATTCCCCTTGCAATCCCAATTGCTATTTGTAGCAACTTTTCTAATTTTAAAGGATGTGTGCCATTTTTTGACACAGTTATATATTTCTCAAGTGACTCGTTTGGCATGAATTCATATACCAATGCACGTCTCGTGCCTTCTGAGCAAAAGCCTAGGAGACGAACAATGTTAAAATGGTGAATCCTCCCAATTGTTGCTACTTCATTTATGAAATCTTCACCATTCCCTTTTGACCTCTCGAGCATTTTAACTGCAACAGGAAGTCCATTAGGCAGCTCGCCTTTGTAGACACTGCCAAAGCCGCCTTGGCCTAATTTGTCCCTAAACTGCTTTGTTACCTTTTTTAGTTCTCTGAAAGTGTACCTTGTTGGTTTTGTGATTCTGTATGTAGCAAGGAATCGTTCAACCCTTAGTCGGGTTTCTCTCTCTTTGTTTGTGTTCCTTGATACATAGAGCACCCCGGCAGTTGCTGTGAAGAGAAGAACAACAACCGTAACAGAAACGGCTGAAATTAATGATATTTAGCATTATATTGAATAGTACATAAAAACAGAAAACAATTGGTGTGTAATATATGAGATTTTCCAGATCAAAAACTTTTGAGGTGTAGTGGTACCTGAAATTGCCTTGATGTTTAGATCTGCAAAATCGAGATATAAATTCATAGAGTCAGTTACAAAGCAGAGTAAAATAATTTTTTAGTAAATAAGTTACGATAAAAATTATGTTTTGTTGAGGCCTTAAAAAAAAAAATGTTGAGAGAGATTTACCACGTGGCTTGCAGAATGCTTTGTTAATTGTCAAGTCATAACCACACAGCCTTCCTCTGTTCTCACAATCAAGGCATTGCTGTATATCATTGGTAATAGACCAATCCAATCTTACCAATCTCCTTATGATAAAATCATCCACTGATTCTTTAAATGAGACTGATGAAGGCTCCGCTGCAATATGTTTTGGATATCTTGTTCCCAAAAGTTCTATGTTGTTCCTTACCACCATACACTCTGACGGAATCTTATCCATGGACTCTGTGACAGATGCCACATATATATAACTTTTTATGCCACTAAGGCATGTAACCGGGCCGGTTAAATCAAAACTTGTATTTGGTATAAACATGGTAGGGCATGTCAGGAGGCTAATTGTTTCGGTTCGGGGTGAGTATAAGGTACTTGTTAGGTTCACAGTAGATAGGTTTTGAAGAAGGCAATTATATGAGTTGCCGAGTTCTATGGTTAGATAACCATACTTGTAGTCGATGGCTAGCACTTCTGTATTATTATTCAAATTAGGAAGGTAAAGTACAGTGTCTCCATTTGATGAGCATGTCAACTCCATGCCTGGCAAACCGCAGAATTCTGGACTAGAATAGAGCCGGTAAGGGAATCGGATCTCGGGACCAGATTCACTGCACCTTGATGGCTTACATTTGTCAAAGAAGCTGGTGTCATGTTTACTGCAAACAGCAAATTGTAGTTGGTAATGGAGAAAGAAGAAAATAAAGACATGGATTGGAAGCATGGACCGCATGGTCCCTTTTTGTGAGGTGAGTTGTTTGGAGAGATGTAGCAAGTTAGCAATATCTGGGAAAGAAGGGGTACACCGTACACAGTGTAGTTTCATTAATTTGCTTGACCGATTGGTCAACTTGAGGTGAAGTAATTAATTCTTTATCACCAGGAAATTTCCAGGAAAATAGGAGGTTTTGTCACTCTAGTTATCAAAAGAATTGACTCAGTACGTGGTCAAACATATTTCTATTATATTCTATCATGATTGATCTTGACCCAGAAATTATTAAACGGCAATTATGTTGTACCGTTTTCTTCAAAAGAATGATTTTTTTTTAAATTAAGCTAGCTTATGCATTTATGCATATGAGCATATCCCACTATTTTTCACTTCGCAGATTGGAATATAACCTATATTTTATTTACAAAATAACCAAAAATTTTGCATTTTGGACGTCTAATTTATCAATTTCCATTACCCATAACTTTAAGACACGATGAAATATCAAAATTTGAAAAATCCTATTGGAGTCTCATCTCCTGTATGAAAAACCGTAACTAGATTAACTTTGTAGTACATATTCAAAAATTCATACCACCTCGTGCTATATAGAAAAGGCTATATACAATATTCTCCACACAGTAGTAGTTATTCATTGATGACTTGAATATTACAACAAACTGAATTATTATCAAATGCTCACGTGACATCCTAATAATTAATTTTTTAGAAGTTAGCCAAAATATATAGATATATAATAAAGATAAGGACACTCGATATATAAGTATGCTTCTGTTGCTACTGTCGGTGTTGTAATATTTATCAAAGAATTTTTTTTTTTTTATGATTACAAGATATCAAAGAAAAATAAAAAAAAACATTCTTTATTCGATGAAACCCTAAAATTTCAAATGTAAACATTTGGTAAATATCCATGCTATTGGGGTTACAACTTTAACAGACGCTGAGACGGATCAGGGAAACTCTTGTCAAGTTGCATTAAAATGACAGCTCACAGCTAAATTAATAATTAGTCCATTAACTACTGGTCAATCCGAAGACTTTTGACCCCAAGAAAAACAACAAAGTAGTTAGCTCATGTCACATTGATAGGTGTACGTAGGGTCTACTACTAACTATTGCTAGTTGATGCTGCTAATTCACATAAACACAAAGATAAGTAAATATTTCACCGAGGGCAAAAGTGAAATACACAGAACAATATATATAATAACTTCCCCATATTTCAAAAAGTACACATAGATTTATTTAATATAAACTAGGCCATACGCAAATAAGATAAATTATGTTAATTGTTACACAAGGTTTGTGACATTTAATGCAATTAAAATACATGTCAGGTACTACAGGTAACCAGAGGTATATTGCTCACTCAAGTTCTGAGACCAGGTCACTATCGTATGAACAATCTAGTTCAATCTCAGCTACATCGGCCAAGCTATCTGACGCAAAAAATGGACTCGTTGGTATTCTAAGTGAATCAAGATCCGATTCGAGCATCTCAATAACTCTACTGATATCGGGTCGGTGAGATGAATTGATTTGGATGCACCATAGCGCCACTAAACTAAGCTTCTTTTCGACCTCTCCTAGATCCAAATTTTCATTACTATGATAATGTTGCTGTTCAACCAGCTTGTCATATATCCATGATGGATAATATACCCGGCTCAACCTATCAATGTGGGGATCAGCATTTCTTCGACCACCCACCATCTCCATCAGAAGCATTCCAAAACTATAAACATCAGACTTGTGTGATATTGAACCAAAGCTCCTAGATACTAATTCAGGAGCCATGTAACCAATAGTTCCTCTTGCGGCACTAATAGTGACAAGGCTGCGTTCTCTAGGGTACAGCTTTGCCAGTCCAAAATCAGATAATTTTGGGTTGAAATTCATATAGAGCAAGATATTGTTTGGCTTAAAATCAAAGTGCAAAATTTGCATGTCACAGCCTCGGTGCAGATACTCAATACCGCGTGCAATGCCCAATGCTATTTCATTGAGCTTTTCCAGGGTAAAAATGTGGCTGCAACTTTTATTACCATTAGTGAAAATGTACTTGTCAAGAGAGCCATTTAGCATGTACTCATATATGAGAGCTCTTTTTGATCCCTCGGCACAAAAACCGACGAGCCTTACCACATTGAAGTGATGGATTGTACCAAGAGTGGCAACCTCGTTGATAAACTCATCCCCATTACAACTTGAGTTGCCTAACATCTTCACTGCCACGAGAATACCTCCAGGAAGCACACCTTTAAATACAGAGCCGAATCCACCTTGCCCAAGTTTCTGTCTGAAGTTTCCTGTAATTCTGATGATGTCGGTATATGCATACCTTGTTGGCATCAGACTTTGTTGGTTTTGAAGGAATTTCTCAACTTCATCGGTGGAATTTTTGGATCTGAACAGAAGGTAGGCCAGGAACACCAAAATAGTAGGCGGCAGGAGAATAAATCTAACAGCAATCATCTTTGCTGCAATACACATGGTACAGTTATCCTTAATCTGATGAAAGAATTTACACAAAATTCCAACAGTGCCGTAAAAGCATATTGATAGTTTTTAAGATAATGTGGTGTGAACCAGGACATTTCTAAACTGGTGTATTCTCCATATCCTTCAGCTGGTGTGGTAATAATATTTCAATAAACTTGCATCCTATATATTGTAGAATAATGGAAGAAAATTCAGTAGAATATTTTAGTGATGTTACCTAGCAGTATTGCTGTAATCTCACTTGCTCGAAGGTCAATGATTTCAACCCAGGACAAAAAACCAGCTGAATAACCGATATAAAGCACACTACAGGAAACTTCAGCAATGGCATCAACTTTTTAACAATGGCATCAACCTTTTATCAATGGCATCATCACATTTTGGATGCCTACTCAGAAAATAATTTTATGATACTTGCATCAATTTTGCGGATGCTACCAAAAGCAATTGCATCAATTTAACCAGTGCCAATATATTTTCACTCTATTGAATGGATTTTGTTGATGCAACTGATTTGTAGATGCATGTAAACAATTGATGCTAACAAATTTATCCCTGAACCTTGTATGTACACACGATTGTGATTGCAAGTGATCCGTCCTCATTGAGCATTTACGAAACCACCTGTCAAAACCAGGATTTGTATTGGACACATGACTGTTGTGCTCTGTTTAGTGGGACTTTTATTTGAATAATCAAGGAACCTCATTAATCAGCGACCTCAATATAGTGCAATATTATTCAAAATTCAATGTTCTTGCTTCAAAAGTAAATTTTGTTTTCTCTGTCCTATCTAACAAAGATAATATATATATTTTTTTGGACAGACTAGATAGAGGCTATCTAGTTTAAAAAGGAAAAAAAAAGAAAGGAAATAAAAGAAAAAGCAAAAAACAGCAGTGAACTGCTGGCAACGAAGAACAATGATAATATTTTTTATATCATCATTAAGAAAGTCTTTTTTTTTCTAGGAAAGCTTTGGCACCATGCAATCAGTACTATGCATGAAAGAAATACAAATCTAAACAAGAGAAGTGTCACTCATTCACTTAGCATGATCACATTTTCATGAGTACCTTTAAAAAGCCTGATCGTCATCTACCAGAAGAACAGGTTATATCAGGCCCAAACCTATTTATTAGCATGACCATCTTTGCATATGGAATTTAACAAATCTATGGTTCATGATACTCGTACCAGTTCATGCAATATGTTCAATCTTATAAAGAATTGTAAGATGCACCTGAGTGTACGGTGCCATTTGATGGTTTAATTATCGTTTAATTATATTTCTATTGGTAGGGTGTCTTTAAAGAATTTTAATATCAAGAGATCGAAATCAGATTAATCAGTTGAATCATGGAGCAGGGTGGAGTTATTACAGTATGGTTGAGCCTCAAGACTTCTAGATATCAAAGCATCGTGGAGTTATTTACAGCAAAGGACCTCTAGTCAATTTGCTTAATTGAGATCAATTTTATCACAATTCGTAAATGAACCAAAAAAAATGTTGGGTTTGAGCTTTCAAAACCCCAAAAATGCTGGGCATTATTGAAAAATACAAGAATTATGGTGTAGCTGAAATATTGCAAAATGTTAGTTTAATTTATAAGCAGGCCCAGGGTCTAGTTAGGAAAAAATAAGTGCATCTTGGTAAGTACAGTGTAATAGATGTCTCTTTCAAAAGCTGATGCAATCTAGACCGCCTTGTAGTACTTATCACTCGGCTTCTCAGCAAGCCCAGATATAATAAGAGGCGTTGCTTCATCTATCAGAATAGAATCTACTTCAACAATCACAGAGTAATTGAAATCCCTGAGAACTAGATCATCAACAATATGGACAAAAACAAATAGGTAAATTTATTGATCAATAAACAAATATATAGATAAACAATGTTCTATAAAAATATGAGATATTGATTAGGCCGAATAATAATTTACTGTTCAAATATGCAGGTAAAATCACAACTAAGGTTTTCCATTCTCTTGTTTTCATCTTTGCTATTTCCCCTTTGTAAAGCACCATCTAGTATTCTAAATACGTGTCGTGCCGTATCATGTCGTGTCAAACACGACGTGTCCATATCCTCTCTCGTGTCATGTCGTGTCTAAATATTTCACGTGCCATGTCGTGCCATGTCTAAATCCTAAGAAATGGACACGACACGCCTAAAGACACTCCACACCTCGTGTCCTCGTGCCGTGCCGTGTAGTGTCTTCTTTAGACGTGTCGTGCTGTGACGTGTTCAACATTTGACTTTTTGACATGAATGTAATTTGTTTATGAAATTTAAAAATTATGTTTAATAAAATACGACAAAAATTAATAAAATAGACGTGCTTTACCATTGAATTCTTGTATTTTTCCTAATGTGCAACTAGTATTCAACATATTTTTCAAATTACTTACAAATAAGACATGGCCATTAGACTTTGAAAAGATGTACGGTCATAGTCCTTTTACCCCCAATGAATTATTTCTTTCTAAACTGAATTCAACTAATAAAACCTTTTTCTCTTTTTTCCTTTCCAAAAAAAAAAAAGAATAAAATCAAGCTAAAATGCCCCTTAGCAGTTTAACTAGTTTCAATTGACTTCACCTTTATTTTAACAAAATTCTGGTACTTATTTCTAATTGGCCAAATATACACCAGATACAGAGAAACTTGTAGCAATTAATTGTTCATCAAAAGGCCGAAAAATTGAATATAAGGAAAAGTTACAATAATAGTAATGGAAACAAAACAACAATTGAAACACCTATATAATTCGGTCAAGTTGAGAGCTTGTTTACCTCTGCGAACTGTTGAAGAAAGAAAAATGATGAAGTTCTTTCTAGGCTGGTGTATCCTGAATCAATCAAATCAATAGAAAAGAAATGAACCGATTAATATGTTAGGAATTGTCCAAGAAGAGAGAAGAAAATTAAGAATTTGACTACTAAGAATTGTAATAGGATCTGCCTTCCCTTTTGCACCTGAAAGAATCCAAAGGTCTCTGAAGCGTTCTTCACTTGTTTAATTTTACAATTCTTATATATTAGTCAGGTAAAGAGTTTGGACTTTGGAGTTTGCTTACACGTACAAATGGCTGAACTGCTGCATAATAAACACGATGAAGCTCTTTTTGAACTAGCACTACCTAAATCAAACAAAACAAGACATGGATCGTAAGCAAAAACTATCGTGCAGCAAAAGAGAGAGATAAATAACGATAATTGTGAAATCGTACTGTAATATAACCAAACGAAGATGCTCGTGCAGAAGACATGGTGACAGCTTGCAGGAAAATGGAATAAATAGGGAGCGGGAGATTTTTTCCCTTTCTAATTTTCCTTCCCTCCAAATGACTAATCGGTAAATTTCCCTTCTGATCGCTTCCTTTTCCGTTCTATTCCTCCGAACCAAACAGTGTGTCAGGAGATTGCTTATGGGTGAAATAAGTGCGGCTGAATTTGACTCACTCTTGAGAAATTTGGGGCAGACGAAGCATTTGAGGGCTCCGAGTTTTGTAATTTGGAAGAAGATAAAGATTTCAAGGTAGCATTGTAGAGGCAACTAAATAAGACATGAAATCAAGTTCGTGAAATTAGATTTTGGAGGGAGAGTATTTTTCATTAAAGCCGCCAATTTTGTGGTATTTCATGAAATTAGATTTTGGAGGGAGAGTGTTTTTTATTCTCCCGCCGAATCAAGTTCGATAACTGTAGTAGTAGTAATTTTTTAAGTACAATTAATTCACAAATAACATTTGATGGGAATACAGTTGTCAAGATTTTACTTCAATGTATAAGCAGAGGAATTAATAAAAAAAAATTGTTACTTCGGATTAAGAAAAAAAAGCCGAAATGTTACATTATTAAAAGACAAATCACATGAATTTGCCACTTCAACAAATTCAACGTCAATTTCCATTAATTTTAACCAGTTCGCAACTAAGCATGTTTTCTTAATTAATTTAATTATCAATTTTCTTTGACATTTTAGTGATTAATTTATAGACATTTTGTATTTAACTTTGCATTGTATTTTAAAATTAAGATCTAAATACATTGTATTTAAAAATTAAAGTCTAATTAGGCTAATAAAAATAACAAATGTGATACATCAAACATATATATTTATCTTTATGCCACTAGATCAATTTGTGGAAGAGGCTTTCAAGCATCTTCTTCCTCTGAGTATGAAAAGAATAGATAATGTCGACATGATCCGTTGCGCACTTGCGCTTTAAGAGTATGTGACTATACAGAATAGTTAGTTGGTGATAAAGTTAGAAACCATTCTAAGTGTGACTAATGTGAATTTTCTCGCTTTAGAATTATACTCTATTTTACTCAAATTCGTATCGCAAGTGCACGATAATCGTCTAAGTATTTAGGAGTCGAACCACAAGAACAGATGTTTAATAACCAAGTTTCAATTTTATTTAATCTACTAAACTAGAGGTTTGCAAGATGATATAGATTGGTCACAGAGTTAACAATTAAATTAAATTGCTATTAAAGAAAACAGATTGCAGTTAAAAGTCGATTAATTGGCTAATTAGAAATTAGGGGCTTAAGGCATGCTAATTCTTTCAGTTTACTCCAATCCCAGCGGTCCGCTTACTTTCGTAGCGGCCCACTGAAAGGACTCAGGTCGCAGGACAACTTCAGCGGGCATAGACCACCTCGCAGGTTCACTCATCGGCCCGCTGGTGTCAAACTGAGACTATTACTTAGTTAATTTAGAGGTTGCTTTGTGTATAGGATTGAGTTTATATTGAAGTGCTGCAGATCAAACTCTCGTTTTAAGTCTGGGATTAAATTCAACTAACTTTAAAACTATCAAGTGGATCTAAACTTCAACTTTCGTTTCGTGGTCTAGTTTCTATGGGTTTATACCTTTCTAATCTATGAATTCTTGAGCTTTCGCTATTAGAAAAGACTATAACTCTAGAAGTGTTTTATATGGCATCAATGTAGTTTGGTTAATTTGAAGTATTATGGATTATGGATAATGGATGTTTGAAAATTAAAATTTTGATCATTTTATATTATTTTTGTACTTGAAAGTATTTTATATTATATAATTTGTGATGCTCAAAGAAAAATAGTACGTTGTCAAATTATTCAAAAGCATTAGCATGCTTGATGCTAATTTAAAGAATAGCATCTGCTTAGTGGATTGTCAAATCATGTAACTGCATCGTCATGGTTGATGCTAATCGAAACAATGACATTCGTTTAGCTGATGCAAAGAACATATATTGTCATCTACTTTGTTGATGCTAACATAATCAATTACATCCGCTAAGTTGATGCAAAGAATATATCTTGACATCTGTTTAGTTGATGCTAAGAAAAATAGTAGCATCCATTCTTTTAATGCAAAGAACTTACATTGCCATCTACTTGGTTGATGCTAACATAATCAATTACATCCGCTTTGTGGATGTAAAGAATGGACTTTGGCATTCGCTTAGTTTATGCTAATAAAAATATTAGCATTCATTTTTTTTATGCAAAGATCATATATTGTCATCCACTTGGTTGATGCTAGCGGAATCAATTACATCTGTCTAGTGGATGCAAAGAATTGACCTTGGCATCTGTTAAGTTGATGCTAACAAAAATAGTAGCATCCGATCTTTTGATGTAATAAAGATATTTGCCATCCACTTAACTGATGCTAGCTAAACCAATTGCATGCGTTCTACGGATGCAAAACAACAAGCACATGCATCAGGCATATTGATGCCATTGACAATTCCAGTTGCATCGGATTAATGTCCATGCTATCGAAATACTGATGCTATTGAATCAGTAGCATCCATGGCAGTTGCACCAGAAAAAAGCTGATGCCACAGGTCTGTGGCATCAACAAACGGATGCAACTGGCCTCGATAGCATCAGAACAATTTGATGCACTTGAAACAGTTTCCTGTAGTGGCATAAATTCTTCCTGGAGGAGTTTGAAAGCATCGCCTGTTGTATTACCGGACACTTCAAACCCCAAAGGAAGCAAAGCAAGATAGAAGCAGGATGGCTCGAGGTACCTTACCTGGTATGCATCTACTAGGTAAACAAACGAGTCATTTGTACTCATGCAGCCAACTGGCAAATATATGGAATTATTTGATATTAATTCTCTGCACTTTACTAGTGATACCAAATTAAATAACAGATAATTGGTTTCTTTCAGCACGGAAGAAGATAGAGATACTGTTGGAACGGTACAACTGCCTTCTGCAAATCTTGCAGACACAACATTTATACTGTAATAATCTATTTTAGTAACAATATACTTCTCTGGTTCAAAGATTTGAAGAGTAGCTCTGTTCCCTTCACAATTGAGCTGGTATTGGGAATGAGTAGTGCATCTTGATTTCTGGGATTTTAGGTAGAATGGATGATTTATTTCCAGATTTCCGCATGAAGATTGGGGGCATTCTCGATTTATTAAAGGGAGACAGAAGGTTTGTTCAACTAGGGACAGAATCAGAAGCCATGAGAGAAGAAAAAGGGAAGAAGAAAGATGCTTCATGGTAAATTTACAGACAAAGTAAAGAAGAACGAGCTAAACTAGCTCTTAATATCTTGAATAAGTTTCTTCAGTGGTCCCAAACATTTTCTAATGTCAGAATCAACAGTCATTTCTACTGATGAGAGGCTGGTAACCGTTGAAGAGTTAGACTCAGTCAAGAATGATGAGGGAAATAAAGGAAATAATGGGTCAGCGTCAGGAAATGGGCTAGATATTGGGTTGGCGCTACATTCTAAGTCCAACATAACAAGCCTTTTCACTACTGGATGGACTGCACTGGAGACATAACTGGAGACGAAGCAAGGGGAATCAAAGCAGTTGGAGAAGTTGGCGCTTGTCTATTGTGGGGACCGTTTTTCTTTAGTTACTGTATTACATTTAATTTTGTAAAAAAATACAAAATAATTACTAATTCTGTTGCTTCATTTTAGGGAGACATATATAAACACTGAGGTTGTAATAATAGGATATGCAAGATTTATCAAAACCCAATTACGTCTCTCTTCTCTTCCCTTCTCAACTCTCTCTCCCCAGATCCCCTTTCCAACTCTCAATTACTCTATCTTTTCTTCTTCAATTCTTAATTCATTCTTCTCTTCCTTCTAATCTTCTCAATTCAACACAAAAACAGCTAATATCATCTCCGGACCATGACAAATTGGTATCAGACCGTCGGTTATTAGCTGGGCTTCAACTCAAATTCTCAACCCTTCTCAAAATCACAAGCTGTTCTAGCACACAAGAAGAAGAATAGATTCAACTTCATGACTTCTACTCGTACTGGATCGACTGCCATTGAGGAGATGAAAACTCAGATTTCTCAATTGCAAGCTGAAATTGAGAAGGTAGCAAGAAACGGAGCTGATCGTAACTCAAAGGAGATTGCTCAACTCAAGGAACAAATTGCTGAGGCCATGAGGGAGCAATCTGAATTTTTCAATAGAGGTGTAGATGAAAGGATCGGCAGGATGGAAGAGATGTTTGAAAGGGTGCTAAGAAGAGACAAGGATCCACCTTGGGACCCACCTAGCAGTGCTAATCAGCCTAATGCTGGGGTTTTGGGTGCCAGACCTTCTAATAACACTGATTTTGGGGCTAGAAGGAATCAGGAAACAATTGATTCTCGTTTACATGAACCATACTGTCCTGAGGGATTGAGAAAGGATCAAACAGGTAATAGATCTCTAACATCTCAGATTCAATTACCTAGAACTGAGTTCCCAACCTTTGATGGCACTGATCCTGCTGATTGGCTCATGAAGAGTCATTATTACTTTGATGTGTACCAAATACCTCATGAATTGAGAACAAGGATGGCTGTTCTTAGTTTTTGTGGTGAAGCAAGTGCCTGGTACAGACACTATAGATTGTGTATGGATAACCCCCCTTGGGAATTATTGGTGGAAGAAATTTTGCTAGATTCTCAAAAAATGCAGCACAGGAGTTAATTGGGGAATTTAAAAGGCTTCAACAGAATGGCAAAGTTTCTGATTATATCAGGCAATTTGATAGTATAAGGGGTAAATTGATGCATGAAAGGCCATATCTTCCCACTGACTTTTATGTGTCAGCTTTTGTGGAAGGGCTGAGGGAGGAAGTTAAGGCTATGGTTACCATGTTTGGTCCCAAAACCCTCAATGATGCATATAAATATGCTAGACAATCTGAACAATTCCAAGAAGGTCAGCTCAGGAGATTAAGAACAAATCCAAGGCCAACAAATGTAATCACCTATCCTAAAAAGGTAATGGATGATAGAAGAATGGTACCTTCAAGCAATCAAAAGGGATGGCAAAACAATGAAGGCAAAAACTTAACATTTGAACAAAAAAGGGCATTGGGGTTGTGTACCAGATGTGAGGCCAAATGGCACTCAGGTCATCAGTGTGTTAGTAAGGCAGTACATTTGTTGATGGGACCAGAAGAAGTAGAGAATGAATGGGAGGAGGAACTATCAAATGGTGCTGAAGAGGGGGGCTGCTGTAATGAACTTGATAAAGTAGAGGAGACGGTAATCTCATTATTTGCAACCAAAGATTCCAGTAGAGTGAAAAATATGAAATTCAAAGGGTATGTGGGTCAAACTCCTATCTGTGCATTGGTGGATAGTGGGAGTACCCATTCTTTTGTCAACCCTGACATTTTGCACTCAAAGTCATTCAAGATCACTCAAACTGCTCCCATGTCAGTTGTTGTAGCTAATGGCAATAAGATGCTTACTGATGCAGAATGCAAAGGACTCAAGTTTTCCATTCAGGGAAATGAGTTTATTAAAGATATGAGATTATTAAATATCAAAGGGTATGATCTTATCTTGGGGCTGGATTGGTTGACTGAAATGGGCCACATGTTGATAGATTGGAAGAAGGGATGCTTGAGATTTAACAATGGTGATCAGGAGGTGAGGCTGCAAGTGTGTGAAGAAGTGGCTGAAGTAGCATTGTGTAGTTCCATTCTTAACCTTGATAAGGAGAAGAAAAAAGGGAATGAAATCTTAATTGCCCAATTATTCAAGGTAGAAGAGGGATCAGCAGAAACTGGTGTAGTGGCTGTGGAATTAAAAACCTTACTTGATAAGTACCAACAGTTATTTGAGGAGCCAAAAACATTGCCACCACACAGAGAAATTGATCACTCAATTATACTCACTGATGAGACAAAGCCAATCAACCTCAGACCTTATAGGTATTCTCATTATCAGAAGATAGAGGTTGAAAAAATCATTGAGGAACTGCTGAGAAATGGCTTCATTCAACCTTCTACTAGCCCTTTTGCCTCTCCTGTGATTTTGGTTAAGAAGAAGGACAACAGTTGGAGATTGTGTGTTGATTTCAGGAAACTAAATTCTTGTACAATCAAGAATAAATTTTCTATTCCAATAATTGAGGATTTGCTTGATGAACTCAATGGGGCCAAGGTCTTTTCAAAAATTGACTTAAGGTCGGGCTATTATCAGATTAGGATGAACCAAGATGACATTCCAAAAACTGCATTCAGAACACATGATGGCCATTTTGAGTATACAGTCATGCCATTTGTGTTGACTAATGCCCCTGCCACATTTCAGGCCCTCATGAATCAGGTATTCAAAGTGTATTTGAGAAAATTTGTACTTGTGTTCTTTGATGACATTTTAATCTACAGTACAAATATGGAGGATCATGCACAACATTTGGCTTTTGTGTTTGAGCTGTTGGAAAAGAATCAACTTTTTGCTAAGAGATCCAAGTGTGTTTTTGGAGTGCATGAAATTGAATATTTGGGACATATGATCTCTGATTCTGGAGTATCAACAGACCCAAAGAAAGTGAAAGCCATGAATACTTGGCCAACCCCTAAAAATGTCAAAGAGTTAAGGGGGTTCTTGGGGTTGACTGGGTATTATAGGAAGTTTATCAAAGGATATGGAGTTATAAGCAAGTCTCTAACTGAACAGTTAAAAAAGAATTCATTTGGTTGGAATGATGAAGCTGATAGGGCTTTCCAAGCTCTTAAGTTGGCAATGACTCAAGCACCTGTGTTAGCATTGCCAGACTTCTCTAAACAGTTCATAATTGAAACTGATGCCTGTGACTTAGGCATAGGAGCAGTTTTAATGCAGGGAAGAAGGCCTATTGCATTCCTCAGTAAGAAGTTAGACATTAAAAATCAAGGGCTCTCCACTTATGAGAAGGAATTTTTGGCTCTTCTCACAGCAGTACAGAAGTGGAGGCATTATATTGTGGGGGGTCAGTTTGTGATCAGATTAGACCAGATTAGTTTGAAGTATCTCTTGGAGCAAAAAATTTACAGCAGCATGCAACACAAGGGGTTGTGTAAGTTGCTTGGTCTTGATTATATCATAGAGTACAAGAAGGGTACAGAAAATGTGGTAGCTGATGCCTTGTCCAGAAGAAATCATGAAATGGACTCAACCTTGATGACTGTTAGTGAACTGGTTACTACTTGGGTGAGTGAACTCAAAGAAAGCTATGAAGGGGATGAGTGGATCCAGAATCTTAAAAAGAAATGGGAAGAAGGAGAATTGGATGTTGCTAAGTACTCCATGCATCATGGCTTGCTTAGATACAACAATAGAATTTGTGTGGGAGATAGTAAGCAATGGAGAAGCAAATTGATGCAGGAAGTGCATAATTCTAGTGTTGGAGGACATTCTGGTATTCTGGGAACATACCAGAGATTGAAAAGTATGTTCTATTGGCCAAGGATGAAAGAGGCAGTGCATACTTTTGTAAGTGAGTGTGATGTGTGTCAAATGAATAAAGGAGAGCATGTATTAACCCCTGGGTTGCTTCAGCCACTACCTGGGCCAACTCAAGTATGGTCCAGTATTACCATGGACTTCATCACTCAATTGCCTAAGTTCAGAGGGTAAAGAAGTTATTTTAGTGGTGGTGGACAGACTCACCAAATATGCTCACTTTCTCTCTCTATCCCATCCTTTTCAAGCTTCAACAGTGGCACAGGTATTTCTAGACAGTGTATACAAGTTACATGGATTACCTACAGAGATTGTAACTAAAAGGGACTCAATTTTCACCAGTAAATTTTGGAGAGAATTACTCACAAAATTAGGGGTTAAACTGAATTTTAGCACGGCCTATCATCCTCAATCAGATGGGCAATCAGAAAGGGTCAACCAGTGTTTAGAAAACTATTTGAGATGTATGGTTTACAGTCAGCCAAAAATGTGGCACAAGTGGTTACCCTTAGCTGAGTGGTGGTACAATACACACTTCCATACCTCTATTAAAACCACCCCTTTTCAAGCCTTGTATGGATATCCACCACCTCACTATCCAACAGGCACTCCTCCCAAAAGTGTTGTACAATCAGTACATGAAGCATTGCAAATCAGACACTAAACCTTAATGGAGTTACAACATCAACTGAAAATTGCACAAGAGAGAATGAAAAAGTTTGCTGACAGGAAGAGAACATAAAGGCATTTTGAAGTGGGTACATGGGTTTATCTCAAGTTACAGCCATACAGGCAATTATCTGTGCAAGGGCAGTATAACAAAAAATTAGGACTGAAGTACTATGGTCCCTTTGAAATTCTAGAAGGAATTGGGAATGTGGCTTACAAGCTGAGTCTTCCTCAAGGCTCTCAAATTCATCCAGTATTCCATGTATCTCAATTGAAGAAGAAGTTGGGAGAAAGACACACTATTACACCTGATTTACCGATAGTGGGACCTAGTGGTAAAAGCAAGGAGGAGCCTGAGAAAATTTTGGAGAGAAGGATGGTGAAGAAAAGAAATGCAGTGTCAGTTCAAGTATTAGTCAAGTGACACAATCAACCCCTGGAAGATGCTACTTGGATTGACTATGAAGACCTAAAGAAGGATTATCCAAATTTTGTCCTTGAGGACAAGGACAATTTAATGGGAGGAAAATTGTCAGAATCAACAGTCATTTCTACTGATGAGAGGCTGGTAACCGTTGAAGAGTTAGACTCAGTCAAGGATGATGAGGGAAATAAAGGAAATAATGGGTCAGCGTCAGGAAATGGGCTAGATATTGGGTTGGCGCTACATTCTAAGTCCAACATAACAAGCCTTTTCACTACTGGATGGACTGCACTGGAGACATAACTGGAGACGAAGCAAGGGGAATCAAAGCAGTTGGAGAAGTTGGCGCTTGTCTATTGTGGGGACCGTTTTTCTTTAGTTACTGTATTACATTTAATTTTGTAAAAAAATACAAAATAATTACTAATTCTGTTGCTTCATTTTAGGGAGACATATATAAACACTGAGGTTGTAATAATAGGATATGCAAGATTTATCAAAACCCAATTACGTCTCTCTTCTCTTCCCTTCTCAACTCTCTCTCCCCAGATCCCCTTTCCAACTCTCAATTACTCTATCTTTTCTTCTTCAATTCTTAATTCCTTCTTCTCTTCCTTCTAATCTTCTCAATTCAACACAAAAACAGCTAATATCATCTCCGGACCATGACAGCTAATATAACAAATCAATAACGTATACTTTGATCTATCTTCAAATATTTTTTTTTTTGGAAATAAATTGGGGTCAAGCCTCCCAATTTATTTTTAAATTAAATGTCTCTAAAGAATCTCAGTCAGGTTTCGAATCTATCTTCAAACATTAGATGTAAATTTATTTCAAATTTTCAATTGGACCCCTGCGTATCTTTCCTCTTTACAACTCACGGAATTCTGGAATTATAGTTTATGTCAGCAAACAAAAAAAAAAATAAACCATTTGAAGTGTAATTGATTGTACATGTTGCAAAAGGAGAACTGTCGATATAAATAAGATAAAATTTTGAAATCAGCAAATAATATTTACACAAAAATACCATTCATAAATGGCCGTAATTTTTAATAAATTAAGGGTGTGTTTGGCAGCGCACGCGAACAGCTTGTTCGCGAACAGCGCCAGTTCGCGGGTACCAAACAAAGCACGAACAGCACAAACTGTGAACTACTCCCCCTATTCCTTATTTCTACTTTTTTGGCGAACTGCGCGAACATCTGGGTCGCGAACATCTGGGTTGCGAACTCACTGTTCGCGTGAGTTACCAAACACACCCTAAAAGTTTTAGTAATGGACATGTCGGAATTGAGTTTATGTTAACAATAAGGATTTCCATTATTTGAGCGGGCGAAAATACAAAATCTGCATTTTTGTTAATTGTACTGGCAAAGTTGGTCTCTTTCTAGTCAATGGCGAAGACTTTGACCACAAAATAGTTATCCAAGTCACATTCCTCGGTACAGAGCCATCCACTTATAGCTATAGGCTTATAGCTGGTCGATTGTTGAAAATTCTCAGAAAGGCTGGGATATAAGTTTCATCTTTTTTTTAAAAAGAAAAAGTGAGGATAAGTTTCAATGAGGTAACATACTTTGTTGTTTCAAACTATTCCACACGTCTAATTATGAAACTAAAAATATAAGATATACGTTAATATGTAAGCAAATACATACTTGAATATTGTAGAATTTGTGCCTTGGACTGTTCACTTGACTCTTTGATATTTTTTAATGAAAAGTTAGCCAAAGTGACTAGAAATAATTAAAGAGCAACGACTTGGTGAATAGGTATAATATTTTTTTTGTTGTTTC
This sequence comes from Rhynchospora pubera, assembly GCA_028095005.1. Lineage (NCBI taxonomy): Eukaryota > Viridiplantae > Streptophyta > Magnoliopsida > Poales > Cyperaceae > Rhynchospora > Rhynchospora pubera. The sequence continues at coordinate 26,435,488 of CM051461.1, forward strand.
TTATGTTGCCATTATATTTTTAAAAAAAATATATGTTTGCTGAAGTCCTTAAGTTATTCGTAAAAAAATTATTAAAAAATATAAACTCTTGTCGAACTTTTTTTTTTCAAATTTGTAACATCTCGAAGATTTAAATTTTTGATGAATAATTGATCATGGAGTTAATTTCTATTAAATAACAATTATTAAAATTGTGCAATTGTATCTGTACTGATCTGCAGTATGGTTACTTGACACATGCAACGCTGGCGTGTCTTCGTATCATGTCCTTAGACATATCATGCTTAACTTTGATACGAGACGATACATAAGGCAGACATGAATTATTTTCGCAATTTGTTGGACAATTGGTCAAGTAAAGGTTGAGTAATTTGTTCTCTTTAAACAAAAGAAAAGGTAACTCGTTCCCACCAGGAAATTTCAGCACAATAGTATGTTTATCACTCTCGGTGTCAAAAGAATGAACCCAGTGGTCAAACACATCTATATTCTAATTAGTAATGATGATGATTGATCTTGACCCAGAAATTATTCATCACTAATCATGTATAATGTTTTCTCTAAAAAAAACTCATAGCATATTTTCTGCAATTGATAATTCCAATTTCCATGAAAGAAGCATATATGACATATCAAAAACTTTCAGTTTGCTCAGGCCCTATCTATTAAGCCCAGCCCGGTCGTTTATTTGGTAGTCTTTTTCAGACGGGAAGAGTCATACAACAAGAAGAGAAAATTACGAAGAAAAGAGAGATGATGAAGCTGTACGCTTCTTTTCGTATATATTTACTTATTTCTACGGTAATATGTAGTACAGATTGTGATTATGAACTGTTACCGGTTGCAATTGGTATCTTGGCCACTTTTATTTGGTGCCCACCAAGTGTGTGATGAAATGTCTGAGTGGCAACCTATAGGCTCCGTTTGGATAGGTGTGGTAAGAAGGGAAGAAGGGAAGAAGTGAGAAGAAGTATTGGGAAGTGTGTAACTTTGTGAAGAGTTTGGATTTTTATAATAAATTTTTTTCTCTTCTTCCCTTCTTCTTTCTTTCCACACATATCCAAACGGAGCATACATGAAACCACCTTGTAAACCACCTATTCTTGGCGAAAAGTTTAATTGCGATTGTGACCAATTTGGTGACTAAAAAGATAGAAAAGTACAGATCATACGTAACCTTGTAAACCAATTTTGTGTCTTTGCAATAAGTTCTTCTGAGTTTAGATGGTCTGGGAATAAGAGTAATAAGGAAAAAAGTATCAAAAAGTGTGTAATTTTGTAAAGAGGTTGGATTGTTTATAATAAATTTACTTTCTTATTTTCTTATTCTCTAATTCTTAGAGCTCATCCAAACGGAACCTTAGAGAATTAGAGTAATGGACTAAACAAATGATATTTGAAATTGTGATTTCTAACAGACTGAATGTTTGTACAATACAAAAATTAGAATGGTATCTATAACTAATAATAATTTATAGGCAAAAAAAATTATAGAACAAAAAAATACCTGTTGCGAACACGACATTTAAAGGCTTTAAAGCCACCGTATAGCCATAACGAATACTTAGCGGGAGTAGGCTGCATACGTTTTGTTTTATTATGGCTTCGTTTGGATGAGGTATGGAAAGAAGGGAAGAAGTCGGAAAAAGTATTGGAAAGTATGTAATTTTGTGAAGAGTTTGGATTGTTTATAATAAATTTGTTTCCTTCTTCCTTCTTCCTTCTTCCCACACGGTATCCAAACGTTTTGTTTCATAATAGATTTCATTATGTTCTTTTAAAAAAAAAAAAATAATTGAGTTCTATATGTTTTGTTTTATTATTTTTTTTGGGGGGGGGGGGGGTAAGTGGGTTTTACATGTTTTCTTTTATTATATTCTAGCTTGGTTTCCCACTATCTACAATTTTTTTATCTTAATTTGTTGTCTCTATATTTTTCTTGTCTGTTTTTTTAATTTCTATTGTAATCAAAGTAATTTTTTTAGTTGGTTAATGTTAGGAATGTCTTTGTGTTTAGTTTCAGTAGTGGCACTCCGTCAACACAATAACAATACGACATGAATGTTCCATAAAATTTATCCTTTTGAAAGTTCAGCAGTTTAATTTTCAGCCCCGCAAATTAATTATTTTACCTCCCTATTTTAAACAATTTTCGCTTCATGCGTCATGGAGGCCCATAATTCAAGAAGAGGCACGTGGTTTATATTGATATAATAACTATAACCAAAATTTTCTTTTAAATAATTTATAAGTATGAAATACTATGAATTTTATACAAATTTTTCTTTCAAGTTTCAAGTGTACGCATAATTCTGATGATGTTTACGCTACGAATTATGCATATACTTTAATTTCAAATTTTAATTTCATTTTATGTGTGTTCAAATTATCAATTCATTAATTCTCTAAAATAATTTGGTATTTGCATATGTTCAGGTACCATTTTTTTTTAGAGAAACTTGATTAAGGCTACCAAGCAAGGAAAAGGAAAAAACAGAAAAACAAAATCTAAGAAAAGAAGCTGCCTAAACTTAGCAATGCTTTAAGAACAACTTGTGCTGAGAGACGATCCAATGGCATAAAGAGCCTGCAGATTTATGTTGTTGCCTAAAAATCCGATTATTTCTTTCCAACCACACTGCCCAGCTGGTTGTGATTGCCAGTACAGCTGTATTGCTGCCTCCACTTGAATTGTCATATAGAAGAGTGTAATCCCAGAAGGACCTTAGGTCAGTGAAAACCGGTATAGAGATTAAAGAAAAAAGAGTCCTCAAATTGTGCCAGGTTTGTAGAGTAAAGGGGCAGAGGCAGAACAAGTGGTCTGCCGACTCCAAGATAATTGAGCTGCATAACACACATCCTGGCTGTACCATAATGCTCCTTTTGTGCAGGGCTTCCTGAGTTAGAATTCTATTGTGGAACAGTAAAACATCAAATAATTTCAAAGAGGGAGGCAACTTTAGCTTCCAAATCGAAGATGCCTGAAATTTGACTTTGCCACTGGATACCAACATTCGGTAAGCTGATTTGACTGAGAAGGTGCCGGCCGAGTTCCAATTCCAAGAGACAGTATCAGGACCCATGTTTGTTTGGGCAAAAGACAATTGCTGAACTGCATCAGTAACTTCTCTTGACCAAGGAGCAGGAAGAGAAGCTGCTGGATCGAGTATAACCTTTTGAACTGTTAACCTAGGGGTAGCAGGCTTGGAGGAATTGTTAAAGAAATGAAGATGACCATTGCCCCAATTAGAATACCAGAATAAAGTTTGACCTCCATCACCAATTGTCACTGCTGTAGAAATTGAGAAAATATGTCGTAGTTCTAGTAGGTCCCTCCAAAAGAAAGAACCATGAGTTGACCAACTAAATGGAGCTTGCCGGTACCTAGAAGCAATAACAGAATTGGCCATGATCGACCATTGTGAAGAAGGTTTGTCAAAAAGCCTCCAGAGCCAGCGTAGCAGCAGAGAGATGTTCAGAAGTTTGAGGTTTAGCACTCCAAAGCCACCTAAGTTTTTAGGCATACATACTCTATCCCAAGCAAGCAGACAAATTCCTTTGTTGGTATTACCATATCGCCCCCACAGGAAGTTCCTCCTCAATTTGTCAATTGAGTTGATAACCCAAGAAGGTAACCTGAACACCGACATGAAAAAGATGGGTATGGAGGAAAGAACTGAGGAAACCAAGGTTAGACGTCCAGCTCTTGAAAGTAACTTGTTTTTCCAACCAGCCAGTTTGTTTTCCAATTTTTCAATTAAAAGTTTGTACACTTCTCTTGTAGGTCTAGTAGCAGTCAGCGGCAATCCAAGGTAAGAAAGGGGCAACTGAGAGAGGGTACAGCCAAGCACTTGCTGCACTTGTTGTGTTTGCTGAGTCGTCAGGTTAAAAGGTACGAAAGCTGATTTTTGAAGATTGAGATTAAGGCCGGAGCAGAGAGAGAAAATAGTTAAAGCAAGTTTTAAGGATTGTACAGAATTTCCTTTTATGGGAGAGAAGATAACCGTGTCATCGGCGTATTGAAGAATGTGGAAAGGAGAGCTCAGTTTACGGGAGATATTAACATTACTACTCGAACCGATAGCCCCACAAAGCTTCGAAAAAACATCCGCCACCAAAATGAATAAGAAAGGCGATAACGGATCGCCTTGTCTGAGGCCCTGTGTGTGACGGAAGGTGGGTCCAACTTGATTGTTAAGCAAAACAGCTGAAGAGGCAGTATTTAAAAGCAACTCAATCCAGCTTATAAACCTTTGCGGTAAACCAAACGTTTGCAGCACTCTAAGAAGAAACTTCCAATTAACCGTATCAAACGCCTTATAGAAATCTAACTTGAGTAAGAAGGCTGGTTCCTTGCATTTAATGAGATGCACAGCAATTTCCCTAGCACAGATGAAGTTTTCATGTATTAAGCGTCCCTTGACGAAGCCCGACTGATTTGTGCCAACGAGGTTAGGAATCAGGTTGCAAAGTCGGTTTGCTAGGACCTTTGAGATTAATTTTGGAATGTAATTTATGATGCTAATCGGCCTGAAGGAAGTTAGATGAATTGCATCTTCAGTTTTGGGCAGCAGCGTAATATGAGCAAAATTGTGAGACTGGAGATCAAGTGTCCCATTGAACAGATCTTCAAAGATTTCAAGAATGTCCCCTTTCAGTATATCCCATTTAAGCTTTGCAAATTCATTAGGAATACCATCGGGGCCTGAAGCTTTATTATTTGAAAGACAAGTTACTGCAAGCTCAACTTCAGTAGAGGAAAAAGGGGCTTGTAAGTCAAGGAGCAAGGGCATTTCATTATAAAGATTTTGAAGGGAGCAATCACAGACAGGAGTTGGTTTGCCTAGCAAATTTGAATAGAAATCAGTGAAGGCCTGCAAAATAGTTTGGTGATCAGTAATAATTTGATCATCAAGTAGCAAGGAGTTGACTGCCTTTTTTCGCATTTTTGCAGAAGCAGTAGCATGGAAAAATTTGGTGTTTCGATCCCCACACTTAAGCCATTGAATTCTTGCACGCTGGTGCCACCTTTTTTCTAAAATAACAGCAAGAAAGTAAGCCCTCTCCCTCATTAAAACTCGCATTCTGCATTCTAGAAGGGTGAGCGAACGGACTTCTTCGAGAGAATCGAGTAGAAGAATGAAGGTTTTGGCATTCAAGAGGTGGATATTAACATGAGGGAAGGTAGTTTTATGCCAAAGGGAAAGGTTTTTTTGCAACATCTCATTTCTTGTAAAGAACCGCTGAGCAGCAGGTTGCAAGTGATTAGAACTCCACATGTTGTCCGTGATGGTATGGAAATCCTTATGATCGAACCAGAAAATTTCCATTCTTAGCCTCCTAGGCATTGGAGCAGGCTGCTTGCAGTGTAGCTTGATGGGAACATGATCAGAGACAATGGTGGGAAGTGCTTCAAGGGCTAGAGAAGGGAAGGAAGAGAGCCAATGCGGTGAGAGTAAAATCCTGTCCAACCGAGACAAGGTGGATAAAGGCTGTTTGTTCAACCATGTGAATCTCTTGTTGGCTAATGGCACATCAAACAAACCAAGGTCTCTGATGAAGTCATTAAAGAGTTGCATTTGAGCAAACTCTGTAGCAGTTGTAGAGCGCTCATGCATCCATCTAACAACATTGAAGTCTCCCGCAATCATCCAAAAGTGTGAGGATAAATTTGCAACATAACGTAGCTCATTAAAGAAGGCACTTTTCAAGGCAGGGGAAGAAGGGCCATACACATTAGTAATCAAATAGATGTTATCTGTTCTAGAGTCTAGCAAAAGCACTGAACATGTGTGTCGTGTAACCCACGAAGAGATACAGATAAAGCATTTTTTCCAACCAATTAAACAACCACCTCTTGTATCTACAGAGTCAAGTATCACTAAATTTCTATAAAAAAAAAGACGGGGTGAAAACAGCAATGATATTATAAGAAGGTGCAGCAAGTTTAGTTTCCTGTAAGCAAAAGAAATGTTCAGGTACCATTGTCATTGCGCGTTGCACGACAACCATATATCTAAGTTATAATTGTGCAACTTTCTATTTTTCTTTTCAACGGTGTGCATATATACAGAAATACTACCAACTTACAAATTACTAGAGGTAATTACAAACTAATAAACTAGATTCTAGAGATGATAAATTTGAGCCTAATCTAATTAAAATAAACTGTCTGATACAACCTGTGATGACTGAATCATCTCAATCTAAGGTCTAGTGTCTTGAAATTCAACTTAATCTAGGCTCCGTTTGGATGGCTTTTTTTCGGAATAAGGAATAAGGAATAACCACTTTTTACCAATAAATTTATTTCTAACCATCCAAACTCTTTACAAAAGTTACACACTTCCCAATAAATTTATCCCTTCCCAATAAATTTCTTCACTTCTTCCTTCTTCCTACTTTATTCTCAACGCATCCAAATGGAGCTCTATATCCGTACAACTAAAAATCTGATAATGATACGAAACTGAATGACTCAAAACATGTGGTTCGACCTAAAATCCGACGAGACTCAACCAACCATTTACATTTTTTTAGAGGTGAAAAATGCCAACCTATTTGAAATATCAAACTAACAAAAATCTTATTTTACTTGATTAAACTTAAACCAAAACTGACTTAAACCCACCTTAAGCAACTTTATTTCCGAATTTGGTCTAAAATCAAACGACTGCAGAAATCTGGTCTAGACTCTAGACACAACAAACCCACCTCATGGCCAGCTCTACAGATTACCAAACTCAGAGGAACCGACCTTCTCTTTTTGGTACAGAGAAAAAAACAAACTAATCCGCCTATAAGAAGGCAATAAGACGAATTCAGATCTGGTGCCGCGCGGCACATCGTGTAGCGCGGCATTCTAACCGTCTGATCAAGATCCAATGGATAAGGGAGTCTCGTGCATGTAACCTAGATTGATAGGCCCGTAAAAAATGAACCGTCCGATCAAGATCAGACGACTCGTACGCGCGCTACACGCTGTCCCGCGCTACAGCGGATTCAGATCCCAATAAGACACATGTTCGCTTCACTGGCTTTTGCAGTCTACACTCTGCAACCCAGCCTGGCTGACGTCCACTGTTCAGTTATTGTTTATAATAAAAAAAAAAACTGTTCAGTTATTTAATGCCTTCCATCCTTCAGAATTCATATCCTTTTCAGGACAAATTTACGATCCAAACCATACTATCAATGATGAATGTTCCGTAATTAATATCAGACCCGTCGAAATTAGTACAGCTCGTAAAATCTGCCGACTGAAATTAAATTGGATGGTTCGGATCAAAGATCTACCCTGCAGAGAGATGTCGGTCCCATCCTTTGCCATCAAATTTTAGAACACTAGACGTTGAAAGAATTGAATAAATAAATAAAAGAAGGATAGCCGGTATCGAATCCAAATCATGTGTAGCGCTGGACAATGTATAGCGCACAACACGGCAAACCCCTCATGTTACCTTTTCCTTTTATCTTTTTTTTTCTCATTTCTATTGTATTTCTTGGACGTAAAGAAGGCAACACAATAGACATGGTGCATCATTGTACGGGTTATGCAATTAGAATATTACTAATTTACTATTAAATAAGATGCAATAATTAATAGCTCAAAAAAATAACTCATTAATTGAATATGTGCTATTTTACTATTTATTTTGATACGTATTTTAATATTTTTTTATTAGATATACGTTGTTGGTTAAACATTTTCTCTCGATTTGCCGATTTGCAAAACAACACCGAAACCTTTGAACTAACATCTCTCTTTAGTGTTTTATAGCTAAATTTATTGAAGAATGGATTAAAGCAAGTGTGGCACTTAGTTTGGAGCTTCAAGAGATTGCTTTGGTCTAGTTAGAGTCAGTAATTAAGGTTTAATTAAACTCTAAACTAATCTCAATCAATTTGCTGGTAAAATGCTCAGTTTTTCTGTCCAGCGTCATACAACGCCAGTGGCCGTTACACAACGCTGAGTTAATTCGATTTTAAATTGCAAAATCTCTGACAAGGTTGGAACAGCGTTACACAACGCTCAGTAGCGTTGTGCAACGCTAGTTCATTTGTTTTTAAACCAGTTAAATCCTTTTTCCCCTTGTCAGAACGTTGTGCAACGCTAAGTAACGTTACACAACCTTTCCACCCCTACGTTGTGTAACGCCACTCAGCGTTGTACAACGCAGTATGCAGCAGGCGTCTCTGCATTGCTCAGACATCGATCTGCATCGATGCTGCATGCATGATGCCATGTTCCATACATTGTTGCGTTGTGTAACGCTCTAAAATTCGCTCAGACTTCGCTTTTCCGCCCTGGTCGCGTAGAGCAACGCTGACCAGCGTTGTGCAACGGCGACGTTGTGTGACGTCAGTCAGCGTCGTATGACGTTCTGACAATATTGTTTGAGTTTGTCAGTTCTGCCTTGTTCTCTTCTTGACTTCGTTGTGCAACGCTACCTAGCGTTACACAACGCTCTGACAAGTTCCAACGGAACTGTCGAGGTTCTGCTTTGGATTCTGCTGAAGCGTTGTGCAACGCTATACAGCGTTACACAACGCTCTGACAACTCATAACGTTATTGTCTGTGACTGTTTGATTTTTCAACGGCTATTTCAGCGTTGTACAACGCCATATAGCGTTGTATAACGCCAGAGTCTGTTTTGACTGGTCTTTGGAGCTGTTGGCGCCCTCTATAAATATGGGGCCTCTTGGAACTGTTTAGATACTTTTGAAACCCTTGAAACTCCTCCCTTTTGAGCTCCAACCAGTTAGACATTATACTCTCTTGTGTTTGAGCATTATTTTAGCAAAATCATTGAGATTAGAGTGTGCTAAACCAATCCACTAGTGTTAATTGCTAGATTAGTTGAGTGATTTGGTTAGAGCCTCAATCCTTTGTGTGTTTGAGATTGTTTAATCGAGTTAGGCCAATCCACCTTGAGAGTGTTTGTAACAAGGTGATTTGGTTCGAAGTTGTAGTCCCGTTCGTGTGGAATTGAACGGAGCGCGCCCATTTCGAGGTTGCGAAACTCCCGGAGACGTACGACTAAGGCTAGCTCTTCCTAGCGGGTCGGAACTCCGTAATACATCGCGTGTTCAATTTCTCTCTCTCTTTCTCTCTTTATTATCTTGCTACTTGAATTGCTTGTGCTTTGATTGTTTGTATTAGACCAAGTTTGAATTGAACCAAATATTGACCATACCGGTTTAGAAATTCTTTTTTGTGCCTATTCACCCCCCTCTAGGCCTAATTTTAGGGACAACATACGTAAATGCCAATTTATATAAAATATTAAGGGGCACATTCCCTCGATCCATAAACTCGTAATAAATTTATTTTTTTATCTTTTTATTATTTATATATGACTATATGTTTATCTTTAAATAGGGACGGATCTAAGGGGTGGCGGGTATAGTCCTGGCCTACGCCGAGAAAAAAATATTAGTGTAAAATGTTAAAAATATCGTACTAATTTTGATATTTTATATTTGGCCTACTTTAATATTGAAATCTTAGTAACAAAAGCACAATTAAAGTCGGATGTTGATAATTCAGCCTACTCTATCTTACAATCATGATTCTGTCTCTGTCTTTAAATTATTAGCTAAGACATGTGTTATCTTTATATGAATTATTTAGTTATGTCATATTTTGATTTAATTGTAAGTTCACATAAAATGAAATCTTTTAGAGAGCAACGCAAGCCTCTCTCACCACTCCACACCAAGTAATTGCACTCCTCATCTCTCCTTTTTAATTTGGTACAATTCAATTGTAAAGAAAATTTGCTACTGCCAAAGAGATTGTATGATTTGTATCACAACTATTTGCTTCTAGTGGTTCAAAACTTTTATTATCATTACGGAGACAACGTTGAATTTGTGTATGTGCAAAACTAGCTAGCACCAGGGAAATAAATTTTGCTTTTTAATAATGGCATGAAGACAAAACGTCTGTACACAGTAGGTGAAGGGTAATTAGGTCCGAAATTTTAAAAGTTAACTTTTATATATTAAAGTATGATTTAAATTTGTTGAAAGGGTTTATATCCTTAATGAATATGATTTGAGGGGGTTATATACAATTTTAAAGATTTGATGGGTTATATCTAATTGAAGAAGATTTGAGGGGATTATATCCAATTTTTTTTCTTTTTGGTATTATGGCATCTATCATATTTAAAAATGGAGTAATTTCATAGTTCCAATAATGTCATAAAACATTCAAATTGAGACAAAAATAATTTTAGAATTGCATTGGATATGATATCACAGATTTATATTTGAAGAATAAATTTAAATTAAATTTGATGGATTTTGTATCATTTATTATTACAAACCATCTATATATAAACAAAACTTCGAAAACGGTGACGAAAATCACATCTTTCGTTAATCGTTTCGTGAATAAGACAGAAAACATTTTTTTTCATGTTGCATTTCGTCCACTGAACGCAGCTGAAATAACTTGTGTTGATCGTTGCGTTATAGGTAAACGATCAAAGCGGTTAAACCGTTTGAACATATGTTGGCCATATTTTTTTCTGCTTAAACAATGCGCAAGATATGTGCTGGTACAATAATTTAAAGGAATCTACACAAGTCATGTGCTGGTACAAGAAAATCAAACAATCAATGCAAATTTATGTGCTGGTACCAATAAATGAAAACCAAAAAAATCAGTCAATTAAACCTCATCATCAAAATACAAATAATTCCGAAGCACAAATACAACTTAGAATGCTGGATTAGTCCAATCAAGCAGTTACATAATAAAATAAAAAGAACCACAAAATCTGATGTAGTCCCAGAATTGCATTATTTACATTTTATATGCGTAATTATCATTCATAATGCTATCTTTTTGAATAAAAAATATATAAATCATATTGTGGACAGCATAAAGAGTTTAAATGTAGATTATTGAAATGTTCAAATGATGGTCAGAATTGCATTGTTTGCACTTTATATGCGTAATTATTATGTATAATTCAATCTTTTTGAATAAAAAAATATAAATCATATTCTTTACAGTATAAAGAGTTTAAATGTAGATTATTGCAATGAAATGACACAGAATGAATCCAGAAACGATTGAAATGCTCAAATGATGCTCAGAATTACATTATTTGCACTTTGTATGAGTAATTATCATGTATAAGTCAACCTTTTTTAATAAATAAAATATGAATCAAATTATATATAGTATAAAGAGTTTAAATGTAGATTATTGTGATAAAATTACTTAGAATGAGTCCAAAAATGATTGAAATGCTCAAATGATACTCAAAATTGCATTATTTGCACTTTATATGAGTAATTATCATGTATAATTCAATCTTTTTGAATAAATAACATATGAATCATATTCTAGACAATATAAAGAGTTTAAATGTATATTATTGTCAAATAATTACTTTGAATGCATTCAAGAACGACTGAAATGCTCAAATGATACTCAAAATTGCAATATCTGCAATTTATATGAGTAATTATCATGTATAAGTCAATCTTTTTGAATAAATAACATATGAATCATATTCTATACAGTATAAAGAGTAAAATGTTGATTATTGCGATGAAATTACTTAGAATGAGTCAAAAAACTATGGAAATGCTCAAATGATACTCAGAATTGCATTATTTGCACTTTATATTAGTAATTATCATATATAATCCAATATTTTTGAATAAATAACATATGAATCATATTCTAAACAGTATAAAGAGTTTAAATGTAGATTATTGTGATATAACTGTTGGAGTTATGTCCTAGAAGTCAATAGTTTAATAGCTATTATATTAGCTTATGTTATTGATGATACTTGATCATTTGTTCCTAGAGTTTATTATTGACAGATCATTCAGGTTGAGGATCTGAATTGTAGATCTCTGTGGATCATTCGTTAGAATGACAATAATATCTCTAAAGAGTCTATAGTCTTGATAATTAACAAGGAACATTAATTATTAGATAAGACTAGTATGCAAGTTAAGTGATGATTAAGTTCTACAAATCATGGGTAAGGAGTTACCGACTTAATTGCATATGCGTATGTTACTAGAACATAGCACAAGACATGACCCGATGAAATAAATATATGGATTGTTCATACGTGTTTGATTCCGAGTTTGGGATGGTTCAGTTTCTCCACATGAGGATAGGTTCTATAAATATCATCTAACGTTGATTCCTGATAAGGCTGCTATACGAACTTTATTTATGTTCTTTTGAATTGTGCGGGGAGAAACTGTTCATTAAGACAACCGCATGTCCCTCATTAGTTCACCTAGTGAGTGATGATATCTATTGGGCCCCTTGATGGAGTTGGATCGTATGCGCGCAACTAGGCAATCAACTCTAGATCATGAAACGTATAATCTGCAAGAATGACACATTCCTATCTTTGATTATACACGGATATCATGTGATATAGGAATCAAAACAATAAGATATTATTTCTTATTCAGGATTGAAGTACTGTATTGGTACAGTATTTAATTTATGCGAATTGGGAATCACAACGTGTTGCTAGATACCGCTTATGATTAATGGAGATAAATAGTAATTTATTTTCCATGTCCAACGTAGCATAAATCCTCAAAGGGTCACATAAATAGGACTTTAACCAAACATGCATTATTTGTTTATTTGCAATAGCGAGTAGTGCGAATATATATATTATAAGTTGATTAATTAATTATATACCGTTACGAACCGTTATAATTAATTAACTCAAAAGGATCATATAGAAACAATATAATACATATGCTAATTCAAAATTAATTATTAATATGTTAATAATTAAATTCGTTCAACAAATATTTATTATACTGAGCAAATTGGTTTTTTAGTTAATCGGTTAACTGAAAGTCCGATATGAGACAAATTGAAGGAGTGACCATTATATCATGTGGCCTGCCCCACATGATGGCTGAAAATTTCGGCCATGATAAGGGCAATTTTGTCCAAGTTAAAATGGGAAGAGAGAAATCTAATTATGGAAGCGTTCCATATATATGTTGACGCTTCTTTGGGAACAAGTTAGCACGACCTAACTCTCTCTCTCTCCCTCTCCTTGGCCGACGGCTAGACCAGAGAGAAAATTCAGTTTTCTCTCTTGTGTAGGCGCATCCCTCTCTCCTCTCTGCTGCTCATGTGTTGAGCGATTTCCACTTTTCGATTAATCAGTTAATCGCGCGAAAGAAGGAAAAGGGAATTAGCTATCGTCTCGCACAAGCTAGCACTTGTCGCGAGACCTTGGTTAATCTTCTAGGTGGACTCGAGGCAACCGGAGGATTGAGGAGGAGACGAGCACGCCACCGACTCCAAGAGATTGGATTCAGCCTTCCAAATACGATTTCGGAAGAGTTAACCTCCTACGCTTCTCTTTTTAACGTGTTAACTACTCGAATAACTAGATCCGCTTTTGCAAATGGTTAATTGCTTGTTAAATCTTAACAAAAATTAAAATTTGCACTTGGACTTGAGTTTCTAACAATAACTACATAGAATGCATCCAAAAACGACTGAAATACTCAAATGATACTCAGAATTGCAATGTTGCATTTTATATGCGTAATTATTATGTATAATCCAATCTTTTTGAATAAAAAAATATATGAATCATATTCTTTACAATATAAAGAATATAAATGTAGATTATTGAGATGAAATGACTTTGCATGAATACAGGAACAGTCGAAATGCTCAAATGACGCTCAGAATTGCATGATTTGCGCTATATATGCATAATTACATTGTATAATCCAATATTTTGAATAAATAACATATAAATCATATTATAAACAGTATAAAGAGTTCAAATGTAGATTACTAAGACGAAATTACTTAAAATGAGTCCAGAAACGATTGAAATGCTCAAAAGATGCTCATAGTTGGATTATTTGCAATTTACATGTGTAATTAACGTATATAATACAATATTTTTGAATAAATAACAAACAAATCATATTCTAAACAGTATAAAGAGTTTAAATGTAGATTATTGTGATATGATTACTTAGAATGCATCACCAAACGACTGAAATGCTCAAATGACACTCAGAATTGCAATGTTTGCAATTTATATGCATAATAATTATATATAATCCAATATTTTTGAATAAAAAACATATGAATCATATTCTTTACAATATAAAGAGTATAAATGTAGCTTATTGAGATGAAATGACTTAGCATGAATACAGAAACGATCGAAATGCTCAAATCACACTCAGAATTGCATGAATTGCACTATATATGCGTAATTACATTGTATAATCCAATCTGTTTGAATAAATAAAATTAGAATCATATTATAAACAGTATAAAGATTTTAAATGTAGATTATTAAGACGAAACTACTTAAAATGAGTCCAGAAACGATTGAAATGCTCAAATGATGCTCAGAGTTGGATTATTTGCAATTTACATGCATAATTAACGTGTATAATCCAATATTTTTGAATTAATAACATACAAATCATAGTCTTGACTCTATAAAGAGTTTAAATTTAGATTATTATGATATAATTAATCAAAATGCATCCAGGAATGACAGAAATGCTCAAATGATGCTCCGAATTGCATTGTTTGAACTTTATATGCCTAATAATTATGTATAATCTAATCTTTTGAATAATAAACATATGAATCATATTCTTTACAGTACAAAGAGTTTAAATGTAAATTCTTGTGATGATATGGCATAGAATGAATTCAGAAATGATTGAAATGCTCAAATGATGCTCAGAATTGCATTATTTGCCCTTTATATGAGTAATTATCATGTATAAGTCAATCTTTTTGAATAAATAACATATGAATCATATTCTATACAGTATAAAGAGTTTAAATGTAGATTATTGTGATGGAATTACTTAGAATGAGTTCAGAAACGATTGAAATGTTCAAATGATACTCAGAATTGTATTATTTGCACTTTCTATGAGTAATTATCATGTATAATCCAATAATTTTGAATAAATGACAGATGAATCATATATAAACAGTATAAGGGGTTCAAATGTAGATTATTGTGACATAATTACTTAAAATTTATCCAGAAACTATACTGAAATGCTCAAATGATGCTCAGAATTGCAATGTCCGCACTTTATATGTGTAATTAGTATGTATAATTTAATATTTTTGAATAAATAACATATGAATCATATTCTAGATAGTATAAAGCGTTTAAATATAGATGATTAAGATGAAATTATTAGAATGAGTCCAGAAACGATTGAAATGCTCACATGATGCTCAGAGTTGCATAATTTGCACTTTACATGCGTAATTAACATGTATAATCCAATATTTTGGAATAAATAACATATCAATCATATTCAAGACAGTATAAAGACTTTAAATGTAGTTTATTGTGATGAAATGACTTAGATTGAACCTATAAACAACTGAAATGCTCAAATGATGCTCAGAACTACATTATTTACACATTATATGCGAAATTATCATGTTTAATCCTATCTTTTTGAATAAAAAACATATGAATCATATTGTGGACCACATAATGAGTTTAAATGTAGATTATTGAGATGAAATGACTTAACATGAATACAGAAATGATTGAAATGTTCAAATGATGGTCAGAATTGCATTGTTTGCACTTTATATGCGTAATTATTATGTATAATCCAATCTTTTTCAATTAAAAAATATATGAATCATATTCTTTAAAGTATAAAGAGTTTAAATAAAGATTATTGCGATGAAATGACATAGAATGAATCCAGAAAATATTGAAATACTCAAATAATTCTCTGAATTACATTATTTGCACTTTGTATGAGTAATTATCATGTATAAGTCAATATTTTTTTAATAAATAACATATGAATCATATTCTATACAGTATAAAGAGTTTAAATGTAGATTATTGTGACAAAATTATTAAGAATGAGTCCAAAAATGATTGAAATGCTCAAATGATACTCAGAATTGCATTATTTGCACTTTATATGAGTAATTATCATGTATCATAAAATCTTTTTGAATAAATAGCATATGAATCATATTTTAGACAGTATAAAGAGTTTAAATGTAGATTATTGTTAAATAATTACATTGAATGCATTCAGGAAGGACTGAAATGCTCAAATGCTACTCAGAATTGCAATATCTGCAATTTATATGAGTAATTATCATGTATAAGTCAATATTTTTTAATAAATAACATATGAATCATATTCTATACAATATAAAGAGTTTAAATGTTGATTATTGCGAAACAATTACTTAGAATGAGTCCAGAAATGATGGAAATGCTCAAATGATACTCAGAATTGCATTATTTGTAATTTATGTGAGTAATTATCATGTATTATCCAATCTTTTTGAATAAATAACATATGAATCAAATTCTAAACAGTATAAAGAGTTTAAATGTAGATTATTATGATATAATTACTTAGAATGCATCCAAAAATGACTGAAATGCTCAAATGATACTCTGAATTGCAATGTTTGCAATTTATATGAGTAATTATTATGTATAATCCAATCTTTTTGAATAAATAAAAATGTGAATCATAATCTTTACAATATAAAGAGTTTAAATGCAGATTATTGAGATAAAATGACTTAGCATGAATACAGAAACGATCGAAATTCTCAAATGACGCTCAGAATTGCATGAATTGCACTATATATGCGTAATTACATTGTATAATTCAATCTTTTTGAATAAATAACATTTGAATCATATTATAAACAGTATAAAGAGTTTAAATATAGATTACTAAGACAAAATTACATAAAACGAGTCCAGAAACGATTGAAATGCTCAAATGATACTCAGAGTTGGATTATTTGCAATTTACATGCGTAATTAACGTGTATAATCCAATATTTTGAATAAATAACATATGAATCATCTTCTAGACAGTATAAAGAGTTTAAATTTAGATTATTGTGATATAATTAATCAGAATGCATCCAGGAATGACTGAAATGCTCAAATGATGCTCGGAATTGCATTGTTTGCTAAGAACTGCATTATTTGCCCTTTATACGAGTAATAATCATTTATAAGTCAATCTTTTTGAATAAATAACATTTGAATCATATTCTATACAGTATAAAGAGTTTAAATGTAGATTATTGTGATGGTATGGCATAGAATGAATCCAGAAATGATTGAAATGCTCCAATGATGTATAAATCAATTTTTTTTTGAATAAATAACATATGAATTATATTTTATAAAATATAAAGAGTTTAAATGTAGATTATTGTGATGAAATTACTTAGAATGAGTTCAGAAACGATTCAAATGCTCAAATGATACTTAGAATTGTATTATCTGCACTTTATATGAGTAATTATCATGTATAATCTAATATTTTTGAATAAATGACAGATGAATCATATTCTCAACAGTATAAGAAGTTTAAATGTAGATTATTGTGATATAATTACTTAAAATGCATCCAGGAACTACGGAAATGCTCAAATGATGCTCAGAAGTGCATTGTTCGCAGTTTTTATGCGTAATTAGTATGTATAATCCAATATTTTTTTAATAAATAACATATGAATCATATTCTAGACAGTATAAAGGGTTTAAATGTAGATTATTAAGACGAAATTATTTGAATGAGTCCAGAAACTATTGAAATGCTCACATGATGCTCAGAGTTGAATAATTTGCACTTTATATGAATAATTAACATGTAAAATCCAATATTTTGTAATAAATAACATATCAATCAACTCCGCCTATACTAAGCTTTGGTTGCATTGTTTAGTATAGCCCGGTCCCAAGCCCGGGTAAAAGGAGGAGGGTTGTGATAGGCTAGGCGAGCCAACGTAAAAATCCCAGTCATCTCTATGGAAATGAAACCCAATTACTTTTCGTTGGGGCGTAACCCTCTTAGCGACGCGTCTTATCGGAACCCGGATGAGATGATAAATGAGCAAGGGCCGGGTCGCCACCCCTTTAGTGGCGCGCCTTATCGGAACCCGGATAAGGTGATAAGTGAGCAAGGGCCGGATCGTCACTCCCTTAGTGGCGCGCTACATCAGCGCCCGGATGTAGTGGCAAGTAAGCAAGGGTCTTCGCACTTTTCACGACGGGTGCGGGGGGCAAGGAAGATAGTCAGTGAGAGTAGGATTCGTTTAGGTAGTTGGAATGTAGGGTCTCTAACAGGAAAGTTAAGAGAGTTAGTGGATACGGCGATTAGGAGGCGTGTGAACATCTTGTGCGTACAAGAGACAAAGTGGACGGGCCAAAAAGCAAAGGAAGTGGAGAACACCGGTTTCAAGCTGTGGTACACTGGAAAAGAACGGGGCAGGAATGGAGTAGGTATCTTAATCGACAAGAGCCTTAAGAGTGGAGTTGTCGACGTGCGGAGACAAGGGGATAGGATCATTCTAGTGAAGCTAGTTTTGGGGGACTTAGTTTTGAACGTCATTAGTGCTTATGCACCACAAGTAGGACTAAGTGAATCCATCAAAATCCAATTCTGGGAAGATTTAGATGGTATGATTAGAAGTGTGCCAACCACTGAAAAGCTCTTCATCGGAGGAGACTTCAATGGACATGTAGGTGAAACTAGTGGAGGGTTTGAGAGGGTGCATGGGGGTTTTGGGTATGGCGATAGGAACCAAGAAGGTGAGGACTTCTTGAACTTGGCCATAGCTTACGACCTCATGATAGCTAACACCTTCTTTAGAAAAAGACAATCCCACTTAGTTACCTTTAGTAGTGCCCAACACTTTTCCCAGATTGATTTTGTTCTTGCTAGGAGAGAGGACAGACGAGCCTGCATGGATTGCAAGGTTATACCTGGGGAATGTGTCGTCTCACAACACAAACTTGTGGTGGCTGATTTTCGCTTTCCGCTGCGTTCTAGAGTAGGTAGAGGCGCTCGAGTTGTGAAGACGAAGTGGTGGAAGCTCAAAGGAGACGTGTCTCATACTTTTAGGGGCAGAATGATTGAAGAAGGTCCGTGGAAAGCAGGTGAAGAAGCAAACAAGATGTGGGAAGATATGTCAGCCAGCATTCAAAAGGTAGCTACGGAAGTGCTTGGAGTTACTAGAGGAAGCAACCGCGAACCCAAAGATACTTGGTGGTGGAACGACGAAGTGCAGAAAGCTATTAAAGAAAAGAAAGAATGCTACAAACGCTTGCACCATGACAAGACCGACGACAATGCGCAGAAGTACAAATTGGCCAAGAAGAATGCAAAGAAAGCTGTGAGCGAAGCAAGAGGTCGGGCTTATGAGGATCTATACCAGAAGCTGAGTACGAAGGAGGGTGAGAAGGACGTGTATAAGATAGCCAAGCTTCGAGATAGGAAGACGAGAGACTTAAACCAAGTGAAGTGCATCAAGGACGAGACTGATAGGCTTTTAGTGAGGGACGACGAGATCAAGAATAGGTGGAGGGATTACTTCAACAAGTTATTCAATGGAGAGGATGACGACTTAGGAATTGTGTTGAACGACTCCTTTGATGACTCCAATAGACGTTTTGTTAGGAGAATTCAAGAGTCCGAGGTGAAAAGAAGCCTTAAAACGAATGAAAGTAGGTAAGGCTCTAGGACCTGATAACATACCAATCGAAGTATGGAGGTGCCTCGGAGATGTGGCTGTAGTTTGGTTAACCAAACTATTCAATAGCATTTTCCGATCAAATAGGATGCCAGATGCGTGGAGGAGAAGCACTCTAGTACCAATCTTCAAGAATAAAGGGGATGCTCAAAGCTGTACAAACTATAGAGGGATTAAGCTTATGAGTCATACAATGAAGCTTTGGGAGAGAGTGATAGAACATCGCTTGAGACGGATGACAAACGTTTCGAAAAACCAATTTGGTTTTATGCCTGGGAGGTCAACCATGGAGGCCATCTTCCTAATAAGGCAATTGATGGAGAGATATCGGGAGCGAAAGAAGGATCTACATATGGTTTTCATTGATTTGGAGAAAGCATACGACAAAGTGCCAAGGAAAGTTATGTGGTGGGCACTAGAAAAGAAGAAAGTCCCCACAAAGTATGTTACCCTCATCCAAGACATGTATGATGGTGCCGTTACTTGCATCAGGACATGTGATAGTGTAACTAGTGACTTTCCTATTAAAATAGGACTACATCAGGGATCAGCTTTGAGCCCGTATATTTTTGCCTTAGTGATGGATGAGATCACGAAGGATATACAGGGAGAGATTCCTTGGTGTATGCTCTTTGCGGACGATGTGGTGTTAGTCGATGAGAGTAGGACGGAGGTCGATAGGAAATTGGAATTGTGGAGACGAACTCTAGAGTCCAAAGGGTTTAGGCTTAGTAGAACTAAGACGGAGTATATGGGGTGTGAGTTTAGTGGGATACGACCAGTGGACGGAGATGTCTGTCTAGACGGGCAGATAGTACCTACGAAAGATACTTTTCGATATTTAGGATCGATGCTGCAGAGCGATGGCGAGATAGATGAAGATGTTAGTCACAGGATAAGAGCGGGGTGGGTGAAATGGCGACAAGCATCAGGCGTCCTATGCGATAAGAAAGTCCCGCAGAAGCTAAAAGGCAAGTTCTACAGGACAGCGATTAGACCTGCGATGTTGTATGGCGCAGAATGTTGGGCTACTAAAAGACGACATGTCCAGAAGATGAGTGTAGCTGAGATGCGTATGTTGAGGTGGATCTGCGGTCACACGAGGAAAGATCGGATTAGAAATGATGACATACGAGATATGGTTGGGGTCGCACCAATAGAGGAGAAGTTGATCCAACATCGTTTGAGATGGTTTGGACATATCCAACGCAGACCTCCAGAGGCACCGGTACGTATCGGAATTCTTAATCATTTCGAGAACACCCGGAGGGGGAGAGGGAGACCAAGATTGACATGGGAAGAAGCGGTGAAAAGAGACCTTAAAGAATGGAACGTCTCCAAGGAATTGGCGATCGATAGGAGCGCTTGGAAGTTAGCAATTCATGTACCGGAGCCATGACGTAGGAACTTAGGGGTAGGAGCGATACCATAGGTTTGTAGGTCCCTTTATTAGGTCACGGTCGAGGTCTAGGTTTCTACTATTACTATTATTATTAGAGGTATTATTTTTTAGTATGGCTAGTCTTACTATTAGTATTTTTATTTTTATTTTTATTTTTATTTTTATTATTATTATTTTTTTTTTTTTGTTCTGGGATGTGTTTTCTTGTTGGGTTTCTTTCTAGCCTACCCCAACTTGTTTGGGACAAAAGGCTTAGTTGTTGTTGTTGTTGTTGTTGTTGTAAATAACATATCAATCATATTCAAGACAGTATAAAGAGTTTCTATGATGATTATTGTGATGAAATGACTTAGATTGAACCCATAAACAATTAAAATGCTCAAATGATGCCCAGAACTTCATTATTTACACATTATATGCGAAATTATCATGCATAATCCTATCTTTTTGAATAAAAAGCATATCAATCATATTGTGGAATGCATAAAGAGTTTAAATGTAGATTATTGAGATGAAATGACTTAACATGAATACAGAAACTATTGAAATGTTCAAATGATGGTCAGAATTGCATTGTTTGCACTTTATATGCGTAATTATTATGTATAATCCAATCTTTTTCAATAAAAAAAACATATGAATCATATTCTTTACAGTATAAAGAGTTTAAATGTAGATTATTGCGATGAAATGACATAGAATGAATCCAGAAACGATTGAAATGATCAAATGATGCTCAAAATAACATTATTTGCACTTTCTATGAGTAATTATCATTTATAAGTCAATCTTTTTTAATAAATAACATATGAATCAAATTCTAAACAGTATAAAGAGTTTAAATGTAGATTATTATGATATAATTACTTAGAATGCATCCAAAAACGACTAAAATGCTCAAATGATACTCAGAATTGCAATGTTTGCAATTTATATGCGTAATTATTATGTATAATCCAATCTTTTTTAATAAAAAAAATATGAATCAAATTCTTTACAATATAAAGTGTTTAAATCTAGATTATTGAGTTAAAATGACTTAGCATGAATACAGAAACTATTGAAATGCTCAAATGACGCTTAGAATTGCATGATTTGCACTATATATGCATAATTACATTTTATAATCCAATCTTTTTGAATAAATAACATATGAATCATATTATAAACAGTATATAGAGTTTAAATGTAGATTACTAAGACGGAATTACTTAAAATGAGCCCAGAAACGATTGAAATACTCAAATGTTGCTCAGAGTTGGATTATTTGCAATTTAGATGCGTAGTTAACGTGTATAATCCAATCTTTTTGAATTAATAACATATAAATTATATTCTAGACAGTATAAAGAGTTTAAATGTAGATTATTGTGATGAAATAACTTAGAATGAACCTAGAAACAATTGAAATGCTCGAATGAAAGTCATAATTACATTATTTGCACATTATATGCGTAATTATCATTCATAAACCAATCTTTTTAAATAAATAACATATAAATCAATTTCTTGATAGTATAAAGAGTTAACTTGTAGATTATTGTGCTAAAATTACTTAGAATGAATGCAGAAATGATTGAAATGATCAAATAATGGTCAGAATTGCATTATCTACACTTTATATGAGTAATTATGATGTATAATCCAATCTTTTTGAATAAATAACATATGAATCATTTTCTATATAGTACAAAGAGTTTAAATGTATATTATTGTGATGAAATTACTTAGAATGAGTGCAGAAACGATTGAAATGCTCAAATGATACTCAAAATTTCATTATTTGCAATTTATATGAGTAACTGTCATCTATAATCCAATCTTTTCGAATAAATAACATATGAATCATATTCTAGACAATATAAAGAGTTTAAATGTAGATTATTGAGATACAATTACTTAGAATGCATCCATGAACGACTTAAATGTTCAAATATTGCTCATAATTGGATTGTTTGCACTTTATATGCGTAATTTTTAAGTATCATCCAATATTTTTGAATAAAAAAATTATGAATCATATTCTTTACGGTATAAAGATTTTAAATGTATATTATTGTGATAACGTGACTTATATTGAATCCAGAAACGATTGAAATGCTCAAATGATGCTCATAATTGCATTATTTGCAATTTATAAAAGTAATTATCATGTATAATCTAATATTTTTGAATAAATAACATATGAATCATATTCTAGACAATATGAAGAGTTTAAATGCAGATTATTGTGATATAATTACTTAGAATGCATCCAGGAACGACTGAAATGCTCAAATGATCCTCAAAATTGAAATATTTGCTTCTTATATGGGTAAATAACATCTGAATTATATTCTTTACAGCATAAAGAGGTTAAATGTAGATTATTGTGATGAAATGGCTTAGAATGTCTCCAGAAACGATTGAAATGATCAAATGATGCTCAGAATTGCATTATTTGCACTTTATATGAGCAATTAACATGTACAAATCATTATTTTTTTTAATAAATAACATATGAATCATATTCTATACAGTATAAATAGATTAGATACAGATTATTGTGATGAAATAACTTAGAATGAGTCCAGAAACGATTGAAATTCTCAAATGATGCTCAGAATTGCATTATTTGCACTTTATATGCGTAATTATCATGCATAATCCATTCTTTCTGCATAAAAAACTGATGAATC
Organism: Rhynchospora pubera; assembly: GCA_028095005.1. Classification (NCBI taxonomy): domain Eukaryota; kingdom Viridiplantae; phylum Streptophyta; class Magnoliopsida; order Poales; family Cyperaceae; genus Rhynchospora; species Rhynchospora pubera. The sequence goes on from CM051461.1 coordinate 26,459,142, forward strand.
ATATTATAGACAGTATAAAGAGTTTAAATGTCAATTGTTGTGATAAAATGACTTATAGTAAATCAAGAAATGATTGAAATGCTCAAATGATGCTCAGAAATGCATTATTTGCAACTTATTTGAGTAATTCTCATGTATAAGTCAATCTTTTTGAAACAATTGAAATGCTCAAATGATGCTCAGAATTGCATTATTTGCACTTTATATGCTTAATTATCGTGCATAATCAAATCTTTTTGCATAAAAAAATGATGAATCATATTATAGCAGTATAAAGAGTTTAAATGTAGATTATTGTTATGAAATAATTTACAATGAGTCCAGAATCGATTGAAATGCTCAAATGATGCTCAGAACTGTATTATTTACACTTTATATGTGAAATTATCATGCATAATCCAATCTTTTTAAATAAAAAACATATGAATCATATTGTGGGCAGCATAAAGAGTTTAAATGTATATTATTGAGATTAAATGACTTAGCATGAATACAAAAATGATTGAAATGTTCAAACAATGGTCAGAATTGCATGATTTGCATTTTATATGCACAATTACCATGTATAATCCAATATTTTTTAATGAACAACATATGAATCATATTCTAGACAGTATAAATAGTTTAAATGTAGATTATTGCAATGAAATTACTTAGAATGAGTCCCGAAATGATTGGAATGCCCAAATGATGATCATAGTTGCAATGTTTGCACTTTACTTGCGTAATTATCGTGTATCATCCAATATTTTTAAATAAATAACATATCTATCATATCCTAGACAGTATAAAGAGTTAAATGTAGATTATTTTGATGGAATGACTTAGAATGAAACCAGAAACAATTGAAATGCTCAAATAATGCTGAGAACTGCATTATTTGCAATTTATATGGGTAATAATCATGCATAATCCAATATTTTTGAATAAAAAACTATGAATCATGTTGTGGACAGCTTAAAGAATTTACATGTAGATTATTGTGATGAAATTACTTCGAATGAGCCAGAAACGATTGAAATGCTCAAATGATGATCATAATTGCATCATTTGCACTTTAAATGCGTAATTATCATTTATGATCCAAATTTTTATTTAAATAAAAAAGATATGAATCATATTCTATACAGTATAAAGTGTTTAAACTTAGATTATTGTGATATAATGACTTAGAATGAGTCCAAAAACGATTGAAATGCTCAAATGATACTCAGAATTGCATTATTTGCAATTTATATTAGTAATTATCATGTATAATCCAATCTTTTTAAATAAATAACATATGCATCAAATTCTTGACAGTTTAAAGAGTTTACTTATAGATTATTGTGATAAAATTACTTATAATGAGTCCCAAAACCATTGAAATACTCAAATAATGCTCAAAATTGCATTATTTGCACTTTATATATGAGTAATTATGATGTATAATTCAAACTTTTTTAATAAACAACATATGAGTCAAAATATATACAGTATGAAGAGTTTAAATATAGATTGTTGTGATGAAATTACTTAGAATGAGTACAGAGACGATTTAAATGCTCAAATGATGCTCATAATTTCATTATTCGCACTTTATATGAGTAATTATCATGTATAATTCAATCTTTTTGAATAAATAACATATGAATCATATTCTATACAGTATAAAGAGTTTAAATATAGATTATTGTGATGGAATTACTTAGAATGAGTTCAGAAACTATTGAAATGCTCAAATGATGCTCAAAATTGCATTATTTGCACTTTATATGAGTAATTAACATGTATAAATCATTATTTTTGAATAAGTAATATATGAATCATATTCTATACCTTATAAAGTGTTAAAATGCAGATTATTGTGATGAAATAACTTAGGATGAGTCCAGAAACTATTGAAATGCTCAGAATTGCATTATTTGCACTTTATATGCGTAATTATCGTGCATAATCAAATGTTTTTGCATAAAAAACTGATGAATCATATTATAGATAGTATAAAGTGTTTAAATGAAGATTATTGTTATGAAATAACATAGAATGAGTCCAGAAATTATTGAAATGCTCAAATGATGCTCAGAACTGCATTATTATCACTTCATATGCGAAATTATCATGCATAATCCAATCTCTTTGAATAAAAAACATATGAATCATATTGTGGACAATATAAACAGATTAAATGTAGATTAGTGTTATGAAATAACTTATAATGAGTTCAGAAACTATTGAAATGCTCAAATGATGCTCAGAACTGCATTATTTACAATTTATATGCGAAATTATCATGCATAATCCATTTTTTTTGAATAAAAAACATATGAATCATATTGTGGACGACATATAGAGTTTAAATGTAAATTATTGAGATTACATGACTTAGCAGGAATACATAAACGATTGAAATGTTCAAATGATGGTCAGAATTGCATTATTTGCATTTTATATGCGTAATTACCATGTATAATCCAATTTTTTTGAATAAAAAAACATATGAATAATATTCTAGACAATATAAATAGTTTAAAATCTAGATTATTAAAATCAAATTACTTAGAATAAGTTCAGAAACGATTGAAATGCTTAAATGATGATCAGAGTTGCATTATTTGCAGTTTACATACGTAATTATAGTGTATAATCCAATATTTTTGAATAAATAATATATGAATCATATTCTATACAGTATAATGTGTTTAAATGTAGTTTATTATGATGGAATGACTTAGAATGAACCCAGAACAATTGAAATGCACAAATGATGCTCAGAACTGCACTATTTGCACTTTATATGGGTAATTATCATGCATAATACAATCTTTTTGAATAAAAATATGTTAATCGAATTGTGGACAGCATAAAGAGTTTACATGTAGATTATTGCGGTGAAATTACTTAGAATGAGTCCAGAAACGATTGAAATGCTCAAATGATGATCAGAATTGCATTATTTGCACTTTACAGGAGTGATTATCATGTATAATCCAATTTTTTTTATTAAATAACATATGCATCATATTATACAGAGTATATAGAGTTTACTTGTAGATTGTTTTGATGAAATTACTTAAAATGAGTCCAGAAATTATTGAATTGCTCAAATGATGCTCAGACTTGCATTATTTGCACTTTATATGAGTAATTATGATAAATAATTCAATCTTTTTTAATAAATAACATATGAATCATATTATATACAGTATGAAGAGTTTAAATGTAGATTATTGTGATGAAATTACTTAGAATGAGTACATAAACGATAGAAATGCTCAAATGATACTCAGAATTGCATTGTTTGCACTTTATATGCGTAATTATTATGTATAATCCAATCATTTTGAATAAATAACATATGAATCATATTATAGATGGTATAATGAGTTTAAATATAGATTATTGTGATGAAATAACTTAGAATGAGCCCGGAAACAATTGAAATGCTCAAATATTACTCAGAATTGCATTATTTACACTTTATATGAGTAATTATCATGTATAATCTATTTTTTTTTGAATAAATAACATATGAATCATATTCTAGACAGTATAAAGTGTTTAAATGTAGATTATTATGATTAAATTACTTAGAATATGTCCAGAAATGATTGAAATGCTCAAATGATGCTCAAAATTGCATTATTTGCATTTTATATGTGAAACTACCATGTATAATCCAATCTTTTTTGAATAAATAACTTATGAATCATATTCTATACTGCAGAGAGAGTTTAAATGTTGATTACGTAATGAAATTACTTACAATGAGTCCAGAAAAGATTGAAATGCTCAAATTATACTCAGAATTGCATTATTTGCACTTTATATGAGTAATTACAATGTATAATCCAATGATTTTGATTAAAAAAACATATGAATCATATTCTAGACAGTATAAATAGTTTAAATGTAGATTATTGGGATGAGATGACTTAGAATGGATCCAGAAAGGATTGAAATTCTCAAATGATGCTCAGAATTGCATTATTTGCATTTTATATGCGTAATTTCCATGTATAAATACAATATTTTTGAATAAATAAGACATGATTCATATTCTAAACAGTATAAAGTGTTTAAATGTATATTATTGTGTCGAAATCAGTTAGAATGAGTCATGAAATGATTGAAATGCTCGAAATTGCATTATTTCCCCTTTATATGCTTAATTACCATATATAATCCAATCGTTTTGAATAAACAAAATATGGATCTTAGTCTGGATGGTACAGACAGTTTAAATGTATATTATTGTGATGAAATGACTTGGAATGAATTCAGAAACTGTTGAAATGCTCAGAATTACATTATTTGCTCTTTATATGCTTAATTACCGTGTATAATGAATCTTTTTGAATAAATAACATATGAATCATATTATAAACAGTATAAAGAGTTTAAATGTAGATTATTGAGATGAAATTATTTAGAATGATTCAAGAAATGATTGAAATGGTCAAATGATGCTCAAAATTGAAGTATTTGCACTTTATGTGCGTAATGACCGTGTATAATCTAATATTTTAGAATAAATAATATATGAATCATATTCTAAACAGTATAAGGAGTTTAAATGTAAATTATTGTGATGAAATGACTTAGATTGAATTAAAAAACGATTGAAATGCTCATCTAGTACTCACAATCGCATTATTTGCATTTTATATGGGCAATTACTATGTAGAGTCCAATCCTTTTGAATAAAAAAGATATGAATCTTATTCTATATAGTATAAAGAGTTTAAATGTAGATTATTGTGATGAAATGACTTCGAAACGATTGAAATGCTTAAATGATACTCATAATTGCATTATTTGCACTTTTCATACGTAATAATCGCCACCTTTGTGAATTAAGCAAAACACAGAAAGAAGCAAAATGTTGTAAAAAACTACATGAAAAAAAGGTCGAGAAGCATCACCACTAATTGGATCCATCATCCTTTGCTCCCGCCAGTTGAAAGGAGAAGAAGGTTGAGAAGCGAGGCAGCAGAGGTCTGGTGAAGAGGGGAAAGGAATCGACTTTTGTGTCGACGATGAGAGACGACGAGAAAGGGAGATGGGTCGGAGAGGAGGTCACGACGGAGAGATAGAGAGGAGTTTGGGTCTGCTGGAAAGAGAGGGAACGAGAGTGAGTGAGGGGTCTTGTGAGTTGAGTGAGGCAAACAGAGAGAGAGAGAGAGGGAGAGAGAGTGCTCTGTGCGACTGTGCCTCTATGAGGGTTCTGAGCGAAGAAGGGACGAGGGAGTTAGCGTGAGCGGAGAGGGAAGAGAGTTAGGGTTTTGGTTTGAGTGAGAAACAGAAAGAGAGAGGTAATTTGTGCATAAAATCTAGTTTTCTCAGCCTCTTGTCTTCCCTGCAAACAATTAATAGCACAACCGTAAATTTATAAAACGAAACGGATGAAACAACAATCACGAAACGGGCACTTTTCATTAACTATTTCGTTGTATGGATGAAACAACCATATAATTGCGTTAACCGTTTCGTTCTTGAAACGAAACCGAAATCCTCGAAACGAAAACCAATTTAGCATCTCCAAAAAGAAGCATCACTGGAAGTCCTGCTACACAAATAAGTTATGTAAATTGACCACTGATTGGCAGTGAAGTCGCTGAGTGGACCGAAAAGTTGTTGGTGGTTTAAAATTAAACATCATGAATATTTTTTTGTGGCAATGTTTTGAAAACTGTCAATTGGTTCGACCGGTCGAACCGGTATAATGAACTGGATGACGTCATGGTTACCATATAGTTTATATAAATTAAATGTTCACTTGTTTACATCAAAACCAATTGGTATAGTGGTAGAGCATCTCATTTCTATTCAAGACATCCCAAGTTCAATCCCTTTCTATGATATTTTTTGAGAATTTCATTGAACCAAATGGAAAATATTTGAAAACATATAAACTAGTCAGTTCGGTTCGACGGTTTCACTGAAAACCGGACCGGACCGGCCGGTTCGTTGTGGGCTAACAGCAAAAAAATCGGCTCAGATTGGACCGGACTAGGATCCGGTTCGCAGTTGAACCAGTCGAATCGATTGGTCCGGTCCGGTTTTCAAAACATTGCTTTGCGGATTTTCGACGATTAATAATCGACTGCCAAAAACGATTAGTCAATGTTGACTTGATGTGTTTCAAAGAAAAAAAAACGTTGACTTTGATTAATCAACATAAAATCTTGATAAGTAAGCTACAATATCAATAAATTATCCACTAAGCAGACATACTACGTAGTATTGCGTCCTTTTTTAAATAAAATTTTTAAATATCTAGACATAGGCTCCGTTTGGATAGGTGTGGGAAGAAGAGAAGAAGGGAAGAAGTATTGAGAAGTGTGTAATTTTGTGAAGAGTTTGGATTGTTTATAATTTTTTTTCTTCCCTTTTTATTTCTTCCTACTTCTTCTCAACACATCCAAACGGAGGCATAATGATCTCTTTTGAAGTATATATATAGTTCGTTTCTTAAGTTGAAATCCGACTATCTGACTTAAATGCTCCATAAAATAAATTGTGAAGATTGAAGAATTATTATTCTATTCATTTATATTCTATCTAGAGAGATTATGAATTATCAAAATTCTTTAGTTTAAAAGAATAAAAATTAAATACCTGCAATTTTTATCTTGAAACATCAAAATATGTGAGCTCAAATTACAATTTTAGTTTTTTCGTTACTCAAATAAATATGACATATAATTCTATTTTCACCCAGGCATTTTTTGTATTTACATTATGAATATTTGTACATATATTAATACAAGAGTCCAAGAGTGTCTAAAAGTTCGATCACTTAGCATATAATAGAATCAGAGAAGAAGATAAAATAAAAAAAATGGATAGTAAATTTTTCAATCGCTTGATAATTGATCATCATCAACCCTTTAATAAACTTCATTTTCTCACTTTGAAAAAGAAAATTATGATTTTCAATTAAGTTATTGTGAATAGAATGTCTGCACCACATAAACAAAATCCAAATCCTGTGGCGCGCGACACAGCGTGCAGCGCACCATAGGCCGTCCGATCAAATCTCAATGGATGAGGGAGCCCCGTGCATGTAAAAAATATTAGCCTGAAACATCTCTTTATTACCTGTAACAGATTGTAAGGCCCGAAAAAATGTAATCCGTCCAGATTTGATCGGACGGTCCGTGTGGCGCGCTGCACGCTGTGTCGCGCGCCACAGGATTCGGATTGACATAAACATCCCTTCTTTTTAACCTAGTCGGGTTCAAACACGAAACCCGATCCAACTAGACGCTAGTGCCTAGTGCCTAACCTAAACCCGGTAGCTAGCTCGGAATCACATCCTCTACCGACCTTTTAAGGTTGGTAGAGTGGCAACTTTCGATCTAAACCGTTAGATCTAATCTCAACGGTTAAGGGAGCCCCGTGCATGTAACTGAGATTGATAGGCCCGAAAAATCTTAACCGTCGAGATTAGATCGAACGGCTCGGATCAAGAGTTGGCCCTCTACCAACCTCAAAAGGTTGGCAGAGGATACTCTCCCAGGCTAGCTCCAGCTTGACAGTACCAAAATGAAGAACTGACACAGAAACGCCAAAAAAACTTTCATTTCTCTTTTGAGCTTTCACACTTTTCCTTCTCTCCTTCTCTCCTTTCCTCTTCTCCCTTTCTCCATCAAAACCCAGAACCCTAATCGGCACTACTCTCGACACTTCGGATGGAGGAGATGGCGGAGATAGAGGCGGCGGCCGGAGGAGGCGTGGCGGTGGCCACAGCGGAGGACTGGCGGAGGGCTCTGGCGGCGGTGGTCCCCGCAGTGGTCGTGCTTCGTACCACCGCGCCGAGAGCGTTTGATACGGAGCAAGCTGGAGCTAGCTATGCCACTGGATTTGTAGTTGATAAAGAGAGAGGGGTTATTCTCACCAATCGCCATGTTGTAAAACCTGGTAAGAGGAAAGGATACATCAATCTTGCATCTTTGTTGTTGTATGAGAGAAAGTTTTGCTTGATAAGAAATTTATCAGTGATAAGCGATCAGGTTTGATGGATTGGCTTTTTAAATTTGGTTGTAAATGGTAAAAGCAATGTGTTGATTTGTTAGGCGGATGAACTGAGAACGGTTTTCTAGAACAATTAACTCTAACATAATTTGTGCTTTCTTTTTTTCTCTCTTGTTCATTTTTTGATTTGCCACATGCTTGTTGGTGCATGTAGGTCCCGTTGTCGCCGAGGCCATGTTTGTCAATCGTGAGGAGATTCCAGTACACCCCATATATAGAGATCCTGTAAGTAACTCAATATTATTATTTTGTTCCTTTTTTTATAAGAGTAGTTCTGGCAATGTAGTTATGTTATGCTTTTCCCTTGTTTTAAAAACTAGGTGCATGATTTTGGTTTCTTTCGCTATGATCCTGAAGCAGTTAAATTTCTGAAGTACGAAGAGATCCCTCTTGCGCCTGAAGCTGCTTGTGTCGGTCTCGAGATTCGTGTAGTAGGCAATGATAGTGGAGAAAAGGTCAACATAATGTTTCTTAAGACCTTTTTCAAACCTTGATTTATATTTTAGATACCATCTTACAAATATGTTAAAGTAGGCTACCATGAATAGGATTTCTTGCTAATTCTTGGTGCTGACTTGTCAGGCATAGTTCTTATGTGAAGGGGTATCATGGTGTCTTATTAAGGACACCACTCTGTACCAAACCATCAACCAGAAATAAGCTCTATATTATATCAGTGAATGTCTTCCTGGCAACAAGATGATGTCTGGTGAAGCACTCTGTTACAAATGCAACTTTAATCTTGTAGATACTTGCGGGTCCAGACAAAAGATGTGCTAAATTTCTTTTCCACTTTAATGTTATATATTTCTTGGATTTGATATAATTACTTTTCACGAGTATTTTTGTGGTGTCAAATGCAGGTCTCCATTTTGGCAGGAACATTAGCACGGCTCGATAGGGAGGCACCACACTACAAAAAGTATTTGTTTTGTTTTTATAATATTCCTTTGTTAATTGCAAACTGTGGAGCTTTTTTATGTAATTAAATTTCATTTTCATTGGAATATCATTTACTTCCAAAAAATAAAATGCTGACTTGTCAGAGTACAATGTCCTCGTCTCGTTAAAATAAAAAAAAATCTGAATATATATTTTTTTTTGTTGGTCTCAGGGATGGGTATAATGACTTCAACACATTCTACATGCAGGTAATTAATTTTAGAACACAGTTTCATGGATGGATATTGTTACCATGCCATTTCCTTTCTGATCTTTTATAAACCTTAATAGGCAGCATCTGGTACAAAAGGTGGGTCGAGCGGGTCACCTGTGGTGGATTGCAAAGGCAGAGCCGTAGCATTAAATGCAGGTAGCAAATCGTCCAGTGCCTCTGCCTTCTTTCTTCCCTTGGAGCGAGTAATATTCTTCTCTCTCCTTAACAACTGTCTTTTTTACCTAAATCCAAAATAAATACAGAGGAAGGAGAGAAAATATTTCTTTTCATAGGAAACTTTAAAGGATCTTATTGCTTTGAAAAAAAAACACTGCATTTTGGTAATTTTTCATTTTGTTGTTTCTAATTCTTTTTGTCGTGCTTTTCTTAAACCCTATGAAAAGGTTGTCAGAGCTCTTAAGGTGATACAAGCAAGCTGGGCAACATTTGGAAGCAAGCCTGAATCTGTCTCTATTCCTCGTGGTACCCTCCAGGTGAGCTTCATTGATGAATTTTAGACCTGTAGTGACCTCATTAGCTGCTGATTTTCTTGTATCAAAAAGGCAGTTTCGTATAATTGGTGGCTTGTGTTTAGATAAGTGCAAATCATGATGGTTTTCCTTGATCATTTTCTCATTGTAACAGAAAAAATTGTGTCTTCTTGTTAGGTTACCTTTTTGCATAAAGGATTTGATGAGACTCGGCGACTTGGTCTTCAGAACGAAACAGAACAAGTACATTTCCAACCCCCCCAATTATGATGTTACTTTTGCATGATGTTTGTTCCTAGTTCCTACTATCATTAACATTTCCAGTCTCTTTATTCTTACTTACATTCTTTTTTTACTCTTTTGTAGATGGTGCGCCAAGTTTCTCCTGTAGGTGAGACAGGCATGCTTGTGGTTGATTCTGTGGTAGGTGGTTATGTTTGGTTCTGTTTTGGAGCTGGTATTCTCTTGGTGTGCAATCTACTCAGAATAATTAACGAGTTTTGGTGATACCTATGTTTGTAGGTACCAGGTGGTCCTGCGCATAAGCATCTACAACCGGGTGATATATTAGTTCGTGCAAATGGAGAGGTGAGCTGATTTACCAGCTAAGTTTTTTTTTTTTTATTTTATTCTTATGCAGTTATGCAATATAATGTCAATTTCAAATTAAGTTCTAGGTGTACTTCTAACTTTTTTTTTTTATCATTTTAATTGTGGTTTGACAATCCTTCAAGCATCACTCAGGAAGTCATATAAAATCATTGAAACATTAAGTTTATTCTTGCGAGCACAATTGGACAGGCTTGGTTTCCCAATTTCATTTATCCAGTATCCTAACTAAGTTCTTTCAAGATAAATTACTATAACTTGAATCTTTTTATTTGTCTTTTGAACGGAGAGCTAAAAAAATGGCAGAGTACCAAGTAAACCCTAGATTTACACTTTTTATGCAGGTCATGACTCAATTTCTTACTTTGGAGACCTTACTTGATGACAGTGTAGATAAGGTGATAGAGCTGCAAATTGAAAGAGGAGGAGCTCCTTCAACAGTGCAATTAAAGGTATTTATATTTTGACAATTAGTTGACAGTCTTGCAATTGTGATGACTAAAGTTCTAATTTGAAATCCAACATTTTGTGTTGTGTATATTTATATGTAGTTCAGCTATGGTGATTGTGAAGTAAAGATGTTCCATTACTTTGGGTCCAAATTTGAACAATTAAAAGTTAATGATCAATGGGATCAACATATCAAAATCTTGCTGGAAACCTCTTTTTAGATTGCTTTACTCTTTTTACATTGCTTTACTTTTTAACTATTTTTGATAGGGAGAAACCATTGCTACTAATCAGTTTATAATCTTTTAGATCATCGGATCTTCTTCAGAAATAAAAAGCATAAGAAGTAAAATATGTAAACTTTGGCCGGGATCAGTTGTTTGGATTTTAAATATCGAGATTTGAGACAAGGCTCTATTTAAATGTATCACATCTCTAGAAAATAACAGTTTTATAGTATTTTTGACTGTTTGTTTGGGACTTTCCAAATTGCATGCATTTAACAACCCATCATGCCATCAAAATGATGCTCGAAATTGGATGAAATTTGATTGGTGCCTATCTTTATTTCCTATAACATATCTTCAACCTGTTATCTCTATGTTTTTGGTGTTTTTGGATTGATTTGATGTCTGTTGTTAAGATTGTCAAAAATTCCCTCTTCATATTTTTAATCTCTTTTTTTCTTTTTCCACAGTAGCCTACCCCAATTTGCTTGGGACAGAAGGCCTAGTTGTTGTAGTTTTCTTTTTCCACAGTACTTATATGCATAACTGTTTTTCTTATTGCCTGTTGGGAATTTTTTTACAGGTTCAGGATTTGCATTCTATAACCCCAAATTCGTTCTTGGAAATCAGCGGCGCTGTTATTCACTCTCTCTCATACCAGCAGGTGCTTAAGTTGATGTGTACTTTTTTGTCAGACGAGCTTCATTTGTTGTATCTACTTTTTGGTGATTTCTAAAATATTAGATTTTCCTTAATAAATTATTTTGTCCAACTTCAGGCTCGAAATTTCTGTTTCAAGTGCGGCCTTGTTTATGTTGCTGAGCAAGGGTAAGCACTCTCAAAGTACTAAATTAACACAAATATGTAGCACTCCTTTGATTAAGTAAAATTAGTGCAGTATAATTTCTCTAAATTATTTATATTGAGATTATCTTGTACTCACTTGAATTGCTAGGTATATGCTTTCTCGGGCATCTGTGCCACGCCATGCTATAATAAAAAAGTTTGCTGGTGCAGATATTGAGAAGTTAGATGATTTTATCGTGGTTCTCTCAAAACTGTCGAGAGGTGCTCGGGTCCCCCTCGAGTATGTCAGCTACTCTGATCGACACCGAAACAAGGTTTTTTTTTTTTTTTTAAGTATGTACAATATTGTCTAAAATTACAAGCCACACAAAACGATTTAGGTGTTTGGCTCTCTTACGAATAAGCTATTCACCCGAATAGCTAATTTGTGCAGCACCCAAACATGGAGGCCTTATTCTTATTGAGGGCCAAATAAGCTATTGAAGGCCTTATTCTTATTTCACCTATATGGGCAAACAAGAGTGAACCAGAGGTGAATAAGCATGTGGGGCACCCAAACAGCTTATTTAGCCCATGTGGGGCGACTACCAAATTGTTAAACAACATTGAACATTAGTTACTGTGATGGAAAGATGTGTTTGCTACTATGGACATGATCTTCCTAACTTGTTTGGCCTTTTCTCCCTTTACCCATCAACTCAAGTCAAGCAATGGGAACTAAAATGTAGGCTTAATGTCTACTATGGACATGATCTTCCTAAGTCCTAACATCTTTGAAACTGGCATGGCTTCTTTGAAAAGTTAGGATCTGTCTAGTTATATTGTGCTGCACTTAACCTTCTCATTTATTTTAGTTCAAAATTGTCTGCTGCAACTCCTAATACCAGAAATGATATTAATATGATTGCACGTATTATATATAGTACCACCCTCTCTGTATAATTTGATATTAAAGCTAATCTTTCACTTTCTTTTTGTAGTCTGTCTTAGTGACTATAAACCGTCATGAATGGTATGCACCTCCCCGGATATACACCAGAGATGGTGTAACTGGGATGTGGACTAGCAAACCTGCAATTCATTCGTCCTCACCCATGTTATCATCTCCTCTTCACACTGATCAAAGTCAGATAGACCAATGCTCCAGTGTTGGCGAAACAGGTCTAATGGACCATAACTACCAAACTGGCATGGAAGCTGTAGCTGATGGCTGTGTCAAAATGCAAACAGATGAAGAAACCCTAGCTGATGGAGGTGATTTGAGTTTAGAACAAAAGAGGAGAAGGGTAGAAGAGGATACTTCTATGTTTGAAGGGAATGTTTTGTCGGATGGTGTACCAGATAGAAATATGGACCAGGAATATGCAAGTATGGATGGTACAACTGAGGATATGTCACATGAGATTGGGGCAGCAGTGAGTAATGCGTCTTTGGCTGAGGAAGTTATTGAGCCTGCCCTTGTAATGTTTGAGGTAAGTTCTTTTTTATTATTATAAAATTTTTACAGTTAACTAAAATGAGAAAGATTCAGTCAATTTACTCTGTATATTGGTTGAATTGGGGTTCAAGAATTGCGTCTTCTTTTGGCTGTTTGATCGAGTTCTATGCACGAGTTATAGGTATCATACTGGTGATGCTATCTATATAGGTAGTTAGGTACTATGTTATGTAACTGTTTCTGTGGGATTGAGATTGCTGCTCGACCAGCTTGTAAGTCTTCCACTGAGTCAACAAGGTTGAATACAACTCTTATGTGACAATACCTGTGTTAAAAACTGGCCAATAATGTGAGAGCGTGCTTCCAAAATATACAATAAATAAATTGCTAGATTACTGTGTCTAGATAATTTTCTTGTGGCTTTTTCTGATATCTGGTTATCTAGGTTCATGTGCCGCAATCATGCATGCTCGATGGTGTGCATTCGCAACATTTCTTTGGGACTGGTGTTATAGTATACCACTCAGAGAACCTTGGCTTGGCTGCTGTTGACAGAAACACAGTTGCTGTGTTTGTTTCTGATGTAATGCTGTCTTTTGCGGCTTATCCTATTGAAATACCTGCTGAGGTAAATTGGTGTTGACAATAAAGAATTAAGAAGGATTGTTAACAAATAAATTTTGTTTTAGAACATTATTTCTCCTTGATTCATTCAAACCCTTGTTGAAGCAACTGAATCTCATTTGAACTGTGGTGTTCTTTTTTGTTCCTCCTTTTTCCTGGGTTTTAGGTTGTTTTCCTGCACCCAGTCCATAATTTTGCATTGGTTGCCTATGATCCTTCTGCTCTTGGTGCTGGTGCGTCCATAGTTCGAGCTGCTAAGCTTCTTCCTGGTTAGCCACCTCACCCTCCCTTAATTTAACTACTTATTTTAATGTGTGTGTGTGTGTGTGTGTGTGTGTATTTTCATTTTATCCTTGCTTTAGAGCTTTAAGCTGAACCCTTTCTAGTTGGTTGTGCTGGAATTTTACTTTCGAACAGTAGAGCCGAAAACAGTAATCTTGTTTTAAATATTATATCGGTGAATGCCAGTTTATGTGGTCCTTTGCTGACCATATAGATTCTCTCCATCAATTTAAGAAGCTTGCATTTTACACTAGATGTTTCATAAAATTTAGATTGACAGCATTTCCCTCTCTATTAATTTGTATCCATTTTTTTAATATACTTTATTGTCTTAAACCTTGAACACTGTTTTAGAGCCTGCTTTGAGGAGAGGAGACTCAGTTTACCTGGTAGGGCTAAGCCGGAGCCTGCAGGCCACTTCTCGGAAATCAATCATTACCAACCCTTCAGCAGCAGTAAATATTGGCTCTGCTGACAGCCCCCGCTATCGCGCCATGAACATGGAGGTGATTGAACTTGATACTGGTAAGTTAACCTTTTCTCCTTATTTTGATACCTTTGGTGATCCATCTTGGGCTAGTACACTGTTGCATGATACAACATTAATGTAGATTTTGGAAGTACATTTTCTGGCATTCTTACTGATGAACAAGGAAGGGTCCAAGCATTATGGGCCAGTTTTTCTACACAGGTACTCATGCACATTTATTACTATTCAATTACGTTGACTCTGTGCAATAATTAGGTGCTGATAAAATCTATACCAGTTATTCTTCATCATGACTGGCATAATGAAACCTATAAAACCAAGCAGGAGCAGGTTTGACGTTAATTGATAATTTCTATAGATTCTTGTAGAAGAATGAAGTTTTCCTTCTGTACACATGACATTATGAATTGTACCGCATTTAATCTCCAAAGGAGTCCCAATTGGTTTGAATTTTCTACTTTTGGCATGAGACAAATAGTATGCCATGAAATCTCAGTCAGCATGATATTTTACATACTTCTGGCAAAGATATTTTTTAAGAGAAGTTCAAGCAAAGAGCAAAATAGCAGCTCACTAAGATCTGCCTACATCTTGTGTTCTCCATATATCAATTGATAGTGAAGTATTCCCACAGAAAAAAAGGAAAACCTATCTACTGAAGGTAAACTCAACATTATGTGTCTCGTCTACTGAAGGTAAACACACAAATGTGTACCAGTTCCATGCTATTATGAAGAGAAAGCATTAGGTTAGGAATGATTGGAGAGTTAGCTGCAAGGTTGATCCAACGCATGTTCTGTCAAGCCAGAGAGTTGCAATTTCAGAGCTTATCTTAAACTTGTAATTGTTGAGTTCAGATTTTAAGTTGACTTCATTCCTTCATTCTTTAAAAATTGAGGCAATAAAAGTTTCAAACATCTAGGAGTAAAAACAATCATTCTCGAGCAGATTCGAAGAAAATCTGCATTCTCAAAGAAGAAGAGGAATGTGAGAAGAAGGGAAACAAACAGTCTTGCGCCTAAAGAGATGGTAGAATCAAATATGCCTCTGTACGCTGCCAGAAGGGTATCATATCCTAGAACAAAATCCTCGCACTGAACCTTGATGCCTTAATTCTTGTTTGTTATTAGTTGACAAATTTTTTCCCCATATTTTCATGTTTTACATATAAAATGCTTTTTGTTCAAATTAAGTTTTGCATAATAATGATACCAAATTGGCTTGTGCAGTTGAAATACGGATGTAGTTCGTCGGAGGACCATCAATTTGTGAGAGGCATACCAATTTATGCCATTAGCCAAGTGCTTAATAAGATAATTACTGGAGGGTGCAATGGGCCTCCTCTTTTAATAAATGGTGTTAAGAGGCCAATGCCACTAGTCAGACTCTTAGAAGCCGAGCTCTATCCTACTTTGCTTTCTAAGGCTAGAAGTTTTGGTTTACCTGACACTTGGGTGCAGGTAATGTACTCTTTTTTCTGGTGTTAAGAATGAAGGGGGTTCTCATTATGGAATGCAATAAATTTTCAAACATGCTAAAAGAAGCATTAATGATTAAATTCTTAAAAAGGAAAAAGAAAGAAAATTGGAACTGTAACTTTGTAGAGAGGTTGCCTAGAAGTTGCAATGCAAAATTTACATCTAATTGGTTGACCTAATTGTTAAGATGCTGACAGAAATTACTGGTTTAAGATTTATGTGCTTGAAACCAGAAATCCATTTTGGTGCCATTTCAATATCTTCTTTTTTATATTTTCTTCTGGTTTTTCTTCATTTCTGTGTCTTTCAAAATTATTTTGTACGATAGTCCCAAATTTGGAAATTGAACATTAATTCGGTGCTTAGCTACTAGCATCATACAATAAATTGATGCTGTGATAGAGATTCACTATCTGTTTGTAATGATAATATGGTCAACATTTTTATATCACAAGTGCTCTTGATTGTTTCTAACTAGGCTTTAGCCAAGAAGGATCCGGTTAGAAGGCAAGTGTTAAGAGTCAAAGGTTGTTTGGCTGGATCCAAGGCAGAAAACCTTCTAGAACAAGGTGACATGGTTCTTGCTATCAACAAAGAACCAATCACGAATTTTCGTGATGTTGAAATTGCTTGCCAAGAGTTGGACAAGACCACTGGTCATGATGGGTCGCTCAGTATGACAATCTTTCGACAGGTTTGGAGTTTTTGTTAATAAAACAGGGTTATGATTTTCTGATTTATCATTATATTTTCAAGTATTCGCCTCTTTGGTGCTATGCATAGCAGTTGATTGAAGTTATTTTTTTGAGATTCAAAGTCTATCAAGATGTTCAAATTGATCTAAATATTGAAATCTTGTAGGAATCAAATATTACATTTCTTTTGTTTTTATTTTTTTTGATAGTGTTCCTATTGCAGAGTCTATAATTCTTAAAATCACTAGTTTCCTCTCTATCAATAATAAACTTGAAAAATAAAAATTTTTCGGTTTCCCATAAGATTTCCACATGTTGATTGAATAGAGCAGCTTGGATCAGCTTTTGAATATTAAAATTGAGATTTGGAGCCATAAGACCTGTTAATAGTATCAACAATAGTAATTTCAATACTTGTATGATAATTTGGTGGCGGTGACAATGATGATGGTGGTCTTGCTTAATGTGCAGGGGAAGGAGATGGATATAGTAGTTGGTACAGACATAAGAGATGGCAACGGTACCACAAGAATGGTGAACTGGTGTGGTTGCATAATTCAGGATCCACATCCAGCTGTCAGAGCCCTAGGATTTCTTCCTGAAGAAGGCCATGGTGTCTATGTTGCAAGGTAACAACTATTTGTAGCATTTCCTGGGAGGTTTGCCACAGTTAGACAATAACTGTTACTAAATTTATCTAGTTGATTCTGTATTAAAATCTAGTTTCAATGATTGTATAGATGGTGCCAGGGGAGCCCGGTGCATAGATATGGTCTTTATGCTCTTCAGTGGATAGTTGAAGTTAATGGCAAGCCGACTCCTGATTTAGAAACCTTCATTCAAGTGGCTCAGGTAAACTATATTTCCAAAGAACAAGAATGAATGTATACCCTCCAACCAAAATTAAATAAAAGAAAGTTGGAAAAGCAGAATAAAAAGTTATTGGCCATGAATGTATGCTCTGAGAGTCGTCCTCCTTTAGTCTTTTAGGAGGAAGCTAAAACTCCACTCTCAATCTACAGGAACAGGGTGAGAAGGGGTAGTTGGGTAATTAAAGACGTCAGGAGATACCTTGCATGTGATTTGATTTTGGCATTTGAAATTGTCCTTAAAATATTTTTATTTTTGATTCCTTCCATGCCACCTTTTGTTTATGAAATTAGGGTTTGGAGCATAGTGAGTTTGTGAGAGTGCGTACAGTGCATTTAAATGGGAAGCCCCGCGTACTGACTCTCAAACAAGATCTGCACTACTGGCCAACTTGGGAGCTTAGGTTCGATCCAGAGACTGCCATGTGGCGCCGAAGAACTATTAAATCATTGAATTCTGCAATTGTAGAATGAGTTAAATGAACTGGAACATATGTTCCTCTGAGAATTCAATTTGACAAGGGGAAGTTCTTCCTCTGATGGTGGTTCTCGTTGGAGGCTCTCTATTTCTTTGGATTTGGAGGTTAGGAATACTGGGGGTAATGTTTACACATACCACCGAGTGCAATCATTATAAATTCTCAGGTGCATTTATGTGATTCAACAATTAGTAAGCACCGGTGTTGAATAAAAGGTAACGAGGAATGCTAGATAGGGAGCATGACTAAGCCGTTCAATGCTAAAGTGACTGCAATATATGATTTTATAATGGTACAGATGTCAATTTAGTGTTTCTCCATTGATACGACTGTCATAGATAATTATATTAGTATTCATATTATTTATATATTGCTAAGATGATTAGATGAAAATGGTATATATATATTTTTTAAGGAATGTTTAAGGGAACAATTTGTTTGTCAATTAAAAACTAACTAAATTGATATGCTTTGAATTTGGAAGATTACAATAGTTGTCTAACCCTTGAAGGTTCATTTCTATTCTCGGATCCTGCAAACCCTACACATGAAAAATATAAAAATAATTCAACTTGAGCAAGCTAAGATTGGCATCAGCAATGATGGAAACCTCATCTTTTGAGCAATGTTTACAACACTTGAAACACTTAGTTTCCTAGGGGGCGAAAATACACTTTAAAACACTGCTCACAACGGGTAATGTGAATCAACTATTACTATTAGTATGTTCTGATATTAGTCAAATCGGCCGAATTTTTATTGTTTTGTGGCTGATGTACATTTCTAATTAAATACTCGTGATGACAGCTACTGATCAGTAAACAAAATATTTGAAGTAGGGAAAAAAAATCAGCTAACCTACTGGCGATAAAATACCGGGCTCTTTCTCTACTGATGTTAAGCTTGCAAAACAAACATCGGCTCTTAATCTGCATGACATTTGTAGTCTTGGTGATACAGAGTTTCTGCAAATCTTGACATGGTCTAAAGTTTTTAAGTGAGAAAAATACAGAATAACAATTTTTGGTACAGCACCTTAATAAAAACTGCCATAAAGTATGGCGAAACAAATAAGACGCAATATTTTTAGATTTGCAATAAATTTGTAATCTTGCTGATACGGAGTTTCTTCAAATCTTTACATGGTCTAAATCATCCGTAACGCTTTGAATATCATAATCCTCAATCTAACCAAAAACGTTTGATCTTGAGCTTTTTAACAGTGGAATAGTATAGAATAGCAAACGAGACATGTTTTCAAATTGAGAGACTTTGGCACTTAGACATCTGAAGAGGCTCACACAATTTGTTAATTAAATATGGCAAAAAGGCTCACAGATAGACTGAAGAGATCCTGTGTCCAGATATTAAACAGTATACCACGATTGCATGATTGTGTAATGTTGAAGTTAAAAGTATCCCAAAGCAAACAAGCCATTTTCAAATTGAGAGACTTTCGGCACTTAGACATCTGAAAACCCTAACATATTTTGCCAATTGAAAATACATCTATCCATAGACTAAAGAGATTAGTTTGTCAGCATATTAAACAATATACAATGAAAGCATGATTGTCCCCACTAAATAAAAAAGGACGACCATATTAACAGAACGTATATAATATCCACTTAAACTTGATCCAGCATTAATATCTTCACAAAAGCACACACAATACACACGGCGAAAGAGAAGAGGAAAGTAAATAGAAGAAATCTTGTGAAGTCATTATTCGATATTAATTATGATTTGAGGTGACCATAAAATTCTCAAATTCAGCATTCCATCTCCTAAGCTGCATGTGTGGAGATAGAAACGAGTTATTTTAAAAGTTCAGAATAACAAGGCACTTAGTCAGCATCTTAATATGTTCAATGGACCAGAGAAATTGTTTATTTTAATTTTTTTTTTCCCATTTTGTGGTTATTTAGCATTGTTGAATTTCTATATGAACTTTCCATTACAACTAAAATCGAACAGAAACACAACAGATGGGCTTCTATCTGGAATTCTAGCAATATCTTGTTGCGCAGGTTCAGCATTGGCATAAATCAGGATGATAAAAGAGGAGTTAAGTACCTTTTCAACAGCATCTACCGTGCTAGGCAGATCTTGATTCTTCTTCAATATATCTAAATGACTTCTCATTTGGTTATTACTTTTCTCCACCTTAATCAGATGAAGTCATGACCAATTATACAAAAGAGAGATAAAATTCAGACACAAGCAGATCACAAAGTACATAAAGCGTAAACGTACACACCTTCTCAAGTATGTTCTTCATATGAACTATCTCATCCTTCTTGACCATTACTATCTTATCTTGCAAGTCCCCAATATAAGAACTATTTTAAGGCATGCAATTAGACAATATGTTGATATCAACTTGGATTTCAGAGAACAAATTTATTAAAAATTTTGAATCCCATTCACCTATCTTTGGAGAGCAGATCAAGGGATTGTTCTTCAATTATATTTTCGACCTTACTGAGGATAGAACCAACCTATAACCAAATTGCAATACATTTGTTAACAATGACGATGGCATAACAACATGTGCATGCAACCAGCACGTTAAACAAGATCCTTATTGGCAAGAAATTATTTAAAACTAAGCTTCTTTCAACAATATCGTTTAATTTTCTTTTCTTTTCTTTGTTCTGGTTTTTTTCTTTTTTTGTTGGGGATGGTGGTGCCACTGTTTGACATGAAACAGGAAAAAGGATAAAACAAAACCTTTGATCCTTCACAGATCTTGTCAAGGGCCCTCTGCAATAAAACAAGTATTAGTATTACTCCACTAGCTGCAAAATAGTATTTACCAGGAAAAACAGATATTTAAGGAAATATATAAAAAGATCAAAGAAGCAAGTGATATACCTCCAAATTGTATGATAAAGAATCAACAACCTGCAAAGCCAATCATATATGTCAAATTAAAATGCAACTAGATATTGATACTTCTTACAAAAATATGCAAAGAGACTTCAGGAGCACTAGCCGCAAAATAGCTAATTTAAGGACAATAAATATACATTAAATAAGTGAGCCTAATACCATCATAAAGACAAACATTTGAAAAAAAAGATAGCTTACAATATTTTGAAATAAGCGATAAAGGCCATCCTTCTGAGCTTCAGTAAAGCCCTCAAAAGCTTTGTTAAAGTCCTATAGTTTGACAACAACTCAAGGTTCCAATCACATGTTTAGATGTTACAAGTTAAAAATTTACAACATTTACAGGCCTAATACAGCAGTCTACACTGGTACAGTGGAACATAGTTTAACCAGTGAGGTCCAGCACTGGTACAATGATGTGGGGCCAGCACAACAAAAACCCACCACACAAATAGCCACATTGGAGTGACACATACGGAAAAATTCTTCTTTTCATCAAACCAGATGTTCATAGAGGTAATAAGAAAGAAAAGGTGCACAAAATGTAAGAGGAGAAGGGTTTTAAGAGAGGGTTGTTCTCATTCTCACCTCACGGGAACAAGCCGTGACCAGACGGCGAACACCTTCGCTCTTAAATTTTTCCGTCAAAATTTGGTACCTCTCGCTGATTAGAACTGGAGACGAACTCTCAGGCTCCATCGATGCAGTTCGAAGTTCGAACCAACCAATCTAAAAGGAGAGAACTTAGTGAGGTGATCAGTTCAGGTCCACGGCATTACTACCCACATTCGCAACCAAACCCTTGCACTCTTCATCCAACAAAGCCAAAATTCAAGAACCCTATTACTTGAAATTGAATCCTTAACCCTAGTGATCAAGGAACAATCCATCTAAGTACCAATCTAATTTGATCAACACTGAACAATCACAAAAAATTGATTACGGAAACCCCTAATTTCATGACCATATTCAATTAACTATGGAATTGATAGTAGCATGTTACCACTTCTCAGAAGAGGGGGGGGAGAGAGAGAGAGAGGGAGGGAGGGAGAGAGAGAGAGAGAGAGGGAGAGGGAACCTCGATAACTGCCAATTTTCGGTGAAAACGGAGTATTGGGCGGGAACGAAGTAAGTGATCTGCGGCAATTATCGTTCTATTTTTTGCGGAAAACCGGTGGAGGGAGTCAGGGAGCAGAAAAGGAAAGAGAGACCGGAAGAGGACTGAGGCGACGGACGACTGGAGGAGAGACTGACGGCTGGTGATGTTTAGCCGTTTAGGTTTAGTATGTGTTGGATTTTCTCTGTCTTATTTCGTGTGACTATATGTGGTTCAGCCTAGAGAGCGAGTGAACAAATTATATATATATATAAAGTTGAGTTTACGGTGATATCAGGTGACGAATGCGAATGAACAGTGACCGTTGCTGATGGAATTTCTCTGATTTTCATCGTAAGAATGGAAATATGTTATATTTTTTAATCAAATTTTTGAGTGTACATACATATGTAACGGGTCACTTTCAAATTGAAATGAAACTTACTGAAAAAGACTGCATGGATTGCTACTTGAGGATAGTTATTATGTATCGAGAGATTTGATTAGGGTGGACTCCACGTCATTGATTACGGAAACCCCTAATTTCATGACCATATTCAATTAACTATGGAATTGATAGTAGCATGTTACCACTTCTCAGAAGAGGGGGGAGAGAGAGAGAGAGGGAGGGAGAGAGAGAGAGAGAGAGAGGGAACCTCGATAACTACCAATTTTCGGTGAAAACGGAGTATTGGGCGGAAGGAAGTGATCTGCGGCACTTATCTTTCTATTTTTTTGGCGGAGGTCCGGAGTGAGCAGAAAAGGAGAGAGCGGGTGAGAAGGAGACAGAGACTGGGCGAGGAGGCGCGGACGACTGGAGGAGACAGCGGCTGATGTTTAGGTTTAGTAGGTGTTTGATTTTCTGTGATATCATTTGGTGTGATCATCTGTATTTCAGCATTGAATGAGAGAAAAAAAAATCACATTTTAGCTAGCAGCTCTTCTCTTTAATACCTTAACGAATTGTCCGATTTGGAGGGAGCGACTAGAAAGAAATAAAAAAATCTCTCAATAGAAAAGTGATTTAATACTCTGAATTTCAAGTGAGGTCCAACACTAGTATAAGGAAATTTTTTAACAAAGACAAAATTGTCCTTAACAATTTTAAATATGACAAAACAGATTTATTTTTTTTAATAAGAGCATAGTTATAGCGGAAATAGCATTGCCGCTATAGTACACCCCTATAGCGGTATTGTCATTGCCGCTATAAGTTCTATAGAGGTATTATCATTGTCGCTATGAGCCATATTGCTCGAAAAAAATGTGCCATACTGCCGCTCTGCACGAAATGATGAGTTGCAGCAAAAAAGAGTAAAAAATTCAGCCCATGTGCACGAATTTTCAGATCCCTTGTGTCCATACTTCATGTTTTCTCAAGTCACAATCCTAACAAAACTATATGTAATAAAAAAATACAATTAGTTATACATGACGAGAGGCATAAAATCATACAAATCATACAAAAACAAATAAAAAAAAATGGAGGAGGGAACAACACGTGGGGTGGGGTTCTGGGTTGCATTCAAAATTTTCACTTAGACTCTTTAATTTTTTTTATAGTTTCTTATATTTTTAGCCCCTCTATTTCTTAAAATTATGTAATCCGTACTTTTCATAAATTTTGGTTCTTTATATTTAATTGTTTTTGTGTCTTCCTAAAATTATTTATGCGTGGAATTTTATGTTTGTTCTTATAGAAATTATAAGGAATACAACATGCCTTTTTTCTATTTTCTATACTTTCAATTTTCTTTATTATGTTTGATTGTATTTCTAAACCAAACGTATTTTATTACGAGATTTACTTGTCTGCATATTAATTATCTAAGACTAAGAAACGTCATCTTCCTTTAGGATAAATATTATGAGAAAGTAAATTTTATCGTTTTGAACAAAATTATGTTTTGATTTTGGTATTTTAATCCCATTTGCAAACAAAGTGTAAGCTAAGTCCCGTACTAACAATCTGACAAACAAAGTCACAACACTTCAAAATATTTTCTATTATTAAAATAGGGGGAAAAAAAAACTTGCTTTATGATTTTGTTAATTTACATATAGAATCCAAAAGAACACTACTCCATTGAGATATGACTAGTCAACAGTTTCCAAGTATACTGTACATGTCCTTTCATGTTTTATTAAACTAAAAATTTTTGAAGAACAATATACTTGGTATCACTTATATTTTTCCTTAATTTCATTATTGAAAAATTTTGCCATTTTTTGGTGGTAGTTTAACCCTTGTGCTGCATCAATATTTTTTCAACTATCTTTTTTTAGATAAAGATGTTATTAAATTTGCAAATCTTAATTATTTATAAAAAAAATTCTACGGAATTTTGAACCTGCAAATTCGACTTTTTTTTTTCAAATTTAAGAGTTATATAATTCCATTTCATAAAGAACAAATAAAAAATGAATTCTTTACTTCTATATATGTTGTTTAATTTAAGTTTCAACAGTTCATCTCATGCATTATTTCACTAAATCCTTCATATCATTTCAATGTTTTTGGACTTTATATATGAAAAAGTAAAATATGATCCACTTTGTTTGATGTTGATACAACGTTTCCCAAAATAATTGTATGCATATCTAAACGAACCGATATATGGTCTTAGAAACGAGGGACGTCTACAGCTTGGGTTAAAACTGGAGAGGTACTGAGTCGACAAGGAATCAATATTTGATGGGATTTGATTTTTGTACTTTTCTTTTTTAATGCAGTTCATTTCACGGAGAGTGGCAATACAACATATTTTTCCAAGCAAATATGGCTTATAGAGGCAATGGGAATGCCGCTATAAGGATATGCTATAGCGGCAATACTAGTACCGCTATAGATGTGCTCTTATTAAAAAAAATAAATCTGCTTTGTTCTATTTAAAATTGTTAAGGACAATTTTATCTTTGTTAAAAATTTTCCCTAGTACAATGATGTGGGGCCAGCACAACAAAAACCCACCATACAAATCGCCACATACAGTAAAATTCTTCTTTTAATCAAACTAGATGTTCATAGAGGTAATAAGAAAAAAAAGGTGCACAAAATATAAGAGGAGAAGGATTTTAAGAGAGGATTGTTCTCATTCTCACCTCACAGGAACAAGCCATGACCAGACGGTGAACACGTTGGCTCTTAAATTTCTCCTTCAAAATTTGGTACCTCTCGCTGATTTGAACTAGGGACGAACTCTCGAGCTCCATTGATGCAGTTCAAAGTTCGAAACAACCGATCTAAAATGAGAGAACTTTTCCCTCTTTGCGAAATTGAAATTTTTAGATAATATATAGCGGGCACAAGTTGGAGAGGATCCGACTTTTATTACTTCATAAGTTGGAGAGGTTCTGATTTTTTAACTTCGAAATAGAGTTGGATCCTCTCCAACTTCCAGGATCCGTAACAGGAAGTGTGACTCTCCGATGCCGTAACGGTTGTATATCAAAATAAAATAATAGGCCGGGCCTTGTTTACTTATCTATTTCTAAGGGCCTAAATTGGTTTTGAAATTTCTATTTGCATCAAATAGGTTTTTGTGTTTTAATTGAAAATTGATTACTGTGATCTGCAGTTTTGTCATCCCTTGTCATTGCTAAACATAAAGTGAACACATAAAACAGACAAGGTGAACATATATAAGGATCAAAGTGAATACATAAAAATAAATAAGTTCAATAAAAATTAGTTGAATATGCATATAAAAATCTAAATGAACAAGAGATGACAACACTTATTCATTTGTAAGTGTTCACTTTGATCATCTATATTGTTATTTTGTTTGTTTTATGTGTTAATTTTGTGTTTAGAGATGGAAAATGATGGCAAAACTATAGACGACAGTTATCAATTTTTTGTTTTAATTCATTAGTATTTAGTAGTAATGTTAGTCTTTGCCAACGTGAATATTTCTAGTCGGCATGCACGTAGATTGCCAATTTGCCACACAAAACAAGGGTTAAAAATGATAATAGTAAATAGTATATATAATACCTGGTTACAAATTAGGTTCTGGGTTTCTGGATCAAAACTTGATTCCAAGTTTTAATTTGTTGGATTTAGGCGAGTAATGCAATAGTTTATTTCATTTACTTCCCTTTATGTATGAATGGCAAACTAGGAAGACTCCGGCCATGTGTCCAGCAATATTCATTATATATGACTTTGTGGCCGCAATCAAGTTTTCGGGAAAAATATATATATTGATTAATTGTATTAGTTAAAACTTAAAAGAAACTTACAACACAACTAAATTGACAAGACAATGCTACAGTGCTTTCGATGAATGGCATATGTATTTTAGAGCTATTTCAATAATAGAAAATGAGTATTTATTTTTATAAGTTAATTATTTATTTCTTTCTTATACTTTCATCTTGAGTGCTCCCATTTTTTTTTGGATGTTCTTGATATGACAGTGCACAATATTTTGTTGTTAAATTGACCGGATTTCCCTTGATTTTCCCATTTGTTAGTAGAGTGATCTAAATTTTTGGAATAACCAAATTAGTTGCACACAGTGTAGTGTAAAGGAAGGGAATCAAAGTACTAATTGTGTGTGTGATTTGTATTGATGCATGCATGGAGACAATTGCCGCTCATACAGATCTTAAAGGTAAATCAAAGTACTAATTGGTGTTAGTTTATTAGTCACTTTCTAGAAGTTAAAATTTTCTCTAGCTATATATAGTGATTGATCCAATGAAATACAATAATTTATCATTGTAGTACAAGTTAATTAAAGCTTCTTAGGTTCACGAGCCATGAATTTCCCAATAATAATATGCAAGGGGATCTGTTCCAAACTTCGCTTAAGAATACTATTTGTTAACTTTTAAGTAAAATCTTGCAATTTGCATGTGGTTTACTGTTTTTGATACAAATTGATATGATGGAGATTGAAACATAAATCCTATCTCGAAGCAATCATGTGGTACGTAGAACATATGACAATTTGCTAGTTTGCATCTCAGGCATAGAAAAGTGTCTAATATTTTTTTCTATAAGATCGCGACATTTTTAATGTTAAACTAACCTAGCTTTGTGGAAACTATATACTATACATAATGAAATAAAATCTCATCCCTTTAAATAAGAAAGTTTATGTGAGAAAGTGCTGCAGAAGATCAAGTTATGGATCGAATGCGTGGCACAAAATATTAAAATAAAATTGGAAAGTTGTCATTACAAACTGTACAACTTGAGGGAAGTGTTAAAACATGAAGTATGGCAGTGTGTGCTGCCACAGGAGATCAGGAACATGGCATTCGGCCTGGTGTTCGGCTGGGGTCCAGCCGAATGGTATCCAGAATGGACGCGTATCTTGCAAGGAAGAAAGGTTCTAGGCGATCCAAAGATGGTAACTACTTCTGGCACGTCTAGGGATGTTATCCCTGTATGGGGTTGTGCTTTCCTTATGTAAAGATATGAAAATATAGAAAAAGAGAAAGAAAACAGAAGGAAATTGTTGAACCATAAAAAAATCATGATAAAGGAGGAGGAAATGGGAAGGAAATGTGTGGTAAAAAAAAAGGGGCAATGGTGAATGAATGAAAATGAGGTAATGATGAAATAAATGACAAATGAACATAATGTGTGTACGGCTTTGGCTATATGAGATCAACCCCTGAAATACATAAAATATGGAAAAGGTAAAAAAAAAATATGCGAATGAAAGAATGAGGAGGCGTTAGCATACAGAAATAGCCAAACCATGAAACATCAGTTCATACGGTCAAAACGGATTCTCCAAGTACCACCGAAATGGAGGAGAGAAAAGCAGGATTCAAATTCTCCCTCCGTACAGAAAATAAGCCTTTGGCTGCACTTGTTCCACGAAGACCACAAATGATGGGTCAAAGAGGTAGTAAACGGCTCACAAAGAACCAAGTTCATGAAGGAAGGCTGCAAGAGGGTCGCTGGGTATTCTATCCTGATTAAAACCTGACTCCTTCGCGTGCAAAAGAGAGATGCACCTGGAGTACGCCAAGCAGAAGAGAGGAAAGGTGATAGGGACCCACATGTCGTATCGTGGTGCACCATAAGCCACATGTGGCCAGAAGAAAGAAAGGGAAAGGAGAAAGGGTCCCCAACAGAATTTGTTAGAGACGAGTCGAGGCGTAACTGCCGGGCCAAGGGACTCAACCAAGAGGAAGCAAGAAGCATCACCTATAAAAAGGAGGTCAGAAGCAAAGAGAAAGGAGAGAACACTCGGCAAGATCCAGATCTAGAAACACACCCACACACTACGCACACACTAGGTTAGAATAGAGAGAGAAGTTAGGCATTTCGTCGAATAGGGGAAGAGGCATAGTTAGAGGAGAAGAATTAGGAGCAATTGAAGCTTCTCCAGACTGTTGTAATTCAGGTAAAGTGAGAGGTTAAAGGTAATAATCGAGTTGCATCTTGAAATCGAAGTTTTGATGAATAATTGAGGTGTTTTTGATGATATTTGATAGGATGCATGCTTTGTGCTCTTAATCTGATAAGATCTTATTCGGGCAAATGATTCTTCATTTTCTTTCTTTGATCTTTATAGAGATAATATTTCTTGCTAGACACTTTTAATCTTTGATTTGCATTGAGCATGGTGTTCTTGATTAATATGCGTGATTTAGGGCCTGTCTCTTTCATTTCTTGGATCTGATTGGATTGCGCACGGCGCATGAAGAGAAAGATCCAGTAATTTGATGTCGTAAGTAATTCTTGATTGCATCTGATCTAAGCAAGAATGAATGTTAAGGTTTCTATTTCCCATGAATAGCTCAGTTGTGTTCTTTGATTGCGCCTAGCGCATGAGAAGCACAATTGAACTTTTAGGATCTGACATTATTTAAAATTAGTTCAGTCTTAATTAGCATGAAGCAGATGTTGAAATGTTGAGTGGAGTAGTAATCCAGTTTTCAATAGAGTGTTATGCCTCACAATTGCTTTTGCTAGACCAAGAAATCGCTTTCCTTGCTTAATAGATCTGTTTGAATCTTAAGTTTGTTATTTGAAATGATATTCTTTGTGATGTTTAGTGCCAAGATTGAAATTGAGTTTCAACTGCGCCCAGCGCATGAGAAATCTCAATTGAATCACCATGGTCAATGAAAACTAGGGGTTCATTGATGCCTCAACTGTACTCAGATTGCGCACAGCGCATGAAGAGTTCAATTGGGATGAACTTGCTTAAGGTCACTCCTTAGCACTGGCTTTGGAGTTCTTATGCAAGTAGTGCTATCTTGATTGAGTACATGATGAGTGCTGTCAGTCACGCTCGTGATGTGCCTGATCAAGTATACACTAAATTATTTTATAATTGTTAGTTAAGTGAAAAGGGTACCCCTTGGCATAATTTCATAAATTGTTAGAAATGAGGGGCTTAAGCGAAGTTCCTGGTCATTATTGCTTGATGATAAATTTTATTGTTGTTACTCTTTTTAGGAAATAAGTCCTGTACTCATTTTCTGTATATAATTTGTGCTTAAATCAGAAATTAGATAAGGGTTTTATCGTGGAGATATAGCAATGTATGTAACACCTGTAAATATAGTATGAAGAGTTTCTTTACAGGGAAAGAGGGATATCAGTTTACTAGGTTTCCTTATGTGATCTTGTCAGACCAAGCGCTTATGTTTATATGGCAAATGGTGATTGAAATGGTGAAAATTAGGTATGAGCATAAGTTCCTTTAAGCATATTCATTTTCTATGTAACAATTAAGTCAGCTCGAATCCCGATCTGATGATGGAAATTAGCATTCAGGGGTATTGTTATTATTGTAAAGTAAATATACTTTGATGCAATGGTGACCTTGGGATATTGGTGCTAGTTTGATTTGCTCAGCGCCCTTTTATAATTAAAGGTGCAGGGTCTGTTTAAATGGTGAGTAACTGTTGGAAAAGTGCATCCTTGATAACTCATTAAGTAGCACGGTTTGCATAGAAAGCGATTGTGTAATTGAAAGCCTTTGACCTTTACTGTCGTAGCTGGTTTATATAATTGACCTAGAATACTAATGATTTTAGGCGTGTAATGCTGAATGTTATTAACATTTGCTCCATAGTTGTTAAGAAATACGCAGAATCCAGTTTTACTTATATGTGCAAGCCGTATGGGACTCGGGAGTAAACTCAAAATTGCATGACTGAATAATTGCCATTAACTCGTGTTAACCAAGGATGGTAGATGATAAAAAAAAATTATTAATGTTAATCACTTTGTAAAACACCTTGCGTATGATCTTCCAAGACTAGTATTTTCATAATCAAGTCTCTTACGGTAAGTATCGATACCCAGCCCAGTATCACCGTACCAGTTAGCGGTACTCCCACTAAATTGGTCCGATGCACTCGAAACCACCCCCATGGTTGCATTCCCACTTGTCTAGCGATGCTTCGAAGCCTATTCCGACGAGATGAGATGATCAAGATCCAAAGCGGATTCTCATCCGTTATTAGTCGGACCCGTTAGTATAGAATGAACCCGTCCCTTTTGTTTGAGGATTAGTGCCAAGACCTCTTCGATTTTCTGTGACGGAAAGACGCCGAAGCAAGTGGTGAGGTTGTCAGCGACCCGCTACGCCAAGATTACGATGGGATTAGATAAATGAACCCCAATAGGAACCCCAGTGATGACTGGATGAGGTGAACCAACCAGAAGACGCCACATCAGCCAGAAACTTTAGAAATTCATAAAAAAAATAATAGGGAGCTTAGAAAAATACAAACGACACATCCATAAAATTCTAAAAATCGAAATAAGTCGATTTCACTGATACTTTGATATGAAAATATGTCAAAGTAGCGGCCTTTTGTATTTTTGAAGTATTTTCGCTTTAAAAAAAATAGATTTTAGAAAATTAAATAAATCCTTTTATAAAATGCTAAGTATTTCCAAAATAGGAAGTTCAAGAATACTATTTTCAGAAAGCTAAGTACACTTAAATATAAAGATACTTTCAAGAGTCTAAAGGATTTTAAGTATAATATTTTCAAAATTTAAATATACCCAATTATGGATATTTTCCAAAGTCTAAATGATTTCGAAAATGATATCTTCCAAAAGTCGAATATCTTCCAAGTCAGGTATTTTGGAATAGAATAAGTATTTTCAAAGGTGAAAAGAGCAAAAGGCCAAAGTGAGTAAGATCACCAATATCTCAAGTGAAATCTCGGAAATTAAAAGTCCAAGCGCGAAATCCAAAGTCAAAGCCGAAACCTCTTCATTTGAGGAAAAGTCCCTCACTAAGGTTGAGATCGACCTTAGATGACTCAGAAAACGAATTCTTACGGGCCCCCTCGTCCAAAGAATTCTATTTTTTGTTGTTCTCATAAGAAGACCGATGAAGATGGTCCCGAGAACCGACTCTTATTAAGAAGACCGATGAAGATGGTCCCTAGGGTCGTTAAAGAACCAACTCTTATTAAGAAGACCGATTAAGATGGTCCCTAGGGTTGTAAAAGAACCAACTTTCGTCGAGTAGCCATCAAAGAGGACCCGAAGGTTGTAAAACTTCTCTTTTGTTCTCACAAGAAGACCGACTAAGATGGTCCCGAGAACCGACTCTTATTAAGAAGACCGATGAAGATGGTCCCTAGGGTCGTTAAAGAACCAACTCTTATTAAGAAGACCGATGAAGATGGTCCCTAGGGTTGTAAAAGAACCAACTTTCGTCGTTGCCGCCCAAGAGGCCCCGAAGATTGTAAAACTCCTCTTCACTCTCACAAGAAGGCCAGTCATAGCCCCGAGAGTTTACCAGAAACAACCTCAAGTGAAACTTCTCCTTTCATTGATCAAAAAACCTCTTCTAAACCAAAAATCCATCCTTTTCTTTTGGTTAAGTTAGAAGTCTTTCGTCGATCCTTAACTGGGTCCCGTCCATTGAGCTTGGTACCATCAATTAAGTCCTCCGTGATAGCACTCCATAAGTCTCTTTCCTTAGCCCATTACGTCAATACCCTTTATGTCCCTTAATCAAAGGTTCTCGTAGGCAACTACGAGGTAATTAACAGTAGGGGCTTGCGCCTACTGGAGAGAAAGGACCCGCTAAATTAAGAAACTCCTTTAAGTAGCGACTCTGTATAGGGTTCTCTTGTTTCGAGAGATACCCGCCATGGAGATCGAAACCTTAAGGGAGGTGAATCTAAGGCTATGTTCCCATTGTTCTTCGAGAGATTCCTTCGAGGAGAATAATGACGAAAAAGCCGCGACAGAAATAATGGAGAATAATTGGAAAGAGATGTGTGTCTCTATAGGATAGTTTCCTATTTAATATTCTTCTTCTTCCTCTAACAATGTATCTCAGACATTAACAGAAAATAATAGAAAAAGTGTGCGTGTGTGTGGAGGACGTAGGCACCAAGTTAGTGCTGAACCTCATTAAATTCCCGTGTTCTCTTGTATCTAAATTGTGTGATTGTTGTACTGAGATCCTCGTGCTGACTAGCCCTAAGGGGCACGGTTCTTGTGCAAGTTGCACTTGGATCGTGCCTCCTCGAACCTAAAATCTAACTTCCGCTGCGTAGACGCTCGAATTCTTAACATGGTATCAGAGCGTGGTTCAGAGATGGGAGGACAAATCGAAGGCGATGGAAGGCGAAGAACGACTCGAAGCTAGTGCAAGGCGGGTGTTTCTTCAACCAAAAAGGTGTATGGAGATAGACAACCGTTCGAGTGGCTTTCTACATCGACTTTGGAGCACGAGCAGCGACATAACTGCTGAAAACAGACTATTCGGCTGTGTGTACGGCCGTACAGGATCAAGAACAGGGTTATTGGATGTGTGCGCGGCCAGACGGGACCAGAAAAGAGGCATTCGGCTGTGTGTTCGGCCGAACGGGAGCCAGAACGGTCACGTCCTTGGTGATTAATGGTGTTTCTGAGTCATATGAAGTTGTCACGGAGGTATCGCTTGGGTTGTGTGACCTGTGAGCGGTGATTGGAGTCCAAATCTACCATAAAGAAGCAGATCTGTCTAGCCACAATAAAAATAAGGTATCTTATTTGTTTTTCTAGAAGGTTGAATCAACAAGGTGATTAGATGTTGGTTGGTTGTGTGACCATGGTTTATCCAGAATAAAACTAGTTTGTTGTGGTTTGCTTAGAAAAGATCTTGTTGTATGGTTGATTGTATGGTTTGGGTATAGAAAGAATGTGACAATAGATGAAATGACCAAAGATAGAACATCAAAGTAACCCAAGTTGGGTCAGATTGAAGGCTCAGGTCGAGTCGATGAAGTAATCCTAGTTGGATTTAACTCTGTTCGGCTGTATGTTTGGCCGGATGGTAGGTCGAATGGTAGGCCAAATGATTTGTCTCATGTCAATTGATCAAAAGTATTGGTTGTGGCTCGAGTCGGGTCCAAATCGAAAACCTAGAACAGGTCAAATGATCCATGATGGGTCTGTTCGGTCACGTGTTCGGCCGAATGGATGGCCGAATGGGTGCTAATGTGGTCAGTTTTGAAACAACAATCATGGTCCAAGTCGGGTTTTGAGGATATGGCCTGCACTGGATCATGATGGTAGTCAAATCTGGTCAGATAAAAGGGCCCAAGTCGGGTCCAACAAGAAAAAAAAGGAAGATGCATGTGTAACCAAATATCTCTCTCAGGGGGAGAGCACAATTGAGAGAGATCTTTGGTATGAATCAAGACGTGGCCCATGACGGGTCAAGAAAAGAGGCTCAAGTCGAGTCTAAGAAAAGTTCTTCAAGTGGAGGAGCTAGATGTCTTCAAGTCGAGGGCATGTGAAGTCAAGGGTTCTAACCAATTATTGTAAACCACCAAATATCCCTCTCAGGGGGAGAGTTGAAGTGAGAGAAATATTTGGTGTCCAAGTTGGATATCAAGTGAATAAGCATGAGAGATCAATGGAGATGAGAGGCTCTAGTAATGTCATATGGTCCAGGTTGGGTCAAGTGGTCAAGGCGAGTCAAGACTTAGACCTTAATCCAAGTAATGAAGATATACTCAAGGAATACTCGGGTCGAGCACAAGTGTGATCGAATCGAGTGGATATCGTGTCATGCAATGTATTCTACAAGATGGCTTAGAAGGTAAAGATCAAGTCATGTGCGAGTCAAGCAAAGGATGCTCAAGTCTAACATGTGACAGGTCAAAAGATTCAAAGTTATTGAAAGAAGAAGTTGGAGACGTGTTGCGATAGAAGAAGACTGAGAGTAATCTGCTTGGAATAAGATTAGTAAATAATATCTCTCATGTGTGATGATATGAATGGTGAAGGTGGATTAAAGCAAAAGGGTTACTTGGCTTTGGTGCACGGGGCGTGCCAGGAGGGCACAGACCAAGTAAAATAGTTTGATGCAAGGCGCTAGAGTCTAGCACAAGAAGTGTGACTCGTGCCAAGTGAAGAAATTGATCCATGTGGCGGTATGTGCCGTCGTCGTGTGTGCGACCCATGGAAGGTTTGAATGAAGAACTTGAAGGCATGTGTGCTAATGAAGACAAAAGGTGTATGCCTTAGAACACGGTGTGTACCGGTGTACAGCACTCCATGCAAGTGAGACATGACAAGTCAGTACATGTCCACTTGAGGGGGAGTGTGAGAAAGTGCTGCAGAAGATCAAGTTATGGATCGAATGCGTGGCACAAAATATTAAAATAAAATTGGAAAGTTGTCATTACAAACTGTACAACTTGAGGGAAGTGTTAAAACATGAAGTATGGCAGTGTGTGCTGCCACAGGAGATCAGGAACATGGCATTCGGCCTGGTGTTCGGCTGGGGTCCAGCCGAATGGTATCCAGAATGGACGCGTATCTTGCAAGGAAGAAAGGTTCTAGGCGATCCAAAGATGGTAACTACTGCTGGCACGTCTAGGGATGTTATCCCTGTATGGGGTTGTGCTTTCCTTATGTAAAGATATGAAATATAGAAAAAGAGAAAGAAAACAGAAGGAAATAATGGAGAATAATTGGAAAGAGATGTGTGTCTCTATAGGATAGTTTCCTATTTAATATTCTTCTTCTTCCTCTAACAATGTATCTCAGACATTAACAGAAAATAATAGAAAAAATGTGCGTGTGTGTGGAGGACGTAGGCACCAAGTTAGTGCTGAACCTCATTAAATTCTCGTGTTCTCTTGTATCTAAATTGTGTGATTGTTGTACTGAGATCCTCGTGCTGACTAGCCCTAAGGGGCACGGTTCTTGTGCAAGTTGCACTTGGATCGTGCCTCCTCGAACCTAAAATCTAACTTCCGCTGCGTAGACGCTCGAATTCTTAACAGTTTACTTTTCTAATGCAACAAAAAAAATAAAGAAAAATTACTTTATTAAAGGAGAGAATAAGCACAAAAGTTATCCACCAGTTCGCCCCACTTAATTATACCATGCCTTTGGTTCTCCCATTACACCAACCATTTCAAATTCTTAGTTGATTTGCCATCACCAGAATCTAGCACTCTTTTATGTTCAACTATATAATTCATAAAGAGAAACAAAGACCCAACGACATATCGTTTATTGGTCATCGCAACAAAAATATAACTAATGGGCTTTCTACAGTACAACCCAACACAATAGATCTCTCTAAAGTATCATCAAAATTGCAAAA
The DNA here is from genome assembly GCA_028095005.1 of Rhynchospora pubera. Lineage (NCBI taxonomy): Eukaryota > Viridiplantae > Streptophyta > Magnoliopsida > Poales > Cyperaceae > Rhynchospora > Rhynchospora pubera. The sequence continues at coordinate 26,494,812 of CM051461.1, forward strand.
ATGCTGAGCAAAGCCACATTGGATCCACCAAAGCTACCTTGACAAAAGGCAGAATTACCATTGGAGACAGCAGTGCTCTTGTGGTAGTACCAAGGGAACCAAGGCAACATAGGATTAGGAGGGGGTGGTGCAAGATTCATGTTGTAACCATTAGGAGGCGAATAATATGGATAGTACTCAGAAGGCGGAGGTGGTGGATAGCTCCAGTATCCTGTCACAGGTGACAGTGGCTCTGGAGGAGGTGGCGGTGGCGGGCAGTTTGTTACTGGTACAACTGGTGCTGGCAAGCAGGGATACTGACATGATGTCGACAAATCGTCTGCTGATATATGTATTGGATGAAAGGATAAAGTGAGAAGAATGGGTATGATCATAATGCAGGTGAAATGGGGTTGAACGAAGGCCATGATTAGAGAGAGAGAGAGAGAGAGAGAGAGAGAAGGGGAGGTAATGAGGGCTTTATTATATGTGAAGAGGAAAAGGGTGGATTAATTGGATTGAATGTGAGTAAATTTGCATTGTGTAGTGGATTTCATGCTGGTCTGGTGGGGCTTCTGGAATGCATAGGGTTTGGTGGGTCCAATTTGTCAGTTGAAAGCAGGGTAATTAAGGTACAAAATCATGAGGTGATAAGGTTGAGTATATGAAGAGACTTGGTTTAATTGATAGGTAGAGGTAAGGTTATAAGGGAGAAAACCAAGGGGCACAAAACCGCATAAGAAATCTGATGCATGGAAGATTTTTCGTTTTTGAGCATTTGATGCTGATTGCTGAAAACTGAAAAGTAGACATTTTTCAGTTGCGCTTTTTTACTGCCATCTGTGATGATTTGTTGCGCTTTTTATAATGAAATATATATATATATATATATATATATATATATATATATATATATATATATATATATATATATATATATATATATATATATATATATATATATATATATATATATATATAGGGCCGTTCCTTGGAAAGAGATTTGATTTGCATGCACCTACTTCTACAGTTCTACATCTACTTGTTTTCTAGTTGATTTTCTATGAACAATTTGAGCCCAGTAGAAATATTACATAAAAGAACATTTGAGAACTTGGGCCATGTCCCCAAGTCCAATATTTCACAACTGTGGAAGCTAAGCTAGTAAATAATGAATAATCAATAAATTTTTCAAATATATATAAGCTCCATGAGAAATCCCTTAAATAACTCAGACATTTCTTTTTTGAAGAAATTAAATGACTCAGACTTAGCATTGAAATGTATATTTTACTAAAAAAATAAATATAGTTAAGTACTAATGAGAGGTCGTTCCAGGTAGGGGTGCATAACGTCTAAAACGATCACGAAAATGAGTTGTTGCGTTAACCGTTTCGTTTTGCCACGAAACTAACTAAATATTTGTATTAACCGTTTCATTTTGAACGAAACGATCGAAATCACGAAAATACACATAGACGAACTAACTACATGTTGTGTTAATCGTTTCGTTTCGTTTTGGACGAAACGAAACGAAAAAAACGATTAAAACGGTCGTCGTTTTCACCCCTAGTTCCAGGTGTCATCATGACGATAAAAAATTAAACCACACACGTGTTTTTTGCATATGTGATATGTCAATCTCACTATCTCATAGACAGCGTGGCAATGACTTCTTTGTCATTTCTTTTTCTTTGTTTTTTTGCTTGTACATAACATAATATCAGTATCTTTCAGGTATGCGGGACTTGAAAAAGGTAGACTCGTAATTTGTCTATTAAAAGTTAAAACTACTTAATCGGATTCTGAATATAACTGCATATATATAGTTGACTAGTTGTAAACATACACTTGTGTATGGTGTGTGTGTGTGTGTGTGTTTTTTCCTTTTGGATAGAATGAATATAACGTAAAAAAAAAAATTACAGGCTTGCTTCAAACCTACAACCTTAATTTCATCTCAAGCGAAAAAAAGAAGAATAAAAAAAAAATCAAACTGCAGTAAACATCAAGTCCTAGTATTCTAGTAAGCTTTTCTGTTTTTAGAAGAATTATTGTGTTATTTTATTGTGGTCGACCGTATCTAATTATTGTTGCTACTTTTTCAATTTCGTAAGTGAGACAATTTGCATGTGTTGCACCTTGTACGGAAGAAAAATCTCATAAGTTAAATAACAAAGAAAGAAACTTATGGTTTGAACGAGAAAAAGAAACCCAAAAAGTAGGATGGCGCCCAAAGAATATATTCAAAGCTCCACTAATTTTATTGAAACCCTATCCAACAAAATTCTGGACCACAAATTTGTTAAGGTTTAATTGGTGTGCTAGAGAAGTCTGCATTATGGGCCAGATCAGTTAGGTGATCTATCGTTCCTTTGAGATTCTTCCTTTTTTTGATAGCCTAACTATTATATTCTTTTAAAAGAGCACACTATAATAGTTCCTCTAGGGAGATATAAGAATGCAAGCCGAGAGAGAGAGAAAAGAGAGAGATGGGTTGCTATCCTATAGGGAAAAAATTATCCAAGGTAGTGACAAAGTGCTATGGTAATGTTTCTTCTCCTTCTATTTCCAGTATGCAGTTTTGTTTGATATTTTTCTTAATTTCCTAAATTGAATTAATTAATGTTCATGTTTTGCAAGGATTAAATTTTCACCCCCACTCCTCAGCCCCACATATTATAGTACAGAAGTTCTACAAAGATTCAATAAATAAAAGTAATTTCTTGACCAAAACAAAACGTGCTCTATATAGATTTAGAAATAATGTTTTGTTTAGAGGTATGTTGTTTGATTTAAAGCTGTTTTTTATATGGAGAAATGGAGAAACTATATAAAGAGAAGTTTTTTGTTTATATATAAAAAAAAAACGATTAAGAAATGCTTCTGTCATCTGGTATGTGTTCTGGGGTTTTTGTTGATCAATTAGTTTGATACATATTTGCTCTAATGTAGTTTATCACTATCACCTTTTTCATGATAATTTGCAATAAATTTTCACTTGATCTCATGCATGCCTTCGAATTGTCTAGTTTAAATCTGGATTAACATTTCCTTTATCATGTTCATTTTTGGCAGGAGGAGACGATAATCATTTAGCTTACAATATGCCATACTCACCCCCTTCAATTTACCAGACAAGAACAATGACAAAAACAGTTACTTTCAGCAACAATAATTCCGTTTACATTATCCCGAATGAGCCGGTTCAAAATCCTGGTATACCTGAGACCTATATGACCCAACCCGAACCGACTCAAGCCCCTCCTCCTCAGCCAGAAATGCCCAAACCAAAAGATCAGGTGCCGGTCAAAGGGTGGGTTCGGCATGTTCATGCACCGGATCCACATGTACCGAACCAACCTGATCAGGTACCAAGTCGTGGAGGGATCCGGTTCGTTCATGGACCACACCCACCAAGTGTGAATAGGTCTCTACCAATGCAGGGGCCACACCCACCAAGTGTGAATACGTCCCAACCAATGCAAGGGCCACATGAGCCTAACCTGAGCCAACATGAACCGGCTCAGCCTCATCCAGTGAATGGTCATGCGTACGGTTATGGCCGTTACGTACCATCCCCGCTCCCTCGATGGGCAGCCACACCAAAACGACATGAATACTTCTCGGGGGAATACCGGTATTACCCTACCCCAGTGCGTGAAGGTATTTACAGCATTGCCACTGATGCAAACCGGCTAACAACCATGTTTAGTGAGGAGAATCCAAATGCCTGTACAATTGCCTAATGGAATGGAGAATATTAGTTAGAGATATGATGGGAATATCTCTTTGTAATATTCTTGATATTTTTTTAGCTTAATTTCTTCTGTAATTTGTTTTGTTAATTAATCAGGAATCCGATCCCTTTGACAAGGGAGAGGTTTAGGTTCGGTGGCTTGCTGAAGTGTTATATTTGTCAATTAGTTAGATGCTAAAGTGGTGCGAGAATAGTCAAAAGTGGTGGACTTTGTTCCTTTTTTGAGTTTTCAGTGTCCTATTTGTGAAAAAGAAATCAAAAGAAAAATTGAAATTTCATTGGTACATATCTTATTATGTCATGACTCATGTCATGAATTTTGCAATCAACACTAATATTGGGCACAATTTGACCTCTCTTGTACAAAATTTGAGCCCAGAACTCAACCATAAATGAATTGAAAAAAATAATATTCTGTACTCGATCATGGCTGGCCCCGAGAGATATAGGGCTGAATCTGATTTTGGGCTTTTTGAACATCTTTAATGCCTTGTTATTGGCAAAACCTGTCCCAACCAATGTGACATTAGTCATTGGTACATGTCTTATGTCGTCGTATTCATATAGTTTTGTGTCATCTTAGTATTTACATCAATGTTCTCATGCATTACCTTGCCCCTTGACTTGCTTATTTTATAGTTGTTTTTTTAATCTTAAATAGGTTAAATAAAAAAAAATTAAATTAACATGGAACTAAAAATGAATTAAAAAAGCACAACGGAATATTAATGTCATCAGCCTTTAACTTTAGAAAATTGCTTCTAAGGATAGCCTTGTCATTTTATATCAAACAGTTTGTAGTGTTAGTTCAAAACAAAGGAATTTGGAAAAAAAGAAATTTAGAAAAATAATTGTCACGAAAATATTTTAAGAGAGATTGCTTCCCCAAGCCTTCGTTTGGATAGGAGAAGAAGGAGGAAGAAGGAAGAAAGAAAAAAAAAATTATAAACAATTCAAATTCTTCACAAAGTTACACACTTTCCAATATTTCTTTCCATTTCTTCCCTTCTTCCTTTCTTTCCACACCTATCCAAACGGAGCCCAAAAAAAGCTATTAGAGCTTCAACTGTCGATAGGAGTGAACTCTTAATTTAGGCTTTGAACAGTGCAAGCTAATTTTTTCTCCTAAAATTTCTTTTTTTTTTTTTTGAAAAAAGAGGAAGGTCTTTGCCATCCAACTTTTTTGAAATTAAAGATACATGCGGGGCTTGAATCCTTGATCTCATGGAAGCTAGCCTAGTGCTCTTACCACTGAGCTACTAGGCCACATGCTCCCTAAAATTTCTTTAGACAAATGTTTGCAAGTTGGAGATCGGTTCAAACTGGCCTAAATTTTTTTAATGAATGCTCATCTTGCTTGACAAATGAGTAATAACTAGAAATGGACTTTTCACTTCAAATTGACAAGTGGTTTTGACCAAGTAGTACCATGATTAAACGCCGAATGGGACAAAAGCAAATTATATGAAGTCTTTCGTTGCAAATCCGCCAAAATTAGGTCTTCAGTTGACTAAACGGTACATGAAATATAAGTCAGCGCCTACCAGGTCCGACAATAGTACTATTATTAGTCTATTACTTAGTTGTCTTTAGTCCTACGGTAGATCGAGTTGACTAATAAATGTATAACCTACGCCAACGAATTGAATTTACTCATAGATTCAAAACGAAGCAAAAAGAAAAACACTTAATTTTGGAAGAAAAAACATCACCGATATTTATTTATGCTGTTTTGGTCATCGATACAAATATGTGTTTTTTTTAGCATGTCGATATATCTATACAGTATTTTACAATCTAATATTCGAGTTTTACAAAACTAATTGAGCGAGCAATATATTAAAATATGACGTAGCTAGCCTAAGAATACGTTCATATCATGTTTTGAATCTAACGACGTTATTATGTTAATTTGAATTTGAGATAACCACTAATCATACAAAAAAAGTATTTTCAAATTATCGGTTATTTGTCTGCAAACATAATCTTTGTCTCTTATTAAAATGTCAAATTTTATAATTAACTCTTGATAGTTACTTTCAAGTATCTCGATAACTGTGTTAATCAAAATTCAAAATCGAAACATATATTAATCCGGGGTATTTAGATCCGGATCCGTTACTGTAGCTAAGCACTGTTGGCGAACAGTAATTGGATCTGGACCGTCCATTTCCTTCTGCATATCCTGACCTTCCGATGCACTTCTTCTTCTCCGTTGGATCGGCATCTTCTAGAGAATTCTAGCTGTGCTCGCCTCGATAGTCTGCTTTCCTTCGCTCTCTCGCTCTTCGATTCCCTCTCTCTCTTTGTCAAAGCTACCTCTGACGGACCAGATAAAACACTTCATCCATGTGGCTCGCGTACGGAGGTGCGTGCGATGAATCAGGCAGATGAGAGGTTGTGTACGGAGGCCTCTATGCCAGATGGTCTTGGTGTTCTCAGCCATGTGCAGTGCCTACGATGATGAATTTTTTTTCTCTCTTTGGTTCACGATTCTCTATCCACTGAGGTTTTTTCGTTCCATCTACTGATTCATCTCTCTCCCCTCCTAGACCCGGTGTTGTGCTCCTCAGGATGATTTTCCTTCTTCTTTCGTGCTAGGCAGCCGTGTTACAGGCCTACTGAGTGCACTGTATTTGTTTGCCTCCTCGATTTCTGAAGTACTTGCTCAAGTATTGACTCATCTCCTCTAGGTTTCATCTTTCTTCTTCTTTGCTTTTTTGTTTTTTTCCTTAATTTCCGACTTCTCTTTCTCATTTCAAGTATTGGATGTTTCTTTTATCTCTTTTCTTATTTATCTTTACGTTTACAAGTTTTCACATTGCATGTTCTTCTTTATTTCTTCTTCTCTGAGTTATTTCCCTTCATATGTTGGCCTTCTTTTTCTTCTTCTTAAAATTTCTCCTTCCTAATTTTCTTTGAACGGTGCTCTGTGTGCCAATTTTATTCTCTTTTCTTTCAATTGTGCTCACTAATTTATTTTTTGTGGTGTTATGTATACCAGATTTATTCCAATTTCTTGCAATTGTGCTTACATGTTTTGACTGACAATATTCGTTGGCTTATTTTTACCATATTTCACAGGTAATTCCTTACTCTATTCATTTTGTTTGTTTCTTAGTTCCTTTTGTTTAATTTTTTCTATGTTGCCGATGCCATGTTGGATGCCAGGAGATGACATAAACGGTACCTAACATGAATCTTTGTATGTGTTCAGTTCCAACAAATACATGGGATTGGGTGGTTTACCAAAGCCAATAAGCAAAGAAATTTTACAGCATGAACTTGATGCTCTAAATTCACTTTGATTTTGTGTTACCGATTTTTTTTCCTTCATTGTAGGTTCTGTCAGAGATGTCAGGGCAAAAAACAGTGCAGCAGGCCCTTCCTGGAAGCTTTTGGAAAATTTTGACAATTTAGGTACCATCAACTTGATGATCTAAATGCAGTTATATGTACCATTGCTGGTACGAAACACAACATACAAAGATTTATAGAGTATTGCTGAATTGAACACATACAAAATTTTTTTGTTGAATTGAGTAACATACAGAAATTATTTTCTTGCGATCTCAGCAGTTATAGGTTGTCATTGCACTGGCAATACAATTTTTATTTTTCCTCTTACAAAAAAATCACGTGTGGCGTTCTGCCACTTCTATTAAAAGAAGCCAGTAAAAAAAATGCAAAGTTTCTTTACATGCCAATCTCAGCCTCTGTGCTGATACTCCCAATATGTCAATGCAGCTAATGCTATCTGAAATCCAAAACTGGTGGTACAGTTTATTTACTCTTGCTTTTTTTTTGTCTTATGTGTGTGCTTTCCTTTCTGTTTTCTGTTCCAGATTTACTTCTCTTGCTCTTTCTTTTAAATGGAGCGAGACCAGAGAGAGGAGATGGAGTGAATGGAAAAGTTTTCTCTTCGATTATTTAAGAAGTGCTACATCCTATTTTGTGATGGTGTCTTTCTTCTTCCCAGGTTTGTCTCTATCCTCTTTTTCTGTTCCAGTGTTTTTTTTCATCTTTTATCTGTTTGATTTTCTTCTTCCCCTGATTTTAGGAGACATGGAAAATATAGGTTTCGCAGCTACATTGTGAAGCAAATAGTCTGAAATTGAAGCTGCAAAAAATGTAGGTCTAACTATTGTCTCATGGATTCAAGAACATCTATAATAATACTTCTTATATGTGCGTCAGTCTGCATCTCTTTATTTTGAGTTTTTTTTAGTTTTTCAACTTTTTTTTTTGGGGAATCTAGAAGGATGCGGTAAGTTGTGTTGCAGGACAATAATAAATTAAGACATTGTTGTTTCATGTGGCATATCTTCTTGCTAGGGTTTGATGCAAGCTTCTCTATTTTTCGTGGTATTTGTTTGTTGGACAGATTGATTTGGGTTGAATGGTAGTATGGGTTATTGACATCTATGATTGAAATTATCTAAGGAGCAAGCTTTACTTTTGCTGAATTATATTTACTAACAACAATATAAATGTTCAAATTCTGATTTTCTTCCATGGTACTGTTGTGTGAATTTAGACCAATTATTTGCATTGTTTTGAGATAAATTTGTTCTTTTTCATGATTGCTTATATTTTTATCTTTTGTATGCCTATTTACTTTTTTTCCTTTTGCTCTCTTAATTAGGTCTAGATTTTCTCAATAGAGGAGGAACCAACAAAATATCCTTGGTCAGAACAAGAGGAGAGGAAATATACGACGACAACCATAAACAAGATTCATCAGATGTGTGACTGTTGTCGACAAGATTTTCATGGTAAGTTGTGCATCAACATGTTTACTATGGTGAATTTCAAATTTGTTTCGTCTTTTCAGCATTTTGTTCATCAGGTTTTTACTCATTCGTGCTCCATTTTTCCCGGCGCTGGTATGTGTTGCTTCTGTTACTTTCATTCTCTTTGTTTTTGTTTTGTCTAGGTCGGTTAGGTTGTTTGCCTACTATTTTCGTTCAATTTACATTTTACTTCATTTGTTTGCATTGTCACTGTCCCAAACAAGTTGGTGCTTTCTCGCCAAAATGATAAGGGGGCGTCAGCCACAATATGCTCATTGAACAAAATTTTCAAGTCAGAATGTCTGTTTAGGATGAAAAAATGCTGCCATGATTCGTTTGCTTTTCTTCCATATACTTGGATTTTTTTTTTGTTTAGCATGAAAAATATAAAAAAGCAAAAATACACAATATATTTTATGAAAATATTGGGTCAAAAGATGTGCCAACTGAATGGTTGTCCATTATTCTCCAGTGATTCTAGTGGTGCCGCCAAGTAATTCGATAGAGAAACAAGCATATTTTCTCAACTTCTATTTCCTTGCAAATTCCTTCGTTGGGCAGTAAGGCATTGCTGTCAGATCGTGGCTCTCTCTATGCGCTGCAGTGTTGCTTTGTTTAGCACAGTCCATTTCAGGTTTTGACTTTTTCCTTTTACCTTTTTAGTTTAAGATTCAATCAATGACTTATGCATAAAAAGGTTGTTGATTTTTGCTGCAACTCACCCCAAAACAATCTGTTGTTTAGCTGGGTCATCTTCATGTGTTTCCTTTTTGGTTAATGGACTTGCACATCATTATTGATAAAGTGGTTTCAAGAGGTTTCAAGAGGTTTGTTTACTGAAACACCACTTGGTTTTTCTTGAAACCACTTAGTTTGTTTATTTTATAGCTTTTTTTACTAATAAAGATAGCTTCAAATGAAACCAATTAGTTTGTTGTATAATAGTTTAGCTTTTATAATATTATAATCATGAGTTTTTGGCAGTTCACTTCACTTGATATTAATTGAAGAAAATTCATGATATCTTTTGCTACAGTGATGAACATTTTCGTAATTCATACAGGTGTTTCAGGATGCTGATCTTGATGATGATGGAAAAATAAACGGAGATAGAAAGAAATGCTGACTAAGATCCTACCCTCTTGAGATGTCCTTAAAGATAATTGGTAAAAGAGTACCCTTTACTGGTATAACCAGGAACTATTATTTGTGAATAAGTTATTTGTATTTAGCTCATGCTCAATAAGTTAGGTCCTCAATGCTAATTGCAGTTGTTTGATCAAATGTCTTTGCTTTGTAACCAGGTGCTATTGTTTATGAATCACTTATTTGTATTTAGCTCATGCTCAATAAGTTAGGTCCTCAATGCTAATTGTTGTTGTTCCATCAAATATCATTGCTTTATCAACATTTGATTTCATTTTTGGCACTATGTTTCTTCTAAGAAATATAACAGTAGAAAAAAGCAAAATGTAGAAGTATATACTAACATGTATTTTTTTCCCCTTGAAATGTACTTTGATTGTGTATTCATATTTTTTCTAATTTTGTTTGGATTAGTTTTTTAGGTACCTGAAATCGAAAGGGGTAAAAAACATATGCAACAACTACAAATTGGGTGGAAGGAGTGATCAGAAATTTCACATCAATTCACAGCCTCGCATGTAACTTATAAATACATTCAAACTTAATTTCTAATTACCCATTAAAGGTAATCATAACTTATAAATACATCGAAACTTTCTAATTACCCATTAAAGGTGCATCATACAAAATAGCATGGGCTGATTTTCCTTGCAATTGTTTATTTCTTTTCTTTACAAGCATCATTCTGGCTTGCACCAAAACCTTAATTTTCTTTCTCCTGTCCTAAAAAAACTTTTCAAGAGGCTTATGAATTCTGATTTCAGGCTTTTATAATGGCTGAAATGCATGACAGCTGTGACGTAGTTGAAATGGAATTCTTGATTCAGCTTAAAGTATTAGGAGGTATTATTGTAATTATTATTGTTCTCAACTGGCTCGCATAGTAAGATCTTTGGGAAGTGATTTTATGGCAATAAAACGAGATTGTCATTGGTATCTGCTATCCAGCATTTGTTGGTTTTAGTTTATCAGTAGAAAATAAATCCTTTCCGTTTCCATTATTGCAGTTATATTTCAAAGATGCTTCTCTTTGTTCCTCATTTGGATTGTTTCTCACGTAATTTTTTTTTTTGCGATTTAGTATTAAAATTATTTTAGGATTGTTCATTGAGTTCCAAGAATAGTTTGAACAAAAAAAAATTTACCTATTCTATACTGAAAATAAACGGTAAGTGCTTTTATAAAAATAATATATTATATAAAAATATGAATATAATATCTACAAAAAAATATTGTAATATTACAAGCTCATCTACATTAATTAATTTAACTTCCATGTTCCATCCATAATATCAGGTGCACTGTACTAAAGAATATGAACTTGAACATACCATAGCATTTTTTCTCCTTTCGTTTTGATATATCTAATTCTTTATTATAACATGAGAAAGTTTAATATGCACTATAGTGCATAGGGCACTCCGTGCACCACGGACTTTTTCGAGGATAATTTTGTAAATTGAAAAATCTAATTTAACCAATCTAATCTACATATTGAAATCTCATAGAAAACCAAATTTTACAATTTTTGAGATTTTAGTACTATTTTTTTCAAATTTTTTAAAACATGTCAATTTTGAAAAATTGTAAATAGTACAACATTCCAAAAATGACATGTTTTAAAAAATTCGAAAAAAATAGTAATAAAATCTAAAAAATTGTAAATTTTGGTTTGGTATGAGATTTCAATATGTAGATTAAATTGGTTAAATTAGATTTGTCAATTTACAAAAATATTTCCGAAAAAACCCGTGGTGTACGGAATGCCCTATGCACTATGGTGCATATTAAACTTTCTCTTATAACATTGTCCAAGTGAACACAAAATAAAAAATTACATGACGCATGAAAATAGCTGCATGATACAAAATCTAACAAAAAAAATATCAAAAGTAAAAATGGATCGCGCAACGCGCGAGACCCCGCTAGTCTATATCAATCTCAACAAATAGATATTCATATCTATTTTATCTTTGAAGCTTGCAAAAGATACGAAATTCGATATAGAAACATAGATATGAAATACAATCCGGATTCCATCATACATCTATTTAAATAATGGTTGTGGCATATATTTGATCTCGATAGTATCATCAGATTTAAATCCTTTTAAACATTAAATTAGGAATGGATTGAGAATAAAAACAAGAGTGGTGAATAAAGAATGGTGAAGAGTTGTTCATTCATAAATTGAGAGATGTTAATTATAGTTGAGACTAAGAATAATAATAAGAATCATGGGAGCTTAAGTTCCTTTCAATATTTTGTTGGAACTAGTCCAAACAAAAAATTCGACTTATTCTCAAGTGTGTTTGTTACTACTAAAAATTAACAATTCCGAATAAAAGCATATTTCGGAACTAACAATTCCGAAAAGTTACAGTGAGTAATTTTTTTTCTCCCTCTCAAACACACTGACACACACACGCAAAATTAAGCACACTACTTATATTTTTCCAAAGGCTGAACACTACTTGTGTTGTGCTTTGAGATATGTTAAAACAGATCATGGTAAGTTATTAACTAGTAGTAAACTAGTTAACTTACCATGATATGGCAACGTACAACTGGGATTTCTCTAGTAGTAAACTAGTAAGGTCCCTGCTTTCCCCGACAAGATATGGGGTCTTTCATTTGTCCAAACGGTTATATCATCAGAACAAACTCTATTTGGTAAGTTATCTAAAAAATAACATAAAATCTATTTGGTAACTCTTTAGTGGATTAAAATTTTAAACCGATTTTGAATCCTGATTAATGTATTTGTTTTTAATTTTAAATAAATAATTTAGATTTATTCGGCTTTATAAATTTATTCCGCTGTAAAATTTATCAATTTCTTTTAGATAAAACAGTCAACTGTTTTATTGGGTTCCATATAGTTTAGAAAATTATGAAGTTTGGATTTTTTTTTTATATTTCGATTTTAATAATTGAAAATCAAATAATTCGACAAATCAAATGATCCAAAATAACTATTTATCTTTTTGTTGCAATGTTAAGTTCCGATTTATTATGTTTATGCAAAATCAAATTATAGTTTTGGCAACTATTCACCAACCAAACCAATTATGCATTCCTACGCTCTGTTGGTCATATGAAGCGTGCTCACTTTTTTCAGCCTCTTGTTGAATGTTGAGTCTGATATGGAATGAGTTCATTATGTACATTTTGTCTGAAATACATTTTATAGCTATTGTTTAAATTTCGATGTTGAATTTTGTTTTAAAAAAACAAGATGCATTTTTATGCTTTTTGTTTTTTCCAATTTAATGGCACAGTAATAAGAGAGGAGATTATTGATTAACGCTGATTGTAATTTTAACAAATTTATTATATATGAAAAATGAAAAATTAAAAGGGAGGCACGATGTTGAACTTATGTAAAAATCATACTCGCAAGAAAAAAAAAGTGAAACCCAGAAGGCTGTTTCGGAAGTTATTAGAAGATGTCACGGAGTTTAGAGAATTTCATCTATCAACCTTATCAAATTAATTAATTGACGTGTTTTCTACGGTCAAATCAACAAATTATAGTGGGAGTTAGTTACGTAGGCAAAACTAATCTTTTATTTTTTTTTAATGGGGGTAGACTTAGCATGCAATCACCAATAATTTAATAATCTGGGAAGTATAATAATGCCTGAGATATCGTTATCTCATCGATCATGAGCTTTATTATGATGATGATGCTTTGAACAGCCATCCAAACAATGACAGAGAGTATACCATTTCATAATTTGATAAGGTTATCCTCATATTTAAATTGAAGCAGAACTGACCATGCGTTACTTGCATCTCTGGTTATTTACCTGTTCGTTTGGATGGTACGAGATTAAGGAAGGAATAAAAATTTTAGGAAGAAAATATTGAAAAGAGTGTAATTTTGGAAAGAATGAGAAGAAGCTATTTCTAGGAAGAAGAAATGTTGTTCGGATGGTGAATTAAAAATAAGAAAATTAATATTAATTTAAATAAATTATTAAAATTATTATTTTAATATTAAATAAAGTATTAATTAAAGAACACACAAAATTTCATTTAGTTATTAGCATTTAGCTAATTTTGTTGAAATTATGTATATATAATTGTTAGAAGAAGTTATTTTTCTTCTTATTCCTAACTTGTTTGGATGCCTATGAAGAAGCTATTCCTAAGAAAAAAAATTATTCTTTCTTATTTCTAAGCAATCGAAACGAGAAAGATAAAATATTGTGTTTTCATCAAAAAAAAAAAAAAGTGTCAACGTGGAGAGTGAGATACAGTACTGGTTGACATTGTCGCCCGAATTATTATTAAATAAAAAAAGAAACAGAGAGTGTGATAAACGTCGGAAAATCATTTTATATAAGTTCCTTTGCCATGGTTATAATAATGTCTTAATTGTAGTATATCATTAGAACCGTCAGGTTTGATTTATGTTCAAAATTTAAAGATAATTTTGAAAACATCACAGCAAATATAATGTGTTCGATCGGAATTGTACAAATCGGATAATATATAAATAGTCACGATGCTATTACAACCATGATAACTATTGTATGTAGCTTAGAATGTTGTTTATCGAATTTAGGGCAATTAGAAAATCAATCGATCAAACATCAAGTTGTTGGAAGTATTAACAATTAATTTAATTTTATTCGCACTTGATCGACAACAAAAATTTTTAAAATACAACAAATTTGATACACTATTTATTAGTTGATGCGTTTGTCATATATAAAAATAGTTGTCTCAATTTTTTTTCCTCCAAAAATTGCCACACAATATTTTATTGGAAGAGAAATCTCGAGTACAAAGGAGCCAAGGAAACGCTACCTAGCTTTCTCTTTGTTAAATTAAATTAATTAAAGGAAAAAAGAAACAGCCAGCTGTTGGTATTTACGTACAAGACAAAAAGAACTCGTCCTATCTCAATATATGTTATTTTCTTTTCGAAAATGCCTTTCTTATGTTTTTCCTCAATGCAATTCCTAGGTCCTTTGTCACGTTTTATTTATTTATTTCTTTCTTTCTTATTTTGAACTTCAGATCATTTAATATTAATTGCCTTGAAATTATATCTAGATGACTAGGTGTTAAACCAGATAGACTTTCTACATAATAAAGATATTCGTATGAATATATAGCTGAACCTGTTGTAGATTGTAGTAGATAAAAAAAATATCAGTATTTCTATAGTATCGAAAAAGAAAACCCATGCAGTTAAATAAAAAAGCATCCCAGAGATAAATCGAAAACTAATTAAAAAATACAGTTTTCTTTGCAAAAAGAGTGAATAGAAAATTTTGTCACGTTCGTTGCCACGCGGAAAATTTAAATTTCATGAACAAAACATTCTCCAGTCAGAAAAAATAAATTTTTTTTTTCTATCGTCTCAACTAATTTCAAATTATCTATTAATATACCCAGTTAAAATAAATTTACACAAATACACCTAAGCTTAAATTTCTTCAGTTTTTATTTTTTTTATGATGATAGCATAGAAATTGCCTCCTAATTTATTTTTAAATTAAATGTCAATATTCCGAACTTTCACTAATCTAACATTTTATTTATTATTGCATACAAACTACATGAAAATAATTATACAGATGTTTAAATGGTACAAATCGCTATATTGAAATAGAACTGTGGTCATATGAAGATGAGTAGCCGTGACGGAGTGGAAATGGTAGGAAAAAAAAATAATCTTTATCTTACAAAAGGTCGTGTGGAAAGTTAAAAGGAAAAAAAAATGGGTATGTAAGATGAGCAGAAACTAGAAAAGTTAGATTATAATTTTGTCGCATCTTTTCAAGAACTTGTTAATTCCTATCGTTCTTACCACCTCATCTGAAAAATCTCACCAAACAAAGTCGAATTACCATTTGAGGAAAAAGGATAAATTAATTATAACACTCCACCTGTTCCAATTATAATTAAAGTAAGTTATATTGCCAGAATTGAACGTTTTATAGATTATTAAACCATTAATCAATTAAATCAAGTAGTACTCTGAACCGTCTGATTTTATATGAATGATCGATCTCGAATATGATAATTCACTGTCATCAAAGTAGATAATCCTAATAGTAGAGAAATGCTCAAGTCCAACTTATAAGACAGACGTGGTCCGCTCTATACAACTTTTTTCTATTTAAAATTTCAAACAGTTGATCCGAACCATTCAATTTGGTATATCTCTATAATGTCAAACTTTATATATTTTTTTAAATTTTTTTACTATTTATTTTGTATTTTAAAATCAGTATTATTGGAATGTCCAAAATTTTTGTATTTATGAATTTTCAAAAATATTAATATTAAAAAAATATAAAATTGATTCATATAAATTTTGAATATGATATTGAATCAAACGATTCTTGTATATGTGTTATTTAAAACAAAAATATGTTCAATTTTGGTTATGGATGTGAAGTGTTTTATTTGTCATCATTATGCACTTTCCATTGATTTTTATTTTGACAATATCACAACTTCAATTTTTTTTTTGTTTGTGAGAATTACTCTCTAATTGTTAATTTTGAATCAGCATTATTACTTTAATTCAAAACACTATTATAATTTCTGATGATAATGTTTTCATTTCATTAAATAACCTTTTGTCATTATCGATTTTGACTTTGGTACAGTAAATAATTATTAAGCATTTTATTCAATACCATATAATAAAAAATAAACCAGTATTATTAGTTTTCATAAATTATCTTTAGTAACGAACAAACTTTTATCATTCAGAACGAAAAAAAAAATGAGTATGCAAACAGTTATCTATAGTATAAAACCCATGTATCTTTTACTGAAGGATATTCCTTGTTTTAGAACAAATGAAGAACACGCGTTTTTACAAACAATAACATTATATATTTTTTTAATATAATTTTTTCATCTTTCACCTTCAGTTACCCGTGTTTATTAGAATTATCAAGGGCTCATTGAACGGTTTGGATCGATCATTTGAAATTTAAAATATGAAAACGGTCGTATTGGACGGACCAATCGGTCCAATATATTAGACACTAGCATTTCTCATTTATATGACCCTTATAATGATATTTATTTATTGCAAGTATTGTCAATCTTTGAACATTCTTAAGCTCTAAAAAACTTTGAAAATTCTCTCTATGTATTTTCTTTGGTGCATTGAGCCTATATAATTAATTTTAAGAAACCACACAGCAGATTATCAAGTTTAATTCGGTTAACGTAAAACAAAATATATATAATTTAGTTGGAAAGAATTAATTTGAAATGAGTTATGTGGAGGTTTTATTTTTGCAACGGTGACGTAATTTCTATGGAGAAATACTAGAGCCCAATATATTGGACGGATCGGTTCCGTCTAATATGATCATTCTCATGTTTCAAATTTCAAATAACTGATCCGAACCGTTCAATATATTCTCCTCATTGAAAACTTATAAAATTTTTTTTTATATTTTTCTGAAATTTTTTACTATTTTTTTAATACACAAAAATAATAGTAATTTTTTTTAAAAGAAATATAAAAATTGGTTTCTTATAAGTTTTCAATATGAAGAACACATTGAATGATTCGAATCGATTGTTTGAAATTTGACACGTGAGAATGATCGTATTAGACGGACGCATCAGTCCAATATATTGAACACTATCCTTTCTCATTTCTATGACACTTATAATGATATTTATTTATTGAAATTATTGTCAACCTTTGAACATTCTCTCTAAAAAGCTTTGAAAATTCTCTCTATGTATTTTCTTTTGCGGGTATTCTAACCAATCTTTCATAAATATATTAGTATTATATAGAAGATATAATGATGGGGACTCCAAGTTGACATTCTGGAAAATTAGCTAGGAAGCACTCTTTGTACTGGCTGTAACCAAGAATTAAAATTAAATGAACCTACCAACAGCTAAAACGGCGGTTGGGTACCAATAGCATATTTCTTAATTTGCAAAAATGAGTAAAACTTGTTAAGAAAAATAATACTCAACAGACACTATCAACACAGGATTAGCTCACACCAGCTAGGAAATTTAATTTAGAACTCAAAATAAAGAAAACTAAGAGCACGATAATTTTAAAAGACTAATTAATTACAAATTTTATTCTCACAAGGATATATCAATATCGTATTTTATAGATACAACCTATTAAAACAACTTAGGCCAACTTATTTGACCAAGTTTCTCCCTCCACTATCAAAGAATAAATATAGACCTAGCCACACCAAGCATCAACCAGACAACCACCGACCATACCCCTAATCATATATAAATTGAAACCCCTTCAAATTTTGTTTCAATCCAAAACCCACTTTGCATTTCAATCCAAACTCCCTCAATATTGTTTCTCTCTTCTCTACACCATGGCTGTAGGTTTTGTACAAGCTGTGACTGCTCTCCTTAACGTGTGCTCCAGGCACATGTCGCGTGCCGCGCGGTCCCTAACAAACC
The DNA here is from genome assembly GCA_028095005.1 of Rhynchospora pubera. NCBI lineage: Eukaryota > Viridiplantae > Streptophyta > Magnoliopsida > Poales > Cyperaceae > Rhynchospora > Rhynchospora pubera. Next base: position 26,512,935 of record CM051461.1, read on the forward strand.
CGAAAAAGAAGAAGGCCAACCTGAGGGAAGACAACCGTCGGGTCGAGAACACGAATTTGAATGGTGAGGATGGAGTTTGGAGGAAATCAATAATGATGGGGGAGAAGTGCCAGCCATTGAATTTCTCTGGAGTGATTTATTACGACGCCGACGGGAACAAGCTGGATAACTTGCCACCGCGCTCTCCTATGAGGAGTCCTTTGAGGACCTTGGGGCAACATGTAACTATGCTGCCAATTAATTAAAATTAGGAAAACAGATGTTATTCCTCCAATTATATATTGAAGTAAAAGAAAAAAAAAATAAAGATAGGAGATGGTTTGCTTTTATTAATCCATTTCAGGTTGTAATATGATTTCTTCTGTTATCGCAGTAAGGATATAATTAGTATTTAGGACGAGTTAGGTATCAGCCGTATGACTACAAAGTGTTATGCTTCAAGATTGTACTGTAATATATAAATTTTGGTTCAGTTCTGTATTTCTCTTGCTTATGAAAATAATTATCGAATAATGGAGAACCAATGACCCAAATATATGTCTCTCTTTTTGTGTATTTCTTTTCTTGATCGGTTATCTTTCATTTCAGAGTCAGGCTTTTCGATTAATTACCATATTCAAAAGGATGAGAGGAGGAAATTTTGGACCATATTTTAAAATACTGAGTTCAATGCTGAAAGTAAAGAAGCTCAATTGCTTTGTCTCTACAATTTTCTCCTTTGTGTCCATATTTTAAATCAAAGGAGGATATGTTTTGTTTTTTCTCTACAATTTTCTCCTCTATATTCATATTTTAATGCAGAACCGATAAACAAATACATAATATAGTATAATATAACAATACCTCTACAGTTGCCAATCAACCAAGCAACTGGTCTACTAGGAAATCTTAATATTAAAGACACGAACTTAGAATTCCTTTATCATTATTTAAGCATAACTGAAAGGCCTGCTGAATTTTTTTAGGACCAAATTAAGTTTGAAGGTAAACAGCTGTGTGTTGAGAAGGTTTCTGTGAAAAGGGATCTCAGTTTTGGTGGATGCAAACACAGTTCACACTTTTTTATTTAATGAATACAGTTCACACTTAATTTCAAAAGTTTACTGATATGGATCTTGAACTTGGACTTGAAAAAAGAACCAATTAAACATCTCTGGGTTGATAGTGCGCAAATTGATAAGCTTGCCAAAAAGTGGAAAGCACCAAACTGATGCTAAGGTTGGTTACTTCTGTTTCTCTATAGACATTCTCAGTATATATGATGTAAGGAGTCACTGTGGTGTAAATAAATACTTTTCATATCAACGCAATTTGGTTATTTAGTTTTACTGAACAGGAATGTATTTACATTTCATCTCAAGGAATCAGAATCTATATAGGGTCAGACCTATGATTGCAGTCAACGCATCAATCAACTCATTTTTCAAGTTGAAAGGGAAGTGTGCTTCAATTAGATTCAGTAATCTTTGTAAAATAGAAGTTTACCTCAGTAAGTCTGTATCAATCAGACTGGAGCAGAAGTTTCCAATTTTAACTTTTAGAGGATGATAAAAGGTGTGGTTGGATGAATTTAAATTTGCAAGATGTGAACCAATCATTTGTACTGGTATGGAATAGTATTCAATTAGTTATGACACAATAATAGTAGTCCATTCCAATGATAGAATTTTAGTTACATGTACATAACATATATCGTCAACAAAACCAACCAAATTTCCTTGTTTATGTCTTGTTTGGCATCATTCCATTTCTTTTATGATAGACTAGAATTTTATTATTCAAGAAAAAGGTTTCTAGCTTCCATTCTGTTTCGGAAGTTCGTAGCAGTACTTGATAAACAATTTTGTAAGAAAAAGACAACAATTAGAGAAGGGATTATTACACAATACAGGGAAGAAAATGCTTGATTTATCTAAGAAAAGGTAAAAGAAAATTTTTAATTATTCTTTTTTTTAACAGAAAATATTATCTACAAAAGAGTGCTTATAGATTTTTTTTTTCTAATTTTCAATTTAATTTATTCGTTTGAGGTTCAAATTTTTTTCGAAATATCTTTATTTCCATTATATTTCATAATGAAATTGAATGTGAAACTTATTATTTCGGTAAAAAAAAACAGAGATTAGTTTTGTTTCTATTATTATTTTCTTTTCAACATGTTTGGAAGAGCTATCTGCACTTCAGTCTTTATGTCTGGTATCAGCAATTCAGCATACCATCCTCTCTCTGTCTCTGAGCTTCAGTATCCATCTTGTATCGATTCGGTATTGAAATCATTCACTGTGTCATAAGATCATGTCAACTTTCGGATAAGAACAAATAAAGAAGGGCCTTGCAGTTGCAATACTGGCATATTATTTAGGCATTAGTTTATTTAGGCATATTGTTTAGGCTTTTCTATTGGCATTGCTATATTCGGTTTTCCAACGACCGTTTCCCAACAATTGGATTTGAAGACAAGTTTCAAGCATTCAGATTTCAGTGAAGGCTTTATTTATTTTTTCTGTCACGTTTGATTATTTTGTATGTTCAAGAATATAAAAAGAATGAATGAGGTGGTTGAACTGGGACCATTAGGAGACTAAAGTCTCTTGTATATATAAATTTACTTGTACGACTAACGAATGCAATATTTTTCCATGTGGCTAATTAAGTAATATTATTTCGTATATAATAATTTTTTGTTTTTTTTTCTTTTTCATGATTATTTGTTTGGCACCTAATTTACTTTTGGTACTTCTTGTTTCCAAATCTTAGTTAAAAGTAGTCAAATCCTCATTAGTTTATTTTACCCCAAAAATTGTCCTAATTACTTTCAAATGATATTGCTATGTAATTCTTAGTCATGTTATTTATCGAAAATCTACTGTGAAATTTAATAATATACCCTAAAACATAAGGGAACAAGCGCGTGATCTTCTAAGGCTTGTGCGGTTATAGCTGTATGTATGTTGTCTACCCATTCGTTTTTTTTAATTTTATTTTTTCTGAGGAATGAGAATGTTAGTTAAAAGAAATGAACAATAAATAAAATATACACGGTTTTGAGATGGAAAAGGAGGAATACTTGCGCAACCATGATATCCCGGCCTAAGCACGATTATTCGAAGAGAGACTCCGAAACAATTGATTTCCAACTAATGTTTATGTTTATCTATTATCTATTATCTGTCTATTACTACTTACTAGCAAACGAGCCCACCCGATTGTGTGAGAGTAAGAAAAGAAATTTGAGGCGATTTTATTAGATGGCGATTTTGGTATGATGAGAGAGGGTTGATTTATTTTTCTCTTTCCTTTACTATGCGTACAAATTAAGAAAGAATAGGAAAGGAAATAACCATATGTTAACACGGTCTAAACGAAAGGTTTAAATCTTTTATCTCATTATTAAATCTAAACCACTGATCTGATCAAATCGTAAAAATGGACAGTCCATATTGCATTGGATAAATAATTGTTTGCTCCTTTGGATTCAAATTTTGGATAGACCTTTAGAATGATGCTTTTATAAGTAGTAAAGATAAAGATAAGTTCACCAATGCGAGAGTGTAAACCTTCAAATCAAGAATGTATACAACTCTCCATTTTGTGATCTGAACCGTTGGTAATTTAATCTGTGTACCAGATGTCTTCAGATGAAGGTATAAATTTGTCCGTTGACCTTTCGTTTGGAGCGGAAAGTATTTAGCGCAGATGAAACCAGCGGCTCTCACTCGCACCTCAGTTCGAATCCTCCTTATACACTTTATTTTTTTTGGAAAAATCAATCATATACCCTGGAATTTTAGCTAATTAGAAATATCACCCTCTATTTTTTAATTTTGGAAATTTACTCTTCTAAACATAGTTAGCATCGATATATACCTTTCGATTATTTCTAGTGATACTTTAATACTGAAAAATCAATTTTAAAAATTGCGGATGAAAATGCCATCATCCCTTCTGATTTTAATTCACCCATCGTTTTTCTACCTCATGATTCCATTCATTTAATATAAAAAATAAAGTTATACGCTAGTAGAAATAAAGATATACAATATCAGACTCCTTGGCCTTAGAACTCTCAACCCCATAATTACTTCATAGATTTTTTGTATTATTAATTACTTCAGATTTACATAGAATTCTGTTTTTTATCACTATCATCAAAGATGAAACATGCCAACATAAAAAAAAAACAAAAAAACAGCGGTGCTTATTTCAATGCTTCAAGGAGCATTGATTCAAGTGATTGGAGATTGTAGGTACTGGGTTTAAGCGAACTTTTTCTGAAGAGTATCTTTCACTTTATGGGGTCGTTTGGATTGCTTAGGCATAGGAAGAATAGTTTCTTTCTAAACATCAAAACAAATTAGAAATAAGGAAAAGAATAATTTTTTTCTAGGAATAACTTCTTTCTAGAAATAACATCTTCCAACAATTATATATACATAATTTCAACAAAATTAGCTAAATACTAATAACTAAATGAAATTTTATGTGCTCTTTAATTAGTACTTTATTTATATTAAATTAAAATTTTTTAATAATTTATTTAAATTAATATTAATTTGCTTATTCTAACTCACCATCTAAATAACATTTTTTATTTTCGGAATAACATTTTCTCAATCTTTCCAAAATTACACACTTCTCAATATTTTCTTCCTAAAATTCTTATTCCTTCCTTATTCACGTACATCCAAACGGTCCTATAAAAAGAAAATAATTGAAAATTTGATGAACGTCACTCGTACATACTGGTTCACTTTGGTATTCAAGAACTACAACGAGCAATCTCCTGTGTGTGTTTATTAATGATTAAATAAGACAAATCCAATAGCTTCTGAGCCGCCTACTCAGCAATTGGTTGAATACGATAAAAACGAACGGAGACATGCCCAACGATTGTAAGGAGTTTTTTCATCTTTTGAAATTTGATATCAGAGGGGCAGAAAAGGTGGGAAAGGAAGATGAATCGTTGCAAGCTATGTTGCACGAATACAGGTGCGGATATCGTATCGGATATGATGCGGAGATTCATTATTTTTTAAAAAAGTAAGAATACGAGAACATATATAAAATAATAAAAAAATTACATTTTATATCAAAATATATGACATTTTTTATAGTTCAACTACGACTATAGTGTATCCAACCCAAAATATATTCAGAACATACTTAAAAAAAATGAATCCAACGCATACCTTGACGAATTTAGACCAAATCTATCAGTCAAAACACATTGAAATAATATGATTCATCACGTGGACTATCGGTGAGAATCCCACGAGAATCGGTATCGGATACGGGTGCGACAGTATTTTAGAAGTATCCGTGCAACATAGGTTGCAAGACTGGGGTATTTTCGTCAATACTAATGTCAGTTGGTTTTTCAAAATTAAAATATCATTATAAATAATTGAAAGGGTAAATATCTACGTTAAGTATGTTTATAGGGGTAAATTTCCAAAATTGAAAATTAGAATGGGATATTTCTAATTAGCTAATTGAGGGGTACATGCCTGATTTTCTCTTATTTTTTGAATTATTATTTGATAACTTTGCTCCGTCAAAACTCTCACCCTACACACAAATAGTGAAATAGAAAACTAAAAATCGTCATCGATGAAACCGCCGTTTCTCTCGCCGAACTACCTTCTAACAGTGGGACCCACCACTTCCATCCCCTAATCCTAATCCTAGGTCTGCCAATAGTGGAACGTTTTCATTCTGTTCCGTCCAAACGGAACGTTAAAGGAAACACAAAATCTGTTTCGTTTCTGTAAAGGAAACGAACGGAACGTAAACAGAACACGAAAATAAACGAAAACGGACTGAAATCAATAGAACATGAAAAACGAAACGTTAAACGGAACAAAAATCTGTTTCGTTTGTCGAAATGGAACGAAAACGAACCTTCATATTCGTTCCGTTACTGAAACGGAATGGAAAACGGAAATGGTGGTTTCCGCTTCCACCATTAACGTTTAACCGGTCTACTCTAATCCTCTGCTGCACCGGGCGAAGGCCACCAGGCGCCAACTACAAGCCTACTATCCACCGCCGCTCTCTCGCTCCAATCCGATCAGAACAGATGCCACGTGGAGTGCTTGGAACTGTACGGGGTGTGGAACAGAAGCCGGCCGTCAGATGAAAAAGGCGCTGATGATCTTCCTTCGCGGCAATAAATTTGAAATTTTATCCACACCGTTTCAGTTTTAATTTTGAAATTTGAATCTCCTCTGTCGCCCTTTCGCTCGAAGAAAATTTTCGCTTTCATATTTAAACTAAAAAGGTCACAACCCAAACGAAGGAAGTCAAGGAGAATGCGACCCGATATTATTGCTTGCGGTTGCCAGTTGATTGAGGTACTCTTTTCCTATCTGTCTCGATTGACAAATTCTATGGTGAAGGAGGCATTAGTATTTGATAAATTTTGTGGGTTTCTGATTTTATTTATTGATTTTAAAATACAGTCATGCTTTCCTCTCTCCAAACAAGCCTTTCTGTATTCCACTATTTATAATTTTGTGCAAATTCGTTGGTTAAAAATATAATATTTATAGTAAAAATACAAGGATAGAGAGTTTAAAAATTTAATCTTCTCAAATCTGTGATTTATGTTCCTCCTTAATTGGGAAGAGATATCTCAACCACCTGGATATATATATATATATATTTTTTAAAGGTTGTTGCTTTGTTGCTTTTGCAAGGAAAAGTATAACAAATGACTATTATAAGTCTATAACAGAAAACAAAATTCTGATTTTTTTTATCTGATTCTATTTCAGGGACTACAACATTTTGTTGGTGACCTAAGTGAATTTCCTTGTTTCGATACTTTCCAAGCAACAAATTCCAGGGACTACCAAGGTGTTGTACTCTATTTCAATTTGGCGATATCGTCAGGAATTTCGATACCTAAGTGAATTTTCTTGTTTGTTTAATTATATCAATTGCTGATTAAGAGTACAACACCTTAGTAGAACATTCATGAATACTGTACCAGAGTAATCCTTCTATAATTTAAAATCTCATGTATGCCCATCAGTTAATTATACGATTAAAAACAACTTATTTATGAAAATGACTCTTTTACCTTGCAGTAAACAACAGTGCCGATGCAGTAAATAGTTTAATAGATAGACAAGGATTGTAATGGTGTTCCCTGTGAACAGCCGCATAAAAATGGTGTTCCAATCGTAAAATTACTTCCGATTTCCGATAGCGTTTCAAAATTTGATGTAAAAAAATGATCTCTTCACCCTGTTCTGAACTAAATGACATCATCTTTTGAACATACCAAGATACAAGTCATTGACACAATATGCATGAGCTGGTTAAAGAAAATTTATTTTGTTCAACTTAGTTTATTATGATATTTTCACTTGCAGTTTTGAGATTGAAGTCGTTACGAATTGCTCAGTACAAATTGCTAGATACATCAACTTCAAAACACAAATCTAAAGTTATGGATGTTATCCATTGGTAAATAAGGTGACCAAGTGCACTTCATTATTATTTTATTGAAGTTCAGGGTATTTTTCAAACTGCTCAAAATATACCTTTTTATTTTGTAAAATTTTTTTATATATTATTCAAAAAAGTTATCATATTTTTATTTTCTACAAACGAGACCCAAATATGCAAATTCTAATCTGCACTTGCACCATATAATATTTTAAATTTTCCTGTAGCAAATACTGATTACAATTAAGCGCAGAAAAAAGAAGTTCAAAAATATTTGTTCCGGCGGAGCCGGCACTAAACGACGTAATTGTTTATTATTTTGTTTTCCTCTAAATTTTGCAACAAACAAAATTTAAAAAATTCACAATGTGGTGGAAAATGGAGCCCACAAGGACATGTCAATACAGTACATGCATGGTACAACACGAGGTCTCGCACTATCTGTGACACCCGACATTTTTACGATTTCTAAAATTATTTTTAATATAAAAATTGGGTGCACTTGGTTGGTTTTATTTTGAATAATTTCTGTGCTGGAAATTAAATTTTTATACTTACTGGTATTCTTAAAATAAGAATATGAAAATTTCTAAATTTTTAGTTGGCATTATAAAAAGATTAGCTATTTTTCCTTTTGTTGCATAATTGTTTTTATGCATAGAATATTGATTTTTGATTTATTTGATAATTTCTGAATTTTGTAAAAAAAAAAAAAAAAAAAAAAAAAAAAAAAAAATCGGAAATAAAAATCCAGCTCTCTCTCTCTCTTTCTGTGCGCAACCAACAGAGAGGCGCAAGCCTCTCTTCTCTCCCAAACCGAATCCCTCCTCCCCCCAAACCCAATCCACCATTTCTCCACCGTTTCACCGGAGCGAAGTATCCACGCGTTCGCCTCACCATTCTCTTGCACCATCTACCTTCGGATCGTCGATTGGTGGCCTCTCCTCGCCGTATTTCTCGACGGAAGTTTTTCGGGAAATGGAGCGAACTCATCGGTTTTGGCCGCCATTCGACTTGGAGCACTCTGGGGTCCTCTCCATCGATTTCCAAGTGGACTTGCAAGGTTTTGTCGGGGATAAGTGGTGAAAATCGAGAAATAGCGATTTCGGCTCGTTTTCTCGCGTCATCGGTCTTTGGCCGAAACTAAGTAAGTAATTTCTTTGATTTGTGGTATATATATAGCTATCTTTGCAATTTTCTTGTCAATTGCATGTGTATTGGATTTCTAGGGTTTATCGAGAAATTCACGAAATCTAATTAGTTTGTGTAATTTGAGTAATGGGAATTTGTTTTGGATTGAATGCTCGTGTTGTTATGTCATCGATTGATGAATGGATTGATTGCTTTGATAAATGTTGGATAATTGGGAATTTTATGCATGATAGGAATTATTAAGCATATGACATGGATTTAATTATTGCATTTATTGTTGGTATAAATAGTTGCATGTATATAAGGGTAAATATAAGGTTTTGCATGTCATGCATTTGGGATGGATGATTATTAATTGTGTTGTAATATTGATTTTCTTTTATGGATTTTAAGGGTTGATTATGAAAAAGGGATTGTATTGGGTTTGGATTAGGGTTTGGCCTCAAACCTTGATCGACACGCATATCGTGCATGCATGTATACATTAAGGAAAGAAAAATGATTTCTAAATTAACTAATGGTATCTATTTGAATTAATTGGAAAAGTAAGCATAATAGATTCTAATAAACAATGTATTAGCATTTACATGAGTATTGCATGTGAGATGAGATGTATAATTGGTACTCGAATCGTACCAATTGAGTTGCATGGCATACTAGACTTACATAAATTAATTGAATTAGGATTAGGATACTTGATCATTTGATAAATGGTAGGTAAGGATATTATATGAGTTACATGATCTATAAATGAGTTACTCGACTTATGATTATTGAGTCTAGTAAATGCATGGCATAATCATGATGCATGGTAGCATAGTTTCTAATCTAATTGATAAAGATTATAAGTAGCATAATTTGGGTGTTATAAAAATTAAAAAGGAATTTATATTTGTTTTAAAGTCAGGTTATTATGAGTCGGAATTTAGAAACAACTTGCTTATTGGAGGATTTGTTGAATAAGTGATTTCTTGCTTGCTTATGCTTTGGATTTTGCTTGCAGTATAAGGTACGGATTTCACTTGAGTTTTAATTATATGTGATATGTATTCTGATTATTGTTATTATTATTATTATTATTATTATTATTATTATTATCATTATGCATTATGAATTCATAATTGGAATTTTGTTCATGAGATCATTTTGTGAAATTGTATATTGATGCATGATTGGAAAGTGGCATATTGAATGGTATCCGATTGAAATGTTGGAAAATGGCATATTGAATGGTATCCGATTGAAATGTGATTTGATTGAGGTAAGTACAACTTGTGTGGTTGAGATAGACACTCGTAATGTTTGGAGGTGGAGTCATGACCCATCCTACCAAGCACCGTGTAATAAGCGCTTATGTACCGGGACTCAGTAGGTCTAGTCTGGAATGGACCGGAGTGTGAGTGTTCCCAGCTTGCTTGTACATTTTGATGATTTAATTGATTGAATTATGTATGAATTGAATTGGCCGTTGGCATCCATCTATAGGGTGGTTCGCGGTATCTGAAGGAAATGACTGAAATGATTGACTTGTGATAAACCAGACTTGCATATTAGATAATTGTCCAACCAAATGAGTCGGCTTTTGCTATACATTGATATTTGAATTGTTATGGAATTGATGCCGAGCTCACATTTCATATTGCATTGATTGAATTGATTTGACCTTGCTATTTCTATTGGAAACAAGTTATTAATTATTTGTTCAGGTAATTGAAATGATGATTGTCATATTTTGAATTCAAAGAAAAGAAATTGATTTCTAATAGTATTGAATTTATTTGTCTAATTGCATTGCTTGATTGAAAGTCTAGTTTTAATGTTATTTGAAATAAAAAGAAATGAAATTTGATTTGGAATTGATTTGACTCAGTCTTGTATTTAGTTCCAACACATGATAATCAAAACTCAAGTGGCTGGAACTGAATACCGTACTGAGATAAATTTTATTTATCTCATTCCGTGCTTTTTGCATTGTTTTCCACTATTGGTTGTGGGTTCCAGGTTTCAGATCAAGTGCGGGACTGCAAGACGAGTAGCATACCATTGGATATTGTGGTTAGTAATCCAAATATACCAGACCTTTATAGTATTTACTTTATATTTAAGTAAATAAATTATAAAATTCTAATTGATCGGTATATTATTTGAGTAGAATCAATATTAATTGGTAAATTAAGTATTAGTAAGCCTTGCGGGTGCAGTAGGCATCCGCGGCGGGCACTCCATCGTGTACTGTCCAGTTACAGTATTCGACGGGGTGTCACAGATGGTATCAGAGAATGGTTTAGCAACCAAACCAGACCAATAGATTGCGTGTGAATGGGTACGCCTAAAGGGTTGTTTTGTAGGTAAGTTGATTTCTTACTATTTGTGCTAGCAAAATAATGTTTGTCTAGCTAAGTTGTAAGTATTATAGGATACAGATGCTTTGTATTTGTATATATCTAATATATTAATTGTTTATAGTTGCTTGATTATTTTATATATGTGTTGTAATTTTAAAAGTTATGTTTAATAGGTTGTAACAATTTTTGTGGATGAAATTAATAGAGCTTATTTTCTAATGTTTGAAATGTAAAGTGATTTTGATAAGTGCACCAAAAAAAAAAAAAAAAAAGAGTTGGTATGGCAAGTTAAGGATTTTGGTTATTATAGTAAGCATGTTCTATGTTATATTAATGCTAATTGGAATATTAAGGATTTATGAATTTATTATAGTATGCACAAACTTTCAGAACTTATTTGAGTAAAGATTTTCTTATCTTTTGTTGGCACAAGGATCAAACAAGCTGACTGATCATCTGACTTGTTAATTGAATCTCAATAATATAAGAATTATTCTTACTTCCTTGACTGATCACCAAGGCAGCCAAGAATAATTTTGATATTACCGTGCTTCCTAAAAGATAAGAAAAGAACTGGATATTTCAAAATGTTACTAGTTACAAGAATTGAAAGATTTGTTTTTAAATGATAACGTAAGGAGTGGTAGTATTCTCTGCTTGTAGTGTTTGGTTATTTGAATTGTTATAATGATATGATATGGAATTGTCTGAATTGTAAATGGAATAGATTGACCGTTGGCAACCCTCTTTAGAGGTGATTCACGGTATCTGAATATCTATAATCGCTGGTTGCTCTCTGAGGAAGAGACTCGCGATATCTGACTTTGAATTGATTGACCTGTAATTGTGACTTATGATTGTCATGCTTGCATTTAATTCACCGAGATTGGGCCGACATTCTAGTATTATTAGTAGTATTTTAATTTTGAATTGAATAAAATGTCGGGCTCCCTCGCATCGCATGAACTTGAAATTTCTTGATCATTGTTGCATAATATGTTTATTATATCTGATTGTATTATTGACTGTATGATTGTTATGTATTTAGATAAATTTCGAGGTCGAAATTTTTTTTAAGGAGGGAAGAATGTGACACCCGACATTTTTACGATTTCTAAAATTATTTTTAATATAAAAATTGGGTGCACTTGGTTGGTTTTATTTTGAATAATTTCTGTGCTGGAAATTAAATTTTTATACTTACTGGTATTCTTAAAATAAGAATATGAAAATTTCTAAATTTTTAGTTGGCATTATAAAAAGATTAGCTATTTTTCCTTTTGTTGCATAATTGTTTTTATGCATAGAATATTGATTTTTGATTTATTTGATAATTTCTGAATTTTGTAAAAAAAAAAAAAAAAAAAAAAAAAAAAAAAAAAATCGGAAATAAAAATCCAGCTCTCTCTCTCTCTTTCTGTGCGCAACCAACAGAGAGGCGCAAGCCTCTCTTCTCTCCCAAACCGAATCCCTCCTCCCCCCAAACCCAATCCACCATTTCTCCACCGTTTCACCGGAGCGAAGTATCCACGCGTTCGCCTCACCATTCTCTTGCACCATCTACCTTCGGATCGTCGATTGGTGGCCTCTCCTCGCCGTATTTCTCGACGGAAGTTTTTCGGGAAATGGAGCGAACTCATCGGTTTTGGCCGCCATTCGACTTGGAGCACTCTGGGGTCCTCTCCATCGATTTCCAAGTGGACTTGCAAGGTTTTGTCGGGGATAAGTGGTGAAAATCGAGAAATAGCGATTTCGGCTCGTTTTCTCGCGTCATCGGTCTTTGGCCGAAACTAAGTAAGTAATTTCTTTGATTTGTGGTATATATATAGCTATCTTTGCAATTTTCTTGTCAATTGCATGTGTATTGGATTTCTAGGGTTTATCGAGAAATTCACGAAATCTAATTAGTTTGTGTAATTTGAGTAATGGGAATTTGTTTTGGATTGAATGCTCGTGTTGTTATGTCATCGATTGATGAATGGATTGATTGCTTTGATAAATGTTGGATAATTGGGAATTTTATGCATGATAGGAATTATTAAGCATATGACATGGATTTAATTATTGCATTTATTGTTGGTATAAATAGTTGCATGTATATAAGGGTAAATATAAGGTTTTGCATGTCATGCATTTGGGATGGATGATTATTAATTGTGTTGTAATATTGATTTTCTTTTATGGATTTTAAGGGTTGATTATGAAAAAGGGATTGTATTGGGTTTGGATTAGGGTTTGGCCTCAAACCTTGATCGACACGCATATCGTGCATGCATGTATACATTAAGGAAAGAAAAATGATTTCTAAATTAACTAATGGTATCTATTTGAATTAATTGGAAAAGTAAGCATAATAGATTCTAATAAACAATGTATTAGCATTTACATGAGTATTGCATGTGAGATGAGATGTATAATTGGTACTCGAATCGTACCAATTGAGTTGCATGGCATACTAGACTTACATAAATTAATTGAATTAGGATTAGGATACTTGATCATTTGATAAATGGTAGGTAAGGATATTATATGAGTTACATGATCTATAAATGAGTTACTCGACTTATGATTATTGAGTCTAGTAAATGCATGGCATAATCATGATGCATGGTAGCATAGTTTCTAATCTAATTGATAAAGATTATAAGTAGCATAATTTGGGTGTTATAAAAATTAAAAAGGAATTTATATTTGTTTTAAAGTCAGGTTATTATGAGTCGGAATTTAGAAACAACTTGCTTATTGGAGGATTTGTTGAATAAGTGATTTCTTGCTTGCTTATGCTTTGGATTTTGCTTGCAGTATAAGGTACGGATTTCACTTGAGTTTTAATTATATGTGATATGTATTCTGATTATTGTTATTATTATTATTATTATTATTATTATTATTATTATCATTATGCATTATGAATTCATAATTGGAATTTTGTTCATGAGATCATTTTGTGAAATTGTATATTGATGCATGATTGGAAAGTGGCATATTGAATGGTATCCGATTGAAATGTTGGAAAATGGCATATTGAATGGTATCCGATTGAAATGTGATTTGATTGAGGTAAGTACAACTTGTGTGGTTGAGATAGACACTCGTAATGTTTGGAGGTGGAGTCATGACCCATCCTACCAAGCACCGTGTAATAAGCGCTTATGTACCGGGACTCAGTAGGTCTAGTCTGGAATGGACCGGAGTGTGAGTGTTCCCAGCTTGCTTGTACATTTTGATGATTTAATTGATTGAATTATGTATGAATTGAATTGGCCGTTGGCATCCATCTATAGGGTGGTTCGCGGTATCTGAAGGAAATGACTGAAATGATTGACTTGTGATAAACCAGACTTGCATATTAGATAATTGTCCAACCAAATGAGTCGGCTTTTGCTATACATTGATATTTGAATTGTTATGGAATTGATGCCGAGCTCACATTTCATATTGCATTGATTGAATTGATTTGACCTTGCTATTTCTATTGGAAACAAGTTATTAATTATTTGTTCAGGTAATTGAAATGATGATTGTCATATTTTGAATTCAAAGAAAAGAAATTGATTTCTAATAGTATTGAATTTATTTGTCTAATTGCATTGCTTGATTGAAAGTCTAGTTTTAATGTTATTTGAAATAAAAAGAAATGAAATTTGATTTGGAATTGATTTGACTCAGTCTTGTATTTAGTTCCAACACATGATAATCAAAACTCAAGTGGCTGGAACTGAATACCGTACTGAGATAAATTTTATTTATCTCATTCCGTGCTTTTTGCATTGTTTTCCACTATTGGTTGTGGGTTCCAGGTTTCAGATCAAGTGCGGGACTGCAAGACGAGTAGCATACCATTGGATATTGTGGTTAGTAATCCAAATATACCAGACCTTTATAGTATTTACTTTATATTTAAGTAAATAAATTATAAAATTCTAATTGATCGGTATATTATTTGAGTAGAATCAATATTAATTGGTAAATTAAGTATTAGTAAGCCTTGCGGGTGCAGTAGGCATCCGCGGCGGGCACTCCATCGTGTACTGTCCAGTTACAGTATTCGACGGGGTGTCACACTATCCTTCAAAATTGTTGCAATTATGATTTCTTGGAGACAACCTCAATTTAATCCAAGTCCTGAGAACATGCTAGTACTTGAAAGCTCATATAACCTGAAACCTAACCCCGTATCCCCACTAAGAAACACACCATAAATTCAGCACAAGCTTCCATTTAAAATTTGATTCATGCAGCAGAAATCCTACATGATACAATACTTCCCTCAAGATCAGCAAACAAAGCAGCTGTTCTGAGTAAATACTAAAACTTAAACATCACCGAAGTTTGACAATGAGGTTTCTATCAACAAATTTCGCAGCAGCTACTTTTCCTTGCATATTGCCGGGCAGTTTGATGATACGTCTCTGATCCCCTACTTCCACCAGCAACTCTAATCCACCACGATACTGCATTAAACAATTTTTTAGTTTATTCCTATCTTGTACAAGTTTAATGTTATTACTCTTGCTTATTGTCAGAATACAAAAATTAACAGAGAAGGTATCAAATTAGATAGACATTGCATACTTGAAAAAGCTTGACTTCTGACTTGTCAAATCCTGGCATGAAAAGAGTCACCAACTTCTCCTTGGCATCAAAACAAACTGAAGAATATTTGCATTGTGATGTACTCCTTAGGAGCTCTTTAGCACTACTATTCAATGAATCAACAGAGGAATCAAGAGGAAGAATTGAGAAAGGCAACGGAGAGAACTTTTCAGAAGCTCCTTTTTCAACTGAAGACAATTGAGGGAGGAAACCAAATGCCCCTGACACATGGGTCCCAGCTTGAATCGCACAACCCCAATATCGTAATGCCGCTGAGACAGATGTCAGTTGTGTTAGGTCCATTACAATGTAGCATCCAAAGTTTTTATGGTTTGTCAACCATAGTGAAGTTTTCTGAAAAGAACAATTATCATATATGTTCAGTATTGCATGAATACAAGCACTGAGGGATGCAAGATAGCCATATATCTATTGTATTAATTTCATCGGTTTATTGGTTTTTCTATATTTATAATTAGGGATTCGTTGCAGATTGGGTGTATTTACAGCTTCATATTGTCCTCGATCAGACATGCAGTTTTCAAGTCAACTAATGTGATCTAGTTTGTACTATAATCAGGACACAATAAAAAAAATATCAAAATTATACACAATTCGAAATAAGTATAAAGTCATGCATGATTTTACAAGTTTATACTGGTATAGTCACGACCGGTACAATAGCAGTTAAATGGTACCTCGATAAGCCCTTCAATTTCACTCCAAATCTCACTACTTGTTTTCCCTTCACTTCTTCTACCATGCATTTTTACTGCATCATATACAAGCTTAATTATAGAAGGAGAGGTTAATCTCCCAATATCGGTTTTTTCTGCCAAATCCTTCACATATTTCAAGTATGACCTGTTAATAAAGATGCAAAGAATAGTTCATACCTATATATTGTATCACAAAAAATAAATCGAGATAATACGCATCTTATAGCATATAGTATATAATGAAACTACATACTGCACAATTCTATACCTTGCTCTTTCTGTAGAACCTAAAAGGCGTAATGTTTCTTCTGAGCTAATCCCATCAAATACCACCACATCATACTCTTTATTTGAGCTTTCTTTTTCTTTTGAAAATAAGTTTATGAGATTTTGAAGAGCTAATACTGGTGCAAAAGAGTCCATACCGGGCAGCACCCCCAGCTCTTCACCTACAATCTATCCTATTGAACAAAAGTATTCATGCTTAGTGTCATCTTCCAACTTTAACCCTGATAAATATCACTTAATGAATGACATACCCTTTCAAGGATTCCTTGAGTTAGATTGAGACTTGCATCAACTTTCTTTAACCGCTCAAGAGGCTCCAAGATCATCTATGCTTTTGTGTAAAATTAGAAACAATAAAGATGGTAATCATAAGCCATGGTGGTATGAATCATAAACTTTTTTAAGACTATTTTTCAAAGAGAGAAACTGATGAGTGATGAAGGTACCAATGCAAAAATTTAAAATGCACTGAATTTCAAGCCTGTGAGGTACCATTGTTAAAATGTTGGAGATTCTTGTAACAATTATGTAAATCCTCATAAGTTCCTTCTTTCCTTTTAAAGGCAGTAAATTTCACTTGTCAATTCACCCTAATGCATGCATACAAGGGGCTGCATAATTAGTTAGCATCTAATTCCTTAACTGAGGGGTAAGTACGACTAATTGACTTGTCCTTTTGTCTTACATTTGGTTGAATTGTTATTAAAGCAAATCTTAAGCTGACAAATATTTGAAAAAAAGACCAGCATTGCCACATTGATATACCTCGGTCACTAAGTAAGAGATATTTTAACTGGGTAGGTTTCTTTCATTGAAGGGGAGAATTTTGGGGATTTTCATTTCAAGTAATTTGTCAGAAACCCAAAATCAATCTATTGTCAATCACAACTGATAAACAAGAAATAAAGTAAAGAAGCAAAAAGGCAATATACTTTGCTAGTCTCCAGCTTGAAAGCAAATAAGTTGGTCCCACATTCAGTGGGTGTATTCTGTAATCTACAACCCATTAAAAGCTCCACAGTTGGATCCTGAGAATGTACAACCAGACATGTGCGCAATCCTTCACTCGCATAATACTACCAACCGCACAAAATAAAACATAATTATAATACCCAAAAAAAATGATTCCACTAGTACAGTACAACTAGATTGAATAAACAGAAAAAGGGTAAAAACCTTGGAAGCGAGAACGGAGGCGGTCGTCTTCCCAGAGCCGCCTTTTCCGATGAAGGTCACCAACTTAGGCGGCTTGCTTTGAGCGGAGATGGAGTCGCCTGAGGTCGCCATTGTTACAAATGGTGGATAGAGCTTGCGAGATCTCCTTCTGGGGTTTCCGATAAGAGGGTTCAGTGGAGAAGAGAGAAGTATAGAGAGATCCATTACTACAACTCAAAACGAAATTATAATGTATTAGAGAAGAACACAATTACACAAGTTTTTCACCTACACTGTTTATCAGTTTACAACTTTATATCAACCCCGAGAACCCGAATCCTAACCCGATAAGTAATTCCCTACCGGGATCCGATAACCAAATAAGGTTTATGGGCCGGGCTGTTGGTCCATTTAAGCGGCGGAGTGAATTTCCAAACATTAAAAGGTTGTGTTTGCAATTTGCAAATTGCAAGTACTATAATCAAATTTTACCAAAGAGTGGGTTTCTCATATAAATTATGAATACTTGATTATCAACAATCTATGCAACATAGTTTATATAAATCTCATCATTTCAATAGCATAAAATATTACCAAAATTGTGGTCCTTTTTCCACAATTATCTAAATTATTGGACGGCTTACACCCTACTTTTCTAAAATTGGAGGAGAAAACTATGTTATTTTACATGAAAAATTCGAGATGTGTAATTACACCTCATATTCTTATTATATTTTGAGGTCACAGGAGCAGCTCTCCGGATATAAATATATCTACACCATGCGCCTCAAGTCTCACAAGAATTTCATTCACTCCCAATGAATCTACGAAAATTTTTCATTTTTGTTCTTTCTATTAGCATATGCTTTTTATGTGGTACAATACGATGGCCCAAAGAAATTTCAAAACTATGTATGAGTAGATGTGTCTTGATTCGGGATTGTCTTAAAGCACAAGTCCAGCAGTCACCAAAGACGATCCAGTCTCAAAACATATCTACTCATATATAGCTACTCATATTCATACACATGAGTTGCAAATGGTTTTGCTGCCAAACTAAGAACCGAAAACATTGGTGAAGGAATCATTGTTGGTATTCTAAATGGCGGTGTCTCGGTCTCACCTGAGAACCCTTCCAGAGCAGTGCTGATGAACAACAGCACATCGTCCGTTTAAGGTTGATGCGTGTGTTTCTGTTCGTCAGCACCTGCTCTGGGCGGTACCGTTCCATTCTGACCCAATAGCTTGGGTGGTCCTTATTCATGTTAAATGCATCTTAGATTGTGTTATTGCGGTAAATGATGTGCGGACAGACACAATGCAATTTGACTTGAGTTTAATTAATAAAGAGTCGGTAATTAACCAGCATAATTAAGGATTGGAAGAGGAAAATGGGGCCAATAATTTATGTAACCAGCGATGGTTCTAATGTACCATTCAAGCATAGGCTAGCATTGATTTTAGAACCATTTTTTGTTTCTAATATCAGTGCTAGCAAATGTTTAGATGGTACGTTACTCTTGGTCCACGGCAAGATTGTTGTATGTAATGAACTAATGATGGCATAAAATTAGTCTATGACAGGCAATTAAGCTGGCAAAAAAATTGGTCCAGTAGGTCTCCTTCACCAACCGACACACATGGAAAGAAAAACAAACTAGGCCATTTATTCTATTGTTCTTTTTGCAGGGATGGCCAATCTAATCAGATCAGTTATATGTTTGGAACTTTCCTTTACAGAAGTAATATTTTTGCAGGGATGGCCAATCTAATCAGATCAGTTATATGTTTGGAACTTTCCTTTAAAGAAGTAATATTTTCCCCTTTTTGCTCTTCTATTCTATTGCTTGAAAAGTCTACAATGCTATGACGCCGACTAATTGTAGTTATTGCAAGCTAGATCAGCTTGAGCAACCAGCAGATTCGGAAACTGGAATGAAGGTACATCATGGTGCACAGCATGCGACTTGATATAAGATTTAAGCTGCAGGGGGTTTCAACAACTGCTTGCTTGTGTTGATGATATCTTTGAGACCCAAAGAAAAGTCACGGAAGGCAACTCCATATCAAATGAAGAATTTGGAATGCTGAGATAAAAAAAAAAAAATTGGGAGGAGCTATTTGTACAATTTTTATCAACTATTTGTTTCGACTTCCAATAAAAATGTCCAAGCCATTGTAAACTATGAGGGAAATATTATACATGATCACTGTCTACGCATCTTCTTTATTAGTTGTTACTATAGTAATCTGGCTCGAGTACTATAAACAAATGCTCCTTCCATAGACTATACTCCAATTGTCTTACATCTTGTAGTCAAAAAAATAAAAGAGAAAAAAAAAATGTAACCGCCTACATTAAAATGGCACCTTTTAAATGCTTATTAACGATACAAAAAGGGTACAACAATTGTCAACTTTTACAAAGAACACCAACCAAGAGCAAGTATGCTAATGAATTTATTTTAGATTACTTAACTAGCAATATTGTATTAGTCAAGTTTACCAACTGAATTTTCATTGCTACTGAACCTCCATCTTCCCACTGCTTGTTCTAGAATTTTTGCTCTAGTTTGCAGTCGATTAGCTTCATCTTCAACCCAAGACCTACATAAAATCTGAGTTATAAGAAAGTTCTATATCTTAAATTCTAGCAGAATTACATTGAAAGAACAAGAATCCTAAATTTGCTACTGTTTGGACTTGATAGGTTCCCTGCTAGACGTTGCTGGAGTTTTTGGTTTTAATTTCCATTTGGAACAGATTTATTTAACAATAAGTGAAAGTAAATTCAGTTAAGACTGTGCCAGTTGGTATGGGTGGAGCATATTCATACCAATACCATAAGTAGCCTAAAATTGAAACTTTTTTCTCACCTAAGGACATGCACAGCCTCCGTTTCAGCTTCCAACCTTGACTTTTTCTCAACTAGTAATTCATATTTCCCGTTAACGTCAACATATATTTTATTAACATTAACTTTTTCATGCATAACTTGTTTCTTTTCGTCATTTACTCTCTCACTCAACTCATCAATTTCTCTCTTCAGGCCCAACAAAACTGTTCTTTCACCCTCCAAAGCTATCTTCTCCTTCATATTTTCAGAAAGACCCTCTTCTTTTTCCTTCCTTTCCCTCCTTAACTCAAACAAGGCACTCTCAAGAGCCTCCTGGCTCTTAATCTCTCTTTCTTGCTCCATTTCAATTTTGGCCTTCCAGAATTTCTCTATTTCACCTTTTTGATTAAAATCCCTTTTTATATCCTCCATTTCAGATAGTTTTAACCTGGTTTCCAGTTCAATTCTTGTCAATTCTTCATTAATAAAATTTTCCATTCTGCCACTTGTCAATGCAACTGCTGCTTGTGCTTTCGTTACAGGTTTATATGGTTGAATAAGCCTTGTATTCCCTGCAAAAATTATTGAACCAATATTAAATAAGAATAGATGGTTGCCACTTGTTAGCAAGTACTAAAGTTCGGGGCTTAGATGAGAACATGAACTTGATGTCACTAACCTATACATTTGTTACTGAACTTTTTATTGGACAAAAGAAAAAAAAAAAAACTACTTTTGTGCCTAAATTCAGACATCCCGTCCACTTTGAATCCAAAAATTTGAGCAATGCAATTTAGTTTTTCACAATATACTGGGCCCACAAACATAAATCTCATGTGTGAGAGTGCCAAAGCACATAGTTTTTAAAATTAAATGGAATCAGCTTGATCAGAAACTCATAAAATCATAAGGCTAATATTGTCATGTAAAATATATTTTCGCAGAAAACAAGAAAGTAGGATACCAATATAATTATGCAAACTCTGGACACTCCCCAAATATATGCAGCAAAAATCAATAATCTTCATATGATATTCACGAGTTAAACTTCAAACAAAAATTAAGAAACGAAAAGAAAAGAGGGCACAAGCTGCTACACAGTCAACACCAAGAACAGGTACTGCTCTACAACTAATTTAACGGGATTTCATGAGTGTTAGAACATCTACTAATTATGAAACAGAGTGTATGAATCATACCAAAAACTCGGCTAAATATGCTGCCTTCACCAGATAACAAGTCTGTAAACAAAGGTGCAGATAGACCAGGACAAGCACTCAAATCCAAAATTGTTGCCTTTTTGTTTATTATCTGGACTGTAAACATGTCAGAATTCATAACGCAATTCATAATAACAAAAATATGAATACAACTAAAGGTTAAAAAAGTTAAGCTTATTAAGTTAGCAATACCTTTCTATCTACTTCTGTGGTGGTTGCATACTCGACCAGGGCTTTCCAATTGAGCATGTCAAACCGAGAGAGGTAACTATAAAAGAATGACAGATAGTTTCATATGTACATCTCAAACATGCCTCAAAAATCCTACATCACCCCATAAAATGTAAAACAATTATTGTTCATAGGCATCATTTCCTAACTTGTGCTTTTTAAGGGAATTTTTTTTCATTTTCGCTTCCACTTCAAGTAGAATCTGGACAGGCAATTATTTCATTATTTCTAAATGAACACGGCAGATAGGTTTGCTATGTGGAGCGTCTATATCATATGGGAGATCTGTAGTGTTAGTTTGGTATCAATGTATTGCTTTTTTTCGGATTTTTATAGTCTAAAAGTCTAAGCCTTTTATCCCAAACAAGTTGGGGTAGGCTAGAAATGACACCCCGACCCTGGTCATTTCTTGTATATATGGCTGAGTTTTTACGCTGGCTCGCCAAGCCTATCGCAAGCATGCGGGCTTGAACCCTGGACCTCTTAGAAGAGAGCCAAGTGCTCTTACCACCTGAGCTACTAGACCACATGCAGGAAAATATTGTTACAATTTAAGATTAAGTACCTTTCAGGAAGAAAATAAGAACCCGACAAACTGGAATTCACTGATGACAGCTTGCTTGGTACAAGGCCAGCTTCTGCTAAACCTTTTTTTTTTACACAAAATCAGATACAAAAGATCAGAGTCAAGTAAAACTTGGAGGATAATTTTGGGTATGGCATAATCAAGTTGCATAAGAGCTTACACTGTATGCACCAAAAATCAGGATCCCCGATTTCGACATCATCAAAGGCACTAACAGCAGGTTCATTAACTAGAACATTTGGGGTAATCTTGTGCCTTCTACTCCTGTATATCATAATATTGCCGCAGTTTATCAAAAATAGTAAACTAACACAAATTATTGGTACATAGTTCGCATATTTAACAATTACCTCTCCATGTTGGAACTCAACTTGACAAACCATCTCGCAAACTCACGCCTTGTGCACAGTTCATCAGCATTGGCTTCATTTTCAACAATCTAATACAACAGCATTTTTATATTTTAAGAAAAAAACAATGAATGCAGCATAAATGTACAAAGCCTTGCTGTAGGATGCGATTTGGAATCTCAGATTCAGAAGAAATAATTATTATCTCCAATACCAGTATTGCACAGACACATGGATAAACAGATACATACCTGTAACTTCTTCAATACAGATAAAGCATTCTGTTGACCAGCATCTGCCGGTACAGTTATAGCAACTCTATAGCCTTCTGATGGAGCTATCAGAGAGGAACAAATTATATGAATTGTCAGTATAATGATTCGGACTTAACCATCATTAAAATAATATCAAAACCAGATATGAATGTTTTCTGCCTAAATAAGTTGAGCAGACATGTAATGTCAAGTACCTGAGTAAAAATTTTCCTTAAGTTTGTCAAGAGACACATTGGCACTCTCATCTAGTTTTGATTCTGAAAATTGAGATGCTTCTATTTCTCTTGCATCAGTATCTTTAGCTGGCTTGGTAAACTTCTCATGAAAGTAAGTAAAAGGGGCAGGAATCGAATATTTGATACCTACAAGAATTATTTCATCACTAGATGTAATTGCAGTTTACATAAGCTACAAATTAACATAACAAATGAAAAGAGGCAAAGCACTATAAAACCTCTTCTGTGATATGTATGGTAGGCTAAGCCAGCTAACAGTATGACGACCGGAGCAGTAAATCCAACAAAAACATACTTCTTCCAACCTGCATTAACAAAAATCCTTTGTATAATAAGGTGAAAAAACCTTGTGCAATGTTGATTTGCTTAAAAGGTGCATCTAAAAGGTCCCTATTCCTACTTAATTTATATCTCTGACCGAGGGATATGATAAGTGCAAGAAATAATTTTCTCTGTGTGTCAAACAAGTACACACTTGTTTTAAAGCCTTGGTTTACATACTAAACCCTTCCCAAAACATACAGGAAACTTTATACACTGAGCATTACAGAATGCACCTTTTTTTTTTTTTTCTTTTTTGCCTAAATCAGTTTGATCTAACTGGTTTCAAGAGAACTGAACAAAATTCAACTTCAATAGAAAAATCTAACATAAATACAAGAACTAAACATAAAAAAAAAAATACCATTTCTATCAACAGTCTCAGTTGTATCCGCAAGCCAGCCACCAAATTCGTCCCTCGAAATCTCGTTTGAAGGAATCCAGCAAGCATCGACCTTCAACCGAGAAACTCGAGGAGACAGAAATCGAAACCGAACTCGCCCAATCGGGAGCGAGGAATGGGTCGATCGGGTGCCATCGAAGGAGAGGAGGAAGCACTGGTTTCTCTTAACTGGGTTGGGAAGCCATGGTGGATGGTTGAGGAGAGATGTAGAGCTCATAACTCGATTCAAAATCGGTGCTTTGTTGGTTGCTCTGAGAAAAGAGATATGGGGAGGGGAAGAGTGGAGAGATATGCGATGGACCTGGTCCATCTAGGATAAATGATTTTAGTAGAGTTTGGTACCGAACGGTGGGTCCTACAAGTAAGTGACACGGTGTTGTGTGGAACTGGTGTGTGGGATGCGATGTGGTTTTATTTTACCGAGGTGCGGGCTTACTGCGGCGTTGGAAGAAAGTCGAGGCCTGGCCCAGTCGTCAGAAACGCACTCGGATTATCCAGACTTCTACTAATCCTCCCGTAAAGCCCTTGTGGGCAGTGGATAGGGCTGTCAATAGGTACGGTACGGTACGGTAGAAGGTATTTTTATTATCGTACTCGTTAAAATTTTTTTTACCCGTACCTTACCCGTACCCGTTAAAAATAGCTTTACCCGTACTTTATCCGTACCCGTTAAGAATTAACGGTACGGGTACGGTAACGGTAGAAAATGAATAATAACAATAAAATTTTTACACTCTGAATAAATAAATTATATGAATAAGTATATTAATAAAGTGCAACAATACATAATTTTTTAATTAAATATAACAAAATCATAGAATTTCTTCCAATGTCAAACATCACTAAAAAATATATATATCACTATTAACTAATCAATTTCTTCATCAACACAAACAGATTCTGATAACGACATTAGTGCTCCATCTTTAATAGCGCCCTCATCTGTTGAAAAATAATAAATTGAAAATATTATTTAAAATGGTTGAAAGTACATTCACATGCTAAATTCTGAAAAAAAAATATATATATACCTACCAATTGCAAGAGCTCTCAACCAATCTTGAGTACAGATCAAAGCTTCGAGTACATCATCTTTCAAAGAAGTTCTATAATCATCAAGAATCCTTCCACCAGTGCTAAATGCAGACTCAGATGCGACTGTTGAGACGGGGACACCTAGAAGGTCTCGCACTAATCGAGATAGAACTGGATATTTCGGACCATTGCATTTCCACCATGCTAAGATGTCGAAACCATCATCATCTAAACCTGGAACATTGCGTTCTTGTAGATACATATCTAGCTCTGATTTTGTAGGCTCACTTGTCATTGATTCTTCAATAAATATTGCAAGCCCACGTCGCATATTAGTACAAAGTTTTTTTGATGATCCAGCACTTGAAGAATCAGCACATTGCTTATTAGATGACCTCAATCCATTTGACCGCTTTTGGAATTTAGAATCTAGCACCAAATACTCATTGAACAGTATGTTTAAGCATGATTTCACATGATTTAGGTTAGTTTCAACTTCACCGGGTTGATTATACATTTGTCGAAAATAAAACTCAACTGATTTCAACTTGCAACGAGGATCCAAAATGGAGGCAATGGCTAATAACACACTACAGATGTGCCAATATTTTTGGAACTTCTCAAACATGCGAGTAGCCATATTGACTATGAAAGAATGGTCACTTTTGAGCCAATTTTGCAAACTCAAGTATACCTCACAGTATTCATTGAAGAACAGATTCAAAGTTGGATATTTGGTACCTGCAAATTAAAAAATAATAATAATAAAAAAGAGGATCACATTATTCATCAAGTACCTTCATAATATTTATTAAAGAAAAGATTTATAATATTTAATTGGATATAAAATAGTTCGTACCTGATATTTTTATGGTGGCATCATAAAAGATTTGTAAGCACTCGGATACAACATCTACGTTGCTCCAATCTGCATCAGATGGAGCATGCTTGTAATCTCGATCAAGTACAGCTAGTCGAGAAAATGCCTCACGAAATTTGAGGGCATTTACAAGCATTAAATATGTTGAATTCCACATAGTTGGTACATCCAAAAAAAGCTTGGTTTGTGGAGCCCGTGCCTGTTGTGATACTTTTTCAAACCTTTCAATTCTTGCCTGCGAAGAGCGTACATATTTCACTGTCTCACGAACTTTATGAATCACACCTTTCAAAGAATCAAGACCTTCCTGAACAATGAGATTTAGAATATGGGCACCACAACGCACATGAAACAAGTTTCCACTCACAGGAAGTGTATTCTTGGGTTTTAAAATACTCAACATTTCCCTAACAAGGGCATCATTAGTGGTACAATTATCTAAAACAATGCTAAAGAGCTTCTTATCAATGTTCCAGTCAAACAACTTATCTGTTATCACTGAACAAAGATGTTCACTTGTGTGTGGAGATTCAACATGAACAAAATTTAAAATCCTTTTCTGCAATCACCAATGGTCATCAATGTAGTGGCAGGTTAAGCAAAGAAAACCTTTAACATTAGATGAGGTCCACATGTCCGTTGTAAGACTTACTCGACAATTAAGCTTATCAAGGACATTATACAAATTTTCCTTCTCTTCCTTGTACAATTTTACACAATCAGTTCTAATTGTGTTCCTTTTGTTCAATCTAAATTTGGGCTGGAGGTTTTTGATAAACACACGAAAAAAATGATGATCGGCCATGCAAAATGGATATTCATGGGCTGCAACAGCTTTAGCATAATCTTTCCTACTTCTGTCTTGATCAAACTCAAAGCACTCAACTTTTACCGTGTTATTTCCCTGAAAGTCACTAACTTTCAATAGTTTCTGATGCACATCATCTTTCTGGCGCATTGCTTTTTTATATGGCAGACAGCTGTGGTTCAAATGATATTTCAAATGGCTAGTACCCTTACTACCACCAGCTGACAATATCATTTTACAATGCTTACATTTAGCATTATAAGACCCATCTGGTAAATCCACTCTCTCAAAATCAATCCATACTTTAGACCTTAATTTTCTTGATGATTTGGCTTTAGAAGGATTAGGAGGTGGATTCGGATCAGTAGCATTAGCATTATTTTGTGTTTGTTCTATTTGCTCACGTGACTCTCCATCTAATCCTAAAGGCATCCTAAACAAACAAATTGAATTTAATTAATTAATTAATTATACAAAATATCAAATGAAAGTTCAAATAGAAGAAGTCAATACTTACTCATCGTCGTGATCAATGCTGTTGTATGATTCGCTATCTGTGTCAATATGCTCTGGATTTTTTGAATTAGACATGTGGCCTGGAATTCGGGAATTCTGCTTCTCCGCTTTTGCAAGGCTGTGAGACGGCGGGCGAATAGTTTAGGTTTTTATTTTTTATTTGTTCGTAACTGAATATTGGAAAGAATTATATAACATCTTAAATAAAATCTAGCAATATCTTTTACCAATCATGCAATATAAGATGCCATATGTATCATGTAATTGTATCTTTTTAATTGTGGCAATTACCCGTTATGAAAACGTGTACGAAATAGCTTTTATCCGTACCCGTACCCGTTAAATTAACGAAAAAATTTTCTTATCCTTACCCGTACCCGTTTACTTAACGAAAACAAAACTTTACCCGTACCCGTCTTATCGAATACGGTACGGGTCGGGTAAACGGGTAAACATGTTTCATTGACAGCCCTAGCAGTGGGCACAGAGATCGATGGCGAAAGATACGACTGACAATGTGGACCCACAGGTTTGACCGTCGACCCGTGACTAAGCGGGCATCCAACAACTATTCCAAGTTATTCCGAGTTGTACTTGTGCTTGTATGTAGTCTGATCAGTGATCACACTATTATCAAGTCTTTGATATCGATGGGGCAGGTAGGGGTGTCAAACGTTGAAACGGAAGATGGAATAGGCCTGTTTCGCTTTTGTTTCATTTCAGTTGACGGAACAGAAATTGATTCCGTTTAACGTTCCGTTTCGTCAAATGTAACAAAATTCAATTTCGTTTAACGTTCCGTCCTTTATTTACCATTGATTTCAGCGGAATTTCGTTTTTCGTTTCAAAAACGTTTATAAATTTCAGTTCCGTTTCCGTTCCGTTTTCAAAAACGAAACTGAAATTTCTTCCATTTAATGTTCCGTTTGAACGGAACGGAACAAAACACCCATGCGGAACGGAATTTTGACAGCTCTAGGAGCAGGGTCATCCGGTCTTGTGTCGGATTATTAATTGGTCAAGATAATTGCGTGCTTCTGGGTTTTGATTGTCTCTACTATTTATGGAAATACTGGATCTTTTCGTGTTAAATGAAAAGAGCTGGGGTGTTCCCCACTAGTTTCCAAATAATAATAATAAAAATAATCAAAATATTATCAAATTATCAATTCATTTAAAAAATATTAATTAGATGAACGTAAATATTCAGTAAATAGTGTCATTCTGTTCGAGAGGTCACCGCTAATTTTTATTTTTTATTCCTTTCTATGTAAGTTTTGTTTCATTCAGTTGTTGTAATTTGTAATATTTTTATGAATTTTCATTTATCTTGATAAGGTTTATGATTTGGAAATCGTGGAATCAATTTAAGAAACAAAATTTTATGGCTCCGTTTGGATCGCTAAGGAATAAGAAAAATAAGAGAAATAATATTGAAAGTGTGTAATTTTGTGAAAAATTTGAATGGTTAGGAATAAATTTACATCTAAAAAGAGGCTATTCCTTTATTCCTAAATGTATCCAAACGGAGCCTATAGTAGTAAATGAATGTTTTCAGTTCAAAATGGATGAAATTAAGTTGGGTTTAAAGGTAACCTACTTGGATCGGTTCGTAGTTTGGTTTCATTTTAAGATTGTACCTAGCTTAGTTGAGATTACAAACTTATATATGGATCGTATTTTTGGAAAACAAAATAATCGGTTCTTATCAGGGATTTTGACTGGTCTAAGGATCATTGACTACTATTATGAAGCAAAACAATTAATTAGATTTCGGACCTTCCTAAGTTCCAACGAAAATATCATGGAGATTGTTATTAAATTGGTAAATATTTAGACGCATTTGATAGCTTCTTCCTCGACGGAATTTCATTCGCTCAAAATTTAAAATTTGTGTGATTGTTTTTCTTGCAACGTAAATAAGCTAAAAAGGGCAGGAGGGTTTATTATACCCTGAACAGGCATTATATCATTTTCCTTGTTAGTACATAACTGATAACTGATAAGCCACAAATTATGCATGAAAAATTTAGAATAGTAATTGTATCAAACTAGTGCCTAAATTTAGATAAGATGGTCATTTACATCGCCATTTAAGGATTCATCTTCATGTTGCTCAAAGATCATAGACATAGGGATTGAACCAAACTCTGAAGACCTCAAGTAGTTGGTGGCTGAAGTGGAAAAGAAAGGACTTGGAGGCATCTGCAAACCATCTCCCAAGCTATCCCCTTCGAGCATCTCCACAACTTGGTTCATCGAGGGCCGATCTGACGGTTTCATTTGAATGCACCACAAACCAACTTTACATAGCTTTGCTTCAATTTCATCAATATGTAAATTTATTTCTTGATCCTGGCACTTCAACAGCTGATCATACATCCAAGAAGGATAGTACTCTTGACTTCTATTTTCTAGTTCTGGGCTCCAATTCCTCCTTCCCCCTGCCATTTCGAGCAAGAGCATTCCATAACTGTAGACATCGGCCTTGTCGGATATACCCCCGAAGTTTCTAGAGAGCAACTCCGGAGCAATATATCCAGCAGTTCCTCTTGCTATGCTGAGTGAAACCATGCTAAAGTCCCTTGGGTACAATTTTGCAAGTCCAAAATCAGATATTTTTGGAACAAAATTGTAATCCAAAAGGATGTTATGAGGCTTAATATCGAAATGTAAAATTCGCATCTCACACTCTCGATGTAAGTAATTGATCCCTTGAGCAACACCTAAAGCTATCTCCTTGATTTTGTACCAGGAGAAGTGTGAAGGGGTACTATTTTCTCTGAAGATATGCTTATCGAGCAATCCTTTCGGCATGTACTCGTATACAAGAGCTTTCTTTGATTCTTCTGAACAATATCCAATAAGTCTCACTATGTTTCTGTGGTGAATGCTACCAAGTGTGGAGACCTCGTTGATGAATTCTTCCCCCTGGAGCTGCGAACTCCTCAGCATTTTAACAGCAACATATCGACGTAAAATTCTGCCTTTGAACACACACCCAAAACCACCTTCACCTAACTTATCCCTGAAGTGATTGGTGATTGCAATAATATCAGTGTAAGAGAATCTAGTTACTGCTAATGTTTTGTGGTTTCGAAGAAATCTTTCTATGTCGTCAGTCAAATTCTTAGAGCTCGAGTATTTATGTGCGAGGAAGGAGAATAATGCACATGGCATGAAGATAAACCTGCACAATAACATCAACACTGAAACTGAACTAGTTAGATCTATTTAGATAAAAATTGATTTAATCAATTTGGTAGCTTCAGTGTAGGCAGCAAAATTTTACATTGCACATCAATGTGTTTTCACTATGTTGCAGACAATTATTTTTTCAGACGAACAATAATAGACGAGTGAAGGCCTAAAAAATAGTGAACAAAAGAAAGGAAAAAAATTTCAAGTATCGTTGCATTCTTTTGTGGAGTCTAATTTTTGTTTTGCTAGTGCTAAAAAAAACAAAGAAGAACAGGAGATGATGCATGGTGTATCCTAATTGTGTAATAAATGCGAAGTTGGAAAGAGGATTTATACAAAAAATAAACTTACCAAAGCAGAGTTGCATGATCAGTACGACAATTGTTATGATGATACTAAGGATGAAATATTGTGTCCAATTCCTTTGCCCATCAAACTGAAAAGCAGAAATATTTTCAAACACGCAAGAGCTGAAAGCTAAATCACCATACAGTACTTTCCAAAGAAGAAAATTGACCCAATATGGAAGTTTTGCATCATCAAAAATGCCCTCATCATAGATTATGCTGCAGGATATGACACAGGCAAAAATAAATAAAAAGATGAAAAGCAAGTCTGAAACGAAAAATGAAATTCTTATAGCTTATTATAAAATAACTGACGTTATCAAATACTTTTAATTGTGGTTTAGTTAATAGCTTATTTTTACTTTATTTTTCCAAATAATAAAGATGCTCTTCAGTCTTCAATTTCCCTTACCGAACTGTCAGTTGGAAGCAGGATTCCAGGCTCTTCCAAAATGATTTCTTGTACCAACACAGCCCGAAACCCATTCCAAGAGTGTCAAAAACTTCTTTACTGTTGTTCATGTCTCCAATAGGTTTAGAGATGTAGGTACTGCTCAAACGCCTACAAGATGGCTCTAGAGAACTTAACCTTCCATTTCCATCAATCACATACAACAAAGAATTGTTCGCTGTTTGGCAACCATAGTACCAGGATTTATCTACTCTGCTTGAGCAGCTGACAAAAGAAACTTCAGGTTGCACGCCAATAAAAACCTCATCGCTGCATTCGACAAGTGGCCCATCAAAGCTATCATATATGTCTAATGGGTAGGTTGCAGGGTTGCATGTCCCGTTCACAAATGCGGGATCAATCACATTAATTTTCTGCCGTGAGTATGAAATGCTCATGACATAAATTTTTCAGATTGCCAAGATATATAGGGTTCGTTAGCTTTGCAGATGAGCTCAAAATGGGTCAATCCACATTGGGGTGGGTCAGTTTTGAGGCGAAAAGGGTAGTGTATATCATGGAGATGGCCGCATGAGGAAAGTGGGCAGGGGGATGTTTTGTTGTGATTTTTGCCTCCTTTTACCAGCAGTACTCCTCCAGTCGAGAGGAGGATAAGTAATAGGATGTACCTAATTGGGGACAAATATAAAGAGAAAACCATGTATTCTCTCCAAGTTATTGTTTCTCTCGTTCTGTGGTAGAGTGAAATAGAACCTATACTGCCAATATTATAACCCTAGGAGTTTTTATAAAATTTAACCATGTCAGATTTTACATTCTAGATTAGTTGGTTATTTGGTGGAAATTTATATAATGGTGAGGTTACATGTTAAATTAAGATATCTTTTGAACAAGACTTTGAAAATTTATTAGATGGGAGACTTGTATATGTACTACGAAAACAAAAACACAGGTGCTGGAAGTCGTCGCTCGTCAGAGAGTTCTCAATATCGTCTCAACTCATAGGATAATTTCTTTCATTTATAAATATTCCATTAGAAGTTGATTGAGAATTGTAATGTGAAATCTCGATTTATTTATTTATTATTTTTTTTTTTTGCAAAGAAACTCGAAATTTTCAATATGTCAAAGTAAACATTCAATCAAGTCTCCGAGACAACAACTACTTGTTTGACATGGAGTATCGGTCAAAAAACCAAAGATAAGGAGCATCTATTTTTATGGTTGATACATCATACAATTTTCAACAGTCAGAGAAAATCATTTACAAAGTAGAAGGATTAGATGTACCATTATAAGACACGTAAGCATGTAATAATTTTGATATCAACATTTTTGAACAGTCAGCGGA
Organism: Rhynchospora pubera; assembly: GCA_028095005.1. Classification (NCBI taxonomy): domain Eukaryota; kingdom Viridiplantae; phylum Streptophyta; class Magnoliopsida; order Poales; family Cyperaceae; genus Rhynchospora; species Rhynchospora pubera. The sequence continues at coordinate 26,545,653 of CM051461.1, forward strand.
ATATTTTCAAAAGTAAATGCATCATTAAGATAAGGCATGTATTAAATTTGATCCATTTTTTTAAATTAAAATTAAAATGTTATCTTTCAATAAACAAATAACGGTATACCATTAATGACATTTTCTTTCTTTCATAAGAAGAATTTCAAAATGGGCAAAATTAATTTTAGCTTTTTTTATTTTGAAATTTATCAACACAGCTACTGATGAATAGTCACTGTCTAGTTTCTCAAAAAAAAAAAAACTATTAATGAATAGTATTAAAAATAGATCTATACCGAAACTATTACAAAATAGAATGTAAGATGCCTTGTTGCCCGCTAAACTTTATAAATTAACGATAAAAATAGAAGTTAAGCTGGGTAGTTTCACTATAAGTAAGATGGTTTTTACGTATATTTTTATTGCTAGACTTTTTTATTTATGTTGGATATTGATCTATTGCTAGATTTATTTTTTTATTGCTAGATTTAATTGATGTACTAAATCTAAATTTTTTTTAGCAAGACTCAATTTACTATTAATAGTTCCTTAAAAATCTAGTAATTTATTTTTGATAGACTTTTCTAATCTTGTAATATGTAGTGTAGCAATTTAAAAAGGTCTAGCAATTTATTTTGGCTACATTAGATATTACAAGATTAAAAAAGTCTATCAAAAATAAATTGCTAGATTTTTAAGGAGCTATTAATAGAAAATTGAGTTTTGCTAAAAAAATTGCTAGATTTAATGCATTAAGTAAATCTAAATCAAGCAATAGAATAATAACCAACATAAATAAAAAAGTCTAGCTATGAAGTCTATGTAAAGGTCATCTTTTTTGTAGTGTTTGGCTCAGTGGTTCCGCTTTATTTCGCCAACCAAGTGGTCCTTAGTTTTTTCACGGTGAGAGCATTTTATTTTCAAATTTCTTATAACAAAATAACCAAACTAACAAAAAAGATAAACATAGAAGTCAACAGTAGTCCAGTCAAGCAGTCGATCTAGCTACACTTCCACCTAGGAACAGTTGCACGAGAAGGAAAAGTAAACCCAGTTATTACCATACGCTTTTAAATTTTCTTTTTTTTATCGAAAGATAAAATAAAAATGAAATAAAGAAACACCTTACAATAAGTGAAAGAACAACAGTCGGTTCTTATTAGGGATTTTGACCGGTCTATGGATCATTGACTGCTATTGTGAAGCAAAACAAGTAAGGGACAATTTCTTTTGTGCCATTTAAAACTGGTGAAATTGTGGAATTGCCATTCGATTTTTCAAGTTTGCGATTTTACCACCCAAAATTATGATTACCTTTGTGATTTTGCCACTTTGCACAGAATTTTCTACTATATGTACCCAAATTTATGTACCCAGATTATTAATTAATCTCTCTTTGTTCTACTAATTTTAAGTTGGTATATTTGGGCTATGACCTCACATCATCGTGTTTACCCGCGATCTTCCCTTTCTTTCTAGGTACTGTACGATAGGATGATTCTTTTGGTTCTTTAAAATTTCAACTTTAAATTAGAGTTCTCCAGTTGACCAATTTGAACATTTTTCTTACTAGTTTTGTATAATCTCTCCCTAGATGCCTACCTAGAATAATCAGAAAATTAGAAAGTCATAAGATTAAGAAAACAAACCTCGCTCTGATACCAGTAATGTTCCCAGGAAATTTCGCAACTAACTCGGACTTAAGAAAAGTATCGGCTAAAAGGAAATTTTATTGCTTACTGAAAAATATTACAAGAGAAGGGTGATTACTTGGTGTGGGATGTGTCATTCCAAGTGATACACCATATATTTTATAACCTGAATGATGCTTCCTTTGAAGCTCAATAATTAAGTGCGGGTGCAACTTTTGGGCCCCATCGACCACTCAATTAGTGGCATTCACAGGTGAATTTATCCTTCCAACTACTAATAGGCATCTTTATTACAATAATTGCCCATAAATAAAAATAAGTTAGTGTCATTCCATATGACAGCCAACTAAAGAAAAATAAAAAGACAAAATGCGCACTACCATAGTGGCACCGAAAGTAAACACATTATTGAGATTCCCATGTGATGGTGGGTCTCCCTAATAGTAATGGTCTTGCTGGATCAAGCAGATCTTCTGGTGGATTGTTAATAGCTCATCAATGTTATGATTAACTGGTCCTAGTGCACTACGTCTTTGGATGCCCATTACTCAAGCTTAATCTTTTGAAGATAGCTTAATGCTATGAGCCTCTCAATTTCTTTAATGGTCTTTTGTATCTACTCATTGTGTATTTCCATGAGCCTTTGTTGCATGGCTCCTTCCCAATGAAAAGATCGTGGGTAAACTGTTAATAAGTCACCAGTAATTATTTCGTAATCCCGCAAAGAGTCAGGTTTTCCTCCTGATGCCGCCCACCTCTCAGCTTGCTGAAAAGCTTGCCTACCTCCTGGTCTAAAACCAATTGTGGGACTCCCTTTATGAATTCGCATTAAATTGCGCAAACGATCTAGCACCATTTTCTGTAAAAATTGAAAATTCACGCAAAATAAAATTATTAGAAAACTAAAAATTGTCAACAGCTTTCCGTAGATTACCGTCAGACAGTCCCTAAGATACAAGTATAGTGGGTTTTTCCAGCGGTCCACCATGTCCGCTTATTGCTTGCCCTAGAGGTTTTGAAAGAAAGATTTTTCATCTAGCATGCTATCAATATGCCCGATAATTGTTGCTAGATGATTGATTATTTCCTCAGGAGCTTCTTTTGTTTCTTCGAGCACCCTTTCCAAATCGGCTAACTGTTCATCAGCCAATACATTCATTTTGCCATCAATATGCTCGAAATTTACTTGCACTCCTGTTCCTGTCAACAAAATTAATCCATCGGACTCTTGAAGGTTTGTTTTGTGTTGACTTGTTATAGAAACTGATTATGGCCTGGCAATCAGTTCTGAGAGTGATCTCCTTTTGATCCAGGTAGTGAATCTTGAGTGCCTTCATTGTTTCCATGCAAGCATAGATCTCCGCATCTATTTTGGATTTAAGCACTGGGAATTTCTCGCTTGCATACGCACAAACTTTCTCCGTGTTTCGGGGGTCATGCTTTGTTTTCTTCCATTTGCATACTCCGCCCCATTCTTCCATGCATCCGTCTGTCTCAAGGATGATTTAGGATCCCTCCGGAGGTAGCTCGAGATCTAGGAGCTGCTGCACAACTTGTTTGACCTTCCTGATAATCTCATAATCTGAGCTTTTGAGCCTTTTGTCACCGTGTTCGCTTGTTTTTTAGTATAACGGTCCAAGTAATATTTCCAATTTCGATATGTATGATCTGGTATAGTTGAGGATGCCAAGCCATGATATCAAACCATCCTTCTCCTTCAGTTTTCTTCATCAAAAGAGATGATCTTCTTGATTATGTGCGGCTGAAGTTCGATTTTTCTGTTTCTAATAACTGCACCTAGGAATTCGATTTCCTGCACAGCTATTTTCATTTTAGTTGGGAAGAGTACAAGTCCCCATTTCTCACAAATTGTCAGCATAGCCTCCAAGTGCTTGGCATGCTGTCCTTCATTCTAAAAAAAACACCAGTATATCATCGATGTAGACTGCTATGAAGTTTTCCGTTCTCCGAAAGCAATCATCCATCTTTCTTTAAAAAATTGCCGGTGCATTCTTCAAACCGAATGGCATAACCAGCCATTCATACAAGCCGTTTGGAACAACAAAAGCTGTCAATTCAACCGATTCAGTATCCATCGCCATATGATGGAACTCGCTTTTCAAGTCGAATTTTGAGTAAATCCGACTATTGCCAACTTTCTTAAGGATGATATTAATCCCTGACAGGCTGTATTGGTCTTTGTGGGTATTGTCGTTGAGGGTTCGGTAATTAAATATCATATGCTCCTTACTTTTGATTTCAGCACCAGTCTTTGGGTCTATTGATGTACCTGATTTTACCATCATTGCCATGTTTCTATGTCGGCTATTACTGGATCGTATCACACCAATCTTGAGTAGTGCCTGAACATGCTTGTCAAATTGCTCCTTCATTGCTGGTGTGACATGTTTCAGAGGCTTGTCTTGGATTGTGATATCCGGGTTGATGATATCCAATTTGCACTTGATCCGATTATTTTTCCAGTGTTGGAGAGGATTTTCTCCAATATACCCTTGTTCTCTTAATCTCTCAAGAAGAGGTCTGAACCTTTCCTTGAATTTTTGTGATTATTCACCACAAGAGTATGCAGTGATTCTCTGGATCTCAAAATATTCTAGCTCAGACAGTTCTAGTTCTTCGATTGCTGCTGAAGCTGCTATCTCAGCATCAACTTTTGTCGCAATTGTTGTGAAATTTTTGTAAAATGTCATCATTTGGCCCTCAATCCTAAGCCCTCCTTGCATGGCTCGGATGAAATTACAACCAATCAGCATTTGGATTCCGTCCCTCTGCTCCATTGGGAATGCATAGATAATAGGGATACGAAAACAGTTTTCTTCAATAACCATCATTCCGCCTTTGAATTTTTGGTTGGCTATTTGAGAAGAGTTGACCCCGTTGATTTGAATGGGGAACGCACTTGGTTCCAAAGTCTCTTTTGGAACTGCATTCTGATTTACACAGCAAACTGTTGCACCATTATCTAGGATTGTTTGGATTTTGAACTTCTCAACTCCTGGTATTTTCATTATCAGCTCAATGTTGTAGAGTCTGTTTAAGATTCTCTTCCCTTTCCTTCGATCTGGAACTTGAGTACTGATGTATTCATTTTTATCTGTCAGCATCTTGATTATCACTCCATTTTGTTTCTGAATATGATTTTCAATTGCTTCATCATCCGAATCTACTTCTTCGAGAATTGGTTCTTCGGGGGCTTTTCCTTTTGTTGGATATCGCATTTCGCCCAGATCCTTTCCCATCTCCAATTCTTCAATTCTTTCCTTTAGCCTTTGGTTTTCTGCTAAGAGAAAATTTGTATACCCAATCAGCTAATTGATTAGGGTATTCTTGTTGGGGATTTGATCTTTGTATTGTTAATCTCCTTTCCAGGTTAAATCTTCAACACATCGGGCAGACAGTCAAATGACATATACTGCAATGTACTCTTATCCTTGGATTAGTCTGCTTCATGCAGAACATACACCTCATGAATTCTTGCGCAATTGGAATATTATCTTCCCATTGATGCGCACAATTTTGAATTTCTTAAGGTACTGGGATCATCACCCGCCATGAGATTTCTTCATTCCTCATCATCATTACGGTTTCGTATGGTACCTCATTTATACCAGCCATCAAAGAATGACCAGTACTTTCTTCTATTTCAGAAAATGAACAGATGGCATCGCTATCTGGTTCATTTTGATCTATCGAGAGCACATCCCAGTCGTCATCTAGATCTAGATTTTCGACTATGGCTGCTCTTGCAATGTTGCCCTTTTGCCTTGTGTAGTTGCGGGCAAAATGTCCTTCTTCACCACATATAAAGCACTTGCATTTTCTTACTTTATCTGCGTGTTTTCTTTTGAATACTCTGATGTGTGTATCATGTGGTTTGCCTCGGTATGTCTTCGCCTTCCGAAGACCACACTTCTTGTTCTTTTGATAATAACCTGACACTGGTATGCGGCTACAGAATGAGAGATCTTTGAGGCTTCTTTGGAGTGCAACTCTCTTACATTGTTCTGCCAGGTACTACTGGTAGGTGAAATGTATTCTTGGAATAACACCTACAGTGTTGCTTGGGTACTTCTCAGCAAACGCCTTCTCAATTTCTCCACCATTGATCGGAGGCATTTTTCTGAAAAATTTTGTTGAGAGTTCAGGAGATATAAACATTCTTCCTGATTTTGCCGCCAAGATCTTATAATTATTTATATAATCAAAAATATCTTTCACATTGTGGCATGAAAACCTTTTCAGGTCATTGTACGCTCGATCTTGCTCTTTAGTGGACTCGGTCGTCGGATCCTCCAATAGGAACATTCGCCTGATCTGTGATATGACATTTTGTGGATCATCGACGATGTTAACTAATTCTTCATATTCAGTGGGGAATGCCATTCTCCACTGAATCTAGGTCTTTTTCTCTGTTTCACCTAGGAGATTTTCGATGTAGTTGACCTTTGATTTATTATCTGTCTAATTTTTCTCATTTATCAGGTTTAGAGTGATTGATTTCCATCGGGAGATAACTTCTGAGCCCAATATCTTCTAGTAAAGCTGTTGGCAGGTTAAACCTTTCGTTTAATGTCTTGCATAGCCACCACGGATGTTGCCCAGCCGTGCTTTGATTTCTGAAATTTGTAGTTTTTGTGGCTGCCTTGAACGTGGTGGGTACATAATATGACCCATGATTGGCTCAGGTGGTATTCTTGTAAGTGAAGGCTCAACTGTTGAGAGTACTGTTTCTACTTTCTTCTTGAGGTTTTTAAATTGTGGGTACTCCATTTCTTCTATCATATAAACTGTTTCAAATGGATCTTCGTCCCACTTTATTTTCGAATTTGAAAAACCAGCATCTTCCCCACCATCTTTCACCAGAAGACGTAGCAAGTCTTCGTCTCGGTTTGCCGGTGCATCTATTCGAGATAAGAATTGCACCGTAGAGAGTATATCATCTTCATTTTCACCGTCTGACTCAATGGTTTCTAGCCAATTGAACTCTAAAAATGTCATTTGTACGAGTTCGTCTTCGCTATCTACCTGCTCAATAGCAAACCATTGATACAGATTTATTGGTTCCAGCATTTCAACTATTGGTTCAGTTTGTTCTGCTTTTAGTATTGCCAAGAACCATTTCCCCAATAAAGAGTCATCATCTTGCTCAGCCCTATCATCTTCACTTAATTCCTCAGGGTCTAGATGGATTTCTGGAAATTCTGGATCATCCTCGAATGGCCAGTCTTCATCCATTGTCAGTAGATTGATAAACTCTTGTTTGAGTTCTTCCTCATCATTTTCTCCTCGAATGACTTCTTGTTCAGGGGTTGTTGTTGTATAGCCCGCAAATCTGACAGACAATGAGCCATCCGTCCTTGCTCGGATTCGTGCTACTTGGGGATTCTGGACTTGTGAGATAACAACTGGTCTCAGAAACCACTGCCTTCCTTAGAGTTCTGCGGTTGTCCTTTCCGAACCAAGGATGGCCCGAACTCCTCGACTTGCTAGGTGGTCCGTCACGTTCTGAACATTGTATCTGAAATTTGTGTGGCTCGTATTGGATAGTCGTCCAATTAGAGATCTTGAGAGCAAGATGTTACTCTTACCACCTTGTCATCCTTCATACCCGTGAGTTTGAATCACTAGTTGAATGTGATCTCTGAAGTCACGGATACTTAGAGTTATATCTGGAGCAATATATGCCAACTGTGTTCCAGATGTATGTGTCGCGGCTTTTTCGTCATTCCCTCGAAGAATGGAATTGGGTTTCCTCGAAAAATGGGAACATAGCCTTGGATTCACCCCCTTAAGGTTCGATCTCCGTTCGAGTATCTCTTTACGACAAGAGAACCAAAACACGAGTCGCTTCTTAAAGAGGTTTGTTGATTTCGTGGGTTCTTTCTTTCCAGTAGGCGCAAGCCCCTACTGTTAATTACCCCGTGATCGCTCACGAGAACCTCTGATTAAGGGATCTAAATAATTTTATGTAAAGGCTAAGAGGAATCGTTTGTTTTATTTTGGGTTTATTTCTTTTGGTTTAGATCGGACTCGATTGGTGTACCAGACTTAATTAACGGGACCCAATTGAGGACACTTGAATGATTTTGTTATTTGAGACAGACTTGATTTTCTTTCTTGGTGTTGGGGCGTTGTTTTAGATCCCTAGGCTATTTTGGGCCTTTGAATGATTTAAATTTGGATTTGGGTTTTCAAGGCTATTTTGGGCCTTGGATTTGATTTGAATTTCAGGGCTATTTTGGGCCTTTCGATTTGATTTGAGGTTTGATTTGAATTTCAAGGCCATTTTGGGCCTTGGATTTGAGTTTGATTCGAAGGCAATTTTGGGCCTTTTTGAGTTGGATTTGATTTGAAATTCCAAGACTATTTTAGGTATTGGATTTGATTTGAATTTGATTTGAATTTCGAGTCTATTTTAGACCTTTCAATTTGATTTGGGATTTCAAGACTATTTTAAGTCTTGGATTTGATTTGGATTTCTTGGGGTTATTTTAGACCGCTTCTTGAGAGTTTGTTTGAAGTCGATTTCGATTTGCTAAAGAGATTTCGTTCGCCTTTAATGAAGAGGTTTTGGTCTTGATTTCGGGTTTCGAGTTTGGACTTTTAATTTCTTGAGTTTCTTTTTTGGATTTTATCATTTTCACAATTTCCTTTTATTTTTATTTTTTTATTCTAGACTTTTGAAATATCTTTTTATATTTTTAGTTATGTTTATTTTCACAAATACTTGTTATTTAATATTGATATAGTCAGATTAGAATATGGGCCTAATAGTTACGAAAAGCCTTGTAAGGCCCCCTTCTCCGAGAAAGGAGTCCACGAATCGTTATGATGAAGGCGGGCCCGAGATCGCTGCGCTTGGAAGGGAGGTCAGAAACCGTTAGAAGGAGCTCTCTCCAGTGGGTCCCCTAGAGGAAACGGTTTCTGACCACGGATGTCCTTTCCATAACGGCCGCGGGATGTTCTGTGACCTTTAGGCAGTAACCGTTCAGGACGCCTCGACTGAACCTCGCACTCAACCTCGTCCGGATGAACGTTGGCCACAGGCGAGAAAGGAGCGTGTCGAGATTGAGGGAGGCCATGACGATCTTCATGCCGCAGTCAAGTAATGAGGATGAGAACATGATGAGGCCACAGAAGATCCAGTGTGATGAGGGACCACCAAATAGTTATAAATAGGAACCCCTCTCCATAGGGAAAGGGGGTTAGACATTCTGTAAACAAAAAGATCCACGTATTAATCTAAATTCTTACTCTTCTTGATTGAAACTCTTTGTTGAAACCTATGAGCTAGATTAGGGGTTATCAACTGGCGCCCACCGTGAATTACAAGAGCTCATCCTAACAATCGAGAAATACGACCTTTTTCTTATTGTTTGAGCTCCAATTCGCATGAAAGGGAGTAGGAATATTAGTCCAAGAAAGTTAGACTTTAGTACACCATCCACAAAAACCATGGCAACTAGCACTGCAACCTTCAACACTCCAGCAACGACCCCACAACCCCCACCTCCAGGAACGGAGCAAACTTCCGATCAATCTGTGAGCATTTCCTTAGCCCCAAGACACAACCCCCCTACCATCACCAATGCTGCTTTACACGACATGCGCAATTATCAACCACCACCACATGTCCTCCCTTCTACAATGCCTTCCCTTACACCCTCCTCCGTCCACAGCAGCCACAACCATCAACCGCAACCGCCCCTTCCTCAGCAGTTCCAGGCTCCCCGTGATCCACCGTACCAACCTCCAGTTATCATCCCATCTCCCCCTCAGCAATATACCTATCAACACCCCATATTCCCAGCCAATCAGTCAGGGGTTCCAACCCAACCATCCAATCAAACACACACCCGACTGTCAAACAGAGAGGAACTAGCTGTACACAGTGAAGACTACAGACCGCAGCCGTCTCACAGGCGTTCCCAATACACTAACGTTCCTAATCTTTCCCGCTCTCATACAAGAGGTCGCTCCAAATCCCGTTCTCGACGGTCCAGGAAGCGATCACCATCATCCGAGTACGGCACTCATAGTTCGAGTGAGCTATCTTCCCGCCAGCCGCCTTTAAGGAAGCGTCGCGGACGCTACAGCACTTCAACAAGATCTTCATCTTCAAGTTTTTCTCAAACAAGCGACACTAGTGACGGACGGTCTAGACTGCGTACCCAACGCTTGCGCAAAATCCCCTTGAAGCGGCATGACAGTCTTTCACCTCCTCGCGGAGCCTTGGCTAGACACTTATACAAAGGAAAGGCCCTTCGTCTTAAGGATTTTGCCAGCCTAGACAAGTACCCCGCTTATCCAGCTCACGACGCTCGAGCCTTTGTTAACACCTTCCGGGAGTCTATGCTCATCACCGGGGCATCTGAACGAACCATGTGTCTTGTTTTCCCTACAAGACTAGAGGGAATCGCATGGGAGTGGTATGCACAACTACCTCCCGGTTCGGTGTCCAGCTACAGAGACCTTACCACCAAGTTCCTTAAAAGATTTGCTAGTGTTCGAGCACCTCCCAAAACATGCATGGACCTCATGGGTATTCGACAACACCCCTCTGAGCACACCCGAGATTATCTCGATCGATTTTCCATCGAAGCCAATAAGTGCGGAGATTATCGGGAAGACATGGCGCTGTTAGCTGTGCAGCGCGGGTTACTGGAAGGACCTGTCCAGTGGGCAGCAATGACGGAAAAGTTTTCTGACTTCGCTGCATTTAGGGAACGGGCTGAACACCTTATTCGCGCAGAGGAGCACATCGCGGCCATCCAAGGTTATCGTCACAACACTTTTGCTGCACCAAATAACAGACAAAGCATATCCCCAAGAGAGCCACAGCGCCCAAGTTCACCTCGAGATCGTCAGCGCAGTCGTTCCCCGCGTCCTCGACGACGAGATGCTAAGCCTTCCAGACGAAACCGTGGCCGTCGCGCTAACTCTGCGGAGGACAATACACCATATTATAAAATGTACCACGTCACAACAGAGCCTCAGGATCGTATGTATGATAAAATCAAGCATAACAAGGAGATGAGAAGGGCACCACCCATTACCAGAACCAAAGTTTTCGACATGAATAGCTATTGTGAGTATCACGGCAGTAGCGGACACCGTACCAAGGACTGCCTTAAGCTCAAGGATGAGATTGAAAGGTTAGTGCGCCAGACAAACATCCTTGAACATTTTTTGGCAAAGGACGACAAGGGCAAAAGGAAGATGCAACACCTTCATGAATCGGGGACCAATGCAGACGATCGTCGCACTGAGCATCCCAGTAACCCGCGGCCCCAAACAACCGCATCTGACAGACAGCAACGCATATCCCCTCCACCAGTAATGTTCATCGAGGGTAAGGCAACTGATAATCCCCGGAGGCAGCAACCTTTTCACGTCTTCCAAATTGAGCACAGATCAGAATCTACCCAGGTCATCTCATTTGGTCCGCATGATTATGATGGTGTTCAGCTGCCTCACGACGATGCCATCGTTTTAATGCTCCGAATTAACGGTATTCGGGTAAAGCGAATCCTCGTTGATACAGGCAGTTCCGCCGATGTGATGTACTTTGATGCTCTCAAAAGAATGGGCCTTGGAAAGTACCCCTTGCAGCCGATGACGACATCACTTGTCGGTTTTACGGGTGACAAGTTGAAGCCTTTGGGGACCATCGATTTGGACGTCTCGTTCGGGGACGCACCCCGAACGGTGGTCTCTAACGTCCGCTTCATCGTGGTGGACGCCCCATCCGCCTACAATGTCATTTTGGGGCGCACTTCCCTTAACAGCATCGGAGCAGTCGTATCCACTCCGCACTTGATGATTAAATTCCCAACCCCACAAGGAGTGGGTATAGTGAGAGGAGAACAACAAATGGCCAAGGAATGCTACCGAATTACAATGGCACCCCAGATCGCTCACATCGAGCGATCTAGAAAACACCGCCAATTCGTGGCCAGCCTAGGCGAACTCAGCACAGAACCGCCAAAGACCCCGTCAACAGAAGCCATGGAAGATACGGAACCAGTCGTCTTACGAGACGGACAAGTAACTTAACTTGGCACCCTGTTACCTGCAACAGACCGACACATGGTAAGAGAGTGTTTGATTGCCAATAAAGACATTTTTGCCAACGAGGACGACACGATGCCAGGTATCAACAGGGCCATCGCAGAGCATCGCATTGATACTTATGAAGAAGCACGACCAGTTCAGCAAAGAAAGCGCAAGTTAGGCCTGGAAAGGAGGAAGGCTGTACAAGACGAGGTGGATCGATTACTTAAGGCAGGGGCCATAAGGGAAGTGGAGTACCCCCGGTGGTTGGCAAACCCCGTCTTGGTGCGCAAATCCAATGGAAAATGGCGCATGTGTATCGATTACACTGATTTGAATAGGGCTTGCCCCAAAAAGCCCTTCCCATTACCAAGCATCGATGCCATGGTCGATTCTACCGCAGGCTTCAAATACCTCAGCTTCATGGATGCTTATTCCGGGTATAATCAGATACATATGCACCCCGATGATGAAGAGAAAACAAGTTTCATAACTGAGCAAGGATTATTTTGCTATAAAGTTATGCCATTCGGTCTCAAGAATGCAGGAGCTGAGTATCAGCAGATGGTGAACAAGGTTTTTAAAGCCGAATTGGGCGGAATCATCGAGGCATACATTGATGACATGGTCGTTAAGAGTTGTACTGGCGAAGAGCATGTGCAGCATCTCAACATGATATTTCAAAGAATGAGGGATGTCGGCATGCGCCTCAATCCAAAGAAGAGTTTTTTTTGCTTGTCTAGTGGAAAATTTTTAGGTTACATTGTGTCTGAACGAGGCATTGAGGTGCATCCCAGCAAGTGCCGAGCTATCATCGACATGGAAGCTCCCAGCACTGTGAAAGAAGTGCAAGAACTTACAGGGCGGATAGCCGTGTTGAATAGATTCATAGCACGCTCGGGAGAGGTTTGCAAACCTTTCTTTCAGACTATCAAGAAGGCCAAAAAATTTGAATGGACCCCGCAATGCCAGGAGGCATTCGAGCAGATCAAGACTTACCTATCCAGTCCACCAATAATCAGCAGGCCAACCAAGGGAGAAACTTTATACCTATATGTCAGCGCTTCAGCGGTCGCAGTTAGTGCGGCCTTGATTCGAGAGGAAGACGGAGTGCAAAAGCCTGTATACTTCGTGTCCAAGGTACTGCGCGATGCCGAAGAAAGATACTCAACAGTCGAAAAGGGCGCTTTTGCCGTACTTGTTGCAGCCAGGAAACTGCGCCCCTATTTCCAGGCGCACCCGATTAAAGTGCTCAGCGATCTTCCCTTGAGAAAGGCTTTAGGTAATCTTGATGTATCGGGACGACTTTTAAAATGGGCAGTGGAGTTATCAGAATTCGACATTTCCTTCTTGCCTAAAGCAGCATACAAGGGACAAGTGCTGGCAGACTTTGTGGTAGAAAGTACAGGAAGGACAGAAAAAAGGGATCAGGAGGCTTTGTGGCATGTTCATGTCGATGGCGCCGCCTCTGAACGGGGGTCGGGCCTCGGAATACAGATCAAAGGACCCAAAGGAGAAATCTTTTATTACGCCATTCACATAACCTTCCCTGTTACTAACAATATGGTCGAGTACGAAGCATTGATTGCGGGTCTGCGGCTGGTTGAGGCAGTTGGTGCGACTAAAGTCAGGGTGTATATGGACTCCCAGCTCGTGGTACACCAGATCAATGGGCAATATGAGGTACACGACCCGACCTTGACGAAGTACTTAGAGAAGGCCAAAGAGGTCTTAGCAACTTTTGAAGAAGCTATGATCGAGCATGTCCCGCGGGGAATGAATGAAACCGCAGACGCATTGTCCAAGCTAGCAAAGGGATCGGACGTGAGCAGCGAGACACCTATTACCATCATGGAAATACCCGAAGCTTGCATTGCAACGACGGAACCCAAAGTCTTGCCAATCAGCGCCCAGCATGAATGGTACACTCCCATCTGGGACTATCTAACCACAGGACAGTTGCCAACGGACAAACTTGCTGCGCGAAGAATTAAGAGATGGGCACCCGAGTTTACCATCTTGGAGGGAGAATTATTGAAAAAGGGATATCGTAAGCCCTGGCTCGTTTGCATCAGCGAATCGCAGGGCAGAAAACTGATTGATGAGGTACATGGTGGTATATGTGGCAGCCATCAAGGCCCTTACACCATTGACAAGCGCATCGAAAGGGAGGGCTATTTCTGGCCAACCATGAGAAAAGATATGATCAACGTCGTGCGACGATGTGAGCGATGCCAATACCATTCTCGTGTCTCAAGAAGGCCTCCCGCCTCTCTGAACACCATTGCAAGCTCCTGGCCTTTCGATGTGTGGGGAATAGACATACTAGGCCCCTTCCCGACAGCAAGAGCAAACCTGCGCTTCTTGGTCGTAGCGGTCGAGTACTTCACCAAGTGGATAGAAGCAAAACCACTTGCACTGATAACCTCCCCACGGATAGCCGACTTTGTCAAGCACAACATCGTCTACCGTTATGGCATACCTCATACCATCATATCTGACAATGGTCGTCAGTTCACAGGCGCGCCATTTCAAGATATGTGCGAAGGGTTCGGCATACTCTCTCTCTTTTCTTCGGTCAGTCACCCTCAGACCAATGGATTAGCTGAAGTTTCCAATCGAACCATATTGGAAGGACTTAAGAAAAAGGTGGAGAGCAGCAAGGGAGCGTGGCCCGACTTCCTTGATGAGATCCTATGGTCCTACAACACCACTCCAAGAACTGCCACTTGACGATCCCCCTTCGCCATGGTATATGGAATGGAGGCAGTCACTCCTATGGAAATCGTGCAGCCCACACTGCGCACCATCGCTTATGAATGGACCAAAAACAATGAGAAAAAGTTGGTAGAACTGGAAGCGATTTATGAGCTGCGCGAGGAAGCGCGCGCAAGGATGGCCGAATATCAGCGAAAGATGCGCAAAAACTTCAACAAAAAGGTCGCCCCAAAACATTTCCAACCTGGTGATTGGGTATTGAGGAGTGTGGAAGCAACTGGGAAACATATCGGAAAGCTCGATCCCGCTTGGGATGGCCCCTTCATTGTGACACGATCCATAGAAGGACGAGCGTACAGGCTGCAAGATCTATCAGGACGTGATCTTCCCAATGCCTGGAACGCAGTTCATCTGCGCAAATTTTACAAATGATCGGCAACCCCCTCCCTCCCTAAGCAACCGACTTCGATGGAGCAATACCGTAGCATAAGCCTCCAAAGACGAAGTGAAGCAACCTTAGGATTAAATTAGCCAAAACTTGTACCTTTTTGCATGCTGTTTAATTTCTTTTAAGCAATGTAACACAGTGAAGGGAACTTTGTACCTAATCTGCATATCAAAGTGTACTTTGCCAAATTCAGTAAAATGTTTTCTTTCCAGAATGCTAAATTGTTTTTACTTTGGAATTCATTGTAAATTTTTCATGAATCACTTACATTATGACAGACCTTAGCCGCATAACCATGCGCAGTCTGCCATCACAACAGACCTTAGCCGCATAACCATGCGCAGTCTGCCATCACAACAGACCTTAGCCGCATAACCATGCGCAGTCTGCCATCACAACAGACCTTAGCCGCATAACCATGCGCAGTCTGCCATCACAACAGACCTTAGCCGCATAACCATGCGCAGTCTGCCATCACAACAGACCTTAGCCGCATAACCATGCGCAGTCTGCCATCACAACAGATCTTAGCCGCGTAATCATGCGCAGTATTCCATCCAAACAGACCTTAGTCGCATAACCATGTGTAGACTACCATCACGACAGGCTCCAGTCGCACGGTCACTCCCCATTTGCCATACAATAAACATTAATCTTACGATTTAAGTAATCGATCATATGTATAAGTTTATCCAAATTTAGTGAAGCCTTTTCATCAACGAAGCAGATATCTATTTCCCGGCATATACGGCGAAATTTAAGGATACATCCCAACTACCTCGGACCACAATTCATATCCAGCATTTAATACGCCATGTCTCATATTTATTTCAACACGACAAGAGGGGGCCCACCATTGTCGGTGCCGGGACACCTATAAATAGGCGGGTTACCCCACAAACACTTTCGTCCCAAGAGCCCCCATCCTTCTTCTCAAAATCTTAAACGCCATCTTTCTTCCTTAAGACACAAGACACAAACAAGAGCTTGAGTAAAAATGGCCAAAAAACAAAAAAAAAGAAAAAAAAGGGGGGAGAGAGAAAGAAAAGAACATGAGGTATAGTAAAGCAGCTGATAAGTCCGGGAGGGTATAGTAGAACAGCTGAGGTAAAATCCCTCTAGTTGTTTACTAAACCTTCCCCATCGACGGGTAGCCTTGCTTGACCGCGTGCGCAAGCAGGGCATCCGTCGAGTGGGTTTGGGCGGCGGAACCGAGAGTAAATGAAAATAACAAAACTCAGCCGTTTCAAGCCCACATAAACGAAGACGACGGCGGTGACAGAGCTTTGTCGCAAGCCCGGCCTCTAAAGCAGGCGACCTTACCATATCTAAATTAGAGGTCGTCCTCGCACAGCCGATCGCCAACCATCAACGACAGATGGGGAATGCTCGGCGCGAGAGAGAGGGCAAGCCTATATCATGGGCCAATTCCTTTGGAGAGGAAGGAGCAAGATCGCCGCAGACACCTCGTCAAAGGAGGTATCAACTTCGACGCCAAACAAGGGCGCGGCGATGCACACTTTCTACATAACCAAGGGAGCCCAGTCCAACCCAACGTCGTCTTCAAGCGTGATGGTAAAAGAGAGTAGCTCTCCAGTCGACCTCCATCACGATAAAAGGGGAGTCATAAGGACAAAAGAAAGACAACATCCCTTATGTGTAACGACTCCTCGCCCCCCCTTTAGCTAGGAAAGAAAGTCAACATCCCTTAGCCTCGTTAGGCATGTATCACCTGAGATATGATATGATGTACTTTTATGGAATATAATGAGAATATAATGAGTTCAAGCCTGTTCATACATCATTTTCTTCTCTCAAATTACTAATTGCGTGTGTTTCATTACTTTCTTTTAAATGACTTTAAACCTGTTTTACTTTTATCAAACACGCACTCGTACTCACATGTCACATGAGTTCAAATATTATCCTGCGCATTAACTTCGTCACTTCGCTCGTTCTGCCATATGATATTCGCCGTCCAAATCTCGAAAGACTTATACAACAACAATTCGCAGCGACAACAAACAATCACACAATCCAACACACAGCAACAAAATAATTGCATAATCAAGTCGCACAAGATAAGTCTTTTAAAGAGAATACCATAATTCAAAAGGTTCGCGTTTACATAATAACATACAACAAGTAATGAAATATGGAACCATAACTCATGGCTCTCCATCTACATCACCGCCTAAAGAGCCACCAGGAAGACTAAAGTCACTTAGCTGGAGATCTGGATGCAGCAAATTATATTCCCTTTGCTCGTTCAACATCTGGTCAAATTGCTCGGAAATATTGAGTGACCCTGCCCCTTCGGCATGATGTGGGGAAAGGCGAGCAAGATCTCCAGCTAATTCGGCAACAGGCCCAGCCTCTCCAAAGGTGTCTACCCCCGCAGACTTCTCCTCGTCAGACCCTCCCTCGTCGTCGTCTTCAACTTCAATTTCCTCCCTTGAAGGACGAGTTATGTCTGAAGGCCAAGCAGCGCCAGAGCTTGACCAAGGGTAGCGCGGAGTCAAGAGAGGTTTTGTCACTTCCATACCTAGCTCGACCACTCGATCACCTTCCTCGTCTTGATAAATGAGGTCGCCACTTTCTTCATCCCAGCGACACTGCGATAGAATGACGTCCGGCTCTGGCGCAGGGTCCATAATCCCAAACTCCTCCCGGGTGAATGGATAGTACTGGCGCAACTGATCACACTTCAACTTCAACATATAATGAAGACCCCCGCAAACAAGGCGGGTAGCTGCAGCTTGGGCACCTGTTGATTGAAGGAAAGCCTGAAGAAAATCATGGGAAGAGCGGACTTCTCCCTTGTCAATACAAGTCTCTTTGTCTTTGGAAGTGGCAGTGGCAGGAAGAGACTTCAACTTCTCTACCTCGGCTTGCAGCTCAACAAGGCGAACAGAAGATTCCTGGAGCAGCGAGGAGGTCTGAATAACCTCAGAGTGTAGCTGGGCCTTTTCCGAGGCTAGCTGATCCTTTTCAGATGCCAGTTGGTTCCTTTCGGCCTGCACCCGAGACACCTCTTCACCAAGACCTGCCAATTCTTGGTCCTTCTTCTGAAGCTCGCTTAACAACTCCTCAGTTTTCCGTCCCAAAGCCTCGTTGGCTGACTTCAACTTCGCCAACTCAGTTATCCGTTCTTTTTCCTGACGCGCTACCTTCTCACATGTTTTCTTCCAGTCAGATATGGCCCCATCTCGTTGGAGAACAAGTTCTTTGGCCTTCTCCAATTGTTTGTCGCGTTGGTCCAGCGATATTTGCGCCGCAGATAGCTGATTCTGAAGGTCAACATTAACGCGGGAGGCACGGCCCAGCGTCTCCGACATCAGATCTTTGTCCGCTTCAGCAGCCTGTGCGCGAACCAACAAAGTGTCCTGAGCGGCGGCAAATTTTTCAAACAACGCAGTCATCTCAGCTTTATCCTCGTCAGAAGCGCGGTTCGCAAACGAGAATTGCGATAGATCCACTTTGAAGCCCCAATCTGTTTCTTGCTCTCCACGAAGCACGCGAAGCTCCTTGTCGATTTGAGCATTTCTTTCCGCCAAAGAAGATAACGACTTCATCCAAGCACTTCCAAAATTGCGGGATTGACCATGAACACTCGCTTGGAGACATCCTAACTCCATCAGTAAAGAGTGCATCCGCATGAACTTCTCTTCCATTGACAAGCTAGTAAGCGAATTACTAATTTGTGGACATAGGTCCAAAGACACGCGGTGCAGGGAGGCAGCAAGACGAGGCACCTATGCATTTAAACAACTTCGTTAAAAAAAAAAAAAAAACAGCAGCACACAAAGAGTGAAACCTGAATTTTGGAAGGATCCACGTTTATACCAGGGAGGCGCAGAGAAACTTTTTCATCTTCATGAATTTTCCTGACGCGAGCTGTGCGCCAAGAATCATCCGGAGTAGATAGGCGACGATGGGAAGAAGAGGAAGGGCGAGCCGGCGCAGTTTGTTCACCAACAGGTGTCTTCCCAGAAGTTTTTTCGAATGTCTGCCTTGGTGCGGCAGGCATCGCCAATTCACCACCAACGGACGATCCAGGCAAGTCTAGGGGAGTTGGCGATGAATGTTTCGAGGAACCTTCTACACGTTTTCTCTTTTTAGTCTCCCTTGCCGATGACCCTTCCTCGGCCAACGCCCTCTCCGTTGGGGTTTTCTCAAATGTCTGTGCGGTTTTGGGGTGTTGCGAAGTGCGAGAAGAAGCGGGCTTAGAACCCTTAGAGCCGCCCCCCTTAGCAATTCTAAACATCGCAGAGGCCTTGGGGACGGAAATGGACGCCTTTTTGACAGGAGGCGCTTTCGCGGCAGGAAGAGCTTTAGTAGTTGGAGACTCAATCGGCGGTGGTGATCCTTCCCCTTCTTCTTCAGGAGGAGGAGAATAGTTGAGTTGCTGTAGAGGTAGGTCCTCATCTGCGCCAGCATCAGGCTCGATGCATTCAGCGAAGGTGCGATCATCTGCTACAGGGCTACCCCCGTCCCAACACAACTGGTAGCCCGCCTGAGAAGTTCTACCCAAGTGGGTTATTATAGCATACTCATCCTCGGTAGGTTCTGGGAATTCTACCTTGGTGAATCCAGTGGAGGTCATGTTCCAATCTAAACAGATGCCCATCCCATCCATTAGGGTTCCTCGACAGAAGGCGAAGTTCTCCTCCCAGTTGCCTAACTTCCTGGGCTTATTGGCAAACAGACGGTGCACGGTTCTGATGGTGCAAAATTCGTTATGACGGCAGAATTTGAAATAATATCCAAATAACCCCACTGTAGGGGTAACCTTAGCCTTAAAACCTATGCTTGAAAAGTTCACCGTAAGCAAACGTTCAAAGGAAGTGATGCAGCACCAGGCGACAGGAAGAAGTTGGCCTGGAGGAATCTGTACCATATTGAGAAGCGTACATTGAAAGGGTGACAGGGGTAGGCGTATCCCCCACCACGCAGACCTAGCAAAGAACACCCTTCCTTTCGAAGTTTCAAAGGGACGATCCAATTTGTCCGCTCCCTCCACATGCAACTCACTCTCCTCCGGATCGTCAAAGATCAAACTCCTTTTGAACTTGGCTGTTTTCGAATCAATCCAAGGATGTGATTCGAAACCTCTGGATGTTGGAAATTTATTCCTAATTTTCTTAGAGTCTGAACTCCTGAAAACCTTCTTAGGCATGGTGGAACTAAGCGACAAAGCAGATTTACACAAAATGATAGTAAGGAAAAGGTGAATAGGCTATGACAAAAGTAAAGTAATAGAAAGAAAAGCAAGAACGAGAAAGGGTTAGTACCAATATTCAGCAGCCGTCGACAGAAAAGGGAAGAAGAAGAAGAAGACACTTGCAGGGGCACAATAAATGTATTGAAAACAGAGAGAGAGACAAATGAAAGTTTTGAATCTATATAAAAGACACGTCTCTTCGGTTCTCCCGCCTAGAAGGGAACTTTATCCTTTTCCCAAATCCCAATGAGAAGACAAATCGTGCGGCTCGATCCCCCCAAAGGGTGCAATGATGGGAAGATTTTGTAGAATCCCTATAGAAGATCTTGTGGCCCCCGCTTTCTTTCTTTATATTATTAATTTCCCCAAATATTTCTTTCAACCTCGTATGAGGGCTCGATCATACCAACCTTCACTGTACACCTGTGTCTGGCGGACTCGGATACTAATTGACACCATCACTGTGCGACTGCATCGAGTGAATTCTGATATCAGCAAACACCCTCTGAGGGCTTGCGAATAATGAGGGCCTCACAGATTTCGTCGTCTTCCTTTCAAAGAATTTAGCTAATAAGTAAACATCGCTCAAACATCGCCCGAAGCTCAATGACACCACCTAGAAATTGCTATAAAGAGCTTCTGATAAAATACAAGCATTTATCAGAAGCTCGAGGGCTAATGATATAGTCAGATTAGAATATGGGCCTAATAGTTACGAAAAGCCTTGTAAGGCCCCCTTCTCCGAGAAAGGAGTCCACGAATCGTTATGATGAAGGCGGGCCCGAGATCGCTGCGCTTGGAAGGGAGGTCAGAAACCGTTAGAAGGAGCTCTCTCCAGTGGGTCCCCTAGAGGAAACGGTTTCTGACCACGGATGTCCTTTCCATAACGGCCGCGGGATGTTCTGTGACCTTTAGGCAGTAACCGTTCAGGACGCCTCGACTGAACCTCGCACTCAACCTCGTCCGGATGAACGTTGGCCACAGGCGAGAAAGGAGTGTGTCGAGATTGAGGGAGGCCATGACGATCTTCATGCCGCAGTCAAGTAATGAGGATGAGAACATGATGAGGCCACAGAAGATCCAGTGTGATGAGGGACCACCAAATAGTTATAAATAGGAACCCCTCTCCATAGGGAAAGGGGGTTAGACATTCTGTAAACAAAAAGATCCACGTATTAATCTAAATTCTTACTCTTCTTGATTGAAACTCTTTGTTGAAACCTATGAGCTAGATTAGGGGTTATCAAATATATTTCCTTTAAATTCTCAATGTTTATTTTGAAAATTTGTTAAGACAATTTAATTGAGTTTTGAGATCATTTTGGAATTTTACAAAGTGATTTAATATCATTTTTGGATTTTATAAAATCTATTTAATATTGAAAATACTTCAAAAATAAAAAGGACCAGTAATTTGACAGATTTTTATATCAAAATATCAGTAAATATGGTTTATTTAGATTTTTAGGAATTTTTTGATATTTTATTTCAATTTTTTTGAGTTTCCTACTATTTTTAATGAATTTTTGAAGTTTTCTGTTTATTTGTCCATTTCTGGTTGGTCCACGTCAGCAGGGAAGGTTGACGTGGATGCTGACTTGATCTGATTTGGCGCTGATGTGGCAGCTGACATGGCAAGGCGCGAATTGAGGTTTAAACGAGCGTGGGCTGTCTTTAGTTGAATCGTGTAGCGGGTTTTCGCTATGTCAGTGACTCGTTGCACGCTTTCTGGTCGCAGGGGATCGTTTGTGGACACGGATCCTTTCTTCTTCAAAATCCGACAGAGGTACTTTTGCAGTTTAGCCCATCTCTCTTGTCCGACGAAATTACGGCCACCGTTTTGGTTGAGACTTGGCGTGTTGGAATCGTGGGACTGAGGAGAGGATGTTAGTGCAATTAATTGAAACTAAGAGGCCTTGTACTGTCTCGTGAGACCTGAGAGATTTCAGACCCCCATTAATGGAGTTTGGCGTTTTCCAACTTCTTTCCTTTGCCAGAGACAGGTTAGTCTTATCCATGAGAGTGTGTAGATGACATTGGTAAGGTCAATTTTGTACGGGAGAGCTTGGAGAGGGGTGTACTGGACTGAGGTGGCGCGGCCTCAAGTTGGACAGAACTGAGCTCAATTGATGGGGCCCACACGATCATCTTCTTGTACCAGCAATTGTTTGAGCAGCTTCAGGGGATTAAGTTTAGTTTGTCTATGTTTCTATTCTAATTTGAGGCCTCACACTTTGATGTGAGGACCAAAGGGGGCAGAAGTGATGCTTTGTCCAATTTTATTCAACTTGCAATTTTGCATACAAATCATTTTACAGCAAAACCATTTGATTTGATGTTCAATTTATCTCCTTTTAAACTTGTTTCATGTGCTCAAATTGACACAGATTATAAGACTAAGGCATTTGGTGTTTAGCACAATTTTCAATTTTTACATTTGAGTGATTTTGCTACTGTTTTAGAGTGATTTTTGTTTGAGTTGTTTAAATGCAGTAAAACCAGTTGATATCGTCATTATTTGTAGGCATTTGGACCGTACTTGGCACTCAAATAACACTCAAACTATTGAATTATTCAATAGATTGCTATGATTTTCATGGAATTGGCTCTACCGTCGTTTCTTCTCTCATTTTACAGGACTTTGATGATTTCTGATGATTTTGGAGCATATAGATGGATTCCCGACGTAGCACGTACGCTAGACGACTAATTCATAGCATTGGAGGCTCTTTTCTCTCTCCTGGTCGACCCGAACAATCATCTGTTCGATCCGACCAGCACCTATGGCAGCCAGGCGTCATTTTCTCTCTCCTGGTCGATCCGACCACAAGTCTGTTCGATCCGACCAGCACCTATGGCAGCCAGGCGTCATTTTCTCTCTCCTGGTCGACCCGACCAGGAGCCTGTTCGATCCGACTGGGCATCACAACAGCAGACTTGTGCAGCTGTTCTTTCTCTCTCCTGTTCGGTTCGACTGCACACCTGTTCGGTTTGACCAGGGTGCCGCCATATCACATAAGGCATTATTTCTTACATAGAAACTGATGAAAATGGTAATTTCTTGCGCCCTGGTGCCCTAGCCTTCCATCCTTGCAACATGGGACATCCATATATACATCTCTAGACCAGAAGGAAAGAAAGACAACCTTTCATACCACAAAATTCCTCTTTCCATAGGCGTTTTTCTCTCTTCTACCATGGGAGATCATCAAAGCTTGGTCCTTTGAAGCGACGGCAGCAAGGAGACGAGTTTGGTGACCATCTTGCAACACCCCATTGCCTAGAGATCGTAGTTTGAAAGCATAAAGGAGTATTCGGTTTATTCTTTCTATGTTTTCTTCTCTATTTTCAATGGGCTTGTATCTTGTTATTTCTATGTTATTTGTTGTGTGTTTTAGTACTATGTTAGGCTAAATTTATGTAGTCTTAGGGGTAAGGTGGTAACTTAGGTTTGGATGTTGTGATTTGACTTGATATGATATGATATGTTTTGTTGATTTGTTTTGTTGAGAATCATTTTAATTGCTTGTTTAAATTGCTTGGTTAAGTCTAATTAACTTCTAGATGAATGGCCACATTTAGTTAAGTTCTAAAGTTAGGTTAATCAAGATAATTTAGATTAAGTATTTGGGACAAATCGTAGATCCGAAAGGGGAGATTAGTTGACACCAAAAGTGTAACTTTTAGACAAGTCCAAAAGACCTCTAGATATCCTTACGAACTCCAACAAACAAGTTTAAATTGATTGAATTCTATACCAAAAGTTGTGAACCAATCGAGTTAATTAGGTTAGGTTGTGATTAAACCAGTTTCTAGTACAACAAGCGACAGCAGAGGTTTAGTGAATCTAGGTTTAGCCAACAAACCCTAGCACAAAGCATAAAATATCATAAAAGGTCAAAACCACACACTTTCACCCTCTGTTCGGACCGAACAGATCCTTGTTCGAACCGAACAGAGGAGTAAACGCTTGAAAAACACTGTTCGATGCACGAAAGTGATAAGTTCTGTGTTATAGAGTCCAAACCAAGGTGAAACCTGAACCCTAAGACGCTTTTTATTACTGTTTAAATCCTAAAAACTTTACTTTGTTATTTAGATTATTTTATTTGACAAAAACAACCAAAAATATCTACTTTATTGCACTTAGATTTATTTCAATTCTTTCTCCACCAAAATATTCTTGTCTAGCTTTTGAAAAAGGATAAGTCCAGTAATCAATTGTACCGTCCCTTGGGTTCGACCCTAAAGCTGTACTCCAAAAGACTAGTGAGGTTAGCTCTAGGTCTATAAATTTATTTGATTCCTAGGTTTTAAGCCTTCATCAAATTGGCGCCGTTGCCGGGGACGGTGTTGATATTGGATCCTTATCTCAGTATTAAGAGACTAGATATTTTCTTTTTCTTTTTAAACTCACATTTTATTCTCTCTTGATTACAGGACTGGCAGGTAACACGCAAAGGAAGAAGTCCCCACCCCCAAAGGTCAAAGACTTTCTCCGGAGAATCCGCGAAGAAGCCAGATCCTCCTCCTTTACTCCTGTTCGAACTGACCAGTGCTCTGTTCGATCTGACCAGGCCTTGTTCGAACTGACCAGGGCCTTGTTCGATCCGACCAGTACACTGTTCCATCTGACCAGTGCTCTGTTCGATCTGACTAGTGCTCTGTTCGATTTGACCAGGGCCTTGTTCGATCCGACCAGTACTCTGTTCAATCCGACCAGCACCCCAAACAGAGAGAAGAAAACTCCGCAATGGCCGACCAACTCACTCCCGAGGCCATTGCCCAGCGCACAAAAGAATTGGAGGACCTCCGCCTCCAACTTGAGCAAAGAGAGGCTCGACTGACAGCCGATCGGACCCTTCTAGCGGGTCAAAGGAGGGATTTTGACAATGAGCGTCGCCGATGGACCCAAGAAGATGAAGCGAGCATCAATAACTCCGACAACGAAGATGAGGAAGATCGTGAAAGGACTCTTATGGAGTTTGGAGTTCCCAGCGCAAGAAACGTGGGCGGACCAGTGGTGATTGCAGGCATCGCCGCTAACAACATGCAAATCGCTCCCAACCACGTCGTGCTTGTGCAACAAAATTCGTTCTATGGAAACGACGAAGAGGATCCCCATGCTCACTTACAAACTTTTATTGATTGCACTAGATTGATTAAGTTTAATGGTGTTCCTCAACAAGCAATTAGGCTATTGTTGTTTCACTTCACCCTTAAGGACCGAGCACAAAAATGGTATAAAAACATTGAAAAATGGTCAATTAGGTCTTGGGATGAAATGACACAAACCTTCTTGGATAGGTATTTTCCTTCGGATAGAGCGGACAAAATTAGAGCTGAATTGAATAATTTTGCCCAAAACCAAAATGAATCAATGAGAGATGCATGGGAACGGTTTAGGGATTTAGAAAATTCTTGCCCACATCATGGGATTCAAGAATGGATGCTCCTTAAATCATTCTACACTGGACTTTATGATAATATTAAAATCAATCTTGATTCTCTTTCAGGTGGGGCATTCAAAAGACTTGATACGGCACGAGGGCGAGATTTACTTGATTATTGTGCAAGAAATTACACATGGTACCCTCTACACATTCCCCGCCACTCAAGGAGCTAGAAGCTGAACTAGCCGCTTACCAATCGGCTCAAGGGACACATCTCCATTCAAACCAATGCGGAGCGTGCGGCGAGGAAGGACATACATCTATCAATTGTCCTCTTGCCAAAATTGGTAACGGAGGGGCCCAAGTGAACCACCTACACAATGGGCCCCCTTACGGTTCAAAGTACCAAAATAGCCCTCCAAATTTGTAAAGGAATGCCCAATTCAATAACAACAATAGAGACCAATCATTTCAAAAGAAACTTTTTTTCGAAAGGGAAGAAATTCCAATTGTTGTTCAAGAATTCATGAGTGAGCAAGAAAAGATTAACAAATATGTGGCTTTAGGGTTAGATGAATTGAAGGCCACCACTGACGAATTAAAGGCTACCATCAACGAATTTAAGGGAAGTGCAAGAATCTTACAACGCTTGGAGCGCATGGTGGAAGCACACTTCTCCCGACCACCTGGCAAGCTTCCAAGCCAACCACAAGTCAACCCAAGTGCAGAGATCAAAACCATTCATGTTCTACGAAGCGGCAATGAGTACCAAGACCCACCCGTGCCACCAAACGAAGGAAACAACCTCTCTGTTCGGTTCGACCAGAATCCTGTTCGGTCCGACCAGAATCCTGTTCGGTCCGAACAGGAGGAACCAGAGGAGACGCACCCAATTCTTGAGAAAGTTTTGTCATTCCCTCCACTCCATGAGGCATCCCAGACACAAGGCACCATTCCTGAGCCTGAACAAGCTGAAGAGGTGCCACTCGCACCATCTGTTCGGTCCGACCAAGCTCCTGTTCGGTTCGAACAGAGCACAACAGTGGTCCAAAGCAAGGGCAGAAAGAAGGCACAACAACCTGAGTCAACCTATAGGCCTCCTTTCCCATTTCCTCAGCGACTTGTGAAGAAGAATGAGGAAGAACGATTTCGAACTTTTTGGAAGATTCTCAAGGAATTGAAGGTCAACATTCCATTCACATGATGTCATAGCTCAAGTGCCGATCTTTGCAAGATTCTTGAAGGAGTTATGCACGGGCAAGAGATCCATGGAAGAGCTCAAAACAGTGGCCCTATCACACAAGAGTAGCGAAACCTTGAAAAGCAAGATGCCCCCAAAGCTTGAGGATCCGGGTAGGTTTGCTCTTCCTTGCACTATTGGAAGCGCAACAATCCAGCAAGCCTTGCGTGATATGGGGGCTAGTGTTATTTTGATGCCCAAGTCGGTTTATGAAAAGATTGGAATTGGTGAATTGACACCCACATGCATGACATTGAAGCTCGCCGATTCCTCAATGCGGTTGCCCTTGGGTGTTATTAAAGATGTGCCTGTTCAAGTGGATAAGTTTGTCATACCGGGCGATTTTGTGGTGATGGACATGGAAGAAGACAAGGAGGTGCCTATAATTTTAGGACGCCCCTTCCTTAGAACCGCCGGTGTGAAGATGGATGCTCGAGATGGGACGATTTTGGTTAGAGTGGGAGGAGAGAAACTCCGATTTTCAATAGATCATGCTTTGAAGTGCTCCAATCCCACCAACAAGGGTCATGACAAATCGCTCGCCGTCTCGCTCTCCGGATCTGATCCGATCAAGACCTAGTGAAATATGGTCAAGCTAGGGACCTAAAACAAGCCCTTCTTGGGAGGCAACCCAAAGATTTCTCAAATCTTCTCTCTTTTATTTATTTTGTCATTAAAAATAAAAATAAAAAAATAAAATCCATAAAAATTAGAAAAACAGAAAATATCAAAAATAGAATTTGATGTTTGTATTTGTTTGTTTGTAGGAAAATTTTGAGGAACAAACGAAAGAAGATGCAATTCGTGCTAGAGCACCATGGGTTACGTGAGCCAACTAACTCCGATCGACCTCATACGGATTGCATCAAAAGATCTAGAAAAATTGATAAAGCCGTCTTGGACAACGAGAGAACAAACTAGAAACAAATCAACATATGGAAAGCAAAAATTGGCTAAGTTCTCTTTTCCCTCCTATTTACTTTTTTATTCGATTACATGCATTGAGGACAATGCTTGATCTAAGTTTGGGGGGAGGGAATAGGAGAAAAATCGAACTTTTGGTGGATTTTGGTAAATTTTTGCAATTTTTTCGAACTTTTTGCTTCTCTGATCAGCTCGAACAGACTTCTGGTCAATCCGACCAAAGCCTTGGAAACTTCTGTTTTTAACTTTCTCCTTGGTCGGTTCGAACAGACTTCTGGTCAATCCGACCAGAACATGGAAATTGCACGATTTGGTTTGATTTTGGCTTGGAAATTAGTTGGTTTTGCCTATTCTCTCTCGATTTGAATTTTAAACGTTAAATCTCACACTGCTTAAACTTGTTTTTGAGTCAAACAAAAATTTTCTCAAAGAACCCTAGAATGTTTTGATATCACCCTTGATCTTGCACCAATGGACTGAATTGGAGTATTTTCTTTAAAATTTGAACTTGATCTTGGATGCTTAGAATTGTTATGACAATCTTAGTCGATTCTCACAAGTTTTTGCCGAGTGAACTGATTCGTATTTGACAAACTTTTGAAAAGAAATTTATCGACTTTGGAAATTGTAAAATGAATTTTGTCTTGTTGAAATTACTTTTTAATCGCTCGAATCACCAACGAGCAAAATTAATGGGAAATTAAATCAAAATAGCTGTGAAAACGAGGACGCACTGAGGCCTTTCTCCACCAACTTAGCCACAAATTGGAGGGTATTGGATTAGGTATGAATTGTTAGGAATTACAACTCAAAGAAACCGAGAAATAATTGGACAACTCATGCTTAATTCTACCGGACCCGGTGCGAAAGCATTGGTAAAGGAGTTGTTGAGTATTATGGCCCAAGTGTACCGTGGCCATAGTCGAGCAACACCCGTCTAACCTCCCTAGCGCGACATGAGCTAGTAGCAAACTCAAGGCCAATGATACCGCATTATCCTCTAGGGTGTAAAGCCCCACGGCTCGACTTGCCGAAAAAAAAAATATTGGTGAAAAATTGAAATTGCTTTTGAGAAAAGTTCATTATAAAATTTTTGAAGTTGATAAAGGCCTTTATAAATTTTTGGTTCACAACTTTTGGTATAGAATTCAATCAATTTAAACTTGTTTGTTGGAGTTCGTAAGGATATCTAGAGGTCTTTTGGACTTGTCTAAAAGTTACACTTTTGGTGTCAACTAATCTCCCCTTTCGGATCTACGATTTATCCCAAATACTTAATCTAAATTATCTTGATTAACCTAACTTTAGAACTTAACTAAATGTGGCCATTCATCTAGAAGTTAATTAGACTTAACCAAGCAATTTAAACAAGCAATTAAAATGATTCTCAACAAAACAAATCAACAAAACATATCATATCATATCAAGTCAAATCACAACATCCAAACCTAAGTTACTACCTTACCCCTAAGACGCTTTTTATTACTGTTTAAATCCTAAAAACTTTACTTTGTTATTTAGATTATTTTATTTGACAAAAATAACCAAAAATATCTACTTTATTGCACTTAGATTTATTTCAATTATTTCTCCACTAAAATATTCTTGTCTAGCTTTTGAAAAAGGATAAGTCCGGTAATCAATTGTACCGTCCCTTGGGTTCGACCCTAAAGCTGTACTCCAAAAGACTAGTGAGGTTAGCTCTAGGTCTATAAATTTATTTGATTCCTAGGTTTTAACCCTTCATCACCAGTTGCAAGTGTTATAATGTATTACAAGGAATGCACTTCAACAATTTAGAGCTTTTTTGGTACTTTGCATAAACACCTTTATTTCTTTATTTCTTTTGAAGGCAAAATGAAATGAACTTCCATTCTCACCCAACAAATTGAGAAGAGAATTTGCAGTGAATATCTTTAATAAGCTTGAGAAGTTTTTATTTAAACACTTTTCAGAAAGATCCAACATATTTTGTTTATCTCATGCAGTAACCTTACTACCTTTATAAATTTATATAAATTTCTGAAAATTGAAAAAGTTGTTCCCTGCTGTTCATTGAGCTTTGACCTTGCTATTCATGCATATTTTTAGTGTTTTATGCAAATGAAACCCTAAATTTTACTTATTTTTGAATCTGTGCAGATTTGTGTTTATTTTGTTATAATAATGTAAGGTTGACTTAAAGCATACATGACTCATTCTGGATTATGCATCTAAACCCTAAACTCTATATATTTTCACAGAGAAGAGACTGGTTGGAGTTGTTATACCATTTTATTCATCATTTTTATTGTTTTTAAATTTTATTAACTCTTTGGACATGGCTAGGCCAGTGCTATGCTCTGGACCTATGCTAAGTCAAGTTAGGACTACCATGAGAGACTTAGCTATGCTCAAGACCTCTACATGGCAGCCATGGTGTACTTCCTTATTGAACAAGAGAACATCCCATGAAGCTAGGAGCTATGCTCCAGACCCTCATGAGACATCCTAGAACCATCCTAGGACCATGACTGATGCCATGCTTCAGACCATGGCTCCTAGGAGCATTGATACACATGCTCAAGCACACTATTGTTTGGTGGCTGAGCTATGGAAAAGAACAACCAAAACAGCAAATTGATATTTGAAATTACTTTCCTTGATCTTCACACAGAGGATTACAAACACACACCTCTCAATTCTATCTCTCTTTCTCTCTTCAAAACTGTTCGACGATTTGCCTTTCTCAATTACACTCTAACTATCCTAATTAAGCAAAATAGCAAGAGTCTAGACCTATCCTCCGTTTGCAGCCGCTCTCCTCCCTTTTTCTGCTTCAATTGAAGGTGTTTATATAGGCTTAAGTCTAGGGCAACGCTTCTTTGGCCCGGCTTGATCTTCATCGTCGAATTTCCATCTAGTGGCTCACCACAGGCTGTGCTAGGGTTTGGTATTGGCGAAACCATGGGCGATACTGCTGGTTTGGGGTTTGTGGCGCTGGAGAAGGCCACGTCGATGATCTTCGCCATTTTACCCGATGTGCACACGGTAAATGTTGGGATTTCATCTCTTCTATTTCTTTTAACTGGGGAGAGAAACATCTGACGAAGGGGTCCCGTTTGTAAGGTTTAGTGAGACACAGAGAAATAGATGCGCTGAGCTCTCTGTGAACCAATAGAACATTTCAAACTTCACTAGTCCTTGGTGCATGAGCCGAGTGCATTCAATTACAAAAGAGAAATGGTAATTTTTATAGCCAGCGCCTCTTTTAAATCTTCCCGGGATCCCCTCCAATCGGATGCACACGCCATTAACTTTTGATTTTTGTGGGAATTTCATTTGATTTTCTTTAAAACTCATTTATTTATTTGGCTGTCCAACCAAAATAAATTATTTGGGGGTCTTCCTTTAGGTATTTTTTGGATGAAATTTTATAGGTAGACTTAGAAAAATACGAGGAATCTAATGGTTTAACTGGATTTGGCAAATTCCTCATAGATTTATTTTGGTAATTTTGTAAAGTTTTTGGGCTTGTTTGTAAAATTTGGCCTTTGTGTGGGCATTTTTGGAATTTAAAAGTTATGATAAATCATCATAATTCTTAAGGGATTTTTGGGTAAATTTTGAGGATTTTTGGAGTTTGTTTGGTATTTTTCGCAATTTGATTTTGATTTTTGGCAATTTAGGAATTTGGTTTTCGCTGTTTGACTTTTGGTTTTCGCAATTTGGTTTTGATTTATTTCGTTTTGAGGGTTCAATTTTTAGGGTCAACAGTATGATCCATCTCCATAGAGCTGATGACAGCTCTATCATCTCGCCATCTAGTGTCTCTGATTAACACTAGTGCATTCATACCTGCACTTTGCATGTGCAGCGTGTATAATCGAACCATAATTAGTCCGATATGCAGATGTTGGAGCCCTTCTTGCAAAATTCTGTTAAAACTTTCTTCAGAAATAAATAGTAGCTCCACTTGCTGGCCATCTGTGACCAATGCTCTTTCATCCGAGTAATGTTGGTATATCCGGTTTCTTCTTTCTGACCATCTGGGTTGGTATAAAGTTTCTGCTGGGACTTGCTGTGCTCGTTTGTATTGGGAGATGTTGAGCTCAGCATCAGGGTTCATTTGTGACTCAAGGCTTCGTTGGTACCGTCGAGATTGACCAGGGAGCCTCCTTTGAGCCTCAAATCTGAGCCTCGACCCTAAGCGATAGCCACGGATCTGATCTTCCACAGTGGGAGTTTGGTTTGTGTCTCTTTCTGATACTGATGGTCTTGCCGCCTCTGTTGTTGTCTGTGTTCTGCTCACGTCGCCTTTCTTTTTTCAGCTTCAAATATTTCTTTTGGGTTTTTGAACACAAAAATTTTACCTTTTAATTTAGGCACAACTGGCTTACTGGACTCGCCTTCCTTTCCTTTCGCAGCCTCGAGCCTTTTGACTGCTATCTTCAGATCCTTAATTTGTTCAGTCAATTTAAGCAACAATTGTATGATTGTGTTATTTTGTTTAAATTGGACTTCTGTTGTTCTCCCAGTTATGTCCTGTGGCTTGACAAAACCGACCGCCGATGAATAGATTGATTCGGTTGCTTTGATTGCTTCTCTGTAAATTGTGCTGTTTGCGCTGAGGCGCCAATCGCTCATAGGGAAAATAAAAATTTTATAAGAATTTTTGAATTTCTAAGGTTTATTCTTAATTTCTAAATGACTTTTATTTCAAGAATATCCTAGGTCGGTATTTCAGGTTCAATTATACCATTTCATTAATGTTCTGTTCAAAGTCTTGAATTCCTTTGTTTACACATCTGATTTTTCTTGGGGACAGTTTTTGGAGTTCCTAAAGCATTTTTATATGGTGATGGTGGCATTTATGAAAGAAATAAATTCTGGATGGCATTTCTACAATTTCCTTCTTTCTTTTTTATGGCATAAAAATAATTTTCCCAACAATTAATTAGATTTCGGACCTTCCTAAGTTCTAACGAAAGCATCATGGAGATTGTTATTAAATTGGAAAATATTTAGACGCATTTGATAGCTTCTTCTTCGACGGAATTTAATTCGCTCAACATAAATGTGTGTAATTGTTTCCTTACATAAATAAATAATCTAAAAAGGGCAGGAGGGTTTATTATACCCTGAACAGCAGAACAGGCATTATATTATTTTCCTTGTTAGTACATAACTGATAACTGGTAAGCCACAATAATTATGCATGAAAAATTTAGAATAGTAATTGTATCAAACTAGTGCCTAAATTTAGATAAGATGGTCATTTACATCGCCATTTAAAGATTCATCTTCATGTTGCTCAAAGATCATAGACATAGGGATTGAACCAAACTCTGAAGACCTCAAGTAGTTGGTGGCTGAAGTGGAAAAGAAAGGACTTGGAGGCATCTGCAAACCATCTCCCAAGCTATCCCCTTCGAGCATCTCCACAACTTGGTTCATCGAGGGCCGATCTGACGGTTTCATTTGAATGCACCACAAACCAACTTTACATAGCTTTGCTTCAATTTCATCAATATGTAAATTTATTTCTTGATCCTGGCACTGCAACAGCTGATCATACATCCAAGAAGGATAGTACTCTTGGCTTCTATTTTCTAGTTCTGGGCTCCAATTTCTCCTTCCCCCTGCCATTTCGAGCAAGAGCATTCCATAACTGTAGACATCGGCCTTGTCGGATATACCCCCAAAGTTTCTAGAGAGCAACTCAGGAGCAATATATCCGGCAGTTCCTCTCGCTATGCTGAGCGAAACCATACTAAAGTCCCTTGGGTACAATTTTGCAAGTCCAAAATCAGATATCTTTGGAACAAAATTGTAATCCAAAAGGATGTTATGAGGCTTGATGTCAAAATGTAAAATTCGCATCTCACACTCTCGATGTAAGTAATTGATCCCTTGAGCAACACCTAAAGCTATCTCCTTGATTTTGTACCAGGAGAAGTGTGAAGGGGTACTATTTCCTCTGAAGATGTGCTTATCGAGCGATCCTTTCGGCATGTACTCGTATACAAGAGCCTTCTTTGATTCTTCTGAACAATATCCAATAAGTCGCACTATGTTTCGGTGGTGAATGCTACCAAGTGTGGAGACCTCGTTGATGAATTCTTCCCCCTTGAGCCGTGAACTCCTCAGCATTTTAACAGCAACATATCGGTTACGTAAAATTGTGCCTTTGAAGACAGTTCCAAATCCGCCTTCACCTAACTTATCCCTGAAGTGATTAGTGATTGCAATAATATCGGTGTAAGAGAATCTTGTTACTGCTAATGTTTTCTGGTTTCGAAGAAACCTTTCCACATCATCAGTTAGACTCTTTGAGCTCCAGTATTTATGTGCTAGGAAGGAGAATAATGCACATGGCATGAAGATAAACCTGCACAATAAAATCAACACTGAAGTTGGACAAGTTAGATCTATTCAGATAAACCTGTAAAATTTTACATTGCTCATCAATTTTTCACTTTTTGCAGACACACAATAATAGATGAGTGAAGTCCTATAAAATCTGTAAATACAAGAAATGAAAAGAAAAATCAGAAAAATAAAAAAAATTAAAGTATCTATGCAATCTTTTGTGGAGTCTAATTTTGTTTGCTAGTGCAAAAAGGAAAGGACAGGAGATGATGCATGGTTTATCCTAATAAAATGGGGATTTGAATAGTGGATTTAAATAAAATAAACTTACCAAAGCATAATTGCAAGATCAGTACAATAATCGCTGTGACAGTAGTAAGGATGGCATCTTCCGTAAAATTCTTCTCACCATAGGTAAAACCCGAAAGATTTTCACCCATGCAATAACTGAAATCTGAATCAGCAAGTAGAACATTCAACAGAAAGTAGACCCAATTTGGAAGTCTTCCATCATTAGGAATCTCATAGCCGAAATCACTGCAGGATATGACACAGGTCAAAAGAAACTAGGAGAACATCTGAACTCTGAAACGAATATAAATGCTTAGAATTTCTTATAGAATAACTAATAACATCAAATACTTTTAATTTCGATTTACTTACTAGTGTCTTTTTACTTTTTTTTTATCAAATAAAAAAAATGTTCCTTTTCCTCACCGAGCTGCCTCTTGGAAGCAGAATTCCAGGCTCTTCCAAAATGATTTCTTGTGCCAACAAAGCCTGAAACCCATTCCAAGAGTGTCAAAAACTTCTTTACTGTTGTTCATGTCTCCAATAGGTTTAGAGATGTAGGTACTGCTCAAACACCTACAAGATGGCTCTAGAGTACTTAACTCTGCATTTCCATCAATCACATACAACAAAGAATTGTTTTCTGTTTGGCAACCATAGTACCAGTATTTATCTATTCTGCTCGAGCAGCTGACAAAAGAAACTCTTGGTTGCTCGCTAAAAAGTAACTCTCCTTCGCATTCGACAAGTGGCCCATCAAATTCAAATTCATAAGATATGTCTGTTGGGGAGGTTGCAGGGTTGCATGTCCCATTCACAAGTGCTGGATCAATCATATTAATTTTCTGCTGTGAGTATGAAATACTCGTGACATAAAATTTTTCAGATTGCCAAGATATGTAGGGTTCATTCACTTTGCAGCTGAGCTCAAACTGGATTGATCCGCATTGTGGTGGGTCAGTTTCGAGGCGAAAAGGGTAGTGTATGTCATGGAGATGGCCGCATGAGGAAGGGGGGCAGGGGGATGTTTTTTTGTGATTGTTGCCTCCTTTTACCAGGACTACTCCATTCAAGAGGAGGATAATTAATAGGATGTACCTAGTTGCGGACAAAAATAAAGAGAAAACCATGTATTCTCTCCAAGTTATTGTTTCTCTTGTTCTGTGGTAGAGTGAAATAGAACCTATATACTGCCAATATTATAACCCTAGGACAGTTTTTATAAAATTTCTTAATGAAGTCCAGCATTTTAGATCACCTTTGGAGGAGTCAACTTGAACAGCGTG
Organism: Rhynchospora pubera; assembly: GCA_028095005.1. Classification (NCBI taxonomy): domain Eukaryota; kingdom Viridiplantae; phylum Streptophyta; class Magnoliopsida; order Poales; family Cyperaceae; genus Rhynchospora; species Rhynchospora pubera. Next base: position 26,581,236 of record CM051461.1, read on the forward strand.
TGTATGGCATTGGCACTCCTGTGTATAACCAGTGTGGCACGAAACTACAACACATTGGTATATATTCTTCGTTCCTGGTTAAATATATCCTACAATAAGAGCCGTCTGATCTCTATAACCATGTCAGATTTTACATTCTAGATTAGTTGGTGTATTTGGTGCAAATTTATATAATGGTGAGGTTACATGTTAAATTAAGATATCTTTTGAACAAGACTTTGAAAATTTATTAGATGGGAGACTTGTATATGTACTACGAAAACAAAAACACAGGTGCTGGAAGTCGTCACTCGTCAGAGAGTTCTCAATATCGTCTCAACTCATAGGATAGTTTCTTTCATTTATAAATATTCCATTAGAAGTTGATTGAGAATTGTAATGTGAAATCTCGATTTATTTATTTATTTTTTTTTTTTGCAAAGAAACTCGAAATTTTCAATATGTCAAAGTAAACATTCAATCAAGTCTCTGCGACAACTACTTGTGTGACATGGAGTATCGGTCAAAAAACCAAAGATAAGGAGCATCTATTTTTATGGTTAATACATCATACAATTTTCAACAGTCAGAGAAAATCATTTACAAAGTAGAAGGATTAGATTGACCATTATAAGACACGTACGGCATGTAGTAATTTTGATATCAACATTTTTGAACAGTCAGCGGAATCTTTTCAAAATTAAATGCGTTATAAAGACTAGCAAAAGATTTCCTCCATACGTGGGCAAATAAAAAAATAAAATGTTGATATTCTTTTTTGTTATATTTAAATTGTTACCTGTTTGGCAATAAAGATATGGTAAAATTAATAATTTAGTCTTTTCTTTTAAATAAATAGCTAATTTGGTAGTAACTTAATTTTTTTTAAGAAAAATCTTATTTTGATCTAGACCACTGATCAAATCAAATTACACAAATCAATGGTCCATAATTTATGTAAGAATTGTTTATACCTTTTTATCTGACATGTTTACTCCTTTTATTTGTCAAGTTTACTCCTTTTATATGGGTGCTTTATAAGTAGTATAGAAGTATAGATAATAGATAAGGCATGTATTAAATTTGATCCATTTTTTTAAATTAAAATTAAAATGTCATCTTTCAAGAAACAAAGAACGGTATACCATTAATGACATTTTCTTTCTTCCATAAGAATAATTTCAAAATGGGCAAATTAATTTTAGATTTTTTATTTTGAAATTTATCAACACAGCTATTGATGAATAGTCACTGCCTAGTTTCTCCAAAAAAAAAAAAAAAAAAAAAGCTATTGTTGAATAGTATTAAAAATAGATCTATACCAAAACTATTACAAAATAGAATGTAAGATGCCTTGTTTCCCGCTAAACTTTATAAATTAATGAGATTAAATCGACACTATTTATCAAATTACATTATAATAATCAATGAACCATATTGTTTGTAACCAAAAATTAAATACACCTTTAGACTCAAAATTGAATAGACTATTGGTTTAGATTGAATAGACCTTTAGATTTGTGCTTTTATAAGAGGTTGGAATAGGGATAAGAGTCATAGACTCATAAGACAAGTAAGGCATGTATTAATTTTGATATCAACATTTTGAACAGTCAGTGAAATCTTTTTCAAACTGAAAAATTGAAATTTAATGCTTCATTCAGATAAGGCATGAATTAAAATTTCATTCTTCAAGATACAAAAAGTAAAGGTTCAAATTAGACAAAATTAAGAGATGTCATAATACACACAAGTTTTAACTTTTTCAATTTTGAAATTTATCAACCATAAAATGTTAAGAGATGTCATAACTCAACAAAATTAAGAGATGTCATAACACAGCTGTTGATGAATAAATGTATTCTAAGTAGATCTATACTGAAACTATCCCAACAATACAAAGTTAGATGCCCACAAAACTTTAAATAAAAGATAAGCCCAAAGTCAATGATTAGTCAAGTCTAGCACTTAAGCTACAATGCCATCAGTGACACCAAGAAAGAAACATGGAAAAGTCAAGTAATGCTATAATCAAACATATTGTACGTCCAATACAATTCGAAAAGTCACTGTTAAAATTTCAAATGGTCGATTCGAACTTATCAATATGATCTCTATATTAAAATATATTTGAAAATTAAATTTTATGTTTTTTTTCAAATTTTCTAATTATTTTTTTCGAATTTTCAAATTTGGAGGGATTTTTAGATTGAGCATATTCAAAAATTGAAAAAAAAAATATAAAATTTGGTCCTAACGGAGATTTTATGATAGAAAACAATTTGAGCAGTTCGAATTAGCCATCTTAATCTCAAAAATTGAAATTTTATCATGTTGGACACAAGCTACTCTCGGAAAATTATATAACCATCGTCTCAACTCTGTGGTTGTAACAGTTGTGAGAGTCTCTTTTTCTCCAAACCAAAAAATAAAATAAAAAAATAAAGAAAGAAAAAAAAACTTATCTCTCTCTATTTTGCCCTTTTTTCACTCGAAAGATAAAATAAAAATGAAATGATGAAACTCGCAGCAAAAACCCACTGACTATATGTTTGAAGGTTGACTTTAACAATATTTGGAGCAAAACAGAATTTCCCCAAAATTCTCACCCCTTGTTTATGCATCCTTCAGTTTCTCGTTTGCTATGATGCACAGAATAATTACATGCACATGGTTCCTGTATCTCCTGGTGTTGCTGATTTCTACAAGAAGCAACACAAAAATAGCTGCTGCATGGAGCGACTATGATGAATTTTTTTATAAATGTCCCCCAACTTCATGTTCAAAAGACGGTCCTCAAATTCGCTTCCCTTACCGGCTTTCGACCTCACCGCCATCTTGTGGGGCCATAGGCATGGAACTCTCCTGCTCAGGCAATGATACCATCCTGCAGTTACCAAACATTGGCACATGTAAGGTTTTAGATATTTTCTATAGTGGAGGTCTAATCAAAGTGGATCTAGGAGAAGCATTCTCTTTCTGTGAATATCAGAAGGTCAGTCCAATCAACTTTACAACAGCAGTGTATCAAATACCAAGGTTTGACACAACAAGTGAAAACATGATAAGCTGCACCGCAGATCTGGTTAACAAGTCAGATTATCCATTCAACTATTATGACGGCCCCGTCACATGCTTCAGCAACTCTAGCCAACTCGTGTACTTTGCAGATGGTGGAGAATATCTCCAGGGATTACCTTCATTCTGCACAGTCTTGTTAAACAACATTAGCCTCCCAATCCATTATTTAGATAAGAAGGATATCGATCATAAATCTAATGAATCAGTGTATGTAACCCTCACCTGGTTCGTGCACGGCATCACTGAAAAGTGTATTGCATGTGAGGGAGCAGGGAAGAACTGCGCTGGCGGGAATTCATTCTGCCCACATCACAGTAAGTGAAATTCAGCTCTTTTGGTTAGCCTACAAGTCCAGGAAAATCATTTCATATAAATTTTGAAATATGAGGGAATCAGCAAGCAACCTAATACCATTGTGTTGTACATAACAACACACAATATTACATGTATCAACTTCCCAATAATTTGGATACGTTGCCCTCCAGACTTTCCCATTTCAGCAGGCAGCAGCAAAGAGCCAATTAACAAGTAAACAACTCTTGAAACAGAGTACATATTTTATCCTAATATATCATTTTTTTTTGTCTGCAGGTCCAAATATGAAGCTCATAGGAGGTAAATTATGGTTTTATTATGATGACTCATCTAGTTATATGTTACAGGGGTTGGTTGGATTGATAGGTTTTTCTACCAAGCCGGTACGTAATAAAGAAGTACTAGAACCTCCATCTTTATAATTTACTTATGAAAGGACTAAAGAAGTACCGGTTAATTTATCAAGACATATGTACCCCTGTCCTTCCACAGAGTGGATCAGGTTGGGTCAGGCCAGTCGTGGTTGACTGGCTGAAACTTGAAATTAAGCTGGGTTATTCGGCCCAGTGGTTTGGCTCTATTCCATCAATCATATGGTCTTTGGATCGAATCACAGAAAAAATATTTATTTTCAAATTTGTTAATGATAAAATCGTTGGTTTCAAACCAACCTTCAACAAAAAAATATTTAAATTTTATTGACTATGGTTACTTATTAGAATAATGAGTTCTTCCATATGCTCATAATTATATTCTAATTTTATTCTGATAAATCTAAACAAAAATATAAACTGATTACCTTGGTACCTTTGAAGGATGAAATCCAAACTGACCTATTATGCAGACAATATGCTCAAATCTGACCCAACACACTAATAGTCATTCTTATACACGTTATCGGTGTATGCTGACAAAACAGGCTGAGTACAATGACTGTGGATAATAATATTTTTAATTAATAAGTAGCAGAAATATTTGACGTCTCTAATTCAGAAAAACCTTTAGTTAGTAACGATGACTGTGGCTAATTATATTTTTTATTTTTTGCTTAGTAATATCGTCCACCGCATTGGTTCTGCTTTTATTGTTGTTAGCTCTTCCATGTTACAAATCCAGAAGAACAGCCAGAAAAGAACATCTCAGGCAAGAAGAGCTCTTAGCTGTGCACTGCAAAACAGCTAATAGATATGCCTTTTCAGAAATCAAGAAGATGACAAACCGATTCAAGGACAAGCTCGGGCAAGGTGGCTATGGAAGTGTCTTTAAAGGTGAATTACAAAATGGAATCCAGGTCGCAGTCAAGGTTCTCGAGAGATCAACTACCAATTCTTATGGTAGAGATTTCATAAATGAAGTTGCAACCATTGGAACAATCCACCATTTAAATGTGGTTCGTCTTCTAGGATTTTCCTCTGAAGGAAGCAGGCATGCTCTAGTTTATGAATTCATGCCAAATGGATCACTAGATAAGTACATTTCTAGTAAAAGTAGTTGTAGAGCTGGTGAGATGCACCAAATGGAAATACTTCTGAACATAGCAATTGGTGTTGCAAATGGCATTAAATATTTGCATGAAGGGTGCATCCAGCGAATTCTACATTTTGATATCAAGCCACATAATATTTTGTTGGATCACAACTTAAATCCGAAAATTGCTGACTTTGGCCTTGCAAAGTTATGTTCAAAAGACCGAAGCGAGGTCACTGTAACTGTGGCCAAAGGCACCATTGGCTATATGGCACCAGAGGTATATTCAAAAAATTTTGGAAACGTGTCATACAAATCAGATGTTTATAGTTTTGGAATGCTGATACTCAAAATGGTCATTGGTGAAAAAAACCTCATACCTGATTTGGAGTGTAACAGTGAGGTGTACTATCCTGAGGTAATATATGAAAAGTTGGTTAATGGAGAAGACTTAGAATCTGTTATGGAGGTTGAACCAACTGAAGCAGACATCAAGAAAAAGTTAATTATTGTGGCATTTTGGTGTATACAATGGAACCCGGCAGAACGACCACACATGGGAAAGGTAGTGCAGATGTTGGGAAGTGATTTGCAGACCCTGGAAATCCCTCCTAAACCATTTGTTTCTTAAAATGTAGCAAATTATGATGTTTCCAGAATGTATTCTGTTGTTATATTTGCAAATAATTGTACCCTTAATTTACATTTTTTGGGGCTGGGCAAAACTGTAACTATTTTTTCTAAATATGTCAAATTTCAATTTCAATTTAAGGTACCTTTCTGATCATATATAAAAATCCTGAATTGCATTCTTTCAAGAATATTATATTGAATGTATCATATTCTTCAAATGCACTTACAATTTGCTATATATTATCTAAACCTGCTGAGTTCTGACCCCACCCCCTCTGGCAGCGCATTTCTCAAGTCAACTCTCCAGAGAGGACTCCATGTTTCCTACCCCAGCTCCAGACTTACACCTTCTTCAGAAAATACATGGAACGAAATGAAGGCATCAAAATCAATGTCGATCGGGGTTTAGGGTTGATCACATGCCTTTTCAATTATCTTATAATGTTTGGGCAAAAAGTACAAATAGAGAAGAAGAAGGGGAAAGTCACTTGAGAGAACGACAAAAAAATTGCAGTTTCGGAGATTGTCAGAGTTGCAAAGGCGAGTGTGATTTTTGCATGATGTGCGCTTCAAGTTCCCTTCAGAGTTCAGAGCGGGTGGAGATATTGCAATTGATGATGCTAGAGGTTGCTGTAAAATGTACCGATGAAGCAAGTTCAAAATTACGTATGGCCCCCTCAAATTTCACAATGTCACGATCGTCGCTGTAAATTTGATCAACTCTTTTTACTTTTAATCATTTATCATTTATCCTACCCGTAGGGTATGAATAAGATTTTATTTCGTTAAGTTATCAGATATAAGTATGGATAAAAAAAAAATTTCATTAGGGCTTGCTCCAGAAAACACAAACCAGAGATAAGGAAAGGGATGGCAAGGAAATCAGAATTAAGATAGTATGGGTAAATGATAGTCATCAGCTTCAGATTGGAAAACCATACAAAGAAGTAAATGATAGTAACCTTTCATTTAATTTATAAAAAGACAATTTTGCCCCTCGATTTTAATTCTAAAGAGAAAGAAGAATTTATAGATCAGGGGTGTTGTGGGTAAAAAGGTTTGATCTCCTCATTTCTCTTGGTTACACCCCGATTTTGGGAGTAACCAATCTTCTCTTTAGTTTAAGTCATAAGGAAAACTCATTCCCTTCTGTTCTCTCTCGTTTACCCAAAAACATCAATTGGAGCAAGGTAACACCATTTCTCTCTTTTTCCTTAGCTCTGATTTCCCTCATCTAGAGTAGGCCCTTAATTTATTGGATAAGGATAAGGGTAGCGTTATTTCGTAACCGTTATTTACCCATACTGTTATATATATAATATATAATTTATAAATTATAATCTTTAATGGAAAAATATATGATTATAATATCAAATTAATATGTTAATAGTTAATAAGGCAATTAGATTGGTAGATTTAACTGAGACAATATATTACATTAATAATTTCTAATTCATGATGATGAGTAAATATTGATTCTTCAATTTAAAACTATCAATTATTAATTAGTTATATATATTTTTGTGATAATTTACATGAGAAGATATTATATGATTTTATTATATCTAAAGTATTATTCAATGTTGCACTTTAATAATATATTTATTTGATATTATTTATTTATCCATATTGTATATTTTTTTATTGAATTATTATTATCATTATTATTCATTTTCTACCGTTACTTTACCCTTATCATTAATTCATAACGGGTAAGGATAGGGTACGGGTAAGTCAATTTTTAACGGGTACGGATAGGATATGGATAAAGAAAATTTTAACGGATACGGGTAACGAAAATGTCTCTACCATATCCTACCCTACCCATTGACAGCCCTACTCACGAGCACTATTGATGAAAAATCTTTACTTAATTGTTAGAAGAATGAATCTACTACAACACAATTCAGTGCTCACATATTTGTTTTATTTTTTTGAAGATAAATTGGAGGTCTAAGCCATCCAATTTATTTTTAAATTAAATGTCTATGAAAGACTCTCCAGCCGGATTTCGAACCTGCGACCTTTCACTCAAAGAGTAGTGCTCACATATTTGTTTTATATTTCTTTTTTTTAATTTTGGGATTCTACTGAATTATAATGCATCCACACAACAAATACAATATCACATTCACATAGACAAAGCAGTACATAACATGTAAATTTTTTTATGCATCTTGTAAGTGAAAGAGAGAATGAATTTTTCGGGAATTCCCAATTTGTATATATTCAGTTATTAACATGTCATAGTCTAAGTCCACTGCTGTGGACCGATCGCTTGGATAAATTAACCATCGGAAGCTTAGAATTCAAATTCCACCTTAATTTGTTTGGATGTCAAATTTTGAATGTTTGGACTTTGGAGTTCAAACAAAAAAAAAATAAAAATTGATTACTGCCATCTCTATTTTTACCATCGCTACCATCGCTCGAAGCGCTCCCCTCTCCCTAACGAAGTGATCCCTCTCTTCACCCAGCGAAGCGCTCCCCTCTCCTCACCCGGGTACGCTCCCTCTCCTTTCTACGCACTCTTCCGTCTCTATCCCTTCTTTTTGTGCATCTCTCTCCCTTACTCCTCCCTTCCTTCTGTGCGTCGGATTTTGTTCACTTTGTTTATTGTATCTATTCAATTTGTTATTTTAAGTGTTCATTTTGTTTTGCTGTGCATTAGACTTTTGTGTTGATTTTATACATCTCGCTTTGTTGGTGTAGTTGTTCGCTTTGTTCATTCATATGTTCAATTTGTTACTTTTAAGTGTTCAATTTGTTTTACTGTGCGTCAATGTTTATTTTTTATGTCTCATTTTGTTGGTGTATATGTTCACTTTGTTACTTTTATGTTCAATTTATTTTACTGTGTCAGTGTTTATTTTTTATGTCTCACTTTGTTGGTGTATATGTTTACTTTGTTCATTCATATGTTCACTTTATTACTTTTATGTGTTCAATTTATTTTACTGCGTGTCAGTGTTTATTTTTTATGTCTCAATTTATTGGTGTATATGTTCACTTTGTTCATTCATATGTTCACTTTGTTACTTTTATGTGTTCAATTTGTTTTACTTTGCGTCAGTGTTTATTTTTTATGTCTCACTTTGTTGGTGTATATGTTCACTTTGTTCATTCATATGTTCAATTTGCTACTTTTATATGTTCAATTTGTTTTGATATGAGGCGAGGTCCAAGGGAGGCGAAAAAGGAAGTTGAGGTCTAAAGGAGGCAGAAAAGGGAGCGTCGGGAGTAGGACAGAAGATTAGAGGGGAGGAGAGCGCGCGGGAGAGAAATTGAAGTTAGCGATGGTATATTTGCCGATGGCGCTTATAATTTCTGATTAATTAATAATAGATCAAAATCAACTGCTAACCAAAAAAAAAAAGAAAGAAAGAAAGAAAGAGTGGATACGGATGTTGACAATTAGTAGTCGCCTTTATTAATAAAATGACAAAAATAAAAAATACAAAGAAGTAAATCTAGTAAAAGTCGTCCCACCTGCCAAAAATTATTAGAAATTTATCTATCATAAATAAAACATGGGATTAGTGTTATTGGCGTGCATCCAAACAAAATGGATTTTCAAACAAATAAAGAATAATAATAACAAGTAATATTACTGGAGTAATGCTAGAATCAAACATATAGGACGTCAAACACGATCTAAATGTCGATCATTAAAATTTGAAATGGCCGATCCAAACCGCTCAATATGATCTCTTTATTAAAATATCTTTGAAAATCAAAATTTATATTTTTTCGAATTTTTTAACTATTTTTTTCGAATTTTCAAAATTGGAGGGTTCAGAACTTTTTAGATTAAGCATATAAAAATATTCCAAAAAAATAGTAAAAAATTTGAAAAAATATAAAATTTGCTCTCCATGGAGATTTTATAACATACAACAGTTTGAGCGATTTGGATCGGCCATTCTAATTTAAAAAAATTAAATTTTATCATGTTGGACAATTGCTTGTGTCCTATATGTTTGACACTAGCCACTCCCATATTACTGACCACTACCTCAGAGATAAACCAAACTTGTAACTACTAAACTGACACAAAAATTTCTACAAAACAGGAAGGAAGCCATGTAAGCAGCACAAAGCAAAGTGGTAATTTTAAACACTTGCCTCCAAAAGTAGCTCTTCATCTTCAATTTGTTCTTCAAATTTTTTTCGAGCCTCTGCCTTTCTCTTATTTTCCTCTCCAATTAAATCAGAAATTGCTTTAGGTAGCAAAAACCCAGGTCGTTCTAGAACTTGGGCTCGGTCAAGAACCAGGGGTTCTCTTTGTGTTACCTCAACACCAGCAAAAGTCCATAGAGCAACTTTTGCTTCACCTATAAGTCCAAGAGAGAACCATCCTAGACCTGACACAGCAATGTCTACACTGTTGACATCCCATCTTGTGCCGCAAACTTTAAATTCTCTATTCAACCAATCTCCTAGCTCCACCACCCGATCCTGTCCAATTGGTGGCTATAACAGCCATATATGCTAGTTAAGCATGATGCTAATTGAGTAATCTTGGGTTTGGGTACTTGCCATCGAAGGCATTCAAGAAGATATCAATGCGTAAAGCTCTACTGTTTAATGGTAGTAATAGGAACAATTTATCTGGTTTTTATAAAGGAGAACAAAATGTTCCGGTCCATAACATGCTGAAAAAGAATCATAAGGGTACAAAATAATGGTTGCAAACCAGTACCAAACTCAGGTTAGTTAACAAAAACACATGATAAATAAAGAAAGTTTTTCAAAATAATGATTGCAAACATGTACCACGACAACAAGACACATAACTAATCAACTTTAAAAGTTTCCCAAACCCAAAGATAATAACAAAGAGGAAATAAAATAGTTTACCTGAAGTCTGGCACCAAAATGGTTTTTCCGCAAATCATCAGCATTATCTATCTTTCCCATGTGAAGAGAGATGCTAGGAGAAGCCCATACAGTTATGTAGATAGTTTGAACAGAGGCTTGAATTAGGTCAAGCCTCATCAAACCCCCAACATGCACTGTTTGTCCTGCCTGAATCAATTTGAAATTGACAAGATAAAACAAATATCAATATAGATAAACTCATCAAGTAGATAAATAAAGGGACGGGGTCTCTTGACAATGGAATTATTTGACAATGTTGATAATATTCTCAGCTCAACTCAGAAAAAGGTTAAAACTGAAAATAAATTTAAAATTGGTGAATAGGTAGAATAAACCAAGACTGTTGAAAAGTTCAAACCATTTGATGAATAGGAAATTCAAATCATTTAGTTTATACCTACAATTTTGAATTTCTTATTCACAAATCTTACATAAACAATTGTCAAGATTGACAATTTCTAGTCGCTACCTTGTTAATGGATTCTAGCACATAAATAAATATAGAGACCAAAGCTCTATCTCTTTGATCTCCATCCTCGTGTAAGAGGAAAACATTCAAAATGTAGAAGAGAGCAGGGTTTTCTAAGATTAGTGCTACAGTGCTACTGGATGATCAAAATACTACAACTGTAACTTCAATGATAAAAGGAAAATGAGACTGGTACTAAATACAATTCCAGTTACTAGCAAAAAGCTCCCAAAAACTAAGAACCTTAGTTTAATTATATATTTTTAATTATCCAATAAGGACAATTGTAGCACAAATGAATCAAATAAACTTCTATTCCTGGACACAACATATAAGTCGACAAAATAGGAAACAGGAAACAAAAAGAAAATAACTTGCCTTCACCCGAAAGGAACGTGGTCGTAGCTCCTTCCTAATCTCAACCATCTTCTGCTCCTCTCGATTCAGCCGATTCATCATCAATCCAGGATGCAACAAACCAGGGGTATCAAACATCTTCACCTTAGCAGGCAAGATACCCGTCACCCGCAGTATCCCCATAGTTGTCCCTGGGACAGCTGCCTCAGTCAACTTTGCGATCTTGACCCCTTCTTTCTTTGCGAATGCATTTATTAGAGTAGATTTCCCTGCATTCTGGGCACCCACAACCCAGACATTGCCACGGGGCCCAGCTAATTTTTTTATGCAAGAAATCAAATTCCTGATGTTCAGATCCTTGTGCGAGCTCACCTGGTAAACTGCATCAAGTTTGTGGGCCCCATAAGTCTTGGCACGTCCACGAACCCATTTATCCAGCCTGGCAGGTGATATCTGAGAGGGAAGCAAATCAATCTTAGTTGCAACCAAAATGAGTTTAGGTGATTTGCTTAGTTTTGATATGGTACCCTCTAATGCTTTAAAAAGGGATTTTGCTGCTACTTTAGGGAATGATCCATCAAAATCAGTGCAATCAACAACCATCACAACCACTGAGGTGGTACCTGTCGGTTTCATCAAACGGGTGGATATAAACCGGTCAAAGTCAAAATCAGGTATTAGGTTTTCAGCATTAGGATTTTTAATTTGGCCATAATTTCTCAAAGAATGGCATCTTGCACAAACTGTAACCACTCCCTCTTCTTGCTTTGCTCTTTTAGCTTCTTCTCTCAACTTTCTCTTTTTCTCTGATTTTGTGATCTTTTCCTTCTTAATTTTTTTTAGGTAATCTTCAGTTATGTTGCCGTATCCAATCCCAGGAGGGGCAAAACCGTCCATTTCCCTTCTCCTTTTCTCTTCCTCATCTAATTCATCCCAATCCTTATCCCAGTCAGTCCCTGCTTCATCTAAATCAGCAAGTTCTTTGTCAAAACCAGAATTTGAAAATGACCCATCTTCTGATTCTTCCTCTTCAAAAAATTGGTCCAAACTGGAAAGCATTTTATTGACACCGGATTTGAGCCTAGAGGTTTCATGGGGTGGGAGCTTATTGTCCACTTCAGAGTCTAAAATCTCTGCATCAAAATTCAAATTCTGCTCAAAATCCATATTATCCATTTGATCTAAGTCATCGTCCACTTGATTCTTCCTGTTGAATTTTAAATTGTTATCATTCTTTGATTTCTTCAGTGTTGCATTATCCTCCCAATCTGAACCCAAATCAAATTCTTCAAAATCAGAGAATCCCTCAATTTCTTCATCATAATCAGATTCTTCCGACAACCCATCATCCAACTCATCCTCAATTTCAAAATCCTCGTCAGAATCAGCCGAGAAAGCATCAGCGAAACCGTCTTTGACTTTGGAAGGTCTTTTGTAATAACCCGGTAAATTAGGGTCAGAATCTTGCATGAACACGCCGCAGCCGGGACAGACAAGCCGGGTGAGATCCTCATCCCTTCCTTCACTAATAACTGGATCTTTCCCGGGTTTTGGAGTGCAAATCGAAGTGGAGTTACACTTGCACAAGAGAGAGAAAGGGAATGAGGAGCTTTTTCTAGGAGGAAAGAGAAGAAAGGGAGGAAGAGATGTTACGGAAGAATTGAAGGAGGTTGTAGAGGAGGAATTGTGGGTAAACGGAGCTACGCCTGAAGGGGAAGTGAAAGCTCTAGCCATGAGAGCAACTGAGCAAAGCGAGAAAGAAGAAGATAAGATCATGAGATAAAGGTATAAGAGAGGTTTAAGGAGGGAATTATTGGATAGGCCCATTTAGCCCATTAAAGGTGCTAATATGGCCTTCTGATGATGGTATCTCATTAGATTACCTTTTGTCAGTTTGTGCTATACTCAATTAAATTTTATTTATTTTTTAAATTGAGCGAAAGAAGTCATCGTCAAACTTTTACTAGGCAAGCAGTTAATTATACCTATTTGATTAATTTATGGACTAACAATATAGAAATCTGGTAGCTGATCCCTGCACTGGTGCTTTTGAGACAAAATTCTGCAAGACACATCCACGTAAAGTTTTTTTTTCCTTTTTTGGAAAATTACAACGTAAATGACTTTTGCTTGTTTGTTATATGAAAGTGAAAATAAAAATAAGAAAAGCTCATGCTACACAGACCATCCCAAAAAAACAAAAGAAATGAATTTGATTTCTGATGTAAGCAATTTTTCTTTCCCTAAACATTTCAACAAAACAAAATCCTCTGGAAGAAAAAGATCCTAAAATTATCTCTCTAAAAAGAAATTTTGATCTTCAAAAATGTGCAGCTTCCTTATTGTGAAGCACTCCTATTACCATTTGGCCAGTATATTGATTTGCGGCATGTACCCCTTGGCTCCTGCCTCCTATGATACACGTCACAAAATCATGCCGTAAAATTAAAAGAAAAATAAATTACAATAAGCTGAAAATTACGTAGCAGCTTTACCTTAATCAGTTGGGATTATACATCACGCAGCATTCGAGTAATAAGTACAAAGAATGATACTCTCTTCATTCACTAAAACTTCTTTCCTGTTCATTTAAAAGAAACCGATAATTGCATCATTTAATTATAGCTGGAAACCTTCTGATCCACTCAAGTTTATGCCCAAAAAAAAAGTTGTGAAGTGAGTTTTTTATTTGAAAATGAATGGCCACCCAGCCACTAATCAGATCTCACATGCACCTGTGAGTAAACCGAATTCCCAAATCAACTCAACTGATAATTCTACCAGAAATCCAGAAAAGATTCCCCAATCCAATCTAAAGTTACCCTGAACCAGGATGACAGCACTAGCCTGACCTCAAATCTATACCAACCCAAACCCAAAATTGGACAGAACCCAACCTAGGAGCCACAATGAGCTGAAAACAAAATGAACAAACCCAAATTGACTTCAGCAGCACACCATTTGGAGTCTTTACTTTTATAATATGATGAGAGAGAGAGAGAGAGAGAGAGAGAGTACCATGGGGGGTAAATGCGAATGATATTCTCAACAACAAGATCCACATTTTCACATATCTTCGGGTTGAATATTACTGTCCTTTCTTTTTTTGCTTCTCCATCAATGAACCTTTCAAATTGCTCCTTGTCATCTAATGGAAGCTACACAAATATACATGTTATAGAAAGAAAAAGGAAAATAAGTAACCAACAACAGATTCATCAAATATAAACGACTATAATAAAAAAAAAGTACCAAGAAATATGAGTTGGAGGAACCTGAAATAAGCAATTGCAAACAGTAAGACGACCCTCCAAAGATCTTGAGATAATTTGCACTGTGATTGCAGTTGATTTATCTGAAATTGACAAATGTAAAAAGAGTAATTCACTTTTGTTCTCTGACAATTACTCTGGTATCATTAGGCACAGTACTGATCTAGTGACCCGGCCCTAGAAAATCAAGCAAAGAAACTGTATTTAGTTCACCAATTATAATGTGAGGTTGGCATCACTCCTGGCAGTTGCCATTGAGTGTAACTCTTTACCTACCTATCTTGTTTGAAGAGCTGTGTAGTACATGGAAGAACCTTGAGAACTTAGCATGCCTTTCTTTCTCAAGCTGCATCACTTGTAAAAGCCTCCTATAATAATTACTCCTGCATAATTAAAGTACAAGCTTGATGTTTTCTTTCCAAATTTTGAGGTATCATAGTCCCTTAACATAAATTATTATGCATACCGAGATGGATTACTTGCAGGAAGTGCAGGCCACGTGTCATTAGATGCATGAAATGCGTCCTGAAAGAGATCTGCCATAGTTTGCCTCTGTCCTTCAATTTGCTTAGGTGACAAACTTAAGTTGTCATGATTTATCTCCTGAAAAATATGGAATTAAAAGCAGAAAAGCTTATCAAAGTTCTATATCCATAACCCAAAAAACTAAATAAAAATAATAATTATCCCAGAGACAATTATGTCTCATATGACTTAAAAAATACTTGCCACATAAGTTCAGAAGATAAAAGAGATCAGGAGAGAGGGCTATCCGATCCCCAGTGGTTCATTGACTACCCTGGAATTTTAGAAAACCCCTAATATTATATAAATTTTCAATTCATTCCACAAAATGCTTTGAAAATCTCCATAATTGTTAAGTATTTACCTAGCCAAATTTATTGGGTCCCCAAATGACTTAGAAATGATTCTGAGAAATAGCACAAGAGAAGGTTTTGTAAAGTACCTTCTCTGACCTGGTTGGATATCTAATATCTTAGTTATAAGGCTTCTAACTTATTCCTTATTACTTGCATATATGTATCTTTAAAAACCCATTCACCTCCTCATCACTTGATGCATGACCATCCCTATATTCAGGTGGGTCTTCTTCATTTTCAAGTGTTCTCTCCCCTAAATTAAGCAATTTTCTTTTCTTTTCTTCTCTATCTGTAGCTTTCTGCACCAAGTCACACAAGAGAGAATATAATCATAATTAAAGAGAATGATAAATTTATAATCAATGCTTGTGATAGACTTGGAGAGCCAACATAAAAACCTACTCATATACAGTAGAAATGACCAGGGTCGGGGTATCATTTCTAGCCTACCCTAACTTGTTTCGGACAAAAAGGCTTTGAACTTTGATAAATATATGTCACTAAATCACTAATACTTTTGAGAATTTCACTATTTTCTAAATGATGGTTGAACAAATAATGAAACATACCGCATTTGAATTTAGAAAGGAAGTAGCACAATTATTCCCCTGGAGACCTTCTAGGAGCTCAGCAATGGAAGGATGAAGACCCTCCTTTCGCTCGTAATGAGCCAAACTGTAAGGTACTATATCAGCTTCTTCGACCTCTTCTAAAATATCAAACTCTTCATTTGCTGATGTTCTTTTGTCTTCAATGCAAGATATATCTTTCTTAATTTTCGTTTCTCGAATTGGACACTCTTGATTTGAATTTGAATGTATGAAGACATTTTGTCTTCCTGTCATCTCCTGTTAAAAATTCAAAGAAAAAAAAATAACATCAAAAGAAGCCATATAAAAATGTCAAATTAACAACAGATAGTAGATAAATGAAAATGTAGCATACTAATACTAACTGGCATTTCAGGTTGAGAATCTAACACACTGCACTCTTCCAGTGTATGATTCCATTCTGATGTTTGACTTCCTTCATATCTATTGCTACTGGTATAATTCTCAACAAGTCTTGAGGTACCACACTTGTATGCTAATGAATTTTCACTTCCTGCGATGTTATCCTGCTCATTAAAAAAAAAATTATTCAGACTGACATACATGCTTATATTTTAATGGGTAGTACAAATACAAATATAAGGTTAACATGAAAGAGCTTGAATTAAAATAAAATTACCTCATCCGAAATTGACTCTTCAAAGGAATCACTGCAGTGCTCTTTTTTAAGCCAAGACTGGACAGGTCCATTTTTCTTGTAACCCAAACCATGAACCTCAGTTTGACAATACTCTGAGAAGCTAGACAAAGTCTGAACAAAGAAAAACACAGAGAGAACCATATCAATTATATCCTGGAAACCAGGGTTTGCACTGACACCAGATACCAAATTGGTAACTAACGAATGTGGCCGAAATACATTCAAATTTCAGCCCTTTCGTTTCAAGGCATTCCAGTTTTTTTTTTATACTGGTAAGAGAACAGAAACAGAAAGTAAATTACCATTTTGCCCTTTGAATGAAGGGATTTTGGCTGTTGAATACAACCATTATCATATGTCACTTCATCGAACCCATCCTCAATATCTTCGTCTGAACAAGAGAGCATAATGAGAAAACTGAGTGTGGATGGTCTAGGGAGAGAACTGAGTAGAGACGTCGAGACGGATTGATTGAGATTTGAGTGAGAAGAGCGTCGCGTCGAGAGAGAAGCGAAGAGTGGGGAGGTGTCAGGTGTGGAGGGAGCAAATCAACGGAAGGAGTCGCCGCCTTCGTCTCAATTAGCAACGAGTGAGGAAGTGAGCAGTGGTAACTAAGTGCGACGGAAGAACAGAAGGGTTGGTAAAAGGAATAGCAATTAATGAAATCTTTAATTTTTTTTTTCTTTTGAGATCGAATTTTATATATGTTTTTAATATTTTTTTTAATTTTAAAGTAATTTTAAATCTAATAATTAATTCTGAATCTTTCAATTTCAAAATAACCCAAAAAATAGTTAAAAGTTTTTGAAAAAAAATATTAAATTTGGTCTTCAAAAAAATTTTAATTTGAGATCGGCTGCATAAAATTTCCGTAGTTGAGACTCGAGCATTTTCTAAACAGCGACTGTCAAGTTAAAAGGAGAAAAAAAACAAGGAAAAAATACAGCCGAAAAACTAATTAATGAGTGTGGTTTGACTCTAGCATTATTCATTAAAATTAGGCAAAATTTGATTAGTGTCTTCTTCAATTCAAAATTACCCTCGTTTTTAAATTTGATGTCCTTTTATTGATTTACTTATACCTGCCACCATCGTTAACTTTGTTAATTTTAATAAATAAATATATAACAATATAGACATATTTTCTCTTATGGTGATTTATCGTTTTTTTTTCCCCCTTTGATGGCCTCCTTGATCATGTACATGTTAAATTCACTTCTCTGGCTTTAAATCGTGAGTTAGCTCCGGTTCTTCTGTTGTTGAATTTTCAGCTCTTGATTTAAAGACTTCAAGGCTATGGGGCTTTGTCGGCACCATATGCGCACAAACCGGTCTGTATTACGTGCTAACAAAGGCTGTGTTTGGATGAGCTTAGAAATAAAGAAATAGTTTTTTTCTATTTTCAAATTTATTATAAATAATCCAAATTCTTCACAAAGTTACACACTTCTCAATACTTCTTTTCTTATTCCTCTTATTTTCACACCATCCAAACGAAGCCAAAAGAAAGTAAAAATTGTCACGGTTATGCTTACGAATCCTACGTACATCAAATCTCTGCCTACTCTGATTTAGATGAAAAGATTGTTATACAAACTTTTAACGAATTTCTGTCTACCAGAAGAGTTGAAAGAAAATACAAATAATAAACATAAACATAATTTTTGTCTACAAGAATGATTGTTATATCTGATTTCTCTCGGAAATGACTACTTACAACATAATTTTCGCTATTGCAATATAATTTTGACTAAATTATCCATCAATAAATCCTTTAATTATTTTTTTTACAAATTTTACCCATTGATTGAAGCTTAAAATTTCAAGATCATTTTGATGTGAGCAGTAGGCATCCACAAGTGTCAGTTATTAGATTATGCTGCACAATGCAACGGAGGTGATGAGATTTCGTGGATATCAGGAGAAGAACTTGTACAACTTCACTTTGGGGCATTAGCGGTGCAAGCACACGATGCTCGTAAATGATGCAAATTCAGTCATAAGACATTTTTAAAAGAGGTAAAAATCTACCTAGATCTTTTTTTAAAATATGATATGGAGGATGTGTCCATAAAATGATTTTTTTTTTTCGAATGTTATTTGATAGTAAATATCAACTCAATTGGTATAACATGATAGTTGTTCCTTTTCTCGGTTGGAATCACCATCGGAGCACTATAATTTTTGCACTATAATTTTTACTATAATTTTTTAAAACTACTATTTCTGAACGATTTAGAACTAATTAGATTAATAATTTTCTAAAATTTCAATATATATCTTTCAGTAGGGAGATCGTATTAGACGATTTGGATCGGTCATTTTGAACTAAATTTCGAAATTTTGAGCGCGACTCGCAGACCCTTTGATGAATTGTAACTCACCATAGCAAAACTCTCTATATATATCTTTCATTCAATTGACTTAGGAAAGTTCCATGAATTAGTGAGAGCAACATGCAGTCTAGAAAAAAAAATTGAGGAAAAATGGAATGATTTTCATGAGAAAGTAAAAGGTCACTCAATAGGCATAATCTATTATTTACTATCTACAAATTAAAAGAATCTTAGAGTGAGACTTTTGTAATAAAAAAAATATTTCTTGGAATGTGGAGTACTCAAAGAAACAAGGGTCTTAATGCAAAGCAAAATACCTTTCTGTATGGTTGTACAACAATTACAGTGTTGTCCAACGCACATGCACATCAAGATAACAACATCAGAATGAACTTATCGTTAGATGCTTCAGTATAAAGAAGCGATCCCATATATAGTTAAATATGAAATGTTCCTTTGGTTGGTTTTCAAATAGTTGAAGTAATTCATCTTTGAACGTTCTCTTATCTATATCAATATTGATGCCTTTCTCTTACAAACTCATGAGTCATGATGCAACATACATCTTGAGTAGTTATTGCTATATGTATTCCTTCATGATGCAACATACATCTTGAGAGAGAGAGAGAGAGAGAGAGAGAGAGAAAAGGTTTTTCTTAAAAATGGTGATAATTTTTAAGATTGGTTTTTTATAAAAAAAAAAACCGATCTTAAAAAGATAACGAAAAAAAAGAAAAATTCAGTTTCTTTTAGAACCGGTTTTTATAAAAAATCGTCTTAAAACTTAATCTTTTAACACCGGTAAGCATGCCACATCATTATTCATCAAGAACAAAGGTAACAAATCTTTTTTTATGTGAGAGAGAGAGAGAGAGAGCTAACTTTTCACGTAGGCCCTTGTCTTCTCAAAATCGACATCAGATCACTCAACTTTAATGCAGAGGTCACTTTCATTATATATATATTTATTTATTTAATCATAAGTAAAATTTAGAAAACCTCTTACATTTTCGAAATTTTTACGATTCAGAAATGATAGAAAGGCCTTTGTTTTCAAATATTGTTAAGAAAAATAATGCCAAAACAGATGTTGTTGAGAATTTTTTAAAATGCAACAAATTACATTTTGTGAAAAAAGTAAAAAAAAAAAACTGATTCTGCACCCTTTTTTTCAGAACTTGTATGCCAATTCATTGAAGAAATATGCAAAAAAAAAAGGGTAATTTCATATATAAAAACCTAAAATGAAGTATGAATTTTTCTTGAGAAAGTTTAATATGCACTATAGTGTATAGAGCTTTCTATGCACCGCGGACTTTTTCGGGGGTATTTTTGAAAATTGACAAATCTAATTTAACCAATCATTAATACATATTGAAATCTCATAGCAAACCAAATTTTACCATTTTTGAGATTTTATTACTATTTTTTTCGAATTTTTTAAAACATGCCATTTTTAGAATATTGTAAATAGTTTAACATTCAAAAAATGGCATGTTTTAAAAAATTCGGAAAAAATAGTAATAAAATCTCTAAAATTATAAAATTTGACTTTCTATGAGATTTCAATATAAAGATTAGATTGGTTAAATTAGTTTTGTCAATTTCTAAAAATAACCCCGAAAAAGTCCGCGGTGCATAGAAAGCTCTATGCACTATGGTGCATATTAAACTTTCTCATTTTTCTTTATATAAAGAAACTAACAAAGTTGCATAGTGTTCTTGTATTTCACTGCCCTGAAGCCAATGTTCTAAATGTAATTTCAGAATTATTAGGTTGCAAGATCCTTGAAGTTAGCATGTATTCTTGTCGGTAGCATATCTGAAATACTTATTTCCATAATTTCCAAACTTCTTATATATTATCATGAAATAGCTGATTATTTGAAACTAATAAATAAGAAAAAAAAAAGATTTGTTATCTTTGTTCTTGATGAATAATGATGTGGCATGCTTACCTATCAACCTAGAAATACATATAGAGATGAATAAGGCACAAAAATGAGAGCACAAATACATGGCTTTATGATAGACAGGTTATCTTATGAAGCAAAACACTTTGGCATGCCACGTGTAGTATAAATTGTGTACCAGTTGACAACCTAACATATACCATGACACTTATAATACATATCTGATACAAATATAAAGCTGATGATAATGAAACAAAGAATAAGTCAATAAAGAATGTAAATTAATCTTGAATGTTTTTTTTTAGGTTCTTTGAATCATTATTTAATGATTGCTTAATGTGAGGGCTTTTATAGGCCACAAACCAAACTCGAAAGAACCTTTGCTTGTTCCAGAATCCTTTGAACTGCTCAATGAGAGCAGTTGGTCGAATCCTACATAGAAAATCACAAATTGAACACAAAATTTCAGGAATTTTTAAAAGATCGCCATATAAAAACATGAATTCATCAATGTCACTACATTGTGCTCTGATACCCATCTCTGTGATAACTTAATTGGTTTAACACCATTGCAAGTTAGATTGATCAATTAGTTAAAAAAAAAGTTTGTAAGCTAGATTGATCACAATTAGTTAAAAAAAAGTTTGTAAGCATGACAACTTATGAGTAAATTTGAATTATTAAACTCTCTTCAATATTTATACTATATGCTAAAATTAATATTTTTATTTTTAATAATTATATTTTCGAAAATAAGAATTTTTTTCACTAAGCAAATAATGTATTTCAGTGGCTTACTTAATGGTCTAATTTTAAATTTTCTATTGATAATATTCGGTATGGAACAGGTCAGATTGACCAGTGAACCACAAAGGTTACTGCCCAGGTTGGTCAGATCTGGTTCAGTTACAATTTGTTGTGAAATGATGATGTAAAACAATATTGACTGGACCTATATACATGTTGACTCACTGACAACCCAAACTTACAAATGACCTCTTAACAAATCTTGGTTTAAAAAAAAAACTTTTTTTAAAATTTTGTTAGGGCCTTTTTTCTGTCTTTTTAAGTTTGTGCGCTTTGTTCTTGTTTTTTTTTTCTTTCTCTGGATAGCCACTATCCAGTTTATCTAAAAAAACAAATCTTGGTTTAGTCTGCAATAGTGTCCAACGATTATTAGTTTTATCCCACTTCAAATTTGTTATTATGGTTTAATGTGTGGTCCTAAGAAAAGAAAGAGTAAATAGTTTTGACGTTTCAAAATCAAATGTCCATTGTGGCTTGAAAAATTGGAACCGGCCTGAACAGTAGAAGTCCAAGGAATTAGGTCAATAAAGAGTAAAGGTTTAATGTCCGAGGGAGAGGAGGGATAAATCAAATTGAGAAGAGATAAAGAATCAAATGAAAAGAGCTGATTAATCCAAAAATTGGAGCTTAGCAAGTACTACCAAAAGGGCAACTACTATCTAAATTGCAACCACAGGCCAAAGATGTTTTAAGGCCAATTCCAATATAGAAACAAAATTACCATGACGTGGCACAGGAGTAATGGTATTGCATACTGCACAACACAAGCTAGTGACTCCCCTTGCATATATCAAAAGGCTCCTACAACCATTGCAAACTATTCGGTTCCCAAGTCCCGCCATGTCCCATATGTCAAGAGCATAAGCACAAATCCTCCATTAGATAACAGTAACTAAAAAATTACAAGCAAACATATCAACCCTTGGTAGCTTAATTGGGTGCACAAACTTCAACATGGGAGACAAAATCAAATTACTCAAAAAATGAAAAGGTAGATGACAAGTAATTTAAGGGCAATTAAAGTTAAAGCAAAGTGACCTCTGAAAATCCTACAAATGAATCGGCCACTTAACCATGGTTTGGGAAATCGTCCAATTCTGATCCGATACACCCGAGTTGGAACAAAATCGACTTTTTATAGGGTAAATTGGGGGGAGAGGGAGACTCATGTATTGAATGGCAGAATTGGATTCGATTTGGAGAGAGAGAGTTGGAGCCAGACTCAGTTGCAAAAAGGAGAGACAAAGTGGAAGGGTTGGAGTCTGCAGAATAAAGGAACATTTAAATTTGTTAAAGGTACAAAAATTAATTGAATTTTACAAAAATAAAAGCTGTTACGAATAAAAATAGAAATAGCTTGAGCAGTATATGGGGAAATTGATTTGGACACCACTTAAAAGTGATACAACACCACAAAATTTTTTCAATGACCAATATACCCTCTATGTCAATTGAACGCTCGACTCTGCGTGACCATATATTTTAAACACTCCTGTTCGAGCAAACAATGGATCAGTCCAGTCAACCACAGACATCTGATATATAATTTCGTTTACCTAAGACAACGACTTGAATATTAGACAAAGATAATTTCATTTATCTAATTAAATAAAGTATGATATAGAGGCGTCATATAAATTATTTGGATCCATGAAACCAAAATGTTGATTAGTCATTAGCCACTATTTACTTACTGGCATCATGACAACTAATCAAACTATTCACGGACCTATGAAATATACAAATTCCACCAACCCAATCACTTCAAATTAAGTATCACAATGTGATTTTACCACAGTACTCCTGAAAGAAGCTGATTAATATATGATATCAAATACAAAGTTTAGATGAGTGTGGAATAATTCTTAAATTCATCAGTAAACAGTACCATTGACAGTAAATACATATCTCACCAATTGAACTCTAATTACGACATCTCAAGATTTTACTGGTTCAGAACCACAATTCTTAAATTTATCAGTAAACAAAAAATAGAGCTTAATATATGTCTTGTCTCTCATACATTCTGATATTTTATCTCTCATATCCAACATTTAGGAAACAACAAGTTCCTATTACATGAACTTTAAAATTACATATTATTTCTTTTTGCTTGAGACTAGTGTTAGAGAGAAGTTCTAACAAAATAGGAAATTGATGACAATATGCTTGAGATAAATGGGGTCGACTAAAATTTAATTTTTCAACCAATTTTTTCCCGGTGCTCTTTGTGCTTTTTTTAAAGCACCTTAACAATTTGTATGCTTTTGCAAACATGGGCGAAGCTATGTATCATTTGGTGGGTCCATGGACCCACCTAAAAAAAAAAATTTACTTGATATTATATATGTTTGTAATTAAAAAAAAATCCGCAAGAAGTTAGAGACCCATCTCAAAAATTTGAAGGACCCAGCTGAATTGCATAACGACACCTAAAAATCGAATAGGGACCTGGATAGCATTTGTTCATGGCTAATCGTCTTCTTTTCTCCAACCCAATTATTCTTATTAAAACAAAATTTAGAATAGAATGAAATATTTGGTTGAAAAATTCATAGGAAATTATTGGATTTTTTGTTGTCTTGACTTTTGAATTAGGAAAATTGTTATCTTGTATATTAAATATATTATTCTAGATTTTTTATTTTTATTATAATATATATTTGATTTCTCATGACTTTTTTTATCCAACATTATTTTAGAGTTCTTTATTTAAAAATTATTATTATACTATGTTTATATTAGACATTACATCATATATATATTTTCAATAAAATAATGACACGAAATCCTAGCTTCGCCACTGTTTGCAAAGTTAAAAATTCATACCCCCTGAAAATGTATTTGAGAAATCGGAATTCTTCAACTCTGTTGTTTTCTCTTTTTTTTTTTTTTCCTTCTATGATGTTTTCACTTTTAATGGCGTCCAAATCAATTCTCGTATCTAGGGTTAGGAAATTGGACAAAGACGAAGAAGCAGAATCGAAAATTAAAGAGAGGAGAGAGGAGACATAGAATTGGACGGTGATCCTTCTTCGTTGGTTGCTCTGGAAAGAGAATAAACACCAGGAAGGATGAAGAAGAGGCGGAGAACCGGGAGAAGGTGCGCGCGGCGCGATTGACGAAAGAGGAAGAGGCAGTTGGCGATGTCTAGGCTAAAAAGAGGGGAAAATCAAAGCGATGTGAGACGGAGGAGGGGCTGGAGGTGAGGCGGGCAATTGGCGGAGGAGGTGGCGACAACGATGTGTCGGAGGAGAGATTAAGGAGAGGCGGAAGCGTCAGAGAGGAGGTGGAGCGGGATTGGCAGAAGCCAGAAGAAGGTGCGCGAGGACGCAAGGTCGACGGAGGAGGGAGAGAGACAGGGAGTCGTATCCTCTGGACGTCTTTCCAGTGGACGTCTTGTAAAATGAACCGTCCGATCTAAATGGACGGTACGATCTCGAGCGGATCATTTCTTGACTTGTATACACGTATGAATTCGCATCCTCTGGATGGTCATCCAGTGGATGGTTCGATCTCATCCGTCTGATTTAATCTCAATGGCTATAAATGCCCCGTGCATGATACTAAAATTGATAGGCCCGAAAAAATTTAACCGTTTAGATTAAATTAGACGGCTCGTATCGAAAGACGTCCACTGGATGGTTGATATTCAACCATCCAGAGGATACGCTCTCATACGCGTATAAGCTTCTCTTTCGTATACGACTTCTCTTCTCTTTGTCCGACACAGCCTCCTGCATCGTATTCGTATCCCCTTTATCTCTCTCGTAGCCGTGAGCTTCTAGAGAGGAAAACAGAAAGCGAGCGAGCGAGAGAGAAGGCGATCGTCGAGGCTCAAGGCCAAGAAAACCGGAAGCCTCTCTCTGAAACGTTTCGTCTCTCCTCCAACAAAAGATAAAGGCCTCTCAATCGGTCTCAAATTTGTAAGAATAAGAAACCTCTTAATTTTTCACTGCTTTCAGCTCTGTTTACTGACACCCGAATTGAATGCACCAATTTCTTCTCTTCCCTTGTGATTTCGATTTGCACTCTAAAATACTCTCTATCTTCCCGTCTGACCTCATGTGTTTGAGTTAGAAAATCCCAATTGAAGCAGCTTATATCTCTGCTATTTCCGTATCTTTCTTTGCTAGTATTGTCTATATGGTAAAATAAAGGGGGATTAAATCCAACATCTCAATTTTACAAGTTTGCAGTGGTTACTGCTAGTACCGCATATAATTACTTTTAATCTTAAAATTGGGTGGCTATGTTGTGTCTTAAGAGAGAGAGTATTTAATTTAAACAGTAAACTTCATGGTAAAG
This sequence comes from Rhynchospora pubera, assembly GCA_028095005.1. Classification (NCBI taxonomy): domain Eukaryota; kingdom Viridiplantae; phylum Streptophyta; class Magnoliopsida; order Poales; family Cyperaceae; genus Rhynchospora; species Rhynchospora pubera. The sequence goes on from CM051461.1 coordinate 26,607,186, forward strand.
GTAAATAGATAAGGTGACCAGTCTATTTGGGATAATGTCCAACATCTACCACTGGTGACTTCAAGACACCTGCTAATTCACACAAGTTTCTTTTAAAGGTCATTTTTTTTTATTGTTAACTTCCATTTTTAGATGTAATGGTCACCTTCGTTACAGAGAAATACCGGCTGATTCTTGAGCTGTGCCACCCTTGTATTGCTGTAAAAATAATTAACCTAAAGTTTCTACCTTTTCTCTTTTCAAGTAGTGGTCTGAGTTGGAGAAGGTAATGGAGAATGATTCCCTTTTCAATGTAATGGAGAACTGAACTAAGCTTCATACAATTATAAGCTTCATTGCTACATAAAAACTCTCACTCTATCAAAAAGAAACCTCGACTTACCTGTCATCACTACCTCTAATACTAAATCTATCTTGCACCCTCTCCTTGGTAATGTAATTTTTTTTGTGTTCGCATATCTGGTTAGCATTTCATTTGTAAGTGTTCCATACTTATTACATGGGAAAATTGTTCAGTGATATTTTTAGAAAAAGTTGCTATTTGCAAAAAATTGGATACAGCTTTTCTATTATGTAATAAACTTTATGAGAAAGTCAATTGAACATTGAAAAATATTGGATACAATTTCAGATGAACTATTTAGAGCCTGGTGGGAAAAAGAACTGATTTGGAAGGAAAAGGTGGTGCAAAGGTCAACATCTGTGCTACAGCAGGGCCAGTGCTGGGTCCTCCTTGGCATTAGTTACTCTACAACATGCAAATCAACTGAAAATAAATTTTGTTCAGTCAAAACATCCAAGCTTGAATTTATGATATGCATCATGCAAAAAGAAAAGCATAAGTTTGGGGATGTTGTTCTGGTATGCAGAATATTCAGTGGTTTTGTGTGGCTATGCTTGGTTGTACTTTAGTCTGAAAGTTGACTCTTTGTAATTTCACAGCTACATGATTTTGTTAAATATATGCTTATTTAAAACAGCAAGCCAAAAAGAAGTAAACACCAATATATGTTGACAGTTGACCACGTTCTTCTAAATAGTTAAATAAAAGTTCTATACTTGCTGCTTTAATTAGTTAATTTATTTTTCCTTTTCAGGAGTACCGTGGAACTTCTTGAAACAAAAATATGAGATTCGTGTGAGCTTAGTTTCATACCGGTTTTAGCTGAAATTGAGCAGATTTGTAGCTGTAATTAACAATTAAATTAGTGTGATGCTTGTATGAAGTAATTAGTTTTAGATATGTGATTCATTTTAAGATACATGTGTTTAATTAAAGAAGTGATCATGTTTCTTTGTTTTTTGATTGTATGGAGATCTATATGAGCCCTGACATGATTTTATGGCTATTGTACCATGATTTTATGATATATGGCTTTGTACTTGATGTTTATGATGCATGGCTTGTGTACCTTGTATTTATTATACACGTTTTCAATGCTAACATATCTTGCTTGATTGAGTGCTTATGTACCATGTACCTTCTATACTGTTAGCATCAACAAGTTAAATTCATGCCCGACTTTAACAAAATGTGTTATATCCATGTTATTTAGGCAACCATCATTTGTTTCAAAATGCGTACTTGTAATACAAGTGTACTAGGTGCTTCAACACGTACTAAATAATCTGTACCTATAACATGTACCAGTCTGGCAGTCTCTAGCTTTTTCCTAACACCTAGTAATAAAGAAATTAAGACGCAGATTGAAATAACATTTGAAACAACATCCTCTTTAGTCTTTACAAAATTACAAAGAAATTAAAACATGCTGTCAGATCCGACCTATATATAGCATGTACCAATCACCAGACAAACTACAACGTCCTCTTCACCATACTTCACCTTCCAGTGAACACTCCAATATGCATTTCCAACACGAGTGCCTAAAAAATGGTAGCATTTCCTATGGCGAGTGCACTCCAATATTTTAGTATTTTAGTCACCACTTATCAACCAGTCTCTGCAAGCTTCATACATAAGAAGTCTCCCAAGCTCTACCATAGCAGTATCTACAAAAATAAGAAATTGATATTTGGGTGGTCAATAAAAAAATCATCACTGAGCATCTTGTAGATCTAATTATGGAAAGTAATTATGCAGCCAGTAACGAACTGATTTTACAATTACTCATTGAACATAGCATGGGGCGTCTGCTCAATTGACACTTAAAAAGGGAGCAAAAAAAGTTAAAGATTATTAGGACAGAACAGCATAGAACATGTATTTGCCCTTCTAACCGTAAGCAATTAACCTTTTTTCTGGCCAAAGCACACGATAAGAACTCACTGGTAACCAAAAATTCTTGCCTAATCAGTGAATAGAAACAAATAAAAAGAGGAGATTGAGTAGGCTTACAACTGGAGGAGCAACCAAGAAGAGAGGCAAGGCTTAAATCCGGAGACAGAGATTGACTGTGCTGGTGCGGGAAGATCGACTGGTGCGAGGAGATCGAGTGGGCTGGTACGATGAACTGGGTTTAGAGAGAGAGAGAGAGAGAGGCAATGACGAAGATGGACTAGGTTTAGAGATTAAAGAATACAACGGAGGAGTGGAAGAGAGGAGATCGAGTGGCCGGTGCTGGTGCGAGGGATATGATACGAAGAGATACGAAGAAAGGAACTGCGAAACCGTATATCTGCGTTCTTTTTCTTTTTTTTTTTTTTTTTTGATAGTCTGAGATTCAGCTCACGAAACGTCCAGTGGATGTTAACTACGGGAGAAAAACTTTTTTACGGCTGTGTTTTAAGTATTTTTTACGCCGGATGATGGGCGCTGTAAATAGGGGGTGCCGCTAAAAAAAATAATTAACCGCCGTAATTGTGCGCGACTTTGCGAAGACGCGCGTAGGAATTCTGATTTTGCACGGCGCCTTTTAACAAGTAGCAGCCGTTAAAAACTTTTTTTTACGACTGTTATTTGGTAAAACAAGTTGTAAAAAAACCTATTTACAGCTTAAATCTATATATACAAAAACCGCTGTAGAAGAGAGAATAATAAATTTTTTTTTCATTTCGGTGGCTATATATACCCAATCACATCCAATCACATATATTTGCTAGCCATAAATTCACATAATATATGTAAAATCAAATCGACATAAATAAATTGAAAATTGCATAAATTCACAAAAATTCACATTAATTCATCTAATCCAACTAAAATTCTTCTAATCCAAAAGTCAGAAATTCCCAACTAAGTACAATTATTAATCATCATAACCATTAATTATCAATGGAGTTAGAAATTCAAAAAACAACTCTATTGTTTGGTTAAGCTCGTCTTCAGAATATGCTCCACCTTGCGGTTCCAAAACCTACATTGATTGATCATGACCGAGTTATTAGTAAATTTTATGAGAAAATGTATTCTATATATAATTGGTTAGACCCACTGATTAGGTTGGAAAGAGAGGAAATTAAACTTCTGTTTAGTGTATATGTTTCTCTATTTTGGCATTTGCCAATTAATTAAAACCTTATGCAACCTCCAGTGACTGCTTTCTTTTCACACGCCTATCTAAGCCGCCTGACCTTATGCATTATTTACACCACTTGAATATGGATGACTATAAAGCATAAACAATTCCACTACTTGACATATACCTTAAATCAATCATTATAAAAAAGTACTAGTCTTATCCTAAACAAGAAAACAATTATCAAACATAATTAAAACATATATTCCATACCGATGGCAACTCCCCCCTAGTCATGTACCATTTCAGTGTGTTGCGTATCGATGTCATCGTGTAATAACCACAATCATCAGAGTTTGGCTGATTTGGACCCTACAAGTAAGAATGAAATTTTTAGTTTTCATGATAAATCCAAACATTGACAAATTACATGAAACTATTAGAGCGATTAAGTTGTGTACCGGTACTTTCACCACATTGAACTTAGTCTTTAGAAGTTTCAATAAAGCGCTGCAACAATAAAATGTAAAGTCAGAAAAATTTGAACAATAACACAGATGCATACCTAAATACCTCCTGCCAGATTTTTGTCTATTTATAAAGGAATATTCATTTGTAAATAGTAATTGAGTTTGTTTATGTTTGTCAGGTCTTACTCTGAAGAATCCAAGGTTCATAATCCCTATTTCAAGAGCAGTAGTAATTTGTATAATAGCGAAGGCTGTTTGTAGCAAATATCTGAGTACTAATTAACTAAGTAAGGATTTCTTATTCCCACAAATCATGGGTAATTCAGAAGCACGAAAATAATATATGCCCTAACAATAAGATATTAAATAAATGAATGTTATAATTGATGGTCAGAATAATTAGAATTTATCATAACTAAAGGTAACGGTAATATTTGATACAATAGATCATGATATCTTGATTCTTATTATTTATTAAATTCCACCTTGTTTAAGAACCCTGCATCGAAAAATAAAACTAAATACTAAACCAGTGCAAAGTTGAGAGAACAGGAAATCACACAAGAAAAGGATCTAAACCTGTTCACTTCACCAAGCATTTGAGATGCAGCTTGTGAAGCGTCTAAATAAGGATTTCCTATTCCCAATTGTTGAGAGTATAGTACAAGTTATATGTATAGGGACTTTTATGTAATAGTTAACAAACTGCTGGACTATTTTGTAATGTGACAAAAGATGAGATTTTAATTGAACGAAAGGAGAGAGAGAAAGTGAATTCTCTCGAACCCTCCTTACTGTATCACTTCTTCTTTCCCTTTTATCTTGTCTCCTCAATACTCTTTTATCGTTAGTTTAATCTCAGTCAAACATGGTATCAGAGCAGTCTATCGGACCTAGTTGAATTCGTTCTACAGCACTTAGACAAGAAAGGAACAGTCTCTGGCTTCAAGGAGTAAATATCTCACTCTTTTGTAAAACCCTAGATCTGGCACCCCTTTCTACAAAACCGCCACGGCAACAAGAAGAATGTTTTTGAGCGAAGACTAGAAAGGTACGAGTAGTAGTTAGTAAAGAAGTTCTTTGTAATTGTAAGAGATGAGCTCTACCACTGGAGGAAAGGATGACGAACCCTCTATTGGTGGTAAAAAGAGTGACACTGTTGTTGATAAAGTAAGTGTTACAAATACCCAAGTTATTTACCAAGGAGAGCTCACAGCTATCAAATTCAATGGTAAAAATTATTTAGATTGGTCAAGAGCAATCGCCATAGCATTGGGAGGACGAAGATTACTTGGATATATCAATGGAGAGACCAAAATACCACTTGAAGATGATGCTAATTACTCAGATTGGAGAGCCACAGATTATGGTGTTATGGCCTCAATCAATAATACAATGTTACCCGAATTGGGAAGAAACTTCTTGGGGGCAGTAAATGCTAGGGAAATGTGGTTGGCAATTGAGGCAACATATTCCCATAAAGGGGATGATGCAAGATTGTTTGAAATCAAAGAAAGCATCAGAAAATGTTCTCAAGGCAGTCGATCTGTGCAAGAATACTACTCAGAACTTCAAGGATTATGGAATGAACTTAAGGCATGTGAGAAACCATGTCCTAATTGCATTCAGGTAGGAGAGAAAAATAAGGTATTTGATTTTCTGATGGGATTGAACCCTGAATATGAGAGTATTAGAAGCACAGTATTTGCCCAATTGTCATTTCCACAAATAGGGGCTGTTTATTATACTGTCCAACGTGAAGAGACAAGAAGAAGGATGATGGATACAACTGTTGGAGAAGTTGAGAAGGTTGGAATGATTGCTGACGATGTGCTTGTGAAGGGACGTGGTCGTGGTATCAATCAAGGAGGTAGAGGTCGTGGTCGAGTCTCAAGCGACCGTGATAAACTTAAGTGCTCACATTGTGGCAAATGGAGGCATACAAAGGAAGAGTGTTGGGATATTGTTGGAAGACCACCTCATATGGGAAGAGGTAGAAGAGCTTTCAATGTTGCTGGTGAAGGTGCATCACAAACTGTAGGAATCCAAGAGTACCAAGATTTGAAAAGGCAGTTAGAGGAGCTGAAAGCAAGCATCCCAAGTTCTCAATCCAGTTCTTCTCAAGCTCTTAGTGTTCAACAAGGTTCTCAAGCATTTGCAAATCTAGCTACTTCTAGTGGAAAATGGGTAATAGATACTGGTGCCACTGATCACTACTCTGGTATGAAACACTTTTTCTCAAATCTCAAACCATACACCCAACCAACCTCATTAACCATTGCTGATGGTTCAACTGTTCCAATCATTGGAAAAGGAGCTGTAACCACTCCAATTGCCACCCTTGAACAAGTCTCATTTGTTCCCAACCTACCTATTAACCTATTTTCAGTTAGTGCATTTACTAAAACTCACCCATGTAGTGTAACTTTCTTTTCAAATTATTGTCTCTTTCAGGACTTGATGACGGGCAATATCCTTGGGAGTGGCTATGAAGAAAATGGACTATACTTTCTTAAAGATTCCAACATAAAGGCTTTATCTTGTAGGTTAGATGTTTTGAATGTAAAAGATTTGGAACTTCTTCATTGTAGATTAGGTCATTTGCATCCTACTAAGTTATGCATTTTGTACCCAGAATTGCAAAAACTCAAGGAAGAGTTTAATTGTGTAACCTGTCTTAAAGCTAAGCAAGTTAAAAAGAGTTATCCAGTTATAGACAAACATTGTACTAATCCTTTTGAAATTGTTCATAGTGATATTTGGGGTCCATCTCCTGTTGCATCTATTTTTGGTTTTAAATATTATGTTTGCTTTGTTGATGATTGCTCACGGTACACAACCATTTTCTTGATTAAATCAAAGAATGAAGTTGCCTCAATTTTTCCAATTTATCACAAAATGGTTCAAACCCAATACAATGCAACTATCAAGATTCTAAGATCAGATAATGGAAAGGAATATCTCTCTGCTGAACTTCAAAGATACTTGGAGTTGCATGGTATTAGGTCTCAAACAAGTTGTCCCTACACTCCACAACAAAATGGAGTAGCTGAGAGGAAAAACAGACACATTCTTGAGGTAACTCGTTCTCTTATGATTGGCATGAATGTACCAAAATACTTGTGGTCTGAGGCTATGCTTACTGCTGTTTATTTAATAAATAGGATGCCATCAAGAGTTCTTAATGGAAAAACTCCATTTCAGGTTGTTGATCCAAATTCTCCATTGTTTCATATTCCACCAAAAATCTTTGGTTGTATTTGTTTTGTCCATACAAAAGGAAACACTCATGATAAATTAGATCCAAGAGCTATAAAATGTGTGTTCACAGGATACTCAATTTCTCAAAAAGGGTACAAATGCTTTGATCCTACAACTAAACGAAGGTATGTCTCAATGGATGTGACTTTTGTTGAAAAACAACCATACTTTAGTTCTATTGAGAATACCTTATGCAATGATCTGCCTAGAAATGAAGAACAATTTTTCTTTCCAAATCACTCAGAATATATTTTGAAACAAAATATCACAGAAGAGCAATTTTCTAATGAAAATAGTGAACTAGAACCCAAAGAAATAAAAGTTTATAAAAGGGGTCAAAGAGGAGTTGTTTTTCCAAACATTTCAGATGCCACTCAACAAGGAGATGACCGAAATCAAGACCTGCAAAATGTAGTAATTGGAGAGAAAGATGACACTAATATGGTGCCACAAGATCTTGATTTGCCCATTGCCCTTCGAAAAGGTAAACGAGACATCAAATACCCTATCCAAAAATATGCTTCATATTCTCACTTATCTGAACCACTTCAAGCCTTTGTAGTTTCATGTGACACCGTATCTGTTCCTAAAACTATTAGAGAAGCTTTTCAGTCTGATGCTTGGAGAAATGCAATGAGAGAAGAAATGAAAGCACTTGAAAAGAATTGCACATGGGAAATATGTGAGCTCCCAAAAGGCAAAAGAACTGTTGGGTGTCGATGGATATACACTGTTAAGTTCAAACCAGATGGACAAATTGATAGGTACAAAGCAAGACTAGTGGCTAAAGGGTACACACAGACTCAAGGAGTAGATTATGAGGACACATTTGCTCCAGTAGCCAAGCTAAATTCAATACGTATCTTACTTTCTGTTGCTGCCTGTAAAGGATGGAAATTGCATCAATTAGATGTTAAAAATGCTTTTCTTCATGGAGACCTAGATGAAGAAATATATATGGATCAACCACCCGGTTTTGTACTTGAGGGGGAGACACATAAGGTATGCCGTTTAAGAAAATCATTGTATGGTCTTAAGCAATCACCTCGAGCTTGGTTTCAACGGTTAAGTGATACAATGCACAATTTGGGGTACACACAAACCCATTCTGATCATACAATGTTTGTAAAGAAAGGAGAAAAGATGTGTATTCTAATTGTTTATGTGGATGATATAATTGTGACGGGTGATGATTTAGAGGAGATATGTCATTTGAAGAGGAATTTAAAGAGTGCATTTGAGATTAAAGATCTTGGCAGTTTGAGATATTTTCTTGGCATAGAGGTTTCTCATTCAAAGAAAGGTATTTTCATATCTCAAAGAAAGTACACCCTTGATTTATTAGAAGAAACAAGAATGATTGGTTGCAAAACAGTAGTAACACCTATTGAACCTAATCATAATCTTTGGAATAAAACATCAAAGCTATTGCAGGATCCCACTGTTTATAAGAGGCTAATAGGTAAGCTCTTGTATCTGACAATTACGAGACCTGATATTACATATGCAGTTAGTGTTCTAAGCCAATTTATGCAAAGCCCCTCACAAGAGCACTTACAAGCTGCTTATCGAGTTTTGAGGTACTTGAAACGTGAACCTGGAAAAGGGTTGTTATATGCTTCAGGAGGTAATCTAGATATTGAGATTTATACAGATGCCGATTGGGCAGGTTGCACTTATGATCGAAGATCCACTTCTGGTTATTGTACATTTGTTGGTAAAAATCTGGTTACTTGGAAAAGTAAGAAACAAAAAGTTGTTTCTCGGTCCAGTGCAGAGGCTGAATATAGGGCTATGGCAAATGGAGCATGTGAAGTTGTTTGGATCAAAACATTGCTTGAGGAATTAGGTCTCAGGCCAACCCTACCAATTCCTCTCTATTGTGATAATCAAGCTGCACTTCATATCACTAGTAACCCTGTTTTTCATGAACGGACCAAGCACATAGAGGTAGATTGCCATTTCGTGCGAGAGAAAGCAGTAAAAGAGAAAATGATATGTCCAAAACATGTGAGGTCTCATGAACAGCTTGCTGATGCACTCACGAAAGGAGTATCAGGAAGAAGACTAGAAGATATATGTTCCAAGTTAGGCATGATAAATATCTATGCTCCAACTTGAGGGGGAGTGTTGAGAGTATAGTACAAGTTATATGTATAGGGACTTTTATGTAATAGTTAACAAACTGCTGGACTATTTTGTAATGTGACAAAAGATGAGATTTTAATTGAACGAAAGGAGAGAGAGAAAGTGAATTCTCTCGAACCCTCCTTACTGTATCACTTCTTCTTTCCCTTTTATCTTGTCTCCTCAATACTCTTTTATCGTTAGTTTAATCTCAGTCAAACACCAATAAAATAGTAAATACTATCTTATTTTTATTTGTTTATTTCAATCTAAACTATATATATTGGTTTTAATAGGCTGTGTTGTAGCAAATATCTGAGTACTAATTAACTAAATAAGGATTTCCTATTCCCACAAAGCATGGGTAATTCAGAAGCACGAAAATTCAAAGCATGGTCTAATTAACCGACAGACTTCCAGTAATCAACTCCCTTCTTCACAAAAACCCAGACCCGATAGAAACCCGACGGAGTAAAGTAGAAATTAAATATAAGTGAAGTTCAACATCAATCTAATATATGCCCTTCTGGTTAACTTTTTATAATTTTTTTTTTAAAAATCATTTTTTAAAAGGAAAAATTGGATATAACCCCCTGTAATCTTCTCTAACTGGATATAACCCCCTACAATCTTCAAAATCGGATATAACCCCCTCTAATCTTGTTTATCAAGGATATAACCCCTTTTCATTAATTTTAATTATTTTTTAATTGAAAAAAATCAGCAGCATAAAGTTATGTCCAAATTACCCTTCTTTCCAAAGAACTCTTGACCTTCTTATCTTCACATTACGAAATTTCCTTATATATTCAATTCCAAAAATATTTTCATCTTTTTTTTTTTTGTAATCAATGATACAAATGATTTCTAACTTTTAGTCTCTCTGCGTGGAATATAAAGCATCGAATATTAAATGAGACGGGGGAATCAAATGAGGGGCACTACTTTCATCCTTCATTGTTGAACAAATAAATTTTTACAATGATAATTCATTAACTATAGAAGATTCTCAACATAAATTAAAGACTAGAATAAATACAAACGGAAAACAAATATTGCAATGGTTCAAAAGTTTTTTATTATTCGATTATGAATCTATATAATTATATGTAGAAACAAGGTGTGATTGTCGAGTGTCGAGATGCTTACCGAAGGTCTGCTCATTCTATTTGGTTTCGCTCCTCCAATGCTTTTTCGATAAATATCATTTCTCTTTTTGAGTCGGAAAACAATATACTTGGACAGAATTTGAGAATCGTGATTGGAATTTGTCAATTTGATTATCTAAATTAAAATCAGCAAACAAAGAGGTACGGAGATATCATGAAGAGGAAGAAGAAGGGTAGTTTTGTCATAAATTTATGTCACTGAATTTTTTAAATTAAAAAATAATTAGAATTAATGAAAAGGGGTTATATCCATGATAGAGAAGATTAGAGGGGGTTATATTCAATTTTTAAGATTACAAGGGGTTATATCCAGATAGAGAAAATTAGAGGGGGTTATATCCAATTTTCCCTTTTTAAAACTAATGACCATGTAGTCCCTTCTGACGATTCATATTCTTGCTAATTTCAGTACAGCAGTAGCTAAAAATTAAAAGTTTTTACTAACATCAATATCCAGAAATACATATCGGGATTAGTTTTAGAATCATTGTGCTTTAGTTTAACATATAAGATGATATCAAACAATTTTTGAAATTATTGTGCCTTAATAAAAATCAATTTTGTTGAGCTAAAATGAAACTTACATATTGTACGCCCCAATAATTTTCAAATCAACTTTGTTAGGATTGAGAGAATCGATGATCCAAATCTTGTGTGTAGAGACCTGGGAGATAATAATCAAATAATGGTTCCTGCAATTAGACATTAAACCTTGTTAGTAAAAATAATGATCGTAAACTCTAAATCTTAAAGTCAAATTTGAAAATATTCTAACAGTTTATGATGCAGCAAAACATGATAATCGCTCTGTCTTTTGGCTTTCATGAAGCACTTTCTCAAGTAAAGTTCAACACCACTCTGATCATTTAGAACATTATCATGCGAGCATATTTCTGGATCTAGAAATATGAAATTATCGAGACTTGACTTCTTACAATGTTCGACACACCACCTGCAAATTGTAATTACATTCAATTTAATTATGGTTTAATACTTGTTGATAGCAACCTTTGACAGACAAGTTAAAGCTTAAGTGAACAAAATAATGATATGGAAGTATATCAAGAGGCGCATCTAACTCAACAGAAAATAAGAAAGTTCCCAAACTTCTGGAGTCACGCCAATCAACTTCACCAGTTAAGAAAAGCTCTATAGGTTCCATTCGCTATTAACCATTGAATGGCTAGAACATATCATTCAAGATCCCAAAACCACATGATTGTCCCAGAACCCATCCAAAAAATGCTAAAATAATGAAAATCTTGTAACTGAAATGCAAAACGCTAAAATAAAATAATGTAAAACAATAAAAGCTAAGAAGTTCAAAGAGGAATTAAGAGAACAACTAATAAGCATTTAAGTAACTGTTTTTAGAAATAGTGAGTTCAGAAAAATACTTACATGGCCCAAATCTTCAAGATTTGAATGAAGGGCCATTCTCTTTGGAAGACATGGCCGATGTCTTTAATCCCGATTACCAAATAAGGCAACTCTGCCAAGTCGAAATAGCTTGGAATTTTAAAATTATTATCTGAAGGGCCTAACATCATGAGATAATCGTGGAACCACCTCGAATTGGTACCAAGCGCTTGTAACTTCTCCTCAGTACAAAGCAGTGGTCGCTCCACTTCATTGTCCTCCCGCTGCTTTGATTTCTTTTGCTTGGGAGATTTTACATGTGATGGAGGTGGACGAACAGGTACTTGAGGAGGTACTGAAGGCGGTCTCGAGGGTACGTTTATCTGCCAATTGAAATATTAGTCACAAAAGATAATTTACTCCAAATTTAATTATAATAAACATGCGAAAGGAGCATAAGTTGCATATATAATTTTACCAAGTTGAACATATTATAATCCACAAGATAAGCCGACCACCTGAGGAATGATCCCATCAGATTACCGAGCTGACTATCGTGGTTAGGAGGTGGAAAAGGTACTATCGCTCGTCGACCATCATCCAAAACGAAATCGATTTGAACCTTTACCTCATTCGGCCCCAACTGTTCGCCATGGACGACATCAAAGCCCATTCGCGGATACATCTTACCTTGTGCTACCACCACACGTTGTCCTTTCTTGTCAAAGAGAGAGAGTAAGACATCTATGGGTTCCTATAATTATAAGTAACATAAAATTTAATTACACTTGAAAGTTATGAGCTGTATAAATTTTTAAAGCACCTTTTTGTACTAAGATATCAGACCCTTTTTTTCTTTTTTTTGCCACGGGCTTTCATTAAAACAGTTTTAAAAGGTACATCAGAGATCAATAACAATCAAATTGAAACATCCCCTACTGACCTGGCTTCATGCAGTGTACCACTACCTAAGCGAACACTAGCAGAAAAAAAAGAAAAATGAAAACTGTACAATGGTACCTAAATTTCTATTAAACGCAAAAAATCTAATGGAAAAAAAAAACAGCCAGGTGGGTTAAAAACAAACAAAAAAGACATCAAATTTACGGAGGTGCCTCCTCCAGATTTCAGACCTTTCACCTTCCCCTTCAACCAAACCAGCAAATAAATTCGAATTTATACATTTCTAAAATTGTGATTATCAAATCTATTTAAAGATCGATATCTTTCTCTCTACGTCAAAACATTAAGGCAAAATTAGTCATATATCCTCCAAATCCTTTTCAATCAGCTATATACCCTCATAATATTTAAAATTAGTCATTTACCCCTCAAATCATTCCCATTACAGTTATTTAGCCTTTTTAGTAATTTAAATGATATTTAAATTTTGAAAATTATTTTTTTCAATTTAAAGACTAAAATACCCTTTCCTTTTATCTCTCAACTTTCCTCGCGCTGGAAAAGAGTAGTTTTTTACCATGATTTACATATGCAATTCAAGTCAATTTCAATTTACAACACCAAGATGGAAATAAACTAATGGAAGGAAATAAACGAATTAATATTTCTTGAATCAATGCCTAAAAGGAATCTTTCTAGCCAATAAAAGACAAATAATCATACATATTATTTTGAAGTTAGGTGGCGTTTATAACATCTAAAAACACTGGAGTTTGTTTAATTTATGCTATTGTTGTTTAGTTTTATAAGTTTCATAAATCCATTAACTTATGCCCTTTATTTGTACCGTACGCTAGTAAAATTGAAATATATCTAAGTTTTTTCATTTCATGGCGATTATACTTGAACAGGTCTCATTTTCATTTTACATCTGACACATTATTTTTTTTTTTCTCAATCACAAATTGTCAAAAGGTTTATCCATATAGTTTTTGAGGTTTACCTCAACATCAAACTAGCAAAGAATCAGAAAATAACACTAAAAATTCAAGAGATTTTGTTGAACCCATAGACAATATACGTTGATGCACTTGTTCTAGCAAAAATTATCAAGAGAAAGTGTTATAACGTTTCTAACTATTAAATTTGGCCTTAATTTCCTTCCATACGTGTATTGGCCTGAAAATGAGAGATAATAAGTCAAGGGTATTTTAGTCTTACCATTCAAAACTTAAATTTTCAGAATTTAAATATTATTTAAAACAGTAGAAAGGGTAAATTACTGGAGTAAGGATGATTTAAGGGATAAATGGCTAATATTTAAGATTTAGAGGGTATATGACTGAATGAAGAAGATTTGAAGGGCATATGACTAATTTTTCCAAACATTAAATACTTGAAGGTTGTGAAGAACCTGAATATCAGGAATCGGATATGGTTGTGAAGGCACTGTATTTTCCCTTCCTTGTGTTGATAAAAAGGCAGCGGCATGTTTTATTATGGGGTCGAGATCATTTTGAGACCCTGTGTGGTTTTGTGATATCATGGAGAACCTTTGCTCCATCTCCTCTTTTTGCTGTTCCAAAGCAGCCTTCATTTTGGCCCTCGACTCATCCTCCATCTCATCCCTTTGCTTTTGCAAAGCGGCATCTAAATCCGCTTGGCTATATCTGCTGGATTTTCTCGTACCCCGGTCGTACACTCCCTTCACTCCGGTATACGAGGAGTATCCTCTCAGCCGTCCCCCATGCTCTTTTGTCCCAATCGCAGCTGTCAATATGTCATTTTGACGGACCGCTACAAAGTCACCCTTTTTAGAGAGAGTAACCTTTCATCAAAGATATTCATGTCAGGCTTACTTATAAAGCGTTATCCTTGTAATTAAATGAAAGACTATAGAAAATCTGAGCACTCCTTTTATTCCTTCTAGCTTGTGCTGTTGTGCCTACTTAGTAGTTGGTTGTAAAAAAGTATTGGTTGGTTTTAAAGATGAGAAAAATATAAATTTCTTTTTGAAAAAGTTTGTGGTCAGAAAGCAAAGATGAAATAAATATAGTTGGAAAACCATATTTTCATACAATGTAGTTGCGTTTTTCAAAGAAAGAGAGAGATGATAATAAATGAGAAGACTATACACTGATTGGTTAGTTGCCTTGTGCAAATTTGAATTTAAATTGAGTTTGAGTTGGCATACATACAGCTCTTTCGAGAAGTGCCTGTGTCTTAGGATTTGTAACTACGAGAGCACCGGTTTGTGGATTTTTTGTGGCCCTTGCCCTAATAAAGCGATATGTCCTGTTGTCGTCTGAATACTTAATGGCCGCGGTCTCACCATGGACCACCTCGTCTTCCTTCCACTTCATCTCGGCAGTTTTGTAACCACCTGATCCGAGTTTATGGGGCTGGTCGACCTTTAAAGCATTTTCACGCCCTTTCTTACTCGCTATCTAATAGTAAATTCAAAGGACTTGTCAATACATGAAAAAAATTTAAAATATAGATACCAAACAATTCTATATGATATTTTGTTTTGATACCGCAAACTCCAGGGTTTCTTTCTGGCACACGAAATCCGCCCACTCTTCCTTTGTGATGTTAAATTCATCCCATGGCTTCTTCGGATTATTGGGATTCTCCCTGAACTCTTTGTTCTACAATTAGAAATAAGACAGAATATAATTATAAATCCTCGAACTTAATCAACCAATTATAATTAACAGTATATAGATAACATAATCTCTCACCAGAGTACGCTTCCAATCCCTCCAATTCTTCGCACAGTTTGTAAGAATTTTTTTCTTGTGAGGAAAGTCATCCATGAGACCCCAGGCTGTTCTAATCTTCAGCCACAATCGCTCTCTGAGCTCGTCTGGCACTTTGTCCCATGAAGGATAGCTGAATTAAAACAAATTAATGTGATAAGAAAATTCATATTCACAATCACATTAATGCCATTCAAATTTATATTCATATTAGTACCTGCATGCAATCATATCCTTTACCGTCGTTGCACAAAAACTCGAGAAATGAGCTGCCTCTTCACCGGTAGGCGTACCATTTTCTTGGAATTCGATCTCCAACGCCACCTGATTGCTTAGCTTCCTTAATACATAATTGCATTTCGCCCTTGATCTTTTTCCCCTTCCAATGGTGTCTTTGTTCGGATTCGACATGGCTGTCAATTCAAATAAAAGTTAGTAGACCGGCCAATTATCCTAACCCACAAAAAAATAATGATAGTATATCACTGGTTCTTTTATTGAACCGAAACTGTATTACACTCAAACATTAGAACCAATACATCTGGTTGTTCAAGTTCTAAACATCCTAGAGGTATGAATGAAAAACAAATCAGAACTTTTATCAAATCAGGAGCCCGCATTGCTATTTTATTTGATTGATCTAATAGATACATATGTTAGTACCAGCAGATATTGAAATGGAATATATCTGGAATGCTACATTAATAAATCCATGTTCTAAAAAATGACAGATTCCCCCCCTTTTTACCTTTTGCGTTCTAACATAAAGGTCTTGCAGGTATGAATGAAAGACAAGAGATGAGCATGATAGCACAAGGAATGAAGACAAAGTAAAAATGAAAATTACTATTTTATTGGATAATGCAAGTAACTGCTGTATTTTTAATTTTTTATGCTTTGAAAAAACTAAATCTATCTAGTTGTTCTGTGTCTTTTTCTCTTTCTATGAGTGTATATGAGAGACTCTATTTCTGGGAAGGAAGGCCATTCATTGGGCCTTTGAAAATAATCAAATAAATAAAAACAGGAGATAGAATGACAATCTTACCCTTGTCCTGATGTCAGTGTTAAAATGTTCCACCAGTACTTATTTTTAAGCTCCTTGTTGCCTTTCCTCTCTTCCTGTCTTGAAAGCAATGATAGTTGAGTGGTTCCGTACTTCCTTATCAGATTAAATAGAAGAGAAGGTTGATTTTGCTTCTATATCTGGTACCAAGAAGTTAGTCATTAATTTTTTTAGACCTTATTCACATGAACAGTGATTCAAGTAATGTTATGGGCAAATATTATCAAATGGCATCAACTTTATGGATGCATATGAATATTTAAATTTTGAACAGGTAAATAGCAAGAAAAAAACAATTGATGGTGTAAATCCAAGTTAACCATATTAAAAGTACATGAATTGAAAGGAATAATAAAAAATAAGACCGACGGAGACAAAATCATTTTCCTTACAAAATCATTTGCAAGGAAAATTGATGGTGTAAATCCAACTTTATGTTTTGCTGGCAGTCTATTTCTTTTTAAGTTTAAGGAGTTGTGCATTTCACACATTGTTGGTAGACTAAACTTCACATAGCCATTCAAACTTAAACATTTTGAGGTATTATGATACTGGTTTCATTAACATGGTGAATTGTAGCTTCTTTGCACACAAGAAAACCAGTATCATAACATCTCATGTCTCTTGAAAAAAATACATAGTTGTAGGACAATTTTGCCCCTATTGAAAACTTGTAACTGTTTGTCAGTGCCAGGAATACATCTCCATGGTTAGGAGGGTACCTTTACATTGGATAAAGTGCAAAGAAGCTGATCAGAACCTATAAATTGAATAAAGTATCTATACATTTCTTTTTCTTTGGTTTTCTAAGAGTCAATAAAATGTCTAAACAAGTTCAAAACGTTAAAAAGATAAGGTCAATAGTGTACATTATTTGAGCTCTCAGTTCATCTGCAAATTGTTCCAACTCCTGATATTAAACAAAAGTGGTACAAAATTTTCAAAATATAGTTTGAAATTGACTGCCTTTCATGCCAGTAAAACTTAAATGTCTCTCTTTTCATTAACAAAATTAATTGCTTTCATGCCATAAAATGAGTCTGGAACCATAAAACCCAAAATCATTCTCGAACCTCCTTGATCCTTCATCAATTAAATAAAGAATCAATTTAGAACAAGAAACAAAGGAAATTACCTAAGGCAGGCCTACAGCGACAGGGTTTAGGGTCTATTGATCAGGGTCTAGGGTTCGGGTCTAGGGGTGGGGAATCAGGCATAGGAGGAGTGAAACCGAGAGCAAAATATGGAAGAGGAGGAGGGCGGCGGGGATGGAAGGCGGAGGCTAGAGAGGGAGAAGGGGAGGCAGAAGAGGAGGCAGAAGATGAGGGAGAAAGAGGTATACTAACCTCTAAAAGCGCGACAGGAGTGCGACAGCCCTTCCGGATTCCACGGCGATGACAAGAGCGCGACTGTGCGAGCAGATTACGGCGGCGAGTCTGGCGAGGAAGAAGGTGTTTTGGCGGATTTTCAGAGAGCAGATTGAAATGATTAAGTGATTTTTGGCGCAATTAAGACAGAGGGATACGCGCCTATAAAGTATATACAGTGTATAAATATTTGTTGCCATAATTTCATTTTCAGCGCCTATACGCGCCTATATGTATAGGGAAAATTTGTTCTGAAATTTCTATACGCGCCTATATGTATAACTTCATTTTGTTTTGAAATTTCATATCCAAACCGCATTTTTTTCAGTTTTTTTTACAACTTTTGTTTTGAAATTTCTTATATAAATTACATTAATTTGCCTATTCCATTTTTTTGTTTCTGATTTTTTATTTATTTATGTTATATATTTACTAAAAAAAAAAAAATTAAACGAATATAAAAAATTAAAGAAAATTTTTTATTCAAAATCCCTTAAAATTTCCAAAAATATTTTAAAACACACAATTGAAATATTCGCACATTAATTATGTTTCTTGCTGCGATTTTGGTCGGTCAACCCACACGCCCTCTCGGTGATCAGAACGCAAATGACTTGCTAACTCTTCAACTCCTAGCGTTGTTCCATCAATACCTATTGAAAAAAAAAATAATTAATTAAATATAAGATAACACACATATATAGATTTTCATTCAATAATGAAATTTCATTACATACCTGTGGAGAATGGCGGTATTTCATCAAATTGATCGTATTCTTCTTCGTCTGTGACATCTTCAACACCAACAATGCGTCTTTTTCCCGAAAGTACAATATGTCGTGTTTTATCAGCGGGATCAATAATATAAAAAACTTGCATTGCTTGTTTATTTGCAAGTATAAAAGGGTCATCGCGATATCCTAACTTTTTCAAATCAACGGATACAAACCCGTTTTTTTTATCTCTTTTGACGCCTTTTTTGTCGATCCATTTACATTCAAATACGGGTATCCTAAATTCAATATAATCAAGTTCCCATATTTCTTCAATCCACCCATAATACGACTCTGATGTCTTCCCATCTTCTGATATAGCTACTATTGTGACTCCGTTGTTTTGTACTGTACTTTTACCATCTTGTTTCTTTGTATACCAAGTAAATCCATTCAGGTCGTACCCTTGGTAGGTGTGCACGGTTGCGTTAGGACCACGCGCTAAGCTTTTGATCACAATATCATCCGAAGGTTGGGATAGTCGTACTCTATTTCTGAACCATTGTACAAACATCTTATTGTGCTCACTGGCGATCCAAACTTCAGATCTCGTAGGATTCTGTTGTTCCAACTCGGCTATGTGTTCGTTCACGTAAGGAGCCACAACAGCGACTTGTTGCAGAATTTTAAGATGTGCTTTCTCCCGTTTTTCAAGATCCACTTTAATTATTTTTCTTCCAATTGTACCTTTCCCTAGGAGCCTACCATCATGACGATTCTTGGGTAGGCCAACAGATTTAATTCCATCTACATAATCAGTGTAGAAATCAATAACCTCTTCAGCGATATATCCTTCAACTATGCTTCCTTCGGGTCGAGATCTGCTTCGGACTAGCCCTTTCAATTGACCCATTGCTCTCTCAAAAGGATACATGTACCGCAAAAATACTGGCCCGCAGTGCCTTATCTCCTTGACTAGATGGATGGTCAAATGCACCATGATAACGAAGAATGAAGGAGGAAAGTGCATCTCCAGCTCGCATACGGTTTGAAAAGCATCAGTTTCTAATCGGGTCAATGTTTCAGGATCGATCACTTTGGAGAAGATCGAATTGAAGAAGAAGCACAATTTATTGATAGAGTTGCGAATTTTTTCCTTAAAACATGCTCGAATTACAACCGGGAGCAACTGGGTCAACAACACATGATAATCATGAGACTTCATGCCAATTAATTTCTTATCCGTAATCGATACCTTTCTTGAAATATTTGAGGAATAGCCGGTTGGAACTTTAATGGACTTCAGGCACTCCAACAAACTGGACTTCTCTGTGTTTGATAAAGTATAATCTGCTGCAGGTAGCCAATCTCGTTTCTTACCATTATCCTCCTTTGGTTCTAGTTCCAGTCGAATCCCCATTTTTACCATGTCTTTCCTGACATTGACATTGTCAGCTTTTCCATGAGAGTTTAATATCAAATTAATCAAACTTTCACATATATTCTTAATGATGTGCATCGCATCTAGGCAATGCCTAACTTCCAAATACGGCCAGTATTCAAGATCCCAGAATACTGACTTCTTCTTCCATTTGCCTTCCGGAATATTATTGGCAAACTTTTTTCCAAATCGGATATTAATATCCTTTACTTGGTCGTAGATTTCCCTTCCGGATTTTGGTACTGGTGCTAGTCGAGTCTCGGTCTTGCCATCAAAATAGGTCCTATAATTATTCCGGCGATAGGGGTGATAACGGTTAAGGAACCTACGATGGCCCAAGTAGACTGTCTTCTTACAATTTGTTAGCCATATGGAATCTGTTTCATCCTCGCAAATAGGACACGCCTTTTCTCCTTTATTCCTATAACCCGACAAGTTTCCGTATGCAGGAAAATCATTAATCGTGCAAAATATCATCGCACGGAGGGTAAAATAACTTCTGGAATCTGAATCAAATATCTTCACCCCTTCCTTCCACAATTTATCAAGGTCCTCTATTAATGGAGCCAAATATACATCTATATCGTTTCCTGGTTGTTTTGGACCAGGAATCAGCAATGACATCATCATATATCTTCTTTTCATGCATAACCAGGACGGGAGATTGTAAATAACCAGTAAAACCGGCCATATACTTCGATTGTTGCTCATGAGACCATAAGGATTCATCCCATCCGTACATAATCCTAATCTCAAATTTCTAGGTTCACTACCGAAATCCTTGAAAATTCTGTCTATGTTCCTCCATTGTGGCGAATCGGCAGGATGTCTGATCTTTCCATCCTTCTTTTTGCCTTCCGCGTGCCACCTCAACAGTTTCGCATCTCTCGAATTGCTGAAGAGACGCTCGAACCTTGGTATTATCGGTAGATACCACAAAGTCTTTGCAGCTGGCCTTTTTTTACCATCTTCTTCATCGAAGTTTTCCTCCGTTTGTTTGTACCGTGATGCATTACACTTGGGACATTTATGGAGATCCTTATACTCATTTCGAAATAATATGCAATCATTAGGACATGCTGGAATTCTCTCCACTTCCAAATTCAAAGGACAGAGTAAGTTTTTCGCCTTATAAGTCGTATCTGGCAATGTATTTTCTGCAGGAAGCATTTCTCGTAGAAGACCGAGTAAAGATGTGAAACTATTATCGCTCCAATTATGCTTGGCTTTTAGGTTATACAATTTAAAAACAGTTTTTATCTTCGAGAATTTCTCATGATCACAACCAGGATATAACGGTATATTATTGGAGCTTTCATTCAGCTTTTGAAAAATCTCTGGAACATCATCACCCCAATCAGTTGGTAATTCATTCATCATTTCATCCAAATTATCATCATCACATTGTGGACCAACATTTTCCCTATTTTCCATATTTTCGTGCACCGATACATCATCTCCTATGTCAGTTTCCCAATCATTTTGCACATTAGTATTTTCTGAATCAGGCGCATTAATGCTCGTTTCGGCATTGAAATCTACTTTTGAGTCTTCTCCGTGCCAAATCCACCGGGTGTACTTATCCATCCATCCACGTCGAACCAAATGATCTCCAATAATGAAGACGTTATCTTGTCTTTTGAAGTTCTGACAATCACGGCAAGGACATAAAATTTTGGGCCGACCTGTTAATTCCTGATGTTTTTGGGCACATTGCAAAAACTCTACCAGTTTTGTAGTAAATTCCGGCGAAATCCGCGATATTCCATACATCCAAGTATCACGATCCATCTTTGACGGTAAGAACCACGAATTTCAAATGCAAATTTCCTTCCTTCAATAGAATCACCTTCTCTTTCTCTCCCTATTTCATCAATTAAAAAATGCAAAAATTTAATTAAATATGCACTAAATTACTTAAAAATTAACAACATATACCTGGTTCAAAATGCCTAACTTCAGATTTTTGGACGAAAAAACAGAATAAATTTCTAATTTGGAAATATGTGTGAATAAATTTAGAGATGTCTTTCTAATTTGGAAACCACTTAAATTTAGAAGTGTACTTCTTAAATTTTGCGCAAACTCCTTAAATTGTGTAAACCGGTTACCACTTTTTTTTTTAAGGACAACTTTGACCAGTCTATTGAATTTTTTCTTCACTTACCTTGTTTCATAAAATTGTTTGGTGATTTCTACAAATTAAACCACACAAAAGTGCCGATCTTGTTCACGATACGGGATAAATATTATTGAGGGATAAATTAAGCGATATTGTTCACTGAGTAGGGGCATTTTAGTATTAAACTTAAATAATTACATTTTCAAAATTAGTATACCACGTAAATTACATTTTCAGCAAAAATACTAGAATGCACTGCCGTATCTCCTTGACTAGATGGATATGGCCAAATGCGCCAGTTAGTTAATCGAAGGTAGGGGCTATGGAAGTTAGTTAATTAGAACTGCTAAAAGCCTTTTAACTTAATTAATGATATTTATAGGAAATTTCTAGTATACACGACAATTTTTAAATTTCAAGTTTCAACCAGTTCAACAATATCCAGCAGTGCCACACAAGCAAAAGGCAGCAAATTTCATCATCTACAATATGCATTTTTTGAAAAATTATGTGGCACACGTACATCCTACATCAATTTTAATCAAAGTTCAAGTAATGTAGGAATACAATTTCAATAAAATAATAATATGTGATTGAGATTTAGATATGTTAAACGTTATATGTGAAAAAAGAAAATTAAAAGGAAACTTACAGACATATACTTCATAAATTGTTAAATTTACAAAATATTAACTTATATACCGAGTTCAACAATTAATGAACTTGAATCGAAAAGAAGGAGAAGGGAAGGCTTGATGGAACCAGCTAGAGTGGCCCGCAGCAGAATCCTTGTTTTTTTTTAAAACCAGGCAGAGGCTAGGTGGGTCTGCAGCAGAATCTTACCATTGTTTATATAGGACAAAGAGGACAACTCATTTTTACCCGAACAACAAAAATATCGACTAACTATTTTTGTAAAAAATAAAAAATGTAAGCTATTTTGGAAAATTTCTTGTTATTTATGTAATTGAATAATACTAGAGGTTTTAAGTTTGGCTCGTCAGTTGTTAGAAGGAATATACCTTCCTGATAAAATTGTGTCTACCGTACGAACCTTTTTTAATTAGAACGTCAAAAGATAATTATAAAGGACTTGAGCTTTCTTTAGCAATTTCGTGTATAATAGGTAATATCGTTGACCATATATGGACGCACTAATTGATAATTCTATTATAATTTATTTACTAATTAATATAAACAATGGTAGTTAATTACGGCAGCATGTAATTAATATATTAATATTGTACATACGGTTAAATTATTAAGGCGGGCCGGGCGAGGTAGTTAATTGATAATTCTATTCTTAATCATTTTTTTACGGCTGTATCATAAACTGCCGTAAAAAATCATTTCGGCGCGCCTGTTCTTATTTACGGAAATCAGCGATTTTTCTTATTTACGGAAATGCCACGCGGTATTATTTACAGCAGTGTTTTAAAAAACGGCCGTAAAAGAGGTGCCGTAAAAGTTTATTTCTGTTGTAGTGGTTTTTTTTAAGCCATCCAGAGGATACGACCGTTCATTCATTTGCAACGTATGTGAATTTTTCTAATTCTCTATTATTATTCAGAAGATGGTAATATTTATTTAATAAAGCGATGACGACAAGAAACTAATTCAACCAAGGCTATAAAGCTAGCAATACTGAACAATCCCATATTATAAAGCGACAAATTAATATATAAAATCCAAAAAAAAATTTACGTACTCAAAATAGCCTAGCACTCTAGCAGTTATCTCTGATCATCAAAGATGACAGATTCTGGCATCATGTCATCTGAAAATAATGGTAATAAATATTTTGTTATTGTACCAGCCACATATGAATATATGATGCATCTGATTATAAATAAATAGCTTCCAAATAACGCAATCGACACAAAAATGAACAGTTTGTTTGCAAGTATCAACAAAAGAAAATTCATATCCCATACATTACCTATTCTGTTATTAGCCGGTGGCAGAGCTTCTATTAATTTTGCGCGAAGCTTCCCTTGAATCCTATTAGTCAATACTGATATCAGCCTTAGAGCAGATACAGAATATAATGAAGAAAAGACAAAAAATTTTCATATATAATATAAATAGGAGACACCAATTGTTATGATTTATATCCTAACTCACCTGCGACGAAACATGTAAAGTACCCAGCTCAAAATTAAAGGTCCTCAAGGTTTCCTTAATGAAATTTTCCTTGTTATATTATTTTCAGTTGCACTTAAATTTTCACCGAGGAAATCGATATTATATAAGAGAATAACAGTAATAGACTCGGGGGTAATGGAGCAAAAATAAGTATTAAGTATGATGCATTTTTAACAAAAGTTATTAAAGCTGCATAAACTAATGGAGCAAAAATTTGAACTGCAATCAGAATAAACTAATGGAGCAAAAATAATCACAGTTTGACTAATTAACTTCTTTAAAGCAATTGTGACTGACAATGCTTTGTGACATTGTTTTTTATTTAGTGACTTTGCACTCACATTTAATGTAGTGAGATGAATTTTGTTTTTGTTCCCCTTGAAAGAAGTAATATTTGATAAAATGCCCCAACAGTCATACTTTTTAAAGGGATTGTTATATTTACCATGATGGTTTTAATATCCAATTAGTTCATTCATAACCTGAATTAAATTAGATTATAAAAGGGACCAACATAAGAGCATTACTCACCAAAAGATATACATCTAAAGCATTGTAAGAAAGATTGCAGGAAATTTAAAGCTGCAAAGGAAAAAATTGTGATTTTAGTTTAAGTTAAGATATAGGAGGAGAGAGGTTCAGAGGAAATAAGTCCAACCTGATTAACTCTACTCGAGATGTCCTTTTGATGCAATACTTCTCGTGTGTCGCCTTATTGTTTCCCGCAGAATAGTACACATCCATGAAGTCATGATAATTGGCATATCAATATGGAGAGAGTGATTCTGC
Source organism: Rhynchospora pubera (assembly GCA_028095005.1). Lineage (NCBI taxonomy): Eukaryota > Viridiplantae > Streptophyta > Magnoliopsida > Poales > Cyperaceae > Rhynchospora > Rhynchospora pubera. The sequence continues at coordinate 26,632,299 of CM051461.1, forward strand.
ATAACCCCTGACTGTTGCTTCCTTTCGTGCTTTATCTCTCTTCTGTAGCAATCTTATGAGGTTAGAAAGGAGCGAGAAAAAAAAACTAAATCTCATAAGAATTACTATCCCCCCTCAATCAAGTTGGAGAAAAAACCCACTAAAAGTGGAAACCTGCCAACAACAACAAACTTATCCCTAAATCAATCTATAGATGTCAAAATATAAACATTCGTTAAGTTTTTGTAGTCATATTTTATCACAGGCAAGGTCATAAAGTGTAGGTACAGTACCAGTGGAGCCTCCAAAATTCTTTTGAAAAACTAAATTGCTCTGAGAAAGAATTGTTTTAACTCACTCTTCTATACGGTCCATTAATAGAACTGATTTGTTAAAATCAATTCATACATAGGCTGGAAAATTCCGACAGATTGAAGTGTTAAGGTAAAAGAAGAGCAAAAGAATTACAATCCTGTCAAATATCAAATACTCTTTAACGATACCTTCAACTCTGCTAGTGAGTTGCGAGATCGGTATAACAATGTTCATAATTGGTTGAATGTATATAGCTGCAAAAAATAAAGCAAAGATAATTATCAAAATCACTTCATAAAATAAGGATCTATAAGAAGAAAAAGAAAACAACAATATCAGAAAAGATGCTCTACCTGCCTCTAACATCATAATATCCTCATTTAATGTCATATAAGCTTCCAATATCGTACTATCCTCATTCGTTGAATCAAAAGGTAGCAGCCAAGAATTTAATCATACACTTTCTATTTTTCCTCAAATTATTACAAAATCCAAAAAATATGAACCGGGACATGAAATCTAATGTCCTCTTTCACCTTGCATTTTCTCCAATAACCTCATGAAGCCACCAAATATCTGATTTTCCTTTCACCAACATCCAGACTAATTTACAAATTGTTCTAACACATTTTTTCAATTCAAATTTACCCTATCGCCGTCAATAAATTTCACGAAGAACTTTTATCAATTATGAATTCACCTATTAATTTTGATCTATTTGACATCAGAGGAAATATCTGTATTCCCTAATTGCACCTATCAGTCAATACAAAAAATCCTAGAAAGAATAAAATCCTCATTGCAAACATGCATAATTTTTTTTTGGTTAGAGAGACAAAGGAGAAGAGCAGTACTCGCCTGAAAAGGAGTCTAGAGATCCTACGCTGCAAGTATTCATTTATAGCAGAGTTAATTAACTTGGATCCTTCTCTTTTCGTCCATGATAGCTGGCACATAGAAATAAAAGTATCAAACAACTAAAGTTTAGCGACAAAAGCAGAAATAGCAAAAAAGACAAAAGAAAAGACACTTAGCTGAAAATGAAAAAGAGAAACTTAGCAACAAAAATACTGTCCAATGACATTCTATTCCAGCTGTCTGATTTTTTTCATTTTCAGCTAAGTTTGATTCTTTTGTGAGTAAAAGACAAAAGAAGTAAATTCTTTTTGCGAGCTCCATATGGGAAGCCTAAAGGGATATTTTAGAAATACATTAAAGCAGAAAAAAATAAAGATTCGAGTGTGTCATTTTCTATTTTCTTTAAACTATTCAAATGGCTACTCTAACTGCACATGCATCTTGCAAATCTAAATTATCAGAATGAATAAGAGAAAGCTATGAGGCTAACATCAATTACTGTGTGAAACCTCTAATTAGCTCATTTTTTTCTAATTGTAAAGTTTGCTGCTTTCTCCCACCAAAATTGCAAGACAAATTAAAGTAAGAACTGATCAAGAGAGAAACATGTTGACAACAGAAAACCTGTTAAGATATAGAAACTAACTTATCTCGCTTCTTAATTCATTTTCCTATGCTCATCCTTCACCAATTCGATAGCTCAATCAATCCATAAGCTGTTATTAATGCTCTGCAGAACAGAAAACAAAATATCTGTATGGCCATATACTTTAGCTAAATAGAACTTTTTAGTAGTTAAAGAATGCCAAACTGTAAATAACCGAAATTGCCAAACCTATTTAAAATGGCATGTTTACACTTAACTAGTACAGTATGAATTTTTAAATCACAATCAGGATCAGAGAATGAATAGAGCAAAAGTGTAAAAATCCTTTGTGTACATTTGAAAAGTGAACTACAACAAAAATTTACTCCAACGACTAATGTGTCTTAACTCAATTAGACTCCTATTACACCCAATTCCAGCCACAACAGTAGTCAGACAAACTTGAAGCAATAGAATCCATATTCAGCAACATTATCTGAGCCATATTTCTAAAAGAGAGATCTAAAATTAAGAAATTAAATCGAATCTTAATTCACATTCTTAAATATTGGCAATGAAATCATCAGTGATATCCTGTGGTAGAAGTTACAAACTATTTTGTACCACAATTTGGATACATCGTGCATAGATACTGTACCACAATGAATTTAATCAAGCCAATTCTATTTGGATACCAGAAAATATTTATTAAATTCGCTAAATCAATTTTACACAGATTTTAAATCATGAGATGAATCAGCTACAAAATGGGTAAGAAAATGATTAAAAAAGGTCAAACTAATTTGTAATGTTTGTTAAACGAAAATATTATTTCCTTCATTTGCAAGAATGAAACAAAATGACCAAATGCTATTTATAAAAACTCAATCGGACAAAAAATTGACACACCTCAAGCTAAATACTCAAATGATGGTAAGCTCAATTTTTCTTCTTTTCAAGTAGCGCCAAAAGACGCGCCTGTTGAAAAGAAAAGAAAGGACAAAAGAAAAAGGTAAAATACCAAGCTAACTTTTAACTTATCAAGTGAGAACGAATAATCAGATTTGATATGGGCAGATCAGAATATGGGCCTAATAGTTACGAAAAGTCTTGTGTAAGGCATCTTTAGAGAAAGGAGCCCACGAGTCGTTATGATGAAGGTGGATCCGAGGCCGTTGCGCTCAGAATGGGGGCAGGGTCAGAAACCGTTAGAGGGAACTCCCTCCGGTGGGCCCCCTAGAGGAAACGGTTTCTGAGCACGGATGTCCTTTCCATAACGGTCGCGGGATGTTCTGTAACCTTTGGGCGACAGCTGTTCAGGAAGCCTCGACTCAACCTCGCACTCAGCTTCGCACGGATGAACGCTGGCCATAAGTGAGAAAGGAGCATGTCGGGGTTGAGGGAGGTCACAACGACCTTCATGCCGCAGTCGAATAAGGAAGATGAGAACACGAGGAGGCCACAAAAGATCCGATGCAATGGGAGACCACCAGATGGCTATAAATAGGAACCCCCCTCCATAAGAAAGGGGGGTTAGACATTCTGTAAATCAAAAGAAACTATGTATTAAACTAATTGAGAAATTTCTACTCTTCTTGATCTAAACTCTTTGTTGAGATCTATGAGCTAGATTGTAGGTTATCAACTGACGCCCACCGTAAATTACAAGAGCTCATCCCAACAATCGAGAAATACGACCTTTTTTCTTATTGTTTGAGCTCCAATTCGCATGAAAGGGAGTAGGAATATTCATCCAAAAAAGTTAGACTTTAGTACACCATCCACAAAAACCATGGCGACTAGCAACGCAACCTTCAACACTCCAGCAACGACCTCACAACACCATGTCACCCCACAACCTCCACCTCCAGGAACGGAGCAAACCTCTGATCAATTTGTTAGCATCTCCTTAGCCCCAAGACACAACCCCCCAACCATCAACAATGTTACTCCACAAGACATGCGCAATTATCAACCACCACCACAAGTCCTTCCTTCTACAATGCCACCCCTTACACCCTCCTCCATTCACAGCAGCCACAACAACCAACCGTCATTGCCCCTCCCTCAGCAGTTTCAGGCTCCCCGCGACCCAGTGTACCAACCTCCCGTCATTTTCCAACCTCCCCCTCAACAATACCCCTACCAACACCCAATATTCCCCACCAATCAGTCAGGTGTACTGGCTCAACCATCTAATCAAACGAACACCCGGCTGTCAAATAAGGAAGAGCTCGCTTTGCACAGTGAAGACTACATACCGCAACCGTCTCGCAGGCGTTCCCAACATACTAGTGCTCCTAATCATTCCCGTTCCTACACAAGAGGTCGCTCCAAATCCCGTTCACGACGGCCCAGAAAACGATCACCATCCTCAGAGTATGGTACTCATAGTTCGAGCGAGCTATCTTCCCGCAAGTCGCCTTTAAAGAAACACCGCGGTCGCTACAGCACTTCAACTAGATCCTCGTCTCCAAGTTATTCTCAAACAAGTGACACTAGCGACGGAAGGTCCAGACCGCGCACCCAACGTTTGCGTAAAATCCCCTGGAAGCGGCATGATAGTCTTTCGCCTCCTCGTGGAGCCTTGGCTCGACACCTCTACAAAGGAAAGGCCCTTCGTCTCAAGGATTTTGCCGGCCTCGACAAGTACCCCGCTTACCCAGCTCACGACGCTCGAGCCTTTGTTAACACCTTCCGGGAGTCTATGCTCATCACTGGAGCGTCTGAACGAACCATGTGTCTCGTTTTCCCTACACGGTTAGAGGGAGTTGCTTGGGAGTGGTATGCGCAACTTCCTCCTGGCTCGGTGTCCAGTTACAGAGACCTTACCAACAAGTTCCTTAAAAGGTTTGCCAGTGTTCGAGCACCCCCCAAAACATGCATGGACCTCATGGGTGTTCGACAGCACCCCTCTGAGCACACCCGAGATTATCTCGATCGATTTTCTATCGAAGCCAACAAGTGCGGAGATTATCGGGAGGACATGGCACTGTTAGCTGTGCAGTGCGGATTGCTGGAGGGACCTGTTCAATGGGCAGCCATGACGGAAAAGTTCTCTGATTTCGCTGCATTCAGGGAGCGAGCGGAACACCTTATTCGCGCAGAGGAGCACATCGCGGCCATCCAAGGTTATCGTCACAATACCTTTGCCACACCAATCAACAGACAAAGCACGTCCCCCAGACAGCAACAGCACCCAAGCTCACCTCGAGATCGTCAGCGCAGCCGATCCCCACGCTCTCGGCGCAGAGAGACCAAGCCCTCAAGACGAAACCGTGGCCGTCGTGCTAACTCCGCAGAGGAAAATGCACCGTATTATAAAATGTACCACGTCACAACAGAGCCTCAGGATCGTGTGTATGACAAAATCAAGCATAACAAAGAGATGAGAAGGGCACCACCCATTACCAAAACCGAAGTTTTTGACAGAAACAGCTACTATGAGTATCATGGCAGTAGCGGACATCGTACCAAGGATTGCCTTAAGTTCAAGGACGAGATTGAAAGGTTAGTGCGCCAGACAAACATTCTCGAACATTTCCTGGCAAAGGACGATAGGGGCAAAAGGAAAATGCAACACCTTCATGAATTTGGGACCAACACAGACGGTCGTTGCACAGAGCATCCCAATAACCCGCGGCCCCAGACAACCACATCTGATAGACAGCAACGCACGTCCCCTCCACCAGTAATGTTCATCGAGGGTAAAGCAACCGATAATCCCCGGAGGCAGCAACCTTTTCACATCTTCCAAATCGAGCGTAGTTTAGAGTCCACTCAAGTCATCTCATTCGGTCCACATGATTATGATGGTATCCAGTTGCCTCATGACGATGCCATCGTCTTAATGCTCCGAATTAATGGTATACAAGTAAAGCGAATTCTTGTCGATACAGGCAGTTCCGCCGATGTGATGTACTTTGATGCTCTCAAAAGAATGGGCCTCGGAAAGTACCCCTTGCAGCCGATGACGACATCACTCGTCGGTTTTACTGGTGACAAGTTGAAACCTTTGGGGACCATTGACCTGGACGTCTTGTTCGGAGACGCACCCCAAACTGTGATCTCTAACGTCCGCTTCATCGTCGTGGACGCTCCATCTGCCTATAACGTTATTTTGGGGCGCACTTCCCTTAACAGCATCGGAGCAGTTGCATCCACTCCGCACTTGATGATTAAATTCCCAACTCCACAAGGAGTGGGTATAGTCAGAGGAGAGCAACAGGTGGCCAAGGAATGCTACCGAATTACCATGGCACCACAGGTTGCTCACATCGAGCGATCTAGGAAAAGCCAAGAATTTGTGGAAAGTCTAGGCGCACTCAGCAAAGAACCACCAAAGACCCTTTCAACAGAAGCCATGGAAGACACAGAACCAGTCGTGTTACGAGAAGGACAAGTGACCCAACTTGGCACCTTGCTACCCGCGATAGACCGAAACATGGTAAGAGAATGCTTGATCGCCAATAAAGACATTTTTGCCAACGAGGACGACATGATGCCAGGCATCAATAGAGCAATCGCCGAGCACCGCATTGATACATATGAGGAAGCGCGTCCAGTTCAGCAAAGAAAGCGCAAGTTAGGCCTGGAAAGGAGGAAAGCTGTACAGGACGAGGTTGATCGATTACTTAAGGCAGGGGCCATAAGGGAAGTGGAGTACCCCCGTTGGTTGGCAAATCCCGTCTTGGTGCGCAAGTCCAACGGAAAATGGCGCATGTGTATCGACTATACTGATTTAAATAGGGCATGTCCCAAGAAGCCCTTCCCATTACCAAGCATCGATGCCATGATCGATTCCACTGCAGGCTTTAAATATCTCAACTTTATGGATGCTTATTCCGGGTACAATCAGATACAAATGCACCCTGATGATGAAGAGAAGACAAGTTTCATCACCGAGCAAGGATTATTTTGTTATCGAGTTATGCCCTTCGGTCTCAAGAATGCGGGAGCTGAATATCAGCAAATGGTGAACAAGGTTTTCAAAGACGAGTTGGGAGGAATCATCGAGGCATACATCGATGACATGGTCGTTAAGAGTTGTACTGGCAAAGAGCGTGTACAACAGCTCAACATGATATTTCAAAAAATGAGAGACGTCGGCATGCGTCTCAATCCAAAGAAAAGTTTCTTTTGCTTGTCTAGTGGAAAATTTTTAGGTTACATTGTGCCTGAAAGAGGCATTGAGGTGCGCCCCAGCAAATGTCGAGCCATCATCGACATGGAAGCTCCTAAAACTGTAAAAGAAGTGCAAGAACTTACAGGGCGAATAGCTGCGCTGAATAGATTCATAGCACGCTCGGAAGAGGTTTGCAAATCTTTCTTCCAGACCATCAAGAAGACCAAAAAGTTTGAATGGACCTCGCAATGCCAGGAGGCATTCGAACAGATCAAGACCTACCTATCCAATCCACCGATCATTAGCAGGCCGACCAAGGGAGAAACATTTTACCTATATGTTAGCGCTTCCGCGGTCGCAGTAAGTGCGGCGTTGATTCGAGAGGAAGACGGAGTGCAAAAGCCAGTATACTTTGTGTCAAAGATATTGCGTGATGCAGAAGAAAGATATTCAACAGTTGAGAAGGGCGCTTTTGTCGTACTCATCGCAGCCAGAAAATTGCGCCCATATTTCCAGACACATCCTATTAAAGTGATCAGCGATCTTCCCTTGAGAAAGGCTTTGGGCAATCTTGACGTATCGGGACGACTCTTAAAATGGGCAGTGGAGTTATCAGAATTCGACATCTCCTTTTTACCCAAGGCAGCATACAAAGGACAAGTGTTGGCAGACTTTGTGGTAGAAAGTACAGGAAGGTCAGAAAAATGGATCAGGAGGCTATGTGGCATGTTCATGTCGATGGCGCCGCTTCTGAACGAGGGTCGGGCCTAGGAATACAGATCAAATGACCCAAAGGAGAAGTCTTCTACTACGCCATTCACATAACCTTCCCCGTCACTAACAACATGGTTGAGTATGAAGCGTTGATTGCAGGGTTGCGACTGGTAGAGGCAGTAGGTGCGACAAAAAGTCAAGGTGTACATGGACTCTCAGCTCGTGGTACACCAGATCAATGGGCAGTATGAAGTACACGACCCAACCTTGGCGAAATACTTAGAGAAGGCCAAAGAGGTCTTAGCAACATTTGAAGAAGCCATGATCGAACATGTCTCGAGGGGAATGAATGAAATAGCGGACGCTTTGTCCAAACTGGCAAAAGGATCGGACATGAGCAGTGAGACACCTATTACCATCATGGAGATACCTGAAGCTTGCATTGCAGCAACGGAACCTAAAGTCTTGCCGATCAGTGCCCAGCTCGAATGGTACACCCCCATCTGGGACTATCTAACCACAGGACAGTTACCAACAGACAAACTTACCGCGCGAAGAATTAAGAGATGGACACCCGAGTTTACCATTTTAGAGGGGGAACTATTGAAGAAGGGTTACCATAAGCCTTGGCTCGTTTGCGTCAGTGAATCGCAAGGCAGAAAACTGATTGACGAAGTACATGGTGGCATATGTGGCAGCCATCAAAGCCCTTACGCCGTTGACAAGCGCATCGAAAGGGAGGGTTATTTCTGGCCAACTATGAGGAAAGACATGATTGACGTCGTGCGACGATGTGAGCGATGCCAATACCATTCTCGCGTCTCGCGAAGGCCCCCTGCCTCTCTAAACACCATTGCGAGCCCCTGGCCTTTCGACATCTGGGGAATAGACATATTAGGCCCTTTTCCGACAGCAAGAGCAAACCTGCGCTTCTTGGTAGTGGCGGTCGAATACTTCACCAAGTGGATAGAGGCTAAACCACTTGCCCTGATAACCTCCCCACGAGTAGCTGACTTTGTCAAGCACAACATCGTCTACCGCTATGGCATACCTCACACCATCATATCTGACAACGGTCGACAGTTCACGGGCGCACATTTCAAGACATGTGCGAGGGGTTCGGAATACTCTCTCTCTTCTCTTCAGTCAGTCACCCTCAAACCAATGGACTAGCCGAAGTTTCCAACCGAACCATATTGGAGGGACTTAAGAAAAAGGTTGAAGGCAGCAAAGGAGCATGGCCCGACTTCCTTGATGAGATCCTATGGTCCTACAACACCACCCCAAGAACTGCAACTGGACGATCTCCCTTTGCCATGGTGTATGGAATGGAGGCTGTCACTCCTATGGAAATTGTGCAACCCACACTGCGCACCATCGCTTATGAATGGACCAAAAACAATGAGAAAAAGTTAGTAGAATTGGAAGCGATCTATGAGCTCCGCGAGGAAGCGCGCGCAAGGATGGTCGAATATCAACGGAAAATGCGCAAAAATTTCGACAAAAAGGTCGCCCCAAAACATTTCCAACCTGGTGACTGGGTATTGAGGAGCGTCGAAGCGACTGGGAAACACATCGGAAAGCTCGATCCTGCTTGGGATGGCCCATTCATTGTGACTCGGTCCATAGAAGGACGGGCGTACAGATTGCAAGATCTAACAGGACGCGACCTCCCCAATGCCTGGAATGCTGTTCATCTGCGTAAATTTTACAAGTGATCAACAACCCACACGCCTAAGCAACTAACTTCGATGAAGCAATACCATAGCATAAGCCTCCAGGGAAGAAGTGAAGCAGCCTTAGGATTAAATTAATTAAAAATTTGTACCTTTTTGCATGTTGTTTACTTTTTTCAAGCAATGTAACACAATGAAGGACCTTGTATCGTAGTTGTCTATCAGAGTGTACTTTGCAAGTTCAATAAAATGATTTCTCTCCAGCTTGCAAATTCCTTTACTTTGGAATTCACTGTTACAATATTTCATGAATCACTTACAACATTATGGCAAGACATTAGCCGCAAAGCCACGCGCAGTTTGCCATAAAACAGACCTTAGCCGCACAGCCATGCGCAGTCTGCCGTCACAACAGACATTAGCCGCAAAACCATGCGCAGTCTGCCATAAAACAGACCTTAGCCGCACAGCCATGCGCAGTCTGCCATAAAACAGACCTTAGTCGCATAGCCATGCGCAGTCTGTCATAAAACAGACCTTAGCCGCACAGCCATGCGCAGTCTGCCGTCACAACAGACATTAGCCGCAAAACCCTGCGCAGTCTGCCATACAACAGACATTAGCCGCACAGTCATGCGCAGTCTGCCGTCGCAACAGACATTAGCCGCAAAACCCTGCGCAGTCTGCCATACAACAGACATTAGCCGCACAGTCATGCGCAGTCTGCCGTCGCAACAGACATTAGCCGCAAAACCCTGCGCAGTCTGCCATACAACAGACATTAGCCGCAAAGCCATGCGCAGTCTGCCGTCACAACAGACATTAGCCGCGACACCATGCGCAGTTTGCCGTAAAACAAACCTTAGCCGCACAGCCTGTAACTCTGCCCGGCATTAATCATGCGACCTGAGTAGTCAGTTATACGTACGAATTTATCCAAATCTAATAAATCCATTTCATCAAGGAAGCAAGTCTTCCTTTCCCGACATATGCGGCGAGATTTAAGGATACAACCTAACTACCTCGGACCACAATTCATATCCACCATTTAATATGATAGTCTCACATTTATTTCAATCTGACAGGAAAGGGCCCACCATTGTCGGTGGCGGGACGCCTATAAATAGGGGGATACCCCACAGACATCTTCATCTCAACAACCCCCATTTTTCTTTTCTCCTCCCAAGATCCTAAACGAAGGCTTCAAAACAAAAAAGAGATGGCGGAAACAAACAAAAAAAAATAAAATAAATAAAAAAAAGGAGAGAGAGGGGAAAGAATAGAGAGTATAGTAGAACAGCTGATAAGTTCAGGAAGGTATAGTAGAACAGCTGAGGTAAAACTCCTCTAGTTGTATACTAAACCTTCCCTATCGGCGGATAGCCTTGCTTGACCGTGTGCGCAAGCAAGACATCCGTCGAGTGGGTTCGGGCGGCAGAGTCAGGAGTCAATGAAAATAACAAAACTCAGCCGTTTCAAGCCCATACAAACGAAGACGACGTCAGTGACAGAGCTTCGTTGCAAGCTTGGCCCCCAATTCAGGCGACCTTACCATATCTAAATTAGGGGTCGCCCTCGAATAGCCGATCGCCAACCGTCATCAACAGATGGGGAATGCTTGGCGCGAGAGAGGGAGCAAGTTTATATCATGGGCCAATACCCTTTAGGTGGAAGGAGCAACACCGTCGCAGACACTTCGCCAAAAGAGGTATCAACCTCGACGACAATGAATGAACGGCGATGCACACTTTCCACTCAATCCAAAGAAGCCTAATCCAACACAACGTCGTCTTCAAGCGAGATGGTAGAAGAAAGTAGCTCTCCAGTCGAGCTCTCTCACGGTGGAAGGGGAGTCATAAAGACAAAAGAAAGACAACATCCCTTACATGCAATGACTCCTCGCCCCCCCCTTTAGCTAGGAAAGAAAGTCAACATCTCTTAACCCTGTCAGGCATGTATTACCAAAGATATGATGTACTTTTATGAAAAATAATGAGTTCAAGCCTGTTTATACATCATCTTCTTTTAAGTTACTCCCTATATGTGCTTCATTTCCTTTTAATTATGCTTTGTCTATGCCATGCTATGTTTTCGTCGCACTCAACGCCCTAACATCGTCGATTCTCTTACTTTTATCAAACATGCCTTGTTTCAATACGCTAGTACGCTGGCTTGCTATATATTTCGTCGCATTCTTACTTGCGTTTCGCTTACGAACTTTGCCTTACCTTGCGCACTAACATCGTCGCTCCCCTTGTTTATACTTTATGGTATTTATCTTCAAAATCCTGATTTACCCCAGCAACACCAAGTCGCCATGACAACAAATGACAACAAAACAATTATATAATCCAAGACACAGCAATAAAAGGAAGGATGCATAACGAGATAAGTCTTTTAAAGAAAGTACTATAACCCAAAAGGTTTACGTTTACATAATAGCATACAACAACAGCAAATGACAAAACATGGAACAATATCTCATGGCTCCCCATCTAGAGATTCCCTAGGGACATCACCGCCTAAAGAGCTACCAGGGAGACTAAAATCACTCAGTTGGAGATCTGGATGAAGCAAGTTGTACTCTCTTGTTTCGTCCATCATTTGATCAAACTGTTCGGAAATATTAAATGACCTTGCCCCCTCGGCATGACGCGGGGAAAGGCGAGCAAGATCTTCAGCTAGCTCGGAAACGGGTCCAGCCTCCCCAAAGGTGTTTACCCCTGCAGACCTCTCCTCGTCAGACCCTCCCCCGTCTTCGGCCTCAATCTCCTCCCTAGAGGGGCGAATTATGTCCGAGGGCCAGGCAGCGCCAGAGCTTGACCAGGGGTAGCGAGGAGTTAAGAGAGGTTTTGTCACTTCCATACCTAACTCTACCACTCGGTCACCTTCCTCATCTTGGCAAATAAGATCGCCACTTTCCTCATCCCAGCGACACTGCGATAAGGCGACGTCGGGCTCTGGCGCAGGGTCCATAATCCCAAACTCCTCCCGAGTGAACGGATAGTATTGGCACAGCTGGTCACACTTCAGCTTCAGCATGTAGTGAAGACCCCCGCAGACAAGGCGGGTAGCTGCAGCTTGAGCGCCTGAGGATTGAAGGAAGGCCTGCAGGAAATCATGGGAAGAGCGAACTTCCCCCTTATCAGTACAAATCTCTTTGCCTTTGGAAGTGGTAGGAAGAGATTTCAATCTCTCTATCTCGGCTTACAGCTCAACAAGACGAACAGAAGATTCCTGCAACAGGGAGGAGGTCTGGATAACCTCAGAATGTAGCCGGGTCTTCTCAGACGCTAACTGATCCTTTTCGGCCTTCACCCGAGATACCTCTTCACCAAGACCTACCAACTCTTGGTCTTTCTTCTGAAGCTCGCCCAGCAGTTCCTCAGTTTTTTGTCCCAGAGCCTCGTTGGTTAACTTCAACTTCGCCAACTCAGCTATCCGCTCTTTCTCTTGGCGCGCTACCTTCTCGCATGTTTTCTTCCAATCAGATATGGCCCCATCTCGTTGGAGAATAAGTTCCTTGGCTTTTTCTAGTTGTTTGTCGCGTTGGTCCAGCGATATATGCGCTGCAGACAGCTAATACTGAAGGTCAACATTGACACAGGAGGCGCGGCTCAGCGTCTCGGACATCAAATCTTTGTCCGCTTCAGCAGCCTGCGCACGAACCAACAAAGCATCCTGGGAGGCGGCAAATTTTTCAAATAACGCAGTCATCTCTGCCTTGTCCTCATCAGAAGCGCGATCTGCGAACGAGAATTGCGACAGATCCACCTTGAAGCCCCAATCCGATTCTTGCTCTCCACGAAGCACGCGAAGCTCTTTGTCGATTTTGGCATTTCTTTCCGCCAAAGAAGATAATGACTTCATCCAAGCACTTCCAAAATTGCGAGAGTGATCATGGACGCTCGCCTGGAGACATCCCAATTCCATCAGTAAAGAATGCATCCGCATGAACTTGTCCTCCATTGATAAGCCAGTAAGCGAACTACTAATTTGTGGACATAGGTCCAAAGACACGCGATGTAGAGAGGCAGCAAGACGAGGCACCTACGCAATTAAGTAACTTCGTTAAAAAAAAAAAGATGGTGAGGATGAACAAGATAAACAAGAGTGAAACCTGAATCTTGGAGGGATCCACGTTTATACCAGGGAGGCGCAGAGAAACTTTCTCATCTTCGTGAATTTTCCTGACGCGAGCTGTGCGCCAGGAATCATCCGGAGTAGCTGGGCGACGTTGGGAAGAAGAGGAAGGATGAGTTGGCGCGGATTTTTCACCAACAGATGTCTTCCCAGATGTTTTTTCGAATGTCTTCCCTGGAGCAGCAGGCACCGCCAATTCACCACCAACAGACGATCCGGGGAAGTCCGGGGGAGTTGGCGAAGAATGTTTTGATGAACCTTCGACACGCTTTCTCTTTTTAGTTTCCTTTGCTGCCAGTCCTCCCTCTGCCGACACATTCTCCGCTGGGGCTTTCTCAAATGGTTGCGCGGTTTTGGGATGTTGAGAAGTGCGCGAAGAAGCAGGCTTAGAACCCTTAGAGCCGCCCCCCTTAGCAATCCTAAACATCGCAGAAACCTTGGGGACGGAAGCAGATGTCTTCTTGGTAGGAAGAGCTTCCGTAACAGGAAGAGTTTTAGTGGTGGGAGACTCGGTCGGTTGTGGCGACCCTTCCCCTTCCTCTTCAGGAGGAGGGGAATAGTTAAGTTGTTGCAGGGGTAGCTCCTCGTTTGCGCCATCATCAGGCTCGATGCATTCAGCGAAGGTGCGATCATCTGCTACAGGGCTCCCCCCATCCCAACACAATTGGTAGCCCGCCTGAGAAGTTCTAGCCAGATGGGATATTACGGCATACTCGTCCTCGGTAGGTTCCGGGAATTCTACCTTGGTGAATCCAGTGGAAGTCGTGTTCCAATCCAAACAGATGCCCATCCCGTCCATCAAGGTTCCTCGACAGAAGGCGAAGTTCTCCTCCCAGTTGCCTATTTTTCTGGGTTTATTGGCGAACAAACGGTGCACAGTTCTGATGGTGCAGAATTCGTTGTGACGACAAAACTTGAAGTAATAACCAAACAGCCCCACCGTAGGGGTAACCTTAGTCTTAAAACCCAAGTTTGTAAAGTTCGCCGTAAGCAGACGCTTAAAGGAAGTGATGCAGCACCAAGTGATGGGAAGAAGTTGGCCCGGGGGAACTTTCACCATATTGAGAAGTGTGCATTGAAACGGTGATAAGGGTAGGCGTATCCCCCACCACGCAGATTTGGCGAAGAACACCCTTCCCTTCGAAGTTTCAAAAGGGCGATCCAATTTACCCGCTCCCTCCACATACAGCTCGCTCTCCTCTGGATCATCAAAAATCAAACTCCTTTTGAACTTGGCTATTTTGGTATCGATCCAGGGGTTAGATTCGAAACCTCTGGACATTGGGAATTTTTCCCTAATTTTCTTAGAGTCTGAACTCCTGAAAACCTTCTTAGGCATGACGGAACTAAGCAACAAAGAAAATTTAAGCAAGACGATAGTAAGAAAAGGCGAGTAGGTTACAACAAGAACAAAAGTAATAGAAAGAAAAGCAAGAACGAGAAAAGGTTAGTGCCAATACCCAGTAGTCGCCGTCGGGCAAGGGTGGAAGAAAAAGGAGAGAAGAGAAACAGTAACAAGGGGTTCACCGGAATGAAGGAAAGAAGAAAACAACTGCAAGGGCACATAGAATGTACTGGGAATGGAGAGAGAAAAAAATGATGATTTTGGATCTATATAAAAGACACGTCTCCTCGGTTTTTTCACCTAGAAAGGAGCTTTACCCCTTTTCAAATTCCAACGAGAAGACAAATCGTTGCGACACGATCCCCCAAAAGACACAATGATGGGAAGATCTTGTAGGATCCCTATAGAAGATTATATGGCCCCCACCTTCTTTTTTTATATTATTATATTCACCAGATATTTCTTCCAACATCGCATGAGGGCCCGATAGTATCAACCCTCACTGTGCGACTGCGTCGGATGGACTCAGATACCAATTAACATCATCATTGTGCGACTGCGTCTTATGGATTCAGATATCAATAAACACCCTCTGAGGGCTTGCAGATTATGAGGACCTCGCAGAGTTCATCGTCTTTTTCCTTTCAAAGAATTTAGCCGACAAGCAAACATCGCTCGAACATCGCCTGAAGCTCAATGACGTCACCTAGAAATTGCTACAAAGAATTTCTGATAAAATGCAAACATTTATCAGAAGCTCGAGGGCTAATGATATGGTCAGATCAGAATATGGGCCTAATAGTTACGAAAAGCCTTGTGTAAGGCCTCTTTAGAGAAATGAGCCCACGAGTCGTTATGATGAAGGTGGATCCGAGGCCGTTGCGCTCAGAATGGGGGCAGGGTCAGAAACCGTTAGAGGGAACTCCCTCCGGTGGGCCCCCTAGAGGAAACGGTTTCTGAGCACGAATGTCCTTTCCATAACGGTCGCGGGATGTTCTGTAATCTTTGGGCGACAGCTGTTCAGGAAGCCTCGACTCAACCTCGCACTCAGCTTCGCATGGATGAACGCTGGCCATAAGTGAGAAAGGAGCATGTCGGCTCGTATACAGCCCTAGGCACAGTAGAGATAGTGGAGCTCAGTGCGAACATGAAGAAGGAACGGAAGGAAGAAGAAATAAGCACCACAAGAAGCAGATGAAGAGAGAGACATAATCTCGGTACGGAAATTTAGTGGAGACGAAGGGAAGGAGATGATATCCATCCGCGCAGAGAGGAAAATGAAACGATTCAGATAATTGAACAGTAAACGGCTGGTTTAAAATTGAAGTATTTATTAAGATTAAGATTAATTTTTTCAATATATAATTCTCTTTATTAAAAATTACCGGAATAAGAAGAGGCGAGAGGGGAGTGGGGACTGGGGACAAACGGGTGGGATCCATTGAGGTGCACAGAACTGTGGACGCAGGGGCTAAAATATTTTGACTGGTAAAAAATGGTAATCAAAGTACAAAATATAATATAACTAAAGATGTTCTGTGGAGAAAGTACAATACTAAAAAGAAAATAATAATAAAAAGAATTAATAATAATCAATGGTTGACCGGACAGCCGCTGCGTAACCTTCTCTTTTTAATATATATATATATATATATATATATATATATATATATATATATATATATATATATATATATAAGTTCCTCTTTTCATTTAGGGTTTTTTTTACTTTTCTTTTTATTTTTTTTTCCCTGCGCCTCCGTTCCCTCTCTTTCTCAGTCACGCTCTGGATCTCTTATTTGAAGGATCTGCAGCACTCAAGTACGTAACTGCTCTTCTTTATGTTTTTTTCTTTTTCTTATCTTCAAACACTGTATTTATTTATCATTTCATCTGATTTGACTGGAACGAAGAATAGGAAATTACGTACATCCACAATTTTTTTCATTCCGGTGAAAATTCTCTTCTTAATCTCTAATTTATTTTTACGAAGAAGGCATGTAAAGCTTCTACCCATGAGGCGGTGGGGGGTGGGGTGGGGTGGTGGTGTTAATTCCGATGAAAGATCTAGACATTTCCCAAATCAAGATCTTTCAGCTCTTCTAAGCTACTGTATTTTTTTTTCTTTTGGGAGTAAATGCCCTCCATATTTGTAAGCAAATATAGTAGCAAAGGTATCGAAGCAAAACATAATACTAATAATTGAAGAGTAATGCTAGAATCAAACATATAGGACGTCAAACACGATCCAAATGTCGATCATTAAAATTTGAAATGGCCGATCCAAACCGCTCAATATGATCTCTTTATTGAAATATCTTTGAAAATCAAAATTTATATTTTTTTGAATTTTTTAACTATTTTTTTCGAATTTTCAAAATTGGAGGGTTCAGAACTTTTTAGATTAAGCATATAAAAATATTCCAAAAAAATAGTAAAAAAATTTGAAAAAATATAAAATTTGTTCTCCATAGAGATTTTATAACATACAACAGTTTGAGCGGTTTGGATCGGCCATTCTAATCTTAAAAAATTAAATTTTATCATGTTGGACAAGTGCTTGTGTCCTATATGTTTGACACTAGCCACTCCCATAATTGAAAGGTAACAAAGTAATATTACATTTTTTTTTTTTCAATCCTGTGAGGCATTGCCGAGAAAATAATTTAGAACAAAAAATAACTATGCATCCAGATCTTTCTTAATTGCTCAATTGCTGAGTGTGCCAAAAATTTCAAAAGGATGTAAAAATATAAGCCTTGCTGTAATGACCTTTGGGCTTTGATTACCAGTGCTTTGATTCATTCCAGCCCTTAATTGGAAGATACTTTTATGTGGCAATAGCCTATGAATCATCAGCATGGTCAGTTATTTTGCTTTTGTCATTGTTTGTTCGTGCAGAAAAGAAAGAGTTATGAAGCAACCTGATATTACCCTGGATGATCAGGAATATGGCAGAGTTAAACTACTTATTCCAATTGTTAACAAACTTTATAACAATAGGTGGTCAGTTCCTAGTGCTTTAGAGGAGACATCCTACAAAGAATCACTGGCTCATGTAGCCCGCATCTGTTCAAACAATACAGAGACGCAGCCCCAAGGTACTATGTCTTCATATTCTTGTAGTTTATAGGTCATATTTAGGCTTGCTTGCTCATGGCCCGTGCAAGTCTGTTACTTTGGTCATATACATGACTTGTAATGACCGGCAAATGTTTTGGTAAAGAAGTATAGAACTGAAGCCAGCGAGGTCCTGTGACTGGTGGTAGTACAGAACATCTTTTTGGTACTGTGCATAATGAATTGCAGCTAATGGGAATTAGTTTACTAAGCTACCCAGCGGTGATCTCATTTTGGACAGTTGTTGGTTAATGGATGATTAAATTTGCTTGGCACATCAAAATGCACAACATTTCCCCATGATCTTTAATATTGTATGTCATCAATTTTGCATCATGCTATCATCACCGTACTTGACCAGGCAGCCAACTGAATAACTTGCCTCCCCAATTTTGGGTAAGAGGCGTGTATTTTCCGTCTCTCTGTTATTCTTTTGAGCATGTTTTCAGAAACACACTCATAAAATTGAAGATATTATTTCAGTTTCGTCCAAAAGCTCAATCTAGCTGATTCAATTAAACCCTATATAGTAACAACAAATCAATTTTTGAGCTGTTCATTTTAATAGTCAAATATCACTTGTGGGGTCCTCATATTCCTAAAAATCATCATCGCGTAGAAAACAAATGAAACATCTTAATACCAAAGTTAATGCATGTCGGTATTGAATGCTTTGCCTATTTTATTTCTCCAGAGTGCATCACCTGAAAAATTTTGCCTTTGATCTGCTGACCTCTGGCCCTCTGGGTGCCTTTTTGTAACTAATAAAAAGAAATTTGGTATCTCATTCCGTAAAATTGTAGGAACTGTCTTGAATCGTGATCTGATGGGTTGTAGCAAAAATAACAGTCGCAAGCTTCGTTTGAAGGAAATATTGGTTACATTGCAATTTCTGGAGCGTAATCGCCTCTATGATCCCCCAGAAGATAATGAAATTCCATACTATCTACTTATCAAGAGATATATTCGGTGTCTGATTGCATTCATCCATGCTACTAAACCAGGTGTAGTAATTGAACCCCTAACAAAAGAAAATGGTACCATTTGCATTATGGTATACCCTGTATTTATCACTTCTATTCGTTATCTTAGATTTTTCTAAAACACCAATGTGGTTTGCAGATTTTCAGATTGAGAAAATATTCGGCTATTATAGGAATAACTTTGCACTTGGTCCTGTCCAAGAACTAGTGGAGCTCAATTGGCAACTTGCAGATCTCTCAACTTTTGTTGCAGAGAAAGACTTCAGCAATGGCAAGTAAAGTTTCCTTTGGGGCTATGAGGGCGCAAGTTCCCTTCACCTTTAGCCACATTGATTAAATAGATCACTTAAGTCGATATGATTTCAAATAAAGAACTTTACTATGTAGTGGGATTGTAGTTTCATGACAGTGAATAAGCTATCATCGACTGACCCGATGTAGGTTCATCATTGAAACAATGGATGAATATAAACAACATGGATTTGCCCCCAGTGATAAGTGGGAGCAAGGACAGAAGCAACAACATGTTTTACTACCACAAGTTCAAGCTGGCTCTGTTTGATCTCCACTCTTCAGAGTTTTCATATTGCCCTGCCTCTGCTGATGAGAAGAGATCCTATGTTCAGTCATCGGATGGTTTGCTATGGAATTTCTGCATCACCAAAATGGGTAACTATCACAATTGTGAATTGAACTTATGGGAACCAGAAATAGGTCTTACAGAATGGTGCCGTTTGGTAATTTGTTTATTTATAGTTTGAAAACTCTTAAGAAAATAAAAAGAAAATAGCACTAGCATGGGGTGTTTGTGTGCACCTTGAGTTCTTGTTGGATAACATTTCCAGTGAAGTGAGAAAAACTATCTTCATGGAGGATGTCAATAATAGCGGCACCTGCAAGTTTTTTATTGTTATAATTTATAAATACTAAATTGAAACGAGCCTAACAGCTTTCTTTATTGAAGATCCAGCAGACGCATTATGTGGGATGTTGAACCACAAAAAAAAAGAAAAAAAAGGAGAAAATGAACATAAAAGAGCAAGAGAGATGTATGTGGCCTAATAGTGCAGATTTATAGGGTGCAAGGGCCTGTTTTTTCCACTAATGTTACTGTAATTTTGTATAACATATTAAAACATGCTTATTATTTTCTGTTTGCTTTCCAGAGAAAATGGATATATACTCAGATCAGCTAGCGTACCTGTTCTGTGAGATGATACACCGTGAGTGTGATGACTTTGCAAGACATTTTACAAGGATAGAGAGGTCAATTTTGGAAAAGCTATGTATCAGTGAATACTGGGAATCAATTAAGAAAATATTTGTCTATGATCCATTAGTATGTGACGGAGATGATGAGAGTTTTGTTAATTTTGGAAAGGAATTGGCTGAGAAACTTGACGTGTCAATCGAGGACCTGCCAGATTATATAACTTCTTTGGATAAATGTCTTTTTCTGGTATCTACCATTTACTTGTTCTTTAGTGCTCATTGTGAATCAGTTGAAAGTATTGATTGCTTGATACATAGAGCTAAGATTCCTATTATGTTTCACCAAGGACAACTAGGATGGGAAGCTCTACATGCTCTGACCCTTTTGAAGCGCGGTGAGTTATCCAAGTATTTTTAGAGATCCAAGGGAAAATAATATACTCTTTCGTCCGGGAGTACATTTTTTTTAAAAAAAAATACTGATTTTTGTAATACTTTTTTCTTTTCTGAGGAATACATTTGATTTGTGTTACCACTTTGGATCTAATGAAACCCAATTATATGTCATGTAATTCCTTCAGCCGTTTACCTTTAATGACTTGGAAAGCTTCGAGATTTTTACTTTGAAGCAGTTAGCTGTACCTTCCCCATTTGGAAAAGAAATATGATGGCACCATCATCATTTCCTCAAACTTTGTCTTTTTATCATCCTGATATGTTTGATTAATTTCTCCTGGGTTTCATCTCTGTAGTGTTACTCTCATATTACAATTTTAGGGCAAACAAATATATAGGCCAAATGTTCATTGGAAGACCCCAACTGAGACCCATGTCAATTGGACCATTAATTTGGATATTCACTAGAAAGCATAAGGCATTAAATGGCCTAGTGTCTATACTAAAAACATTGCCTCATCATGATGTGTATCTTAATTTCAGGTAGTCTTTCAAATGGAAATATATACCGAGAGCAACCAATGTTGCAAAATGACAAGAAAGGTGTGTATGAATGAGGGTATAATTTAACATTAGAAAGCCTATGTGTGTCATCTTACTGTTTTCATGCTTTGGTGGCATTTATGCAGTGTCTGAGGAGGTACTATATGAAGCTAAGAAGGATAAATATTCCTCTCTGGAACAGGGGCAGAATGGGAATATCAAAATTCTGAAGGGTATAATTGAAGATCTTAGGAATATTGGAGATTCTGATGTTCAGCCAGATGATGAGGACAGACAAGTTATAATTAAGATTTGGCAGAATGCTGCAGCATCAGTTCACTTTTATTTATGCGCAATGGCATATGAGCAGAAACGTTTGATCATGGAATCAGTTGTGCCGCTCTCTGGTCAGTGTTCTTCTGATAATGTTACAATGTCAAATTATCCATTATCATCTCTTCTTCTTCTTCCAGTACTTTAGTTGTGGTTGTGGTCTCCTTGATAGCCAGTACAGGTACCGTGTATCCTTTCTGACCAGGCAAATTAGTTACTTTTCAATTATCAATGAACATGAGTGCAAATGAATAGTTTTAAGGGGCTTATGTGAATTTTCTTAGTGAAACCCATTTTCATTGATCTTGTTCCAGTATCTTTTAATTATGGGTAAATGCCATGTCTAATGATTAACTTGTTCTACCACAGCTAGTATGTTTGGTGTAAGAACAGCAACTAGGAAGAAAAATCGTCTAACTGGTTACAACATCTACAGCTTCGTCAAGTCCTACAAGCTCCTACTTAATGTGAAGGACTTCAAAATTTTCCTAGATTCATACAAAAATAGTCTGCATCAGAAGCTTGAGAATCTTAAAAAAAAAAAAAAAACCAAAATTGAGGTGAAGTAGTTTCCTTTGAATCTTCCTCTCTTCAGACTGTGCTTGATGTAGTTTCTTTCAATTAACAACATTTTAATTTATAATTAACTATTTAGGAACTTAAGATTGAACATCAAACTTTTCCTATATTCATACAATATAGTCTGTTTCAGAAGATTGATAATCTGATAGAAAAGCAAATTTGATAAAGTAGTTTCTTTTGAAATGTTCTGCTCTCTCTTCAGAATATTCTTGATGTAGTTTGTTTCAATTAACAACATTTTAATTTATAGCTTCAGATCTCCAGTTCCTTCTACAGCAGCTCAAGTTCCTTTTTCATTTTTTTCTCTCTTATTTTCATTCATTAACTGTTTTTATTTATTTTGTTTTGTAATAAGAGCTGAACATTATGAAATCTCGAGGTGTCAGAAGTAATACTTACCACTCAAGGGTGTTTTCTGATTTTTGAAAATTAGTTACAGTACTCTGTTTATACTTATTGCCTATTTCATGATAATGTCTACATTAATACGTACAAATGTTTGTAATGAATTTTGAGTACCGCCTCAGTACATAGACTGTTCCTTTCTGTTCCCTTGGTTAGTCAACTCCTGACTCGTCCTTCTAAATAAAAAGAGAAACTAAATTGAAGAGTTAATTCATTGCCACAAGAAATTATCAGTAGTTCAAAGTTTGTAAGCTCCAAGCGGTAATGGTGTCTGTCTGTCAGAAGTAGGATAAGAGCAGCAGCTCTTTGAACACCAGAGCTTATTTTAACATCTTCATTTTACTTTCCTCCGTAAAATGTTCCACTACGGTCTTCAGCCAACAATTGGCAGCATGATTGAAATTGGTCCGGTTTTTAGCTCTTTGATGTGTGTTATTTTTGTCTATGATAAATTAATAAATGTGTTTAAGCGGGGAATTTTCTGATTGAATATTTGAATTTGAGTCATCAAATAAAAAATCATCAAAAATCAAAATAAAAAATCATCAAAAAATACTCCAAATCCAGGGTGCTTTTCTACAGTATAACTGATGACGTCAGCGTGAGGCCAACTTCTATCAATCTGAACCGTTTGTTTCGCCTCCATCGATTCTGTCCGTCAGATGAAACCTTGATATGTCCGTCACTTCTCTCTCTCCATGAGGCGACCTCTCTTTGTTTCTTCTTTTTCTTCTTCCTTCTCCAAGCTCTTATTCACTTCTCCTCTCTCCTGCCTATCTCTTTCGGATCTGTTGTTTCATTACCTCACCTCCCTCTGAATTCTTCACAGCTCTCTTTCCGATCTCCCCTCCACTTCCTTCCGTTATTGATCGGGTTTTTGTTTGCGATCCGTAGCTTCTCGATTCATTTCCTCCTAGGCCAACGTACACTCTTCTCACCTCTCTCTTTTCTCGAGGGTTGTTTCTCCACGTTGTTCCTCTTCGTCGCCGAATTTTGTGGCCTCCAACCTCTGTTATCACTGTGGACAATGAAGTTCGACTTTTGTCTTTAATTTTTCACCAATCCTCTTTTCTATTATTTTTGTTTCCCACAGGGTTTCAATTTGCTTTTAGTCTTAGCCTTTTTCTTCGTCTATTGCAGGTACGTAGCTGAGAACTGAGGGATTCATGTCGGTCCGTTGTTGGCTGCACGAGATAATGTGTTGTGGTGCTGATTTTTTGCCCTCAATCTTCTTTAGGTTAGTTCTATTTTTCTCTCTTTCTTTTTCTTTCTTTTCACTGCGCTATTTGTTTCTTCCTTATGACCCTCTCAATGCTTCCAACCAACATGTTCCGTCTGTAAGTTGTGTCACAGAAAAGTGCAGTGCTTTGTGATTGACACCTCTGATTGCAACCCCAATACATGGACCTACGTTAATCTTTTAACGGTGACTACCTACCTTTGTTTGTAATAAATCACAATTCTTCTTGGCGCATGAAGCTACCTTCATATATTAATTAGTTAAAATGGACCAAATTTCATCACAGCTTTTTTACTTTAGCCATGCAGTGTGGTTTTGCTGAGTTGATTTCTTGCTTTCAGTTTGTATTTTCAGTTGTTAGAAGAAGCTTTTATCAACTGTTGTTGCTAGATGCAGTTTGCAAAAGGTTATTTCAAGTATTACGAGAGGCTTTCTACGGTCAGGGTATTTTATTATTATTATTTTATTATTTATGGATTTAGGTTCTTTCTTTTTGCAATAAAATGGAGGATCCAATTCATGTGGTCAATTAAAGGTTCACAGAATCAAGAAAAAAATTATGTTAAATGTAACCAACTTGATATCAAGTTGATGTTATGTTAGTATACATCAGTTGCTAAAAATAGAGAATTTGGTTTAATGGTTGTCAACTAATTAGAGTTCAATTGAGGAATTCTGATTTTAAAAAAATGTATGATAGGAACTAACAAGTACTGTTTCAGATTATTGAGGCAACAAAAATGAAACAAGATTAGCCATTTGATGATATTTGAACTTAATTTGTTCGAGTATGTATCCAATAATCATAATTGGAGACCAAGTGCTGATGAGATGGGTTTATGCATGAACTAAATGAGTATGTTGTTCCTTTGGTGGAATTTTGTTGAATTACTAAAACACATTATTAGAAGAAGAGATTAATTATGTATTCAATATCATCCTTACTTGAGATAGGATCATCACTTTAGTTTTTACCACACTGTTTTCTGTTGTAATTGCAGGATAATCATGATTGTTCCTGCTCAAATGTATGAATGCACAAGAATTTCTGGTAAGGAAAATCATAGGCATTCTATTTTGATTTCTCTTTTGCATGCTTTAAAGTACTTGCGCTATAATTTATAGTTGTAATAAGTTTAACTAAAAATAAAACTATTCTAATAATAAAATTTATCAAATTGATAAGAAAAAATAGATCGTACAACATGCGATAATATTCCAAATTGTTAGCCAGGTTAAGTTCATCTTATCGCGCGAAGCGTGAAATTACAGCTAGTTTCTTTAATATCCAGCCATCAAGCTGGATACAATTTGGTAGTCTTAAAAGCTGCACTGCATCACATCAACCTAGATGTGAATGTGTCGTGTTTATACTGGCATTTACTTGCGGTTCATACATGGAGCAGCTGATAGTCAAACTTTAAGATTTGCCCATTTACCACATATTACCAGTTTAGCAAATTGATCATTTTATTAAATTATTTTCTAAACTTACCAAAAAAAAAGAACTATCATGGTTTGAACTGACAAATTTATTTACTTTCCTGTATCTATACATAGTTGCCAATGAAATTTACAAACATTTGTAAAAGAGATTTTACAAACATTTGAAAAGCAGAATTTACAGTTGGTTATAATGCGATCATCCTTTATTCCACTACATGTTGTTCAAGGAAATGAACAAGTGCTAGACCAGCAGCCCATACATCATCTTCCATCACAAATTCATCGGGTGAATGGCTAATGCCACCACGGCACTGAACAAAGAGCATACCAATCTACAAAAATGCACCAAAAAACCAATTAATTTCACAAAACAGGATAAAAAAACAAGTTTTTGCTTATAAAGTCTGATTTTACGAAATGCACCCAACAAATCATAAATATCTATCCTGCACAGCGCACCTGTTTGTTATAACTTATAAGAAAAGTATTACAAAAATATCCACTTTAATATTTTACTTGAAGTATCCTCATATGCCCATCTTTATGAAAAATAATCAAATACGACTCTGTGGGTTCATTTCATTTTATTTTTGGGTATGTACATACATTTTTCTTGTTTTGAAGGGCACTGGGTGCATGTGGCTTTACATAATGCAGCTTAACTGATAGCATATGCTAGAAAATATTAGAAGATTTGCTTCAAAATCATCACAAACCTTGGTCAGTTTAGCCATAGCCATGGCATCATGTCCAGCACCGCTCATTAAAACAGGCATGTCACCTAAGTCATGAGTTGACAATTTTCTAATAGCCGAATCAGCCGCATGCTTTAGTTGTGAGGTTAAGTCTTTGTCACAATGTGTCGCCTCAGCGCTATGCTGGAAAAGACATAATTAATCATTTTAGACAAAACTTTTACTCTTTTAACTCAAGAAGTTACTTAATCCAGACTATAATTTTCTTCTTAAAAAAGA
Source organism: Rhynchospora pubera (assembly GCA_028095005.1). Lineage (NCBI taxonomy): Eukaryota > Viridiplantae > Streptophyta > Magnoliopsida > Poales > Cyperaceae > Rhynchospora > Rhynchospora pubera. Next base: position 26,658,274 of record CM051461.1, read on the forward strand.
TAGAAAGTGAACTTCACAAACGGATCTTTAGTATCCATCATTTTGTATGCCTTACATTCTTTCAGAAATAAAAAGGAAAAGAAGAACATAAAAATTAACATGAACCGAAAACAAGATTAATTTAATTCTTTTATGCTAACTGACATGAGACGCTAACTGCATAAAGAATCAAGAACATTAATGTATGAAGTATATAATTTCAGAAAAAGCCAAACTAACCTTATGCTCAATGGAACAATTCACCAGCCGATTATCACATCTTTCTGAAATTTGCTTGGAGAACTCTGATACAATCGCTGCCCTTGCCTTGTCATTCATTGCTCTTATATCAACCGTAAAGTTCACCTAAAATAAATAACAAAGAAATTTAATGCATGATAGTAGTAAAATAAGAATTGTTATCTAAGACTCTAATGTGTGTTTTTGTGTGTAAGAGCTCAGTTAAATAAAAGAAAAAAGTGAGATTTTCCAAAAAGTGCTCCTAGAAATGCCAAACGCCCTTGCAGAGTGCATACTGTCAAATAGAATAAATGGAATATCAGGCATATCCCTACAGATAATGAAAAATCGCCTGCACATCACATGTTTCTTCAACTGATTGCAAAAATCCACCTTCGTCATATTTTTATCTCCCAACAACCATAACAACCAGAATCAAAAGGAGGGCCAGCTTGGGCATTTTTGAAAAAAATATTGGTTTGTTTATCGGAAATCCTTACTGCCATCCGAGAGGATTCGTCATCCTGCCATCCGACAGAACGCAACCCTATTGTTGCCTCTAGGCCCAACGTGCAAAAGCCCAATTTGTTCCCTCGCTCTGGTTACTGAGAGAGAGACTGGTTTATTCTCGTTAACGGGTCCAATAATGTCGGGTTCGAACCCGTTTGACTGTTCTAGACGTTTCCGATCACCGTAAGTCATGAGACTGGATTCTATAGTTTCGTGCGAGGATGGAGAAGACGAGTATGTGCTTTGTTTTTGTTGCGCAACATGAAAAAGAATATGACTAGCTAGAATTAACCACGAGTATGTGCTTTGTTCAAACCCGTTTGAATGTATTTGCATGACTAGCTAGAATCATAAAAGGGCTCCTTGACATCATGAAAAAGAAGAAGAGATATGCGGGCTTAACTTGGAGTGCATTGGCTTAGGTTGGAATAGAGAAATGTCACGGGGGAAATCAATTGGTCCAGATTCTACACCAGAAAATATGTATCAGTAAACCTGTATATCAACCCGCGAGAAACATTGGTCCAATTGATTGTACCATTCTCATTCAAACATCATTAGATTAGGTGCCTTTAGGTTACTTTTTAAATACCTAAACAAATATAACAAATCCTTCTAAAACCAAGATTAGTAGGAAAGGGAATTACCACCAGGGAACGAGTTACTAAATTGAGTTAAACACCATATGGCATGTACTTCCAAATACCATGCGAGGTGTTGCAAAAGGAGTAAATAATATTTATAAGGAAGTAAATACTTAAGTATAAAGAAGTAGCTACTTAAGTACAAGGGAGTAACTAATATTTATTTATATATAGTTCATTTAAGAGAGTAACTAATATTAATAAGGGAGTAAATAATTAAGTATAAAGAAGTAACTAGTAAGTACAAGAGAGTAACTCATATTTATAAGTGAGTAAATAATTAAGTATAAAGAAGTAACTAGTAAGTACAAGAGAGTAACTAATATTAATGAGGGAGTAAATAATTAAGTATATAAAAAAATAATTAGTAAGTACAATGGAGTAACTAATATTTATAAGGGAGTAAATAATTAAGTATAAAGAAGTAACTAGTAAGTATAAAGTAGTAACTAATATTTATAACGCAGTAAATATTTAAGCATAAAAAAGTAACTAGTAAGTACAAGGGAGTAACTAATATCTATTTATATATAGTTCATTTAAGAGAGTAACTAATATTAATAAGGGAGTAAATAATTAAGTATAAAGAAGTAACTAGTAAGTACAAGAAAGTAACTCATATTTATAAGTGAATAAATAATTAAGTATAAAGAAGTAACTAGTAAGTACAAGAGAGTAACTAATATTAATGAGGGAGTAAATAATTAAGTGTATAAAAAAGTAATTAGTAAGTACAAGAGAGTAACTAATATTTATAAGGGAGTAAATAATTAAGTATAAAGAAGTAACTACTAAGTATAAAGGAGTAACTAATATTTATAAGGCAGTAAATATTTAAGAATAAAGAAGTAACTAGTAAGTACAAGGGAGTAACTAATATCTATTTATATATAGTGCATTTAAGAGAGTAACTAATATTAATAAGGGAGTAAATACTTAATTATAAAGAAGTAACTAGTAAGTACAAGAGAGTAACTCATATTTATAAGTGAGTAAATAATTAAGTATAAAGAAGTAACTAGGTTCGTGTATGTATCTCTATCATGCACAGTATCGCAGATTCAGAATCATAAAATGTCATAAATTGATACTCTACATGTACTCCAAATACCATGCGAGGTCTTGCAAAAGGAGTAGATAATATTTATAAAGAAGTAAATAATTAAGTATAAAGAAGTAGCTAGTAAGTATAAGGGAGTAACTAATATCTATTTATATATAGTTCATTTAAGAGAGTAACTAATATTAATAAGGGAGTAAATAATTAAGTATAAATAAGTAACTAGTAAGTAAAAGAGGGTAACTAATATTTATAAGTGAGTAAATAATTAAGTATAAAGAAGTAACTAGTAAGTATAAGGGAGTAACTAATATTTACTTATATATAGTTCATTTAAGACAGTAACTAATATTAATGAGGAGTAAATAATTAATTATAAAAAGTAAATAGTAAGTACAAGAGAGTAATTGATATTTTTTGCAACTGAAGATATTATAATGATATGTGCTGTGAAATTTTTTTTCTATTTGTATTGCCTTTTTTTTTCATCTAATGTAATGTTCTATGTTGAAACATGTGTTTTGGAAAGGAGTTGATTTAACAAACTAAAATTCAATTTGTAAAACATTTTTCATAATTTGTTATACTAAACTATATTAAAATAAAAAAATTACTGACTTGTTTGTTAGGGAAGTATTTATTTTAAATAAGGAAGTGTTTATTTAGAAACAAGGGAGTATATAAGAAACATATGCAGTTACCATTCATTTTTGTCACATGATTCATATTCATATAGGCCTACAAATTTCCGTTAACAAATCCAAAAAACAACGCCTAGAGTCTAGTTAGTCACATGGTTCGCTCATTCCCGTTAATCACATCATTCACATGGGCTGTCATTAGAATGGCGAAATTCACATTAATAATCCAGCGTCCAGCCCATTAATCAGGTGGATTATTCATTGGGATGGCAGGATGGCAGAAAACTGGGATGCCCCATATCAGGACCGTTTGTTTATCAGATTGGCAAATTTTAGGTTTTACAGGTCCAGTGATCGCAAGCCTATTAACTAGTGGGGTTTAAATCTTGGCGATCAATTTCTCTAGGCCTTCTTCTCTCTCCTTTGAAGGTATGTAGCCTACTTGAAATTGGGTTTAATCTTGGCCCAAATATACAAATGATGTGAAAACTATCCGAAAAAATTAATAATGGTTTTACTGTTCACTCTAATTTTGAAATTATTAAAAACTTGAAATTAAAAAAATAGTGTTAAAGGATCGGTTTTCAGGAATCCGATCCTAAAAATTGTTTGGATCGGGTTCCAAGATCCCAATCCAAGTGATTCCTTTATATATAAGTGTTGGACCCTCTCCCACTCTTATTTTAATCCGAAATTATTTTATATAAGAATTCTGAGGCAAAAAATTTAATAGAAAGAATTATTATTTTTTTTTAATAAGAAGAAAGTTAGAACGCGTTTTATAAAAGGGTAGATTATCTCTCCTTCGTACTCGTTTATAAAACGGGTTGGAAGACTTCGAACGCGTTTTATAAAACGGGTAGGAAGGAGGTACGACTTTTGAGGCTGGTCAGACCTTCCTACCCGTTTTATAAACGAGTAGGAAGCCTTTGAACGCGTTTTATAAACGAGTAGGAAGCCTTTGAACGCGTTTTATAAACGTGTTATTAGTTTTTCATATTTTTCATTCAAGCCGCACCATTTAATTTATTAAAAATATTTTGCAACAAGGTCCCTGCATGTTTCATATTTACAAAATTCTCAAATTTTTATTTCCAATTAAAGATGTATTAAATAGATAAAATAAATATATTACACATATTTTATATGCATTTAATTGCACATATTTTTTTTTGAACATGTGTATAATATCATTTTGTTTGAATAATTTTTTCCATATTATATATTAAACAATCATGTCGAGTCTCATGATCAAGGAAGCACTTTCTAAATTGCATTAAAAAGGAATCACACGAGGTTGATGTCTTACTGAGACGGAGAAGAAAGACTATAAGAATAACTATCAAGAAAGTCACTTGATTTACTGCATTTCTCTTTTTAATGATTAATTTATGATTTTTAAAAAAAATTTAGTAGTTTAGAGTGGTTTTTAGGTTTCCATCATGGGGAAAAAGAATGCGGATCAGATACCCCTTGGGCCACCTAGAATTCGAGCACTACTATCCGTTTAATGGACAAAAGATAGCAGTGTGATTCTAGGCGTCTCAAGAGTTGATTGTTTGTTTGTAGGTTCTTTCCTTCCAGCAGACGCAAGCCCCTGCTATTAATTACCTCCGGCCTGAATTGAGAACTAGACAAGAGCATCCTCTCGGTCGAGATCAAACAATTTAACTGGGAAGAATAATTTGGAATCTGTGTTCTTTCTTTATTCCTTATTTTCAAGGAATATTTTTATGTTTCTTGTGTTATAGGGGGGGGGGTTAACCATGAACTTGTACTGGTATTGAGGTTGACTTAATATCTTACTTTGACAAACGGTGTACGGCTTCTGGTTAACCTTCTTTTGTTACTTCGGTTAGTACTATATTTTGATTCGTACCATACTTTGGTCGGCTTCTGTCACATTTTAATCAACTTAGTTATTTTACTATGCTGAAATTGTCTTGAGGCCACCATTGGATAGTTGAAATCGATACTAGGGGTTATATGTCCTAGATCGATATTCAGCCGATTTAGAGATTTGTGATTTTCCGTTCGAGTCTTGATTATAGATGCGCTATGTCTTATCGCAACAAGAACTAGAGAGGGTGTTCTTTCCACTGACTAGGCGCTATGCCGTCTCGAAAGAACGTTGTTGGTTTTGAGTTCGACATTAGACAGATGGATAATCTAGGTCAATTCTCAACCGTTTTGATAGGTTGGAGAAGTTTTAGGATTTCGTTCAAGTCATCAGGAGAGAAGCGATATGCCTTCCTTAGACAAGAATTGCAAAGTGCGTTCTTCCTACTGACTAGGCGCTATACCGTCTCGAAAGAACAGGAGTTGGACTTTTAAGAGTCACATTTGTTTGGCCAAGACTAAATCTTTTGACTTTCCTTAAGGTTTTACCTTTAGGTTGACTTTCTTGGATTTTGAACTTTGATCTGATTTTATCAGTTTAAAATTATTTAAGTTGAACTTTTAAGTTATGAACTTCAAAGTAAAACTGCAGGTTTGCATGTCAAGTGAGACTTTTAGGTCCTATGCCTAAAAAGTGGGTTCTTGATTCTAGAAACGTTGAGTTATGACTTAAGTTCTACTTAAGTGAGACTTAACAAATTTTTAAACTTTTAATGAATCTTCTCGTGCAAAACTTAGATGTCAATCTGCAGGAGCTTTAGGATTCATCACGGGATTTTGGTCTTTGATGTTTGGGACTTTGGACCGAAGATCCTATTTTGAGACTTTTCAGTTTGAGCATTTGGATTTGGGTTTTCTAGGTGTATGGGCCTAGTTTATGTTGTGGATTTGGATTTTTCTAGAACTATGGCCCTAGCGTTTTTGTTTTGGATCTGGACTTTCTAGGACTATGGGCCTAGCATTTTCGTCTTTAATATGGATTTCTAGGACTATGGGCCTAGCATTTTGTTTTGGATTTAGGTTTTCTATGTTAGAGATATGTCCTAGAAGCCAATCATATTTGGCTACTTCTATGGTTTTGTGTTATGGATGATTTTATATCATTTGTTCCTTGATTTATGTGTTGACAGTTCATTCAGGTTGAGGATCTGAATTATAGATCACTGTGATTCATTTAGTAGTAAATGACAACAATAAATCTAAAGCGTCCATAATCTTGATAATTAACAAGGAACATTAATTATCAATAAGATTAGTATGCAAGTTAAGTGTTGATTAAGTTCTATAAATCACATGTTAAGAGTAACCAACTTAATTGCATATGTTTATGTTAATTGAACATAGTACAGGACATGACCCAACGAAATAAATATATGGATTGTGTTTTGGTGTCATTATTTATTTCGTTATGATTTTGATTCTAAGTTTGAGATATTTATCTTTTCCACATGAGGATAGGTTCAATAAATATCGTCTACCGCTGATTCCCGATAAGGGATGCTATACGGACGTTATTTATGTTCTCTTGAATTGTGCGGGGAAAAGCTAAATAGTCAAGAAAACCGTATGTCCCTCATTAATTCACTTAGTGAGTGACGATATCTGTTTGGGCCCCTTGATGGAGATAGATTGTTTGCTAGCAACTGATACAATTATCTCTAGATCAAGAAACGTATAATCTGCAAGAATGACACATTCCTATCTTGGATTATACGATGAGATATACTTTCATTCTCTTATGCAGGATTGAAATATTGTAGCTGTACACTATTTATGCGAATTGGGAATCATAACGTGTTGCTAGATACCGCTTATGATTATTGGAATTAAATAGCGATTTAACTCCATGTCCAACGTAGCATAAATCCTCAAAGGGTCACACAGAATTGGTGTTTTAACCATGCTTGCATTATTTATTTATTTGTAATAATTGGTATTGCAAAATATGATGAGTTGATTAATTAATTAAATAGCGTTGTAGACCGTTATAATTAATTAAATCAAAGGGATCATATAGAAATAAATTAATGCATTATCTAATCCCTAAATAATTATTATTAAGTTAATAATTATCTATTTCAACACATATGCAAATTATAGGGCTTTAATTAAATAGTTAATTAAAGGCCCAATAGGGAGTCAAATTGGGAGCAACAAGAAGGGTCATTTAATAGTTGATTAAGTGGACCCAAGAGGCAAAGCACATAGCCCATAAAGGGCCCATAATGTGGCCGGCCATGATAGGTGGTAGGTGGGTGGCAAAGTTGTAATTTGATGGTGTGAGGTAGGTAGGGTTTGTGCTCTATATAAAGGGGTATATGGTAGCAAATTCCCCTCTCTCTCTCCTCCCACAAACCCTAGCCGCCCCCTCCTCTTGTGGCCGGCGCCTCCCCTCTTCTCCCTCTCCATTAGCTCATGTGTTGAGCCCCCTATCTTCCTCAAATAACTTGTTGATTTGCTAGAAGATTGGGAAAGCTAGGGATTAGGCATTTCCTCCAAGTTACTAGCATAACTTGTTGAGGATTTGGTTAATACCAAGTGGACTCGAGGAGATTCGACAAGGAGGCCGAAAGAGCAACCACCACCTCGATCCTAGCCGCGGTTCAAATCCCCTTGGTTACGATATCAAGGGAGGTACATCTTTGAACCCTTTTCTCTTGTGCGAATAGCTTAATACTAGTTCCTATGTGTGTGCATGCTTAATTATGGGTAATTAATAGTAATTATCCTTGAAAAATTAAAATTGTGCACTTAACTAACATTCTAGGACTATGGACCTAGCATTTGTTTTGGAGTTTGGATTTTAGATTTTTGGGTTTGGCATCGGTTTCGGACTTGAGAGGTATTAATGGTCTCAGATTCTAAGTTCCTTGTGTACATGTTGTCCAGAACATGAGTGTTCATGTGTACCTGCTCTCCAGAACATAAATGTTCATGTATTTAGCAAAAAATTTAAATTTCATCTTTGATTTTATCATTTTTATATTTTTAAAAATGATCATTTGAGTGTTTTTAACCTCAAATATTTTTATGCTTTACATGTGGGCCTGAAAAATGATACCAAAATATTCCTTATATTTTTTTGAACATTTTCATATTTTGTTTGCAATTTTCCGACATTCCTGCTATTTTCTATGCATTTTTGAAGTTTCTTATGTTTTCGAAACTCTCTGATTGGCTGGAGGCTTGCTGTTTGCTGTTTTGGGTTGCAGTGACCCGCTACAGAACGAACGCCACAGAGGATTTGTCATGACGTTGAGGTTTTGGACTTGCGCCGGGTTTTGAATCATGTTTGTGGGACCCAGTTTTCAATAACCTGGTCTTTGGTGAACCAGGTTTATCTGATTTCGTGATTTAATCCGTTGGAGATTAGATCTGTCCGTCCCTGGGGCGCCAAGATTCGTGCTCAGAGACTTTTTCTTTTCTTTTCCCTTCTTCCTTTCTTCCTTCTCCTACGGTCCTACCTCCTCCGTCGAACTGTTGACTGGGAGTGGGTTTTCGACTGAGAAATTGAAGTGATGGTCGGGGTTATTTGGTCAATTGAGGTGGTTTTCGAGTCTTGGTCCATGTTTCCTTTCTCCCATTTTGACTATGTTGTTGGAGGGGTTTTAATTGGGTGGTTTCCGGCGGAATTGAGCCGTATATGTGGGTCCCTTGGAGTTACAAGTCCTTGGAGAGTTCCCTGGAGGTTTCAATTACAGAGGTATTCTTTCTTTCGCTTTCAATTTTCGTTTTATTTCGTGTGGTCTGGTGAGCTTTGGTACCATCCCTTTTGTTTAATTTTGAGTTGAATCGACCTTAACTAAGCACTAACCACGATCTATCAGTCAGTACCCAGCCGACATTCTGACCCAATTTTGTGTTTAAACCCTGGTTTGGTTGGTTTTACCATTTGGTTTACAGTTCAATTTGTTTGACCTGTCTAGTTGATTTGGTAACCATTGGCCATGTAATGGCTCTCTCATGATGGAGCTTATGGTGTGAACAATTTTCTCAGAATTTAGGTCTGATTTATTTGTGTATATATATGATATGCATTCTTTTGTTTTCATGTAGAAAAGAATGTTTTTGGTTTTGAGTGCAGATGAATGCACCATGCTGACTATATTAGTATATTTACATGACTTTGATTTGAACTATGCAAACTACTTGTGTTGAACATGCCATGGGGTAATTCTTACTTATTTTGAAATGCATGAAATGCTGGTGACCTTGGACAGAAGGTACTTCTTTTATTTTGATTTTAAAATCATGCTATGCAGTAATAAAATCGGCTCTAGACTGAGAACACCACTGGTTTGACTTTGGTTTTGAAAATCATGTATGCATTAATTGAGCTGGCTCTAGACTGAGAGCAGCTCTTATTTTGTTTCAATTTTTGGGAAAACATGCATGCATTAACTGAGCTATCTCTAGACTGAGAGTATTACTCGGTTGACCATGATGCAATCGGCACACTTTAATGCCACGCTATGAAAGGATTGGCTCTGGACTGAGAGCATTGCCTTTTGAACATTGATAATTTTTTATGCCATGCAATTTTAAAATACTATGAGGTGCTTTGCAAATGGATTTTGTATACATTTTTCTATGCAAGCAAACAGACCTATGATTTGGTATGCACGAGACTATGCTATTTTGATGACTTGACTATGAGTTTACCTATTCTAGGATTTTTTATTTTTTTGTTTGGTCCCTAGACTATGCATAATTTGGACTTGACTATAACTTTATTGCTGGGCTTTGGCTTAACACAGTTGGTATGGAAACTTCATTTTAGTCCCCAGACTATACATATTTTGGACAAGATTGTTATGTTTCTATTAGACTTAGACTTGATGTAGTTGACACACTGGACACCACTATCTGGTTTCATTTCAGTCCCTAGACTTCTATTATTTTATTTCTTACATGGCCCTTGAACATAACTGCAATGCAACATATGATATGCATGTAACAATTCTTTTTTTTATTGAGAGACTCTGACAGATGTAAATGACTGATGCATTAACACATGAACTTAACTGATTTGACAGTGACTAAATGAAATGCCTTTGACCTTATGCAGCTTACTATGATGCAGACCTGAACTATGGCATTATACAGTTTTCTATGATACAGACTTGGACCATGCCACTGGCTTATCTTATTACACATGCACTGGACTCAGTATGCTTGACCATGAACAAATGCTATGTATGCTTTTTTTTTTTAAACATTTTTTTTTGACATGATGCAGTTTGAAAATGTTTACCTCTAATTTTTGCCACATAAGGAAAGTTCAACAATTCACAGGCAATTAAAGTGGGACCCATGTATACAGGACGGGTCCAGTTTCTCAGAGGGAGGGGGTCAATTTTTGAAGCAAAGACGTGCCTGGATCAAAGCTATAATATTGATATTAACAATAATATTAATACAGTTCACCATATAACTATGTTAATTTGATACTTACTATTCAATATTAATAAAAAAAAGGTGACACAAATCTCATGGATAATTCTGCAAGACAAGGTGTCAGAAAATATCCAACAAATGATACTTGAATAAATTAGTTATATGAATTATTTTATAAACTTTAGAAAATTCATTTAATTAGTTTAAAATTCCTAAAATTGGAAAATTTATGACCATCCGGTGCTTCATATTTTTATAAAGAAGTGTGCTAAATTTCATGTTGAAATGACAAAGAAAAGTGGTCCAATTAATTTTCCCAAGAACAACAGAACCAAAATTGTTGAAATTCCAAATGTATGGACGGATCCATTATATATGAAAATTAGAAATGGAGAGAAATGAGTTGGGCTGTCGGAAACAAATGGAAGGGGAGTGAGGAGTCCCACATTTGCGTGAAGCCCATTAATAAAGGAATAACGTCTGTCTCCTTCGTTCTCTCATCCCTCTAGCTCCTGGTCCCGCCCGTCAGCGAGAGAACCCCAGACAGATGGCGTGCATACATTGGCTCTCGCGCTCGACCCCACTCCTCTGCGTCACACATTCTCACACGTGGTGATCTCTGGTTCGCTCTGGCCTGGGCCCTACCCCAACAAGAAAAAAAGAGAGAAATCGAAGTGGAAAAGCTCCGCCTCTGACAAGAATGGAATCCGGCGATCCCCGTTGCCATTGCCAAAGTTCTTGGTATCGCTGAAAAGCCCAAGTCGAGGAGAATATGGTGATACCACTATTGACCCCTATAGCGAACTCTATGGCACCCAATTCAAAAGAGAAGTTCAAGCCAGTGAGGAAGAAGAACTCAAAATTAAGCAAATTGGATGAGTGAAGTATGAAGCCCATGGTTCACAAAACTTCCTGGATGTGTAACGATGCATTCTATGTGGTCAATTGCAATCAGATTATGCCTAAGTGATGAGAACTCCAATTGGTGCCATGACCAGTCAACTGTCGGTCAAACTTGGCATAACCATGGTCAACAAATTCAATTGATTAACGAGGAATGTTAAACATGGTACTTAGATGCTATAATAGCTGAGAACAAATGTTAATTGCCAAATGTGGATGTCCCTCTTATAATAGATAAGTTAAAAAAATATCTAGATTGCTGTTTATTGAGTTTGTATTAGTGAAATTGGGGCTAAGAGTGGTATATTCCAGAGAATCAAGCACATGCTCATCAACAATATAGAAATTAAATTGGTAAATAGGATAACCATATGTCACAAGATTAAATTTCAATGAAAACTGGTATCTCTCATATTGTGCCCCAGAATATTGAACGATTATTGGATCTGACAACCTTTATTTTTCCTTCCCTTTCTATTGACCAGGAAGTAATCAAGTAAGACGACTTTGAAGGAAATTCTATTAATAGTCTGGCCTAAAGACATAACTTCTCAATTGTACCAAATGATATTTATTTGTACTAGTACCTTTGCTAAAATATCATTGAAACACAAACATAATGTGACATAGTTAACTTTTTTACTTTTCATGGGATTTGTGCTTTGTGCATTTTCTAGATTTATGAGGATGAAGAGGACTGGTTTCGAACTATTTTTGCCAACTCAAAGAAGGAAGATGCCATACATAACCAGTACAAGTTCTTTATTCAACACATGTGTGGATCCCTCTCTTTTCCAAAAGAAGAGATGAATATCTTATCTTTCTTTATTCTAGCCTTTTGTTATGGAAATTTAAATTGTATTTAGACAGCATATCAATATTTTACAAATATTATTCAAATTATATTTTTTATAGTAAGATAGTAAAATAGCAAGGCAACCTTGCTTGAATGGATCAAGAATCACACAAATAGGATTGATCAATATTATGGTTAAGTGTTATAAGAAAAATTAGATTATATGGAATCAATGGTGGTACCACACATGTTGGAGTTTTGGTTTAAACTTTCAGAAAGGATAGTTCGAACTCTGAATAAAGAATGGTTAAATGACCATTATTAATGATTTATAAATTTTTGATTTGCAATGATACCAAATGTGCCTTCTTTTTGAATTCAGATATGGAAAATAGTGTGCCAGAACAATGAGTGAGCTTGATTTTATTGTTTATTTTGTTATTTACTTATTTAGACTAGAAATAAAAATTTGTTTTAATACCTGATTATTGAGGCGTTTTGCTTTGTACAGTAAAACAATAATTTGTAGTATTAATGTTTGATGGTTAAAAAATATATATCAGTGATGTTTGCTTTTGTATTGTTTTATGATTTAGCATGTTATTCATAAAAAAATGATTATGTTCCCTTGAGCTATTATTAATGATGTTTCAATACTTTGTGTTAGTCCCATTGCTAATTTAGAATCTGAAAGTAATTTAGATGTTATACCTAATAAAGCTTGAAGTTTAGTATGTATACTAGCTGATCTGGAAATTTAATAGATCCGTGATAGAAATATGTGTTAAGAAACCGCTCAATTTTAATTTTGTGACTAATTACGCTTAATTAATCCAATTAAAACACAAGCAACACGAATCTAGTGCTAAGTCAATCGACACAAGAGATAGGTGGGAAATTTATATCTCTCTTGATATCGTAATCAAGATGCTCGATCCTACGGCTTAGAAATCGATAGCGTGCTCTCCTTGCGCCTCCACCTCCATCGATGGCCGCCTTGAGTCCCCCAAGCGATTAACCACAATCTCTCAAGTTATGCTAGTAACTTGGAGATCAATGCTAATCACCTAGCTTTCTCTCATCTTCAATTAACCAATTTAAGTGTGGAAGAGAGAGAGAGCTCAACACATGAGCAATAGGGAGAGGGTGGCGCCGGCCATAGAGAAGAGAAAGGGGAGGGAGAGTGGCGGCTAGGTCAAGGAGAAAGAGAGCAAGTCCAAATTTGCTTCTATGCACCTCCTTATATAGTGCTCCAACCCTAGGGTAGAGTTCACCAAAATTACATGCCATGCCACCCACCTACCACCCTTTCTAGGCCGGCCACACATGGGCATAATTGGGTTATGTGTGTTGTGTTAATTAATCTATATAATCTATTATTAAATGGACCTTTGAAATTGCACCAAAATCGGATCCTTATTGGACTTTAAATTTAACATTTAAATTAAAGCCTTATAATTAAAATATGTATTGTATAAATAATTATTAACTAATTAATAATTATTTGGTGATTAGAAAATGCACTAAAATATTTTTATATGATCCATTTGACTTAATTAATTATAACGGTCCATAACGATATAATTAATTAATCAACTCATCATATTTTCACAGAACTTACTGCTGTGAATAAACAATTAATGCACTATGTGGTTATAACTCTATTTGTGTGATCCTTTGAGGATTTATGCTATGTTGGCCATGGAATTAAATCGTTATTTAATTCCAATAATCATAAGCGGTATCTAGCAACACGTTATGATTCCCAATTCGCATAAATAATGTACTGCTACAATATTTCAATCCTGCATAAGAGAATAAATATGTTTCTCTATTTTGATTCTTATGTCTCACGATATCATCGTATAATCCAAGATAGGAATGTGTCATTCTTGCAGATTATACGTTTCTTGATCTAGAGTTGATCGCTTAGTTGCGCGCATACGATCCAACTCCATCAAGTGGCCCAAACAGATATCGTCACTCACTAAGTGAATTAATGAGGGACATACGGTTTTCTTGATGATTAGCTTTTCCCCGCACAATTCAAGAGAACATAAATAAAGTCCGTATAGCAGCCCCTATCGGAAATCAGCGGTAGACAATATTTATTGAACCTATCCTCATGTGGAAAAGATAAACATCTCAAACTTAGAACCAAAATCATAACGAAATAAATAATGACACATAACACAATCCATATATTTATTTTGTTGGGTCAAGTCATGTACTATGTTCCATGACATATACATATGCAATTAAGTTGGTAACTCTTTACCTATGATTAGTAGAACTTAATCATCACTTAACTTGCATACTAATCTTATATGATAATTAATGTTTCTTTGTTAATTATCAAGATTATGGACCGTTTAGATTTATTATTGTCATTGTAAAGAATGATCCACAGAGATCTACAATTCAGATCCTCAACCTGAATAATCTGTCAATAATAAATCTAGAAACAGATGATAAAATATCATCCATAACATAAACTAATATTTAAGTCATCAAATTATTGAATTCTAGGACATAACTCCAACAATATGTATGCAGCCACTTTGAGCCGAAAAACACGGATGGATTGACTTTGGATTGTTTAAGGTTTAGTGTAGGTCTGACTTGAGATATGTACTGTATCATTGAACAAATGTATGCATGCTAAATATAATTGATCATTAAACAATTATGATTTTAATGGACTTTGATGTATTTATTCCTGTAACTCAATTAACTTTAACATAATAAACTTAAAAATTATTTCGATCTAAACATCGAATACTTACAGATTAAAATTAAATATATACAACATACATAATTATTTTCATCATAAATAAAGCAATTCTGAACTATAACCATTGCAAATTTTGAATGGATAACATAATTTTAGTTTATTAGAAAGTTAAATATCGAGCGAAGCTCGATTATTCCACCTAGTTATTAATTAAGAATTGTTATTGTTATGTTGTTATTGGTGTAGGGATGAATATATATGTTGTTGCTGCTGACAATGCATGTATGAGATGACAGTAATGTTGTTGTGATATTGGTGGATATATATATATACATAAATCTAAAATGAAACATTATTATTTTGTAATAACTTGAATTAAAAGTATACTTAATTATTTATTTAAAAAAGAACATGATCAAAATATTCGTAGGTTTTTAATTTTTCATTTGGCTAAAGTGCCCCCAGTTGCCCTTATCACAGACCTCCGCCTCTAAAATCCAGCAAACTCATTAGGCCTGTCTTTTAATAAGGTGGCATAACTGAAAGAAAATAAGTTCATATTCATGTAAATTTTCATTAGATGTAAATTTAACATATTTATTATTTAGTTTCATATATGCATGCTGGCTGGATATACAAACTTTTATATGCAACTTGGATACTAATATACTATCAATTTTTTTGTTTGAGCCATAAAATATATAATCTAGGCCCCAACTTAAAACAAGTCCCAGGGACAAATTTAGGTCAACAATAATGTACGTAACTGGAAAGAAACTTTACAAGATGCATCTTCCAAGAGTACAGTTTCAGTTTCCCGGGACCAAAGCTAGGTCTATGGAAAAAGTCTCGTTCAATTCACAAGTCAGTCAACAAATAACAAAAAATTAAAATGTATATATATGGTGGTGTTGCCTTATCTAAATTAGATATAGTAACAGTTAGCATGTCCCCATGTTCCAATAAATGTTTTCATTGTACAGTTGTCTATGGTAACGCACTCTACCTAATATTCTAGGTCAACTAATAGGTTAATCTCAGGAATAAATCTAAAAATATGGTTACCACAAGTAAGAATTAGATTATTGTTAAATTACTTAGCAGTGCCCGCACATTGTGCGGGCGGACCGATATTTTATAATACTCAACCTATATTAGTTATTTAATTTAAGAGAAAAGTTCTACCACCAACATTTTGGTTGCCCCAAATGCCAACATTTTGTTATTTAGTTAATTTTTCAATTTTTCAAATTCAAGCATTAAATTCAAACTATTGATCTTATTTAATTTAATGAGCGATGTGTTTTCATATAAGTTTAGAAAATTTTAGAGTTTATTTGATATTCGATCAAAGGCTAAAACATGAATGTATTAGAATGAATCTATCAGAGTTAACAAGATTCGTTTGTTTTTCTATCTCTTCATTTAGTATCAAATAAACTCTAAAATTGACAAAACTTATATGAAAATGCATCACTCATTAAACTAAATAAGATCAACTGTTTGGATTTGATGTTTGAATTTTAAAATTAAAAAAAAACTTAATGGGAAAACGTTGGTATTTGGGGGCAACCAAAATGTTGGTAGCGGAACCTTCCTCTTAATTTAATTATTCTGTGATTTCTTACATTTTATATTCCTAATATTTGTTATGGTATATTTTCATATCTCTAGGCCTTATTTACACTTTCGCAAAATTAACTAATTCTAATAATTTCATTTGAACCGTTGTACAATACTTGATCAAGTTCATCATAACACATGTATTCTATTACACCATCTTAAGCATACTATTCCACTTAGTTCTTTCATTTCACTATTTATTTCTTCACAAACCTGACATGTAGTATATGTACTTTATTAAAACACATACATTGCAAAAATTAAGATAACTCGAATCTTTGCCCACCCAAATGTGTGGGAAAATTTTAGTTCAGAATTCTAAGAAGTTTACATGCATATTGTTCAGAAGTTTACATGCATATTGTTCAGAAGCTTACAAAGTGAACATATACAGTAAATAAGATGAACATATAGGCGATCTAAGTGAACACTTATAAACAAATAAGTGTTATCATCACTTGTTCAGAAGTTTACATGCATATTCAACTTATTTTCATTGAACTTATTTGTTCGTATGTGTTCACTTAGATCGTCTATATGTTTACTTTGTTTGCTTTATATGTTCACTTTATATTTAGTGATGGCAGGAATGGCAAAACTGCAGATGGCAGTAATCAATTTCCAAAAAATTATCAAAATAGAATTTATGGCAATTTTTTAATGTATATAATGAAAAAAAAATTGCAGATCACCTAAATTTGCAAAGCAGATTGTCTCCTTATTTATATTATTTGATTCTGTCTTTTTTTTTTGCATTAATTGAGATTGACCCAAAAAGAAATTATATTAATGAGATGTAAAAAAAAAATTGCATTAATGTTCTTTCCATTGCAACTCCCAGCAATATTCTTTTCATTCTAAGCCAGTAGCTTAAACTTTTCATTATGGGATTAAATTTACACCCTTGATCTAATTAGATTTTAATAATCCATGAACCATTTTATTTATAACTAAAGATTAGATACATCTTTGGACTCAAAATTTGATAAATATTTATACCGTTGGATTAATGCTTTTATAAGTAGTAAGGATTAAATTCTATCATCTAGATTATGTTAATGTTCTTTGGCAATTCCAACCTGATGATGTTCTTTTTTTTTATCAAATGCAAATTATTATTGATGTCCTCTCCAGCTAATTGACTTTAATAAACAAGTTTTAAACTCTCTTCTTTTCGTTTATTTATTTATTTATTTTGTTTTGAAGAAAACCCAATTCTAGTATAACTAACAAAAGAATTTGGTGCGGCAAATCATGAGAAATATTGAATTGATTTCATTAAGGACGATATATCTTTATAAATTGAGTGCATTTTATGGAATAACATTACAACTAATCTCTGTTCTGGACTTCTGGACACTGTATCAACACAGAAGGCAGTTATATATGTGATAGTCCTACATTAAGGGCAGTATATTCACGTCCAAGATTTCTCCATCCATGCTTGTCAACAAATAGTAATTATTTCCTTTGTTGGATATTAGTTACAGCTGGACAATCTACGAGAGTCGGCCTCAAAGATTGCTGCGTCTAAATATTCTTCCAATTCTGGATTTCTGGTCCATGTCACTTTATTGTTGATTGGTTAAAAAAATTTAAAATTTTAAAACAACATCTAAGGAAATTCTGCGATGAAAATTGGAGGAAAAAATAATTAATGAGGTCCCAATTCTCATTCTATATCCCAAGCAAGATATGTTATTTGATCAAATAATATAAGGACTTACAAAGTATATTGTACTGCATATATGCAGACTAAGGGAAGTTTTTTTTTGTTTAAAATCAAAAGTTAATTTCATGATATAAATGAATGTGAACTCAAATTAGAGAATTTAGCAAAATTGAAAGACCCATTTTCGAAATTTAGGCCATGATCTGAAATTATCTGATCATTAACGGCCACTGATATATTTTCAGACAACTATATTTGCCTTCTTAAATCATGTCGAAATTTTAAAAAAGAACTTCTTAAATCATTTTAGTATGAAGAAATTTGGCTTCATTATTTGTTTACTTGAAAAGTTTAAATCAAATTAAAGAATCATCAAAGCATACCAAAATACTTTTTTGAAATTATAACATATAACACATAACTAAAATTGCATTTTGGAACAATTTTAGTATTATACTGACCAATGTTACATAAAAGATATTGCTTGCAATACCCGTCCAAAAGAGAAAACAGAAGTTAACATTCATACAATAAATATTACAGCGATTTATATCTCAACACCAAAATTTCTATAAAATTGAATGTTTCCAATATTCAGGAGAGATGCCCTTATTTGTCTGTACCTGTCGTAAAAAAATTCTTTTACAAACAATTCTTATTTTGCTATAAGTAAACCGGAGATCTGCAATAAGTAAATAAAGGCAGTAATATAAAAAAAATTCTTTCAAGGAAGCAGTAAATAAAGGCTGTAACACCAAAAAATTCTTTTGGTTCATAATTTTCACGTAGATTTTTTTTGCCCATCATTGAGTTTTAAGATTTGTATAGGTTGAACAAAATAAATTGATTGAGTGCAAATTTTTTATTTGCTAATCATAATAATATCAACGCAATTAACCAATTGTAAGAAGGAAAGGCAATTTACATCATTAATCATTAACTGGAGTAAAAAGGAAAGCCAATTAACCAATTGTAACAATGATATTCAATTGGTCAAACCATATCACATTAATTATATCCAGCCCATAGTTTAATTATTTCCCTCTTGACATCCTTACTTAGTGCATATATAACTCTAGTTAAGAGAAATTGCTAATTTATTACCTTTTGTGGAACCGTAGATCCAGCTTACATATTATGCATCCTTTTGGTTTCCATCCATAGGCTTGCTTGATTCAGCACTTTTTCAATTGTTGCCTTCTTCTGTTTTGTTAAGACAACAAATTTATTCAACGTTTAAGAGAGATAAACAATAAAATTGTATGCTTTTCTAATCTTAAATAACGGGACTGCATGCCTAATAACCTTACTGAAAAGAACCAAGATAAATGCAAAAGAACTTTTTTTATATTATTTCATCTTGTATAAAGCCAAATATTGTTACATGAAAAAGTCAAGATCTGAACCTGAACCAATGGATGATCTCTCGACTATGTTAAGCTTTTTTCCCTCCAGCCAGAGAGCTGGCACATTCCTTCGCTCCTCTGACAGCTTTGGATGATCTCCTGCAAAATTCCAAATATTTGGCTTGAATGTCAGATGTGGCAATGCAATTCTTTGACCTAAAATATATCAAAAAGTTCATAAAAAGTGCATTAAGGTAACCTAAAATACCTGATCCCATTAGAATGCAAAGTCTGAGAATATAATTGTCCGTATATTGGGTTGACAGCGTGAAATCAGTGAACTGGTTGTACTTAAATAATCACATTTACTGAATTTGGTTGTACAATTACTCATGTTTAATTGCATGCAAGTGCTTAAGAATTTCTTCAAATATGTATTCAGCATGTTATTTTCAAAATGTGACTCGAATAGAAGAAATTAGTTGTTATGACGGCATTATCGAAAATAGACTTTTAAGGTTAATTGTGAGATGCATAGAAAAAAAATTGCTTAACTACATATTTATCTCTATAGCTTCTTTATGGAAAAGTTAGACTAAGAAAAACAAAGCACTAAATAATAATCTCGCCATGCAAGATGGAAATTGAAAATTGGAGAGATTGCAAAATCTAAACCATCTCCAATGTGCAGTTTTCCTCTAAAGACTGTAAGATCTCCTTCTTTCACCCTTTGAAGTCATGCACATGCTAGTTTGTTATTTCAAATCTTTCTTTCTGATAATGCTGATATTCTATAGGAAACAAGATTCAAATCAAATGAAAAATTAATAAAAAAAAACGATGAGTGAGAGAGTGACTAACCAGAGTGTCAGCTCGAGGTATGGATCCATCTAGGGTTGTGGGATCAGCAGTTCTCAATGAGTGAAAAGAGCGAGAGCTTCTGACTCCATCGAAGCTAGGGTTTTTGTGCGATTTTCTGACAGTAAAAAATGGTGTGTTGTGCAGATCATTAAGAATTCATTATATGGTGATAGAAATGTATCTCGAACAAGCACGACAACATGTCACCATTAAATAAATTGAAATTTTGTCCCAATTTCTGCTATTACAATTTTTTTTATCTTTTACTGCTATCACAAAATACCTTAGTATTTATGTACACTTTTCTGATGGACATAATTTTGCCATTCTCAGGATTTGAAATTATGAAAAAAAAAACAGATTCAGAAAGAATTAAGAAAAATTAGATAGAAGGGAAAAATCCAGAAAGGTACTTAAAATAACAACAATTAACCCCCAACAAATGATAAGCTCATGTGTAGTGGATTAAAAAAAATAAGTACCTTCTAGCGATCCAAGTAAGATGCGCGGTGGTGGTGGTGGTTGAGAGGAGGCATATGCCATGCGTTAGTGGATAGGACACCGGAGGAGAAAGAGATCTATGTGGCGATTGCGTTAGAGTCAAACGATGGAAACGACTCGGCTGACGCGAGTAGTACTGAGAGCGCAAATCGTGTTTCGAGCAGCACTGAGAGGAGCGAGGTCATCGTGAGGAGGTGATATGGCGCATTGAATCCAGGTCGTGGTGGTATGGCGTGCTGGATCGAGGCGGCTCGATCGGGGAGGGGTGCGGCTGCGATCTAGGTTTTCATCGATTGGGTTTAGGTGGGAAGAGGGATTATGATAAAGGCGATCTGGGTGATTTGATTATGATGAAGGGATACGAGACGGAAATCAAATAATGGAAAGATAATATAGGATCAAAGATATGTTGCCATATCGACAGCGGAGGCACAGTCGCACTTCTCGTACGAGCCGTCAGATCTGATCCGGACGGTTCAATTTTTTCGAGCCTATTAATCCAGTATTTTTTAGGAGCCGTTCAGATAAGATCAGACGGTTCAGATAAAAAATGCGGCCAGCAGCGCGCGACAGAGGATGTGAATTGGAGCGGAGGGGAGAGGAAGGGGCCAAAGACCAAAGTCGCCTGCTTTTAGATAGAGACATCGGAACTGAAAAGCCAAAAAAAAAATCAGAAGCTAAAAAAAATGTTAAATTGAACCCCGTATTGCGCAGGCCAGCGCAATTTCGCTCCGTCAGCGAAAGTTAATAGATCTATACGAAAGTTTTAAATCTTTAAACTCGTTGTTCTATCAATAGATCATAATCAATTCATGGTCTATATTGCATTGGATAAACAATTGCTTGTATTTTTGGACTCAAAATTGAATAAACCTTTAGATTGATGCTTTTATATGTAGTAAAGATAAAGATAAAGATGCAGTAAAGATGATGTATATGGAATTATGGATAATCACGCCCATAAAAGTTTGCATCGTGTACTGAGCCTTCATTTCTCAAGTTTCGAATGAACGTTAATTATAAAAAATAATATCTTAATGAACATTGGGAAACATCTTTGATCTAGCTAGCTAATTCTACGTAAAAGATGAGGAAAAAGTCTATTATTTTTGTCCTTATATTGTACAAGTAAAACCCTGTTTGGTTCGTATAAGCATTAATTAGCAATTTAGACGTAATATTTTTCAGCAAACTGTTGCATTTTCTTTTTGACGGAAAAAAAAGAATTTAAATTGGAACAAGGACTTTCCGAAAACTCAACAAATTGTGTTCTTACCTTATTATAATTAGAAATCTAAATTATGGATCTGCATTGAACTAATAACATCATTGCTATTATTTTCATGAGCTGCTTTACGGAAATCAATTTCATACTTTTATTTTTAAGAGAATTGTTTATCTAAATTAATTTTAATTGAATAGTCAATGTGCAAAGTATGGGATTTGCTACAATTATCTTTGTAGAAGCAGATGTGAAATACATACAGATCTTATTAAAAGATCTTACTAACTGTGGTTTATCTAAATAAAATAAATAAATAAGCTCTTTCTTTTAAACTCGAAAAGTTTTGGTAAATTGAATATATACATGTATATGTTTTTTTTTTTAAAGATTAATAAAAACCAGTTTACTGTACATAAAAAATCTAGAGGTCAAGTCAATGTTTTCAAGAAGTCAGAGAACAGATTTATTATTTTTATATAAAAAAGTCAAGGACATTATCTTCATTTTTCAAATCATATACTCCTGGTTGCTCAGGTCAATAACTGGTCAAGCTGGAAAAATAAATTAAATCAAAGCACACCTCCAAATAGAAAAGTTCCATATGATTTTAATTTTAGACGTAGACGGCATAGTGTGATGTTCTTAACTTCTTATAGCAATTACGCGTAAGAAGTTCAATAAATTGCGCTTTGTTGAAATGGGAAGTTATTTTTCGGGTTTAATTTAATTATTATATTCAAGCTAGCAAATGTAATAAACATCTTAAAGAGAAATATCTCGGTTACAAAAATGGTGCTCGGTGCATCTTGCTGACAAAAAAAAAAAAAAAGATCATTCGGCCCATTAAATTCAGCCTGGCCCAATTATAACCATGAATTCCAGTTGAGGCCCAACTGTATTGTTTTATGTATTTTGTTTCTCTGTTTGAAAAAAAAGAGGCATAAACAACATTATTTTGGAACATAAAACAAAATATGATTGGGCCGAGATAAAACTAATTTGATTGTCAAAGCAAATAATATGCAGTAATGTTTTCATCCTATTACAACCTGCGTTTTTCTTTTCTTCTTTTTTTTTAATTTCTTTCGATGGAAAATCCAGCCGTCCGTTTGGATTATACGGCTGAGATTGGACGTCCAGTGATACAACTCTCGGATAGGAGTTGGTTCCAAAACGTAGAAGCTAATCTAGAATCTTCCCCAAAACCCTCAAAACCCTCAAAGCTCAAAGCCGCCGCATCAAAGAAAGAAAGAAATGAAGCGAGAGTTTGACGCTGGAGAATCATCCTCCTCGAAGCGCACCAGGGTCGTCGCCGCCGGAGCCAATCCTGATTCTCCGCCGAATGATCCGGCTTCTCCGGTTCGCGCGGGCACCGTCGACATGCTCGGTGCAGTTGTAGCACACCAGGATGCGCTTGAAGGAAAGATTACTGAGTGGATGACAGCGACCACTGGCTGGAATAAACAGCAGTACATGAATGCTTTAGACCAGCTCAATCCTGAACAAGACCGTGACTATGCTATTTTTATTGCTATGAAGCTTCTGAATGGCTCGATGTTTCATGTTCTGTTAGGCAATTTTGTGGCGTTCAGGTCCGTCATTGACTCTCCCGTCAATGGCAAACCGATGCCTTTTGCCACCCCTCCTGTATCTAGAAATATTGGTGCGATGTAATCAAATGTTTTTTTTATTCTTTGAAGATTTTAATGGGTTCCTTTCCCATTTCAGATGTGTCCTTTTAGTAGTATGGTTATATGCTAAGCCAACCCACCCCCAAAAAAATAATGTTAATTTTAAACATTTACTGACCTATGATACCTAGGAACTTTGGAACTGGATTTGTTATCTTGTATTTACAATTTTTTATTCGTTTTCAGAGTTTTATGATTTTATGTTTCAAGAACTTGGGAGATCTGAAGACGTGATGGATCAGTTCATTTTGACACAATTCAAAGTAGCTGATGCACCCGGTCAAAGTTTAAGTCCAGCTGTGGTCGGCAATATCGAAGAAGAACCAGATGCTGAACAGTTGAGTTCTTGTCAGCGAATGTGTAAGGTATATTCTATAATCTCTTGAAGCAGAAAAGTGATGTCTTGCAACAGTTCAAGGCACAAGTTGAAAACCTGCTTGGCACAACAATTAAAAAATCAGAAATGACAATGGTACTGAATATAAGTCAATTACAACAAAATTTTCTTAGCAAAGTGGTTTATCTTAGAGATAACATAGGCACATTGTTGAATTGGCACTTGCAACTATGTCAAAAGGTGCTATTCCCATGCAATTGTATTCCTTATCAACGGAATACCATGTTCTTCAGCCTCCTCAATACCTTACACAACATTTCTTCAGAAACAACAAGATTACTCTTTGCTTCGTGTGCTAGGTTGCCTTTGTTTACTCACACGAGACCTTACAACTCAAAACAAGCTTGAACTTCGTGCATTGCCATGTGCATTGTCATGTGTATATCTTTCCATACAATTTCTTCTCTCTTAATTCTCTCTATTGAATCTTTCTTCATCTTGTAATTGCAGGTTTTACAAATTTTGGGGATCACAGGAGACAGAATTGTGAGTAGCACTACTATCAGTCCGTTCTTCAGCAAAGTTGCTCTGTCTTATTTGAAAACAGATGCTCATCGAGTAAAACCTGATGTGCTCCAGGGGAAGGCCATTACTGTGTTCTATCCCTATATTACAGATGAAATTTACTTTCAATTTTCCTAGTCCTTACTTTTAGTTTGTTAAGCAGCTGATGGTCACATTAGTTTGCTTTATTTTGTGGTTTTCAGATTAGTGGGCAAGTTGTCATTAACTGTAGTGGTTGAAATTTTGGTTTAAATTTCCTTTATACTGGTTTGATCCAACAAAATATTGGAAATTAAATTTTGGTTTAAATTTGCAAAATATTGATGTTGGTTTAAATTTGTAAAATATTGATGTTGGTTTAAATTTTCTTTTATACTGGTTTGTCATTAAGTGTAGTGGTTGCAATTGATTTGGGAAGTGATTTGCAAATAATTGAACCCTTAGTTTACATTTTTTGGTGCTGGACAAAACTGTAACTATTTTTTTCTAAATATAATAAGTTGTATATATTGCGGGTGCTAACAAGTTGTATATATTGCGGGTGCTAAGTGGGACGAAAGAAATTTAACTCGAGAAAATGACAAAAATTGAAAATAGAATTAGTATTTACCAAATCCTCTTGTCAGAACGATGAGCCTGTGAATTTCGCCCAAAACCAAAATATTCCCCTGCCGTTGGATGTCATCCTTCTCCGTCGTGATTTACTCTCCTCTCAGATCGCTTCCACAACTTCCCGTCAGTTCTTCTATTTTCCTCTTCTATCTTTTCTTTTCTTTTCGCGTTTGCTTTGGTTTAGATTAGGGACGAAGAGAGAAAGAAATTAAGGAGGAGGTGCAATCTTAATTTGACCTTTTATAATAAATTTTTAATGACGGCGACTAATTTGCTCTTTCTTTAATAGTTGTGATTACTTGACTAAAATAACTATGTCATGGCAGAATTTGTCTAAAAATAATACCCGATCTCTTTTTTTTTCCTTGATTAGATTTATATCATCCAAAAAATTAGTTAATTTTAAATATACCATTATTAGATTGTTAATTAGATTTATACCATATCAAATTGGTTAAATTACATATATGCCATTATTTTATTCTAAAAAAGATTTAATTCTTAAAATGTCATCCTTAAATTTCAAAATATTTCTAAGCATTTCCGAACTACCCGTGTTAATTTAGCAGGATGATGGATTGTGTATTAAAAAAATAAAGGGATTGTGTCTTTATGTCCTATGCAAAATATTCTCTCCCCGTTTCCCGGCACCAAGTAACTCCAAATAGTTTTCGTTGAAATAATTAAATTTTTAAACGCATCTATGCTTTAACCTTACTTATATTTCATGTTAAAATTAATCCTAGCTAGGTGTGACGTTTAATGATAAATTGAATAATTAATGATAAAGGTATTGTATATCAAGCTTGATGTTTTATTTCCAATTTTTTTTAAATAATACCCGATCTATTGCTACTGGTATAATTCTCTCCAAGTCTTGAGGTGCCACACTTGTATGCTAACGAATTTTCACTTCCTTCAATGTTATCCTGCTCATTAATTAAAAAAAAAAGATTATATCAGACTGTCAAGTACATGCTTGTATTTTACATGGGTACGTAGACTAACGTAGTACAAATAAAAGGTTAACATGAAAAAGCTTGAATTAAAATAAGATACCTCATCCGAAATTGACTCTTCAAAGGAATCACTGCAGACTGCTTTAAACCAATACTGGACAGGTCCATTTTTCGTGTAACCCGAATTGTGAACCTCAGTTTGATAATACTCTGAGAAGCTGGACAAAGTCT
Organism: Rhynchospora pubera; assembly: GCA_028095005.1. Classification (NCBI taxonomy): domain Eukaryota; kingdom Viridiplantae; phylum Streptophyta; class Magnoliopsida; order Poales; family Cyperaceae; genus Rhynchospora; species Rhynchospora pubera. The sequence continues at coordinate 26,684,699 of CM051461.1, forward strand.
GAACAAAAAAACATAGAGAGAACCATATCAATTATATACTGGAAACCAGGGTTTACACTGACACCAGATACCAAATTGGTAACTAACGATGGCCGAAATACTGTATAATACATTCACATTTCAGCCCATCTTTTTAAGACGTTCCAGTTTTTTTTTTATACTGGTAAGAGAACAGAAACAGAGAGTGAATTACCATTTTGCCCTTTGAATAAGGGGATTTTGGCTGTTCAATACAATCATTATCGTATGTCATTTCATCAAACCCATCCTCAATATCTTCGTCTGAACAAGAGAGCATAATGAGAGAGCTGAGTGTGGATGGTCTAGGGAGAGAGAAGAGTGAGACGAGGGAGAGTAGAGACGTCGAGACAGATTGATTGAGATTTGAGTGAGAAGAGCGTCACGTCGAAAGGGAAGCGAAGAGTGGGGAGGTGTCTGGTGTGGAGGGAGCAAATCAACAGAAGGAGTCGCGGCCTTCATCTCAGTTAGCAACAACTGAGCAAGTGAGCAGTGGGCCAGACGCGAGTGCCAAGGAACTGCTGAAGGGTCGGCCAGAGGCTCAGACAAAGGTCTCCAAAAGATATTTACTTTGATACAAATTATATGATCTAATCTTGACATACAGATGTTTACGAAACCCACGAATCTCAACGGATCTGATATTAATCACGGGCATCCATGATTGATCAGAAAAGTCTCTCTAGTCTCTACAGACAATATGGATTCATGAGGAAATAAAAGGAGCAACTAAAATTAATGTTTTGAAAGCCGGACCAGCTATCGAACAAGAAGAGTAATGGATTGATGGTTCTACCAGTTCGACAAGTCGGACTGGTTTGAAAAACTGTATGACGTCATAATGATATAATATTATTAATTATTATTATATAATTTATACGTAAAAAAGTTGAAAAATGCAAGATATAATGTAAAGAAAATATTTAACTGATATTAATTTTAAGATGAAATATGTATACAATAATAAAATATTACAATGTATTTAACTAGTTTCAAAACATTGATTAAATTTGAGCAATGCTAAGTCAAATACACTTAAGTAAGTCCATCAAATGTAGAATTAAATTTTTTAAATTGGAAAAGTCAATCCGAATGGTTCAATTTATTTTTAATAATGAAATTTCATTTGGAGATCAAACTTTATATTTTTCCAAATTTTTTTCATATGTTTTTAATTGTATATAATTCTAAATCTAATTAGTTTTGAATACTCCAATTTTAAAATATCCAAAAAATAATTAAAAATTTTAAAAATATATAAAATTTGGTCTTTGAGAAAATTTCATATGAAGATCAAATTGAACAAATCGATTGACTATTTTAAAATTTCGATAGTCGAGACACGTATCACGTTTGACTCTAGTATCACTCATTAAAATTGGACAAATTAAATCTAATGTGCATCTTCCTCAATTCAAAATTTGCCGTCGTTTATAAATTTAGATATTTATTAATGCTCTTCATCTGCCATCATCGAGAATTTGGTTAATATTATTAAATATATAGACACATTTGTCGTTTTTTTTTTCCCGCTTGATAGCCTCATGATCATACACTTGTCAAGTTCACTTCTCTTGCTTCTTATTACGAGTTACCTCCGGTTGTTCTATTACTGAATTTTCAGCTCTTGATTCAAGACTTCAAGGATATGGGGCTTTGTCACTACCATCTGCACATAAAAATAAGGGTTAATTAGATTTATGCCACTGTGAAAATTTAAAATTAGTAAAATGCCATCACTAAATGACAAATTAGTTTTATGCCATTATAAAATAGTAAAAATTATTTTTTTGCCATCGATAAATTAATTTGTCAATTTTACCCTTTAAATATGCCACTACAAATATCCTCCTCTTTCACCGCCTCTGTCCTAGATTTGGACTTCTCGCCGTTCTCGGTTTGTTTGAAATTTAACGTTTCGCTACATATTTAAATGAAGCAAAAGGATGAATAGCACATATTAAGCACGAAGAGACGTGAAACGTTTAAAGGATGAATATATAGCATATCAATGGTACAATTCTTTTTACCAACAAGCGACGTGAAATGTTTTTAATTTTATATTTGTACCCTATTAACTTTATTAAACTATAAATTAAGAACGAAGAAGACAGATGTAATCAATAGGCAGCTTTTTATGTGAGATTATTAATTACCATATTCGGTATTTTCGTGTTATTGTTTTTCTTTCACCATTAGAAACCAAAATTAAGGACGGAAGAAGAGGAAGATGAATAATTTAATTAGGGTAATTTGGGAATTTTCTAAAATAATGATAGATTTGATGATAGTATTTATGGAATTATTATGTTTTTAAAGAAAATAATGGTATAAAACTAATTTAACCAAATTTGTAGTGGCATAAATCTAATTAGCAATTTAGTAATGACATTTCTCAAATTAGCAGTTTTTAGTAATGACATAAATCTAATTATTCCTAAAAATAAAAAGAAAATTAACACACTTTCTTTATGTACATCCAAATTAAAAATTCCAAACTTGGTATCGTCAGACAGAATTCATAAACCGGTCTGTGTTAATACATGCCACCAAAGAAGGTAAGAATTGGCACGGTTATGCTTCCAAATCCTCCATCAAATCTCTACCTAGAGTTATCTGATAAAATTATTGTTATACAAAATTTTAACGAATTTCTGTCTACCAGAAAGGTTTAAAAAAAAAGAAATCTCCACTACTTATAAAGCATCAGTAGAAGAGGCATAAACTTCGAGCTAAAAAGGAGTTACACCCCTCTAATATCAAATATGGATCATTGATTTTGTTAATTTACTATGATCTACGGTTCAGATTCAAATATCAAACTGTGGGCAGTATAGTTCTCTTTCGAATTGGCGGCAAGCAATAGGAAATTTTCAAGTGAGTTGCTCTTTCTGTATATTTCATGGAACCTGATGCATCTTTAAAAGGAGTTTTTGGGGGCGGCAGATCAAATTCAGAATCTCCGGCCTGCCTAAGGTCGTGGTAATTATCTGAAGGAGAGTAAGTCAGTTCTGTCACTCTTCCTTTCTGCCGATAGAATGAATAAAGGGTCGACTTTTTATTGCGAACTGTCTGGGCGGTGAGTTGGTAAAGGCTATTGCTTCGTTCGCTGAATAACGCGAGTTCGATTCCTGGCATTTACGATCTTTTTATTTTTTTCGCTTTTCATTAAAAATCTGTTCCGATCTCTTTGAGGCGAACTCCGCCTGCCCTCCCCTCCCCCTTCCTACGTTCTTTCCCATTGAAATTTCAGAGAAGGAAATCAAAACAAATCAAGAAGAAAATCACGGCACCTTTTCTCCTCCGAATGCTACCTCACCTTTGTTCCCCTCTCCTCACTTCATGATTGCGGCCAAATAAGGAAAATTTTCACAAGAAAACAAATCCAGGCGCAAATCGCAATAGAACTGGATTTCTTTCCTTCCTTCTTCTCTATTTCAGATAAATCGCAAGAATCGGGTGGGTTTACTTCTCCGCTCCCTTCTCAAATCTAGGGTTTGTTCTGCTTCCGATTTTCTCTCAGAATGGGGCCTAAAAATTTCGCAACAAATCAAAGACAGCGCCCCCCTCCTAGGGTTAGTGCATCTCGTTCAAATTTCACAAAAATTTCAATTTTACATTTGCCACTCATTTTTATTTTCCCTAATTATTGTCAGAAAATTTTTGTTTACCGCTCTCTATTGTGATCGCTAATTAAACAAGCAATCCGATGGATTTGACTTGAATAAGTGGTACAGTGGATGTTTGTTGCTTTAGGTGGAGAATGATTTAACGGCTTAGACAGTTGAGCCTACCAGCACAATGACCAGAGACAACTCTATTTCCAAGTTTGTGCGACCTTTTCAATAAATTGTTCTTATTTATGACTTTTTTTTTTTGCTTTGGTCTCAATTGGCTCTGTTAATTTCTTTTTTTTTATTTTGTAGTTGCTTGTAGTTCTGTAAAATTTGTAGTTTAGTACAAACTAAGTACTCTATATTTTAATTTTCTGTTATTAGTATACTTTAGCCTCCTTGTACCAAAATAATAAATTGAAAAGGTGCTAAAGATCTGTTTGTTGTTATTATACCGAAAGTATAGCTACCACTGACACATAACATGTTTGATAGTGCATTTAATCTATATGTTGCTAATAAATTTTACTTTATTATACCAAGCTTCAGATTTCTGTACGTGACAAAGCACACCATTTCAAGGGTGAGATCCACAAAATATTGAAGCATTCTAAAAAATTAAAGCATCTATAGTTGCTTGCAAGAATCGTCATGCATTTCAGGTAATTTGATACATTTCTTTTATGAATTTTACATTGTTTTTCAGCTGGTGCAAATTTTCCAAGTATATGGTTGTAATAAACAAATCGATTTGTTGCGAAATGCATTTTTTTTTGAGGTACTGCATATATTGTAATAAACAAATCGATGATCTTTCCCTTATTGTTTGATCTATATTAAATCTATTAGATATCAATCTAGATTTCATATCCAAAATTATATTTGTGCTTACTTCAATTGGAAGTTCTTTGGGGACAATTTGGCTACATATAGCACACAGAACATAATTTTTTTTTTCGAAACCTCATACAGAAAAAAAATTTTGCAGAATCCCAAATAAACGTATTTTGATACATGGCATTAAGTTTTGATTATCAAATTTCTTTAAAGATACAAATTATTAGCTATATTTCCTTTTTACTCCAGCTACTGAAGTATCCTATCTTGCTCTCATTGGAAATTTCGCAAAAATGGAAAGAGCCACAACGCGATATCTTTGAACCTAATCTAGGGGCTATTTATTTTTCATGACTATCTCCGGAAACAGTTGCAATGCATATCGCATTAATCAGAGATCTATGTAATCTCTGCAGCAGTTACAATGCATTTTCCTCCTCTCAGAATCCTCCAGGTCCGTAATTTCTCTCTCTCTTTACCTCTCTTTCAATTTCTATTTCTATTTCAATTCTATGTGACTTTGATTTTGATGAATGAAGAGAGGTGATGGTGGAGAAGCAGACTACGGGCCACCACGTCGACCGCTCGATCTGTGCTTGGTTTTGGCATCAATATCATAATAATCAGATGTCTGTTGTCACCTTAGAGCGGCAGATTTCTTCAAATTAGGTCAGGCATAGGTGAAGAAATCAGATGGCATTGGGAGATGTGATGGCTTCGACATTGTCTCAATCGCCTCCTCCGGCCATAGTGATGGTGCCAGAGGCTTCGGTGTCAGGCGGAGGTGGCGGAGCGGATGGTCCAGAAACCTATGCATGGTTAGGATTTCTTGATTCTATATATCAGATTAAACATTAGACTTCAGTAATTTATATGCTCCAAATTCCTATTGGGTGTTTGAATTATCAACTACAGGGAAAAAAGAATTCAAATCTAGAAGTTCTAACTATATGTAATTTCACCATTGCACGTGCAATCGAACTTGCCTACCCAATGGAGAATTCTGGTGCAGCCTTGATTCATGACGTACACCTTTCATATTTATAATATAATTTTTGCTTGTACAAGATGATTGTTCAACTCTTTTTTTCCACTTCTTATAATGCATTTGTTATTACTACTAGCATTGTGTCTGCACTGGTACATTTACTGTACTTTTTTTTTACTCTCTTCTTCAGGATTTGAGTACTTAATTGGTTCAGTTTTGGTGTTAGATATCATGTATCAGTAGCTTATCAGTGTTTATAGTCGGTTTAGTTCAGTAGTAATTTGATCAGTTTTAATACTTTGATTTAATAGGGGGGAAAAATAATTTTCATAGGCTCTTTTTTAGCGAGAAAATTTTCATTCATGTTACAGTTCAAATTCTAAAATGTCTGTTTTTTTTTTTCTTTCAGGCGACAAAAACAACATTGATCAACTCCAACAAGAAAGTTCTCCTCAAGATACTGTTTTCTGACCCTTTTGACTTGGTTTTGGATTTAATTGGTTTGATTTTGATGAGATATGATCCGGTACAACCACTGGATTTAAAATTTTTTTGCTACGCACTCTTGTGTATGTGGATAACAAGAAAGCATGATTTGTACTGATAGTTAAATATAATTATATGCATTGAACTTTACAATTTCCTTGTCTCTTTCTTTAAAATGCTTGCTAATATAACAACATTGCCTACTGTCCAGAAGGTAAATCCCTTTGATTTTAGGTGTTGATTGACTAGAGGTTTCGCCTTATTTAAGAAAGTCTGTATTTCTCATTATCTAGATCGAGTGTCAAAAAAGTTCTCAGTTAATAAAGTTTGTATTTCTGTTTATTTCTGGTTATTTTTCTTTTTTTTTCTTCTGTTTTTTTTCACTTTGTATGTGATTTTGCTGGTCTGTACGAGTCTTTTTTTTTTCCTGATGAAAGAAAAGTTGGTGTGGTAGTGTAATTTCAAATCATACTTTACTATCATACTGCCTTTTTCTCCCTTTTCTCCGTATCCACATAAAACCACACTATCAGATCAAAAGAAACTATTCTTGTATTATATGTATTTATTCGTGCTTGTCAGTAACGTATCAATGTGCAAAGCATGTCAAGTTCAAATAGTGCATGGTTCTTGATATTTGCAATAAATGTCCATGTTCAGATGTAATGTACCAACATGCTAAAATCCCAAACTGATAACTGAATGATACCGTTTTATAAATGTCTATATAGGAAAAGGATAATTTAATTAAGATGGTACACATGCCCTCTATACCGATATTTTCTGTACCGCTGTCCAATAAGCCCCACCTACACTAACTCAACTCAGATGCTAACCTGAACCTACCTCAGACCTTTGTACCAATCCTCTTACTGGTACCTAGCACTCACCCGAGTCAAATTTTAGATCCACACTCTGCGTCAATGTCAAATAAAACCCATCGACACCTGAGACTCTATCCATTGGCATTGATATCATGTCAGAAACATGTACCAGTCCCTCACTTCCCTTGCTTGGTACCGATATCATGTCAGAACGTGTACCAGTCCCTTACTTCCCCATCGGTACCAATGATAAAACCAAGGCTTGTCTCCAACGCTATACCAATACTCGATCCCTACATCAGTCCCTCTACTACCGTTGTTCCTATCCCATGTTTTTATCTCTTACTGGTACTCAATACCCAACTTCTGCGCCGACACCAAATGAAACTCACCAACACCTGACATCTTGATCAATGATACTGATTGCTTGCTAGAACCATGTACTAGCTCTCTATTTCCCTTCACTGTTACCAATGCCGAAATTAACATCCGGCCCACTATCTGGCACCTAGGTTCACTCCTAAGGAACATTCATACCAGCGCCTGACAATGCTCAGATGAAACTGAAATGAAATCTCTGAAACTCAATTCCTGTACCGAAACCAAAGCTAAAAATATTAAACCTGCTAAATTAAGTTCAGTAAACATGATGAAATACTTTTGTAATAAATAAAATTGAAGGTTCTGCAAGTAATCAAGGGTTCAAAGTTTAATATAACCAAATTTATGTAAAATTTTAAACTTATTAAAAAGGAATAAGGTAGCATTTCTCAAAATGGCCTCAAACATCTTATGCAATCTTAATATTCAAATAAATTAAGTATTTTATATTTCAACACCTAGCTGTTTCGATATTTCAAAATAACAAAAAATGTTAAATTAGAGAATTTTGAAATTCTTAAAGTATTTTAGTATAATAAATGTCATACAAAATACCAAACACAATCAATTGTTTTATCAAAAGGATTTCAAAAATGAGATAGATAAAACACAAGTGAGAATAAAACAAAATGAATTTCAAAAGATCATTTCCATGTAAATGTGTTCAAAATTCAAACAAATATTTTCATGAAAATAAAAAATATTAGAAACCTAAAAGAAGCGAAGACTTGAACCAAAAGCCAGAAGCCCAAAATTCCCATCTAAAAGCCCAAAATCCGAAAATTCAAATCCAGAAACCAGAAACCTCAAGACCAAAAAGCTAGAAACCCCCCGAAACTTCAACCTAAAACCCAAAATCCTGAAGCCTAAATCCAAAGATTAGAAACACCAAATCCAAAAAGACCGCCCAAGAGGTCCCGAAGGTTGTAAAATTCCATTCCACTCTCACAAGAAGGCCAGCCGTTGCCCCGAGAACTTACCAAAACTATCCCAAACAAAAAACTCTCTCCCTAAACAAAAATCGTCATTCCAAACCAAGACCGAGCTTCCACACGCAAAAATTCCAAACCATATCCTATTCAAATAGAACCAACAAACCTAAACCAACCTTAGTCAATTGTCAATTGGGTCCCGTCCATGAAGTCTGGTACCATCAATTGAATGATCAAATAGTCCTCAATCGGGTCCCGTCCATTAAGTCTGGTACCATAAATTGAGTATGGTTTAAGCCAAAAGAATAAGCCCTCACATAAATACAAAATCATTTTAGAGACGATTTCCCTAGCCTATTGCATATAATTCTTTAGATCCCTTAATCAGAGGTTCTCGTGAGCGATCACGAGGTAATTAACAATAGGGACTTGCGCCTATTGGAAAGAAAGGACCCGCAAAATTAATAAACCCTTTTAAGAAGCGACTCTTGTATTGGTTCTATTGTCGTCAAAATAGGCCCGTACAGAGATCGAACCTTAAGGGGGGTGAATCTAAGGCATTTTTCTTTTCTCGAGGGAACCCGTTTCAATCCTTTGAGAGAATGACGAAAAAGCCCATACAGGTGTCTCGTGAAAATGAAAATTTATGATTTCATTTGATGTGCTGCAATTCTTTAAGAACAATTAAAAAAAAGTTCATGTAAAGAGAATATATACTAAAATGTTTTTAACATTTTTAAATTATATCAAATAAAAATTGCCCGCACATTGAGCGGGCACTGCTGCTAGTACAAATAACAAACATAAAACATAATTTTTGTCTACCCGAATGATTGTTATATCTGATTCCTCTAGGGAATTACTACTTACAACATAAATTTTACTATTGCAATATGTATAATTTTGTCTAAATTGCTCTTGAATCGATCCTTTGATTAACTTTTTAACAAATTTTACACGTTGATTGAAGCTTAAAGTTGAAAAGTTCGAGATAAGTTCGACGTGAGCACACCCGCAAATGTCGGCTACTTACTAGATTACGCTGCACAATGTAGCACAGAGGTTATGAGATTCATGGATAGCAGAAAAAACTTGTATAACTTCACTTTGGGGCATGTGCAGTGTGGACACACACAATGCTCGTAGATGATGCAAAATCAGTCATAAGGCATTTTCAGGAGAGGAAAAAAAAATTGATCTAGATTTTATTTTTTTTATGTTCAAATTTGATATTAGGATGGGTTTCTAAATCGTTTCAGTGCATACCGTTTCTGGAACGGAACGGCAAACGGAATAGCCCATTCCGTTGCCGTTTCGAACGTTAAACAGGCCTAGGGCACGTGCTGTAAAAGACTTGAACAAGGATTCCTCCCATCCTTACCACTACCACCATTTTTTTATACTCCAAAACCTACAACGCATAGCGGAGAAGATAAAAGCTAGACGCATCTTCTTTGGCCCAAAACTCCATACCTACTTTAGGAACCATGTCTTCAACAATACATTCTGCCACAACCACCAAATCGACAGATCCTTATACTCTTGATACTCCTTGACATAATGAGCTTACAGAAGTAAGGTCCTTTCACTCAACAAAAAAGATTATTAGTACCGGTTTTTAAGAAAACCGGTACTAATAATAAATCATGGCATTTTCGTAATTGTCAGATATATTATTTAGTACCGGTTTTTTTAAAAAACCGGTACTAAAAATCGTCTGAAAAAAAAACATTTTTAATTTAGTACCGGTTTTTTATAAAAAAACCGGTACTAATTAATTGATTTTTAGTACCGGTTTTTTATAAAAAACCGGTACTAAAGGTTTGAATTTATTAAAAAAAGACAGTTTAATAGTAGTACCGGTTTTTTATAAAAAATCGGTACTAATATGGTTTATTTCCTCCTTTACTACCGGCTCATTAGTACCGGTTTTTTGTTGCTGTTAGGACCCCCTATTATTAGTACCGCTGCAAAACCGATACTAATGATAGAAAAAAAACCGGTATTTGGCGTAGTGTTTTTCTTGTAGTGTGGATATCTAAATCGACATTTTTTTTGTTTTTTTTTTTCGCTAATGGACAGTCTGTAGTTGAATATTCTTGCTTCGGTGATTAAGTGATATTTGATGATAGTACAAATTTGCTCAACCGGTATAATATGATAGTTGTTCCTTTTCTCAGTTACAATCACCGCCAGAGCACTATAATTTTTTTATGAGATATTGTTTCATGTATGAACAATAAGATGTACCAAGCACGTCTGAAGGTAATTTTGACATGGAAAAAGCTATCAAGTTTACTTTAAAGAGCACAACACACCATATATGTTCGTGGCACATGGAGCATAATGTGAAAGAAATATACCTTTCATTCAATTGACTTGAAAAGTTTCATGAATTAGTGAGAGCAACATGTACTCCGGAAAATTTTGAAGAAAAATGAATTGATATTTAGGAGAAAGTAAAAGGTCGCTGAGTAGGCAGTGACTACTTACGATCTACAAATTAAAAGATTCATAGGGCAAGACTTTTGTAAATAAAAAGTTGTTTCTTGGAATATTGAGTACTCAGAGAAAGCAATAGTCTTAATGCAGGGCTTCACCCTTACATCAATGGCAAGATGTCTCTTTATATGGCCGTACAACAATTAGAGTAGCGTCTAACACACATTTACACCAAGATAACAACATTCGAGTGAAGATATTGTCGAATGCTTCAGTACGAAGAAAGTGATCTTATATATAGTTAAATGTGGCATGTTATTCTGATAGATCTTCAAATAGTTGGATTAGTTTCATCTTTGAATATTCTTTTGTCTACATCAATATTGATTCATTTTTCTCACAAACTCAACAATATTGATTCCTTTTTCTCGCAAACTCATGATGAAGCAAACATTTGAGTGGTTATTGGTAATATGTACTCCTCTCATTTTGAATATTTGAGAAGTAGAATGATACACATTGACAATATGTCCAATATTAGTAAGCGAGAAATTGGTATTGGGTGCAATTTAAGTAATGATCCAAAACCTAAATTTGTTATTCATTTCTTTTGTGCAGGACTTAAATCTCAAGACCAATTACCTATGTCATTACATAATATCAATTAAAAATATATAAATTTAACATAATATAACATATATAATTTAGATAGGACAAGCTTTGATTTATCACACAACAACTTACTTTAGAAGATATAGAATTTTCTTACTGATCCTATGAATTGAGATTTGAGAAAGTCCAATGTCTTCTAGAATAAGTTGTTGCGTGATATATCAAAGTTTTTTCTATCTAAATGATATATGTTATACCTATGGTAAATTTATATTTTAATTGATATTATATAATTACATAAGAAATTGATCTTTCAAGACGATTTGTGTCGCGTCGACTTTAAATTCCGCACTGAATAACGAATTTAGCTTTGGATTATTACTTAAATTGCTTCCAATACTAATCCTCCGCTGGGACCACCTCCTCTGGAACCTCCTCCATATCAGCAGGAATTCGTCCGCAACCGAGTGGCCAGGACCTCACAGCAGAAACTAGTGTTTACCAAACGGGGCGGGGCGGGGCGGGACGGTCCAACCCGCGGCGGTCCACGGGTTAGGGCGGGACGGGTTAGGACGGTCCACGGGTTAAGACGGGGCGGGTTAGGACGGTTCATCTTAGAAATCTTGGCCCTAACCCTTCTTAAACCCGCCCCATGTAACCCGCACGGATTATGACGGTCCGGTCCGCGGGTTTTTATTTATTTTATTACTATTTTTTTTAATTTTTCGTTAGTATTAAACTACATATATAATCACTATAACGTATTTTTTTTGCTGTTTTTTTGTGTGTTATTTTTTCAATACTTTTTTGTTTTTTCAATATTTTTTTCTGTTTTTTTATTTTTCGTTAATTACTTTTATTTTTTACTTTTACTTTTTTCTTTTATTTTTTTTACTTATTTTTTCTGTTTTTATTTTTTTTTGTTTTCTTATATTTAATTTGTAATTTTTTTATTAGATGAAAAAATTTGAATATAATTATATAAAGTTACCCTCTTTCTTTTTTCCGGGATTAATACGGGTTTTGGACGGGTTGACGGGGCGGGGCGGTTCGGTCCACGGGTTAAGACGGGGCGGGTTAACACGGGTATTTTTAGAAATGACGGCCCAAACCCGTCGAACACCCGCCCCGTTCTAACCCTTCGGTCCATCGCGGTCCATGGACGGTCCGGGGCGGTCCGGTCCATGGGGCGGGTTTGGGGCGGGGCGGGTTCGACCCGGCGGGTTTTTGGTAAACACTAGCAGAAACAGACCTTCTAACTGGAGGAGGATAGTTTTTTCCTCGCATCCACCATGGCGTGGTGCTCGCCTCCTTCTCCTTCTCATTTTCCTTTTCCTTCTCCTTCTTCTTCTCTTCATTTCGCCGGACATAAACTTTTTCAATCTGTTTTTTCCCTTTCTTGTTGCTTCCTTCAGGTTTCTCCATTAATACCTTTTATTATTGTTAATAATTTCAATATCAAATTCAATCTACTTACTTAACAATAATAATCTAAGTAACCATTGTTCTATTACTCAACATAATAATCTAAGTACCAATGTTCTATTTATAACTATTTAATACCTTTTATTATTTATAATAATTTCAATTTTATATCAATTTTAATATGCATGAATTAAGGTGGCAGCGGCAATTAATAATTTCAATATCAAATTCAATCTACTTACTCAACAATAATAATCTAAGTAACCATTGTTCTATTACTCAACATAATAATCTAAGTACCAATGTTTTATTTATAACTATTTAATACCTTTTATTATTTATAATAATTTCAATTTTATATCAATTTTAATATGCATGAATTAAGGTGGCAGCGGCAATTATAGGTACAATTTTAATATGCATCAATTTTAATAAAAGGTGGCAGCGGCAATTATAGGTACAATTTTAATATGCATCAAATTTATATCAATTTTAATACCATATAGGTACATAAATTAAGCCTGGACATAAATCAAGCTGGCAGCGGCAAAATTAAGGTGGCAGCCGGCAAAATCAAGGTGGCAACATAATAATTAAGGTGGCAAAATAAAAGAGATGAGAGGGGGGGCTTACTTGAGGTGGAGAGGGAGCGGCGAGGTTGAAAGGCAGCGGCAAAAGGTTGAGAGGCAGCGGCGGCGAGGGGCAGCGACGGCAGAGAAGAGCTAGCTAGGAGAGAGTAGCTAGATAGAGAGTGAGAGCTAGGAGAGTGAGAGTGAGAGTGAGAGGGTCGGATTGCAACGAGAGAGAGAGAGTGAGAGATGGAGATAGAGTGTCTGCGTATGGGAATAGGGTTAAGTTTCGATTTTTTAAATTAGTACCGGTTTTTTCTTAAAAACCGGTACTAAATTGGTTTTTTTTTTTGAAATTATATAAATTTATTTAAATATTCAAATTAAATTAGCTTCTGTTTTGCGAAATTTAATTAAATTAGTTATTGAAATAATTATTGAAATATTTAAATAATATGAAATATTTATTTAAATAATTATTGAAATTTCGGTTTTTTAAATTAGTACCGGTTTTTTCTTAAAAACCGGTACTAAATTGGTTTTTTTCGAAATTATATAAATAAATTTATTTTATTACTTATACTTAATTAAATTAGTTTCTGTTTTTTAATTAAATAGTCAAATTAAATTATTTAAATATTTAAATAATATGAAATAATAATTTAAATATTTTTTAAATTAATTAATAAAATTAATTAGATTAAATCTTAAAGTTTCGGTTTTTTTTAATTAGTACCGTTTTTTTCTTAAAAACCGGTACTAAATTGGTTTTTTTTTGAAATTATAAAAATTTATTTAAATAGTCAAATTAAATTAGCTTCTGTTTTGCGAAATTTAATTAAATTAGTTATTGAAATAATTATTGAAATATTTAAATAATATGAAATATTTATTTAAATAATTACTGAAATAATTATTGAAATTTCGGTTTTTTAAATTAGTACCGGTTTTTTCTTAAAAATCGGTACTAAATTGGTTTTTTTTTTCGAAATTATATAAATAAATTTATTTAATTACTTATACTTAATTAAATTAGTTTCTGTTCTTTAATTAAATAGTCAAATTAAATTATTTAAATATTTAAATAATATGAAATAATAATTTAAATATTTTTTAAATTAATTAATAAACTTAATTAGATTAAATCTTAAAGTTTCGGTTTTTTTAAATTAGTACCGGTTTTTAAAAATTGGTTTTTTTTTCGAAATTATATAAATTTATTTAATTACTTATGCTTAATTAAATTAGTTTCTGTTTTTTAATTAAATAGTCAAATTAAATTATTTAAATATTTAAATAATATGAAATAATAATGTGAATATTTTTTAAATTAATTAATAAACTTAATTAGAATAAATCATAAAGTTTCGGTTTTTTTATTGAAATTTTAGTTTTTTTCTAATTAATCTCCTTAATTAGGTTAATTCATTTTCTAATTCTTTTTTGTAATTTAATTTAACAAATATTTTGTAATCAAAATAAAAATATTACACGAAAAAAGAGTAATTTGTACTAATAAAAAATATTACAATAGACATGAAAGCTATTTATTTTTTGATGACTTCGGTCGATCTACCCACACGCCTTCTTCCTGATCGGAACGCAAATTACTTGTTAACTCTTCAATTGGTTGCGGTGTCCCATCAATACCTGTGAATAATAACATATATAAATTGGTCAAATTCCTTACATTTAAAATTATTTATCTAAATTTTCTAAATATAAAATTATTTAGTACTACCTGTGGAGAATGGAGCTATTTCATCAAATTGGTCATATTCTTCTTCGTCCACGACATCTTCAACGCCAACGATGCGTCTTTTTCCGGGAAGGACCACATGTCGTCCCTTTTCAGCCGGATTTGCAATATAAAAAATTTGCATTGCTTGTTTGTTTGCAAGTATAAAGGGGTCATCAGCATATCCCAATTTTTTGAAATCAACGGTTACAAATCCGTTTTTATCTGTCTTGACGCCGCTTTTTAGCATCCATTTGCATTCAAACACTGGTATTTTAAATGCATTATAATCAAATTTCCAAATTTCTTCAATCCACCCATAATACGGCTCTGATGATGTTCCATCACTTGATATGGCTACTATCGTGACTCCGCTGTTTTGGACTGTACTTTTTCCATCTTGTTTTTTTGTATACCAAGTGAAACCATTCAGGTCATACCCTTGATAGGTTTGCGCATTGGCGTTAGGACCTCTAGCAAGAAATTTCACTGTTTCATTTGAAGGTCGAGACTCGGTTACCTTGTTTCTGAACCATTTTACAAAAGTTTTGTTGTGTTCCTTGGTGATCCAATTTTCTGATCTCTGAGGATTCTGCTCTCGCAACTCGGTTATATGTTCATTCACATAAGGAGAGACAACAACGACTTGCTGCAAAATTTTAAGATGGGCCTTTTCTCTTTTTGCAAGGTCCATTGTAATTACTTTCATACCAATTATGCTTTTTCCTAGGAGTCTACCTTCGTGTTTATTTTTGGGCAGGCCAATAGGTTGAACTCCATCTAGATAATCATTATAGAAATCAATTACCTCTTCTGCAACATATCCTTCAATTATGCTTCCTTCGGGCTGAGATCTGCTTCTGACTAACCCTTTCAATTGACCCATGGCTCTTTCAAAAGGATACATGTACCGCAAAAATATCGGACCGCATTGCTTTATCTCTCTAACTAAATGAATGGTCAAATGCACCATAATAACAAAGAATGAGGGGGGGAAATGCATCTCCAACTCGCATATGGTCTGAACCGCATCGGTTTCCAACCGATTCAGTTTTTCGGGATCGATAACTTTAGAGCAAATTTTATTGAAGAAGAAACACAACTTAATAATAGAATTTCGAACTTCTTCTTTAAACATGCTCGAATTGCAACCGGAAGTAATTGGGTCAGCAACACGTGATAATCGTGAGACTTCATTCCAATCAATTTCATATCTTTAATGGAAACCTTTCGTGAAATATTTGAGGAATAACCAGTAGGAACCCTTATAGACCTCAAACACTCCAACAAACTGAGTTTCTCTTTTTTTGTTAAAGTATAAACAGCATTAGGTAACCAATCCCGCTTCTTACTATTATCTTCCTTTGCAGCTAGTTCCAGTCGAATTCCCATTTTCACCATGTCTTTCCTCACGTTAACATTGTCCACTTTTCCTTGAGCATTTAAAATCAAATTAACTAGATTTTCACAAATGTTCTTGATTATATGCATGACATCTAAACAATGTCTAACATCCAAATAAGGCCAGTATTCGAAATCCCAGAATATAGACCTTTTCTTCCAAAAGCACTTTTCAGGAATTCTATTCACAAATGGTTTGCCTAGTACAATTTTAAGATCCTTCACTTGTTCATAAGTCTGTCTTCCAGATTTTGGTACAGGAGCCCGGCGGTTCTCGGTGTTGCCATCAAATTTGTTCTTGTAAGGTGGCCGACGGTAAGGGTGATGACGACTGAGAAACCTACGATGTCCCAAATAAACAGTTTTTCTACAATTCGATAACCATATCGAATGTGTTTCCTCCATACAAATTGGACATGCCTTTTCTCCTTTATTTCGGTAACCCGACAAGTTCCCGTAAGCAGGAAAGTCATTAATCATGCAGAATATCATGGCACGTAAGTTGAAATAATTCCTTGAATGTGCATCAAAGATTTTCACTCCGTCCTTCCACAACACATCAAGATCCTTTATTAACGGAGCCAAATAAACATCTATATCGTTGCCGGGTTGTTTTGGACCAGAAATGAGCAGCAGCATCATCAGATATTTTCTTTTCATGAATAACCAAGGAGGAAGGTTGTAAATAACCAACAAAACAGGCCAAACGCTTCGGTTGGTACTCATGAGACCGTAAGGATTCATTCCGTCCGTGCATAGTCCCAATCTCAAATTTCTAGGCTCACTGCCAAAATCAATGAAATGGCTGTCTATATTGTTCCACTGGGGTGAGTCTGCTAGATGTCTGAGTTTTCCATCTTTCTTTCTGTCTTCTGCGTGCCATCTCAACAATTTAGCATCTTTTGAATTACTGAAAAGACGCTCAAACCTTTGTATTATTGGCAAATACCACAATATTTTCGCAGCTGGTCTTTTCTTACAACCTTCTTCTTCATCATCCAAATCACTGTCCCTTTGTTTGTCCCGGGATACATTACATTTTGGACATTTATTGAGGTTTTCATACTCCTTACGAAATAATATGCAATCATTCGGACATGCTGCAATTTTCACCACTTCTAATTTCAAAGGACATAGTAATTTTCTAGACTTATAAGTTGTATCTGGCAATGTATTATCTGCTGGAAGCATTTCTCGCAAAAGACCGAGCAAAGATGTAAAACTCTTATCGCTCCAATTGTTTTTAGCTTTCAAGTTATATAACTTAAAAACCGTTTTTATTTTTGAGAATTTCTCTTCATTGCAACCAAGATATAAGGGTATATGAGAGTTTTCATTCAACTTTTGAAACACATCAGGAACATCATCAATAAAATCACTGGGCAATTCATTCATCATTTCATCCAAATCATTTTCTCTAATGTCATCATTATATTGTTGTTCACTTAGATTTTCTATATGATCATCATCACCCACTATTACATTATCATCTGTATCATCCCCACAATCATTTTGTACAATATTTTCCAAATCATCAGATACATTAATATTGCTCGTTCCAGCATCTAAATTTTCTTCCAAATTTTCTCCATATTTAACCCACCGGAGGTATTTAGGTGTTGTCATCCATCCACGCTGAATCAGATGTGATCTAATCACATTACTATCATGTCTCTCAAAGTTAAGGCAGCGTTTACAGGGACATAAAATTCTGGATTTTCCAGTCAACTTTCGATGTTCTTCTGCACATTTTATGAACTCTTCAACAACTTCAACAAATTCATACGATATTCTTGAATAATCAAACATGTACTTCTCCCTTTGATCCATCTGTATATATATCCAAAAAATCAAGATTTAGGGTTTATAGATTCAATGCAACATATAAGGTTTTTGGGCCGGTTACCATCCTAGCCCGCTCTTTGGATACTCTTGTCTCATTAGCGAGCGTACGTTAGATACAATGTGTTGTCTGAGAAAAATTCGGCAGCATTTCCCCTTATGTTCCCTGAATACGCAAACACACAATTGCTCGTGCGTACGTATTCGTGGGAACATAAGAGGAAATGCTATCGAATTTTTCTCAGACAACACATTGCATCTAACGTACAGCTCGCTGTCCTAAATGAGACAAGATAGTATCCAAAGAGCAGTACACCCGATCGGGAGTACTATCCGAGATTAATCCCTAATGGATTAATCTCGGACGGGCAAATAGACCTAAAATAGTTCAAATTCCGGCAATTTGGTCTTATATGACAATACTTAACTAAAAGAGATGCAAATACCAATTATAACCAACATTATTATGCACATACAAATCGACAAATTAACAAAAAAAAATATTGAGGATTAAAATAAAATTACCGTAATTGCCCTTCTCTTGATCGATCGTCCTCTTCAATAAGAAAACTTCAAATGCGAATTTTTTTAGCTCTCCTTTGATCTCCTTTGCATCCTCCAATGATTTTTCAATTTTTTTGAATTTTTGTAAATTTTTTGCTATTTTATTTATATGGTTTTTGAGAGTAAGAAAATTTTCGGTTTTGTAGAGAGAGGATAATTAGCCATGAACAGTATATGACCTTGAGAGAGAGGAATAGTGAAGGAAGACATGTATTTCGACTAATAAATATCTGCCTATTTTTAGTACCAGTTTTTTATAAAAAACCGGTACTAAAAATCGCTTAAAAATAAAAAAAAACCGTTATATTTTTAGTACCGGTTTTTTATAAAAAACCGGTACTAAAAATCAATTAATTAGTACCGGTTTTTTATAAAATACCGGTACTAAAAATATAACGGTTTTTTTTATTCTTTAAATATTTAGTACCGATTTTTTATAAAAAACCGATACTAATTAATTAATTTTTAGTACTGTTTTTTTATAAAAAATCGGTACTAAAAATATAACGATTTTTTTTAATAAATTCAAACCTTTAGTACCGGTTTTTTATAAAAAACCGGTACTAAAAATTAATTAATTAGTACCGGTTTTCATGAAATTTATTGTTCCTCCTTGAGCTAAATAAATGGAATGGGAATGGATTGATAAGATTAAACCAGGTCGAATACTTTATGAAATGGGTGGAGTATCAGAACCTGTAGCTAGAAGAGCGATCTCAATAGCTGCTCTCCTGTAGAAGCGCAGAAGCCTTTTGTTTAATCTCCATCTCAACAACTTCATTAACATAATACAACATTGACAATCTGATTTGAAGCATACGCTGAAGCAGTTTTCACTTGATGCTCTGACCTCGTCATGTTATTATCTCACTAATGCGCTACTTAATATTTAATATTTATAAGGGGCGGAACTAAATGTTTGCCAAAGTGTACGTGTTTAGCACACTCCAACTTTTTAAAACAATCTCTTATATCTTTAAAAATCCTATGCAACTTTTTAAAACAATCCCTTATTTTAAAACATAACAAAATTATTATTTGACACACTCTAAAAACAAAAAAAATCCATATATATAGAGAGAGAGGCTAAAGTATACTCCAGCATACAGATGGTCAGTATGCTGGAGCCGTTTACAAAATCTAAAATTCATATAGTCAATCCGAACCGTTTAAATTGTTCTTTATATTGAAATCTCCCAGAAAATCAAAATTTATATTTTTTTAAATTTTTTTGTTATAAATTATGTTATTTTCAAAAAACACTATAAATGAGTATTTCTGACCTTTCAATTTAAAAATAGCATAATATATAACAAAAGAATTTGAAAAAATGTAAAATTTAGTCTTGAAAGATATTTTAACATGAAGAATAACTTAAACGATTTAGATCGACTGTTCGAATTTTAAATTTTGAAAAATGACTCCAGCTTTGATCCTAATTACCTAATATGCTACGAGTTGACAAGTGACGCAAGTGCAACGACCAAAGAAAACGTCACTGCCGTCATGCCTTTAGCGAGGAAAATAACTCGCAACATATATTTAAACATAGAAATGATACAGAAGATCCAGAAAAAATTCCGGTCCGCATCACCTTCCTCGCGCTTACACCGCATCAGACCCACCAGATCACGCCACGTGGAGAATATCCGACGTGTTGTCGTCCCATTGGTTCTGCCTACAACTCTTGCGCAGTCAGGGACCCGTTTCACTTCCAATTTCCGTGTTACTTCAAAAGCAAAACACACACACAAAAAACACAGAAAATTAGAAAAAGAGAAACCTCGAGACTTCCCTCGTCTTCCATTCCAGTCTTCCCAAATTCTCTCCACTGAACTCCATTGTTGATCAAGAGATGCATTGAAGCTTTCAAGGTAACTCAATTCCACTTCTCAAATCGCGTGAATTCACACTCCTCGCCACTGTGCCAGGCTTCACTAGGCGTCTCTAAGGCGGCATCCTTCGTCTCCATCGAAGCATTTCCAACATGGGATCTGGATCCCGATCTCGTCGCATCTCCAAAACCCTAATCGGAACCGTGCTTCTTCTCTCGATCTTCTTCTCTTCTCTCTTCCCTCGATCCGAATCAGCGGTGGCAAGCATCGATCTGGGATCAGAGTGGCTTAAAGTCGCAGTGGTGAATCTAAAACCAGGTCAAGCGCCGATTTCAGTCGCAATCAATGAAATGTCGAAGAGGAAATCGCCATCTCTCGCTGGAATCCAATCAGGCCAGCGTCTCTTAGGCGAAGAAGCCACAGGAGTGACCGCGCGATTCCCTTCCAAAGTGTTTTCCCATGTGCGTGACATGATTGGGAAACCTTACTCGTATGTCAAGCAATTGACAGATTCGCTTTACCTTCCTTTCGACCTTGTGGAAGATTCAAGAGGGACGGCATCTTTCCGCACAGATACTGGAGAGGTTTTCACTGTCGAGGAAATACTCGCCATGATACTCACTTATGCAATGGGCTTGGCGAAATCGCATGTCGGGAGTGAAGTCAAGGATGCCTTGATATCCGTGCCAGGCTATTTTGGTGTAGCAGAGAGGAGAGGTGTGATGCAAGCTGCTCAATTGGCAGGGATTAATGTGTTAGGTTTGATTAATGAACATGCCGGTGCAGCTTTGCAATACGGAATCGATAAAGATTTCGCAAATAATTCGAGATATGTGGTGCTGTATGACATGGGCGCTGGTAGTACATATGCTGCCTTGGTGCATTTCTCTGCATATAACACAAAGGAGTTTGGAAAAACTGTTTCAGTTAACCAATTTCAGGTGAAACTATTCTCTATCTATCAGATTGTTCATACTGGTACAGGACCTGTAATTTGGTTTGTTTTAGCATTGGTGGTTGTCATTTCCAAGAATTCAATTCCGACTCCTGTTACAAGATTTACCAGTCATAAGTAATGATTTATTAGGACCTTACAATTCGTCTGGATGCCCTGTACATGAATATCCAGCTAGAAATCATTAGGAAAAATCAAACAGTATCAGCAAACATTACCTAATAGTTTACTATATTTATTTTTAAACTATATGCACAATTTGCCAATATGAAAAGCATTATTTATGTTGGTTTGTGTGCTCTCCTGCCTGGTAAACAAAGGTTGGGCTGAGCACAACATGAGCAAATTGCTGGTAAAATAGGATATTTGTTATTCAACTTAGACAGATGCTCAATCCTAGCAATATTTCTTTTTTCCTTTTCCTTGATTAGCCCAATTTGTTCTTACTTACCAGTAAATGGAAGATATAAGAGTGATACTTTCGAATTGTGAAATATATCTTCATTATATTACCTTGACAGCTGGGCATCATCTGGATAAATATTTGAAAAAAAAAATGAAATTATTTTTCAATTTGCAAACTTTGATAAGCTTTGAGTCTTATGTGCTAGCAATATATTATGTGAGTACAACTTTCCAAGTGCCAAAGCATAAAATAATGCAAGTATGCTATTGCAGGTGAAGGATGTGAGATGGAATGCAAGGCTTGGAGGTCAAGAGATGGAGTTGCGGTTGGTAGAATATTTTGCCGATGAGTTCAACAAGCAGTTAGGAAATGGAGTTGATGTGAGGAAGAACCCCAAAGCAATGGCTAAGTTGAAGAAGCAAGTTAAGCGCACAAAAGAGATTCTGAGTGCAAATACAGCTGCTCCCATTTCGGTCGAATCCTTGTATGATGACCTTGATTTCAGGTAATGTACTTTGAATGTTGACAGGGATGCTTTTGGTGATAGGTTATACTGACAACCAATAAACCGGTTATCAAAATAAGTAAAATAAATTGTGTATATGTTTTCTATAGTTT
Organism: Rhynchospora pubera; assembly: GCA_028095005.1. Taxonomy (NCBI): domain Eukaryota; kingdom Viridiplantae; phylum Streptophyta; class Magnoliopsida; order Poales; family Cyperaceae; genus Rhynchospora; species Rhynchospora pubera. Next base: position 26,707,186 of record CM051461.1, read on the forward strand.
AATAGGTTGTATCAAAGTTGATAACTTTTTTGCAAACTGACTGGTCATCCACCAAGCTGTTTGAAAAATTAAATGTTCTGATTTTGGAAACTTGATAGAGACCAAAATGACTTTAAATTGCTCCTAATTTGATATACAATCTGTTTAAATTATAAAAATCATATCTGCAATTTTACCTTTTCTTAAATTTGATAACTATTTATCAACTGTTGCAGTGGTTAAAGAATTATGGAGATATATCCTTTCCATTGTTTTTGTAAGCTTATAGCCTTATAGCATACCCCTATACCAATAAAAAAAAAAAAAACCAAAATGTTATGCTCTACCGAATATATTTGAAATTTTGAAGAAATATCCAGATTCTTGTTGTATGCATAAAATCAATTATAGCTCAGAAGCAAGGAAGATAATTAAATATAGATGAGGATCCTTTGACAGTGGATTAATCTGACGTACATAACAATGTCAAAAAAAGTTTTGCAATTTAACATTTAGAATATGATTTAATCTATTTATATCATGTAAAATAAAAATGATGATATTTTCTGTGCTGTTCATCAATCGATTTTAATTGTGCAATGCTCCAGAATATACGGACTTTTATGAAAATATCAAGTAGCCAATTGCATGAAATTTGATATACAATCAATCTATATGTCCAACAATATTCTATAAAATATATCTATAAACTTCTCTGTATTTAGAATTTTTTTTTCTGAATTAATTTAAAAAAAAATATGCAGTCAAGATTGTCAAGTTAACCATTGTCAATAGATCCCCATCCATCCATTAAATATCAGAAATTTGCATACTGCATGATTTATAGCATGCCAATCAGCTTCAGCACAAAGTTCTTTGTTCTTTAACCAACAGTCTCCTCTGCATCAAACTTTAGATTCTCACAAGCTATTTTCTTTTATTAACAAACTAGGAGCACAATTACCCGTGAGAAATTTGAGGAGTTGTGTGGAGACTTCTGGGACAAGGCTCTTGTACCTCTGGAAGAAGTCATTAAGAGTTCAAATTTGAAAGTTGAAGATATCTATGCGGTGGAGCTAATTGGTGGGGCCACCCGTGTACCAAAACTGCAGGTAGCTTTCTGCCTTCACTGAAGTTGCTAAATCCAAATGAGAAATATTATAAATGCCTATGCAAATGATATATTGAAACTGGGTTCTCCTGTATAACATGACCAAACAATCTATTTGCCCTGATATTTTCTTCATTAATTCATATATCAATAGAAAACGTTGTTTGGGTTCTTATAAAAAGTTGGTATAGTCAAGTTGTTGTCATTTATTGTGCTTTTGGAGGCGCATGTAACCCTGCAGGCTTAAACAAAATATATGGCTTTCTCATTGTACAAATTAGGTTTTTGCTCTGAACTATAATACATCAATATTATGACCTCTTTTTATTTATTTATTTTTTTGGTTCACCTTTCGTAGGCTAAGCTCCAGGAATTTTTGGGGAAAAGTGATCTGGATAAACACTTAGATGCTGATGAGGCAATAGTTCTTGGGGCATCATTGCATGCTGCAAATATAAGCGATGGAATAAAATTGAACCGCAAATTAGGGATGGTTGATGGGTCAACTTACGGTTTTCTTCTAGATGTCAGTGGCCCTGATTTGGTCAAAGAGGAAAGCTTTGAACGGTTGCTCGTGCCTCGCATGAAGAAAATGCCTATTAAGGTTAGGGAAGTTGGTTCTAGTTTTGGTCTAATTGAAGTCCTATGAATTGTGAATTGTTGACTCTAGTTAAAATTTCCATCCATGTGGCTTGGTAAAATGTTATTCTTGTAAATGCTGTCTAATTGCTCATTTCATGCTTCATTTTCCATTAATTGTCTTTTATCACACTTGTTGTGGTGACAATTTTGGCTTTATTATTATTGTATTATTTTTAATATTTGTTGTATTCTATAGATGTATAGGTCTATAAAACATGATAAGGATTTTGAAGTTTCTCTGAGCTATGATTCATCCAATGGGCTGCTGCCGCCTGGTGTTTCTTCGCATACTTTTGCCCTCTACTCTGTTACTGGTCTGAAAGATGCTGCTGACAAGTATGCTTTGAAATACTACATCTCTTTGTTAATTTTTTTTTCAAGTTTTCATTGCCAAAGGAATGAAAGGATTGCACTATTATTTGAGTGAATCAATTTCAAGCACAACTGGGAATTTGGTCATATCATTTTCACGTCACCCTTATCTTAGAAGCTAGGGTCTTATCTTCAGGGAACTCACATCTGACCAGGTTGAAAGTGGTAGCTATGTTGCAGTATTTGCAAAAGTAGTATTTACTATTGATTCTAAATAGCAAAAAACCCTTAACATAGGCTAGCAGATGATTTATTTTGAATTTTTTTCCTAGGTATTCAGCTCGCAATCTATCGGCACCAATTAAAGCAACAATGCACTTCTCTCTGTCCAGAAGTGGAATTCTCTCTATAGACAAAGCTGACGCTGTCATTGAGATAACAGAGTGGGTTGAAGTCCCACTAAAGAAGAACTTGACACTTGAAAGTATCAAGGAAAATAGCACTACTACTAACCCTGAGTCTGGATCAACAAATAATGATGCAACGAAAGATGACAACAAGGATAAGGACCCTGAAGGTGCAGCAAAAGATGGTAACTCGAGTTCCACTAATGAAGAAGAAAAGAAAAGCACTGAAGAAATCAAAACAGAGAAAGTTCTCAAGAAGCGCACCTTTAGAGTTCCCCTGAAGGTAATAAAGATGCTTTATTCCAACTATTGAAAAAAAAAAGATCGATGAATAAATTGGACTGCTTATATAATAGCAATGCCTGCTCGATTTCAATATGTTATTACTTATTTGGCCCTATGGTTATATACACAGATAGTGGAGAAGACAGCAGGGCCAGGGTCAATTTTGTCAAAAGAACAATTTGTAGAGGCTAAGGGTAGATTAGAGGCACTTGATAAGAAGGATGCCGAGCGGCGAAGAACTGCTGAGCTTAAAAACCGCTTAGAAGAGTACACTTATTCCACAAGAGAAAAGGTACTATAAATGTGAATAAAGAAATTACAATTATGTGTTCATTTCTGTTCTCATGGTAATTTGTTGTTTAGTTAGAGGAGAATGAAGATATAAAGAAGGTTTCAACAGAAGAAGAGAGAAAATCCTTATTAGAGAAGCTTTCTGAGGTTAGCTACTGTTCTAGTATCAAAGTTTATGCAGCAATCTTTTTTGAAGATCACTTGGGAATTAATTGTATGAAATATAGGTGCAAGAATGGTTATACATGGATGGAGAGGATGCACAAGCTAAGGAGTTTGAAGAGCGTCTTGATCTTCTCACTTCTATTGGTGATCCTATCTTTTCCAGGTATTCTTCTATTTCTTTTTGCATTTACTGTTTTATGGATATAATTTAATTGTAAATGAATGTGTCAGCCTTCATTTTTCATTGCTTTGTTTCTGTTTTTGTAATAATAGGTTGACTGAGTTAACTGCTAGACCAAGTGCGTGTGAATATGCAAGGTCCTATTTCAGTGAGGTGCAAAAGGTAATAACATTCTTAGTCCATTGCAGAAGTTTATAAAACAGTGCCATATTAACATTTTTTTGAGGAAAAAGGCCCATAGTCTGCCCTTAGGCGTTACATTAGTCAGAAAACTTTTAAGTGCAAACTTAGCTAGGTGAAATTGAGAAATTTAGAAATGTAATGATCCCAGCCAGGTGAATGCATTTCATGAACAGTGTTCCAGGCCCTCCAAGAAGTCATTCCACTTGGGTCTATTGAGCCTACAAACATTGATTAGGTTCTTGAAGTCTGATAAGATAAATATGTCTGTAAGGTCTGAGATTTAATGCCTGTTTTAGCACAAGCCATAGAGATCTTGCCTCGAGATTGAGTAACTAGTTTTCATATACAATCCCAGTGTTTTTTAAGGCTTGTGACTTGTATTGTTTACAATTAGGACTACTTGTTGCGGTGGTTATTCCATAAATGTGGTCAGATGAGCCTAATTATGTTTTTCCCCTTGCATTTTCTTGCAGATTGTAAGTAACTGGGAGACAAACAAGCCGTGGCTTCCAAAATCTAGAATTGAAGAGGTTGGCCATTCTATTATCATTTGAAGTATTTTAAGTTTAATTAATGATGTTCTTACAGTGAATTTATTCTGATAATTAGGTTTTGAAAGAGGCAGAAGAAGTCAGGAGTTGGTTAGAAGAGAAGGAAACTCTTCAAAAGAAGTATGATTCATTTTGATACTCTGCATTAACCCCTAACAAAACCATGAGATATAATGCATCCTTGTAAAATAAAACTTAACAAAGAACCCAAAAGTTGGTACCAGTACCGTACAGACTAGTTCTAATATAAGTACAAACTCACCATCAACAGAATAAATTAGGCAGTGCACTAATTTTCTTGTCATTAAACGTTTCTCTTGTTCAATTCATGAATTTTTTAACAAATTCTAGAAAAATTACAACCTCATTTCATATTTTATCGATATTTTTAGTACACCTGACTACAAGACACCAGTCTTCACTTCTGTAGAAGTCTTTGAGAAGGTCACAAAGCTCCAAGAGAAGGTACCAATGAGTTGTTACTGTCAACTAATATTAATATAACTGATAAATTTACATGGCATTGTCTTGATGCAAATCTTCTTCTGTTAAATGTAGGTTGCAAGTGTGAACAGGATACCAAAACCTAAACCCAAGGTTGAGAAACCCTCGAAGGAAGAGAAGGTTAGCAAAGATGAAACTAACACTAGTGGCACAACTGACAAACCTGATGCAACTTCTCAAAAAGAGAGCCCCAATGAAGAGAAAATTGATTCACCAGATACACCGAGCGACTCGCAACCTGAGCAGCATGATGAATTATAATTTTGTTAATTGAAGAAAAAGGAATCACATTTAGAACTATCTTTTTTTTCTTGTTTGCAATTTTGTTTAGTTCAGAGACTTAGAAGGAGCTGCAAAATCCTCCTATTGTATACATTTTTCCTTTTTGGTTGAGGGTTTAGCAATTTAGATTAAGTTAGCTGGTCGAACATTTATTCAAAGAGACGCTACTACTTTTTGTTCGAATTATTACTCACCATATAGCAATTTAGATTAAGTTGACAGCTTGAAAAAGGTCATAGGGTTCATCTTTTTTATCTTTCTTGTTATAGGTCCCAATTATGTTTATGCCTTGATGGAACATAGAACATGCTGATAAATAATGAAAGAAAGATGTTATTATTAATGTTCTTCCCATTCTATTTAGTTCTTTATGGGCCAAATGTACCAGCAACTTTGAATTAGATGCGAAGCAAAGAGCTTGTCCTTTTCAAAGGAGTAATGTGATCGTTTCATTTTTAATCCATATGAAAAGAAAAAGTAAGTAGAAAAGCGATAGAAAATGACATCTTCAAGCCATTCCTAGTACATGAAAGTTCGTTTAGAAGCATCAATAGTGCACGCTAGCACAAGTATAGATCCACTAGTAGGAGAATGTAAATTATAAGGTGCCCATTGGAAGTTTGGAACAATAATTATCACAACTTATCCAATAGAAGTTGTCATTGTCGTCGTACACGTAAATTGTTAGGTCGAATCCTTATCTTGGATTTCATACCAGTTATATTTCCTCATCTGTATTTCAAATCAACGTATTGCCTAATTAATGTATCATCATCTACCCAAAAAGAAAAAGAAATACAAAAGAAGGAATAAGGATCTACATAGACAAAGATGCATTCAACACATATTTTGAGTATCTGTATTACCCATATAAAATCAGGTTCTCAAACTAGCAAACACGCTCATACACATTTACCCAGTATCTACCAATAAAGCACACATCACTCATACAAATTTATCCAGTATTGTCATAGTTATAACTTATAAATAACAACATAACATATATCTAAGTATTATCTAACAATAAGATTTAGCGGCGGCGGTTGTTAGGCTCTTTGTGGGAGTTGAAAAAGGCAGCAGCAACAGGGAGGCCAAGACTATGATCCGCCGCAAAAGATCGAGTGTTGAAGTGGGCCCGCCCTGCAGGGGGGCTGAAATCTCTGAGACGGGTCGCCTGCCGGAACAGCACAAACACGTACCGGTGAATACCAACTGGCGGCTGCGGCCCCATGTACGGCACCACCACCTCTCCTGTAAAATGCCATGCCATAGCCCATAACAAAATATATTGAAATAAATAGAATAAATGGTTTCAAAATTCAAACAAATGCAAACAACGGATGTCTCCAGTTTGAAAACAATGGATGTGATCGACAAAGTATACGGTTCGGGATAGTGACGTAGATTTTCAAAGAAAAGAAAAGCCTGATATATAACTCAACCGTCATTTAAAAATAAAATAAAATAAAACTGAAACGTGTGAGACTGTGGGCCACGCGTGACACGTGTAAGCCTTATACAACGACAGCAGTGACATCCAAGAGTCATGACTCTGACTCTCTGAGGATGAGCTGATGAGCAGGGCATAACACTAAAGCGAAATTTACTTTTCTGCCCTTACAGGATTTTTTTGGAACTAGCTGATCTTGTAAAGATCAAAATCTTTATATGTTGATTTAATCTTGATATATTGTAATATTTTTATTTTCAGTATTTAGTGTTGCGTTCTATTTACAAAAAATCACACTCACACATAAATAACTACTAAGAATAAAATTTATACATCTTATATAATACCAAATTAATCATGCAGCAGCAAGCAATACAAACAGTTCTTTAATTAAGATCCTCTAAATTTATCTGTCACTTGTTGACGTTTCTGTGTTCATTACTTATCTTAGAAGTTTGTAATGCATCTTGCTAACCGACAGTCCAGAACAATTTTATTTTAGATTCATAATATAAGACAACACTACATGCATGTGTAAATGTTTATGTAAAATATGTGGGCAAGTTTAAATTATGTGTAAAAGATTTATTCACATTGCATACCGTACTTATTGGACAAGATTAGTGTCAGGAACGAATAATATGGGTTAAAATGAAAAAGAAAAAACAGATTAAACCATTCCCCTTTTTGCAATAACATTTTGGAAGAGACTTGCCTTGAGAAGGATCCGTACTGCCAGGCATATTCACCACTAACCTTTATATACAAAATAGAAATATTAATATATTTATACTGAAAAGAAAGTAATTAAGAGGAAAAAAATAAAAGGTAAACATGCATTAGATATAGACATGCATGAAACAAAAAAGCAAAAACTTTAATGCATATTACCAGTGAAGCCACTCCCTCATTTTAGGATCACTGGGGCTAGGTGCATCTGGATCAGTCATCACCTATGTGAAATCGTATATAGTCAATTATTTTACTCTTAAATTTCACAAAACTTGTAAACATATAAATCTAAATCACCCCTCCCCCACAACAAAAAAAAGAAAACAAATTACTAAAATATTATTATGTTGTACCAAAGTATATAAATCACTCGTCTTCCCGGCAATATTAACCGTCGGCGGATCAGCTGCCATCGACGGCTTGATGTCACAGCCGTTGTTTATTTTCTTCATGCCATAGTTTATTGACATGTCTATTGTTGGTTCAAAGTGGTCTATTACATCTCCTATCACCCTTCCTACTGCAAGAGGATCCACACTGTTAGTAGCCATGGAAGAGAGTACTGGTGATGATCAGTGTGAGAATACTGTGTGTGAGAGTTGGTTGTTTATATAACATATAGAATGACATTTTGTAAGTGAAAAAAAATAATAATTAAAAAGAGTAAGGAATATGGTACAATGAGACTAATGCTCTTCTGTGTCACTTAATTGTGCAGTAATTCTTGTGGCTATACTCTTACGAATTTAACACAGGAAAATGCTAATTGTCTCTAAATAAAAATCGTCAAGATATATATTGCCCATAAGGGGATCCCTTATAAAATATTCAAATTTTGGAATTTTATTAAAAAATTGTACTTAGTCTCACTACTACCAATAGCATGCAACAGATATATCTGTAAAACTGACGCCATAGAAGGTTCAATGACACTGTGAGTGGGGTAGACACGTGTCGGAAAATGAATCTATAAAGACAGTTTGCAACGTGTACAGTTCCGATATGGATGGATTTCATTATTGCCTTGAATATCGACTTATTGCCTACGGGCTTCTATCAAAAAATAACAAAAAAACAAAAAAAATCCACTTATTAACTTGTTAGGGGACCACCCAGGCATATCAGGATCCTTTATTTCACATCAGATGGTAGAAGTAGACTCTGATCTTTTGCTATTGGACCAGCATATATAAAAAAGATTAGGATAATTATCATCGATATAGACTATCTGATTTAAAAAAATAGTCTGTATAACTTCGGATGCTTACACATTGGTTTATTTTATGATTAAGATGCTATTAGTTATTGTATCCTTACTTTTGTAAAATTATTACTTCGATTTAATTTGGAATAGTAGTGTTACTGTGTCCAATTGAAACATGCCTTTCGTTCTAGATTGTTTGTGCTTATTATCTTTCGTTTTTATTTTATTTTTTTTTCTTTTATCCCGTCTTCTTTCTATCTAGGTCGCCGTGGCAAGTGACAGATTTATCATTTTGTCTAATCAAATGATTAACAATATATTTAATTCGTTACCAAAAAAAATGAAAGCCTGAATATATTTCATATTAGTCAAAGTTTTCAATTATATGCCAAATATTCATGGCTCAGAATTTAATCCAAAAGTTCGAAAATCACTTTTCGGCCAATGATCATTTCCAATGTAGATATTATTAGACACTGTATAGCTTTTAAAGGTGAAATTTATAATGCAATGAGCTAAAATCTCTGTTAACTATTGATATCATCTTTCTCAATTTCTCATATATTTAGTCAAGAAATTTATGGGAACTATATCTAGCAACATGGATCTTATTTCCTAGTTCATTCCAACTATAACCTGGCAATTTTCTAAGACCCTTTTCTCTCATCTTATCTCTCACCTCCTCCACATTTCCCCATTTATCCTTGGAGGCAAAAATATTTGAAATTAACACATAGTTTCCTGGGTTATTGGGTTCCAATTTCACAATCTTCTCTATTGCTATTTGTGCAATTTTTTCTTCTCCATGAATCCGACATGCACCGAGCAGTACACACCAGACAACCGCTGTAGGCTCCACAGGCATAGATTGAATGAACTGGTAAGCCTCCATGAGCATACCAGCTTTGCCCAACAAGTCAACTATACAGGCACAATGCTCTGGCCAAGGTGTCAATTGGTACTCTCTTACCATCATGTCAAAGTAGAACTTCCCTTCATTGACTAATCTGGCATGACTACAAGCATGCAACAATGCAAGAAATGTGATGTGGTCGGGTGCAATATTCCTCTCCAGCATTTCATCGAACATCTTCAGTGCATACATTGCTTTTCCATGCATACTCCAGGCCTTAATCATGGCTGTGTACAGTACCAAATCTCGACTTTTGCTTAGATCGAAAACATTACTGCAATCACACAAACTCCCACAATTTGAGTACATATTCACAAGAGCGCTATTGACCTCGCCATTCAACTCAAAGTTTCTCCTAATTACAAATCCATGAATTTCTTTCCCTTTCTTCAAATAAGACAAGCCACCAACAGCAACCAGCACACTCACTATGCCAACAGAATCGGGTTCAATTTTTTCTCTGATCATTCCAGAAAATATTTCAAGAGCATCCCTAAACAAACCATTGTTAGTGTAACAATTCATCATGCTAGTCCATGTTATGATATCTCTATTCTCTATACTTTTGTAAATACTCAAAGATTGCTCAACCTTACCTAATTCTCCGTAAGTGTCTATAAAACTATTCTTCAAAGCAAGATCCAGTAACCCATTTCTGATTGCATAGCCATGCAATTCTGATAATAAATACAGACTCTCTAACCCACTACATGCTTGCAAAACAGTACCAACCATCATTCCATCTACCTTTATTCCATTACTTTGAGCATCTCTAAACAATTTTATAGCCTCCCAATTAGCAAAATACCCTTCCATTTGTACATGGGCTGCTATCATAGTAGTCCATGAAATATAATCTCTCATCTGCATTCTATCAAACACAGCCTGAGAATACTTAAGGTAGCCACATTTAGTATACATGTCAATCAATGCATTTCCAACTTCTAAATTATAGCCAAAACCCTGCTTCAATGCATATCCATGAATTTCACTGCCATTTTTAATATTGACTAGGCGCCCAAGAGCAGAAGCTGCACATATTACTGACACTTGATCAGGCTGAAACTGCAATTTTACCATTCCATCAAACAATTCAATTGCTTTGATATAATACCCATTTTTGATGCAACCCGATAGCACAGTATTCCATGTAATATTATCTCTATCATGCAAAATATTGAACACCTTGATAGCATAATCCATCTTTCCACATTTGCAATATAACAACACTAATGCATTTCCTTCGTGTATATCAAACAACTGGGAAGTTCTTATTTGCATTGCATGAATTTGTCGACCCAATTTAAAAAGAGATAATTCAGCTGAAGCTTGAAGGATACCAACTATGGTGTAGGAATTCCACACACGTCCTTGTCTTTGCATCTCTCGGAAAATATCCAAAGCCTTAAAAAATTGACCATTGTGCACACAACCTGATATGATAGAATTCCATGAAACCACATCTCTCTTTTGAGCAAGCTGCGTAAACAAGTCAAAGGCATGATTGAAATATCCACATTTTGAGTACATACTAAGAAGAGCATTTCCCACTAATGTGTTTGTTTGGAGCCCATATTTAACAATCATGCCATGAATCTCTCTTCCAAATTTCGAAATTTTTAAATCACCACATGATTTAAGTACCAAGGAAAAGGTACAAGCATCAGGAATAATTTCAGAATCATGCAACTTATAGAGATTAAGGGCTTCAAAAAGATATCCAGCATTCACATATCCACCAATAAGTGCATTCCATGAGAAGATAGTTCTCTCCGACATTTCATCGAACAGCTGATGTGCATCTTTGAGGAAGCCACATTTCCTATACATTAGGATGAGTTTAGTGGCAACAAACCCATTAACTAAAAAACACTTGGACTTAGCAATATGGCCATGGATCTGTCTCCCCTGTAATATTGCTTTCTTCAAAGAACACACGTCGAGAATCGCCGCATACTCTTTTGGGGTTGGTGTACCGTGTTGATTTTTGGAATTGGTAAGGAAAAGAAAAGCTCGTCTGAGGTCTCCTTGGTTAGATATTTGATTGAGAGAAGTAGACTTGTCCGGAGTTGGGTACTGCGTGTTTGTGCTGAAAGAAGAAATTTGAGGAAAAGACCCACATACAAATGGTTTGATGTTATTGTTTGTTCGCTTTATTGAATTGGTTATGCGAGCGGTCATTAATGAGTGAGTTCAAAGTTGAAAATTCAATCAACTGATGAAATGATGAGACCACAGGAGGGAAGGGATTGGGGACTCCTCTCTCTGGTAGTTTCACTGAATTGTACCTAATGTTGCATCAAGAAGACATTCTTTGATTCTCTCTGGTGCAGAGAGCAAACTAATTGTAAAGAAAATGATTTATTAGTGAGTAAGATAATTAGATAGATAATAGGTCCCAAATTCTTTGAATTATAATTTAACTCTTCCATCGATATTTGAGATATTTTTTTATTTATTACATTTTCATGCAAAGGGCCGATTATGCGAGATCATTATATCAATTATTTAAATCAAAACTAATGCAACGCAAGATAGTATATATAAATTTATAATATTTCTGGTGACTATATTATATTTATTGATATCTTTTGCAAGTTCTATTGATGATCTTGTGTTTATTTTGCATAGTTGTGGTGCAATAGGATTGTGCTAGTCTGCCCGGTATTATTATTATTTTTGTATTGTTTTGCCGAACGATTGTATAACTCTTGATCAAAATTAGCATTGGCTATGAAGCATGATCTCCATATTATGTGTTATTTTTCATATAAAAAAAACTTAATAATGATATCGTCGATATTTCTTCCTTCATTTTTAATCGCGTACATTTGCCGATGTTAGCTAACAAGTAAGAACTATTAATTTAAGTACGGATATCAAGTAACAAAATTGTCAGCAGTTTATTGTTTATACCGATTGGATGCGTTGAGAAGAAAGTAGGAAGAAAGAAGAAGGAAGAAGGAAAAAAATAAATTATAAACAATCCAAACTCTTCACAAAGTTACACACTTCCCAATACTTCTTTCTACTTCTTCTCTTCTTCCTTTCTTCCCACACCTATCCAAACGGAGCCGATGATAAGAAAATTTGATTCGAATCGAGAGATTCAATTTATATCTTGAACGAGTTATCTAGTGCCATAAATTTTTGATACCACAAATGTCATAATTTTTTTTATTTCATTAAAATTTAAAATGTAAAATTCAAAATTTGAATAAAAAATGTTGATCTTGTTTGACGCTGATGAATTATCATATAATTTTTATAAATTTTGGAGTTCATTAGATACTCAATCAAAAAATCTAAAAATAAACGAAGTATCAAATGTAATTGGATTAGGCGTGACCATTATTATATGAGTAATGCTAGAATCAAACATATAGGACGTCAAACACGATCCAAACGTAGAACATTAAAATTTCAAACAGTCGATCCAAACCGCTCAATATGATCTCTATATTAAAATATCTTTGATAATCAAATTTTATATTTTTTCATATTATATAATTATTTTTTTCGAATTTTCAAAATTGAAGGGTTCAGAACTTTTTAGATTGAGCATATTGAAAAATTCCAAAAAAATAGTAAAAAAATATGAAAAAATATAAAATTTAGTCTCCATGAAGATTTTATAACACAGAACAATTTGAGCGGTTTGGATCGGCCATTCCAATTTTAAAAATTAAAATTTCATCGCGTTGGACAAGTGTACGTGTCCTATATGTTTGACACTAGCAACTCCCTTATTATATTATTACATGCGAGTCACCTTTATCTTTATTTTATTATTTTCCGGATCTGAGTCACCTTATCGAGTTGTTATCCTGACACAGAGTCAGATCTCGCCATCATATTTTATTTTAATTTGATTATTTATTGACTATTGTTAATTCAAAACAGCTAGGTGGCTCAGAGAATTAATATTATTATACTGATCTCGTGTTATACGAGTTGGGCTTTAAATTTTAATTATGGTGACCTCGATATATATAAATACGAGACCAAATTAATTGTGGAAAGAAGCGCATACCAACAAACATATAACGGAGTACCAAATGGCCAAGAAATATAATCTGGTTCTAGTACCACTTCTTGTTCTCGGAGCGATTGCCTCCGCTGTTCGGTCTGAGCGCCTGAGCCCAATTGTTGTATATGGAACAGTGCTGTGTTCTGATTCTTTTGAGCAATGCGAAGACACCGGTGCTCCCCCATTTGCAAGTAAGGACGTCATAATCACTAAAAAAGGCCGTTTGGATCGCTTAAGAATAGGAGGAATTTTCTATTCCACGTATAAAGTATTGGAAAGTGTATAATTTTGTAAAGAGTTTGGATTGTTTATAATAAATTTATGTTTAAAAATAGAAAATTCTCCAAATTCCCACCTGATAATCCTTTTTAGGAAAAATTAGATATAACCCCCTCGAAACATCTCTAATTAGATATAACCCCTTCGAAACTTCAAATTTAGACATAACCCCTTTTAATCTTCTAAAAAATAGATATAAACCATTTTTAGTCATTTTTATATATTTTAACAATATTTTTTAACAAAATAATGAACTGTATAATATTTGGACGAAAATGCCCTCTCTCCTTTCCATGACCTTTCATCTTCCCGCTCGATCTCTCGTTAAGGTCAGCCTGTTCTAAGTACTCCGTCTGCTACCCTTTCTCTACTCTATCTCTCTCTTCCACACCAAATAACAATGGAGACAGAAGGATCAAATGAAGACTATTTCTCATCCTTGATTGTTCATCAAGTTATTTGCTCAACTGAAAATTTGCTGACCGATGAAGAACCACGCCAGAAATTGAAGACTAGAAGAAAGGCAAAAGAGAGTATTTACGAAAGTTCAAGGTAAACTCTACTTTCATTTATGATTTCGTAGTATTAAAATTCTTTTTTTTGCACATGAACTATGATTCATCACCTCCACCTATTACCTATTTGCACATCTATCAATGTCCCAGATGTGATAATTTCCGTAAACATCTATCGGCCCATTATTGCTTTAATATTTTTAGCGTGAGTTAATTTATACAAATGTGATAATTTTCTAAGAGGAAAAAGGATCTTATAAGCCCCTACATACTGTAATTATTTTACTCTTTTATTATTGATCAAGCTGCACGTTAACTACTTCACTAATATAATATTGTACTCTTTGTTGCAGGGGTGTAAATGATGGCAAACGAAAATCAAAGAAGAGGGCATGTCCATCAAGCATTTTTAGGATTCTACAAGAAGATGAAACTAGATTAAAAATTTGTATTAGTTAAGTTAAGTAATTAACAATGCTTTGTTAACTACTGGACAAACATAGTATTAGTTTTTAAGATTTTGTTTCAGAGATTTTAGATTGGGAATGACAGACTTTCATTTTGTTTGCTGCTTCTTGTTAGATACTGAAATAGATGGTATTGTACCAGTAAAAGTATTGTTAGATTGGGAAGTACTTTGATCAAATCAGAAATGAAATTGTTAGCTTGGGAAATATTGTTTTTTTCAACCTTCTAAATCTTGTATTTTATTGCTACTGATTTCTAATTTTGCTATCACTCGTTTCACTGATTTTTTTTAACGAACCACTGGACTTTTTTTTTTACAATGCATTTATATGACATTCTGAAGCAACCACACTGGCTTTTGTGGTTCACAACTTCAGATTTTTTTTACCATCGTTACACACATCAAGTTTTTTACCATTATGCATCGGCTGGAAAAGTTGGAAAAGTTAATGGATGCTTCTGTACACAAAAGCAACACATGCTTGAGACAAACAAGTTATTCCATGATTAATAAGAATTTGTTTCTTTTTGCAATATCAAAATCGTTTAAAGTAGTTCTATTGAGCGTCATGTGTAGTTTCTTTACAAGAAGTTTGACACTTAGTTACATCAATTAATGCCCATTTATCTTAACCTACATATATCTTTGTTCTGTACCAGTAAACTGGTATCCACTGTTCCACACCCCTTTTTATTTAAATGAAGAGGTATGGCGCTTTAAGTGTGATTGTCCAAAGGGACTTTGCACAAAGCCACATACATGACCGATGCTGCTACGTATCATTGGAATCCAATTATATACAAAATTCCGAAACTATATGACAGTAAGAATTGAATGGCCTAAGAGGAGAGTAGGAGACGGAAGGTAGAAATACATGGGCAAGAGGAGACGGAGTACTTGAGGAAAAGCGTGACGTGAATGAGAGATCAAGCGGGAAGATGAAAAGGTCATAGATTGGGAGAGAGAGGGCATTTTCGTCCAAATATTGTACAGTTCATTATTTTGTTCAAAAATATTGTTAAAATATATAAAAATGATTAAAAAGAATTTATATCTATTTTTGAGATGATTAAAAGGGGTTATGTCTAAATTTGAAGTTTCGAGGGGGTTATTTCTAATTAGAGATGTTTCGAGGGGGTTATATCTAATTTTGCCTTTCTTTTTCCTCTGTCAATCCTAATTAGTTCATATATATGTGCACGCACGTATTAATTTAAATCATTTTCTGCCGCTTGATTGCAGAGGCTACTGTGGTGATCCGATGGAAAGATGAAACAATCAGCAATGTGACTACGAACGAAGCCGGTTTCTTCCTGATAGACGCTAGTTTTCTACGGTATCGGTCGTTTGTTGAGCTTTTATGCACGGTGAGAGTGACCACTCCTCTGTCTCAATGCAACCCGAAACTCACAACGAAAGGATCGCTTCAATCGGAGATCGAGTTGGTGCTTCCAACCGGAAATTATAAAGCAAAGTGTTTCCACTTTTTCCCCTTTGAACCTTATCTGTATTTTGTATCCTTTCCTTTCTGAACTTTCAATGATGTACGGGAATAAAACTTTTTTGTTGATTAATGTGCGTGTAGTTTTTGATATGAGTTTCTTTATTTCAAAATGCATGAAAAATAAAAATTAATTACTTGACTTTTATATTGCTGGATTTATTTATGCAGAGTAATTGTCACATCCCAGCACATATTTTAACATAAGCGGTCCAACAATCTCGCTATGAATACTCTTCTTGTTTATCTGCAAGGCATTTTTCTACCCGATAAGACTTAGAAGTTCAGAGTTGCCGTGATACCATACCAGACCCCTCTGATTCATTGAGTCATCATGATAAAATATTTGTCCTAAGCATCGCCTGTTTTGATTGAGCCCGTCTCTAAACCGATTACTGACACTTGATCAGGCTGAAATTGCAATTTTACCATTCTATTGAACAATTCAATTGCTTTTATGTAATACCCATTTTGGAGCAACCCGATAGCACAGTATTCCATGTAATATTACCTCTATCATGCAAAATATTGAACACCTTGATAGCATAATCCATCTTTCCACAGTTGCAATATAACAACACTAATGCATTTTCTTCATGTATATAAAACAACCGAGAAGTTCTTATTTGCATTGCATGAATTTGTCGATCCAATTTAAAAATAGATAATTCACCTGAAGCTTGAAGAATACCAACTATGGTGTAGGAGCTTCACACAGTCCATGTCTTTGCATCTCTCGGAAAGACTTAAAAAGCCTTCAAAAATTGACCATTGTGTGCACATAACCTGATATGATGGAATTTCATGAAACCATATCTTTCTTATGATCAAGTTGTGTAAACAAGTCAAAGGCATGATTGAAATATCCACATTTTGAGTAAATACTAAGAAGAGCATTTGCCACTTGTGTTTGTTTCGAACCCATATTTGACAATCAAGCCATGAATCTCTCTTCCAAACTTAGAATTTTCTAAATTGCTACATGATTTAACTACCAAGGAAAAAGAACAAGCATCAGATATAAATTCTGAAACACGCAACTTATGATAGAGATTAAAGGCTTCAAATAGACATCCAACATTCACATATGCACCGATATATAAGAGCATTCCATGAGAAGATAGTTCTGTCCGACATTTCATCGAACAACTGATGTGCATCTTTTTGAAGACCACATTTGCCATACATTAAGACGAGCTTAGTGGCAACAAACTCATTAACTAAAAAACACTTGGCTCTTTCGGGGTTGGTGTAACATGTTGATTTTTGGAATTGGTAAAGAAAAGAAAAGGTTGCCCGAGAACTCCTTGGTTACAAATATTATTAAGAAAAGTAGGCCTGTCAAGAGTTCGAAATCGCGAGTTTGTATTGAAAGAAGAAATTTTGAGTACCGATACCGTGTCCGTGTGTAGGAGGATGCCTAGGCAGATGAGGTGTTTGAGGAAATGACCCACTCAGGAATGGTTTGATGTTTTGTGGTCGCTTGATTGCACTTGCTATGCGAGCGGTCATGAATGTGTGAACTCAAAAATCAAAATGGAAGTTTAAAATCGACTGATCAGAATCAGACCATAGGAGGGAGGGGGCATGGCCGCATGGGTTTGGTCCGGTATGTTTCACTGCATCATATCGTACCTAATGTTGTACCAAGAAGATATCCATTCAGCTGCGGAGAGCAAACTAATTATTATTATAAAATAGAGAAGAAGTATTGGGAAATATGTAATTTTGTGAAGAATTTGGATTGTTTATAATAAATTTATTTTTTTATTTTCTTATTCCCTAATTCCTAGGACTCATCCAAACGGAACCATAAAGTATAAAATAAGGTTCTGTTTGGATCGTATGAGATTAAGGGTAAGATTAGCTATTCAGGATTAAGATTCTTAATCCTAAATTCTTAAGAATAAGCTTAATTTTAGATTAAGACTTGTTGTTTGGATGAGGAAAAGAATAAATAATGAGCTTTTCTTTTTAATCTCAACTCTTATTCTAACAAAATGTCAGATTAACTAATCTTAGTCTGATTAAGAATAAGCTCTTAATCCTGGACTGTTTGGATGGTTTCTTAGTCCCGAATAGCTATTTAGTCTAGAATAGTTCTTATTCCTAACTATCCAAACATGGCCTAAATGATTAGTTACTCAAAATGCGTTTAGATTGCTAGAGAATAAATTTAGAATTAGTTACTCAGACTGAATAATATGATTTTTAGATTGTTGAGAATAAGTTTTTTTTTAATTAAAGGTGTTGTTTTTAGGTGGTTCTAAATTCGAAATAAATTAAAAGATTAGTATGTTCGGATTATTCTTTAATCCAGATTAAAAAATTATTTGGGACCTTTCTAATCCGGATTAAAAAAATGATCCAAACATGTTAAAAATAAAGATTTATTTTGAATTTTAAACCGCTTAAAACAATACTCTCAAACTCAAAACAATTTGTTTCTCAAAACAATTTGTTTCTCGTTGCCAAGAAATAATATTTTTTAATCTGAATAATTAATTCTAATTTTAATCTCAAGCAACCCAAACACATCGATCTTAATTTAATTAGACGATAACATGATTGAGTCGTCAATTAACCATTCCTTGAATCTTGATTGAGAAACAAAGAAATATTATGTTTTTAGACAAACTAGGTAGTGGCTGCTTAGTGCAGAAACAAAGAAAAGTTAAACAGTGACGACTTCTCTCTAATTTGCAAAAAAAAAAAAAATGTAGATTTCTTGCCTACGGGCTCTAAAGTTTTTTTTTTAAATGTAGATTTCTACAGGGGATCTCCATCGAAAATTGATTTTTTTTTTAACTTTAAATTTAAATCTACAGTTTTTCTTTTGAATGATAATTTAACTCTACAGAGGATCTTCCTTCGAGAATTGAGATTTTCTTTTTTAGATTTGATATATTTAATTATTACCTTTTTTAATAAAAAGATCATGCGAAATCACTATATAAATTATTTAACTGAAAACTGATGTAACGCGAGACACTATATTAAGTTGCATTCTAAACTCATATAATGCAAGATCACGTACAACTCTTGATCTTAGCTTTGTTTATTAAGCATGCTCTCCATATTGTGTTATTTTTCAAATAAATTAACTTAATGATGATATTGATGGCGTCCATATTTCTTCCATCATGCAAATCGCGCTGCACGTATGGTGGTGATCACAAACAAATTGATTTGAACCGAGAAAAATATCAGTTTATATCTTGACCAACTCGGCCTGATATTACAATGATAACAAGTTATAATAATTCGAATTTAATCTAATCTAAAATCAGACGATCCAAAACTCAATCAAACTAAAATCAATGACTAAAAATTTTGTATAGTAGTGCGGGTTGTGGCAATGTAAATGCAATCGCTCAAGTAATGAAGCGTAATGTTTAATATATCCCTATTAACAAAAGTTAAGTATTTGTAAATCAGTGTTATTTAATAAAAAAAAAAGAGGAAATGATATCATCCCAATATTTATAACGCATGCCCGAACTTTTTTAATGGTGATATAATCTACTCATTCTATAAAAAAAATGGTGTTGGCCAGCTAGAAGTTGATCTCATATATTTGATCTCGCGTAACATACGAGTTGGGTTTAAGGTGACCTAGTTCCAATCTATAAATAGGAACCAAAATCAAGTACGAAAGAGCACACCAACAAAACTAATTATTAATCTCATTATACTTGCACATCGAATGATATCAAATGGCCACCAAAAATTTTCTCGTCCTAGTCGTACTTCTCGGCGTTACCGCAACCGCTGTTGAGTCGGTGCTCATATTTGGACATGTGTATTGTTCTACTGACAGCTTCGTAGATCGTACAAGCCCATTGTCAAGTAAGGATGTGATCATAATTATAATCACTTAACCCATCCGAATGTTAATTTGGCATTGTTAGTTAATGAGTAAATTCTTATAATATATATAACTCAAAGTATATAACTAGCTACAGCCTACAGGTGCGTTTTGGATTTTTTTCCCCCTTTTTTTCCCAAAAGAGGTGTTTTGAAAACCGTACCGGATACCTAAAATTTCAAGAATACCTAAAACCGAAACGGTGTCCGAAAGGATATTATCCGGTATTGTGAGAGAAAATATTAGATAATTTCGGAAAATACTGAAAAATACTGGATTTCAATAACCTAGCCGGTACGGTTTTAAAAACACTGCCATAAGTATTCCATCTACATAAACTATGGACAAATATATACACGTTAAGAAAGCAATGCATCGAAATATTAATTATGGACTCCATATATTTATAAGCTATATAGGATACTTGATGGAGTAATCTGTTCATTTTACTTCAACCTTGTTTTTAGTTGTTTTACTAAAATATGGAATTTTCTTGGATCGGTCAGAATCGTTCAATCTTTTCACATAGAAATATCCTCAAAATAATAGTTTTATATTTTTTTGATTCAATGTGCTACTTTTTAAAAAAAATTTCTATTATTGAAGAATTTCAGACCTCTAATTTGAATATATCTTAATAAATAAGAAAAAAAAACTTAGCAAAAATATAAAATTTGATCTCTAAGAAAATTTCGATTTTGAGAACAAATTAAACAATTCGAATCGTCCGCTTAGAGTTCGCATTTTGAGAAATGAAACCGAAAGAAAACAACGAATTACTTCGCAAACTACCATAGTCCATATACACATACAACTGCTTAGCAAACTTCATTAAGGGTGCGTTTGAATAGGTGTGGGAAGAAGGAAAGAAGGGAAGAAGTGGGAAGAAGTATTGGGAAGTGTGTAACTTTGTGAAGAGTTTGGATTGTTTATAATTTTTTTTTCTTCCCATCTTCCTTCTTCCTCTTCTTCTTCTCTCATCCAAACGCACCCTAAAGGAAATACCAGATATATTTGCGCTATATATGCATGTATACTTTGAAAAATCTTCTGTTGCTTGATTGCAGATGCTGTCGTGCAGCTAACATGCGGAGGACAAACACAAAAGGAGCAGGCTACTACACTCGGAGATGGTTCATTCCATCTCAAATTAGATCCTGCATCTCCTTTCTATGGTTTCAAAGTCATAAACTGCAAACTAGTGGTGGACGTCTCTCCATTGAAATGCGACACAATCAAAACCGAAGGATCCCTTGTGTCGCGCATTGTTGTCGGTTTCAAATCTCCGGGGCTCTATGCAGAAGGCTTCAAATTTATCCCTAAAACTCAACCATTAGATCAGTATTCTAATGTTGCTATTGATTGATGTATGCAGTGCATGAATAAGGCCAATGTGTATGTCTGTGACTTAATCTTGTTGCATAATTAATGTCATCCGAATCATGTGCCATTCTTGCTGAACTTTGTACTATACATGGGAACAGATATAAGTTTTTTTGTCGATAAACGTAGTTCTATATTGTTAAATTTATTATAAATAATATCCTTACAAGGAGGTACTGAAAAATGAAAAGTATGGGTCTTTTGTTTAAATATTTCAATGATATATTATTTTTCTCAGACAATATGCTGAACCCCTTTCTATCTTAATTAATTTTGTCACATTTGCGATGAAACAACAATAATGCATTTTATACCAAAAAAGGAAAAAAAACAATAATGCATTTCCTAATTCCGTAGATCACCCCATAATATAAGCGCCAAGAAAAAAGTACAAGCATCAGGTATAAATTAGAAACCCAAATTGTATGATAGAGCTTAAGGGGATTTAAGAGATCTCCAGTATCTACATATGCACCAATAAGTGCTTTCCAATAAAAGATAATGTCTGGCATTTCATCGAACAACTGTTGTGCATCTTTGAGAAAGCCACATTTCTGTAAAATAATACGAGTTTATTGGCAAGAAACCTATCAACAAAAATGAAAAAAAACACTTCAATTTAGCAGTATGTCCATGGATCTGTCTACACTGTAACTGTGTAATATTGCCTTCTTGAATTTACACAGCTCGAGAATTGATGCATACTCTTTTGAGATTGGTGTAACATGTCGTTTTTTGCAATTGAAGGCCAAATCGAAAGCTCGTCTGAGGTTGCCTTGGTTGCAAATTGGATTGAGATGAGTAAGCTTGTCAGGAGTCCGCAATTGCCTGGCGTAATATAATATCTACGCAGATGAGGTGTTTGAGGAAAAGACCCACTCGCAAAAGCTGTGAAGTTATGAGTTTCCTTAATATGTGAAGCGATCCAAAAAGAATATACGCCTGAATCCTGTTGAGATTTAGATGTTGATCTATTTTGATATTAGTCTTTTTCATTACTATATTTATAGTTTTATATATGTATATTTTATTTTTACAGCTTATCCTTTTAGATTACTATTTTTAAATATTTGTTGTTTTGGAGTCTAAAAAGCTCCTTCTATATAAGAGACGACTAATGATTAATGAAGTTTCTCCTTTAAACTTGGAGAGTTTTTCTTTGTTATTTAGTGTTTTTTATGTTTTCTAATTTCACTAAATCATTTATCGCAATCTGTCACCAGCGGAGTTGTGATTTTGGGATGAGTTTTTTCGTGAATATGTGAACTCAAAATTGAAAAACAATCAACTAATGAGACCATACAATGAAAAGAAATATTATATTGTGATGTGAGTGTAGTGCCACTTTTAAATCCATTATCTTCAGTTCACCAACTACTAAAACGATTTTTTTCTCATCTTTGATTCTCACTCTTAAATCTGGAATGTATTCAAACGAAGCAAGTCTAGGCCCATATATCTTCTCGATTTTCATTTTTTTTTAATCCAATATATTGAATACAATATTGTTGGCCAGACTTTAATTTTTAATAAGAAAGTTATGTACGTATTCTTCTTTTTTTGTGTTTTCTTATTTTTAATATTAACTTAAATATGTAGCATAACCCATCACCGGCCAGTCTTGTTTATACCTACTTACTCATCATTCAGACTTTAATTTAAAAGTTCAAATCTGAACATGTCTTCTTAATTTTTTTTTTACTTTCAAAATTTAAGCATTGTTTTCTTCAACGTTCAACAGCATGGGTAATGATAAAGTTGTTTACTTGTTTTCTATTTTGTCACTAGTCACTACTCACTAGTTACTGTGTAATAATTTTTGACTGAGATAATGATCACTATAGTTAAAATCATTACTATTACCTATAAAATAAATATTAAAATTAAAATAACTTAGTATAATTTTTTAATGAATCACAAAATATAGTCGAAGTTAATTAAGTTTCTTATTTCATTGTTCTTCTTGCATTTTTAAAGCAAAGGCTACATCAGGCCGTGTATTTTATAAAGTGATGTAGGCTGTATCACACAAACTCTGCTTTGGTAGTTTTTTTCTGATCAACTTCAGTTAATGGCATGCAACTATGTATTTATGCGGTGTTCTTTTTAGAAATGATATGTACATAGTTAATTATTAATCTAATTCATAAACTAAAAATTAAACAAAATTTAAGGCATCCGCATCTAATATAGTATGTCATCATCATGGTCATCTTTTATGGTTAGAAATAGTATGGCATGCACATTAAGCTGAATCAGCCATGGACAATTTTTGCTCTATATCTTGAGGTTTTGAGGTTACCTGTAATGCAACATCATTACAAAAAATGGTACATATGCTTCTTACTTTTTGAGCAAAGTTAAAATTCTAGATATAAACACTTCGTTGGGTCAAGTACGTGTCAACATGAAGAGACATCTTCCATGCTACAACAACACAACAAAGCTCGTCAAATGCACAAATCAACTGGTGAAACTCGTTAATACCCCCATATTTGTATAATTATGAAAAAATTAAGTTTCTACTTAAGCGGCTGTTCTTTAGGTTGCAACACTGTAGATAGTTTGATCAATGTATCATACTCTGAATTTGGGTGCTACATGACATCTATTTCAAAAGGATTGAACTCTGTTCAATTTAAGTTTGACGAGAGATTCAACAACTCAGATGTGTATAACTTCAGTCAGTGTGGCTATACTATGTTAAACAGAAGAAGAAGAAGAAGAAGAAGAAGAAGAAGAAGAAGAAGAAGAAGAAGAAGAAGAAGAAGAGTTAAATTTCATATGTGTATAACTTCAGTTAGTGAGGCCATTTAGTGGCCGCTATTAGATCATATACATTATATATATTTTAGTTAAAAAATTAAATATCTATGCAGTTTGTATATGCAGTTCGTATATGCAGATATCATATGCAGTTCATATATGCCAAAGATTTGTTCGTAATACTAATTATATATCAACAAATAGAAAATTGTGTAGTTATATTTCACTAAAATACCAGTAAATGCATTTATATGTTATTAATTTTTACTAATTTAGGCACAATAAAAAAATAAAATGTTAAAAATAGATACTTTTTTAAGTAGTATTGTGGTATGCAAATGTCACTATAGCAACACTTCTAGTTTAACAACATAACGGTCTAACAAGTCACACCACTATAGCGGCGCTATTGCGGTCATTGCGGTAGCTATTTAAATCATTATCAATACCAATTATATCACCATTGGCCAACTGTTGCACCAAGACATGCCAGTTGTGATTGATTGGGCAATAACAAATGCAAAGTGCAGCGCTGCACGAACTAACAAATCATCCTATGCATGCAAAAGCCAACATTGTATTTGTTTGAACTCTAGAAGTGTTTCAGCCTATCTTTGCAACTGCTTTGATGGTTATCAAGGCAATCCATACCTTTATGGAGGCTGTCAAAGGTTTTCTCTCTCTAACTTTCTCTTTTTCTCTCTCGATTTGCCTATGTGAATACCCCATATTTTTATCAAATGTTGTTGTTGTGGTAGTGAAGTGAAGTAGCATTATACTTTAATCCTAGTGTGAATAATTGACATTTGGTACTAATTATCTATGATGGTTTTGTTAGACATTGATGAATGTGCAATCCAAAATCCATGCTCCAAGTCAGTGAAGTGTCATAATTTGCAAGGGAAATATCAATGTTCTTGTTCTTTTGGATGGCGTAAGAAGCAAAAGAATTTGAAAGAATGCGAACTCAATAAAACACTACTTACAGGTATTTATTTTTTTTGGAATAAACTACTACCGTAATATTTCTATTGTTGTTTAAATTATTTGTAGAGAGAAAGAATTACTTTTAGCTAAAAATAATGTTTAATATTAAAGAAAGTTTTGTGATTGTTCAGGGTCAAAGTATTACACTGAATGGAAGCTTTCTAAACTTGTTTGTTTCTTTCCAATGACATGGAAAATTAAAATTATGCAAGTAAAAAGGAATCCCTAAAAATTAATTGCTTACTTAAAAATTTAGCTCGAGAAATCTCATCACACCTTATATTTCATATCTATATATTATTGTTTTCCAACTCGATCTGGTATTTTAAAATAGATTTATATATATTGATTTGAATTCATTTTAATTACACTTATAGCGATTTTGAAAAATGTTAAAAAGTAATTATTTTTTTCCTTTTCTTATTTTTCGTCTGAGATTATATATGCCGTGGCAATACCACCCATCAACATCTCTTGTTTATACGTGCGCCTCATCATTCAGACTTCAATTTAAAACTCAAAACTTAACATGTTTTTTTTTTGTTTTTGTTTTCCCACATCATAATTTAAGCAACGAATAAGTTGTAGAAATAGGTCATGAAATAGGTCATTCAATTTCTGTTTACTCACCGGATAAAAATCGAGAATTACGTAAGACGATAAATTACATAAGGTAATGCTTTACTTGTAAAATCAAAGCAAAGGTCCGTTGCCACAAATTTTCAATGTTACAAACATCGTAATTTTTTATTTATTATTATGTTAAATTAAACCATTGATCTTGTTCAATGTAATGAGAGATAAGTTTCCACATAATTTTATGAAGTTTAAATTTCATTTGATACTCGGTCGGGATGTCAAAACTAAACGAATAATGTTAATCACAACATTCTAATACTAGTACATTATACTTTAATCTCTTGATCGAGTATCAAAATGAGCTTCAAATTTTATGGAAACAATATCGCCATTATATTGAACCAAATCAACAATTTGTATTTGAATTTTAATAAAATAAAATAAAATTATAATATTTGTTGGGACAAAAACCTTATTATGTTCAACACTATTGTTAATGATAAAGTTGGCTTATATTTTGTCGTTGGGTCACCGTGTAATAATACTCGGTAAAGATAATGGTTTTGATAATTAAAGTTTATATATATCACAGATAGAAAATTACTTATTATAATTTAAAATTATATACATCACAGATTCAATCAAATGATATGGTTCCTATTTTCAGGGCCCTTATTACTTTTGGACCGTTAAAAGCCACAATGCCACATCAGGCCTTAGTTATTAGCTGTACACTGCTGGCCTGCTGCTGCATGCACCAACAGTCAACAGACCAACGCCGCTTCGGCAGAGATATCGGCTTACATATCACATATGTAATATTGAATAAATGATTCTCATGTGATGTTACCTGAGGACTACACTTACAAGTAGGGATGTCAAACGTGCAGAAACGAAACGAAATATATCAATTTCGTTTTCGTTATATTTCTGGTAACGTAACAAAAATCATTTTCGTTTTCGTTCCGTTTCGTAAAATGGAACAGTTTTTTTTGTTTCCGTCAGTTGTTTTGTTCTCCATTTTTCACTGATTTCAGTCATTTTCCATTGATTTCAGCCCAGTTTTTTTGTAAACATAACACTTACATTTATCGGTACCCGTTTCGTTTCCATTTCGTTTTTAGAAACAAACACATTGCTCTCCCGTTAGCTGAACATAAACGTGTGAAACGACATTTCGTTGACAACCCTACTTACAAGTTACAACTCTCAAGCAACATTTTTTTTTATGTCAGTATATAGTTAATTAATTATTATACTGAGAAAATCTGATTCCGATAAATCAATTCAGATCCATATCCAACTTGATCTGATATATTAACAAGTTCTTACTGATTTGAATAATTGAATCCAATATAATTAATCTTAAGTTAGAAAATTCGAAACACGATGCACGTTAATTACTCAAATCTGAACAATTCGAAATTTGTTTAGCTAGTTTCGCTGTCATCGAATCGTTCAAGTATAATGTTTCATTTTGTTACTATGAAAAGTTCAGTCTTTGTACGTCGGATTGTTACCACAATAAGCAAGAAATAAAGATATGTTAGTGAATCGAATATAATGTAATTCGTTGGAATCAAATATATTTGAGAATGAATATGATTTGTTTACAATCTACATGAAACATCAAAATAATGGTTGTTGTCATGTTGATGATCTAAAGTTAAAGTGTCGTGATCTACTTATGGCAAAAAAAGATGTTTGTTAACGATTTAATTAGGAAACTACTTATCTTTATCTTTACTGTATATAAAAGCATCAATCAAAAGGTCTAATGATCTGAAATTTCAAGAATGTCAGCAACACTTCATGAAGCTGTGAACAGCCCACAATCAGATAGACTAAAGTCCGCCCGCACATTAAGCGGGGAGTGCTGCTAGTTAATAATTAAAATATGTTGTTGGCTTTCTGAATTTTACTGTAATCCTGTCAACCATGGTGACACGTAGTCACGATCTTCTTTTATTTTATTTTTTAATATTATTTCCTTATCTTTAATTCAAAGAGAGAAAGTTGATTAAGGTAATTTATTGACCTCGCGTTACATAAGCTGGGCTTAAGGTCGCCTAGCTCTAAGCCTCTAACCTATATATATATGAATAGGAACCAAATTGAAGTAAAGAAGAACACACCAACAAAATTAATTAATCAGTTTTCATACATCCACATCGATCAAGTTCCAACTTTCCAAATGACCACGCAAAATCTACTCATTCTAGTTGTACTTCTCGGTTTCACTGCATTTTCTGTGCAGTCTGATAAGGTATCTATAGCTGGATATGTGCCGTGTTGTGAACTCCCTTGCGATGCAATTAGTAACCCATTTCCAAGTAAGGACAGGATCGAACTATTTCAATAAATCATACATATATAAATCAGGTCGAAACTGTCTATCGGTCTTTTTTGGATTTCCTTCGTCTTTTATGTACATGTATAACCATTTGAATGATCTTGTACTGCATGATTACAGATGCTACTGTGCAAGCAACAGTAGGATATCTCAAAACGACGGTTATATCGAACGACAGGGGCTACTTCGACATCGTCATAGAATCTGAATCTCCTATTCCTGTGAATCAAATTATAACCTGCAAATTGCTTGTGGAAACCCCTCTGTAGCAATGCGACCCGAGCCTCACAACAAAATGATATTTATGGTCATCAGGCTCATATCCTACTCCTCAACCTGGAGAGTACCAAGCACAGGACTTCTACTTTATCGCTAAACTATGAGGCAGTATTCAAAAGTTGCTTCTGATTATATTACAAATTTAATGTATGGAGGGCATGCATATATGATCAAATCATGTATCGTTGTTTCTCTTCTGTTTGCTTGGCTCCTTGCGGTTGCTGATGCACGGGAATTAATAAAAGCTCCTTTTATATATGGAAGTACTTTTAAACATGAAAAGATCTTGTTTGTTGTTCGAAAATAAGACAGCCATTTTGGATGCAACCTGATAGCAAACATCATATCTTTCTTAGGCAAGCTGCCGAATATATCTACACCTTGTTTCGCATAAGCCATCTCGCCACATTTCAGTAATGCATTTCCTTCATGTAAACATCAAACCACGGTCCACGGAGAAATTTTATTTGCATCATATGAAAATCTGAACCCAATTTTTCAAGAGATAATTTAGAATTAAAACAGAGAACTGTGTACTCCAGGAAGAGATATTTCTGCCTGTCTTTTCATCGAACAATTGTTGTGCATCTTTGAGAAAAGCAAATTTGAATAGATTGGCAAGTATATGTCCAACAACTATTCGGTTTTGAACTAGGGAGGAAAAAACAAATATTGTCTGAGGTCACCTTGGTTGCAAATTAAATTTGAGAGAAGTAAGCTTATCAGAAGTTCGAAAGTTTGCGCGTGAAGAAATTTGAGTAGGCAGACGGGGTGTTTGAGAAAAATTAATGCGAGAGGTCATGAATGTATGAACTCTTTTTAAGTGGAAAAAATTGCATGTTAGAAAATGAAAGGCCTTATAATTCTTTGCAGAAACCATACCTTTTTATTTTTTTTTTAAATTAAGTTCATGAATGGATTGGATGGACGGACACTTTTTCCGAGTAACCAAAGGTCAGTGTAAAAATAATAATTAAATATCGTATAAATAATGCAACATGACCTGCACGGTATCCCTAATTTATTCAGATTTGATTTTTCTAGATATGTTTGCTTGTTACATATCCGACGATATGGGATCCTATAACATGGTATGGATAAAATTATTAATCCACAAGCAGAAGGTCGAACAAAAAGTGGCAAATTATTGTATTGGCCGGTAAGATTGCTCGCTTGTTTTACGGATCTCTCGATTAATAAATTTTATCTATACAGTGAATGCATATGTTTTTTTTTTTTTTTAAATAGCATGCATAAGTTAAATATGTATGTTTGTGGTTTAATTTTGTTGCATGATGTCTTCTGAATCATGCGTCGCTGCATCTCTGTTCCTTGTGGAATATAAGTTTCTGCTTAATAAGGTAATTCTATTATGTATTACTCACAAAATGCATGGTAAACAATAAGATAATGTACTTAAATGTATATATTAATTATTGAATTAATTGTGGAGAATATCCATATATGGAAGTACAGGTACTCTAGCATGAAAGGCCTAAAAGTCTAAAACTCTGTTGCTGAAACGAAATTTCTCGAGTCCAATTCGTCTGGGCATCCGGCATGGGCTGGGTCGAATGACTTCCAATTTGTATGGGCTTCTAGCACTAAACATTAATAAACCTTTTGTTTTGTTGGTTGACGTCCTTGGAGTTATGAGATAACACTGAGAAAACACAAGGGAATGAACGCCTGGCTAAGAACGCTTAGACTACTACAGCCAGGAATAGAAGTAGTTTCAGTAATTGCAGCGCACAGCTGCGTTGCGGTGAATAAGTTATAAGTTATAACTATACCTGTCAAACGTTGAAAACGTAAGCGGAAATCATTTGTTCCGTTTTGGTAACAGAACAAAATTATTGTTTTGTTTTCATTATGTTTCGTCAAACGAAACAGATTTTTGTTTCACGTTTCTGTCTTCATTTTCTATTGATTTCAGGTCATTTCCGTTTCCGTCTTCATTTTATTGTTCCGTTCCATTTCGTTTTGAAAATGAAACTGAAAAATCCTTCTGTTTCACATTTCGTTTGGACGGAACGAAACGGAATACGTGGTGAAGCGTTAATACTAACAGGCCTAGTTATAACCATGTTCTGGATTGGATAATTTGGATTGCTTCAAGCCTAATCTTCTGAAATTAGTGAGTCCAACATTTGAATTTGGAACCCATATCAGGTTTTCAAATTTCTTTACACGTGGTAGTGCGATGAAATCCTTTTATAACCTTTGATTACTAGACTGCGCCTTCATAAATTTTTATCTTCTGAAAGCAGATATGAACTATAGTTATGTTACAGCGCTGGCCCAAAATATCACAATTTTATTGGAAAACAAGCTTGGACATTACCAATGCTATGGAAACAGATTTGAACCATAACAATTGTACAACTTCAAGAAAAAAATTATAATGCAGTTTGTCGGCTACTCGGCTTACAACTGAAGACCAAACTATACCATCATTTTGGTTCTTATAACAGGAGTTTCGCTCGTATCTAGCTCACCCATTAAATATAACTTACATGCACTACATCGTCATATATAAGTATTAATTTGATTTTTTTTTCTTTATGGACACAAGAAGCATTAACAATTACAGATATGAAATATTTTTTTAACAAAATATCTTTCACTTTTCCACAAAAAAAAAAATCATTATCCTTTTTGGACCTTTTCTTTTGAGAGGAAAAGGCCCATATATAGGCCATGAAAATTTCAATTGTGTCAATTTTTTTTTTATAGACCGAAATTATGTTTGTTCGACCACCTCTGTCAGTAAAATCACACTTCACTTTTTTTTATACAAATGGAGAAAGCAGTTTGATGTGACATTGCAATGAAGACAAAAGTGGGTACCATATCGGCATGGCATGTCCAGCAATCCGGATTCGTTGTTGCGCGACACACGGTGTAGCGCACTACGAGCCGTCTGATCTTGATCGGACTGTTCACTTTTTACGGACCTATCAATCAATCTAGGTTACATGCACGGAGCTCCCTTGTCCATTGGATCTTGATCAGACAGCCAGCATGCCGCCCTACACCATGTGTCGCACTGCAGCGGATCTCAATTTGCATGTCCAGTGCTGAGAACTTGCTTCATTGCCTACCTGTCAAGGCCACTATCTTACAAAAATTACTTTTTATATATCATACTCATACAACCAGTCTCAGTTAGTGATCCCTGATCGCCCTGTATGCTTCCATTTCTTCTTTGTTTTTATTAGACCTCCTAACACAACAAATCTTTCCCAAAAAGAAATGTTCACGTGAATTGGATAAGAAATCAAGAATGGGATTTTTACAAACCAAAACACAGCATATGGTTGGTGGTCACTCATAAGTTAAGGTAAATAAAAAAACAGAATTAATTTAATGCACTTTCATTTTTTTAAAAAAAAATATAGGTGTATTATTTACATAAAGAAAGTCCCTCAAAATAATTTCATACAATTTTCATTTACTATACCAAAACATCATAGAGTACTATTAAGTTTAGACAGTTGAAAATTCCAAGTTCCCAAGCTTATGAATGATAAAAACATATGAAATGAAAGGTTTACATGCGCGTATTAATCACGTTTCTTTATTAATAGAGATTGTAATCCTTGTTTCTTACGATTCAAGTATTGTTTAAATTGATCATTCAAAAAGCCTTTGTTTTTTTTTTTTTTTTTGAAGTTAAAAAAAAGCCTTTGTTTTTTTTTTACTTTTTTTCTTACAAATATACTTGTTAAACTTGGAGTAGTGTTTTAACCATTTAGTTTTTGCGTTACCAACGATGGATATTAGTTTACAAAAAACAACCAATGGCAAATAAATCTCTCCATGAAGCAAACAATTGGTCAATCCATGCTGAATAAACATCTTGACAGGCTTGACAGCCAAAAAATTGCCACAAATCTGGTACAAAATAAATAATTACATTGACATAAAAAGTTTTTCTAACATTACTCCAAAAGAGAAAAAAAAAATGGACAGTTACAAGGCCACAACAGAGACCAGTAACAACCAAACAATGAGAAGAAACAAGAAAATATTATTTGTCAGAGTCACTAATCGTTGCGCTGAAGACGAATCCTGACCGTTGATCTCTGCGGACCCAACAGCCAGTGGTAGATTGTTAGTAGAGAGAGAGCAGGTGGTGGGATCCACTGGGGACCCACCCAAATCAGCTGCTATTAAAGCACGCAAGGCACCGGTGACAGTAGGAAGGTACCGGGTCCCATTTCGCATGAGAAGCCACGTCAGCCCCATAATCTGACATTCCTGCTCGTGGGCCCCACTCGCCTTCATTTTCTTGATTGCTGTGATGTTACCTCCGCCAGTCTTCAGCTGTGCATTTGAAAGAAAGAAAACAATAATTGTAAAGCATATCATTATATCATTAATTGGAAGTGTAATACTAGAATCAAACATATAAAATGTTAAACAAAATCTAAACGTCAACAATTAAAATTTCAACCAGCCGATCTAAACGATTCAATATGATTTATACATTAAAAAATATTTTTAAAAATCCAATTTTATATTTTTTTTCAAATTTTCTAACTATTTTTTTTTCGAATTTTCAAAATTAGAGGGTTCATAACTTTTAAATTGAGCATATTAAAAAAATCTAAGAAAAATAGTAAAAAATTTTGAAAAAATATAAATTTGGTCTTCACGGAGATTTTCTAACGTAGAACAATTTGAACGGTTTGGTTCGATCATTTTAATCCTAAAAATTAAAATTTCATCATTTTAGACAAGTGTATGTGTCGTATGTTTGACACTCGCCACTCCCTAATTGTAAACGTTAAAATGTTATAAATGAGACAGTTGTTTGGTCAGATCTAATTTGAACGATTCAGATTTGTGCTCCTGCACCATTCAACTCGCTCTCTTAAAACTGGAGAGGAGGTCAATCGGAACAACTGGAGTGGAGATGCTCTGGACTGGGACCACAACTCCACATCACTGACAAATTGGCCCACATTGTCCTTAATTTGGGTGGGTTTTTAATTGTTACTGACACCGTGAGACAGGCAAAGAAGATTACTATTGTACCCCGACTGGAATAGTGAAAACTTGACTGTTAGTTTATTGACAGGTCAAACATGCCCTTAGCAAAGTACCAGTTAGCACGAATCTCTACGCAGATATTCAAAACCAATAAAACAAAAGCTGCACTGACAAACACAAGCTTTTACCTGTTAAAAGAATAAATTAGCATGCAAATGTGAAATGCCATTACTATTTACTGATTTACTGCACAGGGTTGTTCTTTTCTGTTACGCCCCTGTAAAATTTTCTTTTTACTTACACTACAATGGTTCCACAATTTTATATTACTATGAATAAGTTTGCCATTTTAAAAAAAAATCTGAGTTTGGTAGAAATTAGAAAACTTAGTTTACTCAAAAGGTTAATACAGATACGCATAACTAAAACAATATTATAAACGAACTAACATTATAAGCATTCAACAATCCATTTTATATATATTAGATAGAAAACAAAATTTTACGGGAGGTTGAAATTAGAAATTGAAAAATAAAATAGTTATAAAATCATTGAGTCTTTATTCAAGCATAAATTAATACATTCTAAAACTTTGACGATTTCACCTTTTTTTTTTTTTTTGGTTCTGATATCATTCTTTTAACCAAGTTCAAACAAAGGCTTTGTGTGCAGTACAAGCAAAGAAGAATTACTGACCCCACTAAAAAGCAGAAAAACAAAACTAATATATGGTCCTTTTTTGCAACTATATATGAAGCTTTAATTAACAAAAGTTACTGAAATATTTACTCACCAAATTAAGTGCTCTCAAGCACCGGCCACACCCAGCCAACCCGGGCCGAGCACAGTCCCTCTCCAGCCGCCTCGCTGCGCCAGCAACTGGGACCCACATTCCTTCCACGTCAGCAAACATCCCAGTCTGACATGTCATCCTCCTCAGCTTCACCCCACAGCCACAAAGCGCCATGTCACAAGTCCCATTTCCACGTGGCAACTGAACTCCTTTCTCTCTCAAAACCCTGTCGACAGAACCAGCACAAGCCTCTGCATCGTCAGGTAAAACGGGTAGTGGGTCGGGTCGGCTCGAGGTGGCGACACTCGAACCGGCAGCTTGAAGCGATGTGGCGGCATATGCGGCGTACAAGTATGCAGCTAGAGAGGGGCAGCATTTAGAGAGAGAAAGGGAAGAAGAGGTAGGGTTGCAAGAGAGAGAAAGAGAAGGGAGGAGCGCGTCGTTAGGGTTTAGCGGGCAAGTGAGAGAGGCGATGTCGGATTGTTCGGGGAAGGCCGGTATGGTGGTACCGAATGTACCGGGTGTGGTACTGGTGGGGTTGGTATCAGTAGTGGAAGGTATAACAAGAGAAGGGTCCGGTATGGCTGGGAGGGAATAAGAGAGGGAGGTTAGAGATAGGAGGAGAACACTACTAGAATGTGACTTATCTGCAACGCGAAAAGGCGTCCGTAGTCCGACACGAAAAGGCCTTTACGTCCACTTAGCGACGCTACCTAAAGGACCCCGATAATCTAGCCCCTAATACTAAACATTTGGGTCGGACGGTCGCTAATTAATTTACTACGTCCTTAATTCTG
Source organism: Rhynchospora pubera (assembly GCA_028095005.1). Lineage (NCBI taxonomy): Eukaryota > Viridiplantae > Streptophyta > Magnoliopsida > Poales > Cyperaceae > Rhynchospora > Rhynchospora pubera. Next base: position 26,741,975 of record CM051461.1, read on the forward strand.
GGTCGCTATAACGACGCAAGTGTTCTCGTTCGATGGCTGATTCGGTGGTTAAGTGCGTCGCTACTTATAGTTTACCTTGTCGTTAGACCGACGCCTTTACTCAGCGACCCAGATAGTATATTGTCAGAATTTAGTGGGTCCCACATTCGATTACAGTCGGTATGGTGACGTTGTTAATTACCGACCCTGATAATGTATCGCAGGACCCACCGTCAAAATTGAGTGGGGACCATAGTATATTCTTGTATGTGTGCGTTGCTATTAATTTGAATCTAGGGCGTCGTTATAGCGACACAATTATTAATATCCGTATCAATTTTATTTATACAGCCATTCAATTCTTCCCGTACCAATTAGGTACCATCACTAGTTAATTCATATTATTTTAATCCAATCACAGATATTTGCAATCCACAAGCATACATATATTCACATTGTATTAAAAAAAAAGATCACACAATTGAGCACAAAATCTAATTGAATTTATAAATTTCATTCTATTAAAAAGAAAATAAACATCCAATACATTAATTAAAAATAACCAACAAATATTCACATTGTATGAAAAAATAAGAAAGAAAAGAGAAGTGACAAATTTTACTAAAGCCCGATTCAGTATAGTAGTACTATACTCGTACAAGCTGGGCACACATTAATCAACAATTCTATAATCAAATACATAAATGTTTTTACCGAGAAATCTCTTTGTTTAAGATAAGGCTTGTTATCATCACTATGCCACCCAATAGAAGCGCCTTTGCACCAACTGCATTTGACCAAAGTAAATAGAATGTTGCAATGTTAGTATCATATGATTTCTCTGCATTCTTTCTAGTAAACTGCATGAAAAGGTGTACACTTTCTAGTAATGGTGCGGATAACAAGAACTTCCAAGCCATAGTAGTACATGCTTGGTAATGGATGCTAGTTGAAACTACTGGTAACATCAAATCGGTACTGTGGGATTGTTATTTATTACCAGTACCAGTATCAGACTAACAATCAAAACCATTTGAATTTCAATCCAATCAAAATAACAATGGAAGGGCAACTACATTAGCACCTGATTAGTCCAGTAAACTCAACAAACAACTCAAATTGACAATCAAAAGCTACCTGAACGACCTCCTTGAGCTGTTCGTGCACTTTAACAAAGGGCAGGAGGAGATGACTGCACCCTGTGGCTGATAGGTGGGCCAGGGTGGTGGACATCACACTTGTCCGGTACCCGACAGTGGCGCAGCTCCTATGAATGAACTCCAATTTCTATTCCTCAGCATAAAGAAAACGACTTGTATAAAATACAATTATAAGAAATAGCATTACTGAAATATTATAGTTTGAGCGATGAGAAGTTGTTTTACCTTGCAAAGATCGAGAGAGAAATTCAGGAAGGAGCCGACAAGGATGCGCCGCTGTCGCCGGAGAAGCACCTCTGCTCTCCATATGGACTCTGGAGGTGTAAAGCATGTAAGAAATTAGGAGAAGAAAATAAAAAAATGCAGAAAAGTGTCAATCTTTAATGATACCCCTTCGTTGTATTAATCATGCAAATGCTGGTAAAATAGGGATATATATATACTTTTCAATAGAGATTTCAATTATCAGCCATTTTATAGGAGTGCATGTCTTTCAATTTGCAACTGTATGATAACCATCCACTAGCACTACCCAATAACCATACACTAACTCTGCAAGGTGTATGGTTAGCAAGGTGTATGATAACCATCCACTAGATTTACAATTCATACATTAGCAAAGCTGCCATATCTATCACTAAGTTTCTGACATGTGGACATTAGCAGAAAAAGTATTTACATTTGAAACTTTTATACTTTCTTTTGAGTTCAGTTATCTTGTAAAAATCACAGTACCAACATCAGATAATCAAATAAGTAGTAAACGTATCTCGCCATTGTACTGTATGTCCAAAAGGTTCTTCTAATTTTTCTAGTGAAAACATGATTAATTAGTTAAATATAGAAGAGACCAAAACTTCTTGTGTCTAATGAAAAAACAATATTTTAATTTCCTTTTTTTGTAATTGAGTAAAATGAAAAACACAAAAATTCAGAAGACTAAGACTCTTTGTAACTTTCTAATTTGTAACAATTTAAATCAATTTTGTTCAATGAAACGGTACTCTATAGGCAACTAAATGAATAGCCAAAGAAACATAAGATTTCTGCCTAAACATACAAATAAAACAATAGAACTCTTGCCATATTTCAAAATTGCAAGCAAGAACACACTAAACAAAAGAACAAAAAGGAGAGATGATTTAACTTGTCGAAGGCATCGATGGAGAGGGGTACCCTATGGTGCGAGAGATGATTTCCACTGGCGATGGCGCATGGACTTCTTGATGTCGTTCTTGTGCGTCTTGTACGACTGGTTGTGCGCCGTGTGGTTCTTCGACTTGGCTATTTCGCTTCATCTTCTTCTGGTTCTGTTCACACAACACAACTAAACTCTTAGATCGGAGAAGAGAGGAGGAGAGGAAAGAAAATGAAGGAAAGTTTGAAAAAATAAACCAAGCACAAAATCGACCGCCTTGGGAAGACTCGTCGGAGAAATTATCGATAGAGGCGGAGCCCGTGCGTAGGTCGCAGGGGAGGATGACGTGGCGGTGGAGTAGGGAACCAAGACGGTGGTGGCGGCAGCGACGCTTTGTTGCGCCGACAAGAGGTCGATTTGATGAGAACTCATTGGAGAGGAAGATCGAGAGCGAAGATTTGGTTTCTCGAAATGACAGAGGGGGGTGGGTTGGGGCGGCGAAGAACCCTAGCCAGCTGAGATTTATTTTGACGAGAGAGAAGCGGAGAAAAAATAAAAATGCAAAGATTTTACATAGTGTAAGCAGCCTAATTAAAATTAGCGCCCAAATTTCATAGATAGAAAAAACATGCAATTCTACCATTTGCAATTAACTAGTTACTCTCATATCTTTGAATTCTATACGATTACAATTATAAAGGACTTATGTCTAGAATATTGAGGGAACAAATTTACATCTCGCGCCTAAAAAATATTATGCTTTATAATATTTTCTTAATCATAAGTATATTATGAGTGTAAAATTTTAATGAAGTTAGTTGCAGATTTTTGGTAAGAATGATTTTTTAGGTACCGTTAATTTTGTTAAGCTTTAGCCATAAACAAATTTTAAATATTTTCTAAAGAAAATTGGACAAATGAGGTACATAATTTGCTGAATATCATAAACGTAAAATCATGTCTTGTTTTTTTCAAAAAATAAATAAAAAGGCAATGAATGAATTTTTGAAGAAGTATCTATGATAAAAAAAAAACTGATTAATGGTGTACTCTAGATTTATATGTTTGAAGGGTTTAAGATTTTGAGGATTAACTTGATTGATAATTCTGATAATATATTAGCACCACTGGTAATATTAGTAATATTATGAGTTCTATTATTATTATTATCATTATATTTATGTAGATCTAATAATCGCATTTTTATGACATTCAATTATGTTATTTACGTGTAATATATGTCATTATAATTTTAAATATACTAAAAAAAGTTTACGAGTTCAAGGCTTTAGGCTTTTTTTTTAACTAACAAAAAGATATCCTCAATACTCCTTTTATATGGGTGCCTTATAAGTAGTATAGATAATTTAGTTTTTTCTTTTAAATAAATAGCTAATTTGGTAGTAACTTAATTTTTTTAAGAAAATTCTAACATTGATCTAGACCACTGATCAAATCAAATTACACAAATCAATAGTTTATAATTGATATAAGAATTGTTTACCAAAAAGAAAGTCCGGCAACTATAATGAAATGGCCATCCACGAGATCGAATCAAATTATATTGATAGCACGTTGTAAACATTTTTATCATATCAAATTATATAAATTATTTGAAATCTTTTATAGTGTTTAATACTTGCATAAATTAAAAAAATAATATTTGGTATGTAAAATTTTTGTACAATTTATACTTAAATGTTTCTTCAATTATTTTGACAAGTAGTATTATAAAACAGTTAAAAATATTCTTTAGACTTCAACTTTTATAAGACACATGGTAGTCCAATCCGGATTCGCTGTTGTGCGACACGCGGTGTAGCGCACTACGAGCCGTTTGATCTTGATCGGACGGTTCACTTTTTACGAGTCTATCAATCTAGGTTACATGTACGGGGCTCCCTTGTTCATTGGATCTTGATCAGACGGCCAGCATGTCGCGCAACACCATGTGTCGCGCGGTAGCGGATCTCATTTTCATGGTAGTCCGTCCCATACATCTTTTAGGCGCCGCTTGCCAAATGAATTTTGTCTCCAACAAAAAAATACAACTTGAATTAAGAAAAGCCATTGGATTTGATCCAAAGATCCATATACAAGCACAAAAATATCAATCCGTGTGCACGATCCGTGGCACATTAAAGCAACCAGTCACGAAGTGCCACTTGTCAGCATTTGATTGCGTGATTTGCAAATGGAGAATGAAAATGCGAGAAGATTCTGGACGCGCGTCCAGCACATATATTTGATATAAAAACTATAAATTTTGATTTGCACTGGATATCAATATGAACATTTAGGAATTATATATTAATTTAGTTAAGCTCATATTTAAACATATTATAATGCACATATTATATATTTACAATGCATAATATTATTTTTTAATTTGTCATCGTTACTCTATGTAATTGCAAACCTTATGTGTGCAACTTCAACTATTAATAAGTAATATAATGACAATTTTTATTATTTTTTTTGAAAAAGATATAATGATAATCAATTAACTTGTTTGAAAACCATTCCTCTAATGTTAGGCCCATGTTGACATAATCTGTCCATACACAACCATTCATTTTTTGGCCTCTTGATCAAATATCAAATAAACTCCAAAATTTATAAAACATTATACAAAAATGCATCACTCATTTAATTAAACAAGATCAACAGTTTGGGTGAAAGTTCAATTTTGAATTTTGAAATATTAATGAAAAGTAAAATTTTGGCATTTATGTCTATCACAAATAAATTTTATATTTTTTCAAATTTTTTACTTTTTTAAAAAATTTTATAAATCATAAAATAAATTATATTTTTGAACTCTTCAAATTTTAAAAAAAATCTGTAATTAGATCTCAATTTTTTTTTATTACAACGAGTCAACGACCAATCTGAACCGCTAAATTATAATCGTTATAGCCTCGAATCTCATTTGATTCTAGCTTTATTTGTATTTTCTCCTATGTTATAATCTCATTAGAAATCAATTTATTTATTTTTTATATTTTTTATTATATTTATTTTTCAAATATTATATTCATTTTTATAAGCATATAAATTATATGATCAACGAAATAATTTTGACAAATTAGATTAAGTGTAATAATCAAACAGAGGTATTCAATTTACCAATAATTCAATAACACCATAAAGTGTCTCGAGCTAGAACAATCGTTATGTGATCCAATCCAAGTTTTATAGTTTATATAAATAATATCACATTTTATTGTAGTTGACAAACTATTTTGAATTTGCTATGGCATAAACTGATTCAACACTTGATTTGTGCATTGTTGATTATGATATTAAAATAATACAAATGGCTAGTCTTATAAAATTATTTTGAATTTGAGATTCTCTCTCATTTTTTATAGCACAAAATTAAGGTTTTATTTTTAAAAAATTTTAAATGTATTTTCAGAAAAATATTAAATAAATTTTAATATGGTTATAAAAATGAAGAGTTGATGCAGTTATAGGGTTCGAATCTTAAAATTTTACAAATAAATTTTCATTTGATTTCTTGAAATACTAATTGAATTTTTAATTATTACCGGAAAGATAGAGTCGATGAAGTCTTATAATACAAGTTAATGTATTTCAATAATATTTTAATATACAAGAACAATGATCTATCTAATCATTCAGAAATTGCCACTTATCATTGAAGAATATATGGTTGATTAATCACCACAATCCCTCAATTTATTTCCTCCCTTCAATTTCCTATATATGGCCTTGGAATATTTATTTTCTATTAATGAGACGGTTGGAAGCGGCAGTATAAAAAATGGCGCGATAATTGATTTTGGAAAAAAGTTTTAGCGCCTAAATGAAAATTTTTTGGGGAGAAATTTGTGCCGATTTTCAGATGAACGTTTTTGAGGGGGCAATTTGTTGAGAAGATTGACAAAAATAATATGGATAGTTGTAATTATATTCTAATTTTTTTAATAATGATTATATTATACAATTTTTTTCCTTATTATGGTATATTGATTTTAGCAATCATAGATATATCAATTGTTGGAAATTATGATATATCAGGATACTTTATGCCACGATAGTTTATGCGTTACATGTGTACATACATATAGTCTGACCAAAGATATAATTTAATCATGATTTACGAACTTTTCGGTAAGAGCCATGATTTGGAAGAGAACATTTCTATAAGTACTTTTTTTTTAAGAGTTTGTTTTGTTGGAGGTAAAGTTAGTGAAGTTAGAGATCGAAATTTGATAGAGATTGTAAAATTATTATTATTATTAAATGAATTTATTATAAAAATTTATGAATTTTTTATATCCACTAGAGTTATTTTAAACTCGTGTCACGTGTCAATTCGTGTCGTGTCAAGACGTGTTAATGTTTGAAAATCTCTAACACAACACGCTGACACGCACGTGTCGTGCTAACTCTAGATCTTTGATATTAAAATTAATCGATTTGATATTAAATAGAACAGTATGAATAAAATCCGGAATGTAAATTTATTTGCACCACTAAAGGCATAACATACTACCAACCTAAATTTAATGTTTTTTTCCAACGGTAAAAAATTATGTCCAAAATTTCAGAAAAAAATCATAAAAAATTAGCGTGTTGATGTATTCGTGGAACTGTCTAAAATTAGTAGAAAATGTAGTGTATGGGATTGGGCATATAATAAATGTGACATGTGATGTGAGCAAGAGGTTTTATAATATTTGAAAATTTATTCTGTAGAAATAGTGAGAGGTTATTTACTAATTTATTTGTTTCATTCAATAATTAGTTTTTTTTATAAAGACTTATTCTTTTCAATTGGTACGGAAAAATATCGGGCAACTAATTTTGGCGCTAAAATTTGGCGCCATGTATAAAAAAACTTATGAGGTAATTTGGCGCCATGTATAGATAGCAAAAAGAAACTGACAATTGGGGCCACATGAATTAATTGGACAAAAAATGATTGAAGTGGGCTTTTGTCCTTTGTTCTATTCATATTTCTTTTTATCATTTTTCAGTACATCACAGAACAGATAAATATTGGACTTGGTGACTAAATACTGAATTGCCATACCGAAATTTTTCATAGGTTACGCATTAATATTTATTTTTATTATCATTTAATTTTTAGAATTTTAGAAAATAACTAAATATTGTAGTTTCAAAATAATATAGTAGAATTTCCATATATTATAATTTATAAAAAAATCATAATAATGTTAATTCGTAAAAATTATATTGTTTAATATTATAACACAATATAATGATAGATAATTAAATTTATAATTCTAATTAGTAATTTGTTTATTAGAGTCCGTGTTGATTTGTGTCAACTAGCGACTCCAATTACGCGCGCCTTTAAGAAAAAAACTTTGCGTCTCTGTCCGAAAGAGTTATGCGTCATAACTAATACGCGTCCCTGTTGATGTGTGTCGGTATACCGATGCGAATTACAATCAGCATATTTGCGTCCCTACAGAGAACAAGAGAGCGTCTCTATGAAGAGGATTGTTGTGTCCTAACTAATATCCGTCGGCCTACTGACACATATTAAAAGTCCTCAATCCCGTTTTTTCCTTTCTGCGTCCCTATTTTATTGAGGGACCCTAATACGTTGGTGTTCCGACGCAAAAAAATGAAATTCTAGTAGTGGAAGTAGGGTTAGTGTTTTAGTAGTAGTAGTACACATTGTGTGAGATGAGGTGGTCTGGTTGTTTTTGCAAGGTGAGACCAAATGGTTTTGGTTTGGGTTTGAGAGGTGAAAATGAAAAGTGAGGAGGAGGTAGGGATGAGTGTTTGAAGGAGGTATGATGCTGAATGATGAGATTGGTTGGTGGCTACTGAGTAGCTTTTGCTTTTTTGTTGGATTAGAGGAGGTGCTGGAGACTGGAGACTGCAGATAGAGAGGCCAAAAAGATAGAAAGATAGAGGGGATTGGCCAATCCGGATTTACTGTTGCGCGATAAATGGTGTAGCGCACGTGCGAGCCGTCTGATCTTGATCGGACGGTTAATTTTTTACGGACCTATCAATTTAGATTACATACACGGAGCTCCCTTGTCCATTGAATCATGCTGTCGCGCGGCAGCGGATCTGAATTTGGGATTGGCAGCTGAGGCGGTGCTGTGTTTAAATGTTGGATTTTACTTTTTAGTTTTAGAATCCTAGCTTGATATAGTTTCAATCAAAAAAAAAAAAAAAAAAGCTTGATATAGTGTTTGGGTGTGTATGGTGAATTCCCACTATTTAATTTTAGAGATGTTTCATGCAGCGAGTCACTGCAGTATGGGAACTGAATTGTGGATATATATTATTTTTATTTATTAAACTTCAGAAGTAAATAAATTTAAAAATAAAGTATTTCAAATGTAATTATTAAGAGCATTGAAAGACGTCTTGAAAATCACATAATAAGCTATTTGCAACATACATTGTCCTGTAATTTACTTCAATCAATTAATTATTTTAACGAAGATGCAAGTAATTGCAAAAGAAAAAAAAAAGCCTTTAGTGACTTCTTTCACAAACTTCATGACTTAAGCAGCTTCATTCATATCTTTGTTATTTTTATTAGTCAAATAAATTGAAGCGATACAAAATCTATTAAAAATATATGGAAAAAAAAAGAAATGTTAAGAAAAATTGATTTGCATCTGCTTAACTGTTGACAATTTAAAAAAATAATTATCATGATAAATAATTGATTGAAATTACTTAATCTAGCATCAACCGATGATTCTACTATTAAAACGCAAGCCATGTACAAAAATAATAATGTACAATAGTGCAATATTTGTCGCAGTTGGTGAATTTCACTCATAGTACCATCCGCCACACTGAATTGCAACAAAAAATCGGGTCCTTGTTTGACTGGTGGGTTAATGCTGTATATCGGTGGTAGAAATTGTTTATATTCCACGCCAGAAAAGAGATATTATCAAAAACTATGATTTCTAAAAAATAAAAAATTCAAAAACTTCGGTCCTCACCATTTACTCGTAAAATTTTACAATCTTGAATCATACATACTACGATCAAAGTAGAGTGTAAAATCATTATTTGGTTAAAAGAGTCTGGTGATTAAAGAAAAGATGTCCAGCACAATTAGTTAGTGATTTCGTCATTTATCTAAAGATAACGAGTTTAGAATAATTAAAGGTGTAAGTTAATAGTATTTGCACAGTCAAGTTAATTAAGAAATTTAAAACAATACAATACTGACCTTCTAAATCATGAGTAAGGAACAAAAGATAATGCATTAATGTTTCCAGTGCAACGAGGTCGCACGCAGGTCATTAATTTTACATTTCTATCACAACACGGTCATTAATGCAATCGCAGAACATCATGCAAAATCATGGATTTCTTTAACACTTCAGAAGCCTTTTTTATCTTCCTCTGGCCTCTGCAGTTGGTCAAGTCAAGGTCACCACTGTACTCGTGTATTCTCTGCAACAATAATTACACAGAATACAACTAGTTTCTGTGGAGTATACTTGATTATCAACGAATACGGCCGTTCATCATTTCTCCCAGCCAGATGCCAAGTGCCAAGTGCTTGGGCTGCAGTGCAAGTCTATGACTAATTTATTTTAATTTGTTTGCTATGACAAAACATTTAGAAAAAAAAAATTAAAAAGAAATAATATGGAAATAATATGTTAACTTCACAATTACATGATAAGGTAATTTTGTTGCAATTTTTTATTATAATAGAAAGCTGAAATAATTAAATACTTTTTTTAGAAAATTGGTACAAAAAAATATTTTAAAATTTCACATGTTTAAAAGACCTTGAGTCGTCAAAAATTCTTGACATGTGGCTCTGTTTGTATAAATACACAGCCAAGTGCCCATAGCATTGCGAAGTTTAAACCCAACAAAAAATAAATACCAGTTACACAAACTGTAATGATAGTATTTTTTTAAAAACAAAAAACGGGGAAGTGATCTATTCATCTAAGATAAATGAAGTTGGAGAATTAGACTTCATGATTGCGAATTTGATTCCCTAGAGCCCCTTAGAATAGAGTATATATCTTTAATTAACAAAAGGGAAACCAAGTTACTGTCAAGTCAAACCAGCCCACTGTGGGTTATGGTGCGCACGTAGACGCCATTTATTATTTTACTGTCTAATAAATTCGAGATATGTCACGGCAATATATATTTTCATAAAGTTTAATGTTTTTCTGTATTGTTACATGTGCTTTTTCACATGCTATAAATTCGACCGTATTTTGCAATATCTATATTTTGTGCGATTGTGTCGCCATTAATTCATAGTCATGAAATCCATTAAAAAAAATGATAAGATCATTACAGCTCAGAAAACAGTAACAAGAAATTCACTGTATATTTTACTCATTAAAAATTGATGCATAGAAAGTAGGGAACAGCATGCGATGACATGACCACATGCTAAGCAAGCAAACAAATAAATAAGCAAGATAATGATAAAATGATGAAATTAAGGATAATTGGAATTATTTATCAATTGGCGGTGGATGCATCATACATCGTTGAAATTGATGAGATAATTGTATGGCCTTGGCCTATCCGCCTAGTAGTGCCATGCTCATATCATGTGAGGTGCTCTCAGCCGAATAATTGATACACATATTGCTCGTGAGTGGCCCCCAATTTCTACCATTAGCCCCCCCCCCCCCCCCCCCCTTGATGGGTCAATTTTCTCTCTTATTTCATGTCAAAAACCAAAAACAATAAAAGAGAAAAAAGAGAGACTGATAAAATAGCGAAAAAAAAACATTATTTTTATCATCAGATTTATAATTATTAATAGGAATACACAATAAAAATCACTATGAAAAATTATTGGATCACATGTATTCAAACTTTTATTGATAAAATAGAGACGTCTAAATTTTAATTAAAAAAAAGTGATAATTATATTTAAACTACATTAATTAAATACATGATATATTAATTTACGTAATACACAAGTACACAACATATGATCAGTATATTTTATTTTATTTTTTCTATTCGCTAAATTCGTTTCCTAATATCTATTTTATATTTTTTATTATTTCTTAATATTCATATCATGCTGTGATAATCGAACGGATTTTGCTGTCGTAAGAAGTGAGAGCCACTATTTGTTTATTAAATATTGCCAATCTGCAAAGTTATTCAAGCTGTCTTTACTTTGGTATACAGACATTCCAAACACAAAGGCAGCGTTGCATTTTTGACTCGTGAACTTTTTGTGTCACGGGAAGCAAGTTCCATGGAGGCCTTTGGGTTGTGGTCGAGGCAATTAATTGCACCTTAAGGTATCTTAAAAGGGTTGCAGAGACAACCTTCTGCTAAATCTCTGGATTGTTATTATAACAATTTATCATGTTTATAATAGAGAAAATTCCTCAAATCTATGTCCCTTGTGGCTTATTCTTAAATAAATTAGACATTTTTCATAAAAAAAAAATGGACTCTCTATAAAACTAGGGTATTAAAACAGCAGTTGGTTTAATTTTAACCAATTAAAATAAATTTATATATTGGATAAAATAATTCGGTTTGTTTAATTAGTTCGATTCATTTTAAAACATGGCAGTTTGAGGTTTGGTTTATGCATGGTCCCGTTTCGACAACAGTTGACATCACTCCACGATATAAATGAACTGGAATATCGTAAATATTATGTTAAAAATCGTAATATTAAACAAACAATGCATAATTAATCAAGGTATGATTATAATTATTTTTTTGTACAAATTTATTTAACCAAATATAAATTGGATTGAAGTTCGGTTTATTTGATTTGGCTCTTTTCTGGCAAAAGATGAAGAAATCCTTTTTACTTGCTATTTTCATCCAAGGCTATCTGCCAACGTTCATTTCTATATGAGATTATTGGCATGCATTAGCTTTGAAATGCTTAAAAGTTAATTTTATTATATATGTATGCCATAATTTTTTTATTTATTACCATGTAGAAGAAAATTACTTTCAAATATTTTTTTAAAAAGTGACATGGCTTAACCCCATTAGTTTTTATTAACTGGGAATGTTAGTATCCAAAACCCAAGGTTTACACTCCCTAATAACAGCACTGAATGGAAAAAAAACCATAACACAGAAACCAAGAAAGCACATAGCACAATGGTAGGGAATTCAGATCTGGTGCCGCGCGGCACGGTTTCCGCGCGGCATTCTAGCCGTCTGATCAAGATCCAATGGACAAGGGAGTCCCGTGCATGTAACCTAGATTGATAGGCCCGTAAAAAATGAACCGTCCGATCCAGATCAGACGGCTCGTACGCGCGCGGCACACCGCCAGATTCGGGTCCCAATGGTAGGTGGGTCACGCATTAAAAGCCGCAGGGAAAGTTCAATTGGTTCAGAATTTAGGAATAGAGAGACAGGTTACTTTAGCAGTTTAGCTATGCCGCGGATGAATCGAGCTTGAGCGAGTTGATTTTGGTTCAAATAATTTGAAATTCGGAATTGTTTTGAATCATATCTGAGATTATATCATTTTTATTATTCTTTAGAATTCTTATTAATTATCCAACACCTTCATTAATAGAAGACCATGGGATGATGGAGATAACATCTATCATGGGCCATTTGGATCCCTTAGGAATTTGGAGAATTTGGAGAAGTTGAAATTTCTAAGAATAAATTTATCGGGAAGTGTGTAACTTTGTGAAGAGTTTGAATTGTTTATAATAAATTTATGGTAGGAAGATGTCACACCCCGACACATAGGGCTTGACAATCCCCGCCGCGAATACACAATCTCTGTGCACCCGCAAGGCATTTCCTTACTAATTACGAGGGTTAAGTTCCAGCTTACCATGATCTACCACGTTGTCTCCTATGACTCATTGAGTCATCATGGCAAGACAAATTTTGGCTTAACTTCGCTTGACTTGATCGAGCCCGTCTCTGCAACCTGGAACCCACATCCATTGTGGAAAACATGCAAAAGCACGGAATGAGAATTAAAATTCTCAGTGCGGGTTTTAGTTCCAGTACGTGGATTTAAGCTAAAATCCAAGTTCTAGAAATAATACCCATGAATAAATAATTTATTGATTAAACATGATTGTAAAAACATTATATGCATTTAATATAAACAAGGCATGCATGTGTCAACTTAAATGATATCAATTGCAATTCTTCGTTTAAATCATGATATCCAACATATGACCGTAATTGAAATCAGACGAAATCACAAAATCTGACTATGACAAAAGTCATATACATGTCAGAACTGAACACGTGGCACGAATCCCATCGCAGACAACACATGTCTGGATATGATAGGAAACTGAACGTGTCAGGGGTCCGAACATGGCAGAATTGAGCATATCATAAATCTGAACAAATCACAAATCTTCCCCTAACCCGAGGGCAGGCAAAAGAGACTCGTCTCTAACCCTGGGCAGGCAAAAGGGGATTCCAAATCCACATGTCATTAACATAATTTCATAATCATAATCATATTCACTCAGGACTCCTAACCCAACCGGTTGGGCAGGCAAAAGGAGACCTCTCCCTAACCCGAGGGCAGGCAAAAGAGACTCATCTCTAACCCTGGGCAGGCAAAAGGGAGTTCCAAATCCGCATAGCGCTACCGAACTGGCCGAAGTCGGGGGCCAACCGACTCCGGAGAGTGATGCAAACATATCCAATCACACATATCCATCATATCATATCTCAATTATTCATTCACATCTTTTCATTCCTTTCAGTCAGATCATTCATAAGTCGGATTTATCAATAGCAACGGCATTTCTAAATATCTGACTGTTACTTATCAAATTTCTCAAAACGGAGAACATGCCTTTCAAATTGCAGTTTTATCAATAATTGGGCACTATCATTTTAAAATGCTTGAATACGGTCATGCAGGCAAACGAATTTCCAATATGCATATGAATAAAACATATTTTATTAATTACTTAAACTTTAACAAAAATCCAACGTAATTCCGCACCTGGATAGTAGAAAGCATAAACGTAGTTTCTCGATATCTCGTGATGATTCGGATGCTTGACGACCATTATACTTGGGTTCTTTCCCTTAACGGTTTGCTAGGCTTGATAGTCACGTGTCAAGTGATTCTAGTTCGGTTCCCTAATAAAACAAGTGACTTTCTTACTAACCGTTACATACTTAAAGTAACCTAAATAACCTAATTATTGGCGGTTCTTGGGTTACCATACTGACGGCCTAAGTTAACCAGACTGGTTGAGATTTGGATAGTTAGATTCAGATTATTTATTTAGAGGATTCTGTTTTAAAATATATTATTAAATATTTTATCTTATTATTAATAATTGGTTTTGACTTTCCAGTCATTAAGAGTTTATATTTATTTTTATTATATAAGTTATGAATTATATTTTAGATTGAAAATATTCACTTATTTATTATATAGTGTTTTTCCCAATATTCATTTAGTTGTGCTATATTTGATTTATTTCATTAATACTTAATTAATTAGTTTGCATTGCTTAATATTTATTAAATTATTTAACTATTTGTTATATCGAAAATTTAAATCAGAAAATTATAATCTAAGATCAAGAAAACAATTGGAAATAGAAAATTAAAATCTAAATTATTTAATTGGTTTGTTTAGGATCAGAAAGTCGATGATTTGTGTCATTGTATATGTTCTTGACTCACTCGGACTATTCTCATCATCTCCCGAAAAATCGAATCCACTTAACTAAAGGAATCCCCGATCATTTCTAATGGCATTTCTTTTAATTAATTTTGTTTATTCTTAAGCCCACAATTTTCTTTACTTAATCGTTTGATTAAGTTTGGATTAAAAATAATGATAGTCATTAAGTCCATAATTAATTCTGTTAATTAAGTCCAATATCTCATATTTAATTCGGCCTCAAAGAACAGCCCACACACTAAAAGAAATCCCATTAGCCATGACTCACAACAGAGGCCCAAAGCATAACACAGGCCCAAAGCCCAACTCGCAATATGGTTCGGCCTAGTTAACCTGACCAGTTGACTTGAGTCCAACCTTTCGGGTCCGCAACTCACCCGACAAGATCCGATAACGGAGGGACAAATCCGACCCGTAATCCCACTCACTTTATCCAAAGGCCCCTGAACTTAAAATCTTTACAATTAAGTCCTTTTTGTCTGTAAGTATGCCCTTATAATTTTGCAAATAGGTCCCTGATTCCAAGTTTCTCTTTCATTACAACCCCTGAACCAATTAGCATCGTACCAGAACGGTACCAGTAGGGAAACCAGCGTACCATAGGCTAGTACTAAGCCTTGTATCCCATCGCAAGGCCTCACCCATTACCCCTTTGTACTCCATTATCGTTCAAATCCAAAAATTGCATTAATTCTATTGATAATACAATCCTAGCAGATCACGACCTATAAGAGCATAGTTTTTATTTGATTTCATCACCTCAAGGTTAACTCAACCATTCAACTAATCTGTTCAAAGCATCAACCGTCCTCACAATTCACAAAAACTAAAGTTGGGCTGCAAACCCTTACTTCTCTAATTCCTTCAATCAGGCTTACTATACTCGGCTTAAATTCTAACAAAAGAGGAAGAGAATGGATATACCTCGATCTTTTGCGGCTGTCTCCTCTCTCTCTTTCTTCTTCTTCTTCTCTTTTTTTCTGTGGGAATCTAACCAACCAGGCAACCTCAAAATCAGCCTCAAAAGGGGCATTTATAAGCAGCGGAGTGAAGAGGAGAGAGAGAAAACCAACGGCAATGATCCATGGTCACGAATCTTACCGTAAAGTCAAAATTTCAACCCTTATCCGTTCTCCAAGGGATAGAACGAAAGGAGACAACCAATCCGAGGTGAGGTATAGTGTGGCGCAGTGGGATTGGCTAGCCACAGTCGATCCTTTTCAACTTTCGAGCTGGATTTTCCATCGGACAAGAAGAGAGAAAAGAGGGAGAGATCGAACGGATCGCACGAGAAAGGAGGAAAAGATAGGAGGAAGATGGTGACAGCGATTTTGGGATTTTTATTAAAAATTGATCTTTGGTATTTTCTGTGGCAGGAACTGTGTGGCTAAGAATGCTGCAACTCATATAAACAATTTAATTGATTTTTCTTATTAGATTAAATTCTGATTTGAGCTCAATTAATCTAGTAATTTAAGCTTTGATTTTGCTAGAATCATTTAAGTCATTTTTAGATACTACACAATTTAAAAGTTTTCGATTTCGACTGAGCTTTACTGTTACAATTTAATTGATATTTTGAGATTATTAGTTTTAAAATTTTGTTTATCTTAATATTATTTTTAAAATTAACCTAATTTTTATAATTAAACTGGATCTGGTATTTCTACTATGTTACAGAAGATGAAATTCTCCAAATTCCTTGGGGAATCCAAACAGCCCCATCATTATTCTAGCGCCTCTATTTTTAGAAAACGCGTGGCCCTCTATATTTAGAAAATGTGTGTGCCTCAAGGAGGATGAGCGTCGCGAAAGGGAGGAAACAAAGATGTATATAACTATTGTAGTTACGATATAAACTTCAACATTTATATGAATTAATTATAACAGTTAGATATAATTGTTCTAGTTATATATTTAACTGATGAGTTTATATCGTAACTATTCTAATTTTATATATAACTGTTGAAGTTAATATCGTAACCATTCTAATTATATATATAATTGTTGAAGGTAATATCATAATTGTTCTAGTTATATATATAACTGTTCTAGTTATGAATATTAATTTCAACAATTATATAACTGTTGAAGTTAATATCGTAACTGAGAGAATAAGAAATGAGCGAAACAGAAGAGCAGAGAATGGGAGCGAAACAAAGATGAGCGCTTGATTTCCAATAACGGAAAACGCGTGCAGAGGATGATAGACAAAAATGAAAAATATGTTACTAGATGTTAGGAATGATAAATATTGGAGATGATCCTTATCGATTTGAAATTTAAGTCGGATTTTATCGAATCGAAATAAGTTAAAATTGCCGAAATTATTTAATATAAAAATTCAGACACCAAAAAATTTAATAGAAAGAATTATTTTTTTTTAATAAGAAGAAAGTTCCAACGCGTTTATAAAACGCGCCTCTCTCTCTCCTCTCGAACGCGTTTTATAAACGCGTTACAGGCCTTAAAACGCGCTAAAGGCTGCAGTGATTGCGGCGAAAGTTTCTGACTTTGCGTGTTATTTTCTGATTTTACGCGTTTATAAAACGCGTAAGAAGCCTTCTTACCCTTATATAAAACGCGTTCGAGAGATCTAATTTCCATATAAATACCCAACCTTCTGTCGTCCAAAATCAAAAAAAAAAGGAAAAAGATCTGAAAAAAGGAAAAAATGAGAGGAAAACAAGTGTTAGATGGTGAAATGCAAAATAATATTAGTTGGTGCGAAACTAATAGCCATAAGGGTTGTATGCGGCACACTTATTCACAGATACAGAGTCGCACACAATCCTTATGGCTATTAATATTCCACCAACTTTAAAATAAAAAATTTCCCATGGAATCTGTTATTACGTGTAGAGGACGGTTTGTTGAGCTGGGTCTACGAGCCATAACACCGCAGCCGACATCCTTGGATGAGAATCTGCATACATGCAGTCATCTTCATCCAAGTCTCAGAAAAAGAGGGGGTCAATATGACAATCAGTCGCCCGACTCTTGTCTATTAGTTGCGGTGATATTTTCTCTTCCCACCCTTAGCAATGGATCCTCTACAATTTTTTTTATGTGGTTCAAAATTTTAATATCATGTATTTTGTAATTTGTTTTGTTGTGTATTGTGTGGTTCAAAATTTTAATAAATTGTAATTTTTAATTTGTATTGTGTTTTTGATTATAATGTTCATTGAGTTGTAATGTCTAATATAATTTAAATAAATATTAAGTCTCATAATATTAATATTTCGAATTTCACAAAAAAAATGAAAAAGGATAAAATAAAAACTAAAATAAATTAGATAATAAAACTTACAGCACATATACTACACGAATTAATACATATACTAAAACACGAATTAATACATATACTAAAATATAAAAGAAAACAGATAATAATAGAACACACAATAATAAAAACATCTAATTATAGAAAACCTAATAATCAGTCCAAATGATATATGTCATTTCCATTTAACGAGTGATTTTCAAATCCAGGAGGACATGCCTGTTGCAAACGCAACCAAACGATTCCATCTCCACGTCGGACATGATATCCTCCATCCCTCTTAACTACATCAGTCCAATATTTCGGCCCTCTCACTTCAAAAACGTCGCGTTGAAAAACCTTCACGTAAAATTTGTCGGAAGGATAGTGCAAGTAGACGTGCCGAAGAATATCTCGTTTACTTATTCGTCCATCTCCTTGTAGAAGCACACCGGTATAAACATGACGTGGTTTAGTTGACATTATGTTTTCTCAGTTTCTTTTCTCTGCGTAACTTCTCTAAAGTTTTGGTTTTTGATTTCTGAATTTTCGACGTGAATTTGCGGAGAAGGAGGACTATTTGTAGACTCAACCCTTATTACCCGTTTATAAAACGCGTAATAAGGTTTGAGCGCGTTTTATAAACGCGTAAGAAGGGCTAAGTTAATGGAATTCAATACTTTAGCAGGCTGTCAGTCTGTTTTACTGTTTTACCTGGACTCCACCTTCGTACACGTTTATAAAACGCGTTTGAAGGCTTCCAACGCGTTTTATAAACGCGTACGAAGGTGGTGTCCACTTTTTGAGCAGCGTGATACTGTGTTTGAGCAGCTTTTTATAGCGCGTTTTTTTAGCAGACCCCTATTCTAGCGCGTTTTATAAACGGCTAAATAATTGCCTATATATATCTCAATTCGTTCTCCTATTTCGTATCACAAAATCACAAACAAAAGACGCGT
The DNA here is from genome assembly GCA_028095005.1 of Rhynchospora pubera. Lineage (NCBI taxonomy): Eukaryota > Viridiplantae > Streptophyta > Magnoliopsida > Poales > Cyperaceae > Rhynchospora > Rhynchospora pubera. The sequence continues at coordinate 26,761,131 of CM051461.1, forward strand.
AAAATCAGAAATTTGAGAAATGGAGAAGGATCAAAACAATAATAAGATGGGGGAGGAAACATCCAAGGTGGGGGAGAGAACAGCTAATGTGGTAGCAAAAGGATCCCATTATACGGCCCTCCGAAGAGAAGGGCCGTCTCGGCTGTACGTCGTTTCCCTCCAGGTTGTGGCAGGAGCCCTGATTTTAGTATGGGGGTTAAAATAGATGAGAGTTCTAGTGAGAATAAGGAGGAGGAGAAGAATAAAGAGGTTAAGGAAGTGGAGAAAAATTAGAGTTTAATTGTGCTAGAATAATGGAATTTATCTATTTTATTTTCTATGAAATTTAATTTGTAATATGAACTTCATATCTAGAATTTATGTTGTTGTATGAATTTATATTTTATCTATGTTTTAATTAATTATCTAAATTATTGTGTATGAATTTATGTTTTATCTATGTTTTAATATTCATAACTAATTATATAAAAATTAAAAAAAATTTCCATTACAATATTCAGAACCCATTAATATAAAAATTAATAATCATTTCCATTACAATAATTCTCATTAATATGAAAACAAGGATTTAAATTAATAACAATTTTCATTACAATAATTCTCATTAATATGAAAACAAAGATTTGCAGAGACTCATGGACGGTTGCCCAATTGTGCGAGAACCTTCGACAGTCGTCGAGTTCTTCCCTAATTGGGTCGGCAGAACTCTACCGCCCATTATCCATGATCGTAGGCAGCAGAGTGTTGGTCTACTTCAGATGATGATGAAGTTAGCGAGCTGTCCATCTGGGCCGACTTTCGTACATAATAACAGATTCCACCGGAAAATCTCTTATTATAATTTCGCACTGATTAACATTGAGAGGTGAGAATGAGAGAGGTGAGAATGAGAGATGAGAATGACATTCAGAGGTGAGATGAGATTTGCGGCTTGGGTTCGGTTTATAAACTGAAATGATGAAAGAAAAAGACAAGAAAGTAGGGCTTGAACCCGTTCTTAAAACGGATACAAAGCCTTTTAACGCGTTTTATAAAAGGGTAAAGGCTTTTAGCGCGTTTTATAAAAGGCTAAAGCCTTTTAACGCATTTTATAAAAGGGTAGAAAGCCTTTGAACGCGTTTTATAATAGGGTAAAGTCTTTTAACGCGTTTTATAAAAGGGTAGAAAGCCTTTTAGCGCGTTTTATAAAAGGGTACAAAGTCTTTTAGCGCTACAAGTTAATTAACTGCTTCTCAAAGCTAAACAGTTAATTGAATGCTGAGGGTCCCATTATACGAGTTAATTAACTGCTTCTCAACGCTAAACAGTTCAAGTGCCTCAGTCTTTGCATGAAGGGATTGTGGATAAAATATATGAATGCAATCCCCATCAAAATCGGCACCAAATGGAGAGAGCAGATTAACGGATTGATCTTCACAATATAGTCTGATGAACTAATGAGTACAAGGCCTTTTAGCGCGTTTTATAAAAGGGTACAAAACCTTTTGTAGATAACAAGAATGCTTGTCTGTCAATGCTCTTCTTGACGGATCGAAGGGTTTCCTTCGGCACAATAAAATCCCTCAAGCTAACACTAAACCTTTCAACATTATACTATACGAGTTAATTATAATACATAAAATAATAATACATAAAATAATACTAAATTAAAACTAAAATTAGAATGCATAAAAATTATAATACATAATTTCGAAATTCAAACTAAAAATGCCAATACATAAAATAATAGTATATTCTCTTACAATACATTCCATTACAATATATAAAATTACGACAACACTTAATCTTCAATTTTTTCATTTTTTCTTCCTACCGAAAGACAGTACATTGCGAAATTTCCCCCCAAACAATCCTTTTCGTTCTCTCTCCCCTGATGTATTGCCTTGATCTGTTGAGCTGGTTGGAAATCTAGCCGACTCACTTCTCATATTTCCAGATGCGATATCTCTTACCCGTGGATCAATGCTTATAGAATTTCTCTGTGGTTGTATAGATCCTTGGTCCTCCCTATTATTGTTGCTTCGTGGATCAACATGCAATGACATTCGTCCTGGTTGAATGGGTGTTTGACGAGTCCGAACCGTACGTTCAGTACTCGCTGCCCTTCTTGGACTGTTGGCCCTTGTTGGTGGTCTACTGGTGTATCGACCGGATTGCAATGCGTCCATCGGATATGGCGGTTGAGGTGCTGCTTGTCGCGGTTGACTGGTTGAAGCTTCACCTTGATTTTTCTTTTTTGTTTTTCTTGTGGAACCTCCACCTTTCCTTCCTTCCATCCTATCCATCCACATCTCTGCACGAATGATTTTGCGCCTTCCTCGATTGACCAAACTCTTGTCGGGGATAATTATCGGACCTGTATAAACTGGCCACTCTTCCTCATCTTTGTAACAATGAAACCGACCTGCTGACCAAATCATGTGCTGGTTTTGCATGCTATAGTGACCATCCACAAATTGATCTACATTGTAATTTGTCTCCCTGCAAACAGCAATGACATGTGCACAAGGGATACCTGTCAATTGTGGTTTTTGGCACTCACATGTGGTTCGAGTGAAGGGCAATTGCACATCGGTTTGCTCCATGTCGGGTGGAATTTGAACTGTGTAATGGGAATAATCGTAGCCTACACCATCACGGTACTCCTCGCGAACTTTCACGCGAAATTCTCCAAGGTCCAATCTTAACACGAATGTGCTCATAAACTCCTCTGAGATTGCAACAAAAAGATGAAGTTAGTTCAAAATGGATTAAAATGAATGAATGAATTGAATTCTTTTTTTTAAGTACTTACGTGATTTTCCATCATGCTTGATCAATTTATTCTTTACTCTTTCCGGCCATCTTTCTCCTAAACTCAACCTTTGAAGTGCTTCTTGTGTTCGCTTGTTCATCCAGTTGGCACATTTATACCACGTGCCTTCTATAAGTGCTGTCACTGGTAATCTTCTCTCTATTCTAAACACATTATTCAGACTCTCCGATCCATTACTTGTCATTATACCCCACCGATGCCCCTTGTCAAAACTCTGAGCCCATTTATATAGTTTTGGCCGCTCGTTGTTGTCATTTTCATTAATTTTACCACAATTTCTTAGGTACTGATAAGCCCTCAGGTTGTTTTCCTTCAGTACTCTCCAATTCTCTCTAAAACGTCTAGGATTTTTCTTGTTAGCAAGTCTACATTTGAAAAAGTTTTTCAAATCAGCATCTTGTGACCCGCCAGCCTCCTTCCATAAGTTTTCCGCAACATGCTGCATGCAGAACCGATGAATCGCTACTGCATGCGCACCTTGTGCCTTCCAACCGTAATTTATGGATGCAAATACCGCTTTTATTGCCTTATGACGGTCGGATATGACACAGTATCTAGTGTTCCGCCCTAAAACTTCCCATCTAACCCAAGACATAAACCATCCCCAAGTATCCTTATCTTCTTTCTCGCCCAATCCGAATGCAACCGGAATTAATCGATTTTCTGGATCATAACCACACACTGAGAACAATCTACCTTTGTATCGGCCCGATAAAAAAACTAGCATCAATTGAGATAACAGGTCTGGCATATTTCATCGCTTCTATGCACGGACCAAAAGCCCAGGCTACCATCTTGAAGACGCCAACGTTAGGATCGTCTGTAGGCCAAGAAACTATTATGTATTTCGTTCCTGGGGTCGTCGCCTTCATTGCCTCCAGAAGGCGTGGAAGTTTATTGTAGACCCCTTCCCAAAAACCAAACAATTGCTCCAACGCTCGCTCCCTCCCACGCCATAGTTTATTATAAGTCGGTTCAATACGTGGATATCTAGCCCTTATGAGGCTTCCTATGTCCTGGACACTTTTTTCCAAATTTTTTTTCAATTCATCCCTAACGTGTTCGGCAATGAGACTAGCTGTAAGGTTTGCGTGACCTTTTTTGGCCCGGGGGTCTCGAACAAATATGCTCATTTGGATTGGTAGAGATCTTCCAATTTGTATTATAACTCTCACGTCTACCATACAATCGCCACTTACAATTCGGTTTTTGCATGCAAACCATTATAATTTTTTGTTTATTGCTAGTTTCCGTTCGAACTTCTCGATTTGTTTTGCATGAAACATCACAGACAGCTAGAATTAGTTGTTTTTTGGAACTGAATCGTTTACCAACAGCAAGTTCGCCTTGTGGCCCTAAACTACGCTCCGGCATACCAGCATACTCAAACATGGAAATATCACACAATTCACTTACAGGATGGTGCAAGTCCGTCCTTCCTGAAACGTATGGCTGGTCGCAGTTTTCATAAAAAGGCACTTCTCTCTCGGAGAAGTCCTCCACATCGGTATATTCTTCTCCGGTAGGAAGGTCGGAGTAAGTCGCCGGACCCTCATCTTCATCACCATCGGCAACCTCGACTTCATCTCCTGATGTGTTATTGTCTTGCGTAGGAACGGACTGTTCGCCAGTGTATTGGTAAGGGGTGGATTGCTGGCCACACATAAGGTTTAAGGAAGTGTTTGGCTCACTGCTACCGGGCTCGTCAAGGGATGTTAGGTTCAGGTCTGGTCCCGTGCCATATACGGGGATGAAATCAACATGCAACTCAATAATCGGTAACCCTCTTGTCTCAAATGTCTCGTGGTAAAAAAGGCGCCATTGATCTTTAGAATTTACAGGAAGAAATAGCGATTCATATCTCCCATTTACAATATCGTTGTAACGACCATGGATATTCAAAGTGTACTGGGTTTCTAAAATCTGTAGCCTGCTGTATAATTCATTTCGAATATCAGCAAATGTGGTATGCATACTACAACCGGTGTGGAAGTAAGAAGCACCAAAAGTTGGACATTGGTTGACATATATTGTAATTGTAGACATTTTTGGATTTGATTGATAGGTTTTTAAATTGGAAGAGATAATCTATTGTGGACGATTTCAATTCTGCGAGAATGTATAGTCTTATATAACTTCAAATAACGCGGTTATAAATTCACAAACTTATAGACAGAAATGACTAAAGTTCGATCGAAATGACTAAAGTTTGATCGAAGTGACAGAAATTGGAATATTGCCCTCCCAGCGCGTTTTATAAACGGATAAGAAGCCTTCTTACCCGTTTTATAAACGCGTTAATTACGTTTTAACTATTCCGAAAGTTCAGCCTTCTAGCGCGTTTTAAGGCTTGTAACGCGTTTATAAAACGCGTTCGAGAGAAGAGAGAGAGGCGCGGTTTATAAACGCGTTGGAAATTTCTTCTTATTAAAAAAAAATAATTCTTTCTATTAAATTTTTTTGTGACTGAATTTTTATATTAAATAATTTCGGCTAAATTTACACTAGAGCCGGAAATCGAGCTTTGCTCGATTTAATTAAAAATTATAATATTTTATGTGTGTTTAATTAATATATTTATTGTTCGTTTGATATCATAATTGTTCCACAGAATTGGGCCTAGTTCGAGCATATATTTTCTCAGTAAGCGTTCTGGGCAGCAGTCATTTTACTTGGAGCAACATGATTTATTTAGAAATTGACTAAACTACCCTTGAAACAACTTGCTTCTTTAAATCTTTACTACTTATAAAAGCACCAGTCTAAAGGTCTATCCAATTTTGAGTCCAAAGGTGCAAACAATTGTTTACCCAATGTAATATGAACCATCTATTTTTATGATTTGATCAGATTAACGGTGTAGATTTAATACTGACATGAAAGGTTTAAATCTTTCGTATAGACCTGTTAACATCTGCGCGGAGCGTAAGGACGCTGGCTTAAAACCACACGGTACGAGAGTTCGATTCTCCGTGCAGATTTTTTTATGCTGAAAGTGTCTGGGCGGTGGGTCTGTTGTTTGGTCCGCTCCAGCGCATGAGTTCGATTCCGCGCAGGCGCCAATATTTTTTTTTACTTATCTTATTTCATGCGACCTGACGCCTCTTTTTTCTATTTCAAGCGGCCTCCATTCCCTAACCTATCACAAAGTGAAAATTTCTTTCCTTCTGGGCGTCGCTATATTTCTTTCCTTCTCAATTCCATTTGCGAGATTAGCCGCCTCCTGATTGATATCCCATCTCATCCCATCTCCTTCGCTAGGGTTTACTCTGAACCACGCCCCGCTCCCATTTTACATCTTATTCTCTGTCGATTGTTTCTGTTCACCTGTGCTTGAGCTGTTTTATTTTTTTCCGACTGTGTCGATTGTCCAGACCGATTCAACGATATCTTCTCTCGATTGGCATTCGAATTGTGTAGCTTGCTCACAATTAACGATGAAGAAAAATTCTAGATGTTTTCCCAAGTCTGCCGTACCCCGCCTCTGGCCCGACTACAATCTTACGTTCTGGGCTTGAATTCGAGACATGGTCTGATTTCGACGGGCTGGGAGGTGCTAGACTGGCTGGACACCTCGAGGGCCTTGTATCCGGTGTTTCTGTCTCAAGACGTTGTGCTCCTTTTTCAGGTGGAAGTGTGGTGGCCTGCAGTCCTGGAGGAGGGGTTCTTAATTTCTCGGCTGTTCCAACCTCTGTAGAGCCAGCCAGAGATACACTTCTCATATCATGCTAATCCGTTGGAGGTACTAATCTCTTCTTATAAGTTCCCTCTTCTCCATTCCTATTTAATTTCTATATCGTTCATTGATTTGCTTGTTTTTTTGTATTTTTTCTTTTTTTCAGACAAATTTTTGTTGGGGGTTTGTTCCAACTACAAGCGCTTGTGAGAGGCACCTTCAATTGATCGGAAGATCTATAGATGGTGAAATTTTCTATTTCATGGTAAATTCATTTGTATTTATGTAAGATTTGGGACAATTGATTAATTTATTATTCTCAATTTTGGTAGATTAATCAGTTAAGCATTGTTGTAAATAAAATGACTGCATCCGGTTCTTACCAACATCATCTTTCTTATTGTTTTTTTTATGGTGTTTCTTTTGTTTTTGATACTTTATCTCTTTATACACTGGCCAAATTCTTGATGGAATTAATCGCAATTGCAGTTGGATGGTCCACCCATGAGTAGTCACATTGGTACAAGTGCAACAAAGCAAACAATCTCTTATACAATCCATTTAGCCTTGACACAAGTAGGCCTCGTGGTACGTGCAAGCATTTTTATACTGAAAAATTCTTTTTAGAGGCATCTACTACTTTCTAATTTTGCTAAATGAGGATTATTTTCATATTTGCAAATATTATTCAGTTCAAAATTGGCACCGACTATGTGAAGGAGTATTTCTTGACCACCCCTTTGTTAAGGATGACTCCACAGTTCCTGATTATGTGGTGAGTACCTTTTATGGTTCCTTTTCTTTTACTTGGAATTGTTCTGTCGAAATCTGGAGTTTTTATAAATCTGTAGGAAAATTCAAGCATAGTTCTATTGAGGATGTTCAATAGAGTGGTGAAAAGAGAATCGTCATCAGTAGCAGAAGTCAGTAATAAGTACCCTAACTGCTAAGGATGGCACTGCCAAGTCAGGTGAGCAAAAATAGTTTACTCAATAATTTCTTTCTCATCTCTTTACCTTCTTTATGAATTATAGATCTGAAGGACTATTGCTTCCTTTTTCATTATTTTCTCGATTTCCTGCTCAATTAATTTCTATCGTTTTTGTTTTTTTTATAGCAACTTTTGGCGTAAGAGGAAGAAATAAGAGGAAGAAATAAGGTGATTATTTACCCTGCCTAGGTCTGTTATTATTATTTTTTTTTGGATTGAGATCCCAGTTCTCCTCGTAATTTTTTATTTGGTTTCATTTTATTTTTATGTTCTTTCCTAAACTGAATGTTGTAGTATCATTTTTCTGCAACCTGGCAGCCATGGCTCATTATCTTTGAAAAGAAAGGTTAATTATATTTTCTTTTCTGTCTGAACAGAAAATGGAGAGATATGATGGTGTTGCATAAGTAGCTTTCTTTTGAAAATCCTGCGACCACTATAAAAGGGGCAAAAGAACTCTCCAGTGGGTTTGAAGCTCTTCTGTCAGGTCACCTCTAATCTTCCAGGGCCAGAAACCCAACTTAAAATCTCTAAAATGAATGTATGATCCAGATTTTGAACTCACTTTGCTCTTACCAAGATGTCTAGGAATTTTGATGATAAATATGTAAGACTTTAGACTCTTTATTGTTGTTAAGAATACAGTTAAAAGTGTATAAACAGGTTTTAACCTTAGAAAAACCACTTTTCTTTCTTTATTGTCGGGTTATTAAATTGGGCCATCTTTGATTTTTGGCGGTATAACAATCAATAAAAAATCATTTCGGTATAATTAGGTGCTATTAAGAATTGGATTTCTCTTTAGATTATGTTTTTTTTTCCAACAATTAAAAATTGTTGCTTATGTTTCTCTATTTTCCTAAAATTTATACAAGGGACAGTATCAATTCTGCCTGACTGCTTTTTTATTTTTTTTTTGGGTTCTTATTGGTTTCAGGATTTGTATGACTTTTCCTCCCCATTTTCGAAGAATTCTTCTTGCACTGATTCAGGTGAGCTAAAGCGATTGTATATATATTCCCTACTCTTTCTGTTGCTAAGCGATTGTATATTTTGGTTGTATCAATGACAGGATTTTGAAATATATTTCAATGTTTCCATTTAGCAGGTATGGACATTATGGAATGACTGGAACATTCTTAATCTGCTAAATTTCTCAATTTTGAAGAACTCATATGACTGAGTTAGGATCATAAGTTGCATCCAAGTAGGACTTCTGTGTGCTCAAGACAGACCAAAAGAATCGGCCTCACATGTTAGACTGATGTTAAACAGTCCAAACATAATTTATTCTCATTGTTCTTGTCAAATTTTGCCCACACATTGAGTGGGCGTGTATGCTAGTTATAGAAAATGTCGCTTGATAATATGAGAGTATTGTTGTCCTTAAACGTTGCTCTGAGTAAAAAATCTGTCGCCCAGAGCACTTGCCATTGTTTGAATTTTGAATCCAACATTAAATACTATTATAAATCATTTTTATTTTTGTTTTGAATTCGAAAGATATATTTATTGCCTGATAAGAGAATAGCAAATATCATTATTCGTCTCAAGCCGAATTTAGACAAATATTCGATTCAAATGTGAACACTCCTATATGGATGAAACATCTATCTCCTTTGCCTTATTGATTTTCTTTCACGTGCAAACATGGGATGGTAAAGGTATTCTAAGTTTAACTGTATTTATATTTGGTGTCTGTTATTCATGTTTTAATTTGTTTTCTGCGTAATATATATATATATATATATATATATATATATATATATATATTATAATTATTGTGCTCTAATTTACAAATATGAAATAATAATAACACATCTACTCACGATGTGCTGTCCAACACATATAATTAGCGATGCTATTATTTTTTCTATTGGGAACGGATTCGCACACCACATAAGCACAAAAAGACGTAAATGTTTTCTATATACCGTCTCTCTTACGAAAAATATCATAAATTCTGCTGTGGACTAAATACTGTAGCCGGGCTTTAATCCATATCATTCATTTTATCATTTTAAATTATGAACAGAGATAAATGATAAATCTGTTTTAAAATTTGCGTATATTGAATTCTCAAAAAAAATATTACAAGATCAATAACACTATCATCGAGATAATATGATATAATGATAATACCACAATTTAATTTTCTGAAAAGATATGATAGGCAAGATTTTTGGACCAATTTATGAAAACATAGAGTTTTTGAAACTCAATGGGCCTCAATGTACTGAACTTTGAGATGCTTCTTGATAATTGTTAGGCTGCAGTTACGAACACATTTTAGGCTCTATAAATAAAAAATTAAAAATCATACCATATGAGTAAGCCCAACAGATGACTTGCTAGTTGCTATGAAACCTACAAATGTTCCTGGACTTTTGACCCAGACAAAAACAAAAGCTACAATTTTGTTAAAAATTATTTTATTCGTCATCCGTGAAACATGAAACACTACCATCATACCATTAGGGCTGTCAACAGAATCTTGTTTCGGCCGTTTCCGTTATGTTCCGTCCAAACGGAACATCTAACGGAAGAAAAATTCATTTCGTTTTTGAAAATAGAATGTGTACCGGTAAATATTAGTGTTCCGTTTAATCGAAAAATAACTGAAATCAATGAAAAATAGGCCGAAATTAGTGAAATATGAGGAAAGGAACAACTAACGAAATGAAAAACTGTTCTGTTTTACGAAACAAAACAGAAACGGAACGAAAATGTAACACCCTGTTCCTCTTTCGTTTCGCACGTTTGACACCCTTACATATAGGGATGAAAACTCCGCTCCAATCCGTATCCGAATCCGAAAAATGCGCATAACATCCGATCCGTATCCGTATATGAACATATCCGTATTCATATTCGTATCCACCAAAAAAATATGGATGCGGATATGGTTTTGAGTTTTTTGACAATATCCGATTCGTATTCATATCTAACATGGATATTATCCGTATCCGATAGATATTAATCCGTTTATTCGTATTTTTAACGGCATAAGATGATTAATATAATTACTTATCTACATTAGAGAATACTTTTAATTATATAATACTTAATTTTTATTAGATAAGTTCTCTTATAATAATATTTTTATTTGGACTAGTAACATAAAATTATTTTTTTATTATTGAGACGATTATATATGATAACAATACTAAAATTATTATTTTTTTCTCTAATCATGTTGATTACATATGATTAATATACTATTTTAATGTATGATGATATTTAAGGTAACATGATATGATTTGACATTAAATAGTTAAATATACTGTTGGAATTCAAATTGTGGAAAAACTGAATTTATTGATCAATCCTATTAGATTTGTACTTATGTGGTGCTTGCAATTTTAGAAGGTCTCTTATTTGCTTTCACTTTTAGCCTTTTATTTATGTGTTAAAAGTTGGAATCCAACAAATAAATTTGCTTACTTTGATTTTAAAGAAGTTCGCTTCTAAAGTTGTACATCGTAATTGAAGGCAATGTTATTAAAATTAACTTTCATATTTTAAAGAAATATTCATTTGGCTCAAACTATGAAAAATAGTAGATATTCATTCGCATGTACTACTACTGATATTGACGAAATACTAATATAAACACTGAGTATATTGAATAACATTATATTTAGTGAAACTGCTATTGTAAATAAATAAAAAAGATTAAAATATTAGCTGTATCTGACAAAATATATTCGTATTCGACTCCGTATCCAAAAACATCCGAACCGTATCCGTATCCGTTTAATATCCGAACCGTATCCGTATCTGAACGCATTTGTATTCATATCCGTATCCGAAAAAAAATATGAATACGGATATGAAAAGACCAACATCCGCTCCGTATTCGATTCGTTTTCATCCCTACTTACATACCATATTATTAGAGTGCGTACATGCTCTCTATAGAAGCACAAATACATCTCACAGGCATATATAATACCAAACTAAGTTTGCATAATGTCACATTAGAGTCTAACCAAATTCAATATCACAGTCAAGCTTATGAACAAGTAGTATTTAAACTCCCATATTTCAGATATAGAATTTTTTTTTCAATAACTTTTAAATTTTAAAACCAAGATATGAAACTGAATTTGCCCTTACACTGATATTTTTAATTGTCAAAGTTTTCACTATCACCTGTAGAATTTGAATTATTGTTTCACATGCTTCCTCATTTATGATCAAATAGTAAGAAGTGAGAGAAATTATGGCATCATTGGAATTTGAGTAATTACTTGAAAAGTGAAACACTAATTTTGCTTTTTTATAGGGAACTGTGAATGCCTTTTTTTTTTGGAAAAATCATATATAAACCCTTGTAATCTCCTCTATTCAGACATAAATTTCTTTAATCTTCAAAATCAAATATAAACCCTTCTAATTTCATTTTGTTTGGACATAAACCCTTTTCTTTATTTTTAAGCATATTTTATATTAAATAAATTTAAAAATAACTGCTATGGCTATCATACCCCTAGCCTGCACTGGGCAACGACGATTCATATTCACGCTTTCTCTCCTCCGGTGATTTATCTTCCAAAATTAGCAATTTTGCATTTGTCTTTCCAAATCAATAAGGAAAGAGTTCTATCCTAAATCAATTGATACTTACCTTATCTCTCCCTCAATCTTTTTGTCTGTGCCTCTTTTTCTTTCACTACCAAGTAACAGAGACACGAGAGTAGAGCAACTCATTTATGAAACTTGTTTAAGTGGTTGCAACTGATTCTATGGGTGAGAATGCAAAAGTTTATTGAAAAATGAAAATGCATGTAATTCTGTTATACTGGTATGATACCATGGTTGCTTCAGGTTAATCTGTCAAATTAAGAATCATTTCTATGTCATTTACCGTGAAATATATACACAACTGAAGATGAGCAATCGTCATATAAGTATAGTTTTAATAAAAAGTGAGTACCATTTATATGTTAGGCATATGACTTCGCAAAACAAACAAGAAAGAAAAAAATATATATATACAAGAAAGAAATATTTTTTTTACTTACTGACTTTACTTTATTGACACTAGAAAAATTAGAGTGATTCAGAAAACCTAACCTATTGTAAATAGATGTGGTTTTCACTGGGTTTGCACAATGTTTCTGGTATTTTAGGGTTATACATGATATTATGAATTTTTTGTGCGTTATGTGCAAAAATTATACAATTTGTGAAACTTAGAAGCCTGACAGAATTTATGTGCGAAAATTTCACAATTCGTCAAACTTTTGCACAAGTTGATGGCTAGGGAGAAAGAATTCATGTCCAATTTTGCACCTAAAGCTTTTCTATTGGACGATGAAATCAAAGTTTTACAGTGAAAGCAGGCAGGACAGGTCACATTAGGGGTATAACAGTCATACAGTTATTTTTTTAGTTTAAAGATGATCTAAAATATTGAAAAGAGCTTATGTTCAAACATGATCAAACTAGAGGGATTTATATATGATTTTAAAAATTAGAGGAGTTTATATAGGAGATTAGAGGGGTTTATATCCGATTTTTTCTTTTTTTATTTACTTTTTTTTAATGTTTTAATAGGGCTATGTTGGCAGGTTGGGAACTTCCAATCTTCAATATGCCATAAGGTAGATGTCTGAATTCCCCTTTATTTTTTAACTCACAGAAATTGTAATGCGTCACTTTGACGAAGACACTTGTCAGTTGTTATGAGACGACAAATCACTAATTTGGACCTGTTTTCGACTCAAATCGGACACGTTAGGTCGCTAGCACCACTAATCAAGGCATAATTCTTTATTTGATGGACAACTAAATTCTTAAGTGCCACATTTTTTTCTTGGGAAGTGACATTAATAATTTGATTTCTACCAAATACATGGCCTGAATGGGATCGACTTGGGCTGGTCGTATCCCTAAGTAGGTCTTTCTGGACTACCTAGTTTATTTCAACAAACTATTTGCATTTCCAAAACATGCATCAATGCTCATTATAGCTATGTAAGCATTTCTACTTTTTGTTTACCTACAATTTCGTGGATGAATAATTGAATATATAATTTTTATTGCTTTTTTTTTTTTTGAGGGCCAGCTGGCGATAGCCAACTAGCAAAATTTCATTAATTAAGAAAAAACAGTACAAGAGTTACAATCCAAAAGGAATAGAGCTAAAGCCAAAGAAGAAGAAAAAACTCCAAACGTAAAATTCTATTTACAAGTTTGCTAAGACCTAAGCAAAGAGCTTCCTATTGCTTTTTTTTCATTTTTTTTTGGACAAACTTTTTTAAATATACGTTTTTGCTAACATGCAAATAAAATATGTTGGGTCTTGCCAGCAAACTAAATTTCATTAATAAAAGAAATATGAAGGAAAAATAATAACTATAATAAAGCAAGCAAAAATATTTAGTATCCCTATTAAGAATTATAGAAGAATTAATATATCAAATGCTAAGATATTAAGGTCAAAACTAACGCCTCTTTCCAACGAACCCTGACGAGCTTCAGACAGACAATTTAGAGACGTTTAGCAATTTTAATTTGGTTAGTACATATAGATGGCTTAATGTAAAATCTTCAATTAGAAATATAATATTTTACTCAAGTCGACTTCTGTAAAAAAAATAAATTAGATCCATTATTCATACAATCATACTTAGCTAGCTCTTAAATAATACATCGGACAAACCGGTTATCTTTTACCTATTCTTCCATGTTTACCCTCCCCCTCCCTCCAATATCATTACAGGGGTGGAGGCACAAGTAAGGAAAAGTGGGTATTTGTCCTCCTATAAAATTACAAATAACTTTTTAAAAATGTTAAATTTATATATAATTCTATATAATTTATTCAATTTGCCCCTCTCACAATTTTGAAATTTAAGTGTAAGCAACTCTTTGCCCCCTCTTGTTCGAAAATCCTGCCTCCGCCCCGACCAATCAATTCTGGAGCCTTAATTTGTAATTAGAATAGAAGCCTTTTACAAAATATTGCAATTTGTCAAAAATTCAAATTTAGATAAATTATTATTCATGTTACGTGTGTTAATATTCTAGACTTTCAAGTAATAGGTCAATTTTTCTTACGATTAGCTCCCAGTTATACTGAATTGCTTTTAACTTTCATATTACATGTTTTAACTTAGACGATTAGATCAATTTTTTATTTATTTTTTTAGATTAAAATTCAAGAATGCCGAGTTCCGGTAATTGCAATTTTACTCCTTCAATATTGACTTATTTGAGTATTTTAAGTCCTAAACAAAGCATAGTATACTAAGTAGTACATTTAGAAAACTCGATACAGTACATAATTTTGTGATGGTATATATGTTTGACATGACCCAGTGTCCGCTAAAGATATTTTTTTTTTAAGATAAATTGGATAAAACCTCTTAACTTATTTTTAAATTAAATGTCTATAAAGACCTCTTTCCTCCTCCAACTGGATTTCGAACCTGCGACCTCTTAATTGAGATACATTGCTCTTTGCCACTAGACCAAGAGCTGGTTCTCATCCGCTAAAGATACTTTATTGTTACATAAGTTGTTTATGAAAAAAACATATAGTAGAGTTTAACATCCTAAGTTCCTAACGCGAAAGTAGATATGAAATGACCAATTTCTGTTGCGTTAAACAAAAAAATAAAAGCCATAAAAAATAATGCAATTGAAAAACTAATTATCTTTTTTTTTTATTGAGCTCTGAGACGTTTTACGGTGGACAAATTTTTTTAGATAGCTTTGATCAATCACAACCATTCATAAATTTAAATAAACGGTCCAATTTTTTAACCCATATAAGAAAGTTGATCTACTGCATTATTTTACCTTGGACTTCAATATTGGCCTAAAATCTTGTTTTTTTCCCAGCTCACCTACCGTCCGTTCATTGTGCGAAGTGTGTAAATTTTATAATACAAGTGTAATACTTGGTGTGAAATAAAAATAGTATTGCGGTATATTATTAAGAAACACCTCTATACCAGTACTTTAGTATAGTAGTATAGCGGTATACAAAATCACACCGCTATAGCGGTCATCACTACTGCTATTGAAATTAATCGTGTGAAATATACAATATTTTGTCAAATGTGAATTGAAAATAATTTTAAATTTGTACACAATTTATATTTACATATGAAAATGTGAGATGACATAATACTTCTCGTTTATGAATGAGTAAAAATATTTGTAAAAAAAAAATACTCACACAATTGTTAGCACTCCACTTGTTTTATTTTTTTAATTATTTGTGTCAATTCGTCAACGATCTCCGTTTGAGAGTTTGAGGAGGGTCCTAAACCAGATGGTGTCCCAGTTTGCACCCAGATTTCAAGAGACGGAGTTTGGGAGCAAAACAAGAAAAATATAAAAGAAAGAAGTACACTCAACCTGTCTGGCGTGGGGTATGCCTTAAGCCGTCGATTAAGGCGATTAATGTGTCAATTTTACGAAACTTATATTTTTTTCTAAGTGCCACCTCATGTATTGGAGAGGAAATCTTAATATATTGAACAGAACCTACTCCCTAAAGATGACCCATATATATAGGCTATAGGTTAGATTAACAATTAGATTATACTAATTAACTATAGAGTTGCATAATTACAACAATTGAACAGAGTTTCAAGATCTAATTGTTGAACTACAATGACAGAAGCACTTATGATATATAATAGTTACATTATTTTGAAAAATTTAATAATAATGGTAACTACAATAAATAGTGTAGCACGGTACATCCCATGCTAGTATACTACAGTTTTTTTTTTCTCTGAAACATATATAGTAATTTATTTAGAGAGGTTTGTCCTGCGAAAATTGAGCTTGTAATAAGTGGGTAAGGTATGCTTGGTTGGCATGGAATAAGTAGGTATAAGGTATAAGAGAACTTATACCTAGCTTTGGGCCAACCAAACACAAAAAGTAAAAAATGGGTATAAACTTATTCTCTATTCTTCCGTAGAGGAGGCATAAAAAGGTATAAGAAAATGAATTCATAATGATATTTGTTTCCCTACATTTTTATACCTAATGCATCATTAAAACAAAATTGGAAAATATAAGCTCTATTATCAAAAGTTATCCTCACTCGTTCTTCTTCCTTATACCTTATTCTTGCTTAGCCTTGTTTATCCTTGTAAATCAAACACTAATAACAACGGAGTCATCGACTATCTATACTGAAATTTTACGTTCTTATGTAGTGTTTTTTTTATTAAAAAAAAGCATTCTTAGACAGCATTATTGTGTTTAATAAATTAGATTCTTAAATAAATATATATATAATAAATAAAAATAAGGGAAGACAAAAACTTACGCGCATACTTCCCTGATATCCTCTTCTGTTCTTGGTACGAAATACGACCTTTATTATGGGAGGATCATTGTTGGCTGCAAATACAACCCAAACTGGTCAGTAACTCCAGTAGTCCAGTGGTATAATTCAGAGTGCTTAACATGTATGGGAATTGCTCAGGTCACGCTGGATTTGCTCAAACATTCTCAAATTTATCAAAATACCCTCACTCTCCTGTGTTGTTTTCTCATATTTCAGTGGTAGATTGAGGACATTTAGGTCATTTTTTAAAAAAATTAAGAAATGATTGAGCAAGTCAGACGTGTCCTGAGCAATTCCCAACATGTATATAGGCATAAAAAAAAAAGTATTTGTAATTCAAAGTTCAAACAAACCTTTTATATGGCCCCGTTTGAATCGTATGGGAATAGGAGGAATAACTTCTTTCTAGACGTAAATTTATTATAAACAATCCAAACTCTTCACAAAGTTACACACTTCCTAATACTTTTCGCCTAAAAATAGACTATTCCTCTTTTTCCTAAGTAATCCAAACGGAGCCTAGATTAATCTACTCACGTACACACAAATTAAAGTTAGGCTATTATTTCTACGTGGTTACAAAAAAAAAATGCAAACTTAATAATAATTTTTGAATTTTAAACCTAAGAAAAGGGTTTTAGTGGGCCGTACCTATTATATTTTATAAATAAACCGGCGGATGTAAAACTATTGATTCGTACAAATCTCAACTGTTTCAATATTTAAAGACTTGTACTGCTATATAGTGGGTGGAAATTTATCGATTTGCACAAATCTGAACAATAGTAATAGATTTCTAGAACATTTTAGATCATATAATGCTCCTCTATTAAGCAAAACTGAGTCAATGATTTATGCTGAGAACCGATTAATTAGTCCGTACGTAAATTATGTATATATAAAGTGGTGGGCCGCATAAAATTGTTTTGGTAAACAATTTTCTCACAAATGGGAAAAAAAGATGCTTCTAAATGATTGCATCCAGAAAATGACTTTTGACATTTTTACGCATTAATGTGGACATAGGATGTTTCTTTCCGTACTTTAGGAATTTAATTTCACTTCGGCACCTTTCATTGATCAAACATAATCCTCGTGTTAGTTGAAATATGAAAAGGACCTGATCTGTCGAACGTCTTTGACAAAAATCTGTCATTAGCTCATATAAGTGTTTATTTTTATAATATGATGTTGACATGTTATGATTGTTCTTTTCGTAATTTACTTTCCACCCCTGAAAAATTCAGTAATATCATAGCTTTTAGTGTTCTCTAAATGAGACTATGACAGATTGACAGTTTCTCTCCCTTCAAAAGACAAAAACAAAAAAAAAAAGAAAATCCTTTTTACAATTCTTCTTGTTCTTTTCGTTTATTTTTAACAAAAACAGGCACTTACTTTTCTTTTTTTAAGGGGAAAAAAGGATTAAGTAGAATTGAAATAATTTTCATCTCGTCAGCACACTCTCCGATTACAGAGTTCATGTTGGTTATGCTTTCAATTTATTCAAGCAAGTCTGAACTTAAATTAAAACAAAAAACACACACACAGACACAAGATGAAACAAAATGATTACATAATTTGCACCCTCAAAATGATTTAAAACTTAGAAATCCTCCTTTCAAATATATATGGAGGATCAAACACAGATTTACATAAAACACTTTTACATAAAAAAGGAAACAAACAGATTTTATGTTTCTGTAATTATCAGAACTGACTGTTGCCATATTCGAAAGGAACACAAAAAAATTGTAATCATATAAATGCTCCTCAAAATTTCACGGCAACCATTTATACCTATTGTAACTTTCTATCTTGGTTCAATCAGAGTAATAGTGACTTCATTTACAGATCTATTATATGCTGATGAGCCTGTTTGAGTGCTGATCGAAAAATCTGATATTGTATTTGCTCTTCCATAAGTTGGCGGCTCAGTTGGCAAGGGCATCTGCATCTGATCGCTGATTAGCATTAGCAGAACCGTCGACATGGTTGGCCTCTCATCAGGGTTTGCTTGCACACAGAGCAGTCCTACATGAAAGCACCGAGACGCCTCACTGGGGGAGTATGAATTGCTCAGTGTGGGGTCCAAGAACTCCGATGCTCGATCTGCTATCCATAATTTCCATGCCTATTACAGTTGAAAATGGACATTAGTCGCAAACTTTATAAGTGGAACGACAGATAAATCATACATGTTCATTTTCTGGAAATTTCCATTTTCATACACAAAAGATGAAAATGCATATGCAAATTCTCAAAACACATAACAAAATATATCAATAGTTTGCAAAATACGATTGGGTCAAATTCATATTTTACAAGCATTACCTGCTGGAGAAGGGTGTGCCCATGCTGTTGTACATAATAAGTGCCGTTTCGTTGCCCGCTGAGTATCTCCAAAAGTAGTACACCAAAACTAAACACATCTGATTTTATGGAGAAAGTACCTTCTAATGCATACTCTGGAGCCATATATCCACTGGGGACGAAAAGATTAAATATATGAAATGTTGGTATTTGATGAAAATTACTTAACATTTTCAAATAAAAATTATTAAATAATTTATTTTGAGAAATATATTATAATAAATAAGTTGATGTCCTTCTGGCCTTTCTACATTATTACATAATTTTTTTTAATCGAGGAATATAGTATAATGAAGTGTTTCACTTACAAGGTGCCAACAACTTTGCCAGTATTGACCTCACTGTTGTCTTCTCCCTCAAAAATTTTCGCCATGCCAAAATCAGAGATTTTGGGGTTCATTTTATTATCCAATAGCACATTGCTAGCCTTTAGGTCTCTATGTATAACCTTCAATAGAGAATCCTCATGAAGGTACAGTAACCCTCTTGCAATGCCCAGTATTATATTATGCCTCTTCTTCCAATCCAGCTGAGGATTCCTAGTTGCATCTGTGGATCAGAAAACAAAGAGTACAGAAAGGAGTTAGTCTAAAGTAGTTAATTAGACAACTAAAGCTACAATAACAAGGGAATTTTTGTGCATATATTTTCTCTAATGCTATATAGATACTTGCATTCAAGGTATTTTGGATTTAACTGGACACATCGATGGGGTTGCTACCAAAAAAGGGAAAATTAAGGGTATCCAATGACTTAACAATGATATATTCTAATAACAGTGTTGTGTGCGTAGGGTCATGTGCTCGCTGTTGCTAACACGTGATTTAGAAAAAAAAATTGTTCTACCACAAATCCACAAAAAGTCCGAGTTATGCGATTTGTGCCTCTGTTTAGAAGCTACACACATTTACACCTGTCGGAAAATATAATTATATAAAGTGGAACTCCGATGATAACACCTAAGCATTTAAACGGAGGAAGTCAACAAAGGTACCAACAGTTCAAGGTACAAATGTGAATATATACAACCTTTTCAAGTCTATGAAATAATAATATATTTTTTCAAAAGGCATTCACACATGAGGCGGCTGGTACCCTAATGGACGAGCCAAACAAAGTATAATTAACCAAAAAGTTTTATCTATGGCAAGGAACTAACCAAAGAGGAAAGCATCAAGGCTTCTATTAGGTAGGTATTCATAGATGAGCAACTTCTCTTCCATGTCTACACAGCAACCCAACAATCTCACAAGATTTCTATGTTGAAGTTTTGCAATTGACTCCACCTCATTTCTAAATTCCATTGCGCCTTGTCGCGAACGTGCTGAAAGCCTTTTCACGGCTATCTCATGTCCCCCGCTCATAACACCCTGGTCGAGATATAATCAAATAACATTTCATATTGATAATTTGGTGGTTTTGAGATGATAAACTTTGTCAGAATTTGAATTACTTCCGTACTTCTATTGATACATTATTGAGTACTACTAAATTAGGGCAATTCATTCAACTTCACTTCAATATCTACAAGTGCCAAAAGGAAATCATGACTGATAGTGAAAACTGACATATTTTGCCTCATGTTAGGAGTTTGATTACTTTATCAACAAAAAAAGGAAACATAGTTTGAGATTGGAATAAGAAAATTTTACTTTATAAACTGGCCCAAATCCACCTTCTCCTAGCTTGTTTGATTTGGAGAAATTGTTTGTTGCTTCTACAATTGTGGAGAAATCCATCAGCGGCAGATCTGATTTTGATAAGGTTACTAAACTCTCGATCTGTGCCCTTCTTATTGCTATCAGGTAAGCAAAAACAGTAAGTACAGTAAGAATTCCCCCAAAAAAAATTTGAGGAACATTGATAAAATCAATTTGAACATGTATCAATTATTCTTTTAATCTTTTTATATATTACGACTGTACGATAAGTAAACAATAAGAATTAATTAGAGCTCACATTACTCTAACTAGCATCTTATATTTGAAATTTCACAAGACTGGTTGTACAGTGCTTCTAAAGCTTATTATTTTGAGATGAAGATAAAATAAACTTTTGAATTTTAATTAAATACAAAATAAAACAGTACTAATCTTACCATTTCGTTTTCTCCATCTCCAACAGTATACAAAGTAGATGCAAGTGCAACAGATCACCACTACTAAAATCGATACCATTATAGGCATTGCAGCTGAAGAGCTTGATTTGCTTTGGTTCCCTGATTCTTTACAAATCTAAAATAAGCAACATATTTTGCCACCAGAAAGGCTTTATATTACATCAAATTGTAGTAAAAATACCTTGATCAGTAGTATTTTGGGGCTGTGGCGAGTCCATAAGATACCGTCGGCTACCAAACTCCATAGTTGTGATAAATTCTAACAACTCTGCTAATGAGGCCTTGTATGCTAGATTGGTGTACTCATCTATGCAAGTATGGCTTTATTTCAAGGCCAATTTGAGTTAAAATAATATTACTTATAGTATTTGTGCGAATTGAGTTCGTAAGCAAAAGGAATCAGTGGTTGGCTAAAAGGAGTCTCAAAGAGGAAGAGGAAGACGGAATGATGAAAATGACCATGCTTTCATACAGTCTATGTTCCTTGTTATAGTAATAGTAGGGAAAATGCGGGTCGGATTCACATTAGATCCATATGAGACAAATAAAGTTAATTAATTCTATTGGCCTTCTTTTATGTAGCAAATGGCACCTAATAATATAATCTAGTACAAAAATGTGTATCTATTAAGTTTCCTGTTTTTTTTTTAAATATTTTTTACTAGTTATAGCCTTCTAGGTATTCAAACAAAAGAAATTTCATTTGTAGATTTCAGTGAGATTAAATGCAAAATATTTAAAATCTAATTCATTTGTAAAACTGAGTGGGATTTGTGTTTCAAATTTCTAGCATTTTTTAGAATAAAGTCTTAACATCACCCAAAATAAAAATATCGGATAAAATATTCTCGAATGGCAATAGCAAAAAAAAAAAAAAAAAAGGACATCAGAGTGGTCACATGAAAATAAGTGCTATTAAATGCGTAAATAGCTCGGCAGGCACTTAGCAGGTTTGCCTCGTCGACGGGTTGCGGTGGGGCCGTGGGGATTGTACTTAAGAGACCTTTTAATTTTAAATAGATCATACTCATTGGAGGGGTCAGAATATTTGATAATGGAGTTCAATATTTAATTTAATGAGCTATATTATAAAAAATTAAATAAATTAACATAACATATTTTTTAAATTTTAAACTTATTTTCTAATTGTAATAGTTTGAAAATTTAAAGACAAAAAAGAGCAAAAGAAATTTTAATTAAGCGCTACCACAAAAATAATTAGGACTAAAAATGTAAAATAATTTTATTAACTTTATATGCTCTTTATATAGTTTACTCTTCTAACTGAACTCTTTAGAATCTCATCTTTTAAAATAGACATATTTATAATTTGATATAATTATAACCAAGTAAAAGAAGAGAAAAAATTAAATTGATTGACAAAAAATAACCATGGTAATTGCTTTTACCTTAATCTTTTTGTACATCTAATAAAATAAAATAAAACTTACGTATTAAAGGTTTTTCAATTACAAAATAGGCTTCAAACCATACAAGATTACAAAATTACATTTTCAACTATATATAATTTAATTTATTTTATTTTTTTCAAACAAGTTCAAAATGACTAAATCTGATATGGGTTCACTAGCGGAATACCTTTTGAATACATGTAAGATTAGCTCCGCCTCTGATCATATTGAACGGTTCAAATTTTTATTTAAATATCTAAAACAGGTTTTGGAGTTAATGCAATAAAATAACATGTATAACTGTATAAGTAGCACCAGATCCTTGATATTTGACGTATTAATGGGTTCGATTAGTTAAATACTAATTTAATAAAAAATTACATGTCCAACCATATATACGAGTATACGACTGATCCAACTCTGATCGGGATACGTGTCGACCTATTCTTTATTATAAATTATAAATTGTTTTTTATTTTTATTTTGATTAGAGTGTACATTCAAATTTGACAAATGAACTGTTGGCTATCGATAGTATTTTTGTTACCGTTTGGATAGTATGGGAATAGGAGGAATATATAGTTTTTTTTTAGACGTAAATTTATTATAAAAATAATCTAAATTTTTCACAAAGTTACACACTTTTCAATACTTTCCGTCTAGGAATAGGCTATTTTTCTTATTCCTAAGCAATCCAAACAGAGCCCTTAAAAAAAAAACATGACGTGGCCAAACACGACACGACATAGCACGTAAATTGTCTATATATAATATGATACGGTACGAGAAATACAACAAGCTTATACTGAGGGTTAAATATGATAAATTTTATAAAATAACAAGAAAAATATTACAGTCTATTTTTAAGCATAATTTCATGAATTTAATGTCCAATTCATTCGTAAAAAATAAGTATATAACTATGCTCTAACAAATTCAAACATGTTCGAACACGATAAGTTTAGAAAAGATACGACACGACACAACATGAGGTCATGAGATGTGGTGTGTTCTTAGACATGTCATGTCCATTCCTTAGAATTTAGACACAGCACGGTACGACACGTGAAACATTTAAACACGACATGACACGATAGATGATTTTAGATACGACATGCTTGACACGATACGACACGGCCCGACACATATTTAAAACACTGGCTATCACCAACTGACCTTAAAAAAAATTAAATCATTTGTTTCCCTTTCGATTCAAATGAAATAAGCAAGCAACGCAAATAACTAGCAAAAAGAATATTCGAATTTGGACGCACAAATCTGAGCTGATTCAATTCGATTATAAGATGGATCAAATTTTATGTTCCAATAAAATAATAAATGTTAACTATTGAAATATATTGGATATGAATTAAGTGGATCAGATTCACTCCTTCCCACATACCCAATACTATCAACTTATTATACAGAAAACTTTTTAGTTCCATTTAACATGGACAAGAAACAAGGAGAAGTGCAGGCCCAAAATGTGGGCCGATAGCTATAGAACACCCTATTTTCTCTTTTGTGGCAATCGCAGAAGAAAAAGGAGCCCATAATTGTGATTTGTAAATTGTAAAGTTTCAATAATAACTCCTATTCCAATCAAACTCAAAAGTATCAAATTCTATAATTCTGTGACTATGTGAGTAGTGAGTATGCGACGAGATCACAATAATACGCCGGATGTAGCATGTTAGTATACAAATGATTTCCACTAATCATGTCAATTCGAGTTTCTTATAGAAGAAGAAACGAAATGAATTACAATTCTATTAAGGCAAAATCGGATATAACCAAAATTAATAAATATAACATCTTCGGAGCAAGCTTGGGTGACCATCAATCGGCAATGACCTGAAATAACCCAACGGAAGCTTTTGAAAGAATATGAAGATATATCCTGGAATGAAATTAATTCAATCATATTGAAAATCAAACCATATATGAAAAGACTTTATACAAATGTCAGATAGTGAACATGGAGGTAAAAATAACCCAACGGAACCAATACAACCACATTATATTGAAATTAAATAAAAATAATAATTTATACAAATGCCAGACCATGAAACTGAAAAAAAAAACTACATAATTGAGCCAATGCCTCTTAATCATGAAGATATATCAGGTGAAGAATTTGAAGACAAGTCGATTTTAATGTAGTAAATTTTACTTTCTATTTCTATTACTTATCAGAAATATAATAGAAAATGTACATTTTAGGGATGATTTTATTGTCTTCCTTATATTGTTTCATAACAAACGAATATAGTGTGTAAAATATGTAATGGAAATACTATTCAATATATTATATTTCAATTTTATTGATTCACGTTTCACTTCAATTTAATTAGACTTTGCAATTTTGTAATTATTACTTATTTTTTCTGATAAAATATCAGTTTATCAAATTCTCTTACATAGCAAATATAGTTTAAAAATCAAGATTCTTTTGTCGAGCGAATATTGCTTGTCACTCCAAAACAAGTAAACAATCAGTCTCCGTAACCCATGAGTTTGCCCCCAACCGTTCGATTGAGATCCTTGGACTAAAGTCCTCTCCACTTCCCCTATTTATTACTTGACACTCCCATCGCCATTTCCCGCCAAAATTCAGGCGAACTTGGAAAGATCAAAACCCTAACCCTAGATCCTATTCCTAAATCCCCAATTTCTCAAGCTAATCCATCGAAGGAGAAAAGAAGGGTGTCCTTTCTTCATCGATTGTCGTCCATTTCTCAGGTTCTTTTTTTAGAAAATGCTCCGTGAATTTTCTTAATTCCCTGCTTGTCTTAGTACTAGTACAATTTGTTATTGTTAAACTTTTGAAAGTAATTAGAATTCAGCATTGTGTAGTAAATGTTGCTTTCTTTCTATTGAGTAATTCTGCTGTGCCCCAACACCTTGGCGTTTTAGTTTCATAATAATTTCAAAATCTGAAGCCTTTACTATATTTGAATGGTTGATTTTGACCTTTGTCAGAAGCTATGCCTATGCTGTGAACTATAATCATTCTTAATTAATATTTCAATTTACTTGAGTATGATTAAGGGGTACTAAAAATTAATGGGTCGGTTTAAATTGTAGCAGTTAAAATTCTGCTGCTTCAAGTCCTGTTGTTGGCTATTTGTCAACTGCTCTTCAAAAAAAAATAATAATAATAATAATAATACTAATAAAATAAATAATAAATCTGGTGCTTCAATCTTGTTTTCTTTATCTTTTGCTAAACGAAGTGAAGTAATTGTATCTATTATGTGCAAGCATTCAATTTTGAAATATTACTAAGAAAAGCAACTGTGGCATAGAAACAATTATGAAACTTGAATCCTTCTCATGAGCATACTGTGTTTGTGGGATGTGAGTCTGTTAGAATACATGTGTTTGTGGGATGTGATCGTCAAGCGGTTTGAGGGCTTCATTAGTAAGTAATTAGCTAGATATATTTTCTTCCTGCTATTTTGTATATGCCATCCTTAAATAGGAATAGTAAATAAAAAAGAGAGCATAAGGACAAATATTTCAGACTGAATTGTGATTTTTCTATATATACTTATTTTATTGTTAATAGAATGAACTTAATTTACTGTTCTACAGTACGGCTGTGATCGGAAACCATAAATTTAGCGTGAGAATCGGAAATGGAATTTTCTCTTTCCCAAATCTTCTGATCGGAACCGAGGAAGGAGGTGTGCGAGAGTTCATTTCGCGAGAGTCGGCGAGAAAATTTTGGCTCCGTGAATTCCGCTCATAAACCAAGAAATTTGGCGAGAATTCGTTTCGGCCGTTGGATCTTCTCTTTCTCCGGTGAGCGATTGAACTCTCGCGATTTCCTCCGACCACCGCCGATCGCCGGAAACGATTTCGCGTCAGATTTCTTTTCTTTTCTTTTCTTCTCTTTTCTTTTCTTTTCTTTTCGTGCTTGTTTGTGTTTCCGATCAGGGCCTACATGTTCATTTCCACGTGGTTATTATAATTCTTTTAGGTTTGATTTATTCTTTAAGAACCTCTGAACCTGATTTTTGGTTCATATTTTTGTACTGTTGCCAGTTATCTGATTCTGACCTGATTCATTCCTTTGTCAGCAATGGAGAAGTATTTCAAAAGGATACCAAACCCTGCAGTGCTTGATGAACAAAAGGAAAATGCGGTTTTAATGAAGGCTGTTGTTGATAGTATCGGCCTTTTTTTGCGGCAAGGATGGGCTTATGAGGGGATTGACCATGGATTTGTGAATGATATATGGGGTATATTTAGGGAGGAAACTGTCGACGAGTTCGGGATGCTTAGTAGCGATCGGCGTATGTTTGTGGAGCTTTTGGAGCTCTTAGCCAATGTGAATAAACCAGTCAACAATGCTCTAACAAAGGATGTTTCAAAATATAACCGAAAATTAACCTTGCAGGCGGTTCAAAGAGAAATAGTCAGAATCTGTGCCAAAGAAACAATCAACTCTATTTTGAGCGAACTTGGTGATTCAAAATTTTCTCTCCTACTTGATGGTTGTGTGGGCGTAAATTGGCAAGAGCATTTGTCACTTGTTGTGCGGTTTGTTGACAAAACTGGTGCACTGATTGAGAGGTTTCTTGGTTCTATTCATGTACCAGAAGAGGACCGGACTGCGCTGTCACTTAAGGGCTATAGAGGAGTATTTGAGAGAGGCTGGGATTCAGCTAGAGAAACTGCGCTGCCATTCGTATAATGGATCAAGTATGCTTTGGGAAATACTAAGTGTCCTCAGAGAGATCTTTCTGGAAGAAAACAAATCAGCTTACTACATTCATTGCATGTCTCACCGATTCGAGCTGACAGTTGTTGCAGTAGGGCAATTCAACTCTGAAATTTACACGCTTTTTAAATTCCTTGATGGATTGCGTGATCTCTTCAAGGACATGCCAATTAAATTGAAGGACCCACACAAAGAGGAAGAACTAACTGAGATGTTGAAATCGGTCAATATTGTCAGTGCAGTGTTTACAAGTGAGAAGCTACTGTACTACAATGCAATTGTTAGCCTGATTGCAGACTACTCATCAGTACTTGATTTGGTGGCGTTTACATATAGATGTGGGTTGCGTTATGAAAACAAGAACTTGCACCAGTCGCATAAGTCGGAGTATACTTTTGAGTTTGCTTTCTGTCTACACCTCATGAGGGATATTGTCAGCCTGACAAATGAGATATCACAGTTGTTGCAAATGCGAGAGAATGAAATAGAGAAAGCTGTGAGTTTGGTTGGAGTGGTAAATCAAAAGTTAGGGGATTTGAGAGGCCATGGGTGGGAACTACTATTCAGTGAAGTGTCTGCTTTTTGCGAGAAAAATGAGATAGAAGTTCCTGATATGACAGCAATACATCCTGATGGACCTTGTCAGAAAGAAAAGAGAAAGATTACTAATTTCCAATATTACCATGATGAGCTGTTCCTTTCAGTTGTTGAGATGGAGATTCAGGAGATTAACAAGCAGTTTACTGAGATAATTACCAGTCTAATCCTCTGCATTGCTGCCATGAACCCAAGAAATTCATTCTCTTCTTTTAATAAAGAGAAAATGATGCATTTCGCTCAGTTTTTTCCCTGTGATTTTTCACCAGCAGAGATTGGCATACTTGATAATGAACTTGAGAAATATATTATTGACATGAGGTCTAGCCCGGATTTCAAGGATCTTGATGGGATAGCACAGTTGGCGAAGAAGCTAGTCCTGACGCAACGAGTTGAGGTGTATCCGTTGGTTTATAGAGTCATTGAGCTGGCACTTATTATTCCAATTTCAGCTCCTGCAATAGAAAGGGTAGTTCGTCAGGAAAGGTGGTGAAGAAATGGGTAAATGCGAGGCCAGGAAATGAATGGTTGAATGATTGTTTGGTGACTTATATTGAACAAGATATTTTTCGTGATATAGAGAATGAGGTGATCGTCAAGCGGTTTGAGGGTTTCATCAGTAAGTTTCTGTTTTCTTTTTTTTTAATCATATTTATTTAAATTTAATTTTCTGATTTTCTTATTATGGAAATTACAACATGTAGAGCAAAACTGAGCTTGCGAACACCACCCTCCTTTTCAAAGTATAGAATACTCGTATGTGAGTCTCAAATTCTCTATTTGCTCTCTAGTTTACCAAATATCAAAGTGCATGTGCATAAATTTTCTTGATGTAATGTACCCTGCAGGCGTGAACAGTGTCATGACCTAGTTGGAAATAACTTGTTGGTAAGTTCAGATCAGACCTCCTTTATATGAAATATAACTATGCTTAGTAACTATTTTCTTTTTTCCCTTTTGTGCACGTCTGTGCCCGTGTCCATGGAGCAAGTATATTAGGTCAAATTTAGGTAGGTAGTTTCTTTGTGAACTTGTTGCGTATATTTTGTGTCTGTTCTGATGTATTTGGCAAAAAATATTAATGGAGCTCTTTGTTTAGAACGGTTATGTTATTATATATGCATATATATATGTGTTATGTTATGTTTGCTCTGATAAATTGTTCTTGTCGATTCGATTATTATTGACCTTTTGCGACGTTAAAAGTTTTAATGTGCTGATATTAAGGCAAGTAGCATTTCTGTACGTAGTTCTGCAAAATTGGCGTCTCTCTCGAAACAGGCTGGGCTTAAAGAAATTGTAAAGGGCTAAGATGACAGTTTACCAAGTCACTATATAAGAACGAAGGAAAATGTCCGTTTTTTTACACGATCGTTTCATCGCCATAACTCTACTTTCTGATTTTGGAATTGAAATTTTGATTCCGGCCGAATCAGAAGCGGTTCTGGCAGTCTTATAAAGTTATAATTAAGGCTTGAGATAAATTAAAGAGGAAGTTTCTTAGTGCCACAATTTGAATGTCCCTAAATGTTCTTGAATTCACTTTTACTTTTTGAAAATATAAATTTTAACTTCGAATTCAAACATTGATCTTATTCGACATAACAAACGATGCATTTCTATATAAGCTTAATAAATTTTGAAGTTTATATGGTACTTGATCAAGAGGTTAAAATATAAATATATTAGAATTAATCTATCATATTTAACTAGATTCATTCATTATTCAATTTCTAGACTAGATTGAGTATCAAACAAATTTTAAAATTTACAAATAAATACATTGCTCGTTAACTTGAACAAGATCAACGGTTTGGATTCGTTATTTGAATTTTATATTTTTCAAAAAAAAAAAAACCAAAAAGTGAATTTGAATCATTTGACGGCACGCAAATTGTGGGATTGGAACCTCCTCATAATTAAAATAGTGATGTTTATTTCTATTAGATATTTAAGTTGAAAAGTTTAGTCCATCTCATTATATCAAATAACGATATTATGCTATATACTATCATTTAGACAATTATAAAAACACTAATCGGAGGGTCTGAATAATTCGACGCAATGACGTAGACATTTAGACAATTATATAAGTTATGGTGTCGTTGCTCGTTTAAATGATTATAAATCTGATTTATAAATAGCTAGATGTGAACCAACGATATAATTATCGTTAGATCGTTATTTTAAAGAGGAAAAATATCGCTAGATCGTTGCATTAACAATAGCAAACATATCACCTAATGGGTGGATAAAGCACATATGAGAAAATTTTACATATGTTCTCTACTTTTAAAATGGAAAAAGTATTTATTATTTTAATGAAGTTTTCTTTATGTGTTATGCCAATGTTGTGACAAATTTTCTTTTCCATTAAAAGTGAAGAGCCAATAAAATTATATCCATCGCTAACATCTAGTCATTAATTATTAATTACATGATTAATGACTAAGAATGCATAGAGTAAATATTTGTTTATACTTTATATATCCTTCGTCTAATTGTTTTAGCCCTTCGTGTTTTTATTGCCAGTAGGAATAGGGAACGGGATAACGATACATATAATTGATTTTTTCTTTTTTATACTTTATTACTGGTGCTCCGATCATTAATTAGATTTTTAGTGGCATAAATGAATTTCTTTATATTCACCGATTCAATGTCGCATAATATACGGTATTCGCAAATTTTTACTACATGGTTATAGTTGGCATGTGATTGCTTTGATTGAACAAGAGATTTTTTTTGATAAAATTAAATATTTATTTAGTGAACAAAAATATAATATTTTTAAAAAAAAAAAATCTATCCACTTACTGATTAGTAAAAATAAAATTTTACAATTTTACAAATTAATCTGCATACTGCTTCAAAGGAGCAAGTTACCAACACCTTAATCGGAAACAAAAAATAACGACAAGATTTGAATTGATATGAGTCGAAAGGAGAAGAAAGGAGCATATTTCGTTTCGAAAATCCTATCGGTGATCAGGAAAAAAAAAAGAGAAATGATGGAATTTGAGTTGAGAGGAGAGTATCAGTATCGTCGAAGAAGAGATCAGATGAATTGGTGAGAAATTCCATCAAATTTTATCATTTTTGAAAAAATTTGCAAACGAAATTTGATTCTAAAAAGCCCCATCAAATTCAAATCGCCTCTAGGTCGTTCTCACTTCCGATGAGAGATTTGGAGAAAATCAGAATTCTGAATATGATTCTCACGGGAAAAAAAAAAAGGGCTTCGATCAGGGTGTAATATTTGCTCACAAAATTTACACAAATAAGTAAACAATTTCAAGGAAGATTATTTATTTCTATAATCTTGCTTGTCAATTGACAAATAGATTCTCCCCAAAACAATAAAACAATCTCTGACCCTTGAGTTAATCCCCAACCGTTCGATTAATATCGCTCGGACTAGCTTTCAATAATCTTTCGGATAGAAAGCAGTGGGATTTGTATCCTTGCAGTGGTACTGCACTGCTCAGAACCGTCCGATCAATAATGGATGTTACGTGATTAATACCAGATTGATAAGCCCTAAAAAACTTAACCGAAGATATTAGATCGGACGGTTCGTGAGAACCAATGCAGTGCAGTGCAGTGGGGCCCACGAGATGAGAAATGCTCCGCAACTCCACCTCCACTCCCCCCATTTACTCGCCACTGGCATCTCCTTTCCCGCCAAAATTTGGCGAACTTGGAAAGATAATAAAAGCCCCAAAACCCTAGATCCCAATCCGCAACCACTAGTTTCTCAAACTAGTCTATGGAAGGAGAAAAGAAGGGAGTTCTTTTGTGTCTCGCGTCGATAGCCGTTTGTTTCTCTGGTTATTCTCTGTACAAACTAGGTGATTTTCTTTTTATTGATCCGTTTCATTTCCTCAAGTCTTCTTACGAGTACAATTTATATTGTTGATATCTTAATTAGCGTTGTCGTAGATATTTCGTTTTTCTTTTGATTAATATAGAGGAGGTTCTGTTGTCCGTACAACCATGACCTTTCTTATGTTTATTTATTTTTTATTTTTTTTGGAATTAATGTTGAGAGGGTTGTACTGTCACGAGATACCATGACCTTGTTTATTTAATAAAATTTCAAAATCTGAAGTCTTTATATTTAAATGGTTGATCTCATCCTTCATGAGAAGCTATGCCTATGCTGTGCACTTTAAGTATTCTTAATTATTAAGTTTGCTTTTGAATTATCAAGGGGGTACTAAATTTTACAGCTGAGTTTAATTGTAGTAGTTAAACTACTGATCTGTTGCAAGACAAACTGAATTGATCGTATCTCAATCAATTCAGAGTGGATATATACTTTCATGATCTCATTCACTGTGAATGGATTTGTCTATATATATTTTTGTTTCAAAAGAATGAACTAATTTTATTGTTGTACTGTACCATGTTGAGTAGCCAGGATGTTATTCTTCGTTTAATTTATAAATATGTGCTGTTACCACTAATCTGATTCTGACCTGATTCGTTCCTCTGTCAGCAATGGAGAAGTACTACAAGAGGATACTGAAACCTAGAGAGCTTGATGAGCAAAAGGAGCATGAGGTTTTAATGAAAGCTGTTGTTGATAGTATCCACCTTTTCTTATGCCAAGGATGGGCATATGAGGGGATTGAGGAGGAATTTGTAAATGATATTTGGGGTAGATTTAGGGTTGAAACTGTTGATGAGTTTGGAATGCTTAGCAGTGACCGGCGTATGTTTGTCGAGCTTTTGGAGCTATTAGGCAATGTAAACAAAACAATCGACAATGTTTTGGTGAAAGATGTTTCAATGAATAACCGAAAATTGACATCACAATCTGTCCAAAGAGAAATGGTCAGGATCTGTGCAAAAGAAACAATTAATTATATTTTTAGTGAAATTGGTGATTCAAAATTTTCCCTCATGCTTGATAGTTGGCGTGGTGTATCTTGGCATCTGCATGTGTCGCTTGTTGTGCGGTTTGTTGACAAAACTGGTGTAGTGATTGAGAGGTTTCTTGGTACCATTCTGGTACCAAAAGAGGACCATACTGCATCAGCCCTTAAAAGGGCTATAGAGGAGTATTTGAGAGTGGCAGGTATTCAGCTTGAGAAACTGCGCTGCCATTCTTACAATGGATCAAGTGTGCTTTGTAAAACACTAAGTGACCT
This sequence comes from Rhynchospora pubera, assembly GCA_028095005.1. NCBI lineage: Eukaryota > Viridiplantae > Streptophyta > Magnoliopsida > Poales > Cyperaceae > Rhynchospora > Rhynchospora pubera. The sequence goes on from CM051461.1 coordinate 26,794,324, forward strand.
CAGAGAAGTCTTTCTGGAAGAAAACAAGTCGGCTTACTGCATCCATTGCTTGTCTCACCAATTACAGATGACATTTGTGGAAGTTGGGAAATTCAACATTGAAATCTGCATGCTTTTCATGTTCCTTGATGGATTGCATGATTTATTCAAGGACACGGCGGCAATTAATGTGAAGGACCCATTCAAAGAGGAAGAACTAGCCAAGGTGTTGCAATCCGCCAATGGTATCATTGCAGCTTTTACAAGTGAGAGGCTATCGTACCACAATGCAATTGTCAGTCTGATTGCAGACTACTCAGTAGTTCTCGATTTGCTGGAGTTTGCATTTGATTGCGGGTTTTGCCGTGACCACAAGCTGAACTTGTTCCGGTCAAGTGAGTGGGTATACTCTTTTGAGTTTGCTCTCTCTCTACACTTAATGAGGGATATCCTCAGCCTGACAGATGAGATATCACAATTGTTGGAAATGCGAGAAAATGACATAGAGAAAGCTGTGAATTTGACTGGAGGGGTAAGTCAGAAGTTGGAGGACTTGAGAGACCATGGGTGGGAACTACTATTCAATGAAGTGTCTTCTTTTTGCAAGAAAAATGAGATAGAAGTTCCTGATATGGCAGCAATGCATCCCGGTAGACCTCGTCATCGGAAAGAAGGCCGAAAGGTTACTAATTTTCAATATTACCATGATGGAGTGTTCCTTTCAGTTGTTGAGACACAGATTAAGGAGATTAATAAGCAGTTTACTGAGACAAATACCAGTCTAATCCTCTGCATTGCTGCCATGAACCCAAAAAATTCATTCTTTTCTTTTAATAAAGAGAATATGGTGCGTTTTGCTAAGTTTTTTCCCTGTGACTTTTCACCAGAAGAGATTGGCATGCTCGATAATGAACTAGAGAAATATATTATCGACATGAGATCTAGCCTGGATTTCAAGGATCTTGATGGGATAACAAAGTTGGCAGAGAAGCTGGTCCTGACACGACGAGCTGAGGTGTACCCGTTGGTTTATCGGGTCATAGAGCTGGCACTTATTATTCCAATTGCAGCACCTGCAATAGAAAGGGTAGTTTCGTCAGGAAAGGTGGTGAAAAAATGGTTAACTGCGAGGCTAGGAAATGAATGGTTGAATGATTGTTTGGTGACTTATATTGAACAAGATATTTTTCGTGATATAGGGAATGAGGTGATCATAAAGCAGTATGAGAGCTCCAAGAGTAGACTCGGTATGTTTATGTTGTTGTTTTTTTCATCGTATTTATTTAAATTTTATTGTTGTACTCTTACTATGGGCATTAAAAACATGTAGAGCAAAACTGAGGTAGCTAACATGACTCTTCTTCCTCTCCCTTAAGGTATAGATTACTCGTATGTGATTATCTAATTCTCTATTTAGCCTTTAGTATACGTAGTATCAAAGTACATGTGTTTAATTTTCTTGATTTAATGTACCCTACAGGTGTGGGAATGGTGTCTTGACCCTAGTTGGAGTTAATTGCGAAGATCAGATCGGCGCTTAATATGAAATATAACTTAACTTAAAAACTATTTCCTTTTTCCTTTTGTGCTCATCTGTGGCTGTGTCCATGATGCAAGTATGGTCAAATTTAGGTACCTGGTTGGTTTGTTTGTGAACTCGGTGTATCTGTTTGGGATGTATTTTGCAAAAATAGTAAATAGGTTATCTGATTTTGTTCTTTCTTATCGTTTAATTCGACTTTTTGCGTCATTAAAGGGGTCTAATTTGTTCATAAATGGTGATACATTTTTTTCAAGGTTTCTGCAAAGCCTCTCTCAGTCTCTCTCTCTCTCTCTACAAATGGGCTGGGCTTAAAGATACTAAAATGGGCTCAGATCACGTTTAATCAAGTTAATCGACGTAGCATATATTTAATTAGTTCTATTTATTTCAGTTCAAGTAGGCTAATGTATGATCCGGTAAGAAACAAAGAAACATAGGTCTAAAGGCGTGGATAATCATAAACAAAATAATAACAATAATAATAAAGAGACATTGCTATCTGTTTTTTTTATTTATTTTATTATTATTATTGTTAGAACATAACCAAACTAAAATTTAAACGATAAAGGAGCATAGGCGAATATGCTTTTACAATGACTCTTGACTCCTATCTTTAATCCGACGGTCTCATCCAACTTCCATCCAAAAGGGTAGAACAGAAACTACTAAGTAATAATATATGTTGTTCTTGCTTTTTGTTTTTGTTTTTGTTTTTAATTATTTTCTGTTATACTGATCTATTGCGTAATTTAAGTTCCAGCAGTTGCTCTTTTCTAAGGCATAGTATTAATTGCGAAAATTTTATAATACTGAATGAGGCCGACCATGTCAATTTGCAAATTTTATAACCAAAAAGTTATATTTAACGAAACCTTATTATTAGCTGACATGGAGAGATTATCGCACTTGGCTAACGTTTTTTCTCATTTTAGGCATTAGATATAAATAAATGTTGACTTCAAAATCAAATAACATTTTTCAATCATGATTAAACGATATTAGAAGGTAAGCTCTGAATTTAATTGGTCAGCTTATTACATCAACACTGATCGAATTTAATGCTCTTTGCATGAGTGCGCAGCATGTCTTCCTATATCCAATTTTTTGCATCTCTTTCTTGTCGTTTTCTTGATCCAAAGTCTAAACTTAGCTCACCATTAATAATTACCAAGACTCCATATGATTCTAAAAGTAAATAAACATTCCATGCAATTTTAAAATTGCTTTTTTGCATAAACTGGCCACATTATAGTCTAGTTTTGGTTTAGTTTTTCTCTGTGCTTTGCCATCCAAAAAAAAAACTTACGAAAATCTAATTCTACAACGAAAATATGCAAATTTGTCATATGACTATATGCACTGCAATAAGAACTGTGTTACCAAAGAGTAGCTGGGGTTTATATATGGCGAATCGTCTTTGAAATTAAAAAGAACAATATCCTCTGGAAATTTCTTTTGTTAGGGAAACAGAAACTTCTGATTCTAATAAAGAAAAAAATTTTAATTCCAACAAATTTTTTATATTGATGCTACATTAAAAATGTCCAATAATTTTTCAAATTTTCATTTAGTTGAATTTCTTTTTTCTTTCTTTTTTGTTATAAAATTTCGGTGCTGACCACATCGCTTCCTAGTTTTTTGTGTAATATGTATAATTTGAATGAATTTGGATGGATATAAAAAAGACAAAAAAAAGTGCATCAACTTAAAACAAAAATTGATTTTTTTTTATATATGAATAGATAATAATGACAAGGCGAGGTACGCAACTTGGGCAAAATATATAGTTGTACGTGTCTAATAATTATGAGGTATGAAATATGAAGATGTGGCACCTCCAATGGCGATTGTGGGTATTAATGACCATGTGGCGGCATCCAGTCGGTACAGAAACTATAGGCTATAGCAAATAGCAAAATTATTAATGATCCAGAAACCTTTATTTTTGACATGGAGAAAAATCGTACCGGGAAACATGCCAGCATGTTTAAAATTTTGCTATTAATGACCGTTAATTTTTTGCAAACTGTCAAACGGATATTTCTTTCATTTTTTTTAAAATTTCATTGCGCATAAAAATTTTTAAATTTTCTTGAATGAAAGATAAGGTCAACATATTCTTTGGTTCACATGAAATAGCGTACGTAGCTTTCCAACAGAACAAGGAAAACTCCACAATATAAAGAAATTGGTAAATTCGACCGGCTAATTGTGCAATAATAATATAAAAAAAATATAATTATTTTTGTCAATTTTCGTTCCATTTTCATGGATGAACAAAATGTAGTACCTTTAGGAGAGTAGTCTAATTTTAACTTCTAACTAAATTAGTTTGTGAGAACTGCCGCTCTGAAAATCCATTTAATTTGGCACCATTGATGGAATGGTAATTTAATTTTATTGATGCCTTTCATAGACAAATATTATCATAAAGAAAAAAAAAACTAAAGACCAAAAACAGACATTATTTTGCCTCCACATAAGAAAAAGCTAAATTCCTCGTATTATAACATTATACAATTATTTGCAATATTTTTGGTAATGATAAGAATCATTATATTTTTTTTTCGATTAGAAAAAGCCCATATAGCTAGACAATGATGATAAGAATCATTATCATCTTCCTAACCATGTTATTTTTTCTATACTAGCAACAACGCCCACCCAATTTATGGACAGGCCTTAATGCATGAAAATATTATTTGACATAAATATGTTGTCCATTTTTAATATTTTTAAGAGCAGCAATATTCACAGATTTAAAAAAATAGAATCAATAAAAATAGACAAGTGAACAACTCAAAAAAGTAATTCGATAAAATAAATATGTTTCTCAATAAAAAATTTCACATAAAAGTATATCATCTCAAAAATAAAAAATAATAATACAACATGAGCATATGACAAAATTCATGAATCACACTTGCTCCACTATAGTAATGAACATTGATCATACTCAAGACGAAGACTTATTTTGTAAAAAAATTAATAAATAAATTCAAATAAAAAAATTCAAATAATATTTGTTGAATTCATGTGTGAGTGTGATATAGTAGCAATATATATAAATTGGCAAATTTAAGATAAATTTTAATTTTAGTATGTTTCTATTTTTTGTAATGTTTCTTACTTTTCTCACACTATTCCCTCTCTCCTACTCTCACCAAGACAATTAGAAAAACTAACAAAGTATTAACAGAGTGATGAAACAAATAGCATAACCATATGGACAATGAGATATTCAAAGGTGATAATGAAAAGCATATTCAAAAAGTGAATTTAAAGCATAATTATCAAAATAATTAATAGAACTAATGGGACAAATAACACAACTATATAGACAATGATAGATTTAATGGCTATAGGTAAAAATAGGTTCAAAAGTGATTTCAAAATATAATTATTCTGTGATGATGGAAATAATAGAGAGACTACGGTGAGAACCAGCTATTAGTCTAGTAATATTACCAGTATCAGACCCAATACCAGATCCGATACCAGAGAGGCTTCCGACACTGGTTTATCTCATTAGATAGTCCTCTGGATAGCTTAGGTCAATTACTAGTAAAAGATCCAATAGGATTAGATTGAGTTAAGATCCATTAAGGGCATAATTGTAATTACTGTTTTGGCTATATAAACGCCTCTGTACCTCTCTTGAAAATGAATAGAATAAACAATTTACTTTCTCAACTCTGAATTATCTTGAGTCTCTTTATGGTATCAGACGCCATGAGCGATCTTCCTCCTCCAGGCTTCTCCAATCCACCACCTACTCCGGTGTCTTCATCTTCCGTTCCACCACCAAATCAATCTAACAATTCCCTTATCCCTTCTCCATTCAATTTGATAACACCTCTCAATATACCAGTTTCTCTCAAATTAACACATGAGAACTTTCTTACCTGGAAGGCACAAATAATTCCCCTCATCTCTGGCTACAACCTCAGTCAATTTCTTACCTCTTCTCCTCCTAACCCCACTTTGCATAATTCCGCTGGACAGATTGAGTTCAATCCTGAGTATCTTCCATGGAATCGGCAAGACCAACTTCTTTTAGGCTGGCTTCGCTCTCACCTTCTCTGAACTTGAAGGAATGTTACTTAGCCATGAGGGGTTACTCAACTCCCAAAACGCTGCTGCCTATTCAGCTCCTACGGCGTTCTTTAATACCTCCTCTTTTCATGGCACCTTCCCTTCTTCAACTAATTACTCGAATCCGACTGCCTTATTGACCTTCAATCCTTCTCCTGACAATGGTGGTTCCCGTCCACCCTCTAATCCATCCAACCCACGCCCAACTGGTTACTTTTCCAATGCTCAATCGGCTGTGTCTCGACCCCTTCTTCCTACACCTCCACAAATGTTCAGGCCTTCTATGCCTCAACAATTGACAACTCCATCCCCAGTCTTTGCCAATAACAATTCCTCCCAAAAGCACAATGCTTGTTCTAACAACAAACAACCCTGTCAAATTTGCAAAAAGTACAGTCACTCTGCGAAGACTTGCCGATTCAGATATACACCTGATCCCAATTATCAACAAAAACCAGCTGCTTCTACCTTTCAGGCCTATGTGGCGCAACCTCAACATGCCAACACTTCGGCTGATTGGATTTTGGACTCAGGCGCTAGTCACCATGTCACCAACGACTTGAACAATCTATCATCCTTCTTCAACTACACTGGCAGTGACAACCTCCAAATCGGTGATGGCTCGGGTCTTCCTATTCACCATATAGGTACTGCCTCTCTTCACATTGCTAATCATGTTGTGTTGCTAAAAGATACTCTTCATGTTGTTAATTTCTCTAGAAATCTCATTAGCTTGTCCAAATTGTTGTGTGATAATCCTACACTTACAATTACTTTTTCTCAATCCATTTCTGCTTTGAAGGTTCACCCTTCCAACAAGACTCTACTTGAATTTTCTTGTGCGAATGGGCTTTACAACTTACCTAAAACTTGTACCAATTTCAAGCCTCCTCAAGCTTATTTTGGTGTTCGCACAGATGCTAATTTGTGGCATCGCCGTCTTGGCCACCCTTCTCATGACACCACGTTACACATTTTGAGAAATTTTAGCTTACCTTGTAGTTCTCATAAACTTGACATTTGTCATGATTGTATGCTTGGTAAAGCTCATAAGCTTTCTTTTCCTTTGTCTTCCTCTTCTTCTTTGTCTCCATTAGAATTGATTCATAGTGATGTTTGGGGACCCTCTCCAATTGTTTCAAATAATGGATTTAGATACTATGTATTGTTTGTGGATGATTTCTCACGCTTCTCTTGGATTTATTTCTTGAAAAATAAGAGTGAAGTTGTGTCGGTTTTTTCTAGATTTAAGTCTCAAGTAGAAAACTTGTTTAATTCAACCATCAAGGTTTTGCGTACCGATGGCGGTACCGAGTATAAGCCTATTGGTAATTTGTTCCCACAAATTGTACATCAAACTACTTGTCCTTATACACCTCAACAAAATGGTGTGTCCGAACGCAAGCATCGTCATATTATTGAGTTATCTCTTTCTATTATGTCATATGCTATGTTGCCTAATGTGTTTTGGGATGAGATCTTTTCGAGTGTTGTCTTTATTATAAATCGGCTACCTTCTTCCTCTTCCAACTCTACTCCCTATTCTACTCTCTTTCACAAACCACCAAACTACTCCCTTTTGCGCATTCTTGGGTGCATATGTTTTCCTTATACTAAGCCGTACAACTCTCATAAACTTCAACTTCGCTCTCTACCTTGTGCCTTTCTCGGCTATTCTACTACTCAAAAAGGTTATCGTTGTCTCCACTTACCTACCAATAAAATCTATGTCTCACGCCATGTTCAATTTGATGAGACTAGTTTCCCCTTCAAATCTCAATCTCCTACTTCCTCCTCTTCTCAAAATCAATCCTCCTTCAGTCCCAATACATCCCAAGACTTGCTTGTACTTTTAAATAACAGGTCCATGTTAGACGCTTCCTCTCAGCCCAGTTCACACGGCCTACAGATTCAGGGCCTACTTTCTGCTCTACTACGCCACTGGTTCCCTCTTCTGTGACATTACAATCTAACTCTCACTCATCTATGACACCGTCTTCTGCTCCCAACCTGCCTGCATTCCAACCTGATCCTGATGCAGACCATACTACTACTCCTAACACTTCTGGCCGAGAGGCTGACCTCAACCCAATAACCACTACCTCTGTTCCATCCGATACTACCTCCGCTGCTAATACCTCTGCTCCCATCACAACCTATGCAACTCATCCTATGACCACCCGATCTCAAACCAACACTCGCAAACCAAAATATTTCCCTGACTATGTTGCATATCTCTCTACCATAGATAAAGAACCAACCACCTTCAAACAAGCTCAACCTCACATTGAGTGGTGCCAAGCTATGGCACAAGAAATTGATGCTCTTGCATTAAATAAAACTTGGTCTCTTGTTCCACCTCCAACCGACAAACCGATAATCGGATGCAAATGGGTTTATAAAGTGAAAAGGAAATCCGATGGTTCTATTGATCGCTATAAAGCTCGGTTGGTTGTCAAGGGTTTCCATCAACAAGAAGGTGTTGATTATTTTGACACTTTTAGCCCCGTGGTTCGTCCTACTACAATCCGAGTTGTTCTTTCATTAGCCATTGCTCATCGGTGGTGCATAAGACAACTTGATGTTCAAAATGCCTTCCTTCATGGTGACCTTAAAGAAGAGGTTTACATGTCACAACCACCCGGGTTCATTGACTCCTCTTACCCTCACCACGTTTGCCTCCTATCAAAATCTCTTTATGGTCTCAAGCAAACACCCCGTGCTTGGTTCCACAAACTTAGCTCCACCCTTCTTGATATTGGTTTTTGTGCATCTAACTATGATCCATCTCTCTTCATATCTCACCTACATGACAACCTTACAATCATCTTGGTCTATGTCGATGATATCATAATCACCGGTAGCAACCCCAATCTTATCTCAAAATACATCTCTACTCTCCACAATAAATTTGCTCTAAAGGATCTTGGTGATCTTCACTATTTCCTTGGCATTGAGGTTAATTTTCATACCGCTGGTGTTCATCTTTCCCAAACAAAATACATCCTTGACATTTTAACCCGAGCTAACATGGTTAATGCCAAGACTTGTGATACACCTATGCCTTCAGATTGTTCTCTTACCTTAGCCGATGTGATCTGTTTGATAACCCACAACTATACCGAAGTATAGTGGGTGCACTTCAATATGCTACATTAATCCGTCCCGATATCTCCTTTGCCGTTAACCGCGTATCTCAGTATATGCAAAGCCCTACTACCTTTCATTGGATGGCGGTTAAAAGGATCTTGCGTTACCTATGTGGATCACTCAATCATGGTTTGACCTTGAAATCTGGTTCAGCTCTTACCTTTCAAGCTTATAGTGATGCGGATTGGGCCGGGTGCCGGGATGACCGTCGCTCAACCACTGGATTTTGCATCTATCTTGCTGGAAATTTAGTATCTTGGAGTGCTAAGAAACAGGCTACAGTGTCTCGCTCTAGTACAGAAGCTGAGTATCGTAGCCTTTCCTTAACTTGTGCTGAAATCCTATGGCTTCAATATCTTCTCGATGAGCTTCGAGTTTCACTTCAATCTTCCCCGACATTATGGTGTGACAACATCGGCGCAACATTTCTAGCTTCCAATCTAATGTTTCACGCTCGCACAAAGCACATTGAGATAGATTATCACTTCGTGCGCGAGAGGATTGCAAACAAACAACTTCATGTGAAATTCCTCACCTCTCGAGATCAGATTGCAGATATTCTTACTAAACCATTGCCATCCAGACGCTTTAATGATCTGAAACACAAACTATCGGTTTCTGCACTGCCCTCGATTTGTGGGGGGGAGGGGGTATTACCAGTATCAGACCCAATATCACACCCAATACCAGATCCGATACCAGAGAGGCTTCCGACACTGGTTCATCTCATTAGATAGTCCTCTGGATAGTTTAGGTCAATTACTAGTAAAAGATCCATTAGGATTAGATTGAGTCAAGATCCATTAAGGGCATAATTGTAATTACTGTTTTGGCTATATAAACGCCTATGTACCTCTCTTGAAAATGAATAGAATAAACAATTTACTTTCTCAACTCTGAATTATCTTCTTGAGTCTCTTTAAGTAACAAAGAGCAATGCATCTTGATTCTTTGAGTGAAAGGTCGCATGTTCGAAATCCGACTGGGAAGTTTTTCATAGACATTTAATTTAAAAATAAATTGGTGGCTTAAACCTCCAATTTATCGTAAAAAAAAAATAGAGAGACTACGAGCGATTCTAAATAAATCTCTCTCTTTTTTACCCAAACTATAAATTGTTAATTAAAATTGAAGGAGAGTAACAGTGCACAAAAAGAGGAAAGAGTTTCTAAATTTTTTGGACGTGGTACTCTTTTACTGTGATCGAATGACTGTCAAATTTGTTGTCAACCGTCTAATCATGCTTCTCTTTTCATGTATTCTGATCGAGTGACTTGTAACATTTATCTCCATAGTTGAATTAAGCAATTTATTTCATGTCCTAAGATGCAACAAAATAACTAAATAAGTAATATATACAATACCTTTTGTTTGCCTCTGTAGGAATTATACAACTCTATTATGGTGTTATTTTTTTGGATACCCTTCACCTAAATCACTAATGTACGGAAACTTCGGTGTATACTGATCCAAACTCTTGGATATGCTTCAAAATGATCGATCCAAACCGTTCAATATGATCTCCCTATTATAATCTCCTTATCGACAAAATTTAACATTTTTTCAAAATTTGTAAGTATTTTTTCAAATTTTAGAAAATTGCTAATTTAATTTTTTCTGAACCGTTAAAAAAATAGTAATTTTTAAAAATAAAAAAAATACTTGCAAATTTCGAAAAAAGCAAGCGGATGCCCTTGTTTTTGGGCTGAAATCATTTCCGATGATTACTAGGGTTTTTGTTGCTACCGTTTTATGATGAGGCCGCCATAAGGTAGCATTTTGGTCCCTTCATTCATTGCTAATCTTAAATTTCACAATTTAATATGGAGGAATAATGACCAAAGCTCGGCTTGTCTAGAATTGATTCATACAATCACTCAGTTAAGTTTTAATTTCCACCCAATGTGATTCCATGAGAAAGTTCGAATGCAGAAGACATAAAGCTCTGTGGCGATAGGGATACATCTTACGATGCAACGAATCACTATAGACATCAATGGTAGAGCGCTAGGTTACCTTTACTCTCATAGAACGAAGCCAGACGGTGTGTCTTATGGGAATTTGCCACGTTGTATCCGGTGAGGATGGAGATGAATGATTGTAGGAATCTACAGACGTGGGGTAGACCGACTGGTACGGCGGATCTTTTGCAGCATGTCGGCATTCTCGGATCCGGGTCGGTTGGGGCATTGACGCATTGTCAAATCCGATTAAGTCATAATACAACGTTATTTTAAAAAATATATATCAAAAGCCGCATCATCAGATTTTGCTCTATCTCAAATAAAATAAAAAATATCACAATCTTCATTGTTCGGTTTTCATAAACAACAACAAACGAAATTGACATAAAACCACTTTACGTATTTTTTTTTTCAAGTATATATGTTTTCCATGTACTTGATTATAATAAAATTAATATGTTTATTTTTCCTTAATTACTGGAAAGCTTTTAAGACATTGTCTTTGAGTATATATATCATATGTTATGCATTAATTAATTATATCTATACAAACATAACATATGGCTATTGTAATAAATTTTATTGAAATGTATGGTAAATATCAGTATCTCAACCCGATTAGTCGTAGATCCGACTAGCTGATTAGATATCCATTGGACGATGAACAGTATTGAAAATTCTGTGTCTCACGCTTTAGGCCAGCTAACAAACACCAAAGAAGCATTTAATGCAAGTTTACATGCTCCTTTAAGCTTATAATTATCATTTTATATAATTTCCTTTTGAACCCCTCACATGTGTGATGTGTGTCAACTACTTTGATCTCTTTATATATACACTAGTCTGGCCGTCTAACAACCATTACCCCATGCATTTAAACAAGCACACAGAATCATACAAAAACATACTTTCAGTTTCCTTCTTCCTTCTAGCATAAACCCTAGTACTACTAGCCAAGTAATACACAAGCTCTTATATTATGGCACTGAACTCTTCTTCTCTTGAGCTCCTAAACTTTAACAAAGGAAATTACAATTCAGTTGTGGGAGGAGTAGATGATGCATCAGTCTCATTTGAAACATATAAGATGGGGTTTCCTTATCATCTGTCCAATTCCAAAGATGCAAATTATGAACTGACACCTGATAATTGGTCTTATTCGAGCTCATCGGTCCTTAATTTTGATCGACTAGGCTATTATTCAAGCCCCGACCAAGAAGAATGCGACCAATGGATTGATACAACCATAAACCAAAATGATCCCAACACTAACCAGTATGAAAGTTGCTTTGAGAATGCGAATACCGGGCATCACAATCCAATTAGGAGGGACGGAATCAGTGGTAGCGGGTATGGTGAAGAGCTCCAACCAATGTATATGTACCCAAGCACGAGCTCCGTTGATAGTGTTCAAGAAAAAGTGCCGAAAAAGCGCCAACAAGAGGTATATTACAATTCAATGAATGCTTACTTCACGATTATATTCACAGTTTAGTTTCTTTCTTCTTAAGTCGTAATGCTATATAAATTTGTTTTTAGGAAGGAGAAGTAGAGATGGCTAAGAAGCAATGTGGAGCGAATAGAAAGACAAAGCCCAAAGCAGATTCTCCGACCAAGGAACCTCAAAGCATTACTGCTAAGGTTCGGTTTCTCAATTTATCTGTTGCATGCATATACTTTTCTTTTTGGTAGCTCAATCATAGAAGTACATATACTTCTTCCTTTCGTAACAAAAAAAAAAAAATGCATCTATAGCATATCATAGAAGTACATATATCTTCAATTATAGAAGTATATGTACTTACCACATTAAATTAGAGGAAAAGCCCATGAAAACACAGCAGCAAGAGGTTAATCTAAAAGGACGAAAACTAATTTCACGTGTACAACATAACAATTTTAAAACCCTAAACCTTACGGAATGTTATCCAATTCTAGTCTAAAATTAATATAATTTCTCGGTGATCAAATGGTATTATATGGATATTAGATTTATAGTGTCCTTTTTTTTGTTAATTAAACCGAAATTAACCTCTTTTAATTTGCATGCATGCAATGATATAGTTTTGATAGAACTACATTACTAATTTGCTACCATATAGTAATCCTTCAATATAAATTGATAGCTGTCTATTCAATCTATAAATAAATTTAATTAATGAATTAATTCCTTATTTCATTATAGAACCGAAGGGAACGAATCAGTGAACGGCTTAAAGTGCTTCAAGAGCTTGTTCCAAATGGGACAAAGGTGTGTCTAATTAAATTACAGTTCACATTGTACCATATATATAATATCTTGCTTGGATTAAATTTTCACATAAACTGAAGTCCTATATTTCATTTTATCATTAGGTTGACTTGGTAACGATGCTTGAGAAGGCCATCAGCTATGTCAAGTTCCTTCAGTTACAAGTCAAGGTTCGTGTGCAAATGTACTTAAATTCCTCAAATTTCTATATTTATCTTGATTTTTGAAAAGTAATAAACTTAAAAAACCAATTTAATATTGTTGTGTTATAAATAGGTATTGGCAACGGATGAGTTTTGGCCAACACAAGGACGGAAGGCGCCTGATATTTCTCAAGTTAGAGATGCTCTTGATGCAATTTTGTCTTCTCAAAGGAGCAGCAATTCCAATCCTGAAAAATAAATTCTTCTCTACATGGAAAAAAGAAAATGGAACTTCTCTAGAAAAGTTGGAGTTTAGTGCGTAATATGCTCTTCTTCACTAATGTTCAAAATAAGAGCTAGTTTTTATTTTCATAGGCATCAATTGCTTTTTAAACAATTTTGCAGTTAAATTAATTATTAGTACGTACGTTGGATTAAAATGAATTGAATTTGTTGGCTACCATTGCGATTTTGAAAAGAACAAATGTAAATTAATCTAGTGCGTACTCTAGCTATTTCCACTTTCTATGTGAATTTTATTAATTTCTTACCCTCTTTTTTTTCCACATAAAGGGTGCATTTGGCAACCCAAAGTTTAGTAAGGTTAGTAGTGTAAGATTAGTACTTTTTGGGATTAGAGAGGTAGAATGGTAGAGGTAGTGATTTGAAGGGGTTAGTGGTAGTATGAGGTTAGCGAATGTTGTTTGGTGTGGTATGTTGAGGTTAGTGATGGAGGGAAATGAATAAATTATTGAGTACTTTTGATTTTTATAGATATCCTCAAAATGCACACCAATGTAGTATGTTGACGTATACTGCCTCCTTGCCTTTGTTTGCTATAAATATTGAACAAGTTATGTTGAAAAAATAATTATATATATATATATATATATTGCTTTTGATTGGACGAGAGCTACATAGATTGCATATGTTACCTTATTATCATCATAATTAATAATTACAATATTATTAATTGGAATTGATTAATTTTGATAAATAATTAAGTAATAAAAACGTTCTAATTACAAATATTTAAAACATAAACAAGTGACGAAGTACAAAATATTCTAAAATTATAATATTCTTAATACTAACAAACAAAGGTTGCAATTCCAAACTGATTTTGGAAAATAAAATAAAGCAAAACATGGTTACAAAATAGATAGTTAACATTTAAATGCCATAGAGAAACAAATCCAATGAAAATATACAGGCACCCAAATCAGTTTAACAATTATGCCAAAAAAAATTTATCGCTTTTTCTTTTGATTAAAAAATGTCCTTGATTATTAACTTTAAAAATGGACTCAATTAAGATTGATGGACTCTTGCCTATCTCTATCAGCTCCTTATAATTTCAATAGCACAAAAATGATATTTATTTAAGGTGATTTCGTTATTTTAGCGATGGACATTTGAGCTACACAAAAATGGTAAAGTTTTGCTCTTGCTACCTGAGAAAGCATCGTTTTGAAAGAGACGGTGGAAAAAAAATAATAAAAAAAGATTGGAGGATTTGTTTAATATTTCTCTCTCTTCGTGCAAAAGAGGTAAACTGCTAACCGAGGTATTCGTTGAGTTAGAAAGTTAGACGTTGGTAGTCGCTAATCTTGCTAACCTTAACTCATTTGGTAAACTAATCTCACATAAGATTAGTGACTAACCTTAAAAAACGGCTAACTTTGGGTTGCCGAACGCACCCAAAATCTTTTAATTGACAAAGTTTAGGCTAGTGAATAATGAAAAGGCTTCCACGTACCATAATTTTTCTCCCGTGTATTTATTCTTTCCAAATTGTATGCATTATATAGATCTCAAAATAACCAATATAAGTTTTTCCGTTGATCCTACGTGGAATGCATGACGTGATTGCTTAGGAAAAGCAAAAGCATTATCCTTAATCAAGTTATTATATTATAACACACGCACACGCTGACACGCACACGCACACGCACATGCACAGACACAGCGATCAACGAAACAATAATATTCGGACTAAAAATTGGAGGCCAGACCCTAAAGTCCGAAACCCCCAAAATGACCCAAGAAGAGCCCATTAATTAAAGTTCCCAGCACAGACCTGTCAGAGCCCCTCGATCCATTAATGCAAATATAAGGTACGTACTACGTACAGACGTACAGTCGTGCACTAGACAAGAACCGTCATCATCATGGCATTATTAAAAAACGCCTGATGATAGTAAACTTCATACGATAAACAACATTACAAGTGCATAGGTTAGGATTTTGGAGGAGGATGTTGTATATAAATATATGGATGATGCTCACTGAAGAAGATCCTTCTGGGTGTGTTTGGATGAGCCGGGAATAAAGAATAGGAATAAGAAATTTTGGTTTGCGTGTTTATTCTTATTCTTGTGCAATCCAAACAACACAAAAATAAAGAATTTGGGCCCTTATTTCTATACTAACAAAACCATGATATAAGAATTAGGAATAAAGATAAGCACGCAAATCGAAATTTCTTATTCCTATTCCCGGCTCATCCAAACACTTGAGAATTTGGTTAGGCTGTATATCTGTTGACGTTTTTATTCTTATATATGTTTTCCTTATCAAATAGTTTGTAACCTCTTCCTGTTTTCCAAGTAATAAAGAAAGAAAACAGTGATCAATAAAAAATACTATATTTTACGGGAAAAAAATAAAAAAAGATGTCAATATTCACTGTTTGGATGCATAGGAATAAGAATGTAAATAAGAATAAGCTCCAAATTTTTTATTCACGTGAGATTCAAACAATATAAGAATAAAAAATTTGAACTTATTCGAATGCTTATTCATCATATTCTAACAAAACTTTGAAATATGAATAAAAAATATAAATAAATAAGAATTTGTAAATCCTTATTCTTATTCTTTATTCGTGTAACATCCAAATATTTAATTGGCTCCAACATGTGAAGGAGAATATGCAAAGAGGAAGCACAGTGGACAGTTAATACAACTTTTACGAATTAAAACTCTTTCTCACATGCTTTAACAACCTGACAGCTGTCCATCATTCAATACCTAATCATACCAAGGCTAATTATTGCAACACAAAAGTCAAGACATGTTTGATGTTTCTTGGAACCCTAACTCACTTTAAAAATATAATTCCAAATTCCGATTCATCGTAGTTTAAAATTATAGGATGTTGTTTTCCCACATTAAAATCATAACATGTCATGATGCTAGTATAAAATTTACAATGCTGATGTATATGTTCGGTTCATTTTTTCCCCTTCAATATTTTGCATATTAATGTCTTTTTGGTATTTTCTGTACAAATGCTAGCGATAAAATTGCAACTAGTTAGAGGTGAAAACGGCAACTGTATTAATCGTTCTTTCGTTTCGTTTCGTCTAAAACGAAACAAAACGGTTAAACATTTTGGTTGCGTTTTAAAAACGAAACGGTTAACGCAACACGCACTCAATTTCGTCTATGTGTATTTTCGTGGTATTTCGTGATTTCGATCGTTTCGTTGCAAACACGTAGTCACTTTCTTGACCAAAACGAAACGATTAACGTAACAGTCTATTTTCGTGATCGTTTTAGACTTTATGCAGCCCTACAAATAGTCCATGGTTCTCCAGGGTCACTTTTGAAATCTTAACAGGTATGGCTGAAAACGGTAGCCGTTTCAACCGTTCTTTCGTTTCGTTTCGTCCGGAACTGAACGATAACGGATAAGGATTTCAGTTTCGTTTAAGGAACGAAACAACCAACGCAAATAGAAATATTGTTTCGTCTCAGAACGGAATGATTAGTGAAACTGGTACGTTTCGTGGTCGTTTATTTCGCGCATTTCGTCTAAAAATTTTTGTATGGTTTTATTATTATATTGCAGAGGACCTCAGTAGAGAGATCGAGGGAAAAATGAGTAAAATTAGATTTCTGCAGTGTCGCTCCGTCATTTCTCCGCCGAACACAGTCACATCTATCTCTCTCGCCTCTACACCACCGAATACAATCGCCGTCGAGAGCAAGAGGTGATTATAGTGCCTCCTCCCCCTTTCCCACGTGACCTAACCTGTCATTTATCTATCTCTGTTTCATACAAAATGTAAAATAGTTTATTTTCTTACATCTTAATAAAATGCAAAACAATTAGGTAGTCAAAGACGGTTATAACCGTTTTGATCGTTTCCATCAACGGAACAATCAACGCAACATGTGCTAAACGGATGCAACAATCAATGCAATAAGTATAAAAATTTCGTGCATCAATGCAACGGTTAACGAAAATGACCACTTTCGTGGTCGTTTTCCACGTTATGCACCCCTATTAACAGGCACACGATTTTAAAAAGCTCACCTCCATTCTACCTTTGGAAAAACCCATGGGCCTCCAGCCCAAACATAAAGATTTGAAATTTGCCATTTAGTATGTTTTATATGTATAGACTGTATAGTATCAGGAATGATAACCGCCATCTGCAGTTTTGTTATTCCTGTCATCGCTAAATACATATACAGCAAACAAGTCGAACATATAGACGATCTAAGTGAAAACTTACAAACAAATAAGTGTTGTCATCACTTGTTCAGGAGTTTACATGCATATTCAATATATTTTTATTGAACTTATTTGTTTGTATGTGTTCACTTAGATCGTCTATATGTTCACTTTGTTTGTTGTATATGTTCACTTTATATTTACCGATGACAGGGATGGCAAAATTACAGATGGCAGTAATCAATTTCCGTATAGTATAGTTGACTTTTGGAAAGAAACAAACAAAGGGGAGTAAACTTTTTCTTTTCCTAATTGTCCGTCAAACCCAGCAGGGGTGTCAAATGTGATTTTATCGACCTTCTCAAAAAAAAAAAAGTCAGTTGACTTTTTTTTTTTTTAAATAGCAATAAGATTTAGGTTTCGTAAGTTATCTAGGAAAATTCCATTCGAGGACTTGATTTTATTGGGTTGCTGAAATTTTATTTCTTTCTTCCTTTCTTTTGTTTTAGAAGAAACCCAAATAATCTCATCGTTCACCACATAAATTCAATCTCTAATAAACAAATGCCCAATTAAAAATGCACGTGACCTGTTTACTTTGGAGGCAGCATATCGAACTGTGTTACATTCACACGTGTGCGCGCATCTTTGCTTATTTTTTTTCTAATTTTTTCCGACTATGTTGGTTGATTGGTTCTTTGATGGCAGTCCCCTGTATTGTCATAAGTGAATGAGTTCTGCTGTAATAGCAGCATAACATGTAACTGCCATGCATATTTCAAATAATGAAAAAATTAAACCAATATAAAAACATTGAAGGAGCATAACATTCAAGTATATTTTTTATTTAATTCATGTTCAACAGAATTCTACTTAACATCACAATTGCGTATATAATAAAAAGGTATTTGCTTAACGTAAAGGACCTAAGCAGATGTTGATCTTTACTTTTAGCAAACATATAACATAATATATATTGTATCCAAAATGCGATAAGATTTTGTCATACTATTACACCTACATAATAATTAATATTCGGATATTAATAGAACGTATTATATCATTTGGAAATATATATATTTTTTATCCATTCCGTATCCATAAATTTAATGATTTAGGTACGTCTAGTTTTCTTTTAATGTGGATATCCAGATTTCTCTAATTCATTATAATAACGTATGCTATAAATTTCTTTTTTACGAAATGGTGAATCATCGAAATTTCTATTGCATAAATAATGTCTAATTTTCTACTTGCTTTTTTGGCAAAAATATCCTCAAACTTACATGATATTTATCGCTGTAATTATTAGATAAATTTCGTAGGTTTATTAACCTTTTTTCTTTCTAAAATACTTTTTTTATTATACGTGAAAATATCTGAGTTACATTCATTAATGTTTCATGCATTTTGAATTTCTATTCAAATTCGTTTCCATGTCGGATTTTTGTTACATACTTTTGTTTCTTTTTATGGTGCGGATTTAAGTTGACTTTTGATGTCCGTGTAATATCTACATCCATATCCATATAATTAATTACGATTTAAAATATGATTTTAACACTCTGTTCCATTTATACCCATTAATACTCAGTTTCTTAATATACTGATGTAAATGATTTAAATATTTAATGTTAGCCGCTGCATGTGAGAACTTGGGTGCATTATACCGGTTGCACAAATGTATTTTCACTTTGTCAGTTGTCACACAAATTTGCAACAGAAGAGGACAAGTCAAAACAAGGAGGGTGTGCTCCTCACGTCTTTCATTAATTGGAATATTTTTTTTTAGAGTTATTAAAAGCACATCTTTTATTTCCCACGAGGCCACGAGTCATACGGAGATGTTAGGTGTATATAATCATAATCAGGGGGAAAAAACCTAATATGCTGTGCAATTAAACGGACTCACAAAGGGAATAATAGTGTTTGGTTTTTCAATGTGTGGAAATTTTCTGTTAATTTGCAACTATGATCTTGGTATATATCTCTTTCGAATATCATACTTGATTTTGATCCAAGAGTTTACTAGTTTTAGATACTTTGTAAGCAATTTAATTTCTCCTACTTGAGATTATCTAAAAAGGATTGAATTAAAATCTTTTCGATATACTTGTATAATTCAAGAGAAATGAACTGTTGAATGGAGAAAGAATTAAAGAAAAATAAATGTTGGTGTGCATTATCAGGTTTTAAATTTGGAAGAAAAGTTGACCATGCAATTAGATGAAGAGAATTTCAAGTTACTGTTCAAATCTCGGCTCATTTTTTTTAAAGATTTTGATTATTTTTAGAGGAACTTGGATCAATCAATATTGTTTGGATGAGTGAGCATTTATGTATGCTTCAATATATTGACCATGAGGATCTTAATTATTGATTATTTAACAGAGAAGATTCGAGTGGATTAATTTGAATTGCATCCAATCCTTGTATAAAGTTGTCAAATCAATTGCAACTATACGTGCATGGAAGAGGTCTTTTTTACAAACAAGTGGTATACTACTGATGTAAATAATTATGAATTACACTAGAAGACGAATTAAAATGATTACCTTCTCTGATCTTCATTAGGCCCGGTTGTTTTGGCAAACACAGTACATATAAATATATAATAATAAGTGCCTCGAATGAATGCATGTCGATGTAAACTTGTACATGTAAGTCTTAATTTACTTTTTAGTAAATGTAGCTTGCATAAGGACAGTAGTAGAGAATGCTAGACCTCCCTGTTGTTTTTTTCTGATTTTCTTTCTTCTTCTTGTTTTTACTTTACTTTCTTTTCTTTTTTTGTTGTATCTAGATAGCCACTATCTAGCATTCTCTAAAAAAAAAAGAATTATTAAAAGTAATATGATCTAGTAGCTAGGAAACAGGGGCATCTTGGAAAAAAGTTAGAAATTTCAGTGAAACATTATTTTAATGATGTTTAATGCAGTGTCTAAAAAAATAGAATGTGCCCATCACTGGACGGACATGTGCACATAAATTTGCTAACATTATGAGTTACCAACAAAAACATTTAATAATAGATGAAATTTGATACTTAATATAAGGTCGAACATATGTACTAATTTCGTTCTATTCTAAAACCATTTTTACTTCATAAAATACATTGTTGAAAATTATCAAGTGAATGTATCCTCGCCAATAGATAGAGGAATGCTATTCTTTCTCAAATTTTATATTTTAAATAATCTATCCAAACTGTTCAATATCATCTTCATATTGAAATCTCATTGGAAATCAAATTTTATATTTTTCAAAATTTTTTACTATTTTTCTCAGATTTTTGAAAGCCGTTATTATATATATACACACACATAATTAATGAAAAGTTCAACATAGAAACTGTCAAAGGTTTGTGAGACGTATAACTTGAACTCCAGAAGATAAAGGCTAAAGCTAGGCGTGGTGCCATGCCCCCTGTTACACTCTCCTTATAAATCAATAATTTTCATGAATCACGAATAAAGTTTTAAGGTTTCCAAAATATATATTTATAATTTCTGCCGATCGAGTTCTCTGATCATACCTGGAAACTAAAGCAGGGCAGGATATTTGTCATCAAGAGATCATCAATGTGTGTTCCTATATAATTTGTAACAAACTACTTTTTCCAAACCCTCATCCCTTTCCTTTGTTTTACTGCATTTTATATTTACGTACGTAGATATACATAAAATTGAAGTTCATTGGAGTGTTTTATATTTCAATATTCTGGACTTGTTTTTGACAAAAGAAAAAGAAAAAAGAAGTGTATTATAATCTGAATTTGACAACCTGTTTTGACAAGATTATAATATATACCTTAAGAAAAACAAGTCAATTAACATGCAATCATGATATACTTTAAAGTAAAACAAGTCATTAATATGCAATCATGGGTCAAGTACAATGACGATCTTCTGCATGCTATGTTCTATCTGCAACAATTATTGCCACAAATTGTCAAAAGGATAGCTATTTAATTGGTTTTGACTTTTGGAGAAAATGGAAGAGAAATGGCAATATAACACAAGTCTATAATTCCAATTAATGCACATGCTTCCATTACTTGGCTGCAATTAATGCTGATTTCACCTTTAGTGCATGCCCTTGTAAATATTTATGCAGTTATGCTGTACCGAAGAATACAGTACCCCAGGTACAAGCTTTCCTTGGTATGCATGCTTAATTAGTAGGATTACAAGGCTGTAATTTAAGCATGGAAAGACTGACACGGCATGGCAACTACGCGCGTACACCCATATATAGAATTTTCTGGCAAAAAACTATATATCAAATCGACCTAAACACATCACTACATCAGCATGGCATAGCAATTAAGTCTAACAGCCGTGTGTGCATAATACGTGTCAGGCTGAATGCAGTGGAAGTTTGAGGAAACTCTTTAAGTAAGAACATGTGATTACCAATTATATATGCTCTTACATTGATACATAGCAGGTAATTTGAACCATCCTACGTACAGTTGACTTGAAATTTGCAACTGGCATTTGTTCACAATGTGCTTTTGCATCAAGTGTTTGAGATTTACATTAGAAATAACTCAGCTTTTTGAATATATATATGTTAGAGATTTAGTTGACACCAAATCCGTATATACCCGGAATAACTCAGCTGCCGGCCGGTGTATCGTTGAAGATTTGATTTATACCAACTCCATGTTCACCATACATGTGTGGAGAGATCAATTAATGCGTCTTGTACTCTTTGTTTCATCAGATTCGCTTTTCCCCTTCACAGCGTGCAAGAATCTGTAAAATAAACTTGAAATATTAATTTAGGGGTCGTTTGGATCGCTTAGGAATAAGAGGAATAGCTATTTTTAGGCGGAAAATATTGAGAAGTATGTAATTTTGTGAAGATTTTGAATGATTAGGAATAAATTTCTGCCCAGAATTTACTATTTTTGTTTATTTCTTACCCATCCAAACAGCCCCTTAAAGTTTAGACTTGTTTTCGTTGCGGCTTCACCTAACTAAGCAGCAGTACAAATATTAAAAAAATACTGTAAACTATAAAACCAAATTGTCTTGCAGCTTTGACATTTATTAATCAATTAAGAACCGGAAATATTTTAATTGAGAACGAAATATTACATTTCTATTAGAAAAATACATAAATTTGATCAATATTTTCATCACAACCACTAAATTGTATTTCATTTTTTTCTAAACCGCCACAACTCCTGTGATAATTATAATCCGCTTTTCATTTCACACTAGTTTTGCAGACATTTCCCCTAGTTTTGCTCTTACGTACCTTTGCTTGACAAATTATTGTAAATTCCATAGCTCCTAAATTTGGCAGAATACATAAACGGCATTAGAAATTTATCGAACAGCGATTACTAAATTATCTGTATAGTTTATGCCCTCTTGAATCTATTAGCAAAAGGTACCTCCATATGCGGGCATTACACATATCGAGGCAACAAAGATACTATAAAATAATAATTTAGTCCATAAATATATTTGTAAAATCAATAATTTTATTTACATATAAAATTTTATATATTATACAGTAAAGATATTGTAAAATCAATAATTTAGTCTTGTAACTTTAAATGAAGAGTCAATTTATTAGCGGCTTGACTCTTTTCTTATAAAGTGTGTCTAACTTTTTATCTGAAATTAAGATCTAGATCATTACACAAATCAATAATCTATAGTTGATATAAGAATTGTTTACACACCTCTTAGGTGTGCAATTGTTATGATCTTTTATAGATGCTTTTATAAGTAGATTATTTTATAGATGTTTACACTCCCTTGTACTCAATGACTAGGATATCAACCCTTGCTCAAATCAACAGTTCCTAAATTTCACAAAAGAACTTTACAGTAGAATGGAGGCTGAATTTCTCTAACCTTAATAATGCCTAAATTTTAACGGTGGGTAAAAACAGTACTGGAGACAGCATATATAACTTATAATAATAATAATAATAATAATAATAATAATAATAATAATAATAATAATAATAATAATAATAATAATAATAATAATAATAATAATAATAATAATAATAATAATAATAATAATAATAATAATAATAATAATAAGTGGTGTAATTCTTCTTCGAATTTAAGCAAGCTACATGTGTGCTGGAGATTTTGTTGGCACCAAATCCAAGCATTAATTAGAACTATCACTTCTTCTAGTATACTGAAGATTTACTTCGTACCAAATTCATGTTCTTTGAATATGATAACATGGGTGATTTAGATTTATGCCATTGACAAAATTGGAAATTAGAGATATGCCATCGTTAAATGACAAATTATTTTTATGCCATCATTAAATGACGAAATTAGATTTATGCCATTGGTCAATTGATATGACCATTATGCCCTTTTAAAAATACCATGATAAAATAGTGAAATTAAAAATTTATGCCACTGTAAAATATTAAAATTAGAAATATGTCATTGTAAAAGTAATTATTGATTTTACACCAAAATCAGTATTATGTCCAATAAAATTGCATTTATTCGTTATGTTCCATTTGAAGCAGCATTAAACAATTAAAATAGATTTTAATAAACTGATTATTTATAATATATGGTTATTTCAAAAAGTCGAAAAATGTGATCTCATTCTTTGCAACATGGAGTACTAGAATTTGGGGGAAAAAAACAAGTAACTTTCTTGATTTCATAAAAAAACAGGAAAACAAACGAAGATTCAGTTAATTTCGTGTGCACGAGAATACGAGATGAAGCCCATGTACTAACTTTGAATTGTCAATAATACCTGATCATTCGCTGCAACACATATTATACCAAACAACATCATATTATGATCTAGTTATCCTAAATGAACGAAGAAAATTCATCACGACCTTGAAGTTGTGTCTTTTCGTTTGAGCCCTCAAACTGATCTTGGAGGCGGCTGTTTTTTTTTTCGTTTCCTTGATGATTTAAACCCTAAGGATAGTTTGGGTATTTTCAAAATATTAGAATGGCATATCTCTAATTTGAGTGGCATATTGCTAATTTTAGAAAAAATTAGTGGCATAAAATTAATTTTACAATTTTATAATGGCATAAAACTAATTTGCATTTTAAAAATGGCGTATCACTAATTGCAAATTTTTATAATGGCATTTATCTAATTATTCCTAACATTTATGATTAACTATTGTATATACTCTTCCTCGGGACATGCATCTTATTTGAGTGCACCGTATATTTAGTGTCTGCATCTCTTCAATGCCACAAACAGAAAAACCACTTTCCAAAATTTTTTTGATCTCTTGCAAACCTAACAAGACTGATATTATCCAAAATTGCTTTTGAATTTGCCAATCAAATGGGTAATCCATAATTGGATTCTTACTTCTATTTTGTCAGCAAAACTGAAGTATGAAAAATGGGAATTACTTACATCAATCAGAGTCTTAAGCAATCAAACAATCAGAGCGATATCGTTCTAACCCTCACCCTGACCCCCGCGATTTTAATCTCCTTCCTTCCGATCCCTCTGCTCCCTCTCATTCAAACAGATCGCCTCCTCTCACGCGCCTCCCTTCACGCCTCCCTCTCCTCCGCTCCTCCCCTCACGCGCCTCCTCTCCGTCACCATTGAGATCTCTCCCTATCTCCACATCTCTTCTCTCTTCCTCTTCATCTCTCCCTATCTCGCCATCCCTTCTCTGGGTGAGAAGAGAAAAGATCTAGTTCTCTTACTATATATACGGGAGTAAATAAAAAAGTACAGGAAAGTAACCAAAATAATACGAGAAATTAAGTAAGATATTTGTGTACTTTTTATTAGGAAGTAATCAAACACTATGAGGGGAGAAAATAAAAAAGTACTTGGGAGTAACTAAATGACTATAAGGAAGTAAAATAATGAGTATAAGAGAGTATCTAATACATATAAGGGAGTAAATAATATTCAAATCTAATTCTGCTATTGTTTGGGAGTAACTACATAACTATTAGGGAGTAATAATGAATATAACGGAGTAAATAATATTCAGATATGATTCTGCTATTGTTTAGAAGTAACTAAATGACTATAAGGGAGTATCTAATACATGTAAGAGACTAAATAAAAAAGTACAGGGAAGTAACTAAAATAATACGAGGGAGTAAGTAATAAATTTTTGTGTACTTTTAATTAGGGAGTAATTAAACACTATGAGGGGAGAAAAATAAAAAAGTACTTGGGAGTAACTAAATGATTATAAGGAAGTAAAATAATGAGTATAAGGGAGTATCTAATACATATAAGAGAGTAAATAATATTCAAATCTAATTCTGCTATTGTTTGGGAGTAACTAAATAACTATCAGGGAGTAAATAATGAGTATAACTGAGTAAATAATATTCAGATCTGATTCTGCTATTGTTTGGAAGTAACTAAATGACTATAAGGGAGTAAATAATATTCAGATCTGATTCAATTACATGTAAGGGAGTAAATTATTAGTATAAGGGAGTAACTAAATAATGCAAATGGAGTAACTAATACAAGATCAAATATGTATAGACAGAGGCGATAGGGTAGGGAGGTGCTAGGGGACAGAGGTGTTAGGGAAAGGTGCGCGGCTGGAGAGAGAGATACGAGGAGAGGAAACGCGAGGGGACAGAGAGGCGAGAGGGGAGGGGTGCGCTCGTAGCGCGACGGGACAGAGAGGCGAGGTGCAGGAGGCGCGAGGTGCGAGGGGCACGAGATTCAGGAGGTGCGCGAGAACAGAGGAAGGGTGAGTGGAAGGGAGGCGCGTGGGAACGGAGGGGAAGCGCGTGGGAACGGAGAGGAGGTGAGCAGAAGGGAGGCGCGTGGGAGCGCTAGCGTAATTTCTATTTTCGGAAGCGCGTCTCTTTTCATTTTTAGACTTGATTGCTTGATTGCTGAAAATTTTGATTGCACTAATCAGCACCGTATGAAGAATAACTCTAAATCTGAGACTCTGAGTATGTATAATCAATTGGATCGGGAAAGCGTGATTCTATCCGAATTCGGATCCAATATAAATATTTTGGGCTGACATTTGTTGATTATGGGCCATATCCTTACGAAAATGCCAGATTCCCAGTATGTGGCCTGTTCCTGTACCTTGATAACATTTTGCAAATCTCTCCTGTATTTATTACATGTTATCTAGATTTATATCTCCTATATATTTGGCATTTGTTTAACACGTTTCGTGATGGTTATTTAATGCTAACTCACTAACTGATCATTTTTTTTAGTTTTCGGTAATGCTATGTTGATTAGCTAAGCATGAAATAAAGTCAACGTTTTCTAACTTCTTATATTCTCCCCCATTTTATTCTGTAAATTTAGGATTAAATGTCTTTGATTAACGGTGATTAAATATACATGCAGTTAAAGAATACTACTGGGGAAAGAAGAACAAACTATGCAATTGGTGAATTACAAGTTGAAACGCTGTACAATTTTTTTATTAACTCTTGAAATAAAAAATTAAAGAAGAATGCAGAAGAGCAAAATTCTACAAATTAGGATCAACCACAAGAATGTAACCTGTTTTGATTCTGTTTATGAAATTATATATAATATGTGGTTGGCTTGAAAGGAATAAATCTTGTTGAATTTTGTTGGGTGCATGATAATTAGCATTTGATTAACTGTGCGTGAGCATACTTGCATGTGGGAAGCGCATTAATTGCACTGGATCACACGTATCACTTCCAATCAGCTAGCAATTTGGTGCTCCCTCAACAATCTTCCAATAGATTCGCATATCTTTTATCCTGAAATTAATTAATATAAAAATTTGGACCCAAAAAATTTTAATATACAGAATTATTTTATTTTTTTTTTAATAAGAAGAAAGTTCGAACGCGTTTCAGAAGCGAGTATTTGAATTCCCCTCCGTACGCGTTTATAAAACGCGCTCCAACCCTCCCAACGCGTTTTATAAACGCGTACGAAGGGGAGATGCTGTCCACTTTCCTCTCGTTTGTCAGAGCTTCGTACGCGTTTATAAAACGCGTTGGGTGGGTTGGAGCGCGTTTTATAAACGCGTTCGAAGGTATATTATTTAATTTTTAGGAAAAAAAAGTACAAGCATGCTCTGATAAAGACTGCAAAAGACATGACAAGATTTGATTTTACAATGTCATTTTTGAACTGCTGAAATTATTTATAAAAGCAGTCATTGTTGAATTAGAATGCACAAACACCCACTACCTCCTTCTTGTTAAAACCTTCAGTACAATGGACAAAGGAAATAGCTCTAACTCAAATAATGATGTTCCAGACTATCGAAGAGCAACCCGCATTGAGTATTGGCCAACTTTCTACCATTACCCTGCCAATAGAAATCAACCAGAAAACGGAGAATACGAGGCAATTTGTCGCTCTTGTTATCGCATTTTGAAATACAACATCCATGAAGACACGACTGAAGAGGGAGACGTGCTCGAGTTAAAAATACACTACCAATGGCACATTAATGGTGGGCCGGAAAGAGAACAGAAGGAGTACCAGGAGCGGCGATGGCGGGAACACGAAAAGAATCTGAACCGACAAAGGCGATATGACTGGTACAAAAAATATTACACAGAACCTCAACCCATCCCCCAACAACAACCGAAACCCTACCTCTCGTCTGAACCAACTCACTGGACTGTTTACGAGAAAATATACAATTTTAATGGAGACCACACAGTGACCTGTACAAGGTGTGCTCAAGTTTTCAATTACAAAGAAAACATATTGCGTGACCACTACCATGAGCACAAACGTCACGACGAGAATGAACAAAGAGCTCGGGACATAGAGACGCAGAGGATTATTAAAGAAAGAAATGAAGAAATGGATCGTAAACAAAAAATTAGGGAAGAAGAGGCAAGGAAAAAAAGGCTCAAAAAATCAGAGCAAAAATTGAGAGAAATGAATAAGAGGGATGAACTTCGACAAATTGCGGCAAGCCGAATGGCAGAGATGGAAAAAGAAGAAACCGAAGCGGCTTTTTGGAACGAAGCCGCTCAATTCGTTGACAACAGTGTTCCGAGTAATCAACAAGAAGATGATGCTGCTTTTTGGAACGAAGTCGCTCAGTTCGCTGACAACACTGGTGCGAGTAATCAACAACAACCGAATGATGAAGATGAGCAACCATGGTGGGATGAAATTCTACAACATGTAGATAGTCAAAATCTTTAAATATTTATATCATTGTAATATTTATGTGTTTTATTATTATGGTTGTTAATGTAATTTAGTTGGAATTGTTAATGCAATGTTTTATTTTTATGGTTGTCTTTTATTTCCTCTATTTTTTGTAGTGCTTTGCACTAAAAGTTGTGGTTTTAATGTGTTGACGTTTAATGGATAAAAGTTGTTGTTTGGAGTATTTCATTTATTGGCGTTTCAATACATAAACGTTTATGTTTCAAGTAGTGCTTTGCACTCCGAATTTTCAAGTCATAATAATACACAAG
Source organism: Rhynchospora pubera (assembly GCA_028095005.1). NCBI lineage: Eukaryota > Viridiplantae > Streptophyta > Magnoliopsida > Poales > Cyperaceae > Rhynchospora > Rhynchospora pubera. The sequence goes on from CM051461.1 coordinate 26,823,342, forward strand.
TCAATCATCACAAGTCATAATAAACAATCCAATAAATACACAAGTCAATCACAAGTCATAAACGAAAAATAGTCAATCAACATCAGTAATACACAAGTCAATCACAAGTCCATAAACGAAAAATAAAATCAACATCAGTAATACACAAGTCCATAAAAAAAAACTGTCATCATCAGCAATAAAATCAGTCCATCATCATAACTAATGCCGCCGCCTCCTCCTAGGTCCCGAAGGTGAAAATCTGTCAATCACCTTCACCGCACGCCTATCTCGTCCAGCCGGGGCAGTAACGTCTCCTGAGTCAGTGGACTCTGTATCCCCATCGTCCTCCTCCTGGAGGTCCTCCTGCTGGTCCTGCTGAGCCTCCTGCTGTATGGGCCCAAACTCAACAGGCTGCCCAGCCTCCTGAGGAGTCGCTATAGGGACATAATCACCCTCCTCATCTCCGGCCGTCCGTAGCAATGTGCTGAACGAGTCTGTCCCTCCCATACTACCAGACGGAGTGCCAAATGATGGAATAGAAGAAGGCGTAGGCACTGACGGTACAGTAAATGGGGGAACAGTAAATGCAGGAAAAGAGGAAGGCATACCAAATGGTGCAAAGGAGTACGGTGGAGGATCATGAGGCTGGAAAATGCCAATGGGATCCTGAGAAATGCCAGCAAACTGCGAGGTCGATGCTGATGCACTATGCATGGATGGAGTAGGACCTGAGGATGGAAACTGAGTAGGAAAGAACGTGCGTGGTCCTAAAATATCATCTAATCGCCCGGTATTCAGTCGACCATCCTATAATATTAAAAAAAACAATGTGAATATAAATAAATTAGTATCTAAAATTGAAACTTGCATATAAACGAATACTAACCGCATGCATCAGATCCTCCGCCTGAAGGTCTGTGGGTACAGTCGGACGTGCAGAAGAAGACTCGTCCCCAGAATCTGGTATGTCCTCAATATTTGTTGGAAGTCCTCGCTGCTCCAACAAATCCTCCAACCTGTAATTTTTAAATTATTGAATTGAAAATGCAAAAAACGCAATCAAAAAATTAAATTATTTAAAATTACCTCAGAGGGATGGAAGCATCATGCAACTGCGAACGACAGTTGGCGAGAATTGCCTTTCCCACCCTTCTGCACCCCTTCTTCACAACCAGTCCCAATGCATGAAGTGCATTCTTCAGCGCAGAGTTGCCCTGCAATTTACGAGAATAATGACATATTGCACAATTCCATTTACCAATCATACATTCCATATTTAAAAAATTAAGATGTACCGTATTGCGAAGTCTGGACCCCATGTTTGTGTACTGCCTCTGAGCAAGAGGCAGCTGCTGAGTGCGCTGGAGACGTGCCTCGGCATCCTCTCGTGGCGTGGGTCTCTCGGAGGCACCGTATCGCCAAAACCATCGGAAGTACCGAAGCGTATCAGTATCAGTCCAGGATCGAGTCTCCAGCTGGCGTGTCTGTAATGCCTCGTCAGTCCACTCAGCATATGCACTCGCAAAAATGGTAGCAAAATCTGGACGATCTCGATAGGTACCGTGCTGGAAACCCAGCAGGTTGTGTGTCACGTCCCAACTCTGTTAAAATAAACACGTTAGTTCTTTACTCTAATTAAATTGAAGTTGATCGTATGATAAATCAGAAAAATATAGCAAACGTACCACAGGTAATGGAGGAGGAGTAAACTGGTACAGCCCAAACTGATGCCTACAACGGTCGGGGTAGTAGTAGGCAACAATGTGGTAGAAAATGAGCGGCAACCGAACATGCTCCGCTATGGAACCCTGCTGTGCTACCCGTGGCATAAGAGCTCTGTCGAGTACGTACGGAAACCAGTTGACGTCTTCAACGTTCAACACGGCTAGGTAGTCCCGTGCGTTCTCCACTGCCCCGCGGTGCTGGCTCCGTGAGAAAGACCGAGCTTCGCCCCATTTCCTGAAAATTTTGAAGGTTAGGATTGATGTGTTGTAATTTGCATAATATTATTGAAAAATTATTATAAGTTATTACCTGCCATACGGCACACATGAATCTAGGTCAGGCTGTCCTAATCCACCGATAGGAGCAACCTCTGGGCGACAAACAGGGAGGTATGACCATGCCCAAAACAATAGTAGCATCCAAGGTCCCGTCACAACCTTGAAACGCATGGAGGCACGGTCCAAAGCACGATATAGACAAGCAAGCGTGGCACCTCCCCAATTGAAGTCCGGAACTTCATTCAAATTGCCCTGCATTTAAATTAAACAACGCATTGAAAAAAAAATAATTTCAACATTGAAAATAACAAAATTAAATTGCAACATTCAAAATAATTTGAACATTTCAGTGTATTAACAAAAGTATTATGTGTTAACAAATACTAATTGAATTCTACTATTTTCGTAAAGAAAAAAAAATTATTTAAGTTAAGAAAATTATACCGATACGAGCTCTAAAAAGTATGCTGGGACGGAATTCTGAGAAATATCGGGAAACATCAACGTCCCAAATAGCTCTAGAGCCACTGCACGCGTATATCGGTCTAACTCCTCACCAGGAGCATCTGCCGGTGGCGCCACCCCGCAATTTTGCCGCAACCATTTCAACTTGATGTTGTTGCCCACAACAACATTGCCCCTGCATTGTACAAATTTAGAATAATCAATACAAGTAAGCAATGCATATATTGAATATGCAAAATCAATATTGCATTCGTATTTTTTTCACTTACTCCCTGCTACTCCTTTCTCGGTGCCACTCTCCCAAATCTTCATGAGGATAAAGATTTGCACGAATCTTTTCCTCCCAGGGCCCTCTCGTATTCGATCTAACTGGAATGCCAGTCGAGCGCAAACCATATAAGAAGGCAACATCCTGGTAACAATTACAAAATACGTTAATATTACGAAAATATAACATTTAATATTACGAAAATTAATATTCAAATTTGAATTTTAAATATAAAGTTTAAATTAATGTTAGAATTAATTGTGAAAATTAATACGAAAATTATATGTTAGAATTAATTGTGATAATTAATACGAAAATTATATTAAAAAAAAAATAATATCAAGTTTAAATAAATTACCTGTAGAGTAACGGTCATCTCTCCAACGGGAAAATGGAAAGTATGCGTCTCTGGACGCCAAAACTCCACCATTGCTTTCAGTAATGGCATGTCGATGTTGACATGCTTCACCTTCATAATGTGACTGAGCCCCAGTTTGATCAGCCTTCCCTCAATCCGTTTGTCCACCTTAATTGTTCGCTTGTGCGATCTCAACTCCAAATGTTTTTCACGCTGCAATTTTTAATACAATTTTTAAGTATTTACAAGCATTTAAAATAAATACAATTTATAATACAATTTATAATAAGCATTTTCGATTAATTTTTTACTACAAATTATAATAAACATTTAATATACAATTTATAAGTCTATTAAGAAATCTAAATTATTAAATCAAAAAAATATAAATTAACATAAAAAAATCTATTACCTCCTCAAAAGACAAACCAACGAGATGGTCGTTATCCGTAACGAACAAAACCTGTTGGTTTTCTGCGTTGGCCGGTTGCACAGGTGGAATGACATTTTGCGCGCTCGGACGGGCTGCGCGACGCCTACGTCTTTTTGGCCGCTGGGTGGAGGCTGCTTCGGTGGGGGGTGCTTCGGTGGGAGGTGGTGAAGCACCATAAGGACCAGCCTCATCTTCTGCTGAACTCATCTGATTCAAATAATATAAGAACAACAATTTAAAACAAAAATTAATGTAATAATTTTTTAGCTAATTGGACAAAAAACGAACAAAACCAAAAATTTTTTTCTATATAATTGACATTTTTACAATAATTACTTTTGCATACAATTTCCACTAATTCCATACAATTTACTAAAATTTCGACTAATTTCCATTCAATTTGCATACGAATTACAGTAATTTGATAATAAATTCCTACACAATTTCCATACAAATTCCACTAAATTCCGTAAAAATTCCATGAACATTTTACTAAAATGTCCAATAATATTTCCAATAATTCCATACAATTTATGTTACTAAAATTGTGTACTCACTTTATTAAAATGTCCAATTTCCATACAAATTCCATACAAATTTCCATACAAATTTCCACAATTTCCACAATTTCCATAATAATCCATACAAATAGGTAAATGCACAATTTCCATAATCATCCATACAATTTCAATAATTTCCATAACAATTTTCCACAATTTCCAAAATTTCCATAATCATCCATACAATTTCCACAATTTCCATACAAATTTCAATAATAATCCACAATAATAATCCACTAATTTCCACAATTTCAATAATATCCATAATTTTCAGTAAATGCAAAATCAAAACCTCGATATCGGCGTACGTTGTCTTTCGAACTCCTCTTCTCTTCGCACGGCAACCACCTTCGCACGGCAACCTCTTTTCTCCCTTCTCTTCTCTCTTTCTCCGGCCGCAACTTTCTTTCTCTTCTTTTCTTCTTCCTTCTCTTCTCTCTTCTCCCTTCTCTTCTCTCTTCTTCCTTCTCTTCTCCCTTCTCTTCTCTTCTCCCTTCTCTTCTCTTCTCTCTTTTTTTCTTTTTCTCTTTCTCTGGACTGACTGAAGCGACGAAGAAACAAAAAAAAACGGTCAGAACTGGTTTTCGAAAAATTACCACCTTCCTACGCGTTTATAAAACGCGCTCCAGGGCTCCGAACGCGTTTTATAAACGCGTACGAAGGTGTCAGCTCCTCAAAAGGCGTAACTGAAGGGGCGAACTTATCTCTCCCTCGTACGCGTTTATAAAATGCGTTCGGAGGGCTGGAGCGCGTTTTATAAACGCGTACGGAGGGGAATTCGAATGCTCGCTTCTGAAACGCGTTGGAACTTTCTTCTTATTAAAAAAAAAAATAAATAATTCTGTATATTAAAATTTTTTGTGTATAAATTTTTATATTAATTAATTTCGGTCTTTTATCTATGACTATGCAATAAGCACCGATTTAATCAAAATTAGCATTATATTTCACATTTCGAGTGAAATTAAAATTGGAAAAGAATAATGCCATGCACCTAAATAGTTCGCCAAGATACATAATTCAAGTTAAGAAAATGAAAGATAATAGAAGAACCTGAATTTCTTATAAATTATTAGAACAAATTTGAAATTTTTTTTTAAAAGAAAAAGTTTGATGGCGGCTGTAGAAAGAAACAAATTGAGATTTTTTGGCATATAAATCTGCAGAGCTACCTACGTTTTATGAAATAATAGCCATTTATACTGCGTTAAAACGGTGCCATGATAATTGAGCAACTGAAATATATCACATCACATAAAATTAAAGAAGCAGCCCAAGGCCCCAAGTTATACTCTTTTATTGCCTTCATTTACAATCCAAATGACAGCACAACTAATTTAAACGATAGTTTTGTTTATTTTTTTCGAAACAAACAGTTTTGTTTATTTAGCACAGTGAGATTCTTAATTACGTGTGCATTGAAAAAAAAGGTAAAGTTCCTATAATATAATAATAGTAAATTCAGTTAGTCGGAAACTAGCGTTGACATGGATGGGTACACAGCAATTTTGATCGTTTGATGAAAGGATGGGTACACAGCAATTTTGATCCAACGAGCAGAAGCTGATAGAAATTGGACAAGGTCTCATAAGGCGGTCCAATCCCCATGAGAAACATGAAAATTAATCTAAAAACATAGGGTTGGAAGTCAACTCTAATAAATGCAATGATGTCTTCATTGATTGTTTAATTTAGTTTGGAGTTTGGCATCATAAATTTCTGTCCCGTAAACCCAAATAAATGCACACGTTTGCCTGCACGAATACATTATTGCCTACTAAATTGGAGGTAATCCCACCATTATATTACTTCAAGATTATCTTCACTATATAAGACTATATATACACACACAGATAATTTAATAAAACAAAATTCGACAATGAATACGAAGTAAGTTTTGCAATCCGAATTTGCTGTTGCGCGACAAATGGTGTAGCGCACGTATGAGCCGTCTGATCTTGATCAGACGGTTAATTTTTTACGGGCCTATCAATCTAGATTACATGCACGGAGCTTCCTTGTCCATTGGATCTTGATCAGAGGGCCAGCATGCCGCGCTACACCATGTGTCGCGCGGCAGCGGATCTGAATTTGTAAGTTTTGGTAATGCTTGCTTTGATCTCATCAAATTTCATCCGTACTCCTTACAGAAGTACAAATTCAAAAGTGTTAAACTTTCAAATTAATCGATAATTGATTTGATCATTGATTTGTGACTCGATGGCAATTTTCAAATGAATAACTAACTATTAGTTATAGCAGTGATTAGAATAATATTTATGTTTTTTTTTTTGGAAACAGAGTACAGAGATAACTGTCTCGCCTACAATTTTTAAATAGTTTTATTTATTAAGAAATGTAAATTCATATTAAATTATTATTTTCCATGTTCATTTGTTCACTTTTATATTGTTGAAGCAAAATAATATTATTTTGAATTTTTTTTATTTATCCACTCACATTAGGCGGGTATAAATATTTTTCTAGTATCTAAAATTCGTGCTAGTTTTAGTATCTAACACCGACTTAGGTGGAGATAGCTATATTTATGCTTAAAATTTTGCATGATAGCGCGCGCGCACGTATTACCCATAAAATAAAATGAAAATTACTTACAACAATCAGACTTAACGCAATCAAGCAATCAGACTCACGCTCGCTCCCCTCACCCTCACCCTACCGTGCGCTCCCATCACTCGATCCCGCTGACGCACGCTCCCCCTCACCTCTCTATCGCCTTACGCGATCTGCTGACGCGCGCCTCTCCTCACCTTTCCCTCGTCTCACGCGATCCCCTGAGGAGCACCTCTCTGCGCCTCCTCTCGCGCGCCTCCCTTCCTGCCTCCCTCTCCTCCGCGCCTCCCCTCACGCCTCCAACTCCTCCGCGCCTCATCTCACGCGCCTTCCTTCACGCCTCACTCTCCTCCGCTCCTCCCCTCACGCGCCTCCTCTCCGTCACCATTAAGATCTCTCCCTATCTCCCCATCTCTTCCTCTTACTATACGGGAGTAAATAAAAAAGTACAGGGAAGTAACTAAAATAATACGAGGGAGTAAGTAATAAATCTTTGTGTACTTTTTATTAGGGAGTAATTAAACACTATGAGGGGAGAAAATTTTAACGGGTGCGGTAATGAAAATACCTTCTACCGTATCGTACCGTATCCATTGACAGCCCTATCTATCTATTGCCTAGAGAAGTTATGCAATACACGAAAATAACTGCTATTAAGGAAAAACAATCTTTACTTGCAATGGTTAATAGGATAATTCTGGCAATCTTCTATATTTGATCTGGAAGAAAATATTCTGAACATAGTTCGTTAAAATAGAAAATTTACCAATTAATGTATAATTAAGAAGAGAAAAATTATGATTATTTATTTTTTTATTGATAAAAAAACTATGCTAAATAGATAGAATTTGTGAAAGTCGATTGGTTGACCTGGCTTTCCCACATGAATTATATTTTATAATCAAGTGTATTCAATATACAATTAAGATGATTACAAGTTGATCCTGCTCATGTGAGTGCATTAATTACGTCTTCGTTATGACTTATAATTAACTTCCAAACTAACTCTCACACAATTTGGCTTCTAATTAATTTTCATGCAGAATGAGCAGAGAATCTCAAGATCCCAATGCATTTTGCCCCTCAAACAACCATACAAAGTACAACACATCCCTCTTGGACAGACTCAAATTCGGTACATTTTATTGGATTCTTCCTGTACACTGGAGTACACTAGCTAAAATACTATCGAATTTCAGGAAAAGTTTCAAGCTTGTCCAACAAATACTAAAATCTCATGTGCATCCTTTTTCAACCGGGGAACACGCATATATCAACTAAGCTTAAATAATCGTAATTCACATCTTATGCATATCCACTCATCTTCTAATAAACTTTTTCCAAAAACAAAAATGTGGAATAGTTTTACGAATCTCAATATTTTAAATAGTAAAAACAATAATTGGTGTTTCACTTACATTACTGTTTTATCAATAATTATGTCATAAAATATCCACAAAAAAAAATGGGAATGACATTAGAAATTAATGCTTAGGGATGCTTAGAAATTACTGACTCAAAAGTAGGAAGGAATGTGGCAGACAATATTGTAGCCATTTAAATATTAACAGAAACATATGGACGTTTTTTTCGTATATTTTTTTGTAGATTGTTATATTGTTTTTAATGCTTAGGGATGCGCATGATTTTTTGGGCAAAAAATGATATAACCTCCATAAATTTTTCCTTTGACGTACAATCCGATTTTAATTCAGGTGGCTAACCTTGATGTGCAAGATGCAGTAATGACATTTTTTTTATTAAAAAATAAATATTAAATTCTATTTTTTTAATTCTATATGCCCGTGTTGGAAATGATTTTTTTTTCTACAAATAATTAGTTCTTGCCCAAAAATAAAATGAAAAACGATATTACTTATTATTATACTTCTTCTTGATTACTTCCAAAAGATAAATGTAAAAGATTTTTTTTAAAAGTAACTTTAATGGACATATAATTTTTTGTGTGCATTTATATTAAATTTCAAAGTCCAAATTAAGACAATATATGAATCTCTAAATCGATTATCTGAAAATAAGAAAAGTCTGCAACCATGTAATTAAAATAATTAGTTTTTTTTCTTGCATACAAACGTGTCAGCATATGTCAATATCCACATCCTCTAATATTTAAAAACAAACAAATAATATCCAAATTTTGTACATCCCGAAAGCAGTAGACTGGTAAACGGAATTACTTAATATAGATAGTTAAGATTAATGTGTTTTGAGACCGTTCGATTGCTGACTGTCAAATATAAATGAATGAACAGTTGGAAAGCACACGAATTAAGTGAATTAACTATTTATTTCTTCTAGGAAAATGAGGCTTCCGTCATTAACCGTTTTTAAAATATTGCCTCGAGTTGCTAATTAATGAATGCTTGCAATTAATGCTTGTCTCCCGTTGCTAATTAATGTGCACGGATGCATATATATTTTCATGCAAGGATGGTTCTGGTGATCTGCAGTAAAGCTAATTCGCCACCTTTGTGTGCCTTAAATACACTTAATTCACATCTCGCTTTAGGCCCTTGATCAAAATCCCATTTTTTTAACGTGGGATTTCATTTCATTTCATTTCATTTCGATGGAAAATTCTTGATCAAAATGAAGAGATTTGGTGTCATTTGGTAAGAATTCCTATGTAATTAATTAGACCTAACGAAATTATATAAAATCAATTCAAATGAAATGAAATCCCACGTAAAAATCATTTTGATCAGGGCCTTAATTTTTGTTTCTTATGTGCCTTTCATATTTTCACTAAGTTTATAATGAGGAAAAAATCCTTATTTTCTTTTTTCCCCCCTCCCTTAATTTCTCTCTTCTCGAATGCACAGATCCTCCTCTTATATCAGATTTACTTGTTTTCATCTATGAAGCAGATTCAATAATTAATTTTGCATATATATACACAAAAGTTTACTTGGGCAATATTAGGTTATTAGTTTCGATTGCAAGTTCTAGTTCCAGATTTGCTAAGGAAAAGATACAAAACAGAAAATGCTTCAATATCCGTTGAAAACCGTACTCACATTTTTTATTAATTAGTTTAATTTTTATAAGGCAAGCCACCAAACTCCAAGGCAAGCATTAAATGCAACTATAATTAAATCCTGTCAGGTTAAATATAAAATTTAGCCCCATGTGGTTCTTGCCCAATTAGAGATCATCAGTTCATCATCCACTATATATATATACCGGAAACAGCATGCTCCATGCATTGTTAACTAGGCAAAAGGAATTTCTTAGGAGTTTTTTAATTTTCTTTCCACTAATTTCTCACTCTAGCTCAGCTAAAAAGTTGATCAAATGGCTCTAAGTTTACCTTTGCTTGACATTATCAACCCCCAATACTCCTATGCTTCCTTTCTTGAGGAAAACATCCCTGAAAATTTAGATTTCTTCTACGACGCATTTCCACCACAGAATTTTTCATTTCAAATTACCGATGATTCTCAGAACTTGGGATCATCAGTAATTAGTTTCGACCAAATTAACCAAATGCTTTTACCTAGCTACAACTCAAAAATGGACGAGTGCAATACTTGGGTGAATACCTTTGATCAAAGTTATAACTATGTTAACCAGTATGGTGATAATTCACTGATTGGTGAATTTGGAGAGAGCATGTATTGTGAGGATTCACAAGCTGGCCTGCCTTCATATCCAATAACAAGCCACATTGATTATGTTCAAGAGAGCCTCAAGCAAGAGAAAGTCTCACAAAAGCGCAAATTTGAGGTATAATTCCATTTTTTTTACACTAAGTTATCTACCTAAGAAAAGTATATGTATTTTCGAATCATAATTTTAAATTTTGACTTTGTACTTTTCAGAGTGTAGCAATGCAAATGTCAAAGAAGCAATGTGGAACAAATAGGAAAACAAAAGCAACTACTAGCCCATCTAAAGACACTCAAAGCCTTGCTGCTAAGGTATTGTATTTGTCGTTTTCTCCCATTGTTCAAATATCAAACGACTATTTGATTATTTGTTATGTAACATAGTATTAATCATATCTTCGTGTTGTTATTATAGAACCGGAGGGAGAGAATTAGCGAGCGTCTTAAAGTGTTGCAAGAACTTGTTCCCAATGGAACAAAGGTGCGCTCTGAATTTCAAGACAAAAATTAAATACAAATTCTCTACGCTTCAATGAGTTTTGTTATTTTTGATAATTAATTATTCTGCTTTGAATTTGCTAGGTTGACTTAGTTACCATGCTTGAGAAGGCTATTAGTTATGTGAAGTTTCTCCAATTACAAGTCAAGGTAATAAGACAAATAAAACAGATCCTCTTTTGAAGTGCATTTCCTCTCTATTGTGTGAAGTTAGTTAATTAGTGTTTCTCATTAATTTAATTTCTGAATTTTGCCTGTGTAGGTATTGACAACTGATGAGTTTTGGCCAGCACAAGGAGGAAAAACACCTGACATTTCTCAAGTTAAAGAGGCAATTGATGCTATACTATCTTCTGCTAAAGATGACAAGTTGACAACTCCAAAGTTGACAAGAACCCAAGTATAACTGAAAAATAAATGGACAAAGGAAAAATGGGAAATTAACGGAAAACATAATGCTTGGTTTTCTTGATGCAAAGATAAAAATAAAAGAAGGCATCATTTACATAACTTTATTGTTTTGTTGGATAACTTCTCTGACCGCGTAGAGATGTATAAGTAGTGATATATGTTTTATTATCTGATCATATCATGTAATCTTTAAAAATATTTCAATGTAGATTAATTATTATGGAAGAAGTGCAATAGTCCTTTTGTTTTTACTGAATTATTTTTAAGACTGTAATGTTTAATTGTATTTTCTATCTGATGTGACAACCTTCAAATAATTATCAGTCATATATAGCAGTGCATTCGTACTATTGCTTTGCAAAATTGTACTATAATTAGAACTGTTCACGTTACAAAAGAATGAAACAGTATTGGAAACTTTTCATATTAAAACTAAATAATATGAATATTGTAGATTTCTTCAATTGTAGACGTGTATATATATGGGTCTCATTGGTCGACAAGTGTCAGTTACTAACCGGGAAGAACTTTCTACTTGCATGCGTGTACTGTAACAATATATCTGAGAACTGAGAACCTGTGAACTACAAGTATTTAATTCAGAGGGAATACCCAAAAAACAAAAAGGATTTTCGAAACGCTGACGCTTTTCAACACTCGTATTATCGATCATATGCACGCAGACAAGTTAATTAATGCGTTGTCTCATTAATTGAAGTGATATTATCTTACATTATTGTTTGATGAAGTTGAAGTCTTGGAATCATAAATGCGTGTCTATTTAAGCCCAAATTAATGCACACGTTTGCAAGCTATAGTAGATATAATACAACAAATAAGTTACAAGAGTAATTATTACTGTTAGAACTATGAGTAAGGATCCGGTGTGTTACTCTTTTTTGCTTCCCTAGTGTTTCTATTTCACTTTTTATATTTCAAAATTTAAAATTTAAACGTGGAATTAAAATTATTTATCTTGTTTCATTTAACGAGCCGATGAGTTTATACATAATTTTTGTAAAATTTGAAGTTTATTTGACCTTCTAAATATTAAAGTATCACGTTTTTTTTTAAACAAGTCTCTGAATAAAATTGTAACCTTAATTTTTTAAACAAGTCTCTGAATAAAATTTTTTTAAACAACTCTTAATTTCTCTGTGTAATTGCAACCTTCAACTTTTGGGTGCTAACACAATTAAGCTCCCTAATTAATCAATTATTTTGATCAAAAGTATAGTCCTAATCATGGTTCTAAAATTCAGATTCGGAGTGTTGAACTAAGGAATCGAATCGGATGACTCGGAAAAAATTAGATAACTCGGATTTTTAAAAATAATCATATATTTCGTTAAGGAACACGGTATAAGATTTCATTTCGTTAACCATTTCATTTTTGAAGCAATATAGAATATTATTTCGTTATTCGTTCCACTTCAAAATTTACATATGAAACGATTTGAAAAGAAAAAAAATGGTTTAAAGCGGTATGATTCCATATTGCGTTTATCGTTTCGTTATTGGAACGAAATCAAAATAGGTTAAGTTAACGAAACAGCATTACGTGACTTTTTTTCTATCGTTGACAGCCTATTTTTTTCTTTCTTGTTCTCACTCACCTCTCTCTCTTTTTTTCGCGATGGAGCACCAGAAATGGCCTAACCCATCTCTCCAAGAGGCATTATGGTACTTTTTTCGGCCTCATGATGCGATTTCTCTCCCTAGCCATCTCATACAATGTTTCTTCACCTCTCTCCATAAAAGAACACCATCCTTAATGGTGATCTCAAGATTCTAAATCCGAATATATATGTTCCAACTCGTCAAAAATCAGATCGTTAGGAGCCGAGTCTGACTCGCTGATTCTTCAAACCATGGTCCTAATTAATAATTTTTAAGGCTGCTGATAAATGATGTCAAGTAATTTGAAAATTTAATTGAACCTAGGAATATTTTGGAGATTAATTGACTCTAATTGGCAATGATCGATTGAGGATTTAAAATCAGATTTTCTATATAATTAATTTGAAAATAATGTAATGTTCATTACGGATAGCTTTATTTATGCTGGGAGTACATTATAGATTAAAACAAATGTAATATCTTTTCCTAGCCAGGTAATTATATGAGCTTTGCAACATAAGCTTACCCTTTTTGTCCTTGATATTTAGTTCTTTATTGATATGTTATGTTGGAAAGACATTATAGACTAGCATTAATTAATGACAATTTGCAAGTGGATCTTTGTTGCATGTGAAGTGCATTAATGACATCCTTAATTAGTTATGATTAACTTCCGAACTAATTATACTCTCGGGTAGTTTCTGTAATATTTAATTTGAGCATGCCTGAGGCAGAGAATCTCAAGATCCCAATGACTTTGTCTCTTTTAAAATCATACAAAAGTGCAACACACCCCCTCAGAGAATCAAATTCAGTACCCTTTATTGGATTCCTTTCGCAAACACGGGGCAATATATAACTATGTTTGACCTAAGAATTCTTCATTGCCCATACAAATTCGGAGAAATACAAAATAATTATAAGTATTATATCTCAAATTAGTAGACATAGCAAAAATAATTAAGTAAATATTTCAAATATATTTTGCACGCATTAAAACTATCCATCCAATCCACAAAAAATATGAGTATTGTTTTAATTGTTAACTCTCATTAACAAGAGTTTAGATTTTTTTTTTTTGTGTGTGTAATGATTACATATATTGATGTCGGTATTTAAAATTTATTGTTCACTTTAAAGATCCCCATAAAATATTGTAGCTTAGCCAATAAATTATTGGGCTCCCCCAACCCCCCCCCCCTTTTTTTAAAAAAAATATATAATTGAAAGATTTCATCAACCAGCTTCTTCATGTTAGACAGTTCAAACAATAATGAGAAACGAAGGATAAGCTGTCCAACCAGGGGCAAAGCCATATAGGAGTTCGACCCACCTCAAAAAAAAATTTAATTGATATTGCATTTGGATGTAATTAAAAAAACGATAAGAAGTTAGGACCCATCTTAAAAATTTGAAGAATCCAGCTGAACATGTCGTATTTCATTTGAATTGCATAACGACGCCTAAAAAATCGCATATGGACCTAGGTAGTATTTGTTCCTGACTAATCGCCTTATTTCTTCCTCCCCAATGAATCTTATTAAGGCAAAATTTAGAATAGAATGAAATATTTGGATGAATAATTATTTGTAGCATATATATACTAGCGTGAATCTCAAGCACTGCCTGATTCGTCTATATAATGTTTTGTAAACTTTAGGACATTATATACAAAAGATACCACAGAAGATCAAAAGTATAATTCCGATATTATATAAAAACTGCCACTAAAAATACTAAATATTTTTAAACGCCACAAAAAAAATCAGAAATATTGTGGTTTGAATAGTGGCGGAACTCCTTCATATGCTTCCCATCTTTATATATCTATAATATAGGAAAAATAAGTGTTCAATGAGATTTCTAATGAACCTATTATGCAAAATTATGAAAAAAAAAATTCAGAGGAAATTATTTTACTTTTTTTATTGTCTTGATTTTTGAATTATTATTTTGTATATTAAATATATTATTTTAGATTTTTTTATTGTTATTATAATATATATTTGATTTTTCATGAATTTTTTTATATGACAGTATTTTAGAGTTTTATTTAAAAATTATTATTATTATTATTATTAGATGTTACATCATACGTATGGCCTTGTTTGGATCACTAGGAATATGCCTATTCCGGATTAAAAGTTTCATCCAAACACATTATATAGGAATATATGGGAAGAAGGCCATATTCTTGGAAGATCTTCTTCCAACAAATAGGCGAAGAAAGAAGAAAAATTTTAAAATTTTAATTGTTTTTCATTCCGTTCGACAATTTATTGTAATATTTTAATTCTTTTCCATCTCGTCCCACTATTTATTACTTATCTAATATTAAAATATTAATTAATATAAATAAATAAAGATCAATAAAACAGAAATTAGATGGAAAAAAGCAAAACAAAATGAATAATATTATATAATAATTTTAATTTTATTATAATAAATCAGAAATTATTATAATATTTTTATTTTATAATTCATATTATTAATATTAAATAATAATAATTTTTTAATAATTATTGTGATATTATTAATAACAATATATTACTATAATATTATAATAATATATTATTATAATATTATAATATCATACTTTAATTATTTTTATAAAAATATTATTATAATATCACTAGAATACTAAAAAAGTAATTTTTTTAAAATATAGTAATATTTATTATTATTATTAAATAAATCATTATTATTATTATTATTATTATTTCTTATTTTATTATTCTAATTATTCGTATTATTAATAAATAAACTGCAACAATAAAGAAAAGAGAAATGAATAAATTATACAAAATAGATAAAAAAAATATAAGTGATTATTTTAATTCAACTCTTCCATTCATTTTTACTAACTCACCATACAAACAACATTTCTTTTTCCCGAAATAACATTCTTCCCACTCCAATGTTTCTTCCTAAATTCCCTTCTTCCTTTCTTATTCCTAACTCATACAAACGAAACCTGTTTTTAGCAAAAAAATTTACGGACCCTGCTGAAACGAAATTAGAGCTAAACCCCTCTCTCCAACATCTTTGCAATCGCAGAAAACAACGGTGAAATGATTTTTTTAATTTGTATAAGTTGTAGAATGTAGATACAATAATTTATTCTCTAAATGCTATCTACGAAATGTGCATCTATATGACATATTTCACAATTCACAGAGATGATATTATGCATGCAGCAAGTTTTTAGATGACCTCTAAAGCTCCAACAGATTGTTTAACTAGCCAATCAAACTTGATCATAACACGATCATTAAATTGTCACAAAGCTCATTTGTAAAGATAGAAATGGTGTCCAGAATTATTTCCTTTTGTTTATGAACTGTGCAGAAAATTTTCTTTACAAAAGAGGGAACGAAATCGGATGTTCTTGCATTGTATAATCAAGGGAAAAATTAAATTTATGTGACTGGCAAAACTTGTTAGAGAAACGCCATTGTCACATTGATAATTAGATATTTGCCATATAAAATTGTTAAAATTAGTTTCATGCCATTATTTTCTTAAAAATGTAGTAAATTATGAATATGCCACTTTTAAATCTATCACTATTTTGAAATATTCAAATCATCTTGCATGCTTCTACTATTTCATCAATTGTGCCGTGTTGTGTGTCTTATTCTACTAAGCATGAGAAAAAAAAATAAAATAAAGTATGAATTATCTGCAAGTTTCAGCTTTTGTGGATTTTCCAAGAATTTGGGTTCGTACAGATTTGTGGATTTTATGGAAAAATGAATTTGTATAATTCACACTCATAGAAGATGTTGTATAGAAGAAGTGGTGATATATAAGGGAAGTATTTAGTAAAAATAAATTTTCTCCAGATGAAAATAAGAATGCTCTCTTTTAAAGTAAAGTAACTGATCAGCTACACATTTACTCGTACCTCAACAAAAGTTTTTTTAGATAGACTTGACAGAGGACAAGTTCTCAGCAAAAGAAGTTAATTACTATCCGAAACCGCAAGAAAATATACACAGTCAGTGGCAATAAACAACCTTTAACAAGCACTTAGTCAAAACTCAAAAGCCTGCACCTAATTTATATTTTGGAAATCAATTTTTATACTTCTTCAAAAATATTTTTACTGTTTTTCAGATTTTTAGAAAATCTTTAATTTAATTAGTTCCAGGCTCTCCAATAATAACGGTGTTAAAAAATTCTATATAAATATTAAAAACTAATGATTTTCAATAAAATTTTAATATGGAGAAGATATCGTACGTCTCCAATATATTTTTTAAATATAAAATTCGGGATTATAATGTGTAGCACAGACTCATCCATGCTATGAATTGCATTTTAACAATCCTTTAATAACATTGCAGTATGTTAAAATTTTTGTCAGCCAAAAGCTTTCGGGAAAAAAAAAAATTTGTCAGCCAACCATTTGGTCACATAACGCCGCAAAGTGCAAAGGCGACAAAGAATCCGCAAACTTTTGGATGTCACCTTAGATTTCCAAATATATTTAATTCTTAAATAAAATAATGATCGGTACAACTATTTTTATTATAAAAAATGCAGACATGAATTTTTATTAATAGTATAGATTAGGCATTAACTACCTTAGATTTTAAAGATATTTAATTCTTAAATTAAATAAGATTGGTACGACTATTTTTAATATATTTAACAAAAAGAGAAAACTATTTTTAATTATAAAAAATGAAAAAAAAAACTATTTTTAACTATGAAAAAACAGTGACGAAATTAAAAATATACTATAGATAATAGATATAGCAAAAAAAAAAAAATTCAAGAGACTTGCTACTTGGACCAATAGCACCTAACTGATACATGTAGAACACTTACTACTACTATAAAAATACAAAAACAATTTATTTATAAAATAAATGTGCAACTTGCATGACATAAAAATAAGAAAAACTTGTATGATATATTAATATAATAAAATTAACAAAAAAAAGCTTATTTTTATGTCATGCAACAAGGACGAAATTAAATGAAGGAAAGCTTAAAATAAACTATATTAGTTATTTATGAACAATCAAATTATCATCGCTAAGCTTGTTTAAGATATTTTAAGAGCTGATGATTGGGAAAAACAAAACTACTATATTGAGAGTTATTTAAATATTTAGCTGTTGCAATCTAGGGTTTATATATGAAAACGAACTGATGCTCATTTCTAGCTAGAGCCGCCACAGCCTTGTTTCGTCTGTTGTTTATCAATTATCAACCTTCTTCCGGCGAGTAAAATATTCCAAGTCATTAATGAAGGAGACAGGTGCATTAAATGAGAAACAGTACCCTGTCCCTTAATTAAAAATTCTCATGAGGTGCTCAACAATGTTTTGAAGACGGGACCAGATATCGAACCGGCAAATTAAGCCATCGGATCGATGGATTGAGTCCATATTACTATTTTTTTTTTTTGAAGAAAGAAGGATGTCTTTTCTATCCAACTTTTTTGAAATTAAAAATACATGCGGGGCTTGAACCCCGGAGCTGATATGGGACATCATGGGAAAATGACATCCCATGACATCCCACGCCAACCTGGCCCAAATACATCCCACACCCATAAAAATGACATAAAAATGACATCCCACACCCAACCGTGGCCCAAAAAATAAGCGACCCACGCGCTGACGTACCCACGCGACGCACGCGATCGATTTTGGAATGCTGACGTCACGTAAAAATCGGGAGTATGTAAATTAGTGTAAAGGAGTATATAAATTTGAACTGGGAGTACATAATTTTCTTTTTTATTTTTTAAAATAAAAATAATCCTATAAAAATTGAAATATTAAGAGAGTAAATAATTCTACGTGTGGGAGTATATACATATAAATATAGAATACAAAATTAGCATTTAAAAGCAAACAGAAAATGTGCAAATAAGAATTGAAAATATTAAGTATATACTTCTTCTGAGAGGAGTATATACTTCTTCTGAGAGGAGTACATATTTTTCCATATGGGATTATATAATTTTTGGTCAAAACGTTCAAATAAGCATTCAATATTTGAATTTGAATTTAAGAATAATCAAATTGAAATATTAAGGAAGTAAATACTTCTCCATAAGGGAGTATATACTTCTACATATTGAATACCAAATTAGCATTTAATAAGCAGACAAATTGTGCAAATAAGAATTCAATACATTAACAGAGTATATAATTCTTAAGAAGGGAGTATAAACTTTTCATCCAACCATGTTCAAACAAGAGTTATTCCCCAAACGAAATTCACACAACAAAAACACAAAATGACAAAGTTTTGTAATCTTCTCAGTCAGCCACCAAGTTCAGCTTTCTTCCTGAAGATCAAAGAGAACACACTCACTTGCAGATCTAAATTTCGGCTTCACCTCATTGATAGGATCTAGTAGTAGTCGGTAAGCAACAACACGTTTATCATCACTGACATTAATCTGCAAAATATAGAATTGTCCAATGTTAGAACAAAACAGCCAGGTTATTGATATGTACTCCCTTGTTAAATATTATTTACTCATTTTATCCCATATTTTGTACTCCTTTAAGATTATGCTAAAATACCAAACACACCTGCCAGGTTCTTGATATGTACTCTCTTGTTAAATATTATGTACTCCCTTATCCTATATTTTGTACTCCTTAAAGCCTATATTAGAACAGCAAACATACAACAAAGCTTCTTGATATGTACTCCCTTCTTAAGTATTATTTACTCCCTTATCTTATGTTCTATACTCCTTTAAGCCAATGCTAAAATACCAAATTCACCAGCGAGATTATTGGTATGTACTCCCTTGTTAAATATTATTTACTCCTTTATCCCATATTTTGTACTCCTTTAAGATTATGCTAAAATACCAAACACACCTGCCAGGTTCTTGATATGTACTCCCTTGTTAAATATTATGTACTCCCTTATCCTATATTTTGTACTCCCTTATTAAATATTATGTACTCCATTGTTAGATATTATATACTCCCTTGTTAAATATTATGTACTCCCTTATCCCATATTTTGTACTCCTTTAAGATTATGCTAAAATACCAAACACACCTGCCAGGTTCTTGATATGTACTCCCTTGTTAAATATTATGTACTCCCTTATCCTATATTTTGTACTCCCTTGTTAAATATTATGTACTCCATTGTTAGATATTATATACTCCCTTGTTAAATATTATGTACTCCCTTATCCTATATTTTTTGTACACCTTTGAGCCTATATAAGAACAGCAAACAAACAACAAAGCTTCTTGATATTTACTCCCGTGTTAAGTATTATTTACTCCCTTATCCTATGCTAAAATACCAAACACACCTGCCAGGTTCTTGATATGTACTCCATTGTTAGATATTATATACTCCCTTATCATATATTTTGTACTCTTTTAAGCCTATACTAAAACAGAAAACAAAACGCTTAAAGGAGTAGAAAAATTATCTGAGAAGATGGTACTGGCTTGTTAAGTAACTTGCAAATGAGAATCCTCAGGATGAGCAGACCACTATCTTCTGCTCTAATTTGTTGTGGAATGTTCTCAGGCCATACACAAGCCATGTCATTCCACCTTTGATCGCCTAACGTCCGCCAAACCAAAAAAGCCTTGATGTACTTGAGATCTGATTCAATCTTCTCCGAAAAGGCATTTACCTCCACTGTTGTGCAATATACTTCAGCCAAATTGGCTTTCTTATCAACAATGTACATCCACCATTGTACATTGTTGCTTGACAAAACAAAGAGAAAATCAGATTTATCAAAAGCAGGTCCCAGAAGATCAGGATTTGATTGGTCCATGTAGTTAATAGAACCAGTAGACATTGCTCTCTGCATATAGAAAACATATGAAATTATGTGTCATTTCTTTCCATTGTAATAACAATTATCTAAAAAAATATAGATCAAATTTAATTACTAGAACAAATGGGTCAATGCAAATCCATTTCTTCTTGCTGTTTACTTCTTTTTTAACAACCTTCAAGATAGATGACATGACCTGAAAAATATAAAAAGATTTACTCTTATTATATATTATAAACTTCTTTCAATAACAAAATTTACTTCGTTATTGCATAACAGTTACATAACTATCAACACAAATACAAGAAATAATACTAAATTAATATAAATATTGGGATGAAAACTTACAGAATCTGCCACATCTTCTTCCTTCAAGAATTTGATCATTTCTCCAGAGGTCACAACACAGTTACCAAACTTGAACACACATGAAGGCTCAGTTAAAAAAAAAAGATACTCCCTTACTAGAAATCAAATACAAACAGAAATGACAGAAAATGAAAATTATGAAATTATAGATAATGATATCAAAAGATATAATCTCTGATACTTATGACTTCATGCAAGAAATGATATGAAAATAATAAGGCATTTAAACCTAATATTTTAGCCATATAACAATTGTATAGTAAAGATAAATAAATGCACCCACATGTAGAAATACT